>JABAKD010000023.1:6585146-7805266 GCA_012845835.1 Undaria pinnatifida | reverse complement strand
GCGAGCAATGTCTGCCTGGTCGGTGAAAACCCTGACATGCTCCGTTCCGGCATTGTGCGGATGCGAGAGTCTACGCGGTCATACGACCACGGCCATGCATGAATACCGAGTACACCCCTCCCTCCATCCGCCAATCCCCCCCCCCCCCTCCACCTGTCATTTCAGAAATTGTTTTTTGCCACAACGTTGTATACCTCTGTCGTAGCGCGCGATTATTGATAGTGTAGTCGTTAGTTTTAGGAGCCCCGTCCGTGGCACCGCCTCCGCCATACCTCACCTCAAGAACTCTCCGCACCTCTCGCCAGCTCGCCCTGCCCCCGTTCCCTCCAGACCCCTCCGGCCCCGCACACCTCATCTCTGCACACCCTCCTCCTCCTCTTCCTCCGCCTCCTCCGCCTCTTCCTCCGCCTCCTCCCCCTCCCCCTTCCCCTCCGCCTCCTCCTTCACCCCCTCCACGGCTACCGGTCCTCCCCTCGCCCAGGCGCGCGCCTTCTAGTCGGATCGCGGCGTTCCCCCCCCCGCGCTCCAAGCCCACACCATTAAAATAACCCAACCCCCCCCCGTCGCCACTCCGGCCGCCACCACCGCCGGTACTGCTACCCCCGCCTCGGCCACTGCAACCGCCCGCCGTGCACAGGAAACGGTGAAGTGGTTGGCAGAGCACTTCCAGCTGCGAAGCCGTGTTTCCGAAAAAAGCGCTCTGCATACGAGGGGAGGAGCTGGTGTTCGCTGCGGCCGTTGCTTTTCGGGCCCGGTTCGGGAATGGGGGGGCGGAGGTCCATCCCCCGCCCCCCGTGCGCTCGTGGTCGAGATCGGCCGCGTCGGCCGTGGGGGGGCGGGTGGCGTTCGCTCGTCCTACATGATGCAGCGACAACAACAGTTAATATAAAACAAGGAAGAATCATGGAATTTCAAATATTTACGAATTCCGTTCCTTTTTGAAACAACAGTAGTATGTATGTGCAGGTGTTATCGTGGGGACGAAACAGGTTTCGACGTTTCCGCAGTGAAGGTGGGGAAGGGGGACGGGGGATGCACTCAGTTTGTGCATGGCCGTAGTCGCATGACCACAGACCCTCGCATCGCCAGTGCTGTGCCGGGACGTAGCACGTTGTGTTTTCATCAACCAGGAAGGCATTTCTTGCGCCAAGCGCGGAGGCGGGGTCACCTAAAACAACAGCAACAAGTGTAGTACCATAAAATGATTATGGCCTTTTTTTTTTCTAAGACTCCCGGCTGGAAGTTGGCGCCGAGATGTAGGACGAGATTTTGAGACGAACAACAAAGTCCCTCACCCCGAACCCCCCCCCACTCTCCCCCCCCCCCCCCCCCCGCCGACCACCCCCCCCGACCCCGACCCCCCCGACCCCCCGCCCCCCCCCCCCCCCGACCCCCTCCCCTCCCGACCCCCCGCCCCGACCCCCCCCCCCCTGACCCTCTCCCCCCCGATCCTCCCCCCCCCGACCCCCCCCCCCCCCCGGGTTTCATATGGTAAACAAAAAATCAGCACGAAAAGCGTAAGAGAGTAGAGCCATAGGGGGGGGGGTTCTCGGGCGAGTGAACCCTAGCCTCCCTACCCTAGCCACGGACCTAATACAGTATACAAACTGTACAAAACTGATCAATATTTATAAATATATATATATTCGTTTTAGTCTATGTTGGGTGTGCCAAGCGGTATTGACGCGTGCTACGACAGAGGTTGCACACGCCCCCTTTTTTATTCTGAGGTTTCCTCGATTTGAGAGGCTCAAGACCTCTCTATCCCAGAGACTGATTTTTCGGAGAAGAAATAAAACTGCTATGCTATCGTATGAAAAATCCAATGGCCTAGGTAGAAGACTAGAATCGTGCAAAAAAAAATGGCCTATTATTTATTTATTTTGCGACGATTTTGGGTTGAGGACCCCCGCCGATCAGAAACCGTTTCAGACGAAAAATGCTACCTCCATCGCGGCATGCGTCCGCGGTATAGTCGGTTTTTCCAGGCGCGAGTAGTGAGACGTGTGCACCAGTATGGACCTGGCACATCGTAGGCTGACTCCCGATTTCACCTTTTATGTGTTTCCGGTGGAGGCATGAACTGCGTCAGCTGTGATGTATACGTGTACACCACCTTTTGGCTTGTTTGTGTTTTTTCCCTGGGGTATTCCTCGGCTCCAGAGTGACTGGAGCCTGTCCTGTGACCCCAGGCTTGATTATGCGAGTTAATGTGACAACAACAACAGCAACAACAACAACAACGGCAACAACAACAACAACAGCAACATCAACAACAACAACAACAACAACAAACAACAACAACAACAACAACAACAACAACAACAACAACAACAACAACAACAACAACAACAACAACAACAACAACAACAAGAACAACAACAACAACAACAACAACAACAACAACAACAACAACAACAACAACAATAACAACAACAACAACAACAACAACAAACAAACAAACAAACAAAGGCGTGATGCTGCAATAGGGGCTGTTTTTTTCTGAGACGTCCTCAAATTGGGAGGAGGGTTAGAAGACACGCCCTCCTTAACCCAACAAAAACGATTTGCTCCAACCATGGGTGAAAAATCCCACATAGCCTTCTAGGTGTACATCAAAACGAAAATCATGCCACCCCCCCCCCCCCCCCGAACAAAAAAGAATAAGCTAAATTCTAGATTCCCTATGTTTTTTTTGGGGGGGGGGTTTAGGAGAGCCCCCCCCGTCATTTGGATGCCATTTCAGACGAAAAGTGCCACCGACGCGTGCTACGATGGAGGCGTTGCATTACTTTTTTTTTCTGAGGTTTCCTCAATTTGGAAGCTTGAGACACCTCTCCCCAAAAAAACTGATTCATGGAGAAAAAGTCAAAAACTGCTGCATTACACCGGACATGAAAAATCCCATGCATGGCCTAGGTGTACAACGAGAGAATCAAGCAAAAAAAAAGTGGCGTTTTTTTTTTTCGACGATTTTATGTTAAGGAGCCCCGTCATTCAGAAAAAAAGAAGAAAAAAAAAAAAAAAACGGACAAAAAGTGCCCGCCTCTACCGTACGTAGCACGAGTTCCTAGCTAGGCTGGTTTCCTTTTCTTTTTTGGTAACAGGCAGGGTTTATCTTTATTACACCGTTTTTTTTTTTTCCCCGCACCACAAAGAAAATAAAAAAACACACGTCCAACATTTTCGTCTAACAAAAGTTCGTTCAAACGAGCAGCCAACCATTTTGCCGGTGGGGTGTGGAGGACTGTTTCTACGATACCCCCCCCCCCCCCCTCCCCAAGGCCAGCGATTATCTTGAACGAACGTTTTCGTGGCCGCTCGACACAATTAATGAAGGACACCATTATAAATATTATTATTATTATTATTATTATTATTATTATTATTATTATTATTATTATTATTATTATTATTATTATTATTATTATTATTATTATTATTATTATTATTATTATTATTATTATTATTATTATTATTATTATTATTATTATTATTATTATTATTATTATTATTATTATTATTATTGTTTTGCCCTCCGACCGTGCCCTCCGACAATATGGCGTAGATGCATTTCCGATGTAAATCGAAAATCCTTCCATAACGCAGCTGCTAGCAGTAGTACCTAATACGAAGTCGAATGATCGCACCATAATTGAAAATAACAAAGTATCCATGTATTTCGCTCGTACGACGTGTGCAAAGGTCTATCGATCGATTGTGGAACTGGTTTGATAACCGGCGAGATTTCTTTCAAAAAAAGTTGGGGGGGGCTACCGTAGTAAGACTCGCAGCATATTCTAAGAATTTTCTGAGATCCTCCTGACGTGAGGAGGAGCCAGCTCACTATCTAACCCCCCGAAACATGACTTCGAGAAGGCATTCGTTCGTTCCGCGCACGCAAACCCGACCAACCCTTTCTTTGCGCTGGGGTCCTGAAAACAACTACACGCTCGAAAAAAACTTATCATACCAGCCGATGGTTCCACCCTTGAGAGGGGCTCAACCGGTCACAAATCTTTAGTATAACAACTACAACCCCTACCGCTACCAGAGCTTGGATCTTTTTTAACCGCCAAAAAATCTTAACCAAGTGCGGTCGCGTCGCGTACCGTATCCCCGCCCTCCTTTCTAGTGTTCATAGTTAGGAAAGACAAAAAAAACGTCGAACCCTCACCCCCCCCCCCTCCCCCACCCCCGTCGCCCAAGAAAAAAAAAAACGAGACAACAAGATACATGCGCGGTCGCCCCCCCCCCAAAAAAGAACGATGGAGAGTGGACAGTAGTCGTATGATATGCGGACAAAAAAGACATCACGATTTTTTTCGTTTGGTCTTGCTAACAAAATACTCAGCCATTCATCACCCGCCATCAATTTTTTTTTTTCGACCACCCACCGAGGGGCGGTAACCCCGTTCCCCACTACTACCTGGTTGTACCGGGTTTCCACCACTCGCACTCGAGCGACTCTGTACCCTCGCACGCGGACGAAAACACTTGAGACGTTGTTGTTGTTGTTGTTGTTGTTGTTTGTTGTTTGTTGTTGTTTGTTGTTGTTGTTTGTTGTTGTTGTTTGTTGTTGTTGTTATTGTTGTTTGTTGTTGTTGTTGTCGTTGTTTTTGTTGTTGTTTGTTGTCTGTTGTTGTTGTTGTTTTTGTTGTTGTTGTTTTTTTTGTTGTTGTTGTGGTTAATGTTGTAGTTGTTGCTATTTTTTCGATCGCGAGCGGCGTAGCTTATCATTATTCCGTCAAGTAGTCATATCCCGTAAAGAAAAAGGATTTAAAGACCGTAAAAGGTACAGGGGGGGGGGGGGGGGGGGCACGCACCCGCGTGGGTAACCCCGAGCTACTGACGCCTGCTATGGGAGAGATACACCCCTTTTTTTTCTGATGATCCTGACGTTACGAGCTTAAGGTACCTCTCCCACAAGAAAAAAAAATTAGAGAAAAATAAAACTGCTACTCGACCAGATGGAAAAATCCCATGACCACAAAAATCACGCAAGAAAAAAATGGCCTTCTTATTTTTTTTTCCCCGACGTTTTTGGGTTAAGGATTGTCGTGGTTCACACCAAAAAAATAGCCAAAAAAAAAGTTTACCTCTATATATCGTAGCACGCATCTACCGCAACAAAAAAAGGACCCGAAAATGACACATCTACCGCGTCGCGGGTTGTTGTACCGAAAAACAAAAGATCACCTCTTGTAGGCGAAACGTCCGGGAGATATCCGTCCCCGAGACCAAGGCCAACGCCAGCGCCTCGTCCACCCCGCCAATCTTCCTCAGCGCCTCCACCGTGCGACGCACCAGATGAGCAGTGGGGGCGGACATCGACTCCTCCAACTATAGAAGGGGGGCGACAGGCGTGCCGGAGGAGCTTCGCCTGCCTTAGAGCCGGGTGAATGTCGCGGACGTGGTTCCGCACGCTGGTACCGGCCACCAGGGTGGGGGGGGCGGGGGAGGGGTTGGGGGGGAGAGGAGTGGGGGGGGGAAGGGGTGGGGGGGTTGAGGGGTGATAGCCCGGTTTGGAGTTAGGGAGAAAGTTAGCATCTTCGCCAGTCTTAAAGTCGGCCCGGGGTGTATCCCGGACACGATCCTGCTCGCTGATACCGGCTACCATGGACGTTTGGGGGGGGGGGGAGCAGGGGTCGCCCGGGGGGGAGGGAGGGGGGGAAGGGCGGGGGTCGGCGGGGTAGGGGGAGGGCGGGGGGCGGCGGGGGTGGAGGGAGGGCGGGGGGTGTACTCAGTTTGTGCATGGCCGTAGTCGTATGACCATAGACCCTCGCATCCCTACTATGCCGGGACGGAGCACGTCGGTTTTTCACCAGACAGACAGACATTGCTTACAGAAAGCGCGAGGGAGGGAGGAGAGGTGCGAGCGAGAGGTAAGGTGGGTGGGGGTGGGAAGGGACCAGGGGGGGGGGGGGGGGATTAATAGGCGCGATTTAGGGTTAGGATCAGTAGGATGTGGTTTTGGGTAGAGTTAAGGTCAGCTGCTTCGCCTGCCTCAGAGCCCGGTGTGTTTTCGCCGAAGTGATCCCGCAACCTGATGTTTGGTCACCGTACGGGAAGGCGCGAGATGAAGGGGAAGTGATGCGGGAGGAGGGATGATCGGCACGACTTGCCAGGGGGGGGGAGGGGGGAGGGGGGGGGGGGGCAGAGTAGGAAGGAGGGTGCGGGTGGCAGCGATTGTCTGTGCTTCAATCCACACGAAGCAGGTACAGCCGACTCTCTGAGAATCACGCGCGCACGACGAAAAAACTAGACAAAAAAAAACGAAACAACGAACCCAAAACAACTAGCGCCCCTACGTACCACTGCTCTTTGTTTTTCGAAGCGACAACAAACTAACGTGAACACAACTATTACGGAGATCTATTGTTAATAGGGGTCATTTAATGCCTATGGGGCCATAACTCTTGTCAACGTCGATAACGGTAAACGACAGCTTGGATTGTTTGCATGGGCCTCACGGTCACGGCGCCTAAAATCTTGAAATAAATATATGTTTTTCTGGCCGAGATATTGCGAAAATTATTAGAAATTTCCGGTGAATTTTCTGCAACATAATAATGAGGCATTTACCCACTGTAAACAATGGATCTCCGTAAATAGCGCCCCTACGTACTACTGCTTTTGGTTTTCGTAGCAACAACAAACTAACGCCTCCCCCAGGGACCCGAACGGCCGGGAAGGAGCAGCGGGGAAACAGTGGTGTGGGCAAAAAAAAATCGCTATTTGACAGGTATGGACCGGTACGCCAACGGCAAGCTGGAACACCGTTTTTTTTTTTTTTTTTTTTTCGACAATCAACCGAGTAGCACGGACACGCGGACGGCACAAGAAAAAAATGGGGACGAAAAAAAAAAAGAAAAAAAAAAACGTGGCGAGCGCAAGCTTCATGTTTTTTTACCCGCCCTCTCCGGCGAATTACAATAAAAAAGTTTATATTGAAAAATAAAAACAATTAAGAGTGGATACCTGTCACTAGGAGTTCGCAAAAATCAGGATGTATATCTGTCGTCAACTTGCACGCTGACTGCAAGGGAGTTAGCAGGCGTACGCTTGGGGGAACTCGGTTACGAAGTCATCCCACGGTGAGGGTTTGCATGTTTTTAGCCAAAAAAAAGTATACCGGGCCGGTTAGCGCACAGAGAAGTGTTAGTGCTGGTCGAGTTGCTCGCTCGACGACGTATGTTCTTCGAAGGCATGTTTCGGCGGGGGCGTGAGATGTCGAGCTCTTCACCTGTTAGTCTTGGAGGGCTCCGAAACTGCCGAGCTACACCGCTGACTCACGCTACAAGAGATAGAGGTAGCGGTTTTCGTCTGAAACGGTTTCTGGACGACGGAGCTTCTTAACCCAAAATCGTCGGGAAAAAAACGCCATTTTGTTTTGCGTGTGGATCTCGGCGTGTACCTCTAGACCATGGAGTCGTCCTACGGTAGCGCCCCCTGCCCCCCCCAACTTTTCTTCAACGAGATCGCCGGTTTCAAAACCCTCTCCCGGTCGAAATCTCCTGAATGAAGCACGTTGTCACTCGGACACCTTGACGTCGTCGATCGTTGACCTGTGTCAAGAAAATATATATATGTATGTATATATATGGATACTTTTTCTTTCACTAGTATTTGTATCCTTCCTTGTGTCGAGCAAACGTGGTTTGAAGAAAATCGCTGGGTTTTGGGGGGGGGGGGCTATCGTAGTAAGAATCAGTCGATGGGAGTTTCCACCCGGTATGGCACTAACAGCAGTTTTTTTTTTTTTTTCCCAAAAATCAGTTTTTTTTTCAACAGAGGTTTTAAGGTCCCAAATTGAGGAAATCTCAGAAGAAAAAAAAAATGGTGCACCTCTGTATGTCGTAGCACGCGTCTTCTGTACCCGCGGCTCTTTTTAGGGTCCTTTCCTTCTCGCGTGTTTTTTTGCGCGTCATCTCAACACGTGAAACTCGTACTCGAGACCGTGAAAACACACAAAAGACAGATCAGGACCAAAAGACTACGCACGCTATTATTATGGGTGTCCTCCAGCCATTTCTAGGGGAGAGGGGGGAGGGGGGGTTATTGAAGCGGCGCCGCTCGGGGTCACTCGCGCGAGTGACACCTCTGTTTTTAAGCGCGCGGGCGTCCTTCGTGAGGCAGTCTTAAGCTCTCTCGTGCGCCGCGTAAAGAACAAATTTGCGCGGGGTACAAAAGTCCGCAATATGGAACGGCAAGTGTTCCGCCGCGCCAAAAGCATCGCCGTAATGAAGTCTCCGTTGTTTTCTGTGAGAGGTGGTACACCACAGTTATATTCGTGGAAGCGGTGAAAATCCCCACCGTGGGCGGGTTACCTTTTTTTTTTTTTTGAGCTCTTTCCTCAACAAGCGAGGAACTACTACAACACCGGTTTCGTCTGTGTCCACTAGTTTGACGAGTATTAGTCTATATAGTTTTGTTTTGTTTTTTGTGGTGGATTTAGCGCGCAGAGATCTCCTTCGTCGGGTCCCGCGAGAACGAACGAACGACTGCCTTTCTCTCGATGTCGGTGTTGTCGGGTGCGAGAGAAATTGAGCTACATACGTGGCTCCCTCACGTTCAGGATAAAGCTCGGAAAATTCTTGGAATCTGCTCTATGCACCCCTATCCTAGTGTGGGATGGCTCGTAGTGGAATGGGGATACCCCCCCCCCCGCCGACGTAGCCTGGTTCGCTAGGCGGTAAGGGGAGAGCGGGCGAGTGTTTCTCACATGTCGGAGAGGAGGTTCAGGGGGTCCTGCGGGCGCAACCTCGCCACCAGCCCCAGCGCCTCTTCCAGGACCCTGGCAACCCCGGTCTCGTCAAGATACGCCTCGGGCGTTAGGTCGCGAAGGGCCTGGAGGCGCAGGCGCCTTTCTTGCCTCTCCAGGAGAGCGGTCGCGGTCGTCTCTGCTCGCTGCTGCTGCTGCTGCGGTTGCTGCGGCTGCTGCTGTTCTTGCTGCTCGGGGTGCTCGGGGTGCTCCTGTTGCCCCTGCTTTGGCTGTTGTTGCTGTTGCTGCTGCTCGTGCCCAAGTGACTCCTGCCCCTGCCGCTCCTGCCGCTGCTTCTGCTGTTGCTGCTGTTGGCGCTGCTGCTGTTGGCGCTGCTGGTGCTGCTGCTCCCGGTGCTCTTCCTGCGGCGTGTGCTCGTGTTGCTCGACGAGGCGGGGGCGTTTTTCTTCGGTCACCGTCATTACTCCTGCTCACGCCCCAATCGCCCGCCGCCTGCGATACGTGGCAGCCGCGCTCGTGAGATAAAATATTCCCGAGAGATATACGCTACGGTAGAGATAGCTAGCGCTTTTCGTCTGGACACGGTTTCTGATTGTTGGCGGGGGGGCTCATTAGCCCAAAATCGTCGGGGGGGGGGGGGGGGGGGGGGGAACAAAACAAAAGTTTTTTTTTTTTTTTTTCGTCGAATGTACCTACAGGTGGTCTCTATGGGATTGCTTCATCCAGTTGTGTAGCAGTTTTACTTTTTTTTCCCCGAATCAGTTTTTGGAAAAAAAAAAAAAAATCATCTCACTACGTTAAGAGCCTCGGAAAACAAAAAATAAAATAAGCACCTCTATCGTAGAGCACCCGTCTGAGGTGTGACCGAAAAGGTCCGGGGGGGGGGGGAGGGGGGGGGGGGGGGGGGTTGCGTCGCTCGCCTACGGTAGGCCGCTTTCCTTGCGCCACCAAAATGAACAGGCAGCCGCTCTTCCCCATCCTCCCTGGCACTCTTGACGCTTCCCTACGACAATACCGGCGAAAACAAAGAGTGGGCTCGTCGGACATTCAGAGCGTACTAATTACGTTGCTCGTTTTTTTTTTTCAGTCATCCCGCGGGGTTGCTCGTTTTTTTTTTCTTGTCTTTTTTCTTCGTGACCGGTTTGAGCTCACTCAAGAAGCGTGGGACTACCGTTTTTAGTTACGATCCTTTCATAAGAGTATGTTTTTGTTTCAGGACTAGTTAAAGCGCTTAGAATTTTTTTTTGTGTTCATCTGGTTGCGCGAACGAAACTGCCTTCGAAAGTCACGTCTCGAGGGTGAGATATTGAGAGCTCCTCATCTTAGCACGCAGGAGCTACAAGAAGCTTCTGCCCCGCCCCGAGCGCGGGATACCTCCCGTCACAGCTTAATCGCGGAGATGGCTACGGCTGGGGGGAGGGGAAACCCCATCTTCATTCTGCGGCCGGGCTCAGGCCCCTAGCGCGCGTGTGGCTCGATGGACTTGCTATTAAAAAAAAAAGGCTTGACCATGATTTGGTTGGCATGGAGTAGGTCGCCCCGGTGGCTTATCAGGTTATCCTCAAGCCTGGTATAGGTCAGTGTCGTGAGTTCGAATCCCGCCGAGTTTATACTCGTATAAATTCGTGGGGACTTTTTCTTGCGCACAAATTGACTCGGGGCAAGCACGAGAGCGTGAATAAGCAACACTAGGCGAAAAATCGACGAGCAGCGGGATTGTTGAACCCTATGCGCGATAAAAAGTTGAAGGCAAGAACCGGGGGGGGAGATGCGACGAAACCTGTGACCACGGCTTGTCCTGAAGCTGGAAATTAGAAGTGTGTGAAAATAAATAAATAAATAAACACACACATAAACAAAAACATTAACGTTGTACACGGCGGAGTAGGGGCTGAAGTTTTTGAGCCAAAAAAAAAAAGGTACACATGCGGCCGGTTGAGCTCCTCCTCGAGTGAGCACCTACTACGACAACCGTTTGGTCTGCCTATTGATTTTCAGACGAGCACGATATTGTGTTGGGGCCGGCGCGCACACAGAAGCTTCGGGCGGGTCGCGCGACACGAACGCCTTTCGAAGTCGCGTTTTCGGGGGTGAGATTTTGAGCTAGCTCAAATTCGTGCTACGAGGAGAGCTCAAAAAACCCTTAGAATCTGCTGTATATGTACCCCTGTGCTGTGGGATAGCAAAAAAAACGAAACGACCCGCGAGGCCGCCCCCTGTGGAGGTGAGCGCCTCCGAGCCGTTTTTTTTTGTTTTTGAAAGGAGAGAGACCTTTAAAAAGTACCCCCCGCCCCCCCCCCCCCCCTCCCCCCCGTGGGCTAACGTAACCTAACGTGGCCTTGTGGTCTCGGGCCCATACAAAATACCACTAAAAACTAATCTAGACACACATGTAGAACAACGGACCGATCTGTGAGATGGATTCGATTACGGACACGTTGCAACAGTTGAGCGCCGATCTTTCGGGAAGAAAAGGAAAACACAAGAAAGAAAAAGAAAGAAACAGAGCCGCACCGCAGAGGTGCCCCACACCTTGGTTGATGTCTCGAGGGCTCGAGTGCCCCCGACGCTATTGTAGCGGGTGCGCATACAACAGCAGAAATTTCTAAGAGCTCCAAGCACGAGAAAGCTCGATGCGTCTCGTCCGAATCACGACTCTTCGCGAAAGACGTTCGTACGCGCCAAAAAAAAAAAAAAAAAAAAACCAGCGCAGTTCTGCGCGGTTATTGATAGCGTTATTACTACGAAGTAGTAGAGTAGTAGTCCACTCAAACAAAAAACTATTCTCGCGGCAAAGGTATGACAACTAAACCGATGACAGTTCCAAAATTTGACGAGAAGCTACTAGTTCTAACCGATCAGAAAACGTTTGCGCCCCCCCCCCCCCGAAAAAAAAAAAAATGCAGTCCCCCTCCCCTCCCCTCCCCCCCCCCCCCCCCCCCCCCCCCCCCGGTGTGATGCTATGCTACGACAGAGGTGCATCAAGTCCTACGGCTACGATAGAGGTATACCGTTTTTTGGCTATTTTTTGTTCTGAATGACGGGGGCTCCTTAACCCAAAATCGTTGGAGAATACGCCCCGTTTATTTATATGGCATGATACTCATTGTGTGACCTAGGCCAGCAGATGGGACTCCTCACCCGGTGTACAAGTAGCAGCATCATTTTTTCTCCAAATTCATTTTTTGTTTTTAGGGGGGAGAGATCTTAAGCTCCCAAATCGAGGAAAACCTCAGAAAGAAAGTGCTCCACAACACCGCTATCCCAGCATGCGTCGGTTCGGTGCCCCAGTTTTCGCTACCGTGTCTTGGTCCACCTTCGCGCGAGTGACTCTGCACCTCGCTGACCGAAACGCTTTTAGGGCGATTTTTGTTTGGCGCAGCGCAGCTATACAACCATCTCATTTTTGGATTCATCATGTCGAATAAATAAAGCACCACGAAAACTAAGCTAATGATCGCATGGAGCAGGGGGGTCCCTCGCGCGAGTGACCCCGAGCAGCCGCAAAAAAGGGTCCCTAAAAATGGGAACCCCCCCCCCCCCCTACGGATTGATTCTACGATACCCCCCCCCCGCCCACCCCCCCCACCCCCCCCAAAAAAAGCGACTTTCTTTAACGAAACGATTCGTGGCCGCTCGACGCGGGGAAGGATGCCATGAAAAAGAGTATCATCTTCACACATATTCCCTTGTTTGCAAAAAAGACCAATCGAACGGTGACGTCGAGGTGGCGGCAATGGGCACCGTAATTCAGGGAGGGGGCTGGTTTCAAAACCGAACAGTTCTGTTAAAGAAAAAGTTGGCGAGGGGGGGAGGGGGGAAGCTACCGCAGAACGACACTCTACCATATATATAGCCTTCATATCGAATTCCAATTAGGGAGCTTAAGGCCTCTCCCAAAAAAAACAATTTTGAAGAAAAATAAAAATGCTATACGAGTACGTACTGCTACACCGGATGAGAAAATTTCCACGGCCTAGGTACACAACGATTTCGGGTTAAAAGCCCTTTAGAGCCCCCAAATCCCTCCCTATACTAGCTTCAAGTAAGTTTGTCCCCAAAATGTATGTCCAGTTGTGAAGGTGTTAAGGAGCCCCGTCATCCTGAGAACAATCCAGGCGAAAAAATGACGCATGCTACGATAGCTCTGAGGTATACCTTTTTTTGGCGATTTTGTTTTCTGAACAAAAGGGGAGCCCAAAATCGTCGGAAATAGACTTTTTTTCTATTTTGTGCGTGTGGTTCTCGTCGTGCGTGTACACCTAGGCCACATGGTATTTTTCATCCTCCGGTATGATAGCAGTTGTGTTCTTCCCCCCAAATCAGTTTTTGGGATAGAGTGGTATCTTATTAAGCTTCCAAACTGAGGTTCCAACTTCAGAAAAAAAAAATGGTGGAGTGCACCCCTCTATCGCAGCACGCGTCGAAAGAGTGGTGAAAACCCGGAAGTAAAAAGGGGGGTATAAATTAGAACGTCCCCCCTGCCGCGGCCTTGGTGACTTTACGCCGCGTGTGCCGACTTGCTAACGGTACGTAAGCATCATCTCCGTTAAGACCTCTCCGTACATGCTTCTTGCTTAACGAGTTAGAGTGGGGTATTAGTCCGTTTGACCACTCGCAAACGGTTAACCGATAGCTTGCTACCCAAACAAAAGCCTGTTTTAACACTCTCCGCCGTCGACGCCATTTGTTAGGGAATCAGTGTTTTTTTTTAGTCCGTTTGACCACTTGCTCAAGGTTAACCGATAGCTTGCTACCCCCCAAAAAGCCTGTTATAACACTCTCCGCCGTCGACGCCATTTGTTAGGGAATCAGTGTTTTTTTTTAGTTCGTTTGACCACTTGCACAAGGTTAACCGATAGCTTGCTACCTCAAAAAAAGCCTGTCATAACACTCTCCGCCGTCGAAGCCATCTGCTAGGGAATCAGATGGGTTTTTAGTCCGTTGGACCACTTGCACAAGGTTAACCGATAGCTTGCTACCCAAACAAAAGCCTGTTATAACACTCCGCCGTCGACGCCATTTGTTAGGGAATCAGTGGGGTCTATTAGTCCGTTTGACCACTCGCAAAAGGTTAATCGATAGCTTGCTATCCAAACAAAAGCCTGTTATAACACTCCGCCGTCGACGCCATTTGTTAAGAAGTCAGTGGGGTTTTTGCAGTCCGTTTGGCCACTTGCAAAAGGCTAACCGATAGCTTGCTACCCAAACAAAAGCCTGTTATAACGTTCTACTGAGGCATTTCATCAACGCAACCGGGGGGTATACACCAGCGTATATGCATTTGTTCGACGGCGCTGCTGTTGTGCGCCTCTGTCCCGGAGTTGATGGCGAGACACCACAACACACCACCAATGGTCCCGAGTTTCCTTGGGGAATCCATAACCACACCTACCGCGCCCCACGCTTGAGTGCCTAACTGCTGTAACGGCTTGAACGAGACGTCGGGTTAATCTTCCCCCTATAAAGTACCAGCCCCGTCGCATTCCAACGAGGCATTCCAACAAAGCTTCAATCAGGGGGGTGTATATGTGCGTCCGACAACGCCACGCCGCAGTTGCTGTGTGCGCCTCTGTCGTCTGGGGTTGCCGGGAAGCGACGGCGATGCTCTCGGGTTACGTTACAGGGAACCTACAGCCGCACACGCACACACGAGGCCCCTCATCCCAACAAAGCTGCGTGCCAAATGTGCGCATGGCGGCGGTCAAGACCTTCTCTGCTACCCACACTGAAGAACGCGTGATGATACGATAGAGGTGCACCACGTTCTTTTTCTGAGGCTCCTCAATTTGGGAGCTCAAGACTGGGGTGAAGCGAACTCTGTGAGCTTCACGCCACCCCCGTGCTCTCACTCCTCCTCCTCCTTCTCCTCCTTCTCCTCCTCCTCCTCTTCCTGTCTCCTCGAGCTTGTCATAGCTCAACGCCAATAATGAGAAATCTGTAAAGAAGAACCGGTGCTGTCTGCAAGCGAAGCTGATACCCCTGCGTCCCTTCCCTCACACCTTCCGGTACCACGACACCCTCACACTCTCCAAAAAAAAACTGATTTGGATCCCCAGAGAAAAAATAAAACTGATACGAGTACCGGATTTGAAAAATCCCACGGCTTCTTCGGTACTGGTCTAGACACTAACAAGAATCAATCATGCAAAACAAAAAAATGCCCTATTATATATTTTTTTCCGACGAATTTGGGTTAAGGAGCCCCAGATCATATAGAAAAGATTTCTGACAAAAAGTGCTATATACCTCTATCGTAGCATGCTTCGAAAACGACCCCCGCGACAGAATGTCCGGGGTGCGCGAGACAGCGCTGCTGCTGTGGGGCGCCTGTGAACTAGATATCTACGGCGAGATGCCACCGCATCAGCGCGATGCTCGCGAGCAGTATCGATACTTCCTGAGATTTCGCAAGCTGAGACCCACGATTCAGTGTGCCGAGCCCAAACAGACCTCGTACAACCGTGCAGCACGACGCAGACGTAGACCGTCCGGGCGAGAGAAAGAGAGAGAGAGGGGCCGGATATTGTGTCGGTTTGTTGTCTTCTGTCATGCCCAAAGCGTACGCACTGACTAGGATTTCGTCGAAAGTAATCTCTGTTTTGAATTGCGTGCTCAAGATATGCTTCGGTCACGCGTGCTTCGGGGGGGGGGGGGTATATGTCCTCATGCAGGATATAGGCCGGTGACCCTGTTTTGCAGTCCCTCGCCTGGTAAATGAGCCGCGGTAAATTACACATAGACGGGGAGAGGCAACAGGTACAAGGTGTGTACCGCACCGGGTACGTACAAGGTACCACAAGGTGGCCAGAAGTGTAAAACGAAGATCTACAAAAGGAAGATCGCAAAAAGTATCCCACCTCAACGTTGCTCTTCGCGCAGCTCAGTCGAGGAGAGGCAGATCAACCCCGAGGCACCACGAGCAGCATCTTAGAAGATCCAGGCATCATGTCAGGCTGCGCAGCGCGTCGTGCGATATGCGCGCGTACGGAAGATTTGTGCCACGCGTGTGGTGGCAGGGCACCGCCGTGCGGGGTGCCTAAAAAACGGGAAAAAATCCAATCCAACGGAATAACTGCCCCTGCTTGTATATCCCACCAAAATGATCTGGAAACCCCTGTTCGACAAAATCTCCAAATTCCAAACTCTCAACTCTTTTGTGGTTTCTTCAATAAGCTCTGTGGCCGTGAACTTCTGCGCTGTCTGCTGGTCTGCTGGAGTCCAGGTAAGTGAGGGGTAAGGGAGTAGACTCTTGAACATAGCGGCGTCGAATTACTAGCGGGTAATGGAGATTGCCAGAGGAGGCGCTCGTGGTAAGCAAGCTCACAGCAGGCATTCGCATGCGTGCGTTGCACTGGGTCCCTCTCCTGTTCTTGCTCGAAGAAGAAACGGTTGGAAAATGAAATATATCAGCGGTTCACCTGCAAGGTCAACAGGTCCTGGGTCCTTGTCCAGCGTTGTTCCAGCTTGGGAGGAGTGCCTATCGTAGCGTAGGCTGCAAAGCATATAGCATACCAGGTACACAGGGGTCCTGGGAAGTCGTCGTGACAGCCCCAGTCCATGTTGTGGCGATGGGTGAGTCTTCTTCCTGTCCCGTCTGCTGTATGCGAGAGGTATTGGAATCAGCTGCTCAGCAGTACCATCGTACGGCGTTATCTACAGCCTAGAAGTACCAGGTGCCACGTACAGTACCAGTACAGCAGTGCCTGGTAGGTTTGATCCAAAGGCAGGCAGGCAGGCAGGCAGGGAGGGAGGGAGGGAGGTTTCAGGTGTATTTTACTAGTGTGCCAGTAAAATGTCCAGCTGAAAACATCGTAATATCTTGTCTGTGCTCCTACTCCTTTTGTGCGGCAGCAGGCATGCTGCAGTCTGCGTACTGCTGTTAATGTGAGAACAACAACAACAACAACAACAACTATTAACAATCGTGTCGTAAACGCTCGCCTGCCTGTGTTTTGCCAGCAGCGTATGATGGCATACCACGTACATGCGTAGGTACCCATCACATACGCATCTTTGCCGATCATGGGCAGGTTCACTAATGATAGCCCCGGTACAAACGAGATATGTCGGTTGACGGTCTAGTTTTTGTCCCGTCAAGACCTCTTTATACCTCGTATTGTACTGGTTTATTGAGTTTTGATCGGTCCTTGACGGAATGTCCATCAAAAGTCAAGAGTGCCGTCAAACGACGTCTTTCGTACAACCCACAGTCTACAACATTACGAGTAGGTCTATTGCCTGCGCATTCCGAATTCCGGCTCGTGCGGTGCGGGCCCTCGTCATCGAACAAGCATACCGGTCGCCCCGGTGGCGTATCAGGTTATCCTCGAGCCTGGTATAGGTCAGTTTCATGAGTTCGAGCCCGGCCGAGTGCATACTCGTATGAATTCGTTGGGACTTTTTCTTGTGCACAAATTGACTTGCGGAAAGCCCGAGAACGCGAGTTAGCAACACTCGATGAAAAATCGACGAGCAGTGGGATTGCTGAACCCTATGCGCGATAAAAATTGAACGCAAGAACCGGGGGGGGAAATGGACGACACCAGTGACCACGGCTTGTCTAGAAGCTGGAAAGTAGAAGTGTGAGGGAAAAAAAAAAAAGAAGCAAGCCTGCGTACCATTCGTACATAAAAGAGGGCTCAAACTATTTTGTGTTTTTCATCATTCAGCATTTTTTCTAGGCATAACTCAGCTGACGTGACGCGTCACCGTGAGCATTCGACAGACCCTTGTTTTATATCCTCGTATGTACTGTACGGCGGTAGACTACCAGGCACGGTGTATCTTAGCCTGGTACCCGGTAGGTGGCCTGGTAGGGCGTAGACTTATTGCACGAGTTGTGGAATCATCGTCAACAGTTCCAGCCTACATGCACGGATGCGTGAGCCTCTCTACTCCATGTGCCGGTCTGCCGTGCACGATGTACACTGCCTGACGTAGTACTGGAATCTGCTCCAGAGCAGCAGCAGCAGCATCATGAGAGTAGATTTCGGTTTGATTGGGAGGCAGGCAGTTTTCGGGGGTGCTACTGCTGTCAGATTACCGGTATGATATTCATTGTCTACGTTCCAACTCGTGCGATCCCTGCTTGAACAAGCAAAAGTCTTCTGCATCCCATTCAGAAGCCTCATCACCTGGTGTTCATCAACATACATTCCCATCTCTACGCGTCACAGACACACAGCTGCTCGTGCGTCGCTAACTGTGAGCGTCCGTGGACCGATGCGTGAGGATTCTGCATCCCTTCGTAACAGCTCCACTATTCGTCACTTGTAGTGTAATGGCAGGTCGTGTATGCCGGCTTCACCGATGTCGTAGTAACAGGTGAATGTCGTACCAGGTAAGTACTAAAGTGAACGTCGAAGGTTGTGGGTCCAAATCTCAGACGCATGCTACGATAGAGGTATACTCTTTGTTGTTGTTGTTGTCGTTGTTGTTGTTGTTGTTTTCCCGAATGACGGGCTCCTTTAGACCCAAATTCGTCGGAAATAGACCATGACTTTGTTTCGCATTTGCTTGATTCTCTTGGGTACTTAGGCCATGGGATTTTTCATCCGGTACGAGCGAGAAGCATTATTTTTTTGTTTTTTTGTTCCAAAACAGTTTTTTTGAGAGGTCTTAAGCCCCCAAATTGGGCACAACCTCAGCAGAAAAGTGGTGCACCTCTATGGTCGCGCGCGTCCTCACCATGCGCATAGTGCTCGTGGGGACTTTTTCCTGCAAAAAAGAGATGACGAGCGAAGAGCGCGCGAGAGAGAGTGTGAGCCTCGCACGAGTAGCATTTTTTTTTTTTTCTCGCGATGAAAGTCGACGAGCATAAATAGCTGAAAAGTGGGAATGCCGAATCCTATTGTTCCTGTTGGTAGCGCGATAAGAATGAAGGCGAGTATTGTAGCGGACGGGAGACGGGAATGACACCTTTGACCGCGGCTTGTCTGGAAGATCGCTGAGAGTAAAAGCGACGACTAAAAAGAGAAATCCGTCGACTAAAAAGAGAAATCCGGTGCGCACGCAAACACGCAGGTTTCAGGTTTTTCACCGCCATGGTTGTTGATTTGTGTTCCGACTCGTGTGGTCCGTACTTGAGCCAAGGGCAAGCCAGCGTCTGCGGTCTACATACCATTCGCATTTTTGGGCTCGCCTGCTTTTTTACATGCCGGTCGCCCCGGTGGCGTATCAGGTTAACCTCGAGCCTGGTATAGGTCAGTTTCGCGAGTTCGAGCCCCGCCGAGTGCATACTCGTATAAATTCGTTGGGAATTTTCCATGTGCACAAATTGAATTGCGGAAAGCGCGAGAGCGTGAGTTAGCAACACTCGATGAAGAATCGACGAGCAGTGGGAGTGTTGAACCCTATGCGCGATAAAAATTGAAGGCAAGAACCGGGGGGGAGAAGGGACGACACCTGTGACCACGGCTTGTCCAGAAGCTGGAAAGTAAAAGTGTGCGAAAAAAAAAACAAAAAAAACCGAACTGTTTGATTTTTTTTGTAAACACGCCAGCTGTGAGTTGGGTGAATTTAGGGTCGATTCTCATATTTGCAAGCTGCGTGATACATCTAATTTTGCGAACATATTTCAGTGCGAACCCGCCGGTAATACCGCATCATGACCAACTGCGAGAACCGCACTCAAGAACTGCTCCCGCGAACAAATTGCTTAACGCTTCTACATCTGGAAACCCGTTTTTGGGGACGAATTACTTGGAATTAGTATCGGGAGGGGTTTGGGGGCTCTAAAGGGGTTAAGGGAATAGTTTGCTACCGCCCCCTTGTGGGAGCGTTCAGAAACGGTTCGCTTCCGGCATGTACAAGGAGGCATTTCTGTCTAGGGGCTAATTTTAAACCTTAAACTATCCCATTTTTTCGAAAACCTCGGTATGTATTTGGCGGACCGTCCGCGAACCGGAACCTGTGTCTCAGAAAAGGGTGGTTTCCGACATTATGCAGGGAGGATTTTTTGTCTAGGTAATAGTGCAAACCTTCAAGAACCCCGGTTTCAAGTACTTCATATCTTCAAGAACCCCGGTTTCTATTACAAACGTTCAAGAACCCCAGTTTTTCACCTCGTACGTCGTATGAATTCTGATAACCGCTCGCGAACCTTGGCGAACCGGGATCAGTAACTCAGAAAAGGGTGTTTTCCGACATTATGCAGGGAGTTTTTTTGTCTAGATTATAGTGCAAACCTTCAAGAACCCCGGTTTCAAGTACATATCTTCAAGAACCCCGGTTTCTAGTACAAACGTTCAAGAACCCCAGTTTTCACCTCGTACCTGGTGTGAATTCTGATAACCGCTCGCGAACCTTGACGAACCGGGATCAGTAACTCAGAAAAGGGTGGTTTCCGACATATACAGGGAGGCGTTCCTGTCTAGTGGCTGGTACAAACCTTCAAGAACCCCAGTTTTTCGGAAACCTCGTATGGATTTGGCGAACCGTTCGCGAGCCGCGATACCTCGGTATCTCAGAAGTAGGTGGTTTCCGACATGCGTAGGGAGGCGTTTCTATCTAGGGGCTAATCAAAACCTTCAACAACCTCATTTTTTTGAAAATCTCGTATGGATTCATTCGCGAACTGTTCGCGAAGCGAGATCGGTGATTGGTAGCTCATAATTGGTGGTTTTCGACATGTACAGGGAGGCGTTTCTGCCTAGGGGCTGGTACAAACCTTCAGGAACCCAGTTTTTGAAAATTTCGTATGGATTTGCGAACCGTTCGTGAGCCGTCCTCGAAACGCTCGCGAACCGGGACCGGGTAATACCCATCGCTGATCTACACCTTTCGAGCTGGTAACGCATCGCTGTAAAAAAAAACGTGCACTCGTGCATGGGTGGGGTCTCTGCGTTCATTCATTCTACGATTTGTATGTACTACAATTCGCATCACTGCTGGACAAGGGATGCGCGCTACGATAGAGGGCACCGCGCTTTTTCCCTGAGGTTTTCCACACTTCAGGAGGGGAGCTTAAGACACTCTCCCCAAAAACTGTATTTTTTGTTGGTAGAAAGTTAAACTGCTACGAACTCCCGGATGAAAAATATCCCACGGCCTAGGTTATGCAACGAAAATCATCATGCAAATACAATCACCAATTTCCGACGATTTGGGGTCAAGGAACCCCGTCGTTCAGAAAACAAGATAGCCAAAAAAAGGTATACCTCCATCGTAGCGTGCGTCGATAGAGGTATACCTTTTTTTGGCTATTTTGTTTTTTGAATAAAGGGGCTCCTTAACCCCTTTACAACTGGAACCCCTTTTGGGGACAAATTCACTTGAAGTTAGTATAGGGAGGGATTTGGGGGCTCTAAAGGGCTTAACGCAAAATCGTTGGAAAATACGCCCCGTTTATTATATTGCATGATGCTCATTGGTTACCTATTACCTAGGTCATGGGATGACCCATTCCCGACGATTTGGGGGTTAAGGAGCCCCGTCGCCGTTCAGAAAACGTTTCGGACGAAAAGTGCTACCTCCGTCGTAGCGTTGCGTCAAGGTTCTGCCAAGCCAGTGATGGTTCTCTGTCAAGCACGGCAGGTCTGCAAACTGACTGTCTGTTTTTCCCACGGCCCTGCGTCGCGGTCCCTGCTTGAACAGGGAAGCAAGCGCCCCTGCAACACTCGTCCAGCAGAGTGCATCTATATACCAGGTATGCTTCTTGTACAACCGGTATTGATTGACGCGTGCTTCGATAGAGGTGCACCAGTTTTTTTCGAATACTACCCTTCAATTTTGGGATCTTAAGACCCCTCTCTCCAAAAAAAAAAGATTTTTTGGAGAAAACTAAAACTGCCACCACCCCGGATGAAAAATCCCATTGGCCTAGGTACACAACAGCGAGAGTAATGAAAAACAAAAATGGCCTATTTAATTTGGGCGATTTCTGGGTTTAGGAGCCGCGTCCTTCAGAAACCATTTCAGACGAAAATGTGTGCTACCTCTGTCGTAGCATGCGCCTTTTTTCCCGCATCACGCGCCGCCGCGGTTTGCGTCCGTTTTTACCCGTGCATGAGCGGTATCCCCTCAGTTTTTTTAGGAGGCCCACGAGGTGCTGTTTGCTGCAACGGTGCCATCCTATCATATACCAGGCCGTCCCTTTTTCGAAAAGGTCCACGAGGTGCTGCTGCCTCTGTGCCATCCTTTCGTACCAGACGCGTATTCTTCGGTAGGTTTCTTTATGTCCGTCGTGCCTGCTACGATAAGAAGCGGCACTTTTTCGTAAAATTATTCTTTAAAATATGGGGCTCCTTAGCCCAGCGTCGTCGAAATATCCTTTTTTTTCTGGCAATATTGGTTTTTCAGTCACACCTATTGGGCTAATTCTTATATAAGTCGGACTTGCCGGTCGAAGACGGCCTTTTTCGACTGAAGCCCAGATCGGGCTTTTTCTTACGCAGTCGAAACATAGCTTTTTCGTTCGACTCAATTTTTTTCGACTCAGTTTTTTTCCGACTGGAGGATCCAGTCGAAAAAGTCAACTGGTCTGCCAGTCAGAAAAGTCAGCCGAAAAAGTTTTCAACGTGTTTTTTTGAACCCGTCGCATCGCTTATCCCACCACAAGACACACACCCACACGCCCACACACCCGTACCAGGTACCACACAGCAGTATCAGACAACAGCGCCGACGCTAGCTTGGCTGCTATCACTGCTGCTGCTGCTCGCCAGAAGTCCGTGCGGCGCTGTCCTAGCTCCGCTCGCCAGCAGCGTGTAGCACACCATGGCAGCAGCGCAAGGTGTCGATGCCATTTTGCCAGCAACGGCTACACTTGCTGTAACTTGGCGGCTCTCTGCTGAGTGCGACGCCACGAACTTCTCTCTGGCGGCTTTCGGCCAAGTTCAACGCCGCCAACCGGCTTGGGCGAGGGTTCGTCGCGCGCGAAGCACGCGTTGCTCGCGGAGAACGCACGAAGCACAGAGCTTCCAGCAACCAGTTTTCGACTGCCATACCTGGTACAGAAGTTCTCCGTCACACCAGTCCGCCGGATTTTTTTTTTTTTGTAATTTTTTTTTTTGTATGCCTAGGCCATGAGTTTTGTTGGTCGGGTATTAACAGCTCTTTTTTGCCATTTTTTGTCCGAAACCACTTTCTGAAATGACGGGGCTTCTTGTCAACCCAGATTTGTCGGGGGCTTTGCTTACCCAAGTTCGTTGGGTGGATGTTTTTTCCCTTTTTTTTTTTCTTGTTTCGCAACCATTTTTCGTTGTAACCCTACGAAGGCCATTGGTTTGTCCACCGGGTGATATATATAGCACTTCCGCCGCCAAAAAAAATATACAGTTGTTGGGAGATATACATGTAGAGGTGGATCCTCATGTGAAGAGCCTCAGGGACAAAAAAAATGTGCACCCCCTAGCCCGTAGCGTACATGCTTGCGGTGTATGTACTATATGCCGCCTGTCCCTCCCGCTAGTGCAGGCTGCGTGCGGTCAGTGCCTGAACAAGCGCACGCCGGTGTGCCGTTCTTGTCCCCCTCCTTCTGCCGCGAAAGGTAGCTTAGAGGCATGCTGCGGTGGAGAAGTGCACCACTTGTTTTCTGTTTTTTTTTTTTTCATCAATTTGGGAGCTTAAGACCTCTCCCAAAAACCGATTTGAGGGAAAAGTAAAACTGCTATGACACCGGATGAAAAATCCCATGGCCTCCGTAGGTACCCGACGAGAATCACGCAAGAATAAATGGGGCGTATTTTCCGACGATTCGGGGTTAAGGAGCCCCGTCGTTCAAAAACGGTTTTCGCAAAAAAGGGGTATACCTGAACACCTCTATCGTAGCACGCGTCGGTATTTGACACTACAGCAGACCAAGTCTACAGTGTGTGTGTGGGGGGGAGTGTTGATACCGGTTAAAAATAAATGCCCCCATTTTTTTTTCACGCCCGATTTGAGCCCCTCGCAATAGCGACACTCTGTTGTACTTCGCCGAAGAGAAGGTCTTGTGCCATCTCTGCTTGGCGCAGGCAGCGTAGCTAACCTTGTTCCATTTTGCGGATTGGTATCGTAAAACTTGAAAAAAAAAACAGTGCTCGCGAAAGTTTGCTACTCCACACAGAGAAAGGAGCAGGCAGGGCACTCGCCCAGTGACCCCACCCCGCCCGAGCCACGGCGAAAAAAAATGGCAAAAAAAAGTGACCCCCCTACCGCGGGTTCGCTCCGTCAATGCTCAGATGGCTAAGGCAAGCAACAAATGTGTACGCCCCACCTCCCCTCCACCCCACGTCCCCTCCGCCCTACTCCCCCCCCCCCACCCCCACCCCCCCCCCCCACCTCCCCTCCACCCCACCCCCCCACACCCCCCCTCCACCCCCCCCCACCCCAGCTGCGAGATCAAAGATTTTGTCGAAACTCATCTTTGCAAGCTGTGTGTGATACTCCGATCGCGCGTATTACTGGATGTGTGTCCTCGTTAAGGATTTAGGTCGGCGACTCCCCTTGGAACTACCTGGTACAGGTGTAGCTTGTGATTATACCAGAGGTATGTATCTTGCCTGGGACCTGGTATACGCTTACTTTTCTATATACGGAGTATTTTATAAAAAATGAAAATACACTCCAGCTGTGAGGTCGAAGATTTCGTCGAAACTCATCTTTGCAAGCTGTGTGTGATACTCCGATCGCGCGCATTACGAGTTGTGTGTCCTCATTAAGGATATAGGTCGGCGACTCCCCTTACAACTACAGTGTAGCTATCAGGGTCATTTCTATCAGGGTTTTCTATATATTATGACATCATATCATAGATACGTGTACTACTCGTTTTTTTTTTTTTTTTCTTTTCTTGCTTCGGTGTTCTGACCCTCCAGAGAGACTGAATGAAGCCTTTCCTGTGACCACGGACTTGATCATGCCCCCCGTTGCACCGTGGATGGAACTGGCCGTAAACCTAACCCTAACCCATACCTGGTACTTGTACGAAATACAGTAGGTGTCCCTATATAGTGCGGGTATGTGTCACGAAAATTTACCCGCACTATACAGGGCATCTGCACTACATAAAAACCGGCCACCACTATGGAGGGGTCTATCTTGTGCTAAACGATTTCACCCGCACAATATCGGACACCCGCACCATATGACCCGCACTATATAGGGCCACCTACTGTATACCTATGAGTGAGTAGCCCCTAAGGACGTCACTGGGGTGAAATGATAAAAAAAACACAGTAATAATGTGTATCTCGGCTCCGTTGCGTCGGGCGTGTTAGCGCGAGATCCAAGACGGTGGTAGTCGTCGTGCTGCGTGAAACGCATTCTCCGCCGCTGGAACCCCCGTTCTGGGAGGGAAATTACTTGGAATTAGTATGGGGAGAGGTTTGGGCGAGGGCTCTGAAAGGGTTGATGCAAGAATATAAAGAATAAGATGATGAACATGTGGTGGGGGGGGGGGGTGGCAAGAGTGACTGGCGCCTGTCCTGCGACCACGCACGGACTTTGATTGTGCGAGTTAATGTGAGAACAAAAACAACAACAACAACAACAACAACAACAACCCGTTTTGCCCAAAAGGTTTGCGTGAGATGTAGAAGTACTTTTTTTTAATGCTGAATTTGGTCTGCCACTCTTGTGTGAGTTACGAGCACGAAAACTTACGTTTTGTTTTTTTTTCATACGTTTATTCCGCGAAACATAACAAGTCCACTTCTTGATACTGAGTAAGTGAAAGGCATGGTCCAGGAGGTGGGATTTTGGACACCGCCTATCAGCCGGGTTGCAAGGTACAAGCATGCCTGCGCTAGGCCTTTTCCGACGGTAATGTTTGCGAACATATATTTCACGTGTTTTGAAGGGACCTGAGAGGATTTTTCCTGTTATATTCCTAGGGCTCAGGTGAAACAAAATCATACGAGCAAGACAACAATGAATGGCCTAGGGCTCGGGTGAAACAAAGTCATACATACGAACGAGCAAGACAATAATGGCCACTTTACGAAGGCACCCTCTGGTTACCCTGATTCAGGATCGCACCTCGAGGTGAGCCCACCAAACTGGCCGTGGATTGAACTGTGCTTGCGGCGGTGGGAGCTAAGCGAGTGCTAATAGTCGACCACAGAAAGCTGTTGTTGTTGTTGTTGTTGTTGTTGTTGTTGTTGTTGTTGTTGTTGTTGTTGTTGTTGTTGTTGTTGTTGTTGTTCTCACACTAATTCCCCCATCAAGTCCGTCGTCGCAGGACAGGCTCCAACCACTCTGGAGTGGAAGAATGCCCACATAAAACAAATAAAACAAACCAAAAGTGGTACATGCATAGTCTATATACTATGAGAAATGAAAAATACACTTCAGCTGTGAGATCGACCAAAAATGTTTTTTTTATTCAAAACTCAGCTTTGCAAGCTGCGTGTGATACTATGATCGCGCGTATTACGGGGTGTGTCTATACCCTCGTGAAGGATACAGGTCGGCGACTCCCCTGCTATTGCCATGGCCAACGGGACTACGACCTTCAGCCTTGTTCTGCGCACGGAAACTGTGCAACTCGCGCGAGGGGGACATCACCAGACATACATTTGTAGAATGCAGTGTGCATGAAACAATAGGTGTTATAGTGCGAGTTGGCTTTTGCAGTGGGCTACTTGGGTCTACCGGGTTCGTACGCAAGTTCTTGTGTACTCCCTGTATACGTGGCAGGCCGGCGGAGGTCCAGCCCAGGCCTTATGCTCGGGGTTTTTTGCTGTCGAGTCATGATGGAACATGCGGTGGACGTCGATCGCTGCTGCTCCGAAGTGATCTCTCTTCTGCTCTTGATGCAATGCAAAGGCACACTCATGTATATATATATATTGTGCAATACACGTTACACGTAACTCGTGTATCATAGCTGGAGCAAATCGTGCATCCGCCACCCAATAACAAAAGATGCACCCATTTCCAGCTCATCAAGTTATCCTGGCTCGATCCCAAGCGTTTCGTCCCAATGCCGCGCCCCCCGTGAGGTAGTAGGTGAATGCCGTCCCTGTTCATGACAATAGTGCGGTTTGGAATCCTCCGAGTAAATTTTCGTTCTCGCCGGGATTTGTTCTTGCGTAAGAAAATAACTAGCGGAAAGCGCGCGAGCATGAGTTATCAAAATTCGATCGAAGCCGACGAGCAAAAAAAAGCAGGAAAAGTCGAAACGCTGAACCCTGTGATATGCGCGATAGATATGAAGACGCGTACCGGGGGGGAAGAAGGGAAGACACCTGTGACACCACGGCTTGTCGTCCAGATAATGGCTAGAGGTGAAAAATCTTACGAGTTGAGCTCGCAAGTGAAAAAGCGATGAAAATAAAATATATATGTATTTATATATCAGGAGCGCGGTGCTAAAGGGGGTATGGTAAGATACGGCCTCGAAAGGCCATGAGATAATTTGGCCAGTTTTCGTATGATAAGGTTGGCGCTTTCTGTTCGGGATAGTCAGGGAAATAGAACGCAGGCGCGTGCCTCCGATCTCAGAAGTTATCCGGGGCTCATGGTGGAATCTAATAAAGCTACGAACGTGTCTCCCAAGTCTAAGAAAGTGAGTACTCTATCCGAGGACCTGCT
This sequence comes from Undaria pinnatifida, assembly GCA_012845835.1. Taxonomy (NCBI): domain Eukaryota; class Phaeophyceae; order Laminariales; family Alariaceae; genus Undaria; species Undaria pinnatifida. The sequence continues at coordinate 7,778,022 of JABAKD010000023.1, read as the reverse complement.
CAATGGGCATACCTGCGGGGTACACTCTGTGTCCCCGCCCAATACCCTTACAGGTATAATGTTGACCAGGAAGAACTGACCAATAAAAGCGTCCTTACGACGCGTGGTAGGACAGAGGTGCACCGCTTTTTTTTTTTCTGGGGTTCCTCGTTTTAGGAGCTCAAGACACGTCCTTCTTAACCCCAAAAAAAATTGGACAAGAAATACACAATAAAAAAAAACTTAAAACTGCTTTAATACCGGATGAAAAATCCCATGGCCAGGGTGTACAACGAAAGTTGTGTAAAAAAATTGACGTTTTTTTTTTCCCCCGGCGGTTTTAGGTCAAGGAGCCCCGTTTTTAAGACAACATTTCTTTGACGAAAAGTACTACCTCTCGATATCGTACCACGTGCCTTACAGCATACCTGCTAGTTGATCTGTTGATGACGTGGCTGGGTGCGCCGCTGTCGGCAATCATGGGAGCAGTTAAATGGGCTTGGCGGAGATGTTCAGTGTTGGTTGGAGGTGCTGCGATGAAAGAGTAGCCAACATTCCGTCTGGAGGTTTGTGTGTAGAGGAAACGCACGGCTCAGTCCGTTTTAAGCATGCGTCATTCCGGCGGCTCTGATATCTCGAAAGGGCGGCCTTTGCCCCGAACTTGACCGTTCGAAGCAACGCTCGGGCTGCTTGGATATTTGGTGATGGTTTTTCGTGTCCGAGCTGCGATGCAATAGTATAACGAGATGCACGACGTGATCCCGTTCGTGCTGCCGCGCACGGACGGCGACGGTGGATAACACCAACTCGTCCGAAGATATGGAGGTAGCACTTTTCGTCTGAAATGGTTTCTGAAGGACGGGGCTCCTTAAGCCAAAATCGTCGGGGAGGAAAAACGCCATTTTTGTGTGCGTGATTCTCGTCGTGTACCTGGGCCATGGGATTTTTTATCACAAGGTAGCAGTGTAGTTTTTGTCTCCGAATCAGGTTTTGGCTTAAGCTCCGAAAATGAGGGGTAGTATTAAGAAAAAAGGTGGCGCACCACCTCCATCGTAGCACGCGTCCAAAAATCGCGCTTTGTCATGCCTTTGGTCGCGCTGTACCCGGGCTCCCAAAAGGTTATAAGCGACCAGGGAAAAATGTTTTGTTTGGTCGATCGGCCAAAGTCTTTCATGAATATAGCGTTTTTGGGCACCCATTCTTACAGACCAAGAAAACGACGAACGCGATACGATAGATACGGTACTGTGTAGTCAAGCTTGTGGGGGGGAACTTGAGACAAAGTAGGAGTATCGTCATGCCTTGGGCTTCCCCCATAGCTTCCTTCCTGCGTTCGTGGCGATTCGAACACGTCTGCCACACCAGCAGGTCTCGGGTTGCTTCATTTGGCCGATGCTGTAATCGGCGTTTTTTTCATCGCCAATTTTTTGCGCCTAAAGTCTCAAAATGGGGTTGGTTGATTGGTGCCATAATCGCATAAAACACCTTGGAAAATGAGGCAGACTGCACGGCGATTCACAGCAACAACTGCCCCCGCCTGGTTATCGCGCGTTCGACCCCGATCTGGTCTGAGCCCTCCAAGCTTACCGTTGATGACGGATACCATTGCTTTTTCTTTTTTTACTTCCGTTTTTTTCTTTTCTTCTTTTCTTCTTTTTTTCTTTTTTTTTCTTCTTTCTTTCTTTTTTTCTTTTGTATTTCTTTCTTTTTTTCTTTTTCTTTTTTTCTTTTTTCTTTTTTTCTCTTTTCTTTTTATTCTTTTTTTCTTTTTGTCTTTTTTTCTTTTTTCTTTTTTTCTTTTTTTCTTTTTTCTTTTTTTCTTTTTTTCTTTTTTCTTTTTTCTTTTTTCTTTTTTTCTTTTTTCTTTTTTTCTTTCTTTCTTTTCTTCTTTTTTCTTTTCTTTTTTTCTTTCTTTCTTTTCTTCTTTTTTTCTTTTCTTCTTTTTTTCTTTTCTTCTTTCTTCTTTCTTCTTTTCTTCTTTTCTTCTTTTCTTCTTTTCTTCTTTTCTTCTTTTCTTCTTTTCTTCTTTTCTTCTTTTTCTTTATTTTTCTTCTTTTCTTTTTTCCTTTTTTTCTTTTTTTTCTTTTTCTTTTCTTTTTCTTTTTCTTCTTTCTTTTTGTTTGTTTGTTTGTTGTTGCTGTTGTTGTTGTTGTTGTTGTTGCTGCAGCAATTTGCTGCAAATTGCTGCAAATTGCTGCAAAATGTCTGGTGTGCTGGCCTGGCATCTATCTATCCGTCTGTATGTCTGTCTGTGTGTCTGTATGTCTGTATGTCTGTAAGTCTGTATGCCTGTCTGTCTGTCTGTAGGTCTATCTCTCTGTCTGCCTGTCTATCAATCTGTATCTAACTATATATGTCTATACCTATCAATATGTTTGTGCGCAGATCTCGGCTCGACAATGGTCTCGACACTCAGCCCCGCGGACCAGGCCCTACTGGAGAAGGAAGCCCTCGCTAGGGAGGCTGAGGTGAAGAGGAAGCTTTCCCGCCCTAATGTGAGCAAACAGTAATCGGTATTGGTTGCTCCGGGCTAACGCAACCCGACATACGTTACTCCGTATTTCCAGATGCCTGTCACACCGCAAGTCGCAAGTCAAGTCTTCATGTGTGAGGGCTTGAGCGAACCGGTATATATTCCGCCGCATTTCCCAATACTTGTCACACCGCAAGCGCCGCGTTTCGAGATGCCTGCCAAACGCTACGAGCGCAAGCCTTGATCTTCTAAGTATTCCATGTGTGTAGGGCTTGAGCGAACCGGTGTATATTTCGCCGCATTTCCTGGTACTTATCGCACCCCGCAACAATCGCCTCGGCGTAACAGGGTCTTAGCGGGATACTGATTTTTGGTTGGGTAGCAACTGTGTAGGGAAAGCATCCACATATACATATATACATATATACATGTATGTATTGATATATGCTATGGTAGAGCTCCACCTTTTTTTTTCTGCAACGCCTCACTCTGCACTCTTCAAAAAAACACACACACACACTTCTTTAGCTGTGAGATGACCAAAAAGAGTTTTGATCAAAACTCTGCTTTGCAAGCTGCGTGTGATACTTCGATCGCGCGTGTTACGGGGTGCGTACCCTCGTGAAGGGTACAGGTCGGTGACTCCCCTGCTAATGCCAGGGTCAACAGGACTAAGACGTTCAGCCTTGTTCTGCGCACGGAAACTACATGACCCGCATTGATGGGGACAAAACCAGACACATGTGGAATTCAGTATGCATAAAACAAACAATTGTTATAGTGTGTAGGTGAGCCTCAAGTTTTCACTGCTGTGGCACCACCCATGGACAAACCTTGAGCACAGGCTTTTCTTACGCAGATCTATTGTTAACAGGATGCGATCACACGCGAAAAAGGAAGGCATCTCACCGCCTTTCAATCGAGCTCTCCTACTACTGTATGTGACGGTGCATATACAGCACACCCCCTCGCACGAGTTTCGTACGCCGATTTCTCGACGACCGGTAGAGTCTAAACGCCGAGCGACGCTTCTGCGGAAAGGTCTGGACGACATCCTCCTCCCAAAGCCGCTACCGTTGTTATTCGAGTCGCGCTGGTTTCGGAGGAAACCGGCTCAGCATTTCATCAGGGGGGAGTGTTGTACACCGTCATATGCGGTACGCTACGACTGTGTTCGATGGAGGCCCTGCATACCTGGTAAAACCAGCCCACAAGACGCAAACTTGAGTCAAACGCTTTTAAACAAAGGCGGGTGCTCTCGTTATTATTTTCCCTGTTGTGTTTTGCGATTCGTCCTGCTAGCATTGGGTGTTCGTAGTATATACCTGGTAGGATTTAGCGTGAGGTTCTCGTATTGATTTCAGGAGACGGAACTTTCAGCCCTTGACCGACGGCAATGACCGACCGCGATTTTCCAAGCGTTTGCCTTTACCGACGCCAACCTACTAGGTTTTAATGTTGATTTCAGGGAGCACCCTTTGACTGACGGCAATTTTCCAATCATTTGCCTTGACTGACGCCAAACCACTAGGTTTTAGTGTTGATTTCAGGAGGCGGCACTTCCACCCCTTGACCGACGGCAATTTCCCAATCGTCTGCCTTGACTGACGCCAAACTACTAGGTTTTAGTGTTGATTTCAGGGGGCGGCACTTTCACTCCTTGACCGATGGTATTTTTCCAGTCGTTTGCCTTGACTGACGCCAAACTACTAGGTTTTAGTGTGGGTGTCAGGAGACGGCCCTTTGACCCCTTGACCGACGGTATGTTTTTGATAGTTTGCCTTGACTGACGCGAAACTACTAGGTTTTAGTGTAGATTTCAGGGGCCACCCGTGACTGACGGCAATTTTCCAGCCGTTTGCCTTGACTGACGCCAAACTACTAGGTTTTAGTGTGGATGTTGGGAGGACGGCACTTTGACCCCTTGACCGACGGTAAGTTTTCAGTAGTTTGTCTGGACCGACGGCAAGCTACTACTACTGCAGGTTTTGTGTGGAACTCTCGGTATGACACCCTTGACCGCTGAACGTTTCCTCTTGACTGACCGTCTCCTGACATGTTTGCTGTCAATAGGGTGTTTGCGATTTCCAAATCTCTTTTTGGTTAGAAAATATATACCAGGTAGTTAAATATTGTATTTTTGAGTTTTAGTTTTTGGGAGGAAACATGACGAGAACAAGAGAAAAAAAAAACGTCGAATGTCACAGTTCCCGACAAAACAAACGGCGAAAATTCAAGTTAGACGTATGATTTCGTGCTTCTGTTTTTTAATCAACTTGAGTGTTTTCGGGTTGGTCGGCCTTGATTTTATGACGTCCGCCCGTCCGTCCGTCCGTCTTTTGTTTTTTATTTTTTATTTCTATCCCCTCTTTATTTTATTTGCACTTTCTCTGTCTCCTTCTCAGACCCGGGGTTGCTAAGCGGGCTCTTCTCCCCCCCCACTCCCCACTACGGTCCACGCCTTCGGCTTTATCGCGACAAGGGCTCAGCACTTTTCGCGCCCTTCGTTTTTTTGTCCCACGAAATGTAAAGAACTTTCTTCCCTCGTCGACTCGCAATCGGTTTTAATCTATTATTAGAGTGTTCGCCAAAAATCGTTCCTCGGAAAAATACTTTCCTTCCACTAAAAAAACGTGAATTCCCGCCCCATCATGTTTTGGGGGGTGTTTGCGTGGCAAGAAAAATAGAATCCTGCAGGCGACACCTCCAAAATTGAGAGCGGAAGTGGGGATGTGCAGCAACTAGGATAACAAAAAAAAAATGGCATCGTTTTAGAAGCACAAAGAAATTGCTAAAAATCAGCGTACCAGGTACTGGGAACGACGGCAGCCAAGCAACGGCGGAGCCGGCAGGGTTCACCGCAGTGCCGCCTCGGCTATCCCGCCACAGCCAGCAGCAGCACAGCTAGCGGCAGCATCCGCTTTAGCAACACAAACAAGCCGCACCAGCACCGGCAACAGCAACAAGAGCTTCTATTTTTGTTTTTTTCAAATTGGGGACCCGGGCTTCGCCTTCTTCTCGTCGCTGCTGCGGCTGCTGCTACTGCTGCTGCTGCTGCTGCTGCTGCTCCGCTCAGCGTACGCCGCCACCGCGCAAGCGCACTCCGCTCCGATCACGCCCGGCGCACAACACCACACGCGGTCTCACACCGCGTCGCTGCTGCTGCTGCTGCTGCTGCTACTGCTGCTATGACGGTGTGGTGGAATTGAAATGGTACACGAGCTGTGTCCTGTTGCCTCGGTCTATGATATGAGCATAGCCCACGAGCACGAGTGGGAGTAGCCGGCGCATTCTCCACGACGCCAAGCGGGCGAGAGCGCCCCGTCGTGACAACGGCCCGCTGGCACACCTCAACACCGCTCATCCATGTCATGCTCTAGCTACACCTCTCGAGTCTGGGTGCTCTCAGCGGCTGTTGTGATGTGTCGATACGGCACTGCTGTGGGCACAATCAGCAGGCAGCTGGCGATGGTGCATGCCCGGCATGGAAGATGCTCCGCTCCGTGATTAGTGATTGGAACTGCGTCGGACATACGCTCGGTGTGTTGTAGGCCGATGAAATGGAGAGCCAAAAAAGTACCTCAGTTTTTTTGTCAAAAGCTACCTTCGCTGAAGTACTGTTTGGCCTTGTTTTTAGAACAGCACCGCATACCCTACTTTCGGGAGGATTTTTGAAGTTTGTTTTACGAAGAAAGTTTTTCGCAAACACTCTATTACATGGTTTCCAACCCAACGTTGTGGAGATCGACGACACCCTAGTCAAATCGAGTCCATTTTCTGGTTGAGGGCTTGATCGAACCAGCATGTATTACGCCGCGTTTCCCGATGCTCATCATACCACAAGTGCAGTCTTGAGTCTTCTGCGTTTTGAGACAGTGAGCGAACCAGTACATAACTTATTTCGTTTCCCAGGCTTATCGCACAGCAATCGCAGTCTCGCGTCTCAACGTCTTCGTTGGTTGAGGGCTTGATCGAATCGGTGTTCTTTTCCCGCCACATTCCCGTGTACCGCCGGGTCCGCAGGTGACCGAGGAGAGGGCGCGGAGCCTCGTGGAAACGTATTTCCGCAAGCAAGTTTCGTCGGTTGCTAAGCTGGACAGCTACGATGACAACAATTTTCGCGTCGTGGTGGCGGGGAGCGGCGAGACCTACACGCTCAAGGTGAACAGCGAGCTCAGCTCCTTTTTTTTTTTGGCGCGTGGGTTGCTTGCGATGTGATTCCTGCTACGGTAGAGGTATAGGGTGCATACTTTTTCTTGGGCTAAAATGTTTTCTGAATTTTCGGGACTACTTGACCCAGTTTCGTCGGAATTTTCGTTGTTCTAAGCCCAAATTTGTCTCCGTTTTGTACCTATGAGGAGGATACGGGATTGTTCCTCGGGCTGTGCTTTTTTTTCCTGTCGATCAAACTGTTTATTTTTATTTTATTTTTTTCCGGTGGTACGATAGTAGAGGTGCACCACTTCTTTTTCTGATGTTCCTCGATTTGGAAGCTAAACCCCTTTACAACTGGAAACCCGTTTTGGGGGACAAAATTACTTGGATTTAGTATAGGGAGGGGTTCGGGGGCTCTAGAGGGGTTAAGACCCTCTCCCAAGAACCTCATTTGGAGAAAAAAATGTACTGCTCTCATGCCCGGATGAAAAATCCCCCATGGCCTAGGTACGTACACGACGAGAATCACGCCAAAAAAAAAGGAAATGGCGTTTTTTTTTCCGACGATTTTTTGGGTTAGGGGGGCCCCGTCGATCAGGAAACAAAATAGCCAAAAAAAGGTATACCGCTATCGTGGCATGCGCCGGGGAAACAAAAAACGATGGTTGGTTCCCCTTTTATCATACCGTAGACGGAATGCCTCATGTCGGTAGATCCGCGCTATGACAGAGGGTGCAGCATTTTTTTTTTTAAATACATACTATAGTTTTTCCATGTACTTTTTCGAACGCACACTGGTGAGGGTCCTTCCAACGCACACTGTGTCGGGCCCGGGGGAGGGGGTTCGGGGGGGGGCGCGTCGCCCCCCCCCGACACTGCTACTAGCATCCAAGCACCGTTCGGCTGCCCTGCCAACCCAGTGCTGGTGGTGCATTTTGGGACACACACGAACACCAACACACTCTACACTGCTAGTAGTAGCTGCTGGTGAGGGTCCTTCCAACGCACACAGTGTCGGGCCCGGAGGGGGGGGTTCGGGGGGGGGCGCGTCGCCCCCCCCCGACACTGCTACTAGCATCCAAGCACCGTTCGGCTGCCCTGCCAACCCAGTGCTGGTGGTGCATTTTGGGACACACACACGAACACCAACACACTCTACACTGCTAGTAGTAGCATACAAGCACCCTTCGGCTGGCCTGCCAACCCAGCGCTGGTGGTGCATTTTGGGACACACACACGAACACCAACACACTCTACACTGCTAGTAGTAGCATACAAGCACCCTTCGGCTGGCCTGCCAACCCAGCGCTGGTGGTGCATGCGCTTGAACGTTTGCGCCTCTGCTGTTCGATCCTGCTACATCACGATGCGGGACAACAAAACAAAAAAACAACACAACACACAAACATTTCACTTCGTTGTGCCCTGGGCTGCGGACAAAAAAATCCCTTCCCAAAAAACCCTCCTCGTCCTTACAAAACCATATAATTCAAACGGCTTCGATTCAAATCAAACGGCGTGACGAACTACACCCTCGCACGCAAACAACCACCTCGTGGGTGCATTTTGGGACACACACGAACACCAACACACTCTACACTGCTAGTAGTAGCATACAAGCACCCTTCGGCTGGCCTGCCAACCCAGCGCTGGTGGTCCATGCGCTTGAACGTTTGCGCCTCTGCTGTTCGATCCTGCTACATCACGATGCGGGACAACAAAACAAAAAAACAACACAACACACAAACATTTCACTTCGTTGTGCCCTGGGCTGCGGACAAAAAAATCCCTTCCCAAAAAACCCTCCTCGTCCTTACAAAACCATGAAATTCAAACGGCTGCGATTCAAATCAAACGGCGTGACGAACTACACCCTCGCACGCAAGCAACCACCTCGTGGGTGCATTTTGGGACACACACACGAACACCAACACACTCTACACTGCTAGTAGTAGCATACAAGCACCCTTCGGCTGGCCTGCCAACCCAGCGCTGGTGGTGCATGCGCTGGAACGTTTGCGCCTCTGCTGTTCGATCCTGCTACATCACGATGCGGGACAACAAAAAAAAAAAAACAACACAACACACAAACATTTCACTTCGTTGTGCCCGGGGCTGCGGAAAAAACGTCCCTTCCCAAAAAACCCTCCTCGTCCTTACAAAACCATGAAATTCAAACGGCTGCGATTCCAATCAAATGGCGCGACGAACTACACCCTCTGGCACGCAAACAGCTCGTGGGTGCATTTTGGGACACACACCAACACCAACACACACTACACTGCTCGTAGTAGCATCCAAGCACCGTTCGGCTGCCCTGCCAACCCAGCGCTGGTGGTGCATGCGCTGGAACGTTTGCGCCTCTGCTGTTCGATCCTGCTCGTGCGGGACAACCAACACAACATACAGCAAAAACATTTCACTTCGTTGTGCCCTGGGCTGCGGACAAAAACAACTCTTCCCAAAAAACCCTCCTCGTCCTTACAAACCCTTAAAATTCAAACGGCTGCGCTTCAAATCAAACGGCGCTACGAACTACACCCTGGCACGCAAACAACGAGCAGCGCACACCGCACACCCTCTTATTATATCCCTTCTCGGGTACACCGCGCTCTTCGGCGTTACGCTGGAACGTTTGCGCCTCTGCTGTTCGATCCTGCCCTTGCGGTCTGCCGTGTCTGCGTGCAATCAAACGGCCGCGCTTCAAATCAAACGGCGCTACGAACTACACCCTGGCACAAACACCCTCGCAGCGCACACCGCACACCCTGTATTTATATCCCTCGTCGGATACACTGCGCTCCTCGGCGTTGCGCTGGAACTTGCGCCTCTGCTGTTCGATCCTGCCCTGTGTGGTCTGCCGTCTCTGCGTACGGCGGCGACTGCGTCCTTCAGTTCGGCTGCTGCATACTTTCTCTCGCTGGTTCCTGTCGCAGCTCATCTCCGCCGCGTGCTGTGGGTGTCTACTATGAGCCTCTTCCCTCGTTCTAGGCTCCTCCTTCCCTGCGGCTGCGTGTTCTTCGCCCTCTTCGAACCTTACGGCGTACCACCTCCTCGTGCTGCGGCAGAATCTTTGCACACACCGTGCAGCGGAACGTCCCTACAGCAGAGCGGTATCTTGACGACTGGGGACACCAACTCTTCCGATACACATTAACAGGGCTCTCTCTGTGTGGTACATACATGGGTAGCGCAGCAGTACTCCTGTGTGTTTGCGTGTGTAGGATACCCGTACGTGTTTGAACCTGCCATACTACCTCACCTTCCTCCAGCGCTCCTGCGGTACAAATCCCTTCCATCACATGTGAATGCGTGCGTCTTCGAACCTACCATGCTACCTCACCTTCCTCCAGCGCTCCTGCGGTACAAATCCCTTCCATCGCATGTGAATGCAGGTGTGTACACGGCACTGCTTATACGCTGCGCACTCAGCATGGTCACAGCAGTGTGTGTATGTACAGCGGTGTGCACACAGCTCTCGCTGTGTGTAGCACATACTCTACAGGTGTAGCGCAGCAGTACTCCTGTGTGTTCGCGCATGTAGGATGCGCGTACGTGTTCGAACCTGCCATACTACCTCACCTTCCTCCAGCGTTCCTGCGGTGGTACTTATCCCTTCCATCACCCGTGTATGCGGGTGTGTACAGCGGTGTGCACACAGCTATCGCTGTCTGTGTGTAGCACATACATGACATGTGTAGCGCAGCAGTACTCCTGTGTGTTTGCGTGTGTAGGATACGCGTACGTGTTCGAACCTGCCATACTACCTCACCCTCCTCCAGCGTTCCTGCGGTACAAATCCCTTCCATCACCTGTGTATGCATCATCTCCCACGTATGTAGTCTAGACTATGCGTCTCCAGCTACGGCTGTGCGTCCTGTAACAAGTGTTCGTGTCTTTCAGCACGTTACATCCTACACCTGCGTACAACGTAACCCATGCGCACATTGTCATCACACCATGCGGCCTTCCTCGCCAAATTCTGCTGTTCCCTTTACAGGGGACTAAGTACGAGCATCCTATCGGTGACATTCTCCGCCTCAAAGCGAAAGTCGCCGGCTAAACATTCCGCCACTCCCGACGATCGCCAAGTGCCTTCTCGCGCAGTCAAGTGTGGCACAACATTCAGCCACTCCCGACGATCGCCAAGTGCCTTCTCGCGCAATCCAGTGTGAAAATCATTCAGCCACTCCCGACGATCGCCAAGTGCCTTCTCGCGCAGTCCAGTGTGACAAAACATTCCGCCACTCCAGACGATCGCCAAGTGACTTCTCGCGCAGTCAATTGTGATGAAACATTCCGCCACTCCCGACGATCGTCAAGTGCCTTCTCGCGCAGCGAGCCACCAGTCAAGTATGACAAAACACTTCTCCACTTAACACCAAAAAGCACTTGACTAAACATGTATTGTTTCTGGCTGAGGTTGCTCCGTTTAGGAGCTTGAGACATGTCCTAACCCAAAAAAATGATTTGGAGAAGAAAAACGAAACTGCTATGATACCGGATGAAAAATGCCATGGCCTAAGGTACACAAGGTGAGAATCGTGCCAAAAAAAAAAGAAAAATAATGGCCTATTTGCGACGAATTTGGGTTCAGGAGCCCCGTCAAATAATTCATTTTGGACGAAAAATTGCTACCTCGGTCGTAGCACGCGTCTACAAGAGGATGCAGCACTTTTTTTTTCTTGGTTGGGACGTTTTCTGAACGACAGACGTCGCCTTCGTAGTCCCCCACGCCGAAAAAAGACCATTCTGTTTTTTTTTTTCTTTCTCCCGGACGTTTTCTGAACGACAGACGTCGCCTTCTTAGTCCCCCACGTCGAAAAAATATCATTCTGTTTTTTTTTTTTTTTTTTTTTCCCCGAATCAAGTCTCTACGGTATTGTGTCCCCTGTTCACTACGTGTACCGGGGTGTAAAAAATATCGTTCTGTTTTTTTTTTCCCCGGATCAAGTCTCTACGGTAGTGTGCCCCCTTTTCACTACGTACGGGGGTGTTAGCTATCATACTCGCGCGAGTGGCTCAGTACCTTACTGAAAAAAACGCGTCAGGCGCATAGCTTGGCACAGCGTAGGTCACCATTCAATTCGGGATTAATATCCAAAATTAGCAAGTCAGCATGAACGCCTATGCGATGGCCGCAAGGAAGAGGGGGGGGGGGGGGGCACTCGCGCGTGCGACCCCATGCAGGGCCAAAAAAAGGGCCTCGAAAGGTCTGCACTAATTTTTCGTTGAATACCTGTCAATATTAATGGGAGGCGTACGGCGCCGCGTAGTGATTTTTAGTGTTTCTCCGGATCATTTTTTGAAGAGGTGAAAGAGCTCGTCATGTGAGGAAACAGCCTCAGACAAGAATTGGTGCAGCTCTTATCATAGTGCGTCGACGGTCGTGGGCGTGGGGTGTTGGTGACCGAGTTACCCCCACGGTAGAGATTGCACGTTGTGGCCCCCCAAACTTTTCTGACCGGTCGGCCTCCCCAAACGTGGAACTATCGAGCATGTTCGGTTTAGTGTACCAGGTAGAAACGTCTTGGTCGGGTTCCGCGAACGACGGCCTTCTCGAAGTCAAGTTTCGGGTGAACGAAATTGAGCCAGCTCCTCGTGCTGGGATCGTCCGAAAGTTCTTAGAATCTGCTGGACCCCAACCGTGGTGTTGGTGGTGCTTTTGACGCTCTAAAGTGATGGTGAAGTTTGGGAGGGGCGTTGGTGGTGAATGTTGGTGGTGGTGGCGTCGGAGGGGGGGGGAAGGGGGGGCGGGGGCGTACTCCTTTGCTGCTTGCCTTAAGTCATTTGAGACCGAGGCTACGGTAGGGGGGACCCTCCCAGGCTACGGTAGGGGGGACTCCCCCAGGCTACGGTAGGGAGAACCCCCCAGGCTGCGGTAGGGGGGACCCCCCCAGGCTACGGTAGGGGGGACCCCCCCCCAGGCTACGGTAGGGGAGACCCCCCCAGGCTACGGTAGGGGAGACCCTCCCCGGGCTACGGTAGGGGGGACCCCCCCAGGCTACGGTAGGGGGGACCCCCCCCAGGCTACGGTAGGGGGGACCCCTCCAGGCTACGGTAGGGGGGACCCCCCCCCAGGCTACGGTAGGGGAGACCCTCCCCGGGCTACGGTAGGGGGGACCCCCCCAGGCTACGGTAGGGGGGACCCCCCCAGGCTACGGTAGGGGGGACCCCCCCAGACTACGGTAGGGGGGACCCCCCCAGGCTACGGTAGGGGGGACCCCCCCAGACTACGGTAGGGGGGACCCCCCCCCGGGCTACGGTAGGGGGGACCCTCCCAGGCTACGGTAGGGGGGACCCCACCAGGCTACGGTAGGGGGGACCCTCCCCAGGCTACGGTAGGGGAGACCCCCCCCAGGCTGCGGTAGGGGGGACCCCCCCAGGCTACGGTAGGGGGGACCCTCCCCGGGCTACGGTAGGGGGGAAGATTTTTTTTTTTCTTGTAGTGGTGGTGGCCTTGGTGATATTTTTTTTTACGCTCTTTGTGATGTGCATGTGTGTGTTTTGTGTGGTGTGGCGTTGTCCCCCCCCCCCCTCCCCCCAATCAATTTCTGCCTGGTCGGGAAACAAAAAGCCTGACATGCTCCGTGCCGGCTTTGGACTCTTTCTATGGTATAGAGGTAGTACTTTTTTGGGGGGGGGGGAAAGAAAAAGTACTTCGTATGTGAATGACGGGGCAGGACTCCTCAACCCGAAATCGTCGCAATACCGTTCTGTCATACACATGCAAGTTCGCCTCACAAGCAGTTCTTAGTACGATGCAGCTCGCCCTTGAAGCGACTCGCCGAACACCTCACGGCGCTTCGCGCATGGGGGCAAGCAATGTCTGCCTGGTCGGTAGAAACACCAACATGCTCCGTCCTGACATAGTAGGGATGCGAGGGTCAATACCCTATCGTCATGCCACTACTGTCATGCATGGCGAAGAAATACACTACCCCGTCCAGGCCCCCCCTCCTCCCAGTGAAAACCCGATATGCCCCGTCCCGGCATTGTGGGGATGCAAGGGTCAATGGTCATACGACTACGGCCATGCATGACTATATCGAGTACGCCCCCCCAATCCCCCCGACGCCCCCCCCCCCCCCGCCCCCTCCCCCCAATGCACTGTCTTCGCGCCACAAATCCAGAGCGTCCCCCCCCTCCCCCCCTCCCTTCTCTCCCTTTACGTACCGCCTTCGCGCAACAGATCCATAACGCCTCGGACTCGGCAAACGAGGCGTTGATAACGGCGATGAACCATATCGTCATGTTCGTGTCCGACCGTGGGTTTAATGTCCCCGTCCCCGTGAGGGCCGTCGGCGGAGATCTGATCGCAATGGAAACCCTGCCTGTTAACGGAAGCGTTAATGGAGGGGGTAGCGGCGACGAAAATAGTGAAGGACAAGAAGAAGGAGCGTGAGTGACCGCAGAAGGTGTTTGTTTTGAAGGGGCGGGGGGGGGGGTACAGCAGCGATTGTTTTATCATTTTTTTTGTTTGGGGGGGTGGTCTGATGGCAATGGAAAGCTTGACTGTTAACGGAGGCGTTAATGGAAGGGGGAAAGAAGGCGCAAACGGTGGAAGACAAGAAGGAGAGTGAGTGACCACAGCAGGCGTTGGTTTTGACGGGGGGGGGGGGGACGTGCTCATTTGTTGCTTGCCTTAGTCATTTGGCCATTGACCACGCATCCCTTTCGAGACGGAGCACCGTTCCTACGCCTATTTTTTTTTTTTTTTTTTTTTTTTTGCACACTTTCACTTTCCAGCTTCTGGACAAGCCGTGGTCACAGGTGTCATCCCTTCTCCTCCCCGGTTCTTGCCTTCAATTTTTATCGCGCATATGGTTCAGCAATCCCACTGCTCGTCGATTGTTCATCGAGTGTTGCTAACTCACGCTCTCGCGCTTTCCGCAAGTCAAATTGTCCACAAGAAAAAGTCCCAACGTTATACGAGTATGCACTCGGGGGGGCTCGAACTCACGAAACTGACCTATACCAGGCTCGAGGATAACCTGATACGCCACCGGGGCGACCGGTTGCTCCTAATAGAGACACCTGGCGCTCATTACGTTTCTTCCATATATTACATAGAAACCGTTTGCCTATCTTATCCCCTTCCTGTTTCGCCGTCTACGGCCACCATCCATCTCCTAGGATTGCGAGCGTTTCTCGCTACCCTCTAGTCGACCAAACTCTTGCATGTCACACACGTCTAATTTCCTCATGTCCTCCTCTAACGCATCCCGTTCCTCCTTGAATATATTTCGCATGCTCCAACTATGTGCGTCCTACTCTCAATTGTTGTGCCACACGGGCACACATGTGCATAAACGTCCTCCTCCTCGCGACTACTGGTATATATATATATTTTTTCTTTTTGGTAGGTCCAGGTCCCCTACGCGAATCACAGTTTCAGCGTTTTCGCGTAGTCCATTGGACCGTGCAAATACATTTTCATTCCAATATTTTCCCTCAACCCCCCTCATATCTCTAAGTGTTTCTCCTCTTTCACCTTATTTCTTAGCGCTATCCTTTCCCTTTCTTCTATTCTTTCTTTTGCTACTGTCTTGCACCCGCCAAATTTCTTCATAGACAGTACCTCTTCTTGGTCTTCCTCTATCCTTTTTTTTTACTACTGTCTTGTACCCGCCAAACTTCTCTTGAAGGCGGGGGGGGGCTTGATAACGATAACCATGACCATAAATGCTGCGATATAGATGTCGATGCCGATGATTACATCAAGAACGATAACGATACATTCTGGCTCTTAACGATAGCCACTACGATATCGACAATGATAGCTATCACAACGTGTCCCATCAGGCTGTCGGTGCGGCTGCTAACGTGGGTGGCGGGTCCGAAAATGATCGACAGCAAGGTTTCACCTGATACTCACGGAGGGTACTCGTTCGCGGTACGATATCGTTAAACGACAGCCTTATCGATAACGATGTTGACGACGATAACTGATGAAACGATAATGATGACCACCACTTCCCATCGCCCGTCCTTTTCCCCAGGCTCTCGATGCGGCTGTTGACGTGGGTGGAAGGTCCCATGATGATCGATGGGAAAGTGTCTCCCGACTTGATGGAGAAGGTGGGGGCCTACCTCGGACGTATGCACCTGGCGCTGGGATCGTTCTACGATAAGGCCTTGCTCAGAGGACACACCTGGTGGGTGAAACCTAGTCTAGTCATTTACCTGTAATGGAGATACTCCAATGAGGCTCGCCCTACTTTTTTTGGTTTTTATTCCCTCGCGCCAGGAGCCAAACGCACCCGGAACGTATACCTGGTATGAAAATCCGCGAATGAGGCTGGACTTTCCATTTTTTTGAAAATTCGGACAGGCCAGGAGCCAACTGGGGACCTATGCACCCGAACTAGTTGAACCTGATGTGATTTTTTTTACAGTATGGTTATGGTTATGACTAGTGAGATATCCAGCCCGTGGGACTGTGCGTCGGTGTTGGCTTTCGTCGGCTGCCTCGCGCTGGTCAAAGGGTCGCTCTGCGACAAGACGTTCCTCAAGGGACGCATCTGGTGCGTCAAATGGTGTTTTTTCATTGTTCTCGCTGTTCACGGGACGTTTTTTCTGGATCTCTTCTTCCGTCCGCCGAAATCGAAACGGAAATATCACATAAAAAATCTACACTTCTGTTTTTTGAACGCCCAACAAGGCCGAAATAGCCCCCCCCCCCCCCCTCCACATGGGCTAACGCTTTCCCGTCCGCTACTGATGGTCGTGGAGGCGTCATGGCGCAGGGACGTGAAGGACACGGGGGGTTTATCGGGTTCTAAGACAGACGACCTCCAGGAAGGTTTGGCCCGGGCCGCCCTGAATTTTGGACGGAGTCTCCTTATAAACCGCGTTCGTATGGTGGCATGGCCCCATTTTCTTTCTTGTTTTGTCCTCTGCCCCTCCCCCCCCCGGTCCCCCCGCTCCTCTGCTGCCGCTTCCTTTTCCTCTTCATTTTCGCCTTGTCTTCGATCTTCCTTTGGCTCTTGCTTTTGCAAATATTTTTCCTCTTCGGTTTCCTATTCCTATTTCTGTTGTTTATCTCCTTCTTGTCCGTTTCCTCTTCTTTATTCTTTTGGGTTCCCTCTCTTCCTGTTTATTTTTCTCCTCGTTGCGCTGTTCGTCTTTTTTTTTCCTCTTCGATTTCCTGCTCCTTTTTCCTGTTGGTTTCCTCTTGTTTTCGTAGCTTCCTTGTTTGTCTTCCTGCGTTTCGTCGTCGCTTTGGTTTCGTTTTCGTTTTCATTTTTTGTTGTCGTTTTTTTTCCGTTTTTTGTTTTCGTTCTCTTTTTCCTCTTCCCTTTCCCCTCGCCTTTCTCCTTCCGTTTCCTCTTCCTTTTTCTCTTCCTTTTTTTTAGGTTTTTCCCTTTTCCTTTTCCTTTTTCTCTTCCCTTTGCTAAACCTGTACTTGACGTCTTCCGTTTCATCTTCCGGTTGCTGTACCTCCCCCCCCCCCACCCATCTGTTCCCGTTCCTTTGCCTTTTTGTTTTTCTTGGCGTTCCGCCGCCCCAGGGACGTGAAGAACACGGGGGCTTTGTCGGGCTACACCGAGCACCTCACGGATCCGGCGCGGCGAGACTTGGTGGAGAGGGTCGTAGAGGCGTTTCGATCGACCGTCTTGACCACTAGCGCGCACTTCCGCCACGGCATCATCCACGTGAGAAACAGGCGCCGGTCGACGTTGCCCTCCATTTGTACATGTTGTGCATTAAAAACGTTTTTCAATGCATTAGCCGTGGGGGCGATCAATTCAACGTGTTTACAGCTGGAAACGGGGACAATTTTAATTGGAGTTGGTATAGGGAGGGATTTATTAGTGGGCTTATTAGGGCCGATATTAATATTTTGTTACAAGCTGCCTGATACACCGGCTGGCCGCGCGCTTTTTTTTTTGCTTCCAAATGACGCGTGCTAGGATAGAGGTAGCACTACTTCTTCTGAGGTTTTTCCTCCATTTGGGAGCTTATGACCCCTCCCAAAGAAACTGATTTCTGAAAGAAAAAATTGCTGCTATTAATATATAGACCGGATGAAAAAATCCCATGGCCTAGGTACACCAACAGGAACCGTGCAAAAAAAAATGGCTAAATTTCCGACGATTTCGGGTTAGGAACTCCGCCGTCGCTCAGAAACGGTTTCAGACGAAAAGTGAAACATTACCTCTATCTATCGTAGCACACGTCGAATGTTTTTCCTCTTTGAGTGTATCTTACCTCCGTGGATGTTGCCAGGGTGAGGCGGAAACAGCAACTGTTGTGTTGCTCAAGTACTGTATTTTCTTGTAGTACGGATAGCGCACGTGCATGAGACATCCGACACACTTTTTGTCATTCTGTGTTTTTCGTTTTTTTGTTTGTCGTTGTTTTTTTTTTTATTTGGAGCGTTATTTACGTGTATACTCGGTCTTACTGTAGTATCCCCAGTTGCTGTCGCTGGAGGTGGCCACGCCAGGAAGGAAAAAAAAATGAATTCTAAGCGGTCATCCGGTTTGCAAGAAAGTACGCACACGCCTCTCACGTGGTTTGTAGTAGGGTGCAGCTCAGCCTTCATTCCAACTCGCCGAACACCTCACGGCGCTTCGTACGCTTGGTGCACGCGATGTCTGCCTGGTCGGTGAAAACCCGACATGCTCCATCCCGGCATTGTAGCAGTACGAGGGTCTATATCGTACGACTGCAGCTATGCATGAAGTGAGTACAACCCGCCCCCGCCCCCGCCACATGGAAGAGTTTTGTTAACTAGAGAGGAGCGAGAAAACGCTCGCTATCCTAGGAGATAGATGGTGGCCGCAGACGGCGAAACATGACGGGGATAGGATAAGAAAAACAGTTTTTATGTAATATGTGGAAACGCGTAATGAGCGCCCAAATGTTGGAGGTGTCTCTATCAGGAGTAGGGACGATGCTCCGCCTCGAAAGGGATGCGTGGTAATGGTCAAATGACCAAGGCAAGCAACAAATGAGTACGCCCCCCCCCCCCCCCCCCCCCGCCCCCCCCCGCTCCCTCCCCCTTCCCCACCTCCTCCACCGCCACCACCACTCTCCACCACCATCACCACCGCCGACACGCGCTACGGAGAAGGTGCGCCATTTTGTTTGTGAAGCTTCCTCGCTTGAAGAGCTCTAAACCCCGCTCGACGCGTACTACGATAGAGGGTGCAGCACTTTTTTTCTGAGGTTCCTAAATTTGGGAGCTTAAGCCCTCTCCCAAGGATTGATTTGGAGAAAATTAAAGCTGCTTTTATAGACCGGATGAAAAATCCCATGGCCTAGCTACAAGTACTTAAGGAGAATCGTGCAAAACAAATGTCGTATTTCCGACGATTTTGGGTTATAACGCCTTCACAGCTGGAGACCCGTTTTGGGGGACAAATTACTTGGAATTAGTAGAAGGAGGGGTTCTGGGGCTCTAAAGGAGCCCCGTCATTCAAAGAACATTTCAGACGAAAAGTGCTACCTCTGTCGTAGCACGCGTGAAAAAAAACATTTTGAGTGAAGTGAAAGTTGAACCCCATGACCAAAGCCATGGCCTAGGCATAGCAAATATTGTTGTTGGTATTACTAGAAGAAAAAAAAAAAACAGACGACCGGTGGTGTAGCGCGCAGCTTGCAAAGCAGACGACGATGAGTCGTATCGAGCCCCCCCCCCCCTAAATTCGTCGAAATCTATGCTGACGTTGGGTTCAGAGTGATTTTTTTTTCCAAAAAATATTTTATGTATTTCGAAACAACAACGATATTTCGCCGGATTTTAGGGTGAAGGTAGGTGCCTGCCTCGTCATTCAGAAAAAACAAAAAATGGCCGAAAAGTGCTGTGATACCTCTGTCATAGCAAGCGTCCACCACCACCACCACCACCATCACCACCACCACCACCACCATGCGTTCGCCCCCGCCCCCAACCACGACGACGGTCGGCAGGGTGACTTCAACGACGGCAACATCATCCTCACCCCGGACCGCGACGACGTCGCAGGCGTTATTGATTTCGGGGATACGGCGTACACTTGGATCGTCAACGATGTTGCCATTGGCATGGCTTACGCCATGCTTTCTCCGCTGGCCAGGTGAGAAGGTTCGCCCGTTCACGTGAAACGCGTGAAAAAAGGCGGAGAGGTTAGTGCCGGCTGAGAGGTCGGGTTGTGAACAGCAGCAGGATGAGGGGATGATGACGATGACGATGTCGTTCATTTTGAATGATGGCCAGATTATGAATTTAGATGCAAAGCAGGAAGAGGAGGGGTTTCTTGGTGTTTTTGCTGTGGAGTTCGAGCTTACCACAGAACTCTGGACCAAACCCAAAAGTGTGGAGTATTTCACAGAAGGCGACGTCCCGAGCGGCTTGTGTCTTACGTTATTGTGTACGAGTGGCACGTCCTTTTTCTCCGGCTTTGCTCCGATTGGAAACGATTCTCCGATGGCAGTGCTTCCGGAGGCTGCGATATTTGACGCGCACAAGTTAGTACTGCTGTTCTTGTTGGTGTGTGCCTTGTGTCATACTCCGGAGGAGAGCTTGGCGGGAGAAATGCTTTTCAAAACGCTTTGTTTGGCGGTGGCATATATTGGGGGGGGGGCGTAGTATAGAGGTGACCTAACGTGTTGTCGCTGTTGTTGTTGTTAGTGCCGGTTGGCCTCGGTCCAGTAAACGTTCAGTTGTTCGTTGTTGTTCGGTTCACCTGAGAACATGGACGAGAACGGGCCAATAGGGAGTTGTTGGTTATGTACCCTGAGTTTTTCGCGGTGTGGTGTGGTGTGGTGTGGTGTGGGGTGGGGTGGGGTGGGGTGGGGTGGGGTGGGGTGGGGTGGGGTGGGGTGGGGTGGGGTGGGGTGGGGTGGGGTGGGGTGGGGTGGGGTGGGGTGGGGTGGGGTGCGGTGGGGTGCGGTGGGGTGCGGTGGGGTGGGGTACTACGTTGTGCTATGTTGTGTTATACTAAGCGGTGTGCCTTGCTGCACGATGCTGTTATGTGCTGCGTTCGTGTCGTGCTGCAATATTTGTATTTTTTTTGTTCGGTGCTGTGTTGTGCTGTGGTGTTCTATGCCGTGCCGTGCTGTTGTGATCTTTGTTGATTGATGTTTTTGTATGCGCTTGGTTTGTTTTGCTGCACGTTTTGTTGTTGTTGTTTGCACTATGATTTGTTGTTCTTCATGCTGCGTGCTGCTCTCAACATATGTGTCATATTGACGGAAGGAGCTGTAGCTCTTTTATTTTTTCCCGATTCACAAGCACGTTATTGAGCTGCATATCTTTGGATCAAATTGATTTTGATTTATATGCTGTGCTGTGTATATGCGCTGTGCGTGCTTTGTTGTCGGGCACCGGCATGTTCTGTATCTTCATGCCAACTGAGTGTGCCCCGCCGTTCTGCTTTTTGGTATCCGTATCACAGTTAACATCCTTCGATCGTCGTGTGATCGGAATCTACGACTATTCAGGGTGGGGCTAATGTGATGGAGTGATGTGCACATCTAGCTATGGCTATAATACGAAGAAAGGTCCCAAGAACGGTGATGGACCTGATATTCCATAATTCCACCCGGAGTGATTGAGCTCGCTGTGCTGTGCGGTGCTGTGCGTTTTTCGTTGGAACCGTGCACGAATGTGTTGTTGATGTCCACGACAACGGAGTGTGTCGTGCCGTGCTCTGGGCTGTGGGTTTTTTTGCGTGCCGTTATATGCAGTATTGCGGTAGGTTTAGGCTCTTTGGTTTCATGCAGTTAATAACTGGCTGTGGTGCGTTCTAAGGCGCGGTGCTGGGCTTTTGAGTGTTGTGCTTAATACATTTTACAGTGTTTGTTTTCTGTTCATGCCGAATGACTGATTGGCGGTCCTGTGCTATATTTGTGCTATTTTTGTGCTTGGTACGTTCTATACGTGCAATTTCATATTTTGCCGTATGCTATGTTTTGTTATGACACATGAATGCTTGTGCTGTGATGCGTGACGCGATGTGATGTGCTGTGATGTGTGACGTAATGTGAAGTTCTTCATGTGCTGTGCTGTACCGTGCAGGGAGACGGGAGACCCCATCGGAGCGGCGGCGTTGTTTCTGAGAGGTTTCTCATCGGTGAAGGCGTTGTTGCCCGCGGAGAGCAGGCACCTCAGGGTGCTCGTCGCCTCCCGCCTGGCCGCCACCTGCACGCTCGGGGCTTACTCACAGCAATTTGTGAGCATGCTATTATATGTTGACGTATTTGCTTTTTGGGGCTGTTGATTTATATTCTAGTTTGCCCGGCTGTTTTAGTTGTTGTCTGTTTTATATTTTGCTGTGGTTTTTGGCGTTTGTCTTGTGACGTTGGCTTTGGCTATGCTTGGTTTTCGTCTATTACAAGGGCTCTGCATGGGTGCCGGCGATCATTCACCGGCACCCATGCTTCGAGTAGGGCAGGGCAGCACTTCGAATTGTTCGATTCAATATTCGATAGAGTAAAATAAGTAACCACACGCATAAACATGGTCTACGCGTACAGTATGTAAAGCACCGCCAAGAGTGCGATATAGAACGACAATTGTCTATTTGCTGCCGTTTCTTGAGTGGATCCCATTCTGAGCTTCATAAGATGTCGATCGCATAAATCCGAGGACACGTCGATCGACCCTTTAGTCTGGCCGCGAAGGGACATGTCAAGGGCATTTCTCGTGATGGTTTGACTCGAACAAGCATCCGGAGCAAGCACGGTTACTGACCATGTCCGCTGCATGTTCTCTTCGTAGCCCCGGAGAGGCGTGCACTGAGCCAGCTTCTCTGTTTTGCCATGCATGGTACAGTAGTATCTAGATACGAGCCTCGCAAACCTACTGTCTGTGTGTAGTCTAATCGTGGAGTGACGTGCTGACGGTGGTCCAGGCGCGAAACACGGTATCGCTGCCTTCGGCGTTCAACTCCTTGAATGCCATTGCAATTCTGCTGCTTGTTGCTGTAAATCGCTCACTTCTTGTAGATTCAGTACGCAGCAGTTCGTTCAGAATTTCAGGTTTGAGTTTAGACGGAAAGAAAAACATGGGTTTTGTGCCAATCGCTCATTGGCGGAGTCTTGTACGTACAGATAAGCGTCACCCGGGGACGATAGGGTCCCATCCCGGGATCGGAATCCACCCAAACATCTACAACTCCGACAACCCAGGAACGAACACGCATATCACCCGTGTTGATACCTCCGCGCGCGGTGTGTAAATCTTAACCATGTTGGCTCACCGTTGGTTGACTGGGGGTCTTATATTGCGGGGATAGGGTCCCACCCACGGTTTAGAGGTCGTTACATACATCTAAAACTCGGTTAATTGGGGAATAAAACCGAGTTTTGTCTGGTCGACACAGCCCTGCATGGTGTGAAAACCCCAATGGCATTGTCTTATCGCTGATTGGCTGTGCAGCTCGTAGAGCCGACGCCATCCGAGGAGGACATGGGGAAGCCAAGGGGTCGCGCAGAATATTAAAGGGTGTGTGCGAAGGGCAGGAGAGGAGGCGTTCGAACGCGCCCGATGAGCATAGGACGCCATCCCCGTTCCGGAAGTCCGTCCATACCCCATCAACTCCGACAAACCGGGGACGAAAACCGACTACTCCCGGGTCGACACCACCCCGCACGGTGTGGAAACCCTAACTGAGGCTAGTAAACAACGCCAGCGCAACAGAATATGGTCCAACCCACGGTTCCGAAATAATCCTTCAAGGTATCTACAACTATATAGAAATAAAAACCGGGCCACTCGTTCTGTGTTTTTACTCGTATACGCTAACCCCGGTACACTGACGTTTCATTTGACCCCCCGCCTCGATACCGCCTCGCACAGTGCGGGAACCCAACCCCCAGGGGCTTGATTGATTGGCTCGGCTACGGTTCGTGGATAGAGCAAAACACCACTAAGAACTTCAGCAAATTCATTGACTATTATTCCATACTGGCCTGTGGTTATTAGAGAAGTTGCACAGTCAACATGGACCCATTACTACATAATTTAGTTCAGATCGAGTGCGAGATCGGTGCAACTTGCTTGGATGTCATAGCTGCAGGAATAAATCCACCGCACAAGATTATCATTTAGCAGTCAGCAGCAAGGAGCACAATTGTCAAGTAGGAAGCAACACACAATTAATTGTCAACTAACTACGTACCAGCACGACGCCCGCTTCCAGTTGCCAGCGCAACAGAATAGGGTCCAACCCGCAGTTCAGAAATAATCCTTCGAAGTATCTACAACTATCTAGAAATAGAAACGGGGCCACTCGTGCTGTGTATTATTATTCGTTTGTCGTATACCCAACCCCTATACGCTGACATTTCGTTTAATCCCCCGCCTCGATACCGCCCCGTATAGTGTAAAAACCCAATCACCTGGTACTCGATTGATTGGCTCGGCTAGGGTTCGTAGATAGAGCAATACCACCACTAAGAAGTTCAACAAGTGCAATGACTATCATCTCATACTGGCCTGTGATTGTTAGAGAATTTGCACATTCAACATGGGCCAATTCCTACATAACTACGACGTACACCCAGTGATTCGCGCGATCGGAGTATCACACACAGCTTGTAAAGATGAGTTTCGACGAAATCTTCGGTCTCACAGCTGAAGTGTATGTTAATTTTTACAAGGGCTCCCATGCTTCAGGTAGAGCAGGGCAGCACTTCGAATCGTTCGATTCAATACTTGGTCGAGTTAAAAAAAGTCACCACACACAATCAGAGTCTGCGCGTACAGTATGTAAGTTAATGCCAAGAGTTCGATATAGACTAACCATCGTAACAGTGTACTACTATTAATAGCTACCGTTTTTCAAGTGAGTACGATTCCGAGCTTCATTCGTCAGATTTCGACCGGATAAATCCGAGCACACGCCGACTGACCCTTTAGTCTGGCGACGAAACGTGTCGAGTGCGTTTCTTGTATTATTTTTGCTCAATCAAGCATCCGGGGCCAGTAAGGTGACTGACCATGTCCGCTGCGTGTTCTCTTCGTAGCCACTGAGAGCCGCGCACTGAGCCAGCTTCTGAAATATACCATGCATGACATAATAGTATCATCTAGATCCGAGCCTCCCAGATCGACTGTCTGTGTGTTATCTGATCGTGGAGACGTGCTGACGTTGTTCCAGGCGCGAAACACGGTGGTATGGCTGCCTTCGTCATTCTCAACTCTTCGAATGCTATTGCAGTGCTGCTGCTTGTTGCTAGCTGTGCAGATCGCTCACTTCTTGTAGATGCAGTACGCGACAGCAGCGCTTACGATTTTGGCAGCTAAGAATTTCAGACTCGAGTTTTTATAGACGAAAATAAAAACATGCCATTTTGGTCAGATCGCTCATTGGCCAGGATTCATACACAAAGTAGGCGTCACCCGGGCGCGATAGGGTCACATGCCGGGATCAGAATCCATCCACACATCTACAACTCCGACAACCCTGGGACGAACACGTATATCATCCGGGTCGATACCTCCACGCACGGTGTGGAAGTCCTAACCCCACCGGCCTCTTTTTGATCATGGACCAATTGTATCTTATACAGCAGTCGGTCCGGATCGAGTCGATCGGTGCAGCTTGCTTGGGTATCGTATTAAAACAGCAGCAGTAATAATAGCTTCACTTCTTTTCTTTTTCCCATCCCTTTTATTGTGATGCTCGCACTACTCTCGCCCTCCCAGTAGTATAACTCAGATCCAGGGTCATATAGCGGGCTCCCTTCCCCTCTCCCCACTACGGTACATGCCCTAATTTTTATCGCGAGAAGAATTCAGCATTTTCTTCCCTCGTCGATTCGCTTCGATTTGTACCTACCCACTCTGCTAGGCGATTTCTGCAGATTTTTTTTTTCTTGTTTATTTCTGCAAATAAATAAAACCAGCAAAGCTGATAGGGACAGCTTACGCTATACCTACGATGGGACCCGAAGGGTGCGCCAGCTAGCGTTGGGCTGCGAAAGCAACTGACTTAAATCGACACACGACGCGTATGAAAATACGTGGAAGTGTGGTGAGCTAAAGCTTTATTTTTCCTCATCCGCCGGAGGATATAAAAAACAAAAAGCTCACAACGGTGGTTATTTAACTCAAGGACCAATGCTAGTATTATTAGTAGTAGTATTCGAGGTAACCCCACTAGACCACCGGGGCGACTGGCTCTATACTCACTGCCCCGGTGGCGTATCAGGTTACCCACGAGCCTGGTGTAGGTCAGCTTCGTGAGTTCGAATCCCACCGAGTACGTACTCTTATTATATGTTTTCGTGGGACTTCTTCTTGTTTTGTGCACCTATTGGCTTTTGCGGAAAGCGCGAGAGCGTGAGTGAGCAACACTCGATGAAAAATCGACAATCAGTAGTGGATGCTGAACTCTATGCGCGAAAAAGAATGAAGGCAACAGCCGGGGAGGGGGAGGAAGTGACGACACCTACCTGTGATCACGGCGTGTATGTCCAGAAGCTGGAAAGTAGAAGTGTGCCAAAACAAAAAAAAAGTCATTAGAAGAGATGATCAATCAGCAATCAGCAGCAAGGAGCACATCAAGTACGAAGCAACATTGTCAGCTACTTACCAACACGACCGCTCGCACTTCACCGGCAAACGACCACAGCAACGGAGTCAGGGACCACAGCAACAACACAAAAGCACATCCACACACCGCCTATATTTTGTTTTCCAAAGAGTCTTCTCGGGGGAAAACACCGAATGATGCGATACCGGGACGAATGAATGCATGCCACTCACTGGTTTCTCCCGTGGATACTGTCTACTTACTACGACCTTCGCGTGGCGCAGCTTAACAACAGGAGGAACGATTATTTTTCCCCTTGTTTTTAGTGTCGAAAATGTATTCCCTGTTTTTTGGCACAACCTCTCACCCCATGCCATAAAATACGTCACAGACAAAAAGCATGTTGTGTGTAATAGAGCATCGCTGTGTGTGATCTTACTCGTACGTACCTATATTGCTTGCACGAGAGTACAAACCATGTCGATTTGCCCGAACTTGTATAATACCACCCTCGAGGCCCCGCGCGGGGACGCAGCGTTGCTGTGTGGCTTTTTCTGGGGCAGTAATCGCGTAATCACTACTACCTCCTCCCCGTTTTAGTCATACGTGCGCTTGCCACGTCTATATCCATGTATGTACGTGACCCTACCGAAATTCAATAAACAAATGCACTACTATGATCCCTACCGCACTACCATGGGATTTTTTTGACAGTAAATATTGTTTGTTTTGGCACAAAATGTGACGCCAATTTGGGAATAATGTCTTGCCAAGTTTGATTTTTTATCAAGCTCTCCATACATCGAGATCCGAAGAATTACTAGAGAGTACAGTTCAAAATACATTTTTTTGCGCGCTTCTCGCTTGTCTCGCTCAGCATCCATCCGCGTTCACGTCGAGGTGCCGAACGGATTGACCAGCAACAACAACAAAGCGTTCGAAACTACTACCTTGATAATCACACACCTACCTTTGGAAGTCCATCCACGTTTCGGTAGTGGGGATAAATATACATGGAATTAGTGTGGGATGTTTATTATGCGGTCCCGAAAGATGGATGGTGGATCGTGGACCAACATATTATACAAGGTATACCGAACGGCCCTTTGGAGCGGCGATGAAAAAGACTGACAAAACATAAAAATACTGACAAAACATTGTTCCTCGTACTGCGATTTTTATGAGCGGCTCCGTTCGTTGTGTTTGTTTTCTATTTTCTGTATGGTCTGGCCTGTTTTGTTGTGTTCTTGTGCCCGCTACGCTGGCATTTCACTTTTGCTTTATACTGCTTGTTGATTAATTGCAATTGTTTGGTTTACTCTGTCTCACAGTCTGTGACCACATAATAATAAGTTGTATCTCTCTAGGATGAAGAATCAGCACGGACACTGGGTGTAATGATGTTGTCGGGTAGGGAGCGGCCCCCCTCGAAGACAACGAACGCTCGAACAAAGGTATTTAACCTTGAAGTCCGACATCGAAAAGCAACGACACAGCAGCCAGTCGTACGATGTGCACAATAGGCCAAACGCTTCCAGGTGTGACCACGAAAAAAGTGTGGTGGGGACGAAATAAAAAGCAAATTTGAAAATGATACCAACTTGGAAGTAAATGTTTTCCCCTATGTTTTTTTCGTTCAAGCTCTGCATATGCCAAGATCCAAGAGTAGCTCGGGCGTATACCGCCCAAAATACAGACTTTTACGCACTTCTCGCTTGTCTGGTTCAGCCCACGTACCCGATCCCGGCCAGGTGCGGAACGGATACGGCAGGGCGAGGGGCGTTTGAGCCGCCCCTCGAAGACGGCGCTCGAACGAAGCTATTTTACCGAGAATTCCAGCTCCCAGAATCGCATACTGAGGCCGAGACGGAAATTAAACTCTTGACCCAATCTCCGAGAAAAAGAATGATCATACATATATTTATATTAATGTGGTCCGGATCGAGTGCGAGATCGGTGCAATTTTCTGCGGTATCGTAGCAGCAGAAATGAGTCCACCGCACAAGATAATCATCCAGCAATCAGCAGCAAGGAGCAAACTTGTCGAGGAGGAATCAACACACAATTAACTGTCAACTTGCTACGTACGAGCACGACGCCTGCTTGCAGTTGACCGGCAAACGACCAAAGGAGCAGTGATACAGACAGGCGCAACAGCAACAGCGCGCCTTCCACACCTTCTACACCGCCCGAAAGAGTTTGGGGGGGTAAAGGCGACCCCCCCATGCAATACCGGGACAAATGCATGCAACTGGTTCCTTCCGTTGATGCCGTCTACTTCGACCTTCGCTTGGCGCAGCTTAAAAAATAAATCGTTTTCTTCCTTTGTGTTTGATTCATACCACACCATAGCTGAACAGCAGTGCTTGCTTATACTCGTACTCGTACATATTCGTGTGCGTGCTCGTGATCATATAAAAGGCTCGAGCTCGGGATGAAGCTGCCCCTCCAAGTCAACGCTCGGACAAAGGGATTTGACTGATAAATCCGATATCGGAAAGCAACGACACAGCAGTAGCTACCACACCCCGGACAATAGCCTATTGAATATGCCTATTGTATGTCAACGATGGGGTGGGGTATTGCATTTCGCATATCGATACCTGTTGACACCTTCGATAGGTATGCGAATTTTGTCGATCGATACCTATTGCTTAGACCAAGAAGTCCAGAGCAATTGGTGCAATAGGTATTTGTTCTTAAAATAGGTGTGTGAATCCGTCTATCAATACCTATTTCTTGGACCAATAGGTTATGATATATTCGCACAATGTGCTATTGTTCTTACAATAGGGATGTCACATTGACGGTCGACACCCATTACTGTGACCAATAGGTGCGTGAAATTGTCGATCGATCCCTATTGTTCGACCAATAGGTATGTGAAATTGTCGATCGATATCTGTTGCTTTGACCAGTAGGTATAAAGTCCGGCACATAGTCTATTGAATTCAACTCTTATCGATAGTTATTTGTGTTAACGATAAATTTTTATATGACATGTCAATACCATATTGGCGGAACAATAGATCAATGAAAGTGCCAATCGATACCTCTTGCCGGCCACAATAATGTTTAAGAAACGCCTATCGATACCTATCAAACGCAACAATAGGCCTGCTATTGGAATAGTATTCTAACGATTGTCTATTGACCTGGTGGAACCTATTGTCCAGGGTGAGGTAGCTACGAACGCGTCGAGGCCGCCATGAAAAAAATTGTTTGGACGAAATAAGATGCCACTTTGGAAATGATGCCAATTTGGAAATGTATTACCATGTATTACTTGTTCAAGCTCTCCGTACTTCAAGATGCAAAGAAAACTTTAAGAGCACCGCCCAGAATACAAATATTGGCTACTTCTCGCTTGCCTCCCTTAGCCCTCGTACGCGTTCACGGCCAGGTACGGAACGGAGAAGGCAGGGCGAGGGGCGTTGGAGCCGCCCCTCGAAGACAGCGCTCGAACAAAGCGATTTCACCTAGAAATCAGAGGTTCGAAAATCCCATACTGAGGCCGAGTCGAAAGATGAAGTCCTTGCCAATCCATATCTTCTCCTGTTTCGTACATTATTCTACATACATTACATGACCCCAATTTGGAAAATAATATCTTGCGAAGTTTTATTTTCATCAACCTCTCCATACACCAAGATCCGCAGAAAAACTGGAGCGTACCGTTTAAACCACAATATTTTGCGCGCTTCTCGCTTGTCTCGCTCAGCACCCATCCGCGTTCACGTCGAGGTGCGGAACCGATAGGGCAGGGCGAAGGTCGTTGGAGCCGCCCCCCGAAGGCGAGGCTCGAACGAAGTGATTCGACCGAGAAATTCCGGTTCCGAGAATCCCATACTGAGGCCGAGACGAAAAAAACTCCTGACCAAATCCTTGTCCCCTAAAATATAAGAATCAACATGTATATTATAAAAAATTAAAATACACTCCAGCTGTGAGATCGAATATTTTGTCGAAACTCATCTTTGCAAGCTGTGTGACACTCCGATCGCGCGTATTACGGGTTGTGTGTCCTCATTAAGGATATAGGTCGGCGACTCCCCTTGCAACTACAGTGTAGCTATCAGGGTCAACAGGGTGATGTTAGGCAGTCTGAGCGCGGAAACTATAAAACCCGTTTCTGAGGGAGACAAAATCTGACAGCTGTGGAAGGAAATGCATCAGTTTATCAAGTGAATCCTGTAAGTCGAATATCCGGTGAGGGGAGGGCGGAGTTTTCAAGGACGTGGGGGACTGATTTTGATCAAAAGGGGGGCCGGAGGGGGGGAGAGGGGGGAGGGGACGGGTGGGGCAGGTCTATTTGTGCGTGGAAACTATAAATATTTCTTGTGGGGGAGGGGGAGGAATGTGGCGGGGGGGGCCGGGGGCGGGGGGGAGGGCTTTAGGTCGCATAGATGTAGGGGTTGGCTATACGCGTGGTGCTAGGTCTAGGCGATGGTGCGGGTGGTGGGTGGGAATTGCAGCAGCGGCATGGACGGCTTTGAAACGATAACGAGGCGATATATATATGTATATCTACAGCTTCCGTTGGTTTTTGCTTGGTACCTGTGGTTTTGGCATTGCTTTTTCTTGTCTAGGTCAGTGCGATTTTATTTTTGGGTTCCCCTTTTTGTCTGTATGTTGACTTGTGTGTGTTTGTTTGTCTGCCCGTTTTGGTTCGTTTGTCTGTTTGCGTTGTAGTCCGCGTGTGTCTTTCTTTTTGTTTGTGTCGAACCTACCACTCGCAATTGCAACTTCACCGGTTCATGATTGATGCTTTTATTGTTGTTGTTGTTGTTGTTGTTGTTGTTGTTGTTGTTGTTGTTGTTGTTGTTGATGTTGTTGCTGTTGCTGTTGTTGTTGTTGTTGTTGTTGTTGTTGTTGTTGTTGTTGTTGTTGTTGTTGTTGTTGTTGTTGCTGTTGTTGTTGTTGTTGTTGTTGTTGTCGTTGTTGTTGTTGTTGTTGTTGTTGTTGTTGTTGTTGTTGATGTTGTCGTCGTTGTCGTTGTTGTTGTTTTTATTGCGCTATTGCCATCTGACAATGGGAGGTACGATATGACTTTCAACGTTGATCAATCACAAATACCCCCTGAAGAAAACCTCCGAAAACGCAGGCAAACCTCTGCGCAAAGCCTAGCTCCCTCCTGAGCCACGCTACCCTGGGGGATGCAGCATATTCCAAGAACTTTCTGAGCTCCCAACACGAGGGAGCTCAATATCTCACCCGAGGCATGACTTCGAAGAAACTCGTTCGCGCAGCCCGTCCAATATTTCCATGCGCTAATTCTAAGACAGCCATTGTACGCGTGCTACGATAGAGGTATACCTTTTTTTGGCTATTTTGTTTTTTGAATGACGGGGCTTCTTAACCCTAAATCGTCGGAAATAGGTTCATTTTGTTTTGGCATGATTCTCGTTGTGTACCTAGGCGATGAGACCTTTTCATCCGGTCTAGCAGTTTTTGTATTCCCCAAATCAGTTTTGTATGAGAGGTCTTAAGCTCCCAAATTGAGGAGCACCTCCGAAAAAAACGTGGTGCGCCTCTATCGTAGCACGCGCCAAAAGGGCATGTCCTGCCGTGGGACGCCTCTTGTAGGCATATTTCCCTCTTAAGCTTTGACTGCATTATTCGTGTTCGATTGTATCGATATCACGGAGGCAGAGATACCAGGGAGTGAGAGGGAGGCACAGGGAGAGGGAGGGAGGGAGAGGGAGACGGCGGGGGAGAGAGAAGGAGAGGGAGAGAGAAGGAGAGGGAGAGAGAAGGAGGGGGAGAGAGAGCTTTTATCATTTGTTTGCTTTTTTGTTCTCGTACTCACTCTGTTCGTTTGTTTGTGTCGTTGTCGATTCAATCTCCGTTCATCGCCGTTGGCAACCCACGCTGCCTTGCCTGCTGTAGTCAGCAGCAATAGAAGCGGCAGCGACATTTGCCCTGCTGCGGCATGTCCCCTCCCTCCCCTTCCTCCCCGTCCCCTACCCCGCCCTCTCTTCCCCCCAGACTGCTGCTATTTGTTAAGTTGTTCACGTCAGCTGCTAGTTTGATCAGTCTAAATGTCGATATTTCTCTTTGCCAGCTGTGAAATACTCTGGTCGCGCGTTTTACAGTTTGTTTTGAAAGCGCTACCTGGTACTACCAGGTATATAGACTATATATTTAGCCTTACTTCACCGGACCCCCCCCCCCCCCCCCGAACCCCAACCCCCCCGCCTTCCCCACACTGAAATATCCACAGAATAGTTGGCCTCGGTTGGCACCGACGCTGTAAAACGTTGTGTGTATATTGGGGTTGGCGTTGGTTGGCAACGACGCCGTAAGACATGCCAAGCACTGCGTGAGCTAGACAGCCAGGATACCGTCTTTTTTTTCTTCTTCTTTTTGTCTTTTTTGGCGGTGACCATGATGGTTATCGAGCTAGATCATATTGTGCGGAGTGGAGATCCCTAACTCCGCACAAGGGAAATTATCGCATCACGTTGTGTGAATGTGGTAAGGCACTCACAAGGTATTTACATAGTCATACCCATTGCTGTCCTTGGAGTGGCCACACCTGAAAACAAAGTATAACTCATTGGCGCCGTCGTTCATAAACAAGAAAGTAGGCACAAGGTGCCGAAGTCCATCTGACGAGCGGTTCTTGGAAGGATGCAGTTCACCCTTCATGCGACTCGCCGAACACCTCACGGCGCCTCGCGCTTGGCGCAAGCAATGTCTGCCTGTTTGATGGAAACCCGACGTGCTCCGTCCTGGCACAGTAGGGATGCGAGGGTCTATGGCCATAGGACCACGGGCATGCACAGACTGAGTACACCCCCCCCAACCCCCCGCCGCCCCCGACCTCTCCCCGCCCCCCTCACCCCCTCCGTATTGCCCCCCGTACTCGTCCCCCCCCCCCCCCTGTTATTTCCCGTTTATGTGATCTACGGCGGGGTTTGTTGCTTGGGTTCGTTGCAGTGTTCAAATGACGAGTATCTGGGTGTCCACTCCGAACCAGCTTGGAAAGCCCTGGATCTGCTGTGGAACAAAACCCCAGAAGAGCATACCAAGGTGAGCTGTGGATTAGCAGTAGTAGCAGGAGAGGTAGTAGTAGTAGTGGTAGTAGTAGCAACAGCAGAATCACGGTTAGCACGGCAGAGGTGGTATTCGCTTTTGTACACAGTAGTAGCAGTCGTAGTGGCAGCACTAGTGTTACATAACATTCGTACGAGTAAGCTGTGGTGGTCAAGGAAGGCTGGGGATGACTAGGAACAGCGGCAGCAGAGCGGCGTAGCGGCAGCTGGTGGCGTCGTGTAGAGCGACCGCGGTGCATCATGGGGCTACTGCCGCCGAGCGAGTAAGGTGGTGATGGCGGTGCAGGTCCCGGGTGGGCGGGATGGAGTAGCATGGAAGGGGATGCGATGGGGGAGGGGATAGGCTGGAATGGGATTGGATGGGGTTTGGATGGGATATGATTGATTGAGGTACAATGGAATGGGACGGGATGGAAAGCGGCGGGATTGAATGGGACGGGTTACAAGTTGGGATAATATGATGTTGGATTGAATGGCATGGGTAAGGGTAGGGTGGAAACAATGACATATTATGGCATGGCATGGCATGGGATGGGGCTGGGTGGTATGGTATGGATGGGTGAGATGCCATTTAAACCGGTGGAGCATGGGATGGGGTTGGGTGGTATGGTATGGATGGGTGAGATGCCATTTAAACCGGGGGAACATGTGATCGGCGGCCACCCCTCCACTTATACCCCCGCCTAGGTTATTGGTAGACGTTTCTCGAGGTCGTGTCGTGGTGAACAGATACTCCAAAGTGTGACGCTCCCTTACAGCAGTAGCGTCATCATCAGTATCATGGCCAGCGACGTTATCGTTGTCAGCATCATCGTCACCGCTAGCAGCGCTTTGGCAAAATTTAAAAGCAGCCGGGAAGCTTCTTGCCCCCCCACGGGTTTTGGCCGTACGATATTTTCTATAGCAGGAGGAGAAGGAGGAGGAGGAAGCGGGAGGGGAGAAGATGGGGAGGAGAGTGGAAAAGGGAAAGGGAGAGGACAAATTATAGGAAGAGGAGGGGGGGGCGGAAGGGGAAGGGGAAGGGGAGAAGGAAGGGAGGGGGGGGCGAGGAGGAAGAGGAGATCCATATGGGAAAGATAAAACATTGGCTGACCTTACAAGTAGACGCGGCCAAGTCCTCCCCCCCCGACGCCCGCGGGACGGGTGTAGGTTGGGGTGTCGTGGGGTGGGTTGGGGTGGATTGAGGTGAGATGGGTGTGCCTTACCATACCGTGTCGCATGTGCTATACCGGCGGTAGAGCTGCACCATACCACAGCGTTTTATACCATACCGTGCTGTGCTGCAAACATGTATTACTGGACGGTCCGGGCTTTGCAGGACCATACCGCAACGTGCTGCACCATACCGTACTGCCCTTGATCAACCGTGCCTTACAGTGCCATATTGTAGAACAACGTCCGGTACCATACCGTGGGGTACCTTCTTTTTTTTTTTTTTTTTTTTTATCCTCCGGCGGATGGGGAAAAATAAAGCTTTAGCTCACCACACTTCCGCGTATTTTTATACGCGTCGTGTGTCGATTTAACTCAGTTGCTTTCGCAGCCCAACGCTAGCTGGCGCACCCTTCGAGTCCCATTGTAGGTATAGCGTAAGCTGTCCCTATCAGTGGTCTTCGTTACAACCCCGGCAGCGCAAGCTGCCGTTGTATACGGGTGCGTGTGTATGTCGACCCGGCCTGTCCCCTGAGGGTCAGTTTCGGTGGAGATAGCCACCCGGAATGTCATCTTTCCGGGTAGTGTGGGACTTGCGCAAGCTCGTGGGGTACCGTGCAGTACTTCACCCTGCAGTACCGTACCGTACGATACCGTACGATACCGTACCATACCATATCATGTTATACCATACCACACCAAACCATACCATACGATACCACACCATACCATACCATACCAAGTGGTACAAGTTAGTGCCTACCTGGTGTATTACAAGGTGCCGTACCGTACCGTGTTGTACAATGCAGTACACCACATATTCCATGTACCTGGTAGTATCCTACCCCGGCATGGTATGGTTGGTGCGACGGAGGGAGTGCTGGATGGGCCCAAACGCAAAAACGAAGGCGGCAATAACAGCAACAACAACAGGAGGCTACGTTTCTACCGCGCCAACTTCTTGTGAATACTCGTAGTGTGGAGTACTTTTCGCAGGAGGGAAGGTTGTTTGAGGACCGCTGCCCGTAGTCAAGGTACATGTGTAAACCATCGCAGTTGGACTGCTTGTGCAATAAGCACATGCCCCAGTGCCTGGTATACTCGAATCACACTACAGCGGAGCCTCTCATATAGGAAAGAACCGCACAAGAAAGTCAGCCTACAAAACCAGGGAAATAAGCCTTCCCATAAAGTGGAAAAACTCACCCACATAGTATTATATTTCAAGTACCAACAAATGCAGCTTGCAAATATGAGTATCGACCCTATATTCGTCGAACTCACAGCTGAATGTTTACCGAACTCACATCTGACGTCTTTGAAAAAATGTTTACGAGGCATACATTTTTTTATACTGTAGTATTCTTCTGCGGCTTCACCGATCATTTGAAGTATGTATTGGATTAGATGAGGCCTCCTCCCCCAGCCGGTGGGCCTACCCATACTTTCATTGCTTCTTTTACACTGCATCGGCTACCGGACTGGGGTCGTCGCCTCACCCAAACTTCTAATAAGTTGTTTCCATACAGTGGCGTGCACGAGGCGAAGGACCGGCGGGTATGGTAAGTCAAATAGGATTAGCCTACGTTTGCGTTCGCTTAGAAGCACCGTCACTGGTTTGATAGGTGCTCTCCGTAAGAGCAGCAGCAGTCACCGTAAAACATACATGGTACCTCGGTACTGCTTGTTCCATGTTCCAAACATCAGCATGATGTAAGCTCGTCACGGAGTGGGTGTTCCTGCAGGACGAGTTCGTCCCAAACCGCTTCGTGTTTGCGCACGAAACCCGGCACAAACGCGCTTCCCCCCGCGCCGGCGTCCTACGCCGGGGCATGCCACGACCACCGTCGGAGCGGCCATTGCATCGGGTCCCCGAATACGTCTGCCCAAACAGGCAATGTGGGCGAGGGGTTGCGAATCGCCCATGTTTCCCCCCACCGATGCTCGTCCGCGGAAAGCTGTGGAATTGAGGGTAGAATAGGCCCCACGCCAGTCTGGCGATGATTTAGGTGCCGGAGCCATTCATCCGCGCCCACCTACTGCGAATGCCAATACAAGACTATCTGAATGTCAATACACAGCACCGGACATTAGGAACGGGAGGCAAACATTTCACGCCCCTTGTTCTGCTAAACAACTAAGCGATCGTCGAAGTGATGCTGTGTGTCCAGCCAATCCATCGAAAAACGTGAGTTGTGAGTACAACCGATGAATGGTTGAAACTCAACTTTGCTGCGTGGTACATCTAGACTATGTTTTTCACTAATGAAAAGTTGAAAAACATCATTTGTAAGTACGAACGACCGATTGAATGCAATAAGCCAAGCGAGCCGTTACTCAACTGTATGCACTGAACTTAGTCAGGCGTTAGATTTATCCTTTCGCCGCAATCCTCTACCTGGTACGGTAACAATTCTTGGTCTAGTCTACATACAGAAGAACAGATAATTGCTAGTGAGCTGTGAGTCCAAGAGAACGGGTATATGAACCAGAGGCCAGCTTTGCCAGCGACAATATGTCTAACGCTTCGGTCACGCGGCTCTATGATGGCTGCAATCTTTCCTCGTGGGAGGCGCATGGTCGCATGTCGCATGGCCACTTTGCGGCATGGTGCGGAGCGATTTTCCTTTTCCTCGCATGCATGATACACCTGACAGTCCCGTGCGGGGTATGGTTCCATGTTTTGTCGTCAAGTTTGCCCCTCTATTTTTCAGACAAAAACAATCTCGATGCCCTTCGAGGCAGGCGCACCAGTACTCGTTCAGGCGTCAGAGCAGTACGCGCGGTGGTGGCGTAAGCTGCTGCGCTTGCCATGCCGGCGCTCAGGAAAAATCGAGTGCTACTCTCGCTCCTCGCCGCTGTCGTCGTTGGGATGTTCGTCACGGAGGCGGTAGCAGCAGCAGCGGTAGACCTTGTCGTTGGTTTTCAGCACTGCAGTACCAGAACCACCATCACCACCAGCACAAAAACACGTCAAGTAAGTCTTCTCCAACTTCATGAACACCGCTGCTGCTGCTGCTGCTGCTGCTCCTGCTGCTGTGATATCAGCTTCACCATGAACACCACAGCAGCCTACTGCATCCAATGGGCGATATAGTGTAAGCACGCACCTACAAATAGCAGCCTACTGCATCCGCAAGGCGCTAGCATGCCATGCACTTAATAGCAGCATCAATCCACAGGACGACAGGCTCCAGTCACTCTGGAGTGGAAGAATACTACGGAGTATGATATATCATGTGGTGGTTTTTAGCTCAGCAGCAGCACCATCATCAGCACCAGCAACACCAACACATGGTGTACAGTAGTATTACTCAGAGTGACCGGAGCCTGTCGTCCTGTGACCATGATTCATCGTCTACTGTCGTCAACTGCTCCATGCTGCTGCTGTTGCTATGTAGTCTAGATGTATCACCATCACCACACCGTCTCTCACAGCTACAACAACAGCAGAACAGTAGCAGCAGCGTGACACTCTCACCGTTGACGGGTTTCTGGGCAGCAACATCATACTGTGCGCCGGTATGTGCCAGCCGCAAATACCGGCACTATAACGGCAATTGGCACTTCTCCGCATAGTGCCACTGCTTGGTACCGGGTACTCTTTTTCAGTGCGTGCCAAGCAATTTCACAGGCACTACGGCGAGCAACCGGCACTATGGAGAGGGACGAGACTTACTGTGGCCGAACTATAGAGGGACGAGCCTACTGTAGCCGCACTATAGAGGGAAGATACTTACTGTGGCCGCACTATAAAGGGACGAACCTACCGTAGCCGCACTATAGAGGGACGATACTTGCTGTAGCCGGCCTATGCAGGGACGAGACTTACTGTAGCCGCACTATAGAGGGACGAGCCTACCGTAGCCGCACTATAGAGGGACGAGCCTACCGTAGCCGCAATATAGAGGGACGGTACTACCGTAGCCGCACTATAGAGGGAAGATACTGCTGCAGCCTCAGGACACGTCATACTTGCTATGTGCGACTTGCGCTCATCGTGTGTCTGCTGTCCGCCGCCCTGCGCGTGCTCGGCCCGTTCCACGCCCGCAGGCTCTGTGGGAGAAGGCCATGATGTTGGTTCCGGCGCGCGTCATCACCCAGGTAGGGGTCACGGTGTGGGTCGGTGTGAATGTGGTGTGTGGTGTGTTGTGTGTGGTGGGTGGTGGATGGTGGGTGGTGGGTGGTGAACAAATATCAGGCGGCAGCACTTTCACCCCTTGACCGGATGCCAACCCATTTCAACCGCCCTGTATCGAGTGGCCGCCTTCTTCTAACCGCCCTGTTTTTTTGTTTTGTTTTCACACACATTTTCTTTCCTCCTTCTGGACAAGCCGTGGTCACGTGGTCACAGGTGTCTTTTTTTATTTTTTTATTTTTTTATCCTCCGGCGGATGGGGAAAAATAAAGCTTTAGCTCACCACATTTCCACGTATTTTCATACGCGTCGTGTGTCGATTTAACTCAGTTGCTTTCGCAGCCGTGGTCACAGGTGTCGTCCCTTCTCCCCCCCGGTTCTTGCCTTCAATTTTTATCGCGCATAGTGTTCAGCAATCCCATTGCTCGTCGGTTTTTCATCGAGTGTTGCTAACTCACGCTCTCGCGCTTTCCGCAAGTCAATTTGGGCACAAGAAAAAGTCCCACGATTTTTTTCGAGCATGCACTCGGGGGGATTCGAACTCACGAACTGACCTATACCAGGCTCGAGGATAACCTGATACGCCACCGGGGCGACCGGTATATAGGCCCGACTACTGCTTCCGTGCAACAGTTATCTGTTCATCTTCAGCACGCACGTTGTTCTTCTTGCAGCCTTTCTGTCTTCTTGCATCCCGTTATTCCGGACTCTTGTCGTTTTTAGTTTTTTTTTCTTCTTTGTCCATGTCAGTTCTTACTTTTCTTGTTTCTACGATATGGTCTGGCTTGTTTTGTTGTGTTCTCGTACCCGGTACGCTTGCATTCCACTTGCTTTTACCTTGGTTACTTGCGGTTGCTTTTGGATGTCTCAGTCTGTGACCACATGGTTGATATCTCTCTAGGATGAAGAATCAGCACGGACGCCGGGTGTACTCATATTGTCGTTGGGTATGCAGAGAAGTACGGTTTAAAGTTAAGAAAACACACACTGCGCATGAAGTACTTACCTTGTATTGACGTTGTCCGAGGGGTAACGTAAGAGAGTCTATACTAATGCCTGTAACAGGTAATAGTCACCACGCAGGACGCGATACTATAGGGATATAGCGCTTTTGACGGGGGGTCATTTCGTTAACCCCAAGTGGGTCGGAATGCCATTCTGGTTTTGCAATGTTTTTTTTTCTTGTACCGAGGGCATGGGATTTTTTGTCGGATTGTACGAGGTACTTCCTTTGTTTTCAAAACCAGTACTTGGGAAGAGGTATACGAAATACCTGTGTGCTACGAAAGATGTGTACTTCGTTTTGGATAGATTTTTGTTTCTGAATGACTCGGCCCCCTAACCCTTTTAGTACCGCAGTCCTGACATAGGGAAAAAACACTTGGAGTTAGACTAGAATGATTGTAGGAGTTAGAAATGGGTTATACAACAGATTCCTGTCCTATGCGTACCAAAACGTTAATACTGCCAAAAAAAAGGGTAAAGTCCGACGACTTGGGGTTAAGTCCGACGACCTGGGGTTAAGTCCGACGACTTGGGGTTATATAGTACAACCCCGAATCGTTAAAGTTTATCCTTTTTTTTGGCAGTATTAACGTTTTTTTGTACGCGTAGGACAGGAATCTCTTCCATCAAGTCGCACTTTTTTGGTTACTAAATTAAAGAAAAAAAAAAAACACTTGTTTTGGGGGGGGAGGTTGTATAACCCCAAGTCGTCGGACTTGACCCCAAGTCGTCGGACTTAACCCCAAGTCGTCGGACTTTACCCTTTTTTTTGGCAGTATTAACGTTTTGGTACGCATAGGACAGGAATCTGTTCCATCAAGTCGCACTTTTTTGGTTACAATATTAAAAAAGAAATCCCTTTTTCGAGGGTGGGGCGGGGGGGGGGGGGTGAGATGTGAGATATAGACCTCATCAAGTGAGGGAAACCTCCAAAGAACAGGAAAGGCGCACCTCTGTCGTAGCTTTGCGTCTGTAGAGCTCGCGAGGTTAGGCGCCTCAGGAAAAAAATAGCCGACCTGTACCGCTTTAGCGAAGTACTAGGACCGTTCCTAACGAACGCAAAAAAAATCAGAAATTCTGACAAAATGTCCTGACAGAAAATGTCACGATTTTCCGGCTGGCTGGCATTCATTTTGAGAAACAAAATATCTGAAATAGTCACGTTTTCAAAAGGCAAAACGTGACGTGTTTTTTTTTTGGGGGGGGGGGCTGGGGCGGGGGGGGGGGGGGGGGGGTCAGAGATCCTGGAAATGAGCTGTTATGGAAAATGTCAAAACGGTTTAAAAAGTCCGGATTTCTGTCAAATATTACGTTTCGCGAAATGGTCACCTTTTTTTTCTTGTCTGGATTTATGACATATGTTGTGTTCGTTAGGATCGGCCCTCAATAGTACAGCCTAACAGCGGTATTACGAGGTCGAGCCGTTAAGAAACGGGAGTGCGACTGAGCACCCAGAAGACACATACGGGGTTGACACCTGACACTATTCGACGCGAGTCGACGAGGGAAGAAAATGCTGAATTATTCTCGCGATAAATATGAAGGCGTTATTATACCGTAGTGGGGAGGGGGGAGGAGGGCCCGCTTGGCGACCCCGGATCTGAGTTACCACTGGGAAGGAGGGCGAGATTAGTGCGAGGGTAGTAAATGGGAGGAAGAAAAGAAGAAGGAAAATAAATGGACCCATTCCCCACCCGATCCTGGACCCGCTAAGCGACGCGTGCTACGTTATAAGCGGCACGCTGCTTGGCGAAAAACGTTTTTCGCTGAGGAGGCTCCTTGGTTAACACCTTTGCAGCTGGAAACCCGTTTTTGCCACAAAATTACTTGCAGTTAGCATAGAAAGGGGTTTGGTAGGGCTCTGAAGGGGTTAAGGAACTGCCTAACGTACCGTTGGTGTTTTGCGATATTGTCCGTTCGTTGCCTTGGCCATCCACTCATGGATATCTTTGCCGCGGTTTCTTTTGTTTTTTGCCTCCGGAGGGTTGCTTTTGGTAGGGATGAGATAGTAGCCGCTTCAGCCGAGGGGCCTCGGGAGCTGTTGAGTTGGACCCCTGCCGAGTGTGTTTTCTTGACGGTAAGCTGATATTTTCCACCGATCTACATCCAGCACAACCAGTGTCCGTGCCGACACCTCCTATAGGGACGGGCTCTGTAGTCACAAACTACTTGGAGCTAGACACTGCCTATACAGCAAGGTTGTGTGGGCATGAAATGGAGCGCAATGGACACGCCGGCAACAAAAGATGCAAACCCCAGCACACCAGGATATTCGCAGCGAAGAATGGAAGGAGGAAAAGGAAACACAGTGTATTAATAGCAGGCCCTATTGTTTTCGGTACACACATTTTTGAATATTTGCCTCACAGCCTTGTTTGTGTGTTTTTTACGCAACAGGTCGGCGGGTCGATGTGGAGCGGGGGGAAGAGGAGGCGACTGGAAGCCAAGCCCGTCACCTTCGTCACAGGCAACGCCAACAAGCTTAAAGAGGCGAGTCTTCAAGGGAAAAGGGGGAGGGGGAGACGGGAGGGGGCAGGGGGAGCGGGGGAGGGTAGTGGGGTGGGAGAGTCGGAGCGCGGTGGAGCGGTGGAGCGAGCAGGGGGCGGGGGGGTGCTTGAATCATGCATGGCCATAGTCGTAGATTCTGGCGTGTCCTGCAATGCAGGGGCGGAGCACGTTGGGGGAGGGGGGGGGGGGGGGGGGGGGGAGTCGTCGTTATGCAAGAATGTAGTCATACCACGCGGACGGGGGGTGCGGGGGGATCGAAATGAGACGGACGGGAAAGGAGGAACATAGGAAAGGGAAAATGAGCGAAACGGAGAGAGGCACGGGGACAGGTAGACGGGAGGGGGTGGGGGCGTTTTTGGGGGAGGGGAGGGTGGTAGAGGGGGAGGGGGGGAGGGGGTGTAGTCGTTGTTATTCAAGACCGTAGTCATACCACGCGGAGCGGGGGTGCGGGGGGGTCGAAATGAGACGGAGGGGAAAGGAGGAACATTGGAAATGGAAACGGAACGAGAGGGAGAGAGGCGTGGGGCAGGGGACAGGGGGGCGGGAAGGGGGGGGGGCGGACAGAAGAGGGAGGAGGGAAGAGTAGGACGGGGACGGGGACGGGGGGCAAAGGTGAAGGTAGGTGGAGCGTTGAGGTCGAAAAATGCCGCACTTCTGTATTTGTATGTATGCACTTTTATCAGTACACTATTTGAGAATAGTTGTGCAATGAATGGTATCGACAGGGGAGGGTATTCCTCGGAAGCAGAGGCCGAGACGGGGATGGGGGAAGGCGGGAAAGGCGTAGGAGTGTGCCAGCGGATTAAATGAGGCTCGATTCAAAGCATGGACTAATTATGTCGTTTCCCTCGCATGTGAAATATTTTCAATTAGTTCACGCCCATCCACTCCCGATGGAGTTTCGTCTCCCCGAGTCCTAAGATATCTAATTAGTGAATTATGCCACCCCCTTGTGTTTTTTTTTCTTCGCCACGTTGATGACGGCGGCAGGTGAAGCAGATCCTCGGCAACGGGTTCCCTTTTCCGTTGGAAAACAAGAAGGTCGACTTGCCGGAGCTGCAGGGGGAGCCGCACGACGTTTCCAAAGAGAAGTGTCGCCTCGCTGCCGAACAGGTACTGCCACGGCCGTAGCGGTAGGACCTGCTGAACCTGCTGTACCTACTGTGAGTACTGCACCTAATGTACCTACTGTAACCATTTTCGTTTACCTACCGTTTCTACTGCGCCTAAACCTGCTGAACCTTGTGCACCAACTGTACCTACGGAATCTGATGTCGTGTATCTACTGCTTCTATTGCGCTTGCTGGACCTACCCTGGCGTACCTACTGGACTACCTTCGTGTACGTACTGCACCCGGTTGGCCAACTGCACCTATTGCGCGTGCTGGACCTTTCCTCGTGTATCCTATGCACTCATTGTGCCAGTTGAACATATTTTCTCGTGTACCTACTGTACCTACTGCACCTACTTTGAATTACCTCGTGTACCTACTGAATATACTGAACCCACCCTTGTCTGCACCTACTGTAATTGGACGTATTGTGTTCCTACAGCACCTACTAAACGTACTGTCGCTTCTGAAGTTTTTCAACCTACCCTCGCGTCCTTGGTGAACCTACTGCAGCAACAGAACCTACTGTACCTACTGAATCTATCCTCGTGTGCCTTCTGCACCCAATTTACCAACTGTAACTACAGCACTTGCTGAACCTACCCTTGTGTGTCTAGTACATTCTTTGTACCAAATGAACATACTTTATCGTGCACCCCACTTACTGTGCCTACTGTGAATCCCCTCGTGCACCTACTGAATCTACTGAAACCTACCCTTGTCTGCATCTTCTGTCACTATTGAATCTGCTGTGTACCTGCTCAACCTACTATACCTACTTAACCTACTAAACCTACTGAAGTTACTCAGCCTAATGTACCAAATCAAAATTCTGAATCTACAGTGCACCTACTTAACCTACTGGAAACATTGTACCTGCTGCACCTACATAACCTATTGAGCGCACCACATCTACTGAATATACTGCACCTACTGTGCCTCCGGGCTCTACCGTACCTGCTGTACTTACGAATCTTTAACGTAATGTTTTGTGGCTGGTCCATCCTTAGGTCGGCGGACCTGTCATGGTGGAAGACACGGGGTTATGCTTCAACGCACTGGGAGGACTGCCGGGACCCTACATCAAGTGGTTCCTCGAGGGACTCGGCCACGATGGCCTCAACAAACTCTTGGGGGGTTTCCAAGACAAGACGGCGTATGCGCAGTGCGTTTTCGCTTTCTGCGCGGGGCCTGGACACGAGGTTAAGGTTAGTGAGCGGGGGAGGGGGCATGAGGGGGGTGAGGAGGAGTCGGGGGTGGGGGTAGAAGAGGCGCGGTGGAGGTTTTGGTGTTTATGACTTGATCCACCCTCTGTTAAACGCCTCATTATAAAAATTGAAAATACAATCCAACTGTGAGATCGAAGATTTTGTCGGAACTCA
Source organism: Undaria pinnatifida (assembly GCA_012845835.1). Lineage (NCBI taxonomy): Eukaryota > Phaeophyceae > Laminariales > Alariaceae > Undaria > Undaria pinnatifida. The sequence continues at coordinate 7,733,588 of JABAKD010000023.1, read as the reverse complement.
TCTTTGCAAGCTGTGTGTGATACTCCAATCGCGCGTATTACGGGCTGTGTGTCCTCATTGAGGATATAGGTCGGCGACTCCCCTTGCAACTACAGTGTAGCTATCAGGGTCAACAGTATTATATTATTCTGTTGGTTCGCACAAGTTCCTCATTTGATCGTTCTTTCTTTCCGGGAATTTTCCGAACATTTCCGGAACTGACGTTGGGGTCACGTTTAGTGAAGCGGGGGAGGAGAGAGCGGGGGCCTTATTCATTATTATTTTTTCTGTTTCCGTGTTGTTTTTGGTATCGGTGTCGTTCGGTAAAATGATGCAAAGCGCCGCGTTGTCCGTACGCTCGGGCACCGCGATCGCCACCAGCGAGCAAGTTGAATGTGTCTGTGTGTGGCACTCGTAGGAGTGGTTCTGTGGTGGCCCCAACAACATTTTTCTAACGACATCACCGGTTTTGAAACTAGATCCAGGCCGTACGTCCTGAAATAGGGGCGCCTCCTTCCACCCCCGACGCCATGGTTCGATAGTCCTTTCTTTGCAAACAAGAAAATGTGTGAAGATATCGTTTTCGGAGCATCTTTCCGCGTGTCGAGCAACCATGAAACGTTCGTTTGAAGATTATCGCTGAGTTTGTGGGGGGGGGGGGGGGGGGGGGATCGTAGAATCAGTCGCAGGTTTTCAAGAATATCTCGTTTCCTAGCCCTTATCCTTGCAACCATCCTATGTTGGTGCTCGTCAATGATCCTCTTTTCTTTCAGGTTTTCGACGTCATGGCCCATGGGTGGGTTTTGCCGCCTTGCCCCCGCCCCCACCAAATTTCGTTTGTGCGTTTGTGCAGGAACGGGCCTTTCCCTGGCCTCTTATTTATCTTTCTGTACAACCGTATGTTACAAATACTCCGGAGTATTTTGTCATCCTCTTGTGCTGAAGGATTTTGACGGCAGGGTTCACTGGCCAAATTTGTTGCCGCACCAGGAAGCGAGTTGTGTGCGTGCGTTTATCAGGAACAAGCCCCTCATAGCACTTCTTGTTATGCCCACCGTTTTGTCATTTTTGACGTAGAGCCAATGCAAGTTGCGCGTGGGTGTGTGTGGTTTCAGCAGGAACCCTTTACCTAGCCCATCCTTATGCCCGCCGTCATATTTATGCCAGGTTGTTCATCATCCTCTTTGTTTTATTTTTTATTTTTGACCTGAGGCCCCATTGGGTGATCGGGTCGCACCAGGAAGCTGATTTTGTGTGTTTTGTTTTTTTGCATGGCCCTTGCCCTTTGCCTCACCCTTACCATCCCCTCTGCTAATATTGCCGTGCCGGCAACGCCTATGCAAGTTGTCTTTGTGTTGTCTTTTTAAGGCCAACTACTGCGGGAAAACGTATTTTTCAATTCTAGGCCAGATATACCTGTTTTAGTCGGCTGGCCTGTCAACAGCTCTTTCTCACCCGTCATGATCCACCCCGTCGTTTTCCGAAGGCTTTCCCCGCTTCTCCAGGGCCTTCTTTTGAGTTTTGGCTCAGCCAACTAGTTTTCAGAAAATGCGTCTTGTTGGTCAGAACTGGGGCCAAGAACAATGGATATTTGAGGATTTTTGGCTGAAAGTTCTCAGATCGTGAGAAGTGGCGAATTGAACGAACAGTCAAACTACGACTCTGGATGAACGGGAAAGTGCGCCAGAAAGCTCGAGGAAAACCGCGGGAAACTTCCTGACGGGTCTGTAGGTGTTTTTTGCCGTCCCGTATGATGGGCCTAAAATCTCTGTTCTGAGGACCTATCCCCCCCCCCCCCCCCTCCCATAGTAGTTGGTCTTAGGAATGACCCTTTCCGCAGCCGTCATCCTTATGCCCCAACCTGAATATTTTTGCATGCGATTCTCTTGTTTTTATTTTTTTGATGACAGGGCACTTGGGACCGATTGTGCCGCATGGGTCGATTTTGTCGCCTAGCGGCCCCACCAACTTGAGACGCGTGTGTTTTGCGGGAATGGCCCTTTCCCTGACTCGTGCCCTTCTTATGGCCGCCTTCGTCTTTAGCGACCCATTTTGCCGACCTTTGTAGTTTGCGCCCAGTTATGCCAAGGCTTATTCTCATCATCCTCTCAGGCCCGCCCGTTTATTTTTGGTATCCTCCTGTGCTCAGCGTTATGTTCGTTTTCCTCTTATGCCCATCCTTGTATTTGCCATCCGCTTGGGCAAACGCACATGACCCTTGCTGTTTTTCACCGTCTTATGCCCACCGTTATATGTGTCTTGTGCTCGCCATCACGTTTGTCGTCGTTTTATGCCCACCATTTTTCTATGCATGTGCCCTATGCCCACCCCGGCATGCATATTATGCCGCCCCTTGCATGCACCTTGCACTCGCCGTTGTAAGTTTCTTCCTTTTTTTTTGTCCAACCGTATCCCCCTCTTTGCAAGATTTTTGACGGTCAGACCCACGGGTCGATTGTGTCGCCCAGAGGTCCCACGAACTTTGGATGGGATCCCATCTTCGAGCCGGCCGGCAGGGATTTGACCTACGCTCAGATGGACAAGGACGACAAAAACGAGATTTCTCACCGAGGGAGGGCTCTGGGCATGCTGAAGGTGACACGGAGGGGGGAGGAGAGTAGTTCGTTGTACCGGGGGGGGGTGGAGACATGTACTGGTAATAGTTTATTTTTGCGAGATCGGGCGGGGGGGGGGAAAGAGTGTCCTGATGTTTACGTACGGTGGTAGTCTTAAGACGAAGCTGAATGAATGACCCCTCCCCTCCCTGTTGGCTAGAAATATATTGGGGTGGTCAAGTACGACGAGTAATACAATATCGAGAGCAGAACAAGGAATGCAGCCAACTAAACAGTTAGAGAAGCGAGGAAGTTGAGATGGCAATGTAAAGTAAAGAATATGCCAGGAAAAAGATTTTCCAGCCATAGCTGATAGGGCTGTATGGGAGAGAGTAACAAAAGGGCGAGCTCGAATGAGATGGGATAACGTAGTCGAGAAAATATGGAAGGATTTAGGGGGAGACCAAGAAGAGGTACTGTCTATAGAGAAGTTTGGCGGGTACAAGACAGAAGTAGAGGAAATAATAGAAGAAAGGGAAAGGCTAGCGCTAAGAAATATGGTGGAAGAGGAGAAGCGCCTAGAGATATACAGGGGATGAGGGAAGGTATTGGAATGAAAACGTATTTGCACGGCCCAATGGACTACGCGAAAACGCTGAAACTGCGAGTTCGTGTAGGGGACCTGGACCTACCAGAAATACAAAAGATATATATCAGTTGAGACTACAGCCACGCGTGACAAATGTGTACGCCCCCCCCCCCCCCTCCCCCCTTCCCCGTGTTTTCCTCAGGACTACGTTACTGCTAACGCCGCCACTATTTTGGAGGATATGAGCCAAGATGCGAGAAAGACGACGACCACGACGTTGGCTACGGAGGAGGAGGGAGTTGCAGTGGCCTTGCAGGCCGTGAGGGTGGATGCTGGGGGAAGCGAGGGGAAGGCGGTGATCACTTTCGTGACGTCATATGGTGGTTCTGGAGGAGATTCACAGGTGGGAAGGAGGGAGGGGGTCATGTTTAATAGCGGAGGGAGGCAGGGCGTTGGGGGGGGGTGGGGGGGGGCGTCGGGGACGTGTTGGGGGGTTCGTTTTGGTAGGGGGACTTTACTTTGCTGAGACAGGGAAACAGAGGTGGGAGGGCCGGGGAAAGAGGATGGGGGCGCCCGCGGAGGTTTCCTATTTTTTGGGAAGGCATGTTTTACTTTGCTCGGGCCGCGGACAAGTGACAGGTGGAGAAGGGTGGCTGCCCCCGACCGACCAAGGCTATTTCAGGGGGGTCATTTTTTGTTGTCGTGTTTTTGCGCTAGGTCGGGGTCGCTGGCGCGAGTGACGCACCTGTTCGTTGTGCGGAAATGAATCTTCCGTGCTTTTTTTTTTTTTGTAATTTCTTTATGTGGTAAAAAGGTTACGCTGCTCCAGAAAAATCGCCCCAAGTCTTTTTTTTGGTGGGTGAGGTGCGGAGTCGGTCGTGCGAGTGATCGGAAACCTTCAAAGCCGTGGGTGAAAAACGGGGTATGATAGAGTATGATACTACAATACCGTCGCCTTGATCGACTCCTGCTGGCAAGGTTACGCTGCTCCAGAAAAATCGCCTGCAAGTATTTTTTTGTGGTAGGTGAGGTGCGGAGTCGGTCGTGCGAGTGATTGGAAACCTTCGAAGCCGTAGGTGAAAAACGGGGTATGATAGAGCATGATACTACAATACCGTCGCCTTGATCGACTCCTGCCGGCGTTTCCGCCTGCTGTGTTGGGGACATTTGGAGGATTGAAGATGGGGAGGGGGGGGGGGGGAAGGGGGAGGGGGAGGGGGAGGGGGAGAAGTGGGGAGGAGGGGGGGGGGGGGGGGGGCTTGGGAGGGGGGGGGGAGAAGGGGGGGAAAGAGTGGGAGGTGGGGGGGGAGGGGGTGAGGGGACGAGTGGGGAGTGGGGGGGGGAGGGGGGGGCGAGGGGGGGGGGAGGGGGGGTACTCAGTTTGTGCATGCCCGTAGTCCTATGGCCATAGAGCCTCGCATCCCTACTATGCCGGGACGGAGCACGTCGGGTTTTCACCAACCAGGCAGACTTTGCTTGCACAAAGCGCGAAGCGCCGTGAAGTGTTCGGCGAGTCGCGTGAAGGGTGAGCTGCATCCTTCCAAGGACCGCTCGTAAGACGACACTTCGGCACCTTGTGTGTACTTTCTTGCTTAGTGACGACAGCGCCAATGAGTCATACTTTGTTTTCTGATGTGACCACTCCAGAGACAGCAATGGGTATCACTGTGTAATTACCTCGTGTATATCTTACATAGATGGGGCGGAGGGGGTTGCGAAAATAGGGTGGGTGGATGTGGGGGGCAAGGGGGAGCTCTCCGCCTGGAGGGTTCTCGTTTACGTCTATGTTTTGCAGCGGACTGTACCACCCGCGTTTGAATGGAAACCTCGTAGGAGGGGGCATGAAATAAGCAACCCCCCCCCAAAACATACGACTGAGGCCGCGCATGAGTATCGAGTACATCCTCTCCCCCCTCCATCCCGTCTCACGTTTCCCTCTTTTACTTAGATGGTGGAGATGTCTGAGCGTTTATCACCCTCGTTGGGATTGAAACCGCTGTCGGCGGGGCTGGGCGGGGTGGCGGAGCTTCAAGGCGATGCGATGGAAGCGCTGACGGAGAAGTGCAGGGTGGCGGCCGATAAGGTGATGGAGCTCGTGGTGGCTGTGGTGATGGAGGTGGTGGTGGTGTTGGGGTTGGCGTTGGCGGTGGTGGTGGTGAGGTGGGTGGTGGTGGTGGTGTTGCCGGCTATATAATGTTTTTTGTTGTTGTTGTTGTTGTTGTTGTTGTTGTTGTTGTTGTTGTTGTTGTTGTTGTTGCTGTTGCTGTTGTTGCTGTTGTTGTTATTGTTGTTGTTGTCGTTGTTGTTGTTGTTGTTGTTGTTGTTGTTGCTGTCGTTGTTGTTGTTGTTGCTGTCGTTGTTGTTGTTGTTGCTGTTGCTTTTGTTGTTGTTGTTGTTGTTGTTGTTGTTGTTGTTGTTGTTGTTGTTGTTGTTGTTGTTGTTGTTGTTGTTGTTGTTGTTGTTGTTGTTGTTGTTGTTGTTGTTGTTGTTGTTGTGGTTGTTGTTGCTGTTGTTGCTGTTGTTGTTGTTGTTGTTGTTGTTGTTGCTGTTGTTGCTGTTGTTGTTGTTGACGTTGTTGTTGTTGTTGCTGTTGTTTTTGTTGCTGTTGCTGTTGTTGTTGCTGTTGTGGCGACAGTGATGATTGTGCCGGTACTGCTGTTGTCTTTGAATGTGTTGAGCAATGATACCCCCCCACCGCCCGCTGTTGTCGCGGTTAAATGTAAATGTACTTCGTATTTTTTAGTTTCGCCTTGCTGGCTAGCTGCCGTCGTGCCAAGACCGTTCGGCAGTCATCGGTTGAAATAGCTGCAGTATTCGGCCCCACCATCAAAAGAAAGAAAAACGAAGCTGTCATCCGATACACATGAAAACACGTATAAGGCGCGGAAGTCCCCCTCACACGCGGTTATTTGTAGGATGCAAGCCACCCTACATGCGACTCGCTGAACACCTCACGGCGCTTCGCACTTGGTGCACACAATGTTTGCCTGGTCGATGACACCTCGACGTGCTCTGTTCCGACATAGCGGGGGTGCAAGGGTCAATGGTCTTACGACTACCGCTAAACGTGAATTGTTGAAAGGACTACCCTACCCCCCCCCCCCCCCCCCCCCCGCCCCCCCCCGCCATCCCCAACGCGCTCCCCAATTCACCCCCTCCCTTGTCAAGCTGAAGAGAGCCACCCTCACCCTCCCCCATGGCCGTGCCCCCAAACCCCGTCCTATACTAATTCCAAGTAATGTGTCCCCAAAACCGGGTTTCGAGTTGTAAATGCGTTAGACGTATTTTTCTTCCCATCCATCGGGGGATGAACTACTTAAAGGAAACGAAAACCCTAGCCCCCTGCGCCGAACGTTTTTTTTCTCTCCCTTTTGAAAGGTTAACGGTGCCGTCGTCGTGGAGAGCTCGGCGGTCTGCTGCGAGGCTATGGCGTCTCTCCCCGGCCCTTACGTGCACGCCTTCGTCGAGAAGCTGGGGGCGGGGGCGCTGCCGGCGATGCTGTCTGGTTTTGGCGAAAACAAGACCGTCTTCGCGGAGCATAGAGTGGCCTTCTGTGCGGGTCCGGGGGCGACGCCAAAGGTGTGGTGATGCGTGCTACGGTAAAGATTTATGGTGTACCATTTTTTGGTTAAATGTTTTGTCTGACTGACGGAATGTCATTCTTGTTATGCAGTCTTAGGAGCTTTTGTATGCGAAGGTCATGGGTTTTGTTCATCGAGTTGGACTTTCGGCGTACTCGAATTAAGGGTTTTGGGAGAGGTATGCTACAGTAGGATAGAGATTTATGGTATGCCTCTTTTTTTGGCTGAACTATTTTTGGAAAAACGGGGCTCCTTAACCTGTTGTAAAAATTCGTCGGAGTATCACTTTTGTTGTTGTGCAGTCTGAGAGGTTTTCGTATGCGAAGGTCATGGGTTTTGTCCGTCGAGCTGCATTTTGAGTTAAGTCGAAATAACGGTTTTGGGTTGTGGTCTAGAGCTCCTCAAGAGTCAAGAACCTTGCAAACAAAAGAAAATGGTGCACATCTACCGCGGCAAATGGTTGGTATTGGTGGTGATAGTGGTGGTGGTGTTGGGTGTTGGTGATAGTGGTGGTGGTGATCGTGGTGGTGGTGATCGTGGTGGTGGTGATCGTGGTGGTGTGGATGGTAGTGGTGTTGGGGATGGCCGTGGTGGTAGTGGTGGTGGTGGTGTTTGGTGGTGGTGATAGTGGTGGTGGTGATGGGTGTTGGTGATTGAGGTGGTGGTGATCGTAGTGGTGGTGATGGTGATGGTGTTGATGGTGGTAGTGGTGGTGTTGGTGTTTGTGTTGGTGATGGGGATGGCTGTGGTGGTGGAGATGGCTGTGGTGGTGGTGGTGGTGGTGGTGGTGGTGGTGATGGGGATGGCTGTGGTGGTGGAGATGGCTGTGGTGGTGATGGTGGTGGTGGATGGTGGTGGTGGTGGTGGTGGTGGTGGTGATGGTGATGGTGGTGGTACTGGTGGTGGTGGTGGTTGCAGTATCGGTGCTGGCGTTGGTGGTGGTGGTGGTGATGGTACTGGTGGTAGTGGTGGTGATGGTACTGGTGGTAGTGGTGGTGGTGGTGGTACTGGTGGTGGTACTGGTGGTGGTGGTGGTGGTGGTGGTGGTGGCGTTGTCGGTGCTGGCGTTGGTGTTGTCGATGGAATTGGCGGGTGTCAGGTGGTGTGGGTTTGTGGTGTATGTGTTGGTGTTGGTGTTGGTGTTGGTGTTGGTGTTGATGTTGGCGTTATTGGGTTTAGCTCTGTTTCTGTCTGTTTTTGCTGTACTTGGTAATTCGTGTTGACGCGATAAGCTGGTGGTGGTTGGTGGTCATACAGAGATTCTAGTAGCCTGCGCAGGCCATGTAAAAGTATGTTTAATTTACGGCATGGAAGAAGAAATATTGGTGTACGGCGTGTGGTGCCTGTACTCGGAGACGGGATTATGGATAAAACACCCTAGAAGCTACGGTGGTCCTAACCCTAACACTAGCCCTGAGAGCCATCCCACGGTGGGCGTTGCACTTTTTGTGGCGAAAGGTTTGTGACCGGTTGAGCTCCCCCGGTGCAAGAGTTATCGGTTAGCATGCTAACTTTACGACGATATTTGTTTTGGACTGTTAGGAGCGCGTAGGAATGTCGGGTCGAGTTGCGCGAACGAATGCCTTCGAAGCCATGTTCCGGGTGAGGTATTCAGCTAGCTCCGCGTGTTGGGAGGTCAAGGGGGCAGAAAGTTGAGGCCCATGATTTTGGTGCGAACAGCGAATTGAGAATGCCAAGAGCTGCTTATGCGGAGGTAGTTGCCCTGTGCTTCGTTATGTGCTTGTTGCCGGTGTCACGTTCTCATCGGCAGCACGGGTGTGATTTGCGGGGAGGGGGGAATCACGGGGGCCGAGAGAGGTTAACTGAAGAAAAAGCAACAAGACGAGTACACAGCACATACATACCGGTACCTGGTACCTGGTACTTCGCATCGTATACTTGGTACTGCTGTATGTTCAAAAGGAAGCACAGTGCCGCACGACACAGCACCGCCGCGCAGGGCAAAAGGCACGGCACTGCACCGCACGGCACCGCAAGGCGTTGCGTTGCGCTGCGCTGCGCTGCGCTGCGCTGCGCTGCTGAGCTATGTGTAGCTGGGCTGAGCTGGGCTGGGCGTACATTGTGATTCAACAACGTAGTAGCTGGTAAGTACACACCTGGCAAAGTAGTACCGGTACTTGGTATTGATTTTTGATAAAATAACAGAATGGAAAGCTAAATGCTGTAGCCCTCATCGATAGCGCTAACTGTAAAGGGCGAGTGCATGTAACAATTCCGTGCTTCTTCTGATTAACTTGGAAGAAAGCTGAAAGGCGAGTACACGTAGTACATACCGGTACCTCATACCTGGTACTTCGCATCACATACTTGGTCTGCTGTGTGTTCGAAAGAAAGCACAGCACCGCACCGCAGGGCAAGGCACGGCACCGCACGGCACTGCGCTGCTGTGAGCTATATATGGCTGTGGGCTCAGCTGAGCTGGGGGTGCATTTTTATTGTTAGTCAACAAAATGAGAGTAAGTACAGCAAATCACTCACGACGGCACAGCACGGCACAGCGCCGTACACGCCGCCCAGCATCGCACAGTAACGCACCGCACGGCAGGGCACGCCAGGGAACAGTACTGCGCGGCGCCGCACTGCTGATCTAGCGCTGCTGTGCGCTGCTGGGCGGAGCTGAGCTGATGATGTGATGAGCCAAGCTGAGATCATCGGGCTGGGACCTCTTGTATGATGAAACCTTCGTGCAACTACAAAAGAAAACGTCAAGGAAGAATTCAAAGAAAAGTTGGACCGTTCCGCAAGTAATGAAAGGAGGCGGTGTCTAGGTAGCATGTGGTATTAAAAAAAAAAACAGGAGTTTAAGCTTACGGGAAGCAAGAAGTTCACCCCCCCCCAAAAAAAAAAGGACTTTTAAACTTGAACTTTGAAAAAAAAAAAGATGAAAATCTGAGAAGCGCTGAGAAGCGCTGTTTCAAGCATCCGAGCCCGCTCAGCCGTCCGGAGAGGAGAATGTCTTGAATTTTGTGTGGAAAGCAAAAGAATGGAGACCGCTCGAGGCCTTTCAGGAAATCGATATTTGTAAGTATATCTATACCTGGTATGGAGGAAACGTATTGGGCGCCCAAATGTTAGCCGTGTCTCGGTTAGGAGCAAGAACGGCGCTCAGCCTCGAAAGGGACGCGTGGTGAATGGTCAAATGACTAAGACAAGCAACACATGAGAAAATGAGTACGCCGCCCCTCCCCTCCCTCTCTCTCTCCCGTTCTTCTCCCTCCCTACTCGCCTGCTTGCCAGTTATTCGAGGGCAGGGTGGTGGGAAAGATCGTCTCTCCAAGGGGAAACTCGAGCGATGTAAAGTGGCATTCTGTCTTCCTCCCCAACGGTTCGGATGTGACCGTTTCGGAAATGACGGACGGGGCGGAAAGAGAGGAGTGTTTGCCCCGGGGGGCTGCTATCCGCGCGCTAGAGGTGAGGATGGGCGTGATAGGGAAAATTGGCTGGCCACCGGATTTCGTCCCCTCCCGTACCTTCCCCCCCCCCCCCCTCCCCACAACAAATTTGGAGAAGGACGAAAAACTAAGCGAAGGGCAAGCAGGATTTAGACCAAACCGTGGTAGCGTAGACCATGTATACACATTAGGTGAGATAATTCAAGGCAGGAGAGACGCCGGGCTAACGCGTACCGTTTCTTCCTAGATGTACAAAACGCCCATGACACAGTAGCGTAGACCATGCATACACGTTAGGTAAGATAACTCAAGGTGGGAAGGAGACGGCGGGCTGACGACGTACTGTCTCTTCCTAGATGTGCAGAAGGCGTAGACACAGTATGGAGAATGGGTTGTGGAAAATAGGTGGCAAATTGGGGTCAGAGGAAGGATGTGGAGAATGATGAACAAAATGACGGAATGTGCGAGAAGTGCTGTGATGCTGGGCGGCGAAATATCCCAACATTTTGATATTTTACGAGAAGTTGCACAAGGATGTACACTATCGCCCAATCTATTTAAGGTCCCTGATAGCTACACTGTAGTTGTAAGGGGAGTCGCCGACCTATATCCTTAATGAGGACACACAACTCGTAATGCGCGCGATCGGAGTATCACACACAGCTTGCAAAGATGAGTTTCGACGAAATCTTCGATCTCACAGCTGGAGTGTATTTTCATTTTTTATAATATATTATTGACATGGTAGCCCATGGCCCTTGTGTTGAATAAAAACGCATTTGCAAAATAAGAAGGGCGTTTTCGATCAATTTTGGGTCAAGGAACTGATTTTTGTTTTTTTTTGCCGAAAAGTGCAACTTCTGTCGCTCGTAGCACAATCACATCGATCCGCACCTTAAACAATACCGCTACCACCGGCGATGACCCCAATACCGTTACCACCACCACCGCAAATCCCCCCCTCCCCCTGTATTTTATTTAGGTTGGGTTGGCGTCGGTTAGCAACGACACTGTAGAACATGCCGCTCACTACACGAGCTAGACCACCAGGGTACCTTTTTTTTTTTTTTTTATCCTCCGGCGGATGGGGAAAAATAAAGCTTTGGCTCATCACACTTGCACGTATTTTCATACGCGTCGTGTGTCGATTTAACTCAGTTGCTTTCGCAGCCCAACGCTAGCTGGCGCACCATTGCGTCGGTTAGCAACGACACTGTAGAACATGCCGCTCACTACACGAGCTAGACTACCAGGGTACCGTTTTTTTCTTGTTTTATTTTTGGCGGTCGACTAAAGCTGACGATCGAGTTAGACCATTTTTGTGCGGGATGGAGAACTTTTACTCCGCTCAAGGGGAATGATCGTATCACGTACCGGTAGTGTTTGCGGTAAGGCACCCACGGGCCAGTTGCACGGTACCCCCGTTGCTGTCGCTGGAAGTGACCATGACGGAAGTTACATGGACTCATTGAAGCTGTAATCCATGTGCAACTCCGCCTCAGAAGCGGTTCCTAGTAGGATGCCGCTCACCGTTCATGCGACTTGCCGAACACCTCACGGCGCTTCACGCTTGGTGCAAGCAATGTCTGCCTCGTCGGTGGAACCCGACATGTTCCGTCCCGGCATAGTGGGGACGCGAGGATCTATAGCCATACGACTACGGCCATGCATGAATATCGAATATCAAGTACCCCCCCCCCCCCCCCCCCCCCCCCCCCCCCGCTGCCGTTTCCGCCACCGCCACCCGCAGGAGTTCTTGTCATCTAATGCCGACAGCGTCGCCAAGGAAATCATGGAACGTGGCGTCAGCGGGGGCGTCGACTGAACCGGAACACGCTAGCGATGTTTGTCGTGGGACTTGGACCTGGGCTTTGGTTGGATCTTGGAGCTACTGGGGCTACTGTTTCACATAAACTATGATCAACGGGGGCGCCACTTTCTTGTGGCTATTGGACGAGCAGTGCTGACTGCAAGGCTGTGTCGCTTATCAATGAACTATCGGAATCAAGGTGTTATAGAACGTGGACCGTGGCTTGCCTTTGGCCTTTGTAGCCACCGGGGCTGCTGATTAAGAGAGCTACGGAAATTAAGAGTCATTCACCAAGACACGCAGGCTATTAGGCTGAGCTCCAGCTGCTGGGGCTGCTTATTAGTTTTTTTGGGGTATTCATATGAGTTGCTGGAGCCACTGTTTAGCGTAGGTGCGGAGGCTTGTCATGTCAGCTACTGAGGCCGTCAATCAATATGCACAACTGGAGCTATTGTTTTGAGGCTGTTTGACCTCGACGGTGGCGTCGAACGAACTAAATTCGCTCACGTTTTGTGCTGTGGCACTTGGACCCAGGCTTGGCTTAGACCTGACAGCTACTAGAGCTCCTGTTTGACAGAGCTGTCGAAGCTGTTGACCGGAATACGGAAGCTGTGAGCTACCGGAGGTACCGTTTTTGTGGCTACTATTAATAGTGGTAATGTCAAGGTTTTTTCACGGTGTAGCACCGAACGGGGTTGCGGTTGTTCTCTTCGCAGAATCCTTCTGTGCGGCTCGGTTCGTGTATTCATATTTATGGAGCTGAGTCGGCACGATGTAATCTACTGACTACTTATGAGTCGGACTGATAGTTTGTCATGAAACGGGGGTGCCGACTATCCGACTTATTGGGTCTCCATACCCACAGGAAGGATTATTAAATATTGGATGATGCATTATTTTTCTTTTGGGCGGGCCCCACTCGGCCGGAACGAGCCAATTCGGGTCGCTTTGTTTATTCGGCAAGTCTGCTGACAAATAAGCTGGCTTCGCCAACTGACCTGCCGACCACAGCCAGTTAGTTCGCTCACGGCACCTGCCGATTAGGTTTTAGTCGTGAAATCTGCTGACTCAAAGCTATTCATGTGTGAAAAATCTACGGCGCGGTGTGGATTCGTGTTTTTGGTTTTCGCACGGTGCGGTACGGTTCGGCCTGAAACCGCACCGTGCCAAAACGTTTGATGTTTCCCCTCAGTTTTTTTTCTCGTTTTTTTCTGCTGAGAACAGAACGGCGCGATTCGGTGCGTGGCTTTGTTATATTTGAACCGCACGGGTGCGGTGCGAAGCGGATTAAGGTTGTGAGAGTTCTTAAGGTACGGTGCGGTTTTGTCGAAGGCAATATTGCATGGCGCGGTTACGGTTCGAACCGCAACGGCACCGTGAAAATGCGTAACTGATGTGAACTCCCGGATCCACTATTCAGTAGAGGTGCTGAAGCTGTTGACCGTGCCACTGACGCAGTTATTAATAGTATGAACTAGTGGAACTACTTTTTACCCAAGCTACTCAAGCAAATGACAATAATTCCGTGGCGCGTGACAGGATTACATGAGCTACTTGACCTGCTGCTCACCAGTGGCACTGCTGGGGTACCGAGGCTATTCACATGAGCTACCGGAGCTCGTGTTTTCTTGACATTGATAGTATTGAGTGAGGATGTTACATGATGAGCTCTACTGGAACTGCTGTAAAATAGAGCCTCTAAACACTTGCCCGAGACTACTGGGGCTGTACACAGGCGGGTCAAAAACTACAGTAGTGAGTTATTAATCGAGTCGCGTAACCTGCATATCCCCAATAGGACGCGTGGTACACGATAGGGATATTAGCTAAGGAATACCACTGCTGTGTGACCAAAACATTTTCTGGAATATGACAGGGGGGTCCTTAACCCATCTCTTGACCCCAAATCGTCGAAATTGTAAGTCTTGTTTTGCAAAAGTTTTGCTGTGTTGAATACCTAGGCCCCACAGTTTTTTATCATCGGGGTGCACTCTTCAGTTTGCTCCAAATTAATAACTTTTTGGGGTGTGGGGCATGGAGCCAGCTGCTCGTCAAGCCAACAACCTTGCGGGGAAGATATGGTGTATTTTTTTTCGGGCGTAGCATGTGTCATAGTAAGAGCAGAACCCAGTGCCGACACGGAGTGTCCTCTGTCGATTGAGCAGATAAAAAATGATATTTCTACGTGTGGGTACAACTGAACCGACGCAAACGACGGCAAGGGCACAGCAAGTTTCTCTGAGGCTCTTCAATCGATGAGTTCAATTGCTTCCCTGTTGAGATACGGCCTTGAAAGGCCTTCAATTATCCGAGTTTGAGATCATTTGGATGGATTTCGTATGATAAGGTTGGCGTTTTATATTCGGGAAAGTTAGGAAATAGATCGGAGGCACGTGCCTCCGATCTCAGAAGCTATCCGGGGCTCTGGTGGAATCGAATAAAGCAACGTCTTCCCCACCTATATCTTCACACCCCTCAAAAACGTCCAGACACAACCATAGCGCTGCTCGATAAACCACCCCGCATCTACAGACGAAGGCACGCAACAAAATATTCGCTGTGGATTGCAAGTGCACAATTGTGATGTATTGCTGATGCTGATGGTCGGTGACTTCAAGCCGATAGATTGATTGATCATTAAATTGCTCGGCAGCTGGGAGCTGATGGTGATGAAAAAAGAGTGACCAGGTGAGGGGGGTGCACGCGCGACGCCCTGCTTGTAGCTCAAACATTAAGACATCCTCAGTATCCAGTAAGAACAAAAATAATGAAAAACAACTATGACGCTTATGATACACGACAGGACCTGTCAGGTGTTAAAATACGCGGAAGAAGAGCTTAGGCTTCATTTTTTCTCCATATGCAGGAGGGGAAGAAAATCAAACGCGTATTTCATACTTACTTTTCGGTTTGTCCTCTCGGGAATGTACCCTTTTGACGTTATTTATACTATGAAGCACGACTTCAGACGTGAAAAGTTTCTGACACGTTTTAGTGGCACAGTTTTTCGTGCGAACATTCAGGAGCTATCCACCCTTTCCGATACCTGCCTTTTGTTCAGCCACATACATACACCGCCCTCGCACCTATTCACCGCATATGACGTCCCCCACACGACAGCATCACGCCGGCTTTACTTGCACCCCGTTGCGCGCGCTATGGGCTTCAAACCAAATTAGTCTCCATGTGCGGGTCTGTTGTAGTCGTGAATACTATCAAAATCCCGTTGGGCGCTTCGATGCGCGCACAACGTGGTGACCTCACGACCTAGTTGGGACAATACAGGTTCTGGCTGCTTTCCTCGCCTTCGTTTGTTCTGAGCCAAACAGCCACGGCGGGCAACAATATGCGCCCTCGATGCGCGGGGATTTAGTTTCTTTTATGTTCTGCGCCAGTTTCTCCTGGTCTCAACACGACTTTAAGGTATGTGACGTGTCAGATTATAAGGGTTTCTCATTCAGGATGGCGCCGGGTTTTCATGATCGCCCTTCATGAGGTGAAACGGAGGTACAGGGGCGGCCATATCGGCTTGTGAAGCGTTGTGACACCTGCACTAAAATCTATATGAAACCCCATCCTGGAGGAGAGCATCACGGCAGATAAAAGGACATTTTTTAGCCTGATCCAAGGGGCTCTCAAACCGGGGGGTTCCCCCCTGTATTTTACTTTCGGAACCCGCAGCAAGCACTCCCACTGTGCCTGTTCTTGTTTTTCTCCTTTCCTGTTCTTCGTGCTTTGCACTGGTTGAGTTTGACCGTCTCGCGGTATGCGGCGGATGAGCTCCGCGGACCAAATCATGGGGAGACCCTCGGCGCCATCATCGTCCAACGAGCCGCGCTCGCACGTTCCCGAGGTATAGCTGGTTGGTCCTTCGGTTTCGATTGCTTGCGAGACCTTAAACAAGTATTGCTGCTATAACTTGGCCGACCATCACGATAAGGTAAGCGCTTGGACTGCCTTTAGGCAGGTCTGGTTGCGAGCTTATGATCCCCGAAGAATACATTAATGCGTACATTTTTTGGCTATTTGACCGCTCCATGGTCGGAGGAAAGATGGGACTGATGGGAGCTAGGGCTGATCGTCACCTGGTCACCACGGGACATTGGTTAAGCTAGATGTACACTACGGGCTGTTGTACTGGCCGATAGTCCGACGACTTACTGTAACATTCTCTGCAGCGTTCCCTCGACGTAATACGTGCCGCTATAGAGAAAATTATATTTCCAGGCGTTTTCAAGTATGCGTGTCACGCACTCTGAACGTCCCGAATATTTCACTCGGGATGTTCCTATTCGCATTTCGCCGCATTTCCAGGTACTACTTCGTAGATGCACCGGGTTACCACGCCTATGCTTGGGCAGCACCACACACAGCACTGACTATGGGCGACTATGTTACTCACCACCATCGACTCGAGAGGATACTGGCTACGTACTGCTCTAGTCAATTTTGTGTCACTGACACAACCCCTCGATGGAGGTAACATCGACAGTAAATGCAGGTCAACATCGAATGCAGCAGTTCCTTGAAGTACCTAAACGAACTCGTAACTCGAAGCTGACTTCAAGTGTTTACAATCTCGAAGTCTTGTACAACCATAAAATTTGTTGCAGGGAATAGGATCTACCGGGCAGACAGCAGCATAACAACATATCCCGCCCCCGGATTTACGGCGGCAATGTGGGTGCAATATAATCGCAAAATCTACTCGCGTCCTACGCGCACCACCAACTAAGACGCGGAAAAAAACACCCCAGCGATCAGTTTGTTGACCTACCAATGCAGAAACAAGCTACCACGAAGCAGTCTGCCACGCCTCTTCTCACCCCGTACATTCTGCATGTTATAATCAGGATAACCGACTAGCCTAGAATACTAGAATCGTCAATCTAACGTGAACGATATTCCAGTCAGTTAATCGACCAAGAAAAGAAGATGTTAGTAGTGGCAATAAACAATGATTCCATTCATTCCGCAACAAGCATAGGGGCCGAACGCTCTCTCGATCTTCCTACAGCGCGCACACGAAGGAACCACAAGGCACTGGCAGCATTTGCACCGCTGCTATAGACGTAAGAATACTAAGGAGCCCGTGATATATATCGACCCCCCGGTTGTACTCGCCCACGTGATGGATCCGCTTGCCGTGCATGCCGAAGCCACTTCGCTTCCACTGTTGATTACGCAGTCAATCCTTTCATCTTGGCCTCGATGCTGGTGGGCCCCTTCGCCCAGAAAGAAGAGGTAGCCCGTGGTTGACGAGCGGGTGTACACGATGACTGTTGATGTCGGCACCGTTTCATCGACGCCGTATGCGAGGTCCAGAGGCCCTGATGTAGGAGCATACGCGTTTGTTTGTCGTTCCGTTCCCTTGTGAACCTGCTTCAGCCCACAGTCGTCCTCGGTGTTGAGCTTGGCCCAAAGACGTAGCTCAAGAGACGCTGTTGCAACCCCGGGTGAAGCGGACGTTGTCGATCCATCGACCCCAAGCGACGATGTCTCAGCTGACGCTTGCGGTGGCCCCGGATGGCGGTAATCCATGGACTTCGTATGATGCGGTTGACCCAACTGGTGCTCCGGCGATCCAAGATGATGTTGGTCCACAGGTTCCAAATTGTTTTCGATGTTGGTCCACAGATCCCAGATTGTTTTTCTCGGCAAGCTCAGGCGATGGCCATCTAGTGGCCCCGCGCGCTGTTGCTCGGAAGCCCGATGGCGACACAAGCAGCATCTTTCGGCTACATTATTTTGATGAATGACGGGCGCCTTAACTCGAATTCGTCGACAAACCATTCGCGTTTGTGGAATATCATTTTTGGTATTGTACGTACAGGTCATGACTTTTTGCATGGGGCTGCGTGCTCATTCCTTCTCAGAATCAGTTTTTGGGTGGGGAATCGAGCTGCTGAAATTAGGAACCCCGAAACCAAAAAAGAGTGCGCACCACATCAGAGATCTACTGTTGTACCCGGTGTCATCATGAACAAGTGGCTTCGACGCGTGCTACGATAGAGGTAGCACCTTTCGCCTGAAACGGTTTCTGAATGACGGGGCTCCTTAACCCAAAATCGTCGGGAGAAATACGACATTTTGTTTTGCATGATTTTCGTTGCGCACATACACAAGGCCATGGGATGTTTTTATCCGGTAGCAGTCTTTTTTTTTCCCCATCTAAATCAGTTTTGTGGGAGAGGGTCTTAAGCTCCCACATTGAGGAACACCTCCGAAAAAAAGTGGTGCACCTCTATCGTAGCACCCCTCCTCCTCTTCAAACTCGATGGAAAAATGATGGATTTTTTTCCTGTCTGGTTTGAGACGCATGCTGCGATGGCAGAGAGAGGTGCACAAACTTTTCTTTCCTTTCTGATGGTGGTTGCTTGAAGAGCTCCATACATTAAAAAAATACGAAAATACTCCTTATATACTTCACCCGAAAAAACTGTTTTTTTTTTTTGTTTTTTTGGGTAAACTGAAAGTGAAACTTACTTGATGAACAGACTCACGGACTCTAGATAAGTTAACACGCCTCAACATATATATCGCCAAAAAAAATAATGATATACGAATTTGGGCTAAGGAGCCCTGTCATCCAGAAAATACTCTACTAGCCAAAAAGGGCTACCTCTATGGCGCATGCTACGTACGATAGAGTTCATTTTTGTTTTTCCTTACGATATCTCACCCCACTTAAAAGAGCTCTATACACATACCTCGAACCCAAAAGTTGATTTTTTGTGTAAAAAAAGCTGATTTTTTTCTCTTGATGAACAGACTCACGGACTCCAGATACAACAAACCGCATCGATATCACCGAAAAAGGACGACGTTTGGCGAATTGGGCTAAGTAAGGCGCCCTGTCATTCAGGAAATACTCTAGGCAAGAAGTGCTACCTCTATTCTATGAGGCATGCTACGATATAGGCGCGCATAAACAAGTTTTCCTCATCACCCCACTTCATGACCTCTATTATAGACTACGTCGAACTCAAATATGATTTCGGGGTAAACTGAAAATGAAATTTGATGATCCGACTCACGGACTCTAGATAAATTAACACGAATCAATACTCCCAAAAAAAGCAGAACGGCATTCTGTCGAATTGGAGCTAAGGGCCCTGTCACTCAGAAAACGTTCTATTAATAGCCTACAAGTTCTACCTCTACTATGACGAATGCTACTGTAGGAGGTGCGCATATTTTTTAGCTCATCACCCCACCTGAACATCTCTGTATACTACCTCGAACCTGAAAACTGATTTTTGAGTTAACTGAAAGTCAAACTTGATGAACAAACTCACGGACTCTAGATCAAATAAACCGCATCAATATTATCGTTGAAAACGAATGACATTCGGACGTTTTTTTTGCTGAGGAGCCCTGCCATTCAACAAATATTCTAGCCATAATGTGCAACCTCTATCCCGCATGCTACCATCATATCGGTGTGCACACGTTTTTTCTTCAACTCACCCCGCTTGAGGAGCCCTATATACCTCGAACCCCACAACTAACTGATGATGTTTTAGTAAACTAAAAGTAAACTTGATAAAAACTGATTTTTTAGTAAACTAAAAGTAAAACTTGATAAAAACTGATTTTTTAGTAAACTGGAAGTAAAGCTTGATGAATAGACTTAACCACTCTAGTCTAGAGAAATGAACATGCATCCATATTTCCAAAAACAGAACGACATTCTATCGAATTTGGGCGAAGGAGCCCCGTCATTCAGATTTTTTTTACCAAAAATATTCTACCTCTGTCGTGGCACGCGTCTTCAGTGTGACTGTGACGACTCACAGTGGTAGCAGAGAAGCTCCCCCTAACCCCCTTTAGAGCCGCATCACTCCCCATACTAATTGCAAGTAAGTTTGTCCCCAACCAGGGTTTCCAGCAGTGAAGGCGTCAAAGTACTTGTTCGGACGCATCCTACGACGGAGGTAGCATTTTTTGACTATTTTTTTCTGAACGTCGGGGCTCCTTAACCCAAAACCGTAAAATTTTCATTGCTGTTGTTGTTGTTGTCGTTGTTATTGTTGTTGTTGTTGTATTGTTGTTGTTGATGTTGTTAATAATGTTGTTGTTGATTATGTTGATGTTGTTGTTGTCGTTGTCGTCGTTGTTGTTGTTGTTGATGTTGTTGCTGTTGTTGTTGAAGTTGTTGTTGCGGTTGCTGTTGTTGTTGTTTTTGTTGTTGTTGTTGTCGTTGTTGTTGTTGTTGTTGTTGACCTCATATTAACTCGCATAATCAAGTCCGTGGTGACAGGACAGGCTCCAGTCACTCTGGAGCCGAGGAAAACCCCAGGGGAAAAACACGAACAAACCGAAGGTGGTACACGTATATATATATAGTCTATATCACAGCTGCCGCAAATCATGCCTCCGCCAGAAACATACGAAAAGTGAAATCGGGAGTCAGCCTACCATGATGTGTAATGTGCCAGGTCCATACTCGTGCATACTCTCACCACTCGCACATGGAAAACCGACTATCTATATATACCGCTTGCCACCCATGAAATACTACCACGTATCTATTGCACGTAGTGCCTATCACTACGCATATGCACGTAAGACGCAAGCCAGTTGGAAAAAAGAAGAAAATAAAAATGGGAGAAAGGAAAGGAAATGAAATGAAATAAAAGAAAAGGGGAAGGAAAAAATAGAAAAGAAGACAAGAAAAGCAAGAAAAGACAAGAAGACAAGAAGTCTTCTAAGAGGAAGCAAGGAAAGAAAAAGAGAAGAAAACATCATACTAGCAGACCCTAGCAACTGACTAAAGACGGCATTGGGCTCATAGAGGGTATCAAGTGCATCTATTCCGTTGGAAAAAGAAAGAAAAGAAGAAAAATAAGAGAAAGGAAACGAATATTAAAATGAAATATAAGAAAATGGAAAAAGGAAGGAAATAATAGAAAATACAAGAAAAACGAGAAAAGACAAGACAAGAAGAGGAAGCAAGGAAATGAAAAGAGAAAAAAAACATCATACTAGCAGACCCTAGGAACTGACTAAAGAAGACGGCATTGGGCTCATAGAGGGTATCAAGTGCATCAATTCCGCTGGAAAAAGAAAGAGAAGAAACATAAGAGAAAGGAAAGGAAATAAAATAAAATAAAATGAAAAAGGGAAGGAAATAATAGAAAAGACAAGAAGAGCAAGAAAAGACAAGACAAGAAGTCTTTGAGAGGAAGCAAGGAAGAAAAAGAGAAAACATCATACTATTAATGATAATAGCAGACCCTAGGAACTGACTAAAGACGGAATTGGGCTTATTGAGTGTATCAAGTGCATCAAACCAACTGGGGAGAGACTGCAACAAGGGATGGAGTCAGGGCGGCCTTACACTAACTTGTCACGGCCATTGGAAGGCCCACAAATTTCAGGACGATGATGGCCAGACCCAGACTTCAGACTTCAGTCTCTTGGGCCAAGAGTATTGAGACGTATGTATGCATCAGTATGGGCCGGGCACGTCGTAGGCTGACTCCAGAACTCAATTTGGTGTACTTTTCTGGCGGAGGCATGAACTGCTTCAGCAATGATACATACATGCGTGTACAACTTTTGGTTTGCTTGAGTTGTTTCAGGGCGGGCGGGTGGGAAAGTCGATCAATTGTAGTGGGCACACTGCTTGCCTCCTTTCAATCCTACGGTGCTACGCGCTCTCGCTCCCCTTAGCCCCAGACGGCCGTCTCTGGCAAACGCGACAACAGCTCTTCTGTCGCTGCTGTATGTGCTATCCTAACTTTTTCGTCCCGAGACGACCGACCAGTATTCGTCTATAAAACCAGAATCCCTTCCACGCCTCCACAAACACCACTTACTGTTCGATACGTAAAGATACTTTTTCTACGGCTCAAGAATTCTGGATTAATTGTCACGTAGACCTCTTCCCTGCTGTGCAAAATTACAAGAAACTACAAGCAGGTGCGGCCCCCGACCGCGTGACGGTGGCGTCTCAAACTCCCCACCTGTACCTCTCATAAACCCTTCCAAATTTTTCATGAATCAGGCCAACCCGGACTCTGATAGCCCCGCTCCCTTTTTCTGCGAGGCTATTTACCTTTCACACCATAAGAAGGCGGCCTGGGCTAACTGTACTTAAAAAAACTACTGTGTTTGTGCGAGGGCCGCAGCGACCACTTCAGCCCCTTCCCCGGCTTCCCGCACGTATGCCATAAAAAGCCCTAGGCTTCCATCTTCCTGCGCGCTGGATTTGCAACTCCGAAATACCTCACGCTGCTAACTGGGTGACCCCCCTGACTCTTCCCGAGTGAAGCTCAAACTGCATGGGGTCTCTACCTCTGCATCCTACCATCAGCCACAACGCGGTCACCGCTTCCGTCCTAGTTAAATCTTTCCAACCTTCCGACGTGGCCTGGATTGTCAGCGGCGCCTCCCCTGGGAGATGGGGATGCACGTCGAGCAATTCCAGCAGAACTTCGAAGGCCCCCATCAACACCGCCCTCATCTCCCTCTCGTTGGACAACCGCGTACGCTTAATCGTGCACCCTGCTCTTTTTAGATCGTACTTCGACGCCACGAATCTGATGTGCACTGCCGTGGCGGTCGATCTGTTCCCGAACTTAACCTGTACTCCTTCGCGCGAAAACGTTAGGCACTCTCGCGTCAAACAAAACTCTGGGTGAACTTTTCCGTCCGCGTATGCCCACAGCTCTGATGCTCTGCACAACAGAAAATATGACACCGCGAGTCCCAACTACATGACACGCCCACCGTCTTCCATACTTACGAGTAACTGTCGGCCTTGTGATAACAGTGACCACGACAGCGGTAATCTAACCTGTGCCTTCGTTTTTTACATGCCGTGCGCCCGGTCTATCTCCTTACCCACAGCTGCTATCATGAAATGCGACATTGGCAACTCCCATCCTGCGAACGTTTTGCGGAAGAAGTTGATTGCGGCGAAGTATCCTCCAACAGTAGACTGCCGATTATTATGCACGAAGCATCGGGACGCCATGAACCCGACCAGATCAGACAACACCTCCTTGGGGTCAGCGAGCGCGTGCAACCACGGTTCGTTTCTCTGCGTCTGTCTTTCTTTTACCAAGGTGTTCCACTTCGCTAGATAGTGTTTTTGCGTGCTCTTCCCGCCTGAACCGAACGCGAGCGTTCCAACTAATCGCGCTACCTCGTCCTTGTGTTCTCCCTTGTTGTCCTCTGTTCCTGCAGGAGCGCGTGCGAACAGTAGACACAGTAGGAGCGAACAGTGGACACAATAAAAGTGCATGCCGTGTGTTGATCGAGTGACATATCACCTCACGCACGCGAATCAGCCCGGTTGTGCGCCGCTCATTATGTCCCACATGCAATCGTCATGCTCACTGACAATATTGTTTGAGGTACGATATCGAAAATCCCCTTGCCCCTCGTTTCAATGTCTTGTTCCGACCAGTCGTCAGGATTGGTGAGCTCTCTGACCTTGTCCGCCAGAACTACACGAGGCCAACGGGAGATGCCATCACTTAGTGTGTTACGTACGCCTGGAAGGTATTTTGAAGAGTGGTTCCAGCCCCCCTTGAGTTCGAGACGCCCGAGCATTCTCATGAGTAAGCATGTTCGTTTGTCCCTCGCCCCCCCGCATCGAGAGGCCCAAGATACTGCTGCCGTGTTGTTACCGCGCATCATAATCGGATCACCCTTTGCGTCCGCTCTTTCTCCTACCAGTTCAAGCATGACCCACGCGGTCACAACCATGCCCAATAACTCTCACTGGTTGATCGTGACAGTACAAGTCTCTCGTCGATCGGCTTTTCTCTTTAGATCTGCGGTCAGTTTTTTTGCAAGTCGTATCTCCAAAATACCTTCCTCTCGACAAAATAACCGCGACCCTGATAGCTGCACTGTAGTTACAAGGGGAGTCGCCGACCTATATCCTTAATGAGGACACACAACCCGTAATACGCGCGAAGGGAGTATCACACACAGCTTGCAAATATGAGTCTCTACAAAATATTCGATCTCACAGCTGGAGTGTATTTTACCTTTTATAATAACCGCCCACTGCCTCGAAAACTGGCGTCGGACAGGTAGTGCCTTTTTGCGGGTGGTTGTATCGCCGTGTAGCGGGGGGCGCTAAGCGACTCACCTTCGTGTAGTAGTTCGTAATCGCTTGCCCACTTCGAGAAGAGAAGGTCAGCGTGAAACTCTCTACCAAGTCCTACCGTACGGTTATTATGCTTTTTACTACCTCTTCAGTTGTGCAGCCCGGTCAGCCGCAGCAACCTCCACACGAAGTACCTCGTACCAGCCCGAACTACGTTCGTGAGGTTCCACAACTTGCCAGCCATGCTAAGCACGTCCCTTGCTGTCGCTTCCCTCCTGCTCTGGGGCCATTGCTCGAACAGCAACCTCTTTATCGCTTAAATATTTTCGCGCGGAACCGAAATTCTCATGGTGTGGGAGCTGATAGTGAAGCCTAGCGCGTCTATGGTGGTGTCCCAGTCCATGCTTTTCTTGGGTGCTAGAATGGGCGTCAATCCTACCTCCACCTGGCCGAACAAACGCACGTGATCCGAACCTAGAGAGGCTGACGCAATTAAGGCTGTAGTGTCGTCGTCAGAGTGCTGTACCCTGACTTGTAGGTAATCGTCTAGACTACCTACGCGGCTGTGAAGAATGGGTCGAACTTCGCCCCCCCACTGACTGTGAGTTCTGACTTTTGCGTCCGGCGGTATTTGGTGTTGGTTTTTTCCGTCTTCCCAACGTTCCACCACCTTTACGTGAGCCATCTCTCATTTTCCTTCGTCTAACAACTGGGGTGAATGGATCGTGGTGTTGCAGTGAGCGTGTGCGGCCGCAACCGCCATCACAACCCAGCACCCCGGCGATCCCGACCATCCGAAAGTCAAACGAGAATTTATTACTACCAGCTCTCCTACTGCCGTGTAGCCAAGATTGTGGGCTTTATCCGGGAATCGCACGTTCCGAAAGCGTCTGACACATCGGCCTTGCTCATCAGTATCCGCCTTTCTGGAAATTTCTTTCTCAACGTCACGAGCTTGTCTAGGAACTTGGGCAGCGCTTCGCCGCACAGGCATTGGGGGACGGTATCGGGGTCATGTCTCCGTTTAGACCTCCTTTCTTTTCTCTATTCTGCAGGTCGAACGAATGAAAAGTTGACTATCTGAACCTTGTGTGTCACGACCGCCGCTAGCGGAGAGACTCTGAGATTCGAGATGTCGTGCGCTTCTGATTTCTCTATCACTAGACTGAGCATTTTTTCTGCCTGACGTCTTCGCCGATTTTTTCCCAAATTGGCGGCACGTGCTCGGCGATACTGCTGTAGTTTTCGTACTGTAATGCGCGCTCGAGGTCTTCTTCGGCCGCCACTGCGTTCCCCGGCACCCCTGGTGTGACTATCATGACCAGCTCGTCCACTGCCTCGAAGACTTTTAGATCTCCGAAGTAACGCTGCCTGTGTACAGGGTCTATCGGTGGTGATACCAAGGATCCTCCTATCAGTCGAGCTGCGTCTCCCACGACTCCTTGTGTTTCTCGGATCATGGCTGTGCAAGTGTTTGCTAGCTGGTACAGCAGTTTCTTTTTTCTTGTGAGTCGAGGCCTTCTTGTCCAAGTCTGTCTTTTGGAACGTGCCACTGCTGTACAATGCGTTCCGTGTTTTTCCGACTTTACTTCTCCCCATAGGGAAGCCGTGAGCGAGCTGACCCTCCACTCTCTCATGCGTCGACTGGTACCAACGTGCTAACTTCTGGCTGCCGTACAGGCGACTCTACTTGTCCTTGCCTTCGCGGCCCCTCTGTGTTCTCTGATCTGTGCATGTACTCCAATTGGGTGCTTCCTGCTTCTGTGGGTACCTGTCGTACTGCACGGGTGGACAGTCGTTCTGGTTTGAGCCTGCTACGCAATCGATGCTTTTTCGACTCGCGCAGAAGTGGGTTTTTCTGGCCCTCTGCACCTGCTGATCTGTGCTGCTGCGGTGTGAGAGTTCCGCACCACCGATAACTGGTCGGTTCACGAAGTAAGGTAACCTTAGTCTCTGCTCACACAAAGCTTGCTGTTCTGTGCTGTGGTGTGAGAGTTCCGCACCACCGATAACTGGTCGGTTCGCGAAACAAGGTAACCTTAGTCTCTGCTCACACAAAGCTTGCTGTTCTGTGCTGTGGTGTGAGAGTTCGCACCACCGATAACTGATCGGTTCGCGAAGTAAGGTAGCCTTCGTCTCTGCTCACACAAAGCCTGCTGTTCTGTGCTGTGGTGTGAGAGTTCGCACCACCGACAACTGGTCGGTTCGCGAAATAAAGTAACCTCGTCTCTGCTCACACAAAGCCTGCTGTTCTGTACTGTGGTGTGAGGGTTCCGTCCCACCGATGTCTGTTCGGTCTGCGGAAAAAGACAACCTCGTCTCTGCTTACACAAAGCCTGATGTTCTGAACTTTCTTGTACTAGGTTTACAGGAAAATTCAATTTCTGGGTTGATCTAACTTGCTCATCCGACGGATTAGGGTTCTGCCTGCTTGAGTGGAACGATTGAGCGAGACTACTGCTGTAACTGCATTTTTCTTCCCGCCGCCGCGGCGGCTGCCCATGCTCTGCTTCAAACGTTCTGCTATGTACTGCACTGCTTTAGTCTCTCGACAACTGATGCTCATCATGAAACAAGGTCGACGACACCGACCTGAGTACGGGTGCATGGCGAAGTCCCACGGACCTCTCGGCGTCTTGGAAGATATTCCTCTCTTCTCTTGCCCCTGCCCCCCCCTCGGTTGGCCCTGCCCGACGGCAGAGCCCGTGCTGTCAGTTATTGCTGCCATTCCCCCTTCCCCCTTCCCCCACCAGCGGGCACATGGTTCCTGCTGAGGCGCACGGCGTTCGGCCGCGACCCTCCTGCTCCACCCTCTCCTGTCCCCTGTGCCCCTGCTGCCGCGGCTGGTGGCGTCTGCTGCTGTTGCGGCGGCGGCGGTGGGGGTGGCGGCGGCAGCAGCGCTTGCGACTGCTGCTGCCGCTGCGCGACTGTTCCTGTGCCCTGGTCGTGTGCAAACGAACAGATGGACCTCTCACAACGGAGGCCACGCCACGAGTAGTCGCAGATACCCGCCGGCGTCGTCGAGTGCTGTATTCGGGCCTTGAAGGGGGTGACCTCCGCCCACCCCCCGGCTCGGCCCTGAGCTGGGGCTGCCCGTTGCCCACCCGTGACTGGGCTCTCTTTCTTTTTACCCCGCTCGCGCCTGCTGTGTTCGGCCTCCAATGCGCTGAGCGCTCCACGAGGCTAGACTCGTCGCCCTCCTCGGCCAGCGCACTCAATTGTTTGAAGGTGAGGGTGACCATGGAATTCCCTGTTCCGGGGGCTGGCGCAGCGTAGGTGTGCTTCCTGTACAGCTCGCCTCCCTGCACCGGGAGCATTTTCATGCCTTCGTGCAGGCCGATGTTGATGTTTGACAGCAGCAGCTGTCGAACCTTCACCGAGTGCTCCCCCAGGTTGTTGAAATGGTGACATATATTATACCTCGACCAGTTTCTGCACCTGCCCCAGCTCTGAGCGCAACGTAGCGACCCTCTGCTTGCATACGGGCGGAGCACTCTGCACGCCATACTCTATGATCTTCATGAGGGCAGCTACGATTGTAGCGAAGTGAATCTCTGCGGGCATGGCCCTCGGCGTCTCCCCTATTGCCAAAGGGGGGGGGGGATCCTCGACCGCGAATTCGGACATGGTCTTCAGCTGGTTTAACACAGCGTCGGAGACGTGGGCCACGGTATCAAGCACGATCACCAGTAATCCCCAATTCATTTCCTCCGAACGTTGAAGCCGCCGCGGGCGATAAACAATTTGGCCCCTCGTTGGCCTTCCAGAGGTCAGCCGCCTGCTTGGCGTTTGCCTTTGCGCCTGAGGTGACCGTAGCCTGCTGTATTGCGTCTTTGGTCGCGGATGTCATGCTGTGGGCGCTGCCTCCTGCCAGCTGAAGGGCTGCCTGCTGAGGCTGGTGTGCCGGCTGCGCCTGTTGGTGCTGTTGGAGCCGCGGAAGCGACTGATCGTTCTCGATGTTTGTCAGGCACGCAGCGATCGCCTGTTGGCTCACAAGCAACTCCTGCAGAAGGGCCACGATTGCTGGGTCTGCTGCTGCGAAGGCCGGGACGGGTCCCACTGTTAGTTCGGATCGTCACAGCATGACGGTTACAAAAGTTGTTGAGGGTTGCGGATACATTCGTAGGCGTTTTTATGCAATTTCTCTCGTGAGAGGAGAGCTCCAGGACTCCGTTCTCTGCTCCTTCTCACCTCTCCGTCCTCTAACACAACGAAGAAAAGAACTCCCATCAGACGGCGAGTTTGTCAGGGCATCCAGGCTTGGACTCTACAAACATACTAGTGGCTTGAAAGTAGAAGTTTAGGTACCAGGAGCCAAGGATGTCTGCACAGGAAAGAGACTCCTTGGACGAGATTTTGCAGCTGAGGAATGAGCTTCAGTTGGTGATAGAGGAGAGACAAGCATCGATGATGCACGAAATGAGGGAAATGATGGCCGAGCTCATGAGGAACGACGGCCCGTCGGAGTCCTGCAGCGCTGAGGGCAGAGCTGCAGTGAGGGCCAGCCCGCGAGGAGCTGAACCCATTGCTGTGAGGGGGAACAGCGCTGAGGACAGCGCTGCTGAAAGGGGTCGCCAACAAGGGGCTGAACCCACTGCTCCGGCACGACAAATTTCTGCTGCTGGTGCTGCTACAGCTGGAGGCGGAGCGCAAGGAAATACAACAGCAGCGAGAGAGACGACTCTTCGTGAGGATGCCTCGCGTAGTGTTGGAGTGACGGACGCAAGGGAGCCGCTGTTCCTGTCGAGGTTGGCCCAGCAAAGGGTCAGCCAGATCAGCCAAGGAAGGGGTGCTGGAAAATGGGGGTCATACCCCGGCGGTGAGTTGGGAGTAGGATACGATATGCCTCTGTTTAGACTACAATTCTCTCAAACATACCTCTGCCCCATAATTTAGTGGGAAAAATACCGAATTCACTGCCTGGACCAGAGACGCCAGGCACCACGCGAAAGGAGTAGGTTTCCCATCTGCGTTTGTGTCGGATCCACCCCGGTACGTTCCTGTGGGGGAATTGGATACCGGAACCTCGGTACTTGTCGGAAGGGGGTACAACCGCGAAAGTGTACACATACATGCATTCGCGTGGAATTTCCTATCGTCGGCCCTAAAGAGCAAGAGCAACAAGAGTACCTTGCACAGGTGCACCTCGCCGAGAGAAGCGTGGGACGCGCTCCTCGCGTGGTACGGCCGGGGCCAAATGCGACCTCTCCCGCCGCCTGAATAGTTTTAAGATAGCGCCAGGAGTAACCCTCTCCAGGAGATGGGCAGGATCGAAGATCTTGCCGCAGGAATGCGCACAGCAGGAATGACCTTCGATGGCCACATGCTGTACACAATTTTCATTGACGCCCTGCCTGCCGAACACGAGGTGGAGGCAAGGAATCTTGCATCTCGTGACAGTATCGGCCTCGATGACATCATCAAGGCTGTACGAGAACGGCATCACCGACTTTCTGGAACAAGGAAGAAGGGGTCCAATGCTGGCCATGCCGGCCATGCTATGTTTGCCGGCGGCGGCGATGGCGGCCACAGAAAAGGGGCCGGGGGCGGTGTCCACGGGAAATGTGGAGGCCGCGGAAAAGGAAAAGGTGGATGTCGGCAACGGCAAGGACGCGGCGGTAAAGACACCAACGAGGACGGTGGTGGCCCGGCCGTGGCTGCCGGCGGTGATGGCAGCAGCGCCAAAGCCGCCGATGGTGGTACCTCCGCGAGGTGAGATGCCACAGGCGTGGCAAGAAGGCCCATTGGGGGATCGACTGCACGGAGGAGCTATGCAGCAGATGCGACGGACGGGGGCACGCTGCTGATGTCTTCTCCACGTCGAAAGAGGAAGCTGTGCTGGCGGCGGCGGAAGGCGATGATGATTATGATACGGTCGAGGCTTCAGCTTTCAAGGCCAGAGAGACAGGCGAGTGCAGTAACGTTTCGGGCAGAAAGGGGGAAGGGGAGTCCGCTTGGCAAGTAGGGGATGAGGCCTGGTTTTGGGATAGTGGAGCGGCTACTCACATGACGCATTCCGCAGATGGCATGATCAACTACAGAGAGTGCACTTTGAAACTGCGCATTGCTGACGGTTCAGCCCGCACGATCAAAGGATATGACGATATTTACTTTGTCTTTCGATCCGGAAACGGTCATGTACAAGTAACGCTGACGAATATTGCGCACGTGCCGGACCTCCAATACCATCTTTTTTCCCCACCCACTCTCGTAAAGCACGGTCACACTTTTGAAGGACATCCCGCTGGGATTGTAGTCAAGCTCAAGTCTGCGCGTTCGATCGTGTTTCTGTTGACCGGGACCCTGTACAGCCTTTACGGCTACCGGGTCGACTGCAGGACTAGAGGAGATGCCTGTGCTGCATTGGCCCCGGGAAAACTGCCAAAAAAGCCCGCGGTCAACATAAACGACTACCACTGTGCGACCGGACACTCCCACGAGGCACTGCTCCGCAAGACCGCGGGGCAGCACGGGATCGTCCTCGAGGGAAAGCTGCTGGAGTGCAAAGGGTGCTCCATGGCTAAGGGTCTCCGCCGGGGTATCAAGCAGTCCACGCACACTCGAGCAGGGAAGAAGCTCGGGAGGGTGCTTGTGGATTTGAGTGTGCCTAAGGTGGTAAAGTCTCACGGGGGAAAGCGTTATACTCTCATCATGAGCGACGATTTTTCACGGTATACGTGGGTGTACATTATGCGCCACAAATCGGACGCTGCGGAAACGTTCAACCAGTTCCTCTCGGATACACGTGCCGATGGTGTCCCGTCACAGGTCGTGACCGTCCGATCCGAAGGGGGAGGTGAATTTTGCGGGGGGCAGTTTGGCGCCCTATGTAGATCGCGATGCATTAAGCAAGAGTTCACCACGGCCGACAGTCCCCAATTGAATGAGGTAGCCGAGCGCTTGCTAGGTTTGATTGAGACGGCCACAATGGCGGGTCGAATCCAAGCTCGTGAGCTTTTTCCCGGAGCACAATTGCCGGCAACTGAATCGTTGTGGGCTGAAGCGTCGCACTGGGCGTGCGATGCTTTGAACCGCACGGTAACGTCCGCTAACACCGCAAACAAGTCGCCGTACGAGATGTGGTACCTTAACTCCCCCCCCGGTAGTGCTTCCAACTTTCCTCAAGCCTGGTTACTGCAATGTGAAGAGGGAAATCAAGTCTCAGGCGAAAGCACAGGAGTGGTTTTACCTGGGGCCTGGGCCTAACCACCCTCGAGACGCCGTACGAGTGCTGACCAAACACCGTACTCTGCTAATCACACACCATGTCACCTGGCAACGCGTGTCGCCTTCACCACCTGTACCTGGCCGGATGCATGACTCCCCGTCCCAGGAGGAGGGGGGGTCCGCGGCCGACGGCGAGAGCACGTCAGATGGAGGTGTGTGGGGGGCGTGATGGGCGAGAAGGACGAAGGTCTGGCTCGCCTGACCGACCTCGACGTGACGTGGGGGTTTGATCTGCACGCGTTCTTGCGGGAGCGCTCACAGGAGACACCTGCTGCCGGCGATGCTGAGGATCTGCACGCGTGCTTGCAGGAGCGCTCACAGGAGGCATCTGTCCCCGGAGATGCTGGCGACGGAACAGCCGAGACGATGGACTCGTGTCAAGAGGGCGCGGTAGACGCCTCCTCGGTCCCGGCAGGGAGGGCCGAAAGCGGCTCAGACGCATCAGCAGCCTCCGGCACCGATCAAGGGAACGGCGAAGGTCCCCCCGCGGTCCTATCGGGTAGGGCAGCTCCCGAGCTCAGAAGCTGGGGACGGCTACCCCCGACAGTAATGGGCCGGACCCGGGGTCAGAGCCAATGCGTGCAGGATGAATCTGCTCAACGTCAGGGTTTGATCGAGGACGCGATGTCTGCGGCAGAGGAAAAATGGGTGGAGTTTGGGAGTATACAGGCGAATACATCCTGGACGACACAGGACGCAATGGCCATGATGGCCGGAGGACCTGCTGCGGAAGAAATCAAAGGGGAGTCGAACGCGTGCATGCCGAGAGGTTTTCCAGAAGATGAAGAACCACCCCCGCAATCCGTAGCGGATGTAGAGCGTTCCCATTACAAGGCGGCGTGGCGTAAGGCCATGAAGACTGAGTTGGACGGTCACAAAACGACCGGTACATACGAAGCTGCGACCCCGCCGCGGGGGCGGAAACCTGTAGGTGCAAAATGAGTATTCTCGTGCAAGACTGTCAAGGATTGTATCACAGCGAAGACGAAAGCAAGACTTGTGGCAAGGGCCTAGCCAGGTGCAAGCCGTAAATTACTTTCAAACGTTTGCACCAACCGCATCGTCAGCGTCACTGAAAACTTCTGGCGGCCGTTGCAAATGAGCAAGGTCTGAAGATTCTCCATTTAGACGTACCATAAGCTTTCGTCCGCGCGAAACTCGACGCCGAGATATACATGAAACTACCCGATGGGTGTGGTGACATGTCAGGAAATATTTTTCGGCTCAACAGACCACTATACGGGCTAAAACAGACACCGATTCTACAATAGCCTCCCCCAAAACCAGTGATTTTCTGTAACGAACGTTTCATGGCTGCTCGACACAAGGAAGGATGCTATTGAAAACGTATCCATACACTTTCTTGTGTGCAAAGGTCTATCAATCGATGACGTCGGGGTGTCGAGGGACACCGTATTTCAGGAGATACGACCGGGAGCTGGTTTTGAAACCGGCGATTTCGTCGAAGAAAAGTTGGGGGGCTACCGTTGAACGACTCCAGAGGGGACGGCAGTGGGCCGGACTACTGGTAGAGACCGTGGTAGAATTCGGGATGGAGCAGAGTAGCCCTAATCCTTGTGTTTTTCGCATGTTGGTGGATGGCAATGTAGAATTGATTATGGCGGTTCATGCAGATGACATTGTGATTGCAGGATCGGACGAGGCATGCAAAGACTTCCATGTCGCACTAAATACTAAGTTTCCCACGAATAACCTAGGCGAGTTAACTTGGTGTGCTGGTTTTGCGTTCAAGCGTAATTGGAAATTGGGCACGTTGGAGATCACGCAAAAGGCTTTCGTGGAAAGCTGAATCGTTTTTTGGTGTTAGTTAGTCCTCTGACATCCCCGCGACTCCTGGCGATGAACTAGGCCCAAGAAAGGAAGGCGAACCGAAGGGAGACTGGCCGTACAGGGATGCTGTGGACAGTCTGATGTGGCTGTCGACCGTGACGCGGCCAGGCATCTCGAACGCGGTACGTGCTGTAGCGCGCCATTCTCACAACCACACCGATAGGCACTGGAAAGCAGTTCTGGAGATCATGGCATACCTCCACGAGACAAGGGGTATAGGTTTGACTTCTGTAAGGGGTTCGGGTTTGGATCTGACTGCATATAGCGATGCTAACTACGCTGATAAGTCGAATGACAGGTGCTCGGTGTCGGGGACGGTAATTACTTTGCGGGTGCTCCCGTCAGTTGGGCACGTAGTACGCAGAGGTGCGTTACGCTGTCTACAGCAGAAGCAGAGTATGTAGCCCTGGGCGAAGGGGTGAAGGAGGCTCTGTTGACGGGGGCAGTATTATCTTTTATTTGTCCAGAGCTAACCGGATCATGTGTCCGAGTTTTTGAAGATATTCAGGGGGCCATGGCACTGGCTGAGAACCCTCCTAGTTCTGCGCGAAGCAAGCACATATATGTGCGGTTTCATTTCGTCCGAGAGCTACTTCGTGCAAAGAAAATTGACATTCAATTCGTAACTTCGGAAGAGCAGCACGCGGTAATTTGACGAAGTCCCTTGCTGCGACCCCTTTTAAATCTAACCGTAAATTTTTGTTGAACCTACCGTTGGGTGATGTGTAAGGGATGTGAACACAATTCGATGAGTACCATGTTTGAGTCATGCGAGGATAATTTGTCAGGGCGCCACCCCACGCTACTTTGAGGGGCATGAGTGAGTAGGGCACTACTTGGCATTTTAGATTTTGGCCATGGTCATCGTTTGAATGCGGCCATTGTTACAATCACAATAGTTTGGATGATGTAAGACATACAGGGGTTTTCGACCCGGTGGCCGGTTTTCCTCCTGCGGGATTGTCGTTAGCTGTTCTTTGGTCCGAGCTTTTTGTTTTGGATGCCCGTTCGGTCTCGTCACTGTTGTGAAGAGCCATGGAGGTTGTTAGTTTGGATCGTCGCAGCACGACGGTTAAAAAAGTTGTAGAGGGTTGCGTATTTTATTCGTAGGCGTTTTCATGCAATTTTTCTCAAGAGAGGAGAGCTCCAGCACTCCGCTCTCTGCTCCTTCTTTACTCTCTGTCTTCTAATACAACGAAGAGAACACTCGTCAGACCGCGAGGTGGTCAGGGCATCCAGGCTTGGACTCTACGAACACCCACGCCGTTGCCTTGAGGGGCGGCCTGCACAGGGGCGACTGCAGCATCCACTCGCACCTCTCCCACCTCGATATGCCCGTGTACCTCGCCGACTGACCCGCCCGAGTTGGCGTTCCCCATGATGAAAGTCGATCAAATCTAATGGGCACACTGCTTGACTCCTTCCAATCCTTGGGTGTTACGCACTCGCTCCGCTGTGCCCCAGGCCGCCGTCTTTGCCGAGCGCGGCAGCTCTTCTGTCGTCGCTGTCTGGGCTATCCTATTATTTCGTGTCGACACGATCGACCACAAATCGTCTGTAAAACCAGAATCCCTGCCACGCCTCAACCAAATACCACTGTACTACGTAACGTTACATTTTTGTTTGCTTGTGTCGTTTCGCTGGGGTATTGTCCACTCCAAAGTGACTGGAGCCCGTCATGCGACCACGGACAAAATCTTGAAAGTTATTGCGCGGAAAACAACAACACCAACACCAACAGCAATAACAACAACAACAGCAACTGCAGCAACAACAACAGCAACAACAACAACATAATCAACAACAACAACAACAACAACAACAACAACAACAACAGCAACAACAACAACAACAACAACAACAACAACAACAACAACAACAACAACAACAACAACAAAAATCAACAACAACAACAACAACAAACAACAACAACAACAACAACAACAACAACAACAACAACAACAACAACAACAACAACAACAACAACAACAACAACAACACCAATACCAACACCACCAACAACAACAACAATAACAACAACAACAACAACAACAACAACAACAACAACAACAACAACAACAACAACAACAACAACAACAACAACAACAACAACAACAACAACAACAACAACAACAACAACAACAACAACAACAACAACAACAACAACAACAACAACAACAACAACAACAACAACAACAACAACAACAACAACAACAACAACAACAACAACAACAACAACAACAACAACAACAACAACAACAACAACAACAACAACAACAACAACAACAACAACAACAACAACAACAACAACAACAACAACAACAACAACAACAACAACAACAACAACAACAACAACAACAACAACAACAACAACAACAACAACAACAACAACAACAACAACAACAACAACAACAACAACAACAACAACAACAACAACAACAACAACAACAACAACAACAACAACAACAACAACAACAACAACAACAACAACAACAACAACAACAACAACAACAACAACAACAACAACAACAACAACTGGCCAAACTGGGCAGCATGGAAGCCATTATGATCAAAAGACGACTTACCGTCGTCGTCGACGCGCGCGTTTCGCGCATGGTGGGAGAGATATTACTAGTCTATACTCGGGAGTATCAAATAAGCAAAAATTCACTCCAGCTATGCGATCGAAGATTTTGTCGAAACGAATATTTTGTCGAAACTCATCTTTGCAAGCTGTGTGTGATACTCCGATCTCGCGTAATTCCATTATATACTGAAAAAACAGAAACGAAATTCGTCGAACCTCACGACTGACGTCCTTGATTATTTTTTCATTAAATACACCCCAGCAGTGAGATCGAAGATTTTGTTGAAATTTATCTTCTGCGAGCTGTGTGTTATACTCCGTTCGCGCGTATTGCTGTGTGTCCTCAATAATGATATACTCCTTATTATTATTGTACATTAATAGCAAAATAATGAAGGCGACGGAGACATCTAAGGCCTTTACCAGTACTCTGCGTTTTTTTTCTTTTCTTCTTTTTGCACACTTCTTCCTTCCTGCTTCTCTGCGCAAGCCGTGGTCACAGGTGTCGTCCTATTTCCCCCCCCCGTTGCTTGCCTTCAATTCTCATCGCGCATAAGGTCCAGCAGTCACACTGCTCGTCGATTTTTCGTTGAGTGAGGCTCTCGCGCTTTCCGCAACTCAATTTTCGCCCAAGAAAAAGTCCCCGACGAATTAATACGCGAGTATGCTTTCTACGGGGCGCGAACTCACGAAAACTGATCTATACCAGACTCGAGGATAACTTTACACGCCACCGGGTCGACTGGAATATGCAGGCACCGCTCTACCTTCCTGCTCCGTGATGAGTTCGCTGTTTCGCTTGATTAGAAATGTCGAGCAATTGCCGTCATGGTCCTCTAGTCTGTGGTCGATCCGTTTCATTTTGTTTGCTCCTTTCTGGTGTTGAAGATACAGGTTTTGGTGAAGCCGAAGCCGTTTCGTTTTTCGATTGGTAATTTTCAGATTACGGGAACCTACGACACAGGCGTATCTGTGCTGAACATGGTGAGACGTATAACGTATACGATGATTGAACTCAGATTGCGCGTGTGTATACGGGTGGGTACGTCAACGTCAGTCACAAGAGTCTGCCAGTTTCCGATACAAATTCTGAGATCCCCTCTGTTTTCACAGAGGGTCGATCCTGAAACTGGTATCCCGACGGTATCATCCGTCGTGCACCTGACTGAATATCAGGGCACGGAACCAAGGCCGAGAGGCATGGTATGTGAGGACGATAGCCTCCATGACCCCTCCTGGCTGAGCTCTAGATCCCTCCTTGCTAAACGAACTAAAAAAACTGCTCGGCTGCACCGGCCGTAGCGGTGGCGACAAGGGATCAAGGCTATAGGGATCTCCCCCCTCGATATCTTCGCGACATTGGCTGTTCCGGGATAAGAGGACTTTTTCACGTATTTTCTACACTGACTGCTGTATGTATATTATTGTTACTGCGTTTTTTCTTGTTGTGTAAAATGAAGCCCAACAGGGAATTATTCGCCTCCCCGGTGTCGCCGGCGGGCCCCCCTCGCCGGGGGTGAGCTCCTTTAGCTCTCGCTTCGCACGCCTGACTCTACTTATACGGCTAAAGGTGGTCGGCGTTATTTGTCACTACGGGTCACTTTCAAAAATGATTTCAAATAAAAATATCAAATTTGGAAATTGGGTTTGATGTCACGAAAAAAAACCGGGTTTGTTTTCTTGTCGAGGAAGGGCCGCATTGTTCTTCCAGAATGTGGGAAATCGGAGAGTAGAAACGCAGCAAGACACACAACGCCCTGTTGACGAACACCGACGAGAGTCTAGACAACAAGAGCGACGGCTTCCGTCCTGCCGTGCGCGCTGCCGCTAGCCTCCCCTTCCGTTTCGGCGGGGCGCAGACTTGGAAACGCTGTCCCACCCCCAGGGTCTCCTGTGGGTGGGCGGAGGGAGTCTTAAACCGCCGCGCGCGGAGAAGAGTGCTGCGATAATACGAGGTATGATGGCACTCTTTTGGGTCGAATTACAAGTACCAACAACGCAGCTTGCGAAGATGAGTATTGACCTGAAATTCGTCGAACTCACGGCTGACGTCCTTGAAAGCTAGTTATAAAATTACTTTCTTTCCGGACTCGACGAGGCTCTCCTTCACCCCTATATAAATTGTTTGAATACCATCCCTGTCTTACAATAAATACGGCTTGTTTCCAATACGTTGGAAACGGGTGTTTACAGCTGTTACAACAGCAGCAGCAGCAGTAGTACGTGACGACAATGAAGAACTGCGCGGTTAAGAACTTCGGGCTCATGATGTAGCAAATAATAAGAACACGTGGCCCCTTTTGTGCTGGAAATCGTGTAGGACACACCCTCTCTCTGCCTTAACTTTTGATCCAAAAATCCCAGCCAGCCTGGACAGGAAGATGAGATAATTTACTGGTGTCGCGTGTGCGCCGGTCGCCCCGGTGACGTATCAGGCTATCCTCGAGCCTGGTATAATAGATCAGTTTCGTGGGTTCGAGTCCTGCCGAGTGCATTCTCGTCTAAATTCGTAGGGACTTTTTCTTGTGCACAAATTGACTTGCGGAAAGCGCGAGAGCGTGAGTTAGTAACATTCGATGAAAACCGGCGAGTAGTGGGATAGCTCAACCCTCTGCGCGATAATTTTGGGCTGCGGAAGCAACATAATTAAATCGACACACGACGCGTACGAAAATACGTGGAAGTGTGGTGAGCTAAAGCTTTTTTTTTCCCCATCCGCCGGAAAATAATAATAATAAAAAAAACCTCTGCGCGATAAAAATTGAAGGCAAGAACCGGGGGGGAGAAGGGACGACACCTGTGACCACGGCTTGTTGACCAGCAGGTGGAAAGTAAAAGTGTGTTGAAAACGAATTTTTTAAAATTTTCATACCTTCCATCAGATTGCACTTTCCGTTCGCTCTTATTTGTTTTTGTTTCGCGGGGGTATGTATGGTGGTCCACCCTCACTCAGAAGAAATATATTGTAAAATGTGTGCACCGGTACAGCAGTAGTAGCAGGACGTAGCGTATACCAGGTATGGTCGGAGCAGCGATGGCCATGAAGCTGCCAAACTCTAGAGAAAATGCTCCCGTTTTATGCTCGTTGTTCGTCGGTTTTCGTGCGGCTTTTGGCCAAGGGAGCTGGTATAAAAAATGATATCGATTATCGCGGCCACCATGATTGTTTTGAGGCCCCACCGCCGGGTAACCGTGTTATTTATTTTTATTATTTATTTTTTTTAGCACACTTTCACTTTCCAGCTTCTGGACAAGCCGTGGTCACAGGTGTCATCCCTTCTCCTCCCCGGTTCTTGCCTTCAATTTTTGTCGCGCATAGGGTTCAGCAATCCCACTGCTCGTCGATTGTTCATCGAATGTTGCTAACTCACGCTCTCGCGCTTTCCGCAAGTCAATTTGTCCACAAGAAAAAGTCCCAACGAATTTATACGATGAGTATGCACTCGGCGGGGCTCGAACTCACGAAACTGACCTATACCAGGCTCGAGGATAACCTGATACGCCACCGGGGCGACCGGTTGTGTTATATGGTCTGTTGGCGTGGGTTAGGCAATCGGCCCCGGTCGCCTTTCTAGGTTCGTTTGATGGCCTCGATCAGAATCGCCGACGCGCCCAAACTCGCGCCTGGCTGCCACACGTTTGTGTTGTCACACCGCGAACATGCCACCTCAAGTTTGGACTTCCAAATTGGATTTGGATTTCTCCCAAAAAAAAAAAAACAATACGTAGACTAAACTTAATTTCAAGACTCCTTTTTTTTTCTTTTTCGTCCGACTCAAATTTCAATTACACCGATGTCCACATCGGACTATTTAATGATGTTGCGTGTCTAGACCGACCTAATTTATCCAAATTCTTTATTTGACCATTTTTACACATACATTTGATTTTTTTGTCGTTAAAACCGGCCCTTAGCTGTTAGTCCAGATGATGAATCGTTTTGATTCGCCGACTCACTCCCATCTTCCAAACGTTTCAGAGGGGGTGGGAACGCTACTAGGATTCTGTTCCATTTGATTACCATAATCAACGGCAAGCAAAATTACTTGACTTCCACAGGTTCCAAGCGTTCCAATTTCTTTTGGGTGCTGTTGAGACAACCCCTCACTCCGGAGTGGAAGAGTTGAAGTAGTAGTAGTAATTGTTGTTGTTGTTGTTGTTGTTGTTGTTGTTGTTGTTGTTGTTGTTGTTGTTTTTGTTGTTTTTGTTATCATTTATCCAGGCGTACGACGGGAGTTCCGGTAAGGATATCAGCAGAGTAAGGATCGACCCTCTGTGAAAACAGAGAGGCCTCAGGTCTCAGAAATAACGTCGAAAACGGGCAGACACATTTACGCCTGACGTTGTTGGACGTTTTGGGGGTATCCAACCGTAAACACGCCAAACATGATTTCTACGATCTGCTCGTTGTACGCCCTACCGCCTTCATCACACATGTTCTTGTTTTAATCGAAAACCCGAGCTTGAAGTCACGGACTGCCAATTTCTTGTCTTACATTATTGCGTCTCTCAAAACCATGGAACTAGCCCTGATCCCTAACCCTAACCCTTACGAAATACCGGTCGAACTGCCCCCATAATGGCATAGTCTATACAACTAGGTAAAATGGCTGGAGATGTCAAGTAATGCGTATCTCACTGCAATTTTGGTACTGTTTGGAGTCGTGCTCGACGACGAACTCAGCACGACACCCACAACGCGGCCTCGGCTACCGCGGCCTACGCTACCTGCGGCGCTGCGTGCTCTAGATTTCTCAAAGCCAGTTCCGGAAGAAGATCGAGGCAGTCTGCCTGTCTGTGTAGTAGCAGACTGCCGCAGTAGCACGCGCAAGACAACACGCCCACACCCTGCAGGACGCGTGCGCTCGAATCGGTATTAAGGTATACCTCTTTTGGGCGAACATATTTTCTGAAGGACGGGAGCGACTGCCTGACACCAAAGTCGTGGAAATATCATTATTCTTCTGTGGCAACATGACCGTTTTGGTTCATGTCTAGGCCGTATTGATTTGGTCACATCATGTTGCACTTTCAGTTTACTCCAAAATCTAGGTATGCTTTTAGGTGCGACATAGAAAGCCCCTCGAGAGCAGAGCCTTGGGGGGCGCGTGATACGATCGAGGTGCACCATATTGTTTCTGACGAGGTTGCCTCAATTTTTTGGGAGCTCAAGACCTCTCTCCCCAAAACTGGTTTGGAGAAAAATTGAACTGCTGCGGGATAAAATATCCCATGGCCTTGTAGGTACACGACAAGAATCAACATGCAAAAACAAAAATGGCGTATTTCCGACGATTTTGAGTTAAGGAGCCGCATCACATCCAGAACCCACTTCAGACGAAACGTGCTCTTCCTCTATCGTAGCACGCGTCCTTGTAGGGCAAAAATGGACGCGCCCCTACACCGCAGCGTGTAGCGTGGACGAGTGTGTGTTAGCACATGATTTTCTCGACAAGCTAGGAAAAAGGAAAGGTTCCAAGGTTACGACGTTCCGTAGGGTTTTGAGGATTCCGAATAAACGGTATGGGAGGTTCTTCTTACAGAATTTCAAGTCCAGAAGGTTCCAGTACGGGTACGGAAGTGTTACAGAACTCCCAGAAGGTCCGGGTCTTGTGGTACCGGCGTACATATCTCGCAGAAGTTCCGGACGCGGGTACAAAACAAGTGCTGTACCCGCACCCCGGGTATCGTGGGACGGGGCGTACAGAACTTACAGAAGTTTCGGGCAGGTTCAAAAATGCTATACCCGTACCCTGGGTATTGCGGCAAGGTCCTACAGATGATATGGATGTCCCGGGTACGGGTATGAATGTCGTACATAGCTCACAGTATGAACTGTTGGTATCGGTTTGGATGTTATACAGAACACATAAGTTCCGGGTACGATTATATA
Organism: Undaria pinnatifida; assembly: GCA_012845835.1. NCBI lineage: Eukaryota > Phaeophyceae > Laminariales > Alariaceae > Undaria > Undaria pinnatifida. The sequence goes on along the minus strand of JABAKD010000023.1, from coordinate 7,692,033 downwards.
CCCGGGTAAAAACACGCCCTCGGGGGAAGGTTTCAATTTGAAGTGGAGGAGTTCATCCAGCTTGCATGGCATATGTTTCACTGGGCCAACGTCCCCGAGGCAGTCCGTCGTGGCTGTGAGGGTATTATCGACAACCCACACCGAGGCGTTGCATCGTGAACCTCAATGAGTGGTGACCGGGGCAACAGCCACGCCCACGGCTACTGTTCTATATCAGATCATACCCCATGACGTTCCCCGGCTGTGACGCAAAAAAAGCAATATCGGTCGCAAACCCAATTTTGGCACCGGCTCGATCGATCGAGTACAACGGCAAAGGAGGGAAGCTACCGAAAGCACAGAGGCATCAAGTCTAGCCTGCGCCGCGCCATACAACACAGAGTCGTGCGGCGGCCCTCACGCGACCATCTACGCCGTCGCTCTAATCCATAGTCAAGCGTGGTTGTCAGCCGGCTGTTGCGCGAAGTACTGCGTTATGCCGATGGGAACAAAACGTTGACAATGCGTAGTACGTCGTCCCCCGATAAGAGGCTGAATCGCTGTTTCCACCCTCAAAACTAGGGCCTCGAGTCGTTATGTGTGTGAGCATATAGTGATTGACATCGTTGCCTCTAGGGGGCATCGGCAAAGCCGTAAATTATTTTTTTCGCCAAACGGCAGAATCGGGGAAACTCGGGGCAATAACGTGGCAAAACACGCGAACTGTAGCATAGGGTGCATATGCTACCCTTAGGTTAGGCGTTGGGTAGGTTCACAGCCAGGGTAAGATTCTCAGCCGACGTCGGGAGTCGCGAGCCGCGCTACATAAGTCACCACACCAAAATCGGCGGATTGTAGCGGTGGAAATTGGCATAGCCTGTGTGCTGAATATTTCGCTATCATGCGCGTGCACAACGGACAAGAGTAGGAAAACACCTGGCACATGGCTGCCAAGCCTGTGGCGAAACAGGGAAAAATGGCTACAACTTGGTTATAAAGTATGCGTGTTTAGGCACGTGCCATCCCGAAAATACGGGCACAGAAAAAATAACACTCGAAATGGGTCAGTAACATATAAAAATAATCGAGTCGTGGGTTTTCACTTCCACGAAAGATGCTCAATATTGATTGAAGAAGCCGAAGTAGTGGGGGGGGGAGAAGGGCTGCACTGCCCCCACCCCCCCCGGGTGAGTACGCCTCCCCTACCTTTACATAAAACAGTTGGAGGGAGGAAAAGAGGGGCCGCTCCCTTCCTTTCCCTTCTCGCTTCCACCCTCCCCAACCCACACAAACGAAACCGCGGTCGACCTCTACCTGTACCGGTCGCGCTCAGGCAGTGAGACGCCTTCCCTTGTAGGATTTCGTGTGCAAACGGGAGGAGGCCCGGTCATTCGGCACTTCAAAATTATTCGACTTACAAGATTCACTTGATAAAAGGATACATTTCCCGCTATAGCTGTCAGATTTTGTCCCCCTCAGAAACGAGTTTTATAGTTTCCACGCACAGACTGACTAAAATCACCCTGTTGACCCTGATAGCTACACTGTAGTTGCAAGGGGAGTCGCCGACCTATATCCTTAATGAGGACACACAACTCGAAATGCGCGCGATCGGAGTATCACACACAGCTTGCAAAGATGAGTTTCGACGAAATCTTCGATCTCACAGCTGGAGTGTGTTTTCATTTTTTATAAAATTGATCAAACGGTCAACCATAGACTTCCGTGTTTCTAACGGCCGCGCGATCGGGAACCTAGTAGGCCCACCACTGCTTGTGTGTGCTTTCGCGTGACTTTGCCGCCTCTAACGGCGCGCTCATATTGGGAACTTCTCTCGGATGACAAACCATTGATAATACCGTGATTTCGTTTCTAACGGCCCGTGCGCTCTGGAAAATCACCGCTAATCGACCAATGCCTTGCGTGTGCGTTCGGGTGGTTTTTTCGTTTCTAACGACCCGCTCCTGTCTGGGACCCACCTCGACTGCCAAACGACATTGCATGTGGATTGTTTTCCGTTTTTAACGGCCCGTGCGATCGGGATTACGCCACCACTGAGATAGACCACTATGCGCTTGTGCTTTTGGATAGTTCTGTTTCTGACAGCCCGTTCATTCCGAGAGCCCACCACGATACCACAATACCACGATTGATTGATTGCTAAACGGCTACCAGGTATGACGTGTGATGATTCCGCTCTACGGCCCGCGCGAGTGGGATTGTGCCATCGCTAATCGACCACCACTTACGCGTTCGTTTGGGTGGTTCCGTTTCAAACGGCCCTGGCTATCGGGACCCCACCACGAAAGCCAAACGATTAGTATGTAATGATTCCGTTTCAACAGGCCCGTGCGATTGGGAGTATGCCATCACTAAAGGCCCACAGCGTCCTATTCCCCTCCGTTTTTGCCCATCAGTAGTGTAATTTTGCGGGAAGGTGGGTGGGAACAAATAACTGGACGACTCCCTGACGTACCTTGCCTGGTGCCACAGTATTCTTCTGCTCGTACAGGGCCTCGCCTGTTAGCTATCTCTTTTTGGTTATCACGCTGCACCGATGACTCCCCGCTTCACACAGCTCTACAGTCGCTTGTTGCTGGCATCTGATCTTTCGTTATACCTCTCTGTTTCACAACAATGAGGAACTTTCATTTTTCTCGATTGTTTCCCCGTACCAAACATCCCGCTATCCTACATGGACACCCCCCCAAGTTTCGTCCTTCTACCCGGTCTATGTTTCTACCCGTTACCCCAAAACACCAGGTTACCCCAAAGACAACGATCCTCTGTGGGGTTTCACTTGCGCGAAAGATGCTTTATATCAAAATTGAAGAAGCCGAAATGGGGGGGGCTGCACTGCCCTCGTCTCCCCCCGGATGCGTACGCCTCCCGTACTTCTATATAAAATAGCAGGAGGGAGGAGGGGAAGGGTGGGTAGCTCCCCCCTTATCCCCTAATGCTTACGACCTCCCCACCCACCTAAACGAAACGTGGTCGACCCACCTACCGGTCGCACGCCGCTAGAGAGACGCCTCCCCTCACGAGACCGTGGTTTTCCCACATCTCCGTCTCCGTCCGGACATCTGCACTGACCTTTTGGGTTCCTTTAGCAGTTCCCAAGCAGTCCGTACGTTACTGTGGAGTAGTAATATACTCATATTATTCCGCTCCATCTCGTCTATTGTCCCGACTGTCTCTCAAACGCCCCTGCCCCTTGCTCCAACGCCGTAAGACCGGGTCCTCCATGTTCGCCCTAAGATACGCCATAACGAACACCTTCCCTCCACGGTTCTTGGTTTGAGGAGCTCTGTACTTCACCAAAATCTCGGTTTGAGTAAATCTGAAAGTGCGATTCGATGGCCTACTGTAGACATAATATCGTGTCCACAAATTGAACAGAAAAAATCACATTCCTACGATTTTGGGCAAACAAACCCCCGTTATTCGTAAACCACATGCTACGCCAAAAAAAGGTACACCATATTTTCCCTGCAAGGTTCTTTGCTTCAGGAGCTGGCTCTACATGCCTCACTAAAAAAAAAGTTCATTTTGGGCAAGTCGAAAGGGCAACCCGATGAAAAAAAACTGTGGGGCCCCTAGGTATTCAAAACAATATTGTTTGCGAAACATGAGTTAATTTTTCGACGATCTTGGGTTTCAAGATAGGTTTAGGAGCCCTGTCATCCAGAAAACATACTTTGGGGAAATGTGCCACCTCTACACCGTAGCACGCGCCGTTAATCACTTTGACTTGGACACAGCCAATCCGAACGCGGCCTTCATGGAGACGAATTTTGGAGATGGGTTACAGCTTTACACGGAATATTTGGGCGCGCTAAAATCCAACTATTCGCAATTTCATTTTTTGTCTCCGTCAGGCCAATTTTAAGCGAGTCCCCTTGGAGGGAGCCTCGCTTGTGACGAAACGCAGATGGCACCGTTGCGAGCGCTTCTGTTTCTAACGTGGCTTTTTGCGGTCGGAGAGGGGAGGATAGAGAAGTCGACGGATGTTCTCCGATACACAGGGGAAGGAGAGACCTGCCCTCGCTGCGACATGATTTTTTCGATGGTCGAGAAAACTTCGTCGGGAGAACGCGTGCAGAAAGTTGACATGCAGTTGCGAGGTGAGATGGAGGCGTGTCTTGTTCCATGAAATGGCTGTGTATGCAGACTCTATCGTTGGAATGTTCTCCGTGACCAGGCTGGTGATGAGGGGGATGATTGGTCTCCTGATTAAAGATGGGCATGGACGCGTGGTACGATAGAGGTGCACCACTTTTTTTATGCAAGGTTCATCAATTTGGGAGCCCAAGACCTCTGCCAAAAACTGATTTGGAGGGGGAAAAAGAAACCTGCTACGTATCGGATGAAAAATGCCATGGATTAGGGACACAACGATAATCACACGAAAGAATTTGTCTGATTTCGACCAATTTTGGGTCAAGTTCAACCCCGTGTCATTCAGAAAAACAAAATAGCCCGAAAAAAAAGGGATGCTTCTAGACTATAGAGTAGCACGCAATGGGTGATGATTCATCCAGGGGTGGTAGTCTTTGGATCAAAACGTCCCTGGGCGATTGAGCTCCTCATGTGAGTAACTGCCGGTGAATGAAGTCATTTCACGTGTACATGATACTTCAGGACTAAGGCGTGGAAGGTTTCGTCGGGTTGTGCGAACGAATGCCTTCGATTTTTTGTTTTGAGTGAGATATTGAGCCTCACGTGAGGGCCTCAGGGACGTTCTGATGCTGCAACCCTACCTACCGTGGGATGACTCGTGTATATATAGGGATTGCGATTTTGGGAGCCTAACCGTTTCCAGTCGGCTGAGCTCCCCGCGAGCAAGGAACTTCCGGGTGTGCAGTTGATAAGGTCACTGATGGGCATAATTTGTTTTGAGAGAGAATAAGACGCGTGCTACGATAGAGGTAGCACTTTTTGCCATGTTTTTTTTCTTCTCTGAATGACGGGGGTTCTTAACCCCCTTACAGCCGGAAACCCTTTTTGGGGACGAAACTACTTGGAATTAGCATTGGGAGGGGTTAGGGGGCTCTGAAGGGGTTAACCCAAAATCCTCGAAAAGAATACGCCATTTTTTATTTATTTTTTTTCCCATGATTCTCGTTGTGTACCTTGGCCATTTGGGTTTTTTTCATCCGGTAGCCGGAGGTGGTGGACATGGTCTAGTTTTGTCCAGAAATCAGTTTTTGAAGAGAGACCGGTCTTGAGCTCTTAAATTGAGAGACACCTCAGACGATAAAAAAAGGTGGTGCACAACATCTGTCGTAGCACGAGACCTAGAGGGGAGAGAAGTTCGGTCGGGTTGCGCGAACCAATGCGTTCGAAGTCATGTTTCGGGTGCGAGATATTCAGCTATCAATAATAGCTCCTCGTATTAGGAGAGACGCGTGCTACAACAGACGTTTTTTTGTGAAGTTCCTCAGTTTTGCAGCTTAAGACTTCCCCCAAAAATTGATTTTGAGAAAAAAATGAAACCGCGCTACCGTATGAATAGACCCCATGGCCTAGGTGCTCACCGAGAGGCACGCTCTAGGAATCACCCATTTCCGACGTTTTTTAGGCTAAGGAAGCCCCGTGTCATCCAGAAAACTTTTTGGACGAAAAGTGCTACCTCCATCATCGCAAGCATCGAGAGCTCAGAATTTTCTTAGAAGCATCTGCCGCGCACCCCTAACCGTTGGATGCTGCTGATGCTGCGGATGATCTCAAGAATAACTTGAGGCGCCAAAGCTGCCGTAGTGGGATCAGTTTTGGGGGGGCTTTTTTTTTTCTGTTTCATGTGAGAGCACATACATGCTACGATACCCAGGTAGCACTTTCTTGTGGGATATTTTTTGAATGACCGGGCTCCTTAACCCAAAATCGTCGTCGGAAATCAAATAGGCCATTTGGTTTGGCATGATTCTCGTTGTGTACCTAGATCGTGGGATTTTCATCCCTGGTATTATAGCAGTTTTAGTTTTTTTTCTTTTTCCCCGAATCAGTTTTTTGGGGAGAGGTCTTCTTGAGCTCCCAAACTGAGGTTGAGCTCCCAAACTGAGGAGGAGCCTCAGAACAAAAAAGGGGCGCACCTCTGTCGTAGCACGCGTCGTGGAGTCACTCGCAGGGCTGCGAGTGACCCCCCGCTGTTCCTTCTTTGCGCGGCCTTGAGCAGTCGAGTGCACTGTTTTAACTTTCGCGATGTCAATCTGCAACATGGAATGAAACGCTACCGTACGCTGCGCACAAAAAATAACACATAATAAAGTATCATTGTCCGTGAGGTACATAGTCGCTCGTCAAACTGGCCCAAACCCGGCAACGAGAAACAGGGTAGCCCCTCGGCCGTAGCCTCGGGTTACGAGGTGAGAAGGAGGCGTTATTTTCGGAGCCTTTTTTTTGCACGTGGTTCCGGGGGTCACTCGCGCGAGTGACTCTCCCCCTGTTCCTTTTGCAGTCTTGGACGAATTTGTGCTGTTTTTAACATGTGTGCGATATGAATCCGCAACGGAATGGTGACCTACGCGGCGCCACAAAGAACGCCTGAAGCTTTTTGTTCCGCGTAAGGTGGAGAATCACTCGTGCGAGTGGTGAAAACCCAGTAAACTGCTGTAGCGAAAACGGAGGTATACCCGGCATCGTAGCCTTGGTCCGTGGCTCCTTGGTCTACGAGGTGGAGAAGGAGGCGTTATTTTTTTCCACAGACCACTAGCTTTTTCTACAGACCAAGGCTACAACGGTAACGGTAGCGGGAGTATACCCCCGTTTCTCGCTTCCGGGCTTGACCTACTCGCACGCGAGTGACTCTCTACTTCACGGACGGAAAATAATACTTCAAGCGTTGTTTTTGGCGCCGCGTAGCTTACCATTCCATTGAATGATTAGACGATAGCCCCCCCCCCCCAAATCAGCAATTTTCTTTAACGAACGTTTCATGGATGCTCGACACGAAGAATGATGCCGTGAAAAAAATATCTCCATGTGTTTCCTTGGTTGCGAAGGACTATCGAACGATGGGAACGCACCGCATTTCGGGAGGTACGGCCGGGAGCTGGTTTCAAAACCGGCGATTTCGCTAAAGAAAAGTCGGGGGAGGGGGGTCTACCTACCATAGAACGACACCGTTGCGGATCCGTATCTCGCGGACACATGATGAAACAGCACGATAATTTTTAACATTGCAAATAGGAACAGAGGGGGGGGGTGTCACTCGCGCGAATGACCCCGAGCCACACTGCTGTAAAAAAAAGACACCGAGAGTGACACGCCCCTGCCGTAGCCTTGGTCTACTGAACAACCTACCGGTATATAATATGTAGACTACTGTCGTGAGAAAGGCTACTGTAGGGGGGAGGGGGCCGACTTTCACTGGGCCCGGTTTGAGCCACTCGCACGGGTGACTCCGTACCTCGCACGGACGAAGAAGCTTCAAAGTTTGTTTTGGCGCAGCGTCAATGGTGACCATTCCATACTGCGGATCCATACAGCAAAAAAATAAAAACGGCACAAAGCGCTCAACACCGCGCATAGAAGCAGGGGGGTCCCTCGCGCGAATGACCCCGAAGGGACCCCCCTACCGTTGCCTTGGTCTTTTTAACAACATCAAAAAGCTGTCTTCGTGCTGTCTGCGCCGAATGAGCGGAATGACTACAGGCAGACCATTTTTTATTTTTTTCGATTGGCGTGATTGACCCTTGTACCACTTACGACGTTATGCCGTGTTCCGCGATATTTTCAACATCCCTATACTGTGTTCCTCGCGTACCGACGGACACTTGCTACATTTGCTATGTGTACACGGGAGAGCCTAAGAGCTGGGCGACGTTCATGTATCGTTGGGTGCATGGTGCCTTGCTCTCTCATCTACGGCGCGTTTGAAATGGGTAGTATGGCGTTCACAAAAGCTGTCGCGTCTCAACCCAACCCAACCCAACCCAACCCAACCCAACCCAACCCAACCCAACCCAACCCAACCCAACCCAACCCAACCCAACCCAACCCAACCCAACCCAACCCAACCCAACCCAACCCAACCCAACCCAACCCAACGCTACCCAAACTATACACCGCACAGGAGAACCTAAGACCGGGACAACATTCATGTCTGTTTGGGTTCACGGGGCCGTGCTGCACACGTGTGACTTTTTGAATACCTGGTACGGCAGCAAAAGCTGTTGGGTAGAAGACGGTAGCACCCAGAGGGATTTTCCGGATAAATCTCTCCAGCTCACCTTCGATCCGCGGCTGGGAGGCGACGACGCCAGGTGCTCTTGCCCGGACGTCGACCGGTAAGAATATATAATTGGAAGGCGGTATGGCCTAGGGGATGTTACAATCAAAATTGTGTTGTCGTATTTCACGGTGGAATTGGGGGCAGGGCGTTGGTTAAATACCGGATGCGCAACCCGAGAAGATACAGGTAGCAGTTTTCCTCTAAAAAATGGGTTCTGCATAACCAGGGGGCCCTTGTATTAACCCAAAATGGTCGGAAAGAGACGTTTTTCTTTTTTGCGCGATTTGAACATTTTTACGGGCCCCCCCCTTGACCCCGCAATCAGCGCAGTAACAGGTTCATTTTCGTTTTTGGCAGTTTCAACATTTTGTTTTTTTTTGTGTCTAGGCCATGGGTTTGGTCGTGGGGTTGTTCCTTTCAGCTCGCTTAGTCAAAATCTATTCAGGACACATGCTACGGCAGAGGCGCACGCAACACAGTGCTTGTGGAAGTGCTAAGGGACTCTATACATCACTTACCTGCAGAAAAACTGGTTTGGAGCAGACTGGACATTCAGTCCAGTGAACAAACCCGTGGGCAGGTACCAAAAAATGCAACACTATTCTGCGAAACAAGAACGGCAATCCGAGCCACCCCACGGTAGGGTTGCAGCATCAGAAAGTCCCCGAGCTCCTGACATGAGGAACTCAACATCTCACCCGGAAAATGACTTCGAAGGCATTCGGTCGCAGAACCCGACCAAGCTTCAATGCCTTAGTCCAAACATCTGATGTATACGTGAAATTACTTCATTGACCGGCAGTTCCTCACATGAGGAACTCAATCGCCCAGGGAATGTTTGGCGCAATCATACAACGGCAACCCCTACCGTGGGATGACTCTTTCCGGCGATATTGGGTTAATCCTTTAGAGCCTCCGAGCCCCTCCCTTTGGGTTAACCCTTTAGAGCCCCCGAACCCCTCCCTATACTAAATCCAAGTAATTTTGTCCCCATAAACGGGTTTCCAGTTGTTGTGAAGGGGTTAAGGAGCGTCGCCATTCAGAAACCAAAAATGGTCAAAAGGTGGTGTACCTTAGTACCTATTCTATGGTAGCACGCGTCATAGTTTCGCTGAGGTGCAGACATCATGACGTGAGGAAGCCTCAGAAGCAAAATGTTTCGTATTTTCTGCGGTATGTGTCACTGAAGATACCACAACATTTGCACGTGGAGGACGACAGTAGTAGTAGTCGCACCCTTTGGGATACCTTGGAGAAAGAACGCGCCAGTGTAGCGTACCCTCCATCCGCGACTGGGAGGCGGCGTCGCCAAGTGTTCCTGGCCTGATGTCCGGTAACAAAATATCTTTTGGGATGGCATGGCGTTCGTATGTTACCTATAACTATTGTGCTGTACAAATGCGGGTTTGAATTTCGGGCAGAGTATAGGATGAGCATACAATAGACCAATGCCACGGTAGAGGAGCGCCATATATATTTTTTCGGGGGATCTTCGATCGATGAGCTCTACACCTCGCATCCAATGACTGATTTTGGAGCAAAACAGAAAAGTGCTACGGTATGTATCCGACGCACAGTAACATGGCCTAGGTGTGAAAAGGTCGTGGTTTTTGCGAAAACAAAAAAAAGGCGAGAATCCGACCATTTTGGGGGGTTAAGGAGCCCCGTCACCCAGAAACCGTTTCAGACAAAAAAAAGTTATGCGCACCTCTGTCGTGGCACGCGTCAACGGTTACACGGACACACACGGCGCCACACGGCAGAGGCGCACTGGCTAGCTTTCTTTTACCTCCTGGGGTATGGTTTGCTTGAGTGGAGATCCATTTTTTCCCTTTATTGAACTCGCACCAAAAAAAAGAAAAAGTGTCTTTGCGAGTAAAAACTGAAAGTTCATCCAGAGATGATTGAACCCGAGGACCAGTTATGACCAAAACGCCATCTCACGGTGGAGGTGCGCAAATGAAAAAGTCCTTGGGCTCCTCACACGAGGAACTAAATATCTCACCTGAGAAAGGCCTTCGAAGGCATTCGTTCGCACTACCCCACCAAGCAAGCTTCTAGGCCTTAGCCCTAAAACAATATGTACCCGTGATATTGCTTCATTAACCGGTAGTTCCTCATATGAGCAGCTCAGTTGGCGAAGGGACTTTTCGCCGCAAATAGTGCAACCTCTGGTATCGTGTGATGGCTCCAAAGAGCTCTACGGTAGCTTGGTCGCTGTTGGTCTATTTTTTTTTGGTTTTTTTTTGCGGTGGCTCTGGGTCACTCGCGCGAGTGACCCGCCCTGTTTCCTTGCGGGAAGTCACAGGCTTTTTCTCTCTGAGCTGTTTTAATGTTTCGAGATGTGGATTTTTCGTGGGATGGTTAGCCACGTTGCGCCAAACTAACCACACCTACAACGTGTTTTGGTACCAGTGAGGCACGGAGTCACTCGTGTACGACTGCTGAAGACCCGGGGCATTGAAGAAGGGGGGGGGGCAACCCCTACCGTGGCCTTGGTCTTTAAGTGTATAAAACAACTGTTTTGTATACATAACAACTTTTTTGCGTATAAAGAACAAACGTTTTTCGAAAATCAAAAGAAAAAGTACGCCTTTTTTTTTAGACGATTTTGGGGTTATAGCGCTTGTTTGTTCGGGAAAAAAAAAATTGCGCAAAAGTGCTCTGCCTCTATTTATCGTAGCACGCGTCTAGATGTTGGGACACATGCTACCGTAGAGGTGCACCACCATTTCTCTTCTGAGGGTGGGTCTATTCGTATGAAAATACGTGGAAGTGCGTATGATAATACGTGGAGGTGTGGTGAGCTAAAGCTTTATTTTTCCCCATCCGCCGGAGGATGATATATATTTTAATTTTTATAATATACACGTATATACATATAAAATATGCCTGGTGCTTGAACAGGTCTTTGCCTCTCCCAATAACATGGTACCTTGATGAAAATTCCCATGGCTGCCTCGAGGTATTAAACGAGACATGAAAAAAAATGAAACGGAACAATTGTTCTACGGTTGTCGCCCCCTGAACTTCTCTTTTAACGAAATCGGCGGTTTTGAAACCAGCTCCCGGGCGCACCTCCTGAAATACGGTGCCCCTTGCCACCCCGACGTCGTCGTTTGCTAGTCCTTAGCAGACGATAAAGCAAATGGAGACCATTTTTGAATATCGCCATTCTTCGTGTCGAGCAGGCAAGAAACTTCGCGTGAAAACTATCGCTGGTTTTGGGGGGTGTCTATCGTAGAATCAATCGAAATTACTAGGGTTTTAAGTTGTGGAGCCTTTGTCGTTCAGAACATGCTTCGGTCAAAAAGTAGCGTACCTCTATCGCAGCACGCTTCTACGTTGTTTTCGTGTAGAAGAGGACGGGCGCAACGAGCGAGATTTTCCCGGAGAGGAAGAGTCACCCCCTGTCAACGTTCGATCCGCGGCTTGGTGTTGACGATGCAAAGTGTTTCTGTCCCGATGTTGACCGGCGAGAAACTTCTTGTTGGCGGGGGTGGCATCGGGTTCTGAGGTATATGTGTCTAGATGCTTTAGGATGGCATAGGTAAATCGCTCAAAACCAACGTGCTTACGTATTGTAGGGTCGAATTCCGGGCAGAGTATTGGTCAAATGTTGAGACTAATGATTATTAATGGGCATACAGAAGATGGTCCCGCCCATTACCGCGTGGCACACGATAGGAGGTAGAGCGTTTGGCCTGAACTGTAGTCTGAATTTCCAGCCCCTAAAATGGTCTCTGTACTTGCCCCAAGTGTTTGTCCCCATGTCGGGAGGGCATTGCGAGAAAAGGGTTATACTAGTATCTCACAAAAGCAAAAGCCGTCAGATTGCCGTCCGTGATGTGCAGCATATGTATTCTTCCTTGTGTGCACGTTCCTAGGCCATGGTTTTTCCGTCACAAAACATCTTTCGGACTCCTCAAGTGGGGACATCAGAAAAATACTGGTGCACCTGTACCGTTTTATTTATGTTTTCCGTCACTTTATTATCCCCGCACTATACTCTCGCGCTCCGTCCCAGGACTGTCATAGTACCTCTGATCTGGGGTCACACACCGGGCCCTTCTCCCCCCTGTCCCCCACTTCGGTACGTGCCTTTATTTTTATCGTGAGAATAATTCCGCGTTTTCGTCCCTCGTCGACTCGCATCGAATCGTACCTATTGCCCACGCTGCTAGGCGCTCTCAGCAGTATATTTTATGATTTAGGGGCTGTTACTGACACAGGCCACCCTTTGCAAGTTTCTATACTAGGCAGGTTCCACATTGGTCATTCACTTGTACTACTAGATAAGCTCTTGTATTAGTTCCGCACGCTACACGGGCGAACTGATTTGAGTTCAATTTCGCGAGGCAAAAGCATCATGCTATTTTCCCCATGCGCACATGCCTTCGAAGGCACGTGTGAAACCCTTTTACGTCCAGCCGTATCCCGTATTTTACGCCTTGTTAGGCTCCCAGGGGAATGCCATAACAACTTGATACCTTTTTCTCTTGTTTTGCATTTTTCCAAATCCAGTCAAAGTCTCACCACGGCGGGAATCGGATTCAAGGATCAACGCCAGTAGTATTCGAGGGGTAACCACAAGACCACCGCAGCGACCGGTTCCTGTAGAACGTGTCCAATGTGAATTCCCCAAGAAATCCCTCCGGCTTACGTTCGATCCACGGCTGGGGGGTGGAAGTGCCAAGAGACGAACGATTTGGTAGGGGAGTCACTTTCGTGGTATGGTTTGCATTGGCCCCGGGTCACTCGTGCGCGTGGTCCCTTGTACCTTTGATGAAGTACTGCTTTCGTTTCGCGATATGAAACCGCCATCGGACGGTAAGCGCTATGCTTGTTGGTTTAATATCACTATCCACAAAACCACTTGGTCACGTGCCTCGGTGGCCTGGTAGATAAATTGTCCGGTTCTGAGCCTGGTGTGCGCGGGTTTAAACGCTGGTATCATCTGAACCGCCCCCCCCCCGGAAGGTTCTAGTATTCCTGGACACTTAGGTCATGTGGCGAGTGGGAGAGCCTCCGAGATCGCTGTTACGAAGGCGGCAAGAACGAGTCAACGAATTCTAAAACATATAGACTAGGTCTGTATGTATAGCTATATTGTTGGTTATGTTGAGCGATTGCGATCTTCTCCTCCTCCTAAGGAAGCCCACCCCGTATGCACCGATTACTCTGACAGCGCTGCACGAAAATAAACCGCCAATTTTTCTCTTGTCCGTGATGTGCCGAGTCACTCGTGCGAGTGACTCAATTCCCTTGGTGAAAATCGGTGTGAGACGCGTGCTGCGATAGAAGGTGTGCACCATTTTTTTTTCCCGAGGTTTCCTCAATTTCAGAGCTCGAGACCTCTCCCCCGAAAACTGATTCGGAGGTAAAAATGCAAACCCGCTACTACCGGGGATGAAAAGCCCCATGACCTAGGTACACAACGAGAATCACGCGAAAATAAAAATTACCGATTTTTTTTTCGGACGATTTTGGGTTAAGGAGCCCCGTCATTCAGAAAACAAAATATCCCCAAAAAAAGGTATACATCTATCGTAGCACGCGTCGGGATCCTCCCTACCGCGCGGTCATCATCAATAATTGTTGCCCTCTGGTGACGACCCACGGGGAAGGACGATGTTTGGAAGTCATGGTCTTGTTTCTCGGATAGATAATAGAAGTTTTTTTTGGCGTGGTTTCTAGGTTCCCACTACTTACAAACGGGTGCTCTTAGTAAACCAGGTTGGGGTGATGTGCGGAGAGAGTATTGGTTCAATGCCGAGACATCGAGAGAGAGGGGGATCGGGGGAGCGTACACTCTAACAACTCGAGCTTGATGGTGATCTGTTGATGATCTCAACTTCTGGTACATGGTCGGCTACTACTCCTGTTGTTGTCGTTCTTCCCTCTCACCGTGTGTATTTAAGCGCTGTTTTGCCTCCAGGGTCGAACTCTTCTTGAAGACCCAGCCTAGGTACCCCCGTTTTCACTGGTGTGTTTGAGCCACTCGCACGAGAGTGACTCTGTACCTCACGGATGAAAATGGTTTAGACATTTGTTTCGGAGCAGCTTAGATTACCTTTGCTTTGCAGATTGATTTCGTCAATATAAAACATGAACAAAACGTAAGATCGCAATAGAACAAAGGGGTTACTCGCGCGAGTGACCCCTAGCCACTGAAATCCAAGGCACCTCCCTACCGTAGCCTGGGTCTGAAACACTAGATCAAGCACGCCCTACCTACCGGTAGCAACAAAGTTCCTATGAGGTTGACAGCGAAAGCCTTTAGGTGAAAGAAAAGATTGCTGGCATAACTCATGTTACCCTACCTTTTCAGAGAGTCGTCTAGAACGTCACCGACGTCTCTCATCTTCAGCGCATTCTCTCTCCGCTCTTCTTGTCTTTGCTTCAAACGAAACGGACAGGGTCGAGCGCGTCTTCTCGTACAAAAACAAGCACCCCTTTGGGGCGTTTGCTACCACAGAGGTTGTATTTTTTCACCTGAAACCCTTTCCGAATCTGGCCGGGCTCCTTAGCCCAAAATCGTCGCCATTTCATTGATGTTTTTGTAACATTGTGGTCGTTGTATACCGAGACTCCGATACATTAATTCGTCGGGTAGCACTTACAATTTTCCTTGTTTTGGTTTTTGGGAGAGGGTCGTCCCACGATAGTGGTTGCACGCTATTGGTCCGAACGATTCGTGAGCCATTCCACGGCAGGGGTGCAAGCAGATTCTGAGAATTTTCTAAGCTCTTTCGACTGATTCTACGAGATCCTACCTAAAAGGTAGGCCCGCCCGGATCTTTGGGGCGGTGGGCTGTTCCCGTTTGCGAGCCAGAAAGCGCTAGCGCTGAGGTGCAAAGCGTAGAAGCAACCCAACCCCTAACCCTAAATCTAAGCCTAACCGCAACCCTGACCCCGACCTCAATCCTCGGACCCGAAACGGGCGAGAAACGGGCGAGAAACGCGGTTGCGCCGCATTTTTTGAAATATCATTTATCATTCTGACCTGCGGACCACCACATAGCCCTCGGCCAATGAGAGTGCGTCGAACCTACCCTCCAAGATCCGGGCGGCTACATTGTTGGGTCTTCTGGATTCTTCGCCCCCCCCCTCCCCCCATTACCAGCGATAATCTTTAACGAACGTTTCATGGCTGCTCGACGTGATGAAGGTTGCCATTGAATCAAGGCATGCGTACACATTTTCTTGTTTGCAAAAAAGGGACTATCGAACGATGACGTCGGGGTGGCATCGGGCACCGTATTTCACGAGGTACGGCCTGGAGCCGGTTGCAAAACCGTCGAATTCCTCAAAGAAGAGCTGGGGGGGGCTATCGTAGAACGACTCTATCCTAACACGCGAAGCTTGCTCAATTCCTCGCCCAAAAAAATGATTTCGAACGCATTGGTTTGGGCAACCGGGTCAAGCGTCTATGCTGCGCTAGTTCGTCAATCAAAATATACCCGTGAGCTTATCAGACTAAGACCGTTAATTCCTCACTCGAGGAGCTCAACCGGCCATACATTTTTATGGCTAAAAAAATGCAACCCCTAACGTGGGATGACCCCCGTGCCGGTTGAGCTCCTCAAGTAAGTGAGGGGCCGCCGATTAGACCTCATAAATTTTGGAGAGTGTTTGTTTTCGGACTACGTGGCGCATAGAGGGTGTCGGTAGGATTGCGCGACTGAATGCCTTCCAAGTCGCGCTCCGGGTGAGACATATTGAGGTCCTTCACGTCAAGAGCTCGGAGGTTTCCGCTGCAACCCGAGCGTGGTATGGCTCGAGAGGTGTAGGGCTCCTCTCAAATGGTTATGAGCCGCCGAAAAAAATGGTGCACCTCGCTTTCGTAGCATGCGGACACTACCGGTAGCAGCACGGTGCCGACACGGCCGCGGCAAAAACCCTGCACTCGGCACATGCTACACGTTAGAGATGCATCAGAGAGTGGTTATGCGGTAGACCCCGCCTCAATTTTTCTTGAACGAGATCGCCGGTTTACAAACCAGCTCTCGGCCGAGTCTCCTGAAATACGGTGCCCCTTGCCACCGCTGCGCCACCGCTCGAAAGTCCTCCGCTCAAAGAATATATTATTTTTTTGGTATTTTCTTATAGCATGCTTCGTCGTTTCGAGCAGCCATAAAACGCTCGTTAAGGACAATCGTTGGTTTCGGGGGGGAGGGGCATATGGTAGAATCGGTCACATTTTTCTCTTTGTGAGGCTCTTAAGGTAACGAGCTCTATATATCGCCCAATGACTGGTTTGGATAGAACCAAGAGTTCGTCGAAAAATCGCACGGCGTACGTGCACGACGATACACGTTGCGAAACAAAACTGATGTCCGTTCCGCGTACGACGGTACACGTTGCGAAACAAAACTGATGTCCGCTCCGTGTACGACGGTACACGTTGCCAAACAAAACTGATGTCCGCTCCGTGTACGACGGTACACGTTGCGAAACAAAACCGATGTCCGAAAAGCCCCCCCCCCAGTCGTTCGGAAAACGTTCCCGCCAAACAATTGCTACCTTTTACGAAGCACGCAGGCACCTCATCAGCCTGTGTCTTGGTATGTCCGTTACATACCCAGGTAGTCCAAGAACAATTGCCGTCTTCTGGCTTCCTCAAAACTTTTTTTCGCGCTCTTTGCTCGCTTGCGTTCTGCTTCTCTAAACCAGGGTCGAAATCTTCTTCACGTGCGAGAATAAACACGCCCTACCGGTATCCGCAGACTGTCGATACAGCCATGGGCTGAGCCTCGCAGAGAAAGGCCAGGGCTGCCTATCCGTGGGAGGCCGGGCTGTCAAACACGCTAACGACGTTGCCCTTTGTATAGAGGACGCCGGCTGCGAAATTACAGGTACGCCAGGTAATCGTGTATCAGATACTACACGACAGGTCCTACAATAGAGGTGCACCATTGTTGTTTTTCGAGGTTTCCTCAAATTCGGAGCTTAAGACCTCTCCCAAAAACTTATTTAGAGAAAACCTCAAACTGCCACAAGATAAAACTTCCCAAGGTCTAGGTACACAACGAGATCCATGGACAGAAAAATGATTAAATTGCGGCGAGTTTGGGTTACAGAGCCCCGTCATTCAGAAAACATTTCTGACGAATAGTACCACCTCCATCGTAGCACGAGTCACACCCGGTATGGCTGTGTGTCAGCTGGGCGTGGCGGATTGTTGGTAGTGAGTGTACAGTTGGTTGGGTGGCAAGCGTCCACTTCCAACGACTACCAGTGCCGGATATGCGTTCTTCGTCTCGTGTGTTTTACGCGAAAATCGCTGTATTTCTCGGCTGAATTTAAATTCCGTTAAGGTATTTCGTGATCTTCCCAGGGCTCCAGCACCTTTGCGTGACAACGAACTCTAGATTTTAGACAAGAGGTAACGTGAGGAAACAAGAACAAGAACAAGAACAACAACAACAACAACAACATCAACAACAACAACAACGGCAACAACAACGACGACGACAACAACAACAACAACAACAACAACAACAACAACAACAACAACAACATCAACGACAACACCAACAACAACACCAACAACACCAACAACACCACCAATAACAACACCAACAACAACACCAATAACAACACCAACAACACTAACAAAAACACCAACAACAACACCAACACCAACAACACCAACAACATTAACAACAACAGCAACAGCAACAACAACAACAACAGCAACAACAGCAACAACAGCAAAAACAGCAAAAACAACAACAACAACAACAACAACAACAACAACAACAACAACAACAACATCAACGACAACACCAACAACAACACCAACAACACCAACAACACCACCAATAACAACAACAGCAACAGCAACAACAACAACAACAACAACAAAAACAACAACAAAAACAACAACAAAAACAAAAACAACAGCAACAGCAACAGCAACAGCAACAGCAACAGCAACAGCAACAGCAACAGCAACAGCAACAGCAACAGCAACAGCAACAGCAACAGCAACAGCAACAGCAACAGCAACAGCAGCAGCAACAGCAATGGGGTGATTGTCCGTGAACGGCCAGGCTAGCGGTGTTGGACTTGGTACGGAGTAAACTGATGCGACGAGTACAGGAACGTTAATTCACCGGGACCAGTAGGGTTGTTAGCTTCGGCTGAACGAACATTTGGGTGGCAATTTTGAGCAACGTACGAATCGTATCTCGGGTTTAAAACTGACATTGGATGAATGCTCCCACAGAGAAGTAGCACGTTTTTCACCTATAGACACATGCTGCGCGTCTGAGATGTTTTCCGAGTGACGGGTGCGTCCTTAAACTTTTATCGTCCGAAATGGACCGTTGATTTTAGCATGATTCTCGTTGTGTACCTACGCCATGGGATTTTCTCATCCGGTCTAGTCCATAGCAGCAGTTTGTGTTTCTCCAGGAATCAGTTGTTGGGAGAGGTGTTAAGCTCCCAAATCAAGGAACCTCAGAAAAAACGAAAGTGGTGAACCTCTATCGTCTAGCACGCGTCTAAAGAGTCATCCCAGGGTAGGGGTTGCAGTTGTTGGATTGACTAACAATGTACGTGTCCGATTGAGCTCCTCAAGTAAGGGACTACTAGCGGTTAGTCATAAAGTCAAGTAATTTCACGAGTACTCATTTTTTTGAGGACCAACGCACGTAGAAGCTTGGTCGGGCTGTGCGAACGAATGCACCTTCGATTTTTTTTTCGGGTGAGATATTGAGCTCACTCAGATATGAGAAGAGCTCAGGGACTGATGCTGCACCCCTATAGTAGCACGCGTCTAAACCAGTTTCTCATTGACAGGGTTCCACTTACCCCATAAACGTCAGGGGAAAGAAACGCAGTCTTGTGTTGCCACAGGTTTTGTTATGTGATACCTGTGACACGTGCTACGGTAGAGATGCACCGCCTGTTTGCCGAGGCTCGTAACCGCTCGAGAAGCTGTTGTGATGTCCCACCGGCTGATTCTACGATAACCCCCCCCAATTACCAGCGGCTTTTTTAACAAACGTTTCATGGCTGCTCGGCACGAGGAAGGATGGTATGGAAAACAAAATCTTCATATATTTTCTTGTTTGCAAAGGAAGGGCTGTCGACCGATGACATCTGGGGGGCAAGAGGCACCGTATTTAAGGAGATACGGCTGGGAGCTGGTTTCAAAACCGGCGATTTCGTTACAAAAATGTAGGGGAGAGCCTACCGTAGAACGGCTCCACCAAAATAATGACTTTTACTAAACCTGAAGGTGCAACCCGATGAGAAAACCCATGGGGCCCAGCTAGATATACAAACTGACTTCAGACATGATTGAAAAAACAAGGATGACGTTCTGACGACTTTACTATCAGGTGAAGGAGCCCCATCATCCAGAAAAACGTTTCATTTGCCTCACGTGCTACCCTTTCTCATATCGTAGTGCTCACGCGTCGGCTAGGCCGCCGGACTGCTCATCGGGCAGACCGTATAGTTTCTCCAAATCTTTTCCACATCTTGTTCTTGGATGAGGTGTAGAGCTGGTAACGTGGCGAAGCCTCACGAAACCAAGTGTGCACCTCTGCTGTCAGACCCAGTCTACGGGAAGGGGGTCACTTTTGGGGGCTTTTTATTGCAGTAGCTAAGCTTGAGATCAATCTGTCCAGTCTTTAACCTTTCATGCTGGTTTAATCTACAGCAGTAGCAACATGAACCCGCAATGGAATGGTAAGCTAAGCTATCTTGCGCCGAAGAAATCGCTTAATAAAGTATTCTCGGCCGTGAGGGGTACAGAGTCACTCGAGCGAGCGGTGAAAACCCGACAGCGACAGTAGAGGCGCCCCTCTTTATCGTAGCCTTGGTCGTGAGCGGTCGGGCTGTCTAGCGCCCTGGACATGTTGGGCTTTGGACGGAGGGCCACGGCCGTCAGATGCCCTTCACTTTCGAGGTACCCAACACCGTTTGAATCGTGTTTTACGAACGACGAATGCTATGGTCGGGGGGGTCACTTTTCGGGCCTTTGTTTTGACGAGGCTTGGGGTAACACCCGCGATTGACACACCTGTTCCTTTGCGACGTCGGACTGTCGTGGTGTTCTGATTCCGTGATGTGAATACGCACCGGAATGGTAAGCTACGCCGCACCAAAAACCATCTCCTAAGTTATTTTTTTATGTGAGAGAGGTGCAGAGTCACTTTTACGAGTGGTGAGAACCCGGTCCCGGTAGTGAAGATGGGGGTATATCTCATAACATTCCCCCTACGACGAAAAAGCCTCCTCGGTCGACCATACAAAGTGTTGAAGTATACCCATCACGCATGCCACGGTGGAGTGTGTGCGCCAAATGATTTACGAAGACAGCTCGTTTGAGGAGAGGTCTCTGTAGATACCTCACGTGATTTCAAGAGGTGGGAGAAAGGGAGAACAGCCCAATGAGCAATCCCATGGCCTGGGTGTTCACAAAAATATCAAGAAAAAAAACAATAATCGGGAATTCCGACCGTTTCGGGTTCGGATCTGGTCCGTCCTTCGTATTTCGTTTTGCCAACACTTTCTACCCGAGTCGTCTTTTGTCCTTGATTTCTTCGTCGGATCGAACGTTCATTGTTTGGCAAACTCGGGTTTTTGAGTGGAACCTAGAGCTCCCCCAAAAAGACGTCCAGAACCTGTGGATGCACTCCTACAGCACCCTTGCGCGGGCCACCTTACTGGTAACACGCCATTGCCAGAGCCGATTGCAAAAGCTGCCACAGCTCTTCCTTTTATCTGTAAGAATCTAGACTCGTTAACCCACGATTATTTGTATGTGGTTGATTTGCGGTCACCACGCATGAGTACACTGAGCATCTTAGATGCGGAGATATTCAATGTGCGGGGAAATTCGGATAGCTGTTCTCAACGGTGTATTATGTATTCAAGTCTTACCTGCTAGTAACTAAGCACAATAATAGTTGGGAAAAATTGAAGGGAACATTGCAAGGCACGTTACCATAGGACGGACACTGTCGGCCAGTACGACAACCCGTAGAGTACATCTCCCCCTTGCATCGGCCTCTTCCCGTGACCAAAAGGTGACGTTCACGCCCACCTCGATATTTCTCCTGGTGTTTGTTCTTCTTCCTTGCCCTGTTCTTTTCTTTTATTCCAACTCTCTTCATCTTTATTCCGTAGGTTTAAGATTCTGGACAAGCCTGATTTTCGAGCTCTTGTTCTCAACGGTGTATTATGTATTCAAGTTGTAACTGACAAGTAACAAACCACGATGATAATTGGGGAAAATCGAAAGGAACGTTGCAGGGAACGTTACTGGAGGACGGACTGTCGGCTAGTACGGCAACCCGTAGGGTACATCTGCCCTTTGCATGGACTTCTTCCCGTGACCATCAGGTGACGGATACGCCCACCTCGATATTTTCCCTCATGCCTCTTCTTCTTCCTTGCGCTCTGTTCTTTTCTTTTATTCCAACTCTCTTCATCTTCATTCCGTAGGTTTCATGATTCTGGACAAGTATGACTTTCTAAACCTTGTTCTCGACGGTGTACTATGTATTGAATTTGTAACTGCTAGTAACTAAGCACAATAAAAGTCGGGAAAAATAGAAAGGAACATTGCAGGGGACGTTACTGTAGGACAGACGGTTGCCCAGTACGACAACCCGTAGAGTAGATCTGTCCTTTGCATGGACCTCTTCCGGTGACCATCAGGTGACGGTTACGCCCACCTCGATAATTTTCGTCATGTTTCTTCTTCCTTGCTCTGTTCTTTTCTTTTGTTCCAACCTTTTTCATCTTCATTTATGGTATACTATTCTGGACAAGCCTGCTTTTCTAAGTGATATTTTGGTGTGTATGATGGTAGCATCTTGGGAGATTCGGTGGAACTCATTGATTCCCGAACGGATACGATAAATTGGTGTACGATCGCCACTTTGGGGTATCGTATACGATACACACATCATATGATCAGCGGGAACGCCCCATCTGGTCAGTACTCTAATACTCGGAGTATATGTTTTCTACTTCTGTTGTCTTCCCCCCCCGCCCGATGGCGTGCCGGACGTCGTGACTTCTGTCTCCGCGAGAGAACTTGCGCCCGGCTACGCGGTTCATCGATAATGCCCCCCATCTACCGCGCTCCATGAGCAAGGCCATGCGTCGAACACCCGTGTACCGGGGGTGGTCAAACATACTAGTATAGTATAAGTATCGATTTAGATCTCGTGCATCGGGTGAGCGCAAGGAAGAATGAAGGTAACGGTTATCCACTCAGCGCAATTCGCCTACCCATCGGACGAATACCGAGAGGAGCTGAGGGCGCACTGGGCAGTAGCTATGGTAGCCGCGATAAAAGCCGAAGATGCTCGCGAGGAACAAGCCAAAAAGGAAAAGGAGTTAGGTTACTACACCCATGGAAACAGACCCTGGAGCAGCGCCATTTGCCCCGCAGAGCTATTTCCGCAGGCCAGAGGCAACGAATTACCACACGCATCTGCAACACCCCGTCTCAGCGTCACTGGCGAAGAACGGAACGCTTACGAAGCAACGATCGAGTCGGCCGTGATAATCGAAGTATAAATTGCCGACGTTCAGGACTTTGCACGAAAGGTCGCCAGTGCTCTCAGAAGCCACACAAGCGGTAGAACATCACCGGGAGCATCAGCCGAGCGGATGCGCCCCGTGTTTTGCTGTAGAGGATTTGGAGGACCGTGCGATTTGGCACCGGGAGCAGCCGCTCATGCCGCAGACGAACTGGATAGCTGGGTTACTGGATGAAGTTTAGAGCAGCATTTCTGAGGGTTACAATATCTACGAGGCGATTGTGCTGAGGGTGGTTGTAGTTGAGAAATTGGTTGGGGAGGTGGAAACGATGAAGAAATACAAAAAGATCGAGTTGATTTTTGGGCTAGAGAGGAAATAAACCAATACTGGTGGAAAAGGCTTGTATGTGAGCAATCGGGTGTTGAGCAGGAACGGCAGCAGCAAAGCCTATCGCGCTTGCAGGAACTGCCGCCCCTGCAGCAGCAGCATACGCAGCAGCGGAAATCACCGCCGCCGGCCTGGCCTGATGAAGACGACGGTACCGGTGGACAAAAGTCGATATCTTCGCCGCTGAGGGGATGTTTATCGGGTACGCACCTGACGTTCTCGTATCGGGCCGCCGTTGACGGTATGCATCGTCAGGCCTGCGACGCGCAACGTGGGCGGACATTACAGAGGGTGGTTCCGCAGAGCGGGAGATAACATGAGCGGGGGAGGAGAGGGATTGGGAGAGTAGGAGGTTTGATGGTGGATTGGTGTTCGGCTTCTTCGCGGGGCCTTGGGAGGAGCATGGGCGTTGGCGAAGGCGCTGCCCGCTCCGGGAGCATCTACGCGAGAAAGAGAAGATCATCGCCTACAGCAAGAGAATCTCAAAAAGCGCGTATTGCTTTCATTTGTGGATTCGCGTTTTTTTTATCTTGCAGGTTTGGGGTTGGTTCGGTTCTTAGTTGGGTGTTTTCGTGGACATTCTGTGGCAACGTGCTGTCAGGCTAGTTTCATGAATGGAAGGTAGTCCACGGCCAGCCATAGTCCCTCGTGTTCCCCGCCCCCACTGTACCTGCTCTCGACGCACTCTGATGTTTGCTGCAAGTTCACCCCCAGTAGCTGATAAGTATCATACTGAGCAACTGCAATTTCATATGTAGAATTGTGGCGCCATGCCGACCGGGGGTACGCGTGGGATGGTTGTCTGTTCTGAATAACACGTGGTACGAAACTGTGGTGAAATCAGCAAACTGGCAGTTCGTACGAAGTGTGAACTAGTTGCTGTGATGTTTGAGAACGGGTGACGGGGTGTCTGTCGCCCTGCGATCATATTCTCACGTCGTAGTATAGAAGGGGTGTTACGAGGTACCTGGGAATAATAGTATTTTTTAACCGGTTTTGTTTTCTCTGAACTCAAATCAAGAGCGAGCCTCGTATAAGTAACCTCGAAAACTGGTATTTTTCGATTCATGATTGGGTCAAGTTCGTCGAAAAACCAACAGTGGAGAGGTACTCTTTTTATGGAATGGAAATTGTGTTATACAGCATCAGTACGTACCTTGTAGCTAATGAAAAGCCCACCTTTCGTTTGACTCCTGTTGTTGCGCGATACCTGGTGAAGGTCGCGTAATCCATCAAAAGGTTGACGTTGTTGGTCCGCATCAGGAAACAGGCCCTCAAATTGGATATCCGTATAATTGTTGCCGTGCGTTTGTTTTTGACTAAGGAAATTATATTGAGCAACCAACAACCACCATGACAAAAAACATAACTATTATACGTGTACGTTTGTTTGCTTTGGTTGACACGAAATTGCAGTAAGCATAGTCTTTAGGCCTGGTTTTGGCTTCTTCTGGTGCTTGGCATGTGCGCGTCGATAATCATAGTTACACTTTTGTTTGTGTTTCCTGCGGCATGTCGAAATCGAGAGCATCTGAAAAAGTTGGGGAAATAATATTGGGTGTTTTTGAGTATATTGGGCGATAAAATTCCAGGGTTTCAATTGATGGAAGACTCGGGAGACTCGTACACTAATCTGGGAGATTATTTTATTTAATACTTCGAAGTAGTGTGTTGTTGAGTATTAGACTGACTGTGAAATTTGAGATTTTTATCTTGATTTCAGCGTTGAATGTTGCTTGACCGAGGGGCTTGGGAGTATAAGTTTCGGGGGTGAAATATTCGTAGTTCCGGGGTTACTTTATGTTTGATTTATCAACAGTCGCAAGTGTTTTGGCGCACGGACTACCTCTACTACTACTTCCTCTTTTTGAACTCGCCCATGTTCTAACCGGCGATTTCCGTTCGATTACTGCAGTTCAATTCCGCTAGCCACGGCGTTGGGTATCGATATTATAAAAACAAAATACACCCCAGCTGTGAGATTGAAAATTTTGTCGAAACTCATCTTCGCAAGCTGTGTGTGATACTCCGATCGCGCGTATTACGGGTTGTGTGTCTCATGAAAGGTTTAGGTTGGCGACTCCCCTTGCAACTACAGTGTAGCTGTCAGGGTCAACAGGGTGATGTTAGGCAGTCTGCGCGCGGAAACTATATAACCCGTTTCTGCGGGGTACAAAATCTGACAGCTGTGTGGAAGGAAATGCATGAGTTTATCAAGTGAATCTTTAACGTCGAATATCCGGTGAGGGGAGGGCGGAGTTTTGAAGGACCTGGGGGCCTGATTTTGATCAAAAGGGGGGCGGGAGGGGGGGAGTGATATATTCATGTGTTTTTAGCTCGAGGCAGTATCGTTTAGAAATTTTACATTGAATATTTGATTGATATACTTTGTTTCAACATACATGCAGGTAGGTGTTAGATGGTGCACTTTGGATGAACGTTATCACGACGCGCACAAAAGTAGGGAGAATGCTGGTTTATGCTTCTGGACAAGTCTGGTTTACTCTATGGTACTTTGGGGTGTTATGGTAGCATCTTCGGAGATGCGGTGAACTCATTATTTCCCGAAAGGGTACGATAAATTGGTACACAAACGCCACTTTGGATATCGCTACCGTACACTTGGTATGACCAGCGGGCAGTGCCTCATCTATCTGCTCAGTACTTTGATTTATATTCTCTACTTCATTTGCCTCGCTCCGCGCCCGGCGGCGCTCCGGATATCGCGACTTCTGTCTCCGTGGGAGAGCCTGCACCCGGCTACGCGGTTTATCGATGATGCTCTCCATCCACCGCGCTTCATGAGCAAAGCGATGCGTGGAGCACCCATGCACCTACCTAGATGGTCAAAAACATTATACTGTATTTCTTTTCTTGTTATTGTTTGGTTTCCACCTTTTCGACGCAATCGCCGTTTTCTAAACCATACCATCTTCTCTATCCAAACACAAACGATCTTCTCAGACACGTCGGTGCCACCTCGGCAGCTCCATCACAGAGAATGAACCTCGACACGCATCATTGTGTACATGGTTTGAGCCTCGCCCTTTGACGTAGGCATCCCCTAGCACCTAGCATCGGCGTCCCGCGGAATTCGCCACGCGTTCCCGAGAAGTGCTTCAAGCGCGGAGGAAATAGTTACGTACGGAGGACCTAGTAACTCGAACCTACAACATACACAAGTACCTATAAACTATACTCTTATTTTTTCTATGCTATGTTCGGTCCTGATTACTCCGTTTCCCCGGTATATATTTTTTTAGACCGACACCAGCCTCGACACAGCGGCATCAAATCTACGAGTACGTCGTGTAAACCAAGAATATTCGAGAGAAGAGGCTGCTTTCACGCTCCACGCGAGAAGTGGGTACGGAGGATGTTAGCATATCACGGGCATAGCAGGTACGGAGTCCGTTTCGCTCTAATTCACGCGCGACGTCGTCATTGAAACCCTTTTTTCAAGCTACGAAGTGCTAAGAAGATTACAACTTTTGTTCTCCTGTAATTCTATGTTTGACCAGCAGACAGAAGCAAGCTGCAACGTGCAGCAAGGTCGTTGACTAGTCGCCCACTCAGCCTAGCGACGGGGGCATCTGCTGCCTGTACGGGGCATTATTCTCCAGCCACTGCTGACGCTTTCATGATAGAAGCACGCCGTCAGACTCGGAGGAACAGTGCATTTACTCCCAACAACTCACTGAAGCTTTTACACTCAAGGTACGCTGTCAGACCCGGAATACTGTATTAAATTTGTCATGGTAACGGGTCTTTGCTCATGGCGAAGGGGCGTCACGATGATTCTCTGGCGGTCATGATCGGCTCACACTGCGAACATCCAACTTATCAAGTTCAAAAAAATAATTCACGATTGAGATCGACGAGGAATAACCTTGCCTTGCGCACAAGCACTCGTGATGCAGCCTGCACATAACGAACTAAAACGACAACAATTCGTGCATGGCTCAACGGCGGGACACAAATTTTTATCGATTTCCGTCACCTTCACCTCGGCCTACAACACGGTCAGGACAACGTAAGCAACGCTGTTCCAGCCAGTACCATAAACGAAAACACGTAATCACCGCTGGTGGATGTATCTGCCTCATCAGCTGACTATACCACTGCTACGCGCTACGCAACGTCGACTACTTGTACGACTATTACTAGCGCTACAGCACCATGACCTCGAGGTGGCAATGGCCTATCGTTTATCGCAACGCTGCGTGCTTCTACTGCTGCAACCACCCTTGTTACAAAGCGCTCTAAATGTACTTGTACGAATACCAGCGGTTCACCACCACTTCCAGAAGGTGTTTGTTAAGGTATTAGTGGGGTATTAGTCCGTTTGACCACTTGCAAAAGGTTAACCAATAGATTACCCAAACTAAGCCTTATAACACTCCCCCCCCCTGAAACGGCGGGATAGCAGGTCGGCCGGATACACGGCGGACCTGTCAACATCCACGCCGTTTCATTTCCTGGGGATACCAGGGAGAGTATTTTTCAAGTTCGACATGGGGGAAAATCTGAAAAGTTTGTTATTGTGGATAGTGGGGATCGAACCCACGACCCCAAAAAACCCATGGTCTGTCGACGACGCCATTTGTTAAGGTAATTAGTGGGGTACTTGTCCGTTTGACCACTTGCAAAAGGTTAACCACAAACTAAGCCTTATAACACTCTACCCCCCTGAGACGACGGGATACCAGGTCGGCCGGATATACGGGCGGACCTGTCAATTATCCCAAAAACTCATGACTAGAAGAACTTGAAGAACTATCGAGGAGCGGTGGTGGCCTGGAAGTCAACTGGCCACGGCCGCGCCTCGAGATTCGTCTACGTTACGTTGGATTCCCCTAAGAAACGCACTGGCGATGTGATGATTACGGTGAACTACAAGAAGCTCAACCAAATTAGCAAGCTCAGCCAACTGCCGATTCCGCGCGTGGACCAGGTCCTGGACTCCTTGGGCTCAGGTCGGGTGTTTTCCCTGTTCGACTTGGTTTCCTCGTTCCACCAGATAACAGCACACAAGGACACAGTTCCCCTTACAGCGCTCTGCCATCATGTTGCACAGCACATCTCCGCGAGTTGCCAGCACAAGCCCCAAGATCGGCCATCGACTCGTACTTTTTTTTTTGAAGTTTCCTCGCAACTCCTCGCAACATCTACACGTTCATCGTCCTTTTAGGGGTTTACTTTACGGCATTATGCACGCGTTGAACTGGAAAGTATCTCTTAACCATTCCATCCAGCAGATTTTTTCTATTACCAGAAAATAATCGAAGCGGTCACACTGCTCAAGCCTTTATTGCCCGTATAGACAAGACGCCATCCCACACGACGCCAACTCAACGATGTCCTCATCAAGGCTATCACCAAGTACGTGGCTGCGCGCATCTCAACGGCGATGTGGACCAGCTACTACGTACATCGTTAGCTTCAAACCAATGCGTAAAACTAGCTTTCTCGCTACTTCAGATCAAAGCTTCAACTTTTCGAGCTCAAAGGAGTCATTTGTTTTGCATTTATTTCATCTTCGCGGGTGCGCAAGAGTTCGATTCGACCGCATCCACAGCCGTCGCAACAACTGCAACGACAACAGCAACAACGGCATCGCCAGCCTACACACTACTACCCTTACGAGCGAGCAAGGCACGACGACCACGAGAGTTCAATGTTACAACGCTCCTCGTCGGGTTTACGTTAGTCGCCATCGTCATCGTCATTATCATCTGCACAACATCTATCTGAGATCTTCTTCTACGCATAGACTAAGCAGCAGAAAAACCAAGATCATCAACGTCATCGCTAGCAGTAACAACAACGGAGCAAATGCACCAGGAAACAGAGAATGGTACAGCAACACGAGCTAGGCTACTACTATGTCTAGTTCGGGTCTCGTAGAATAGGTATTTCTGACAATATTCTTGCTTGGTTTAGCTATTTGGATTCGTACTCGAGAACTATTGCGTCTACTTCCTCTGCTGTATGTATGATCTTGTGTGATGCAAGAGCTAGTAAAAACTGGCATGGTACACATTTTGGCTTCCTTGACTTGCGTCCGCATTTTTTGAGTTCTTCATTTGGCTTCGAAGCATACGAAGTGTGGATTTATTTTCGAGTGCGTGCATCATACATGCATGCCCACAAAACTGCGTATATATGGTGCATGCACATTGCAGCATAGCGCTGGCCACATAAGTTCGTCCACAGGTTCTATTCGATTTGTATCGATTTACGTGCCAAGTATTTTTTTCTGTGGTAAGAGCTAGCGAAAGAGGTGGCACTGCAATGTCCTTAAAGATCGCTTGTGCTTGGAGAAGAAATGGCAATATTTAGGTAGGAAAAAGGCGCTTGCGGCCAAAAGGAGGTGGAAACCAAAGCAAACAAAAAGAGAAATGGAAAGAAGGCGAAGAGAGTTGAAAGCAGAAGGAAATATTTTGAAGATGAGGGAAGAAGGAAGATAGATGAATGCAGGATGATCGAGGTGGAGCTGACGGTCACCTGATGACCACGAGGAAAGGCCCATCCATGCTACCACCGGCAGATTAGATGCATCCTGACATTTTGTTGTACTGGCCGGCAGTCCGTCCTCCAGTAACGTTCCTCGGAGTGTTCCCTACAACATGCCCCGATATCTATGGTGGTATGCTAGTTACAACTTTAGTCTAGATAATTTACACTGGCGAGAAGTAACATCCCGAATTTCCCCGCACATTGAATTTTTCCCGCATATATATCTAGAACAAGATACTCGGTGTTCCCATCATGCGAAACTATTTCAAATCAACTAGACTAGATACTCGTGGACTGGTCAATACGTCCATATTTCAATACACCCGCTTGACGAGAAGTCACTTGCGAAAGGTACCTGACGCTCAACAGAATAAACACACTTCAGGCACGACAAACTCACACTTTTGTGTGAACAGCGGCAATAATATGGATGCATGTATGTCAACCAGATAAGCAAGTACGAATACACCCGGGGCAGGCTGAACTGTCCTGTAGTCGTGACCTCTACCCAGTCAGTACTGTTTTACGACGTACAGGCGCACAAGCTGTTTCACGCTCAAAAACCCAACATTATTCCCCAGCGAATGTCCACGCCGTTATTTCGAACACCAGGCCGTGAAAAATTGCGCAAGTCTTCTATGTGCCACTTACCAAGACCTCACCAGTTTTTTTTTTTTCGACTGATTTTTCGTCAGTTAAGGTTTTTCGGAAAATGTGGACCACCTTGACCCATTTTTTTCGGAGAAAAAATCAAGAAAAATGAAGATATCTCACAGGTCAGGCATAGGGGTGGGCATGTAGAACATGTATGTGTGCAAAGTTTTAGGGTCTATCTCTTGAAAACGGCGTGGACATTATTTGGACTTTTGTGCGTAAATGAGTAAGATGCTTTATTTCGTTCAAACGACTTGATTTTATTATAGAAGTTGCTGGATTCAGCTTCATTGATGTCGAACACACGCAGGTAGATCAGATCTTCGATTTTTTTGTGCTCGAAACATTCTACAGGCATGGCTTGGAGTGTCATACATCCAACCGGATCGTGCAGAAAATGCGCCGCAATTAATTTTGTTTCGTTCGAGCCCTCGCTGGGAAAAAGCCCGAATATTAGTTTAAAAAAAAATGAAGCCTTGTCATTGGTCGGCACGATTTTTGCTCCTGGAGACAGCCCGAGGCCGGTATTTGCTTTTTTGACCGTGTCACCCTCTCACACTGGTCATGGGGGTGACTATGATACCCCAGAGATTAACTGTTTGACTAGAAATTTCGCGAGCGGTAGACGCTTGCTACGATAGAGGTAGCCTTTTCGTTTTCAGTTTTTTTTTTTTATATGACGGAGCTCCTGAACCCAAATTAGTTGAAAACAGACCATATTTTTTTGCATGATTATTGTTGTGTGCTGTTCCTTAGGCCATGTGTTTTTTTATCCGGTGGTACACTTTTTCGATTTTTTTCGTACAAAATCAGTTGTTGGGAGAAGTGTTGAGCTCCCAAATTCTGGAACCTCAGAAAAAAAGACTTAAGTGGTGAACCTCTATTATTGTAGCACGGGTCGGTAAGCGTGGGGGACATTTTTTATTTTTTTCTTGAACCAGCCCGTATGTATATATGGAGTATGACGCTGGTTTCTTCTTCCGCATACGAGTTGTATTTCTGATTGTCAGACTTGCTTAGGCCCTGCGGATGATTGTTCCATACCAAGTGTTCTTTGTGGTGTGCTATTCAACTCCGCGGCTATTTTTTTTTAGTCTTCCGTGCGATGGCAAACGAGATGATCGCACCAGTTTTATGTGGGAACACCAATGCATCAAGGCCGCGGTAAGCCTTAAATCTGTAGGGAATCGCCCGCTAACGCGCATGAGTCCGCACTTCAATCGAAAACAGACATGAACCAAAGTTTTATTGAAGCGGCGGACCAAGGCTAGCGTGTTTTGGTCATTTTTAGGGCCTGATTTTTTGCTGTCTCAGAGTCACACTCTCGCGAGTGGCTACATACCTTCTGTGTTTTTTTTCCATCTTAGCGTTATGCGCCGAAATGGAACAGTCTGTGAGGCTTCGTCGACAGTCGAAGTCAAGCCGGTTTTGGAGGGGGTATTGGATCACTTGCGCGAGTCCCCTAAGGTCCGCAGTGAAATGAGGGATGCCCCCCATATCGGAGCCTTGATCTCCGATGGCAACAACGCTAGGTAACTCCCGTATCGTGGCCTTAATCAGCGTAACAAAAAAAATCAAATAGTTTTATATTGAGATCAGCACGCGAATAGGGAGCCGCCCGCATCGCCCTGGTTGATTGGAGTCAAGCTGAAACACGAGGTTAGACCGTTGCCCCTGTACACCGTGGCCTTGATCAACAAGAACATGGTCCAACCCCAACCGCAATTCGAAGGAATCGGAAACCGGCTTGCCCACCCCTCGACCGCTTGCGCCTTCTACGTGCCTATACGCAGATAATCGTCTTCAGTTCGTGGTGATGCGCGACCCGCGAGCACAAGCGGTCAGTACCTTCTACCACACGGTGGTAAACAAATACGTCGAAAGGAAATCCAAAGCCGTCGGTGTCGGGCTGGAAACCGTCGACGAGTACGTCATGGCCGTACTCCCCGCCCTGTGCCACTGGATGACCGTCCGATACTTTCTGTTCGCTGGGTTTATGGCAGACCAGAGTACGTTGTTCTGGTACGCTGAATCCCTCGCCGATCCCTGGACTTGGCATAAGACTTGGTTATCTTCGGTCGGACTGCATCTGCCGCCGACAGTTGTCGAGGTCATGTCGAACGCCGCTGGGAGCGGGAAATTTATGTTTTCGACTCCGGGTAGGAACGAGCACCCCGGAGAAATTGCGACTAAAGAAGAAGGAGCCACTCCTAGATGGAAAGCCGGGGTAAGCCCCCACCTCATGGAGAAAATGGACGTGATCATGCACCAGTGGTTGCCTCCGGTAATCCGGTCTAAGCTTAATACCATGCAGGAGTAGTGATGCTGGCGGCGTGCTGCGGTGACCGGTAACACCGTCTAGGATTAACGCTGGTTCCTGGCTGTCACTTACTTGGCGTTTTTCGAACGGGAGGCCGTGTGGTCTAGCCCCTTGTAAGCCTCATCGGGTCGCTTGTTGAGTGTTGCGTCCGCTGCAAGGGTCGAGGTCCCGCAACGTGAAGAGAGAAGCGGGGTGCGGAGACGTTGGGAGGCCGCCCCATACATACTTTTGTCCTTGCCATAAGGCCTATTTAGAAAAGGGTCTGCGCCACTGTCAAAACGCTGCTTCGAGCGAGAGTTTTTTTTTCGACGCCGCCGAGTAGAACACAGGCTACGGCTGAGGGGCCACCATTGACGCATGCTACGATAGAGGTATACCGTTTTTTGGCTATTTAGTTTCTGAATGACGGGATCTTCGGAAAATATGCCCAATTTATTTTTGCATGGTTCTCGTTGTGCACATAGGCCATAAGATTTTTTCATCCGGTGGTAGCAGTTATATTTTTTGTCCAAATCAGTTTGCTTTTTGGGAGAGGTCTTACAGAAGCTCCCAAATTCTGGAACCTCAGATAAAAAGCGTGGTGCGCATCTTTTATCGTAGCACGCGTCGATTTTTTTTTTTTCTTGACGTTCTCCACTTGAAGAAACTGTTTTTTTTTTCGTTTTTGGGTATCTGCAAGGGCAACACGATGAACAAACCCATGGTCTAGGCAGGGGAAAAAAGAATCATGCTGCAGTTTTTTGAAACAAGTGAATGGCATTGCTTCCACGATTTTGGGTTAAGAAGCCGTTCTGCCGTGCAGAGAATATTTTTCGACGAAACAAAGCTACGTCTATCATAGCACGGGTCGTAGAAAGCCCCCCCCCCCCTGCCCGCCCCCACCCCCCGCGAAACTGCGCCCGAAAACGAGAAAGTTGCTTCTTTAGTTGGGAGGATGACTCGAGTCGTATAATAAATAGTTCGGTGGAAATATTGGGGGTGGTCGTCCATGCGCAAGCGGCTTCCTCCGGCGCAGCTCGGTCGAATGTGGATGCCATGCCCGAGTAGTACTCAAGATGGTACCTTTTCGTGTGTATTTACCCTTGAAACAAGTTAATGCCATGCCGGCATAATAGTAACAGTGTAGTCAAGATATTACCTTCAAGCGGGAAATTCGGTCTATTGTTAGACTAATGCCATACAGGGGCATGCTGTAGAGTAGAAAAAAACAAATGCCAACCAAGGCTGCGGTATACGCGCGCTACGCCAATAGAGGTGCAGTTCTTCTTTTCTGAGCTTTTCTCAGTATTTGGGGACTTGAGACCTCCCTCAACAACTGTTTATGGAGAAAATAAAAACTGCTTTGTACGGACCGGGTGAACAACCCCACGGCCTAGGTACACAACGAGGACCATGTACAAAAAAATGACTCATTTCCTACGTTTTTTGGGTTAAAGAGACGCGTCATCGAGAAAGATTTCGCGCGAAACGTTTTACCTCTATCGCAGCATTTGTCGGTAGAGGGGTCAATTTTGGGAACTTTTCTTTGTTTTATGCATCTGCTCGGAGTCGGTCATGCGAGCGTGACCTGTCTCCGTCAATTTGCGGTCTCTTAAGCTTTCGTGCTTTAAGATTAAGTCCCGCGTTATGAACCTGCCCGATGGAGTGGTAGTGTACGCAAGCTGCGCCGAACAGATCGCCTTACGTTATTTTGTGGGTGAGGTACAGAGTCACTGGTCGCGTGCGGGTGATGGAAACGTCGAACCTGGGAGTGCAAAAGGGGGTATTGACGTGACGTGTAGTAACATCCGCCTTTTCCATGGCACCGATCGTCCTTCCTGGCAGGAGTTAGGTAGATTAAAATTAGAGTGGTAACAATATTAGAGACACCTTGTTTTGGTGCTCGGAGAATGATATTGTTTTGGCTACCGTTAGGAATCAAGAACGAGCAGGCCGGAGAACTTGCACTCAAAAACGAAATTGCTCATAAAGTACTGTCGTGTCAGAAGGATGCGTTCGGTCTAAGCCTGATGGATAAAATGGACGTAGTCAAGCACAAGGGGCTGCCTCCGGTAATTCTATCTAAGATCGACACCATGATGTTTGAATAATGATCACGGTGGCTTACTGCGGCATTGCAATGGCGGTTGTTGGCTGTCTTGTGGGGGGGGGGGTTCGAGCGGGAGACCGTATGGTGGCCCTTCCTACGGACGTTTGGGTCCCATAAGGAGTGCGGCGTCCGCTGCAACGGACGTGGTGTCTTGGCGTGGAGGGGGAAAAACGATGCGGGCAAGTTTGAGGGCCCTTTTATACTGTTTGTCCTCATCGCGCGGTCCCTCTTTGCCTTTTGTTTAAAGTCGGTTGTTGGAGATGTGGGATAAGTCCCATTAGCAGCCTCATGGACAAAATGGATGGGATTATTCCCAAGTGGCTACCCCCGATGGTTCGGCCGAAAACCAATGTCCTACACGAGTAGCGGTAACATTTGGTACGTTTCGGCGGGGTTCCGGTGTAATGTTAATTTCAAACCGGAGCTCTTAGCAACAACGTTGTGTCCTTCCAGCGCGGTTTGAGCATACGAATAATGCTACGGCCGGGAGGAATCAAAATAAGACGACGCATGCGAGGGTGCGGGTGTGTTTTTTTTTTTTTGTCCGAGGCTCGTCACTTGAAGGGCTCTAGTCTATATCTCACGTCCAATGGTTGATTTTTTAGTAAACTGAGAGCGCAACTCGATTAACAGCCCCAAGGGCGCCAGGTATGGAATGGTTGATGAGCCATCCCCGCGCGTGGGCGGTGTAGGGGTTACGCGTTCTGGACCAATACGCTTCTGGCCGGTTGAGATCCTCAAGCGTGTGCAACTTTCGGGTTGGTTTCGCACTTAAGTGTTACGAGTGCCTATGTTGTTTTGGACTGGCGCATGGAAATGTTGGCCTCGGGTTGTGAGAACCGATTTCCTCAAAGAAAGCCATGTTTTGAGCGCGAGATGTTGAGCTGGCTGCTCGGGAGGCTAGGAGCCCCCAGAAAATTCTGCTGCACGGGTTCCCGTATCGTGGGATGGCTTGACTCACATGTTGCATAAAAACAACGACATCCTGAAGATTGCGGGGTGGTAGGGATGGTTAAGGAACACCGTCATTCAGACTATACATCTGGGGGAATGTTCAATCTCTGAGTGTATCCCACGGTACGGGTTGCACTTTTTGCTCCAAAAAACGGTATACCTTTCCGGTTGAGCTCCTCAAGTGAGTAACTACCGGTTAGTAAAGAAATTTAAGGAGTATCACCCATTGTGTCAGGGCTAAAGCGTAAAAGCTTGGTCGGGTTGTGCGGACGAAGGCCTTCGAAGTCACTTTCCGGGCGGTGAGATTTTGAGTTCTTCATGCGAGGACCTCAGGGACTGGTGATGCGTCGTACCTTCCTGCAGTCCTTTGTGGTCCAAGACTCATCATGCTGTACCTAGCGGATGACAAAATGGTTATTTCCTGTGTTTTTTTCGGTGTTTGATCGATGCCTCAACGGAGGGGGAACCACGTGCGAGTCGTTCTGCGGTAGCGCCCCCGACTTTTATTTAACGGAATCGCCAGTTTTGCAACCAGCTCCCGGCCGTACCTACCTCCTGAAATACGGTGCGCCCTTTTCCACCCTGACGTCATCGTTCGATAGTCCTTTGAGAACAACAAAGCATATGGAGACTTTTGTTTTATAGCGCCCTTCCGCTTGTCGAGCAGCCATGAAACGTTCGTTAAGAAAATCGCTAGTTTTGGGGGGGGCTATCGTAGAATCAGTCGTGCCCCTTGAGGGTTGTGTTCAAATCAGTTGGAAGGATGCGTTGATTAGTTCCTTCGCTGATGGCAAAATGGATGGGATCATGCAAAAGTGGCCGCCACTGGCAATTTCGTCTAAGGTTCATGCCATGTACCGGGTTGTCAAAATGGTACCTTTTGGCGTTAATTCGGTTTAAGATTGACGTCATTCCGGTGTAGTAGTAAAGGTGCTTTTCTCGCCATTGTTCGGTCTTCGAACAAAGCCTTAGCAGGGAGATGTGCCACACCCTACGCTGCAAGGCATTACGTGTTACTGCACGCCCTTGCTGTTCAATAGACACGTTGTCTCATTTTATATCATTATTCTAACAACGTCAGCTGTGAGCCCCGTTTAAGGTGTAGTTTCAAATAAATACAGCGGGACCCTCTTCGTATCGATTGTTCCGTGCGCAAGGCGTGCGCGGGCCTCGACATCGTAAACGCCATGAGCCGCTGCTCTTCAGAGGCCGGGGCTGCTGCTTCTATTTTGCCAGGTACTCGTATTGCTGTTGGCCTTTGACGCATTCTACGGTCGAGGTGCACCTACACATTTTTTCTTTTCTGGGAGGCGGGGTTCTTGATGAGCGCTTTGCCCAAACGCAAAAACGGGGGAGGGTGGGATGAACGTTGCCACCCCATGTTCAACTTAAAAGATAATTCGTTTGTTACTATGTGATGTTTGTGGTAGATGTTTTGTTTTTCTTGTTGCTATTAATAGATTTACATACTAGTCTAGTCTACTATTAATTATTGTTGTGGTACACCAGGCGACCGGTGTATTAAGCAGCTTGAAAACACGACTATCAGTCGTGAAACTAGTCGAACTCAAAAGCTGGCACTGTGAGTAAAAATGGGTTCCTGAATATAATATGCAGGCATCAATGGCACAGAGGTGGCTCCATGACTTGGAATCCGTGGAAAACCTGGAGCATTTAGGCCACCCCGATCATTGTCCCGTTTTCCTACGAACCAACCCCTGGCTAGAAAACACACGTTGTCGGAAAACTACTTGACCATCCCAACCACCCAACATAGAAGAACGATTACAAGGGATCAAGGCTACGGTAGCGAAGTACCCCCAATTTTCACTACAGTACCGGGTCTGAGGTATCTTACCGTACATGCTATCACACTATCATACTATCGTACTATCATACTATATCATACTATCGTACGATCGTACTATCGTACTATCATACTATCATACTATCATACTATCGTACAATCGTACAATCGTACTATTTTACTATCATACTATCGTACTATCGTACTATCATGCTATCATACTATCATACTATCATACTATCGTACTATCGTACTATCATGCTATCATACTATCGTACTATCGTACTATCATGCTATCATACTATCATACTATCATACTATCGTACTGTCGTACTATCATGCTGTCATACTATCGTATTATCATACTATCGTACTGTCGTACGATCATGCTATCATACCATTATACTATCATACTATCATACTATCATTATATGGGTACCTAGGATGACGTTTTAGGCTGAGGGCTAACGAGAGAGCAGAACGCGGCTGACCAAAGCGAAGCGGCGAAACTTAGCCTACTCTGAAAATAGTATAGTAAAGGAACCCTTCACCTCTACGCGCCCTTACAAGTTTCCGAGCTTTGGCTCTCCTTTGCGGTTGGGTTGTTTCTTCGATTTCCCCTTCATTTTGTTTGTTTCATTTTTTGTTTTATTTTTATCTTTGTTTTTATTTGTTTTCTTATTTTGTTTTTTGTTTTTGTTTTTTTGTTTTTGTTTTTGTTTTTGTTTATTTCGTATTTCTCTCTTCCAATGTATTTCTGTTGCTGACGTATGTATGTTGTGCCTGTCGTACCCAGTACTAGGGCATGACATTGCGTTGTCGAATGCATTACGATGCATTATCTCTGTGTCGTGGCTTGTGACCACAGAGCTGATCTTTCTAGGGTGAAGAATCAGTACGGACACTGGGTGTGCTGGATGTCGACGAGTAGAAGAACGGTTTAATGTGAAGAACACACACACACAAGTTGAAAGAACTTGAAAGGGCTGGGCGTGCCCTACAAAGTTTTTCCATCACGGCACGGTGTTCAGGCACGCGAAAAGTCGGTCTACAAGCAAGTTACGTCTGCCTCAAGTAGTGTTCGTTTTCACCATCGCAAGGTAGCACCTCACAGTCCCTGACAGATCCTCTGAGGCGGAGAAACATAGGTGAATCTCCGCCAAAAGGTAGCACCTCACAGTCCCCGACAGATCCTCTGAGGCGGAGAAACATAGGTGAATCTCCGCCAACGCTAGATTCGATCGGACGTCGCATCGCAAGGTGGCATCTCACAGTCCCCTGTACGTGACCATAAACCACCACAGCCTCACCCTCTTGGTATCCCCCGATACAGCTCAATATGTAACAACAACCACCTCTACTTTCACATATCTCCCATCCTCGCCCTCAGACCGGGGCGCCTCTACTGGATGACGGGGCCGCCGTTGAGGCGGCCCCGTCCGCTTGTACTATCGTACTATCATACTATAATACTATTATACTATCGTACTACCATGCTATCATACTATCATATTATCATATACTATACTATAATACTATCATACTATCATTCTCGCGCGAGTGACTCTGTGTAGCTCACTAACAAAGACACGTTCGGCGATTGTTCCTCGTGCGGCGCCGCTAGGAACCACCCCTTTTCCTGTTAATATCGAGAACGTTAAACAGCAGAGCGAAAGCCGTGACGTCATAGGACAGGGGGGTCACACGCGCCAGTTGATCGAGGCCACTGGAAAAAAAATGCTCCCAAAAGAGACCCACCCCCTTACACCGTAGCATTGGTCAAGCCTTAGTTGCCACAATCGAGACACACGCTACGGTAGACGCGCACCGTTCACTTCCTTGTTCACTTTCTGAGGCCACTCATGAGGAGCTGTAGGCCTCACACTCAATGAGCTAACGTGGAGAAAAACATGGGTTTTCCAGGTGAACAGTCTCATTACCTGCAGCAGAGTGTACGACGAAACACAGTAGTGCAAAACAAGAATAAAATTAATCCGACGGTTGTATTATTACGGGGGACCATAGTAAATAGGACCAAATATTGTTAGTCAAAATAGGGAAATATATTGGTTTTTGTGCGTACCGTAGGTCCTGTTTACTATGGTCCCCCGTAATAATAGGTTTTTAACGTGCTCCGTCGTTCAGAAAAGTTTCCGGCCAAAGCGTGGTATACCTTTAACACGCCCCTATTGTCGCACGGTCAAAAAGGAAAAAAAAAAAAATGATACATACATATTGGGCATTTTTTTCCGTAGTTGGGTAAAAGACTCCGTCGGACTTAGATAGTTTGGTAAACCTGTTCTACGAACCCGTACACACATGTGGTTTCACAGGTCGCCATCACATGTGAACACGCCGAAAATCTGTTCGATCGAGTATCGGTGCGGGGATTGGGCAGCCTCCTCGATAGGCGCGACATGTCTATTACTGTGTAGGTCATACCTTCTCGATCTGTACGCTAATGGGCCGCATTGACGGTGGGAGCTTACCGATCTCCACGATAAAATGATTTGTAGTAGGAAGCGGAGAGCGCGCTCTATCACCCGCACACAACTTGTTCTTGAATATCATATTTCGGTTTCACTTCTTGAGAGCCTTATCTTCGTCTCATCCTCTCAGGAACATAACGTTAGAATTTAGTAGTATTTTCAGGCGCATTTCAAAGGTCAGGTCATCCCTCTCGATTCTGTTCGGATCGTCGTGTCGGGTCAGCCGACCCGACCCTACAAGTGGTATTCTCATGTTCTGCTGACTCGACCAGGCCCAACCGGCGAGAATTCAAAACCCCTCTTAGCCGACACTTTCTACCGGACTCACAATTTTAGATAATTTTACGACCCCACCCGAAATGGCACTCGCGGTTTCTTATAATTTGACCCGACCCGACCGGAACCGCCAACCTCCGAATGATTTGTCAGATATTATAAAAATAAAAATACACTCCAGCTGTGAGATCAAATATTTTGTCGAAACTCATCTTTGCAAGCTGTGTGTGATACTCCGATCGCGCGTATTACGGGTTGTGTGTCCTTATTGAGGATATAGGTCGGCGACTCCCCTTGCAACTACAGTGTAGCTATCAGGGTCAACAGGGTGATGTTAGGCAGTCTGTGCGCGGAAACTATAAAACCCGTTTATGAGGGGGACACAATTTGACAGCTGTGGGAGGAAATGCATCAGTTTACCAAGTTAATCCTGTAAGTCGAATATCCGGCGAGTGGAGGGCGGAGTTTGTATGGACGTAGGGGCCTGATTTTGATCAAAGGGGGGCGGGAGGGGGGGAGGGGGGGGGGGGGGGGACGTCAATTTGTGCGAGGAAACTATAAATATTTCTTGTGGGGGAGGGGGGGGGAATGTGGCGGGGGGGGCCGGGGGCGGGGGGGGAGGGCTTTAGGTCGCATAGATGTAGGGGTTTGCTATACGCGTGGTGCTAGGTCTAGGCGATGGTGCGGGTGGTGGGGAAGGAGGGGGTCATGTACACTGTCGCGGTGTCGGGTCACCATGACCCGCAAGATTGTTTCTCCCGACCCACGGGTTCGATCCGTAGATCCGACCTACTGATCAACACTTTTAGAAACGTTTTATTCTGCAATATTGTACCCGGCAGTGACATACGACCTGACACTCGACCCACGGTAGAGATAAGGCGGAACGTGCCTGAACTCGTAACAAGAGGATGTGACTAAATCAATATCCCACCCGAAAAATGACTTCGAAGGCATTCGTTCGCAGAACTCGACCAAGTTTCTATGCCTTAGTACCAAAAAACAATGTGTACTGGTGAAATTACATCACTGACCGGTAGTTACTCACGGGCTGAGCTCAACCTGATAGGTATACCTTTTTTTTGGCGCAAAACCTGCAACCCCTACCGTGGGATGACTCCTTCCAAAAACAATCGGTACCGATAAGTACAAGCATGAACGTGTCAATTTGGCGGCCTTGAAACGTCGGAACAAGACCAATTCCGAGTGTCGGCACCAGCGAAGCCCACGGGTAAGAGGCAGTTACTTTTGAAACTTTTTAGATCCATGGGTCAGCTATGGGTTGGACACGGGGATCAGAATAAAAACTCGCTGGTGGACGTGATCGACTTGCGACATGACCCGTAGCCCGCGGTTCCCACCAGTGAGATTTGAAAACCTCTTAACTGGACCCGTTACGAACCGCGTGATTTGAGAATCTGTTGACCTGACCCGACCTGACTCGACCCGTGGTATTTCGAAACCTCTCGGCCCTAATCTACCCGACCCGTGATATTTCGACAAGTCGGATCGTGACCCGTGAAATGCCTGAATTCTTTGAAGAACAACGTTTCGAATTGCTTTTCAGAATGTTTTGGGCCACGTTTTGACGGGAAATTCTTACAAGGTTTTCGAACCACCTTTCTTGAAGCACGTGTTTGCGAAAAATTGACTGAATACGTTTTGAAGACATTATGGAAGATATACATATATTGCTTGTTATCCCTGACCCCTCTCACCCCGCCTGCACCCACACCCATAAAATTCGCAAACTAGCGCCCGCACAAAATCATCCCATCGGCCTTATAGTCTCAGCTCTTGCCAACTACCGTATGGCTTTCAAACTACTTATAAACCCATGTCCAGCTTGTTGGTGCCTGTGATGTTGCGTTCATTTCATAAGCGTTCTATCCATTCGCAGTTTCAAGTCGCATCGACTACGACCCAGTAAGTGGGTCTCGTTCCTGATAAACAACACAATATTGCGGGTTCGAATTTTACTCTGAAAATATCAAACAACGCTCGAAACCCTGACTATTTCCTGCTGCAGGCTAATACGTCGATACCTGCTTATTTAATATTTTCATCCGAGATCCCAGAAACAACCAACAACCTCCAGCTATACGAACCACCTGATGTACACAGCAGCAGCACTCATCCTCTTGCCCCCCCCCCCCCCCCCCCCCCCCCTCCTCTGGACGACATCAGTTATTGCCGGCAACCGTCTAATCGCCTGGAGACTACAGAACCTGTGTTGTTGTTCGTGTCGCACTTGCTGGTGTGTTATGTTGCAGTTTAAACTTGCGCGAAAGGGATATCGTCAACGGCGCGGCAATATTTTACTTTGCTCACTACTTAATGAATCCGATCCATTCTTAACACCACCCCTGGCGACCACCTGTACCAAAGCCGCCATGGACATCATACACCAGTTGTATTCTCACCGGTTAACCCCGTCTTGCGTGCAAGCATTCACAACTATACCACGATCTCTCGTCGCGCCTCTCTCCCCCCCCCCCCCCCCTCCCCCGCAATCTGACAAGCGACAGAAGCACACATGATGTTTGTGGATTCCCATTCTTGCGTTGTTGCCGGTCGGAGAACTAAGTACATTGAACCTGACCAACAACTGCATTGATACACCCTTCGCTCGGCTCATGTTCAGTGCCTTCGAACCGAATCCATCCGAGATGACACCCGTACGTTCCAGCTTCCACCAGCTGCGCGAAACTGTATATCAACAACCTTCAGCTACATGTTGACGCCTATCATCTGAGCCCTGATAACAGTATCGCAGCTTTTCTAGCCGGGAATCGATGCGTTAAGTTTGTGCTTTTTTCGTTTTTCATGCGTAGAAAAACGTTCAATTCACCTTTACTATGCGCTCTTGCTGAATGTTCGAAGGACATTGCCAAGCTAATTTCCGAAGGCCCATCGGCTCGGTAGCTCAGCTATACGATAGCCCGACTAATCGATAACCCGGCTACTCGATAGCCCGGCTTCTCCATAACCCGGCTGCGAAGCTACTCGATATCCAAGGTGAAACCAATATCCCGACTATGATCAGTGTCCCAGCTAAACTCCATAGACAGACCGGCTATACTCAACAGCCCCAGTTCAACGTAGTCTACTCAATAATCGGGCTTTACTCAATGCTCCCCCAATCGATCGCCTGGCTGGATTATCATTGAATCCAGCCGAGCGATCGATAGGAAGGGTATTGAGTATATCCCGACATAGCCCGGCTGTACTCAAATCAACATCCCGGATACTCAACAATGGCGCTGGCGTGAGTCCTCGAGCAATTTCAAGCTCTGCTTGAACTGCTCCAGTTTGCGGCAGGTCTCGTTGCGCTTCCGCTGGATCCCAGCGTCCTCAGCGAACCGGTCCTCAAGGTCTTCCGCAGTGACCTTATTGATCATCTCCACGGTAGTACCAGGTCGACCCACACGTCGTGCTCAACGAGGAAGCGATGGACCTGTTTGGGGACGACGTCGGACAGGCGCCTACAGACAATGAC
This sequence comes from Undaria pinnatifida, assembly GCA_012845835.1. Lineage (NCBI taxonomy): Eukaryota > Phaeophyceae > Laminariales > Alariaceae > Undaria > Undaria pinnatifida. The sequence continues at coordinate 7,648,310 of JABAKD010000023.1, read as the reverse complement.
GTCGGTGTAGGAGCGGATGGTCACCTGCGCAAGTGCGAGAAGAACCGTGACGAGTGAGACCTCTAGGGGGATATTCCGAGCTGCGGCACATAAGCATCATCAAACCGAAGGATACGGCCCCAAACTCTCCGAAATGTCACGGTCGGCACCTCTGCGTATCACGCATACGAACGACAAACTGCAGGAAGCGGAGACGTACGGCATAGACGGCGGCGGGACACGCTTGTGGCCTCGAGTTCAAGATACAAAGAACCTTACGGCCCTACTCCAAAACGAACCGCGCAAAGGCGCGACCCCTGTAATCGTAAATCCTCGCTGACCTGAAGATCGCTAGCGGTCTGGTCATTTGCGTCTGTGCTGGCGATCATCTTCACGACGAACTCCAAGGGCACGTCGCCAACAGCTTCGGCCTCGTGGTCGGAGGAGACTGTCAATCCGGACGTCCTAGCCGCTCTGGAGCTAACCTCGTTGGCTCGAACTGTGGTGACCTTGTTGCGGACATCATCAATAACTTTGTCGTACGCGCGGTCCTAGGTAAACACGCAGCTCAGTTCAGCTGCGACCACGTTTGACACTCCCTTTACAGTAATTTCGTGATTCTTCTCCATAATATCTTGCAAAAGCACCGCCTTGATCTTGTTGAGCTGGCCGGGGTAGCATCCGGAGGCTTTCTCGAACAACTTATTCAGCACCCCTTCCATGTAGTCCTTCACGATGTCCACCATTTTGAAAGAATGTGATTCTAGTTTGTTCGCGAAGACGTATCGGAATAAGACGTTGAAGACACGGCCGACGAGTAAATTGGACAGAGACAGGCTGTCCACGTGCTTCAGTGCATTGCGCACCATTTCGTAGTAGTAGTCAGAGAAAATGTCGGGAACCACGTCCTGCGCTAAATAAAAACAAAATTGTTAGTCACAGATTTTCTGTAGGAAGATCGGAGATGAGGAAACCACTGAAACGGCGCCCGGTCAAACGTTCGTTGCTACATATATATACAAGCACATTGCCAGAAAAAGTGCGACATCGGGCGAAATGAGCACGCCGACAACATAACATTCAACGGTTGAAAAACGAGTAAATACGCCGCCACCGCACTCGATGGTTTGGAACTGTTCGTCGCCTGGACGTGATACGCTGGCTGAGAGACAAGGTTTTCGTTTCCTTTTAACGATATTACTTCGATATCAAAGCGTTTTCCACGTCCAGCCAGTTGCTCGGTTCTTGGCAAGACCTGCGGTCAGAACCATCCAGCTCAATCGTGCGGAGGGGGAAAAGCGTCCAAACGTCCAGGTCGCTTACTATCGCTATAGTCTAATACATTCCCCTCACCATCATTAAAGGCCCCTCACCGTTGTACCGGCCTCGCCGACGTTGCCGGCATTCGCGGTCAGGTCGCAGTTTTCACCCTACCAGATAGTTGGGTTGTATTCCCAGAACTAAACAACTTAGTCTAGTGTGCGGGCGTGTGTGATTGCGTGGGTAAGTTTTATGGCAAATCTCGAGCATGATGGCCTTGAATGCTATATACTCCGCACAGTGACTCGAGGCACGACGTTTAAGTCTTTTCCGCCGCTAAACGTCCCGTCGTCGCCGATGGTCGCAAGGTCCTGCAGCTGATCTCTGACTTGCGACAGCACCATCCGAAAATGCATCAGAGCGCTTATTGTCGTTCGAAAAGGTCTCCAGCATGTGGCAGAGGTCGGCGTTCAGCTCCGTGATCCGCCTTTCCGTGAGCTTGGTGAAGTCCGGAATAAACCACGGAGGAAACGAAGGCAGGTGAGGAAAGCGCAAGCAGCAATACGCTTTCGTTAGGGATTGCCGCAACTCAAGGGGGCGGAACACATTGATTGGACTCCGTGCGTAGTGTATAGAGTACTCGAACCCAGAGCACCCCCAAATGTTCTACGAATAGCCACCATGCTACGCGGCAGCATTCAGTAGCCTATCCAGTCACTGACCGGCAACATAGTCGGCTGTAGCCAGCAAGCCGCCGTGTAGTACAAGGTGATACTGCAGTAGTGTTCGCCGTGTGATGAAGCACACAGCGATTATGTGGTATGCGGCATAGTATAACGTCGTTATGCGGATGAAGAAGTCAAAACAGACCCCCGGGAGAACCCCAAACGATCGTGCCTACGAGGAAGGATCCCGAATGCTAACATGTTTGCTGTTCTTGTACATTGGAACGTTGCCGTACTTTCCGAGTCTTGACCAATAGTGATCGACCAATTGTGCGTATCGTGCAGTCTCTCGATTCCTTCACCTGCCCATCGTACCCTCGTTGAGACCGCTGCAAGTCAGCACAACTGGCCCTTGGATTGTTTCCTTTTATGCTATGTCCAGAACTGAAACTCACGAAACAACCAATCGGCGGACCCCTTCGTATGGTGCTGCCCCCTGCGGGTTGCTTGGTGTAAATAAAAAGACGCGCGCCATAGACTATACTACATCTCGAACGAAGAGCCCGAAAATAGGTTGTGAGCTTTACGCAAGCATTGCGCAGCCGCGACCAGCCAGGATCATCGAGTACACGACTGCGGCCCGGTTGCTGTGTCCCCTGTGAGCCCAACACCACAACTCAGCTACGGCTGCCTTCATCTGGAGCTACGCTTGAGAACAACGCCAGCGATTACGGGGTACATTTCGAACTATACCTCTCCTCGGAGGCCCGAATTCATCATCATCCCGATCCGCTCCCGATGATGACTCCATCAACTTCTTAAAGATTACACAATTGTCGCCATCTGGAGCTGCTACTGCTGCTGCGAACGACTACAGAGAGTAATATGCATGAATAGCACTGTTCATTCTTTCGAGGTACTGCCGCATGCTTTGTTCGGCCTAAGCGCTGAAGAGCTAATACTGCGGTACAAACCTAGAATTTACCTATGAGTAAGCAACGGTCTGATTGGAACCTACCGCTACTGACGAATGTTCTGCTGCCGGATCGCATCAACGACTGTGCGAACATACCTGCGCAATATTGCGCGTGGGTCCTTCGAGTCGATTGTGGATATATTAAGAAGTTACTACGTACGAGAGGAACATCCTTGCTGAAATATTGGAGATTACAACATGAACGACAGGCTCGCAGCTGCCTTGACGAGCATCAACCTCCTCAGGGGCACTAAGCCCGATCACTGCGCTGACTGGTGGTGCAAAACGGTCTGCTTCACGCTCGCCGTCTGCCATCGATATATTAAAGTCACACTCGCGTTCAATAGTGGTGACATCGCATGCCCACGCCACCTTGCTTGCTGTATTTGTAAGACGTAAATCTGTCGTAGAATTGGCGAACTTAGAGCCGCGATGAAAATCATGAGCGTAAAATCGTACATTTGAGACAATACTAATAATGTGAAAAGGAAGTACAACAGGCAAATATGTTAAAATTGCGGTAAAACACACTAACAACCTATTGCGCATATAAATATGTATTTCGTACCTATCGTCTGCATGATCGCTTCCCAACCTATGCCAAGCGAAGTATGACTAACGAAGTAACGTACTTGAGCGCGTGTACGCCAAGCGTTTCTCTCAAAACACTGATCATTCGAATTTCTCCCTCTCGTGCTCAATCGCGGTGACTTTGCATGGCCACATCACCCCACCTGTTGTATTTGACAATATGTATATCTTTCTTATAATTAGCGATGTCAAAAAATATTGGTAACTACATGATCGCACCTATCGATTGAAAATATTCCGTTGTTCGATCCATGTACAATAACAAATTATGAAGCTTTAACACGTTGTTTACTACACCTAAAGACTGGGGTGCACATCACATATAACATGAAACCTTTCAGAATGATAAACACTACCAGGCAGGTGATATAATGGGACATATTCTTGCTACAACCGTCAGATTCGTCTCCTTTAACGATTTATAGTTTCCGCGCACATACTGAAATGTTTCGCCGCCCCCCCCCCCCGCCCTTCGATTCCTCTCGTTCAAACGCCCCACCTAACATCAAAATCCACCAGAGTAGTAAACACGTAAACACTACCAGCCAGCGAATATAATCTCATTATCTTTCTAGCCATCCATCCCGTAGCTCCAACTCATTTTGGCCCTCCTCCCCCCCCCTCTCTAACGCTCCCTCCTTCCCCACTACCCGCACGATCGCCTAGACCTAGTACCACGCGTATAGCAAGCCCCCACGTAAATGAAATATACGCGTGATCGGAGTATCACACACAATGTGGCATAGATGAGTTTCGATCAAATCTATGATATCACAGCTGGAGTGTATTTTATTATTATACGTGACCTAAACCTCTTGAAAACCCTTCCCCCCCCCCTTATGTTTTTTTTTCCCGCTCTTTCTTGCTCAAACGCCCCACCTAATATCGAAATCCGTCAGACCAATAAACACATCCACGCACTGGATATCACCTCATTATCTTTCTAGAGCCATCCATGCCGCTGCTGCAAATCGTATGGCAAAGCCCTACATCTATGCGACCTGAAGCCATTTCGCCCCGAACCCCCACCCACGTCCCCCACCCCCACCCCCGCGAACACTCCGCCCTCTATTCACTGGTAGTGCGACTTACAGGATATACATGACAAACTGGTGCATTCTTTCCAAAACCGTCGGATTTATCCCCTTGAAAGATTTATGGTTTCCACGCACAAATTGAGCTGCCCGCATGTTGAATATTCAACCACTCTATGTATGTGTCTACGAGTTGTGACGTGATGATGGTCACCGAACTGGCTGGACCGGCCAAGCGGGATTTAGGAGCTCGGCCATAAACTTCCGCCGCGCGCGCCTCGCCCCCTGATTGGCCGAGAACGGGCGGGGCGGGAACCCTCCGCCAATGATAGGGGTGCTCGGCGAACGCAAGGATGAAAAGCATTTGCCTGATTTTTTATATTTTGCTCTGGACATGATCTTAGGCGTTTCAATGTTTATCTGAACCCTATACCCTCCTTTTACGACCCTCTCCTACCACGGCGTTGGTCCATGACCAGGCACCATACTTGGTGATGAAGACATTCAAACGAAAGATACAGGACGGCATTGGCGCCCTAGGTGTCTTCGTGTGGGACGTACGTATCGGACAAGCAGCCAGACACGAGTGCATGCTCTCTGGCCTGGTAGTAATAGGTCGACAGAAGTCATCAGCGTTAGACAGCCGGACTCGCGTCGTAGTTGTTGATGACCAAGGAGCTTCGCCTCGGCCGGAGGACTGCTTCTCTCGAACCACCCACCGTGTCCGGTATAAAGCCGCTTAACTGTCACTCTCGCAGGTCAAGAGCGCCCTGAAAAAAGGCGGGCCATGTTGGTACGCTGGCATATGTTCGAATAATTCTGTCAGGAACAACATATTATCGAATACAAGCCTAACTAGGTGGGGGGAGCGGGGGGAGTTCATACCAGAGCCATCCCACGATAGGGTTGCAGCATCAGAAAGTCCCTGAGCTTCTTACATGAGGAACGCAATATCTCACCCGAAAAAATGATTTGGAAGGCATTCGTTCGCACAACCCGACCAAGCTACTATGCCTCAGTCCTAAAAACAAATGCACCCGTCAAATTTCCTCATTGACCGGCAGTTCCTCACATACATGAGCAACTCAATCGACCAGGGACGTTTTGGCGCAAAAACTTCAACCCCTACCGTGGGATACCTCACCCGTCGAATTTGATTGCCTATCCGGCGCCCGCGGCAAGGGCGATCTCTACGTGTACTTCCTACAACCGACGGCAGGTTCTTTTCAGCTTCCGTCTAAATTTGCTTTTCGCTAGTGCCCATGGTAGTTTGGCGCACTACATTAGGTTGTATCCTGTAAGGCGTTGCCCAATTTGAACGAATTCAAATGCTTTCTGAGCAACCACGAAATTATCAAGCATTGGCGTCCACGCCAGCGATGACGCACAAACAAAGCATCAATATGCACAAATTTATCTACCTCGGCCTCTAACTGATACAGAAGACGCCGAAGTTCCCGGACGTCTCCGTGGCACCGTTGAACGTGAACATGGCAGCACCTCGTCTGGTCGGTGTCGGTCACCAACACTACCCCGCGAATCGAAGAAGTCGCCTTGGACAAGTCGGCAAGCAGTGTCCACGACAGCTTCAAGGCGTACATGCTGTTCAAGGGACGGCCAGAGGTTCGTTGCAAGGGACGATATAATTTGCACATGCAGTTGTGACTTGTAGTACTGCCGGCTGCAAAGACACTTTTGTGTTTAAAGACACCCCATGGCAACAATGCCTAAGCTAACGTTACACTAGCGCCAAGAACACCAACTTATTCCGCGTCTCAGGTCGTTCGGGACAATATAGCAGACCCGTCCTTCCGTCATGATCACGAGAGCAACGATCCGCGCACGCTAACCGGAGCCAGCCTTTGCTGGGTGAAGAGGGCCAGGACGGCGCAGGTTGCGTGTGATCCCGACGACGAATGGGACGCCTACCTCCAAGGTAGGGCGAGTGTTCTGTTTGAAATATGCACAGCCCAACATCAATTTATGTATGCAGGAACCCAATTGTAGACCGTTGCCAATTGAACGCCGGTACCTCGTCAAAAAAGTATCTGGACTTTAGCTGAACAAGTTTTGTTGGTAAAATTATCGTGTTGTCGCTGTGAGGTCGCTGTGAGGTGATTACGTTCAGATGCCTTTTACATCCTTGTTGCTCTGCGAATAGGCCGAACTCCTCAGTTCACAACAATCGTCGGTGAACTCCGCCGACCATATTTCACCTTCCACGGGGAGAGAAAACCCACGCTCACTCCTATTGCGTGTGTACGAGGTCACACGAGTGCACGAGGCAACGCTGTAGAGGTCATCTTGATCGATGTCTTAGGCGTGGAAAGTTGACTTTGCCGTCCTGTGGTCTCTCGCCAACCCACCCTCAAAACTCACGTTTATATTTCCCGTTGCGGGTCGGTTGACATTTTTGGTACATCATAGCCACACGCACCAGAAGCCAAACGCAGTTCTAGCATTGTACCGGTGGGCGCTGGTCGTAGGAATCTCCGGAGAGAGCAGTAACCACAGTACACTTGGTGAATCGGAGAACCTTTTGGAACACATTCAGATGCCCCGATGGTGTGGTGTCGCCTTATCCTAGGAAAAAAGTGTATGGAGCACACGAGGAGACGACGCGTCTAATCCATCTACTGGTGCCGCTGAAGTTGTCCAGTCACGAAGTTTCCAATATCGCCGTCTGACAGCGGCTGTATCCGGACATTGAGAAGCCGTCAAGATCAACCAATATATATGTATATATATATGTATATATATCGAGGTCAATCGACATTCGTACGGGAAAACGTTTGGTTGGATGCTACACAGTTACGTATCCCCCCAAACATTGACCTTCCGTTAGAATTACGAAGGGTGTAACCTTGAAAAATTCCCCCAAATTTCTCGGAGGATAGATCGCGTAAATCCTTGCACGCGACACCACATATTTGCATGACCACCGCCGGTAAGGTTTAATACCCACCGACACTTGCCGAGGGGTGCGCCATTGCTCTTGCTCTGTTAGCAAATTGCCTCCTGTGTGGAGTGAAAATTCCCAGCAGACACTTTACCCGAGCCACGAGGCTTTGGAAGCCGTCCGGTCGGGTGCAACGCAGTCGAACAGGTTCATCGCTTTTGACCCATTCGGCGCCTGGACCGAGACGTGCTCAAGACTTAGGCTGTCATTCATGGCATACGTAGGGTGTGCGCCGATTCCGCATACTGAAAAGGCTCTAAACGCGACTTGGGGAAAAGCGAAACGCGCGAATATTATATTGCCGTTTCCAGAAGTGAATTGCCAATTCACTCTGATCTGCTCTGACGACATGTCCTCAACCGCTAACCGAGGCTTGGAATGAGTATGGACAAACGGTCCGTAGCCTGGTATGTGGTGTGCCGACTTGTTTGCGCTGTCAGTTTTCGGGTAAATGTAACACTACATGTTGATGGAGCGTGCCTGTTGCGACTCGATGCGGCGTGGATAAGACAAGACGACGAAAAATCCACATTTGGGTAAGTGTTCCAGCGTATGTACGCTTTTTGGGGAAACGGATTGGGCGCTCTCTCGACCTCAACCTACGACGGCTGTTGTCCTGGCGTGTCCCAAGGCCGACAGGTGCACTGTGACCAGAGTCATCGCTACAGTTTGCTAACGTCCTTGGTATAGTTTCTCTATGACCCTTTGCACGGTACGCACATCAGAAATATTAGCTCTACCTATCTGTTTACCAAACAATTGGTGCCAAGCGTTTCGGGGGGGCTATCCAAACGTTCACGTACATATGGTACATCAGGGGGGTGTCGTCTAGTGTTTCAACAAGTGGTTTGGAAGGTCAAGCGTTTGACGGGGCGGGGGGGGGGGGGGTATTTCAGGACGATGCGTGCTGCATCGCCCTTCATGGATTCATGGAGACCCTGTAGCGCCCTTGTTGGAATGTCACCCTTGATACGGACCGTACTATATCACCCTTGATATGGACCTTTGTCCCCCTTGATAGAGCACGAATAGCATAACTGGTGTGGCACCTACATCCCAAATTGTCGCTCAAAATGCTTTCCCTAATCGTTTGTCTCTCAGAGTTTCAGGGGGGCTGTATCACCGTTGATATGGATGTAGTATGTCAAATGGCCGTCATCAAGCCTTACAGTGGGTGGCTTGAATCGCCAAGCGATTCACGGGCGGGGGGCTGTATAGTATTTCTGGCGGGTAGGGGGCTGTATCAACCTTTATACAGTGTATCGGGAGGAGGGCTAGATCACTCTTGATGTACAGTATATCCCATGGTAGTCTGTCGGGGGTGGAGGGGGAGGGGGGCTGTATCACCTACCACCCTTGCTACGTTGCGTTGGGGGTTGAGGGGGGGGGTTGGGGTGCGGCAATACCCCTCATACAGTGTATTGGAGCGTTTGGCTACATCACCCTCGATACAGTACCAAGGCGAGAGCTATTTCACACCTTGAGCGGAGTACCGGAGGGGGGGGGGGGCTCTACCACCGTTGACAATATACAGGGGGCTACATTTTACCGTTAATCTAGGGTATGATCCGGTTGATTGAGGGAGAGGGGGGAGGGGGGGGGGGTTATTGTTTTGCAGCAGACGATGTTCTCTCGAGGGGGGCTGATATTTTTCCGAGAGGGGCCGCATATTTCCTGGGTGGTTGGTATTTCGAAGGCGGGGGCGATACACTTCAGGGGTGGATCAAATGAAACAAGGGAGGATACATTAGGGGGGGGGTGATATATTTCATTGGAGGATGATGTTTTGAAGTGGGGTATCACCCGTGTATCGGCGGGAGGCGCCTGTGTTGCGGTTGATACGGTGGATGATCGGGGGGGAGGGGTGTGGGCTATATCACCCCTGATACAGTGTTTCGTGGAGGGGGGGGGAGGGTGGTCTGTATCACCCCTCATGCAGCGTATCGGGGGGGGGGGGAGAAGGGGGGATCCCCGTTGATGATAGACGAGCGGGGTATACTTCACCCTTGATATAGGTAATAATGCGGCTGTTTTCTATTAATTGCGCGCATTGAGCAGAAGTGATGGTATCCCGATGTAGTGCCGGTTCACACGCTTGGCGTACATGGAAACAAGAAGCAATGGCACTGTTGGACCAATTCTTCGGTGGGGGATGAATATAGACTGCTAATGTAGAGGTTAAGGCAACCATTGTTATGTTTTTCCAGTCAAGACTACTGGCTTAAGGAACACCATCCGACACAATTTCATGCTGGAGCAAGGCTACGGAAAGGGGGGGGTTAGCCCTCGTTTTTCACTACCCGGCCTGAGGCACTCGCACGAGCGACTCTGTACCCCTCACTGACCAAATCGCGTTAGGTGGTTGGTTTGGCGCAACGTAGCTAAACCATCCCATTAACATTTCACATCGAAAAGTTGAAACCGCACGGAAAAGACTATGACCGCAAGCAACAGGGGGGTCACTCGCGCGAGTGACCCCAAGCCACTGACAAAAAAACATCCCTTAAAAAGGGACCTCCCCCCCCCCCCCACCCCCCCCCGCAACCGTAGCCTTGGTCCTTGGCGCAAACTAAAATTGCAACCCGACGAACAAATCCACGGCCTCTATAGACTAGGTATATATACTGTTGTATATGTGCATTTTTTGTCTTCTTTTCTTCATCCCACTACATATCATCGCAATACTCTCGCTCCCCCTCCCGGCAGAAACTCAGATCCGCGGTCGCTCAGCGGGCCCTCCTCCCCCCTCTCCAACACTACGGCACGTGCCTTACATTTTTTTTGCGAGAAGAATTCAGCCTTTTCTTCTCTTGTCGACTCAGGTCCAATTGTAAAGGCGTAAAAGTCATATTCCAAACGAGACTCGACGTTCCGAAGGTATATGGGTTAAGGAGCGCCGTCATTCAGAAAGTGGTTCGATGGCAAAAAAATGGTACACCATATACCATCTATCGCAGCATGCGTCAAAGGGGGTCACCCTTTGGGCCCGTTTTATTGGCCTCGGTTTCGGGTCACTCGCGCGGGTGATCCCCCTGTTTTTGATTGCAACCTCGACCTGTTGTGAGTGTTCGTTTCAGTTGTACGATAGCAGCTTCGCGACCATGAGGTTTCGTGCAGTTCGGATTATACGATAGTTGTCCGTGATGAAATGGTGAGCTACGGTGCGCCAAACCAAAAGCTCATAAATTATTTTCGTCCGACAGTAACCAGTCGTGCACGAGTGCGAGTGGTGAAAGCCTGGCAAAAATGAAAATGAGCGTGTGCCCCCCACGTACATTTGTCCCGATTGCCGCTATATAGAGTGCCGGTTTTAGTGCAGGCGCCACAGAGGGACCAACCGTCACAAAAACTGTACGTACTTATTAAATGTACGCGATTTGTACCACGCCATGACACCCGAGAAAGTCTGACTGGAATATATATATACCGATGTGTACCATACAGATAGTTGCCTGGTGGTATCGTTAAACGTCCGAGGAAGGAGGTTCCGAGTTGGCAACGGGCGAATAAATGCAGGTTTGACGGCCCCGAGTTGAGAATATATCCGAAGGATACCAGAACAGAGAGGCCTCATTCATTGCCGGCATCTCCACCCGACACATGCGTCCAGCGAGGGTACGAACGAACTAGTCTATTCCCTGATCTCTCGTCACTCGAGGAAAAGCTCTGCGTTAAGAAGCAGGCCGCTGCAGAAGATACCTACGGTAGGAGCCCTCTTTTTCGCAGTGGCTTGCCGTCACTTGCGGAAAGTATCAACATCATGGTACGGGAGATACCTTCGTGTTCGCTGCCGGGTTGAGCCACCTCGCACGAGGGACCCCTGACTCCATGCCTCACCGGCGAACTACTATTGGCAATTGGTTTTGGGGAAAGAGTAGCCAACTATTCCATTGATTGGTGATCCATGTACATCTAAATCATAGCAGCGGGAAACTTAAGACGGCAAACAAAAATGAGGGGGCAGTCGCACGGGTGACTCCCAGCCACTGGAACAAAGCCCCCCAAAAAGGAGGTTCCCTTAACGTAGTCTGGTTCGAAAAAATGACCGTCATGTTCAATTGCTCTATTGAAGCTTTGGTGCTGTTCTCGGCTTGCCATGTGAAAACGCCATGGAACGGTAAGCTACTCTGCGCCAAACGAATGGGCGTGGTTACTGTTGTCCTCGAGTTAGAGGGTCACCCAGGAGTGAGTGGGTCAAAACCTCACAAGCGAGAAAGAGGTATACCCCTCGCACCGAGCCCATGATCTGTTTAATAGAAACAGGCCATCAGATACGCAACAGGCTAGTGAGAAACAGGGTACCAATTCACCCAGCGAAGATGAGGGTGACCAAGAACGACAAGGCTGCGCTGTCTCAAGGTGAAAATACCAACGTATGGAGTCGAAGTGCTGGACCACGTGCATGACGCAACCTCATCCCAACGGAGAAGCTCAGCCTAGGTCGGTTTAGAGGTGGTTTTTCCAAGGCACGAGATATCTAGAAGAAAGGACGCCCGCTACGACAAAGGCACACCACTTTTGTTTTCTGAAGGTTCCTCAATTTCAGAGATTATGATCTCTCCCAAAGACTGATTTGGAGAATAGGTAAACTGCTGCCAGATGATAAATTCCACACGCACACGGCGTAGGTGCGAAACGAGAACCGTGGAAACAACACGGGCTGTTTGCGACAATTTTTGGTTGAGGTCTTCCGTCATCGAGAAGAAAAAAAAAAAAAGACGAAAAGTGCTGCCTCTACCGTACCACCTGTCAACTTCAGTGTTCACAGTGAATATATATGGTAAACGACGCGATGTACAATTTATTTTGGCATGATTACACTAACCGTTTTTGGTCTGAATGACGACGCTTTTGGTTTACACTCTATCTTGGGAATAATGCCCTTCTTGATTACCAATGCTACAGTATTACCCCCTTATTCACGACCGGGTTTGAACCGCTCGCGCGGTGATTCTCGACTCCGTACGTCCCGAATATATATATATATATATATATATATATATATACACACGCTGACACAGGCTGGGTTTCTAGTTTGGGAGAGGGTGATCTCTACACTATAGTCTAGACTAAATATATATATATACATATTGTCCGATTTTGTTGGCGACGCATAGGCAATATTTCCATTGAATTGGAGATCGACAAAGATAATAGTCTATATATGTCAAAACAAAAACAGCACGAACCTAAAGGCCACGAGAAATTTGCGGGTTCACTCGAGCAAATGACGCCGAGCCGCTGGCAAAAGAAGTCCCAGATTTTCCCCCCATACGGTAGAAGTAACCCTATCATCCCATTTTTGTTATTGACCTGTTCCTTAAACTCCGTATTTCGTGCTGCATGTATAAGTTGTAGGTACCTGTATTAGGGCGAAGCCGTGCTTGAAGGCGGGGGAAACATATCCCTTCTCCGCATCGTTTAGCCCTCTCTTAAACGCGTTGTCGGCAAAGGCTCTGCTGAACCGCAGGCGTTCCTGATCTGACAACAAAAATGAGGCCCGAGTCGGTCGCAGGTTCGGGAGCAAGGCACGGGAGAGAACGGTTGGACAGGGTAAGGTACGGTTGGACAGAGTATGATAGGGTAGGGCATAATATAAGGTATATATTAGGGTAGGGTAGGGTAGAGTATTGTAGGGTAGAGGATAGGGTAGGGTATTGTAGGGTAGGGTAGGATGGGGTATTGTAAGGTCGGGCAGGATGGGGGATTTTAGGGTAGGGTAGAGTAGAGCACGGCACGGCAGGCTACAGTAGGATGGAGCACGGTAGTTTAAGGTGAGGTATGGGGTAGGGTAAGGCAGGGCGGAGCGGGGCACGATTTGGTAGGGTACGGTAGGGCAGGCTAACGAAGGGCAGGGGAGAGTAGAGTGTCAGTGTCATTATGCGGCACGGGTGTGGGCGGTAAGAAAAGAAGACTTGAGACAGGGGGGACAAGATTTTTACTTTCCTCAAATATGTTGGCCTTGTCCCTAGCGGCGATGTGGATACAGCAGTACGTGCTAAACCCCTCCCGTGTCCAAGCGGAAAATACATAAGTCCATGCAGAGATGCGTCGGTTCTTGTCTACAGAAATGGGCCGCAAGTTGAGCGACCATGCCACGGAATACCATGCCACGGAATAGTTGCACAATTTTTTTCTTATTTCTAGACTGTTCACATGAAGAGCTTTCTACTACACGATAACGATTACTACGAAGAAACCGGACAGGCAGTCCGACGAAGAAGGCAATGAACGACCAAAAATGTACACCAAAACAATGTCTTGTTTTCAACAAGAATGACTTACCGACGATGATTTCGGCTCAAGCCCCGTTATTCTATACAATACTATTCACGCGTGTTCCACACACCTCTAGCGTAGCACGCCCCGAATGCAGGCAGAGAACGCAACAAATATACGACCCCGGGGGACATGTTGGTTACAGCACCAGGAAGTATATGGCCTAAACCTACTCTACAAAAATAATTGGTAACAACAGACATGCGATGTGACTTTAGGGCTCTGTTGTTCGTTTTTCGTCACCCCCCTCTCAGCGCGACAAGGTTCGTAGGTTTCCCTCTCCTTACGGTTTTCGTAGGCAGGGCGTACGACACTGGCCATCGTTGTGTCGACCGACCATCTCACCTTGCCGTTTCAAATCTGAACCCCAGTCTATTTCCCCCATGGAACCTGTCACCTTTGTTAGACCACGTTTCTAGGGACCTGTGCTACGCTAGAGACAAAAAAGGGAACCGTTTTGTTATCTCTGAGGCTTCAAAATCCTTTTGAAAGTCCACATACCTCACGCGCGCCGAAACCCTTACATTAGCAAATCGAGAACGCTGTACCCGACGACCAAACCCGTGGCTACGGAAAAAAAATATTCACATTTATTTGCCAAACAAAGATGATTTTTCGATGAGTAATTTGATCGGGGCGCACATGCTACGTACGATAGATTTACCACTACTTTCGTTTCTGAAATGTTTTCCGGATGACGGGGCTCCTTTGAACTCACCACCGTCGGAAACGGGCCCATTTTTTTCTCATGCTTTTTTGTCGTGTACCTAGGCCTTGGGATTTTCATGGGGTCTATGTAGAGCAGTTTTTTTTTTATCTCCGCATCTTCATTTAGGATATCACAGATCTTGAGCTCCAACGTGGGGAACCTCAGGAAGAACGTGGCGCGGACCCATCGTATAGCACGCGTCTTGAGCAAAGGAGGTCCATCGTTTCCCGGAACATATATTTGGCAAAAAGCGATACCTCGACCGTAGCAGGCGTCGAGGGACCGACGCAATTCCACAGCAGGGTGGGGGCACTTCGAAGGCGTCGTTTCTTCCACGGCCCTGAGCCACTCGCCACACGCGAGCGGCCAGACTTGTGATTTTGAGGTTTTCGATAGGTCGAAAAACCACGGAACAATTGTTTGCTACGCTGTTCCACCGAAATCACGCTTCTTCTTATTAAGCTCGTTGTCGAGCAAAAAACTGCAGAGCTTTTTCGCGCAACTCAAGGAGGAGGAGAAGATGGGGACACCCGCCCCCCTAGCACATCTTTTTTCATATCTGGATTTCATAATACACCAGTATCTTCGAGCCAGTTCTTCTCCTCAGATAGTATGGGATAGGTGCACTGGCATCACCTCCCACGGTTGGTGAAGCCACTTCTTCCTATACGTTTATTAATATTCCATCTTCTTAAGTGGAATACTTCATATCCCATACTTTTACATCATCCATGATGTTCTGCAATTTTGAAGCCCAGCGTCATTCGACGGGAAATTTTACTACGGGTGCGGCTACGGCGGGTTACCGTGCCCGAGAGAGGGTGGGAAAGCGACGAACGCGACACAGACACCCTAGGCCAGCGCAACTCACGAAACAAATAGGTAGAGAAAAACAAAAGCGTCCTACATCATTAGCATATGTTTTGACCTCTGCTGTTGCGGGAGTTGTGCCGTCCTTTGGTTGTGACGCTCGTCGGTTTGGTAACTGTTGTTGACTCGTGCTACGATAGAGGTAGATTCACTTTTCTTCTGAATATATTTTCATGAATGACGGGGCTCTTTCACCTAAATTCGCCGGAATTTAGGCATTTTTTTTTGCATGATTCTCTTTGCGTACCTGGGCGTTGGGAAGTTTTATCCAATAGCATATTATATTGAGTTTTCTCCAAATGAGTTTTTCGGGAGAAGTCTTAAGCTCCGAAAGTGAGGGACCTGAGAGCAAAAAGTGGTGCAACTCTATGATAGTACGCGTCTATTTATCCGTTTTTTGATTACCCAATCAAATTTGAACGAAGACAACGGTAGGAGGGTAGCACTGCATACGTTTCGCTACTACTGCCACACTCAATCAACACACTCGCACGGGCGACTCTGTACCTAACCGAAGAAAAGACGGTGGGCAATTTTCTTGGCACATGTGGATGCAGATCGCAAAAAAAAAAAAAAAAAACAGCACGACCGTTCAAGACCGCGAAAGGAACAGCTGTGTCACTCGTGCGAGTCAACCCGACGAGCACCACTGCAAAGCAAACAAAGGGCGCCAAAGTGTGACCCCCCCCCCCCCCCCCTAAGAACTCCGTAGGTTTGGAATTTGGCACTTACTTAGCAAAACACCATCATTATGTAGGGCGTGGCGAGTAGAAGGGACGGTTAGAACATAGGACACACGACGAAGATCACGGCCATGTAGGGGAAGATGTACCTCAATTTTCACAAACGGTTGTCACCAGTCGAGCGAGGGACTCTGTGCCCCACTCCCACAAACACGTTCGTTCGACGATTTTGTTGGTGCAGCGTGTTGCCAACCATACCTTTTCGTATATTAATACGCGAGAAGAATGTTAAACAAACGTTGTTGGCGCCAGCTAGCGTTTAGGTTGCGAACGCAACTAAGTTAAATCGACACACGGCGCGTATGAAAATACGTGGAAGTGTGGCGAGCTTGAGTTTTTTTTTTCCCCCTATGAATCCGCCCGAGATTTGAAAAAAGAGAGAAAAAAAAGCCTGATACCGCAAGGAACAAGGGGGTTACTCGCACCAGTGACACCGAACCACCCGAAAAAAAAGGTCCCTAAAAAAAAGAGACATACACCCGCCCCAACTGCAGCAATGGTCGCAAGGGCTGCAAGCGTAGGGGTATCCCTACGCTGACGCATGCCACGGCGGAGGTGAATCGAAAAACCTGTCCGAGGCTCCTCGGAGCTCCTCGGTTGAGGAGGGCCATATCAATAAGCTACTTGCATTAAGGATTTTAAATCGTAATTTTTGCTGTGGGGGGAGAAAAATCGAGAAAATAATAACTTGGTTAATGTAGGGTCATGGCCCAGTTTGAGAGGGAAAAAAAGCATAGTAGAATCCCATATAAAAAAATTGAACAATCGACCAGCCAGCCAGGACACCAACACATCGAGGCACACATCATCTTCCACAGGGCATCCCGGACACACCAAACGGCATCCACAACACCTAAGCACCCTCTCAAAGAGGCTACCAGGTTCCTGGTGGACGATCTGCGGGGTTGCCCACGGCAGACAGGCTGACGCGTCATCAAGAGTGCCCGAAGCGGCGCAAATTTAGCTCTTAGCTACGAACACGTAGCAGCCAGCAAGCATTTTTCGAAATCAGAAGGCTCTTCTCACGTTCTTTGGACACCGACGAGCTGTGGCCCACACACAAACGCAACGCGCCACAAGTGCTCCACACACGCCAACGCCACAGGTGCGGAAGGCTCAACCGGCCCCATCCCTGGCCCGCAGCAAAGCCTGTTTGCAGCCCACCAACAACAACAGCAGTAGTAGTGCGGCCTTTCGGCGTTTTTGAATATTTTGAGCAGTCTGCTCAATAATCAAAAAGCCACACCGGTACATGAAAACCCGCGAACAGTTTGAAATTCAAAAGCTCGGAGATCGGAAGACAGGAGGACGACACCATTCAAGGCATACATGTACCATAGACACGGTGGTGCGCCTTTCTTCACCCTGAAGCAGCTCGTCTCTACCCCTGAGGCAGCCGGTCTCCACTCTTGAAGAAGCCGGTGGTCTCCACCGTTTCCACCGTTTCGAAGCCTCGAGTTTCCTCCTTTGGAACCCTCCTTGTTTTGCGCGGCCGTTCCCCATGTTACACCATCGGTGTATCTGCCACTTCCGGTCTTGCAAAGAGGACGGCACAGATGCAACCTTTGGTCTTCGGCTACACGATCCAGCCAGATGTTTGTGGCTCGCGAGACGTCGCCCGGATGGCCAGGAGTGGTCAGGGAAACATTCGAGAGTTTCATCATTTATTGATGTTACAAACAAGATCGACAAAATCGGCAACACAGATCTTGCCTTTAAATATCTACTGCTGCTGTACATCATGACGTGGTAATCGATGACCCGTCCTAGGTGTGCATTTCCAAATCGTTTCATATTGTTTTTAGTCTCTGTCCCGTCTCCCCCTCCTCTGGCATGAAACCCAATCCAACCACATTATCAACATACATCAAACATCATTGTCATCAGAGCCTTCAAACCGTTGTGCTTCGTTCTCAGCAGTTGAGCACATATCAACAGCAGTTGAGCACATTAATAACAGCAGTTGAGCACGTCATCAACGCACGAGAAAGAGTGACAGAAAATTGCGCCGCAGTAACCCACACAGCAGCAGCAGCACAGCAGCCTGTACGCGGTCGGTAGTCAGCGTGGAGGGTAGGAACCGGTCGCTGGGCTCCCTGCCGTGTGTACTTATACCCTGCCGTGATGTTTGCTGCGGTGCAATTTTCCTTTCTGCAACAATACCTCTTGTTCATACTCCCAGCCTAAACTTCCCAGAATCATAAAAAATATACTACCAGGTACAGCACAGCCGGTAGCATGACCAGAAGATTGTTTGTTATGTGTGGTGAGTACACCCGGAGTCCGTGCTTATTATCCATCCTAGAGACATACAAAGTATATGTGAGACAGGGCAAACAACAATCTCAGTAAACAAGGAATCAACATAGTCTAATGAAGCAAGTGAAACGCCGGCGTACCGGGCACGACAGCAAAACAAAACGGGCGAGACCATAATATAAGGAAAAAATTGAAACTTGAAAAAGAAAACGCCAGGGAGGAGCTCTGAAGAACGACAGATGCAAAAAAGCCAGAACGGCCACAAGAGAAACAACCTCCGTGCTGGTGAAGGGAAACAGCTAACTGTTGCACGGACGAAACAACAGGAAGAAGAGGAAGATATCTTCTTAAGGCCGGCGGGGAGGAAAAACAAGTAAACAAAAAGAGGAAAAAGGCAACACCTGAAAACGAACAAAGCAAGCAAGACAACAAGTAAATGGCATTACTGCCGCGTTCGCGCTTCCCCTTTGATCTCGATGAATACACACAAAGGAAAACATTACCGCTCACTGTAATGTTTAGGGCTATGCCATAGTACTTCAACACGCTCCACAAAGTAGTCAAACCGGTAGCTTGCCACACCATGTACCATTTCGATTCGGCGTTCGTCCACAGCTGTATCGGTACCCCCCCCCCCCCCCCCCCCCCCCCCCTCCCTCCAGTTCACCCTTGTTGCTGTTCTTGGTGTCCACTGTTGCGTGGATTAACCAGCTCTTATCCGCCTCGGTCCTATGCCATTTCGCCATGAAGCGGCCCGCCGCGTCGACGACCCCCCGGTACCAGTTTCCACTCCTCTTAGCCGCCCTCGACCATAGCACACTTTTTACTCCTAACAGCAAAGCGGGGTTGTCCGTTGAATGCGTTGATATCGTCTGCTACAGCTTGAGCCCAGTTCTTTTCTGGTCGGCCTGGTCCCGGGTTTTCCCCACACCAACCATCGTCCCGAACATCACCCGATGAGTCAGCCGCTCAGTTGTCGTCCTTTGTACGGCTCCCGCAAAGAGGAGGTGGCTTTTGCGTGGTCGTCTCAACGCTTTCACATTGTGTTGAGGGTCTTGGCGGTCGATATATTATGGTGGTCGGTGCGTTGTCGGAGCTGGGAGCCCAAATCGGTTAGGAGGAGGTTTTGAGTGTGCCGTTCATAGGTCAGCAAAGAGCCCCTGGCAGAGATTCCGAGCCACACGCCCGTACAGTAGGGTGTCAATCTCCTCGGTCCTTAGCAGGCGCACCTTTAGTATGAACGAAGCATCTTCCATATCGTACAGCTCACGCTTGAAACGATCGTAGAATGTCCCGCTTGAAACGATCGTAGCATGCCCACGCGAGTGGGATCTGTCGATAATTTATGGCGTAATGTCGGCGCTTTCGTTGATAAGACCGAGCCCAGGCAAAGAAAATGCATCGTCTGCATACATACCTCTGGCCCGCCGCTTCGATAACAAGCGGTGGGGCCGGGAGAACCTTGTTGAGAGTGCGGGGTATCGTTCTCTCCTTTTTCGTTTCGCACACGGTGAGGCCTGCTGTTTCGAAAACGGTCACACTGACAGTAATCTTTGCAAGGTTTTCCTTTGATTTACAAACAACGCCTTCATCGTCGGCGTACAGCATACCGCAGACTGGCCTCCGTACATGTGCCAGTGGTTCAACCTCCAACCCGCCCTCCCCGAAGTCCTCCTCGAGGTGCACCAAGTCCTCAAAAAATCTGGGTCCTCACTGAAACTTAGCGGAACTGAATGTATCGCTGTGCGGGGAAAAATTCATTGCGAAGGAGAGGCGACGGTACACATCCTTGCCACAATCCCTGAGTGACGTCA
Source organism: Undaria pinnatifida (assembly GCA_012845835.1). NCBI lineage: Eukaryota > Phaeophyceae > Laminariales > Alariaceae > Undaria > Undaria pinnatifida. Next base: position 7,628,172 of record JABAKD010000023.1, on the reverse strand, counting down.
TGCCATTCATAGTTTTCACCGTCATCCATACGCACCCGAGCTCGCATGCTTTCGTGGAACTGGCCAATAACGGAAAATATTTTCTCGGATACGCATTCCAACTAAACACTCAACATCACGGCATATTTTTTTTGTCACAAAATATATCTTGATCAATCAGCAGGCTCGGCGTAGATGAGAGGGGCAACAGCCCTGGGTTCAGTCAAGGGCGCAAGCAGTACCGCGCAACCCGTGCGAGCCCCATCCACAGTAAAGCGCGGTCCTACGCTATCCAGCCCGCGATCAAGGGGGTGTTGTGTTGTTTTTGTTGTACATGAATGATAGTTTTTGCTTTTTCGGGAGAAGCGAGCAAGGGCCGCATTATATATGTTTTGTCACGGCAATGTGGAGGTAAAGCGCGAACTCGAAGAACGTAAGATGACTGTGAGATAGGCACACTCCACACAGACAAAACACAGACAAAGCACAGACAGTGGGCGCCCACGCCCACGCCGATTTCTGCAGGCCTCTGGCATGGCCTGCACCATGGATTCCACAGAGTTTTTTTTTTTTAATACGTGACATCATCGACCGATCGCTTCCTGCTTTGGGTGGATAACGACCAATGACAGCGATTAGCCCATTTGTGGTCTATTCAACGACTGGGTACAGATGAAATTTGTTTTTTTGATTACGTTCGTGGGAATAAAAAATATTTGAATTTTTGAAGAAAATATGGGCATGCGTTGGCTTTCGCGTCTACTCAAGAAAGTCGCGCGGGAGGTGGATCTCAAGAGGCTGCTGTGACGAGGGCGCCATGGCGTCGTTCCTGTAAACGGCCACGTTCTCATGCACAAGTATCGAGCACGCGGATGACGTACCAGAGACGATGTTGACCGTTATTGGCCAGTTCCACGAAAGCATGCGAGCTCGGGTGCGTATGGATGACGGTGAAAACTATGAATGGCATGACGTCACTCAGGGATTGTGGCAAGGATGTGTACCGTCGCCTCTTCTTCGCAATGAATTTTTCCCCGCACAGCGATACATTCAGTTCCGCTAAGTTTCAGTGAGGACCCAGATTTTTTGAGGACTTGGTGCACCTCGAGGAGGACTTCGGGGAGGGCGGGTTGGAGGTTGAACCACTGGCACATGTACGGAGACCAGTCCGTGGTATGCTGTACGCCGACGATGAAGGCGTTGTTTGTAAATCAAAGGAAAACCTTGCAAAGATTACTGTCAGTGTGATCGTTTTCGAAACAGCAGGCCTCACCGTGTGCGAAACGAAAAAGGAGAGAACGATACCCCGCACTCTCAACAAGGTTCTCCCGGCCCCACCGCTTGTTATCGAAGCGGCGGGCCAGAGGTATGTATGCAGACGATGCATTTTCTTTGCCTGGGCGCGGTCTTATCAACGAAAGCGCCGACATTACGCCATAAATTATCGACAGATCCCACTCGCGTGGGCATGCTACGATCGTTTCAAGCGGGACATTCTACGATCGTTTCAAGCGTGAGCTGTACGATATGGAAGATGCTTCGTTCATATTGAAGGTGCGCCTGCTAAGGACCGAGGAGATTGACACCCTACTGTACGGGCGTGTGGCTCGGAATCTCTGCCAGGGGCGCTTTGCTGACCTATGAACGGCACACTCAAAACCTCCTCCTAACCGATTTGGGCTCCCAGCTCCGACAACGCACCGACCACCATAATATATCGACCGCCAAGACCCTCAACACAATGTGAAAGCGTTGAGACGACCACGCAAAAGCCACCTCCTCTTTGCGGGAGCCGTACAAAGGACGACAACTGAGCGGCTGACTCATCGGGTGATGTTCGGGACGATGGTTGGTGTGGGGAAAACCCGGGACCAGGCCGACCAGAAAAGAACTGGGCTCAAGCTGTAGCAGACGATATCAACGCATTCAACGGACAACCCCGCTTTGCTGTTAGGAGTAAAAAGTGTGCTATGGTCGAGGGCGGCTAAGAGGAGTGGAAACTGGTACCGGGGGGTCGTCGACGCGGCGGGCCGCTTCATGGCGAAATGGCATAGGACCGAGGCGGATAAGAGCTGGTTAATCCACGCAACAGTGGACACCAAGAACAGCAACAAGGGTGAACTGGAGGGAGGGGGGGGGGGGGGGGGGGGGGGGTACCGATACAGCTGTGGACGAACGCCGAATCGAAATGGTACATGGTGTGGCAAGCTACCGGTTTGACTACTTTGTGGAGCGTGTTGAAGTACTATGGCATAGCCCTAAACATTACAGTGAGCGGTAATGTTTTCCTTTGTGTGTATTCATCGAGATCAAAGGGGAAGCGCGAACGCGGCAGTAATGCCATTTACTTGTTGTCTTGCTTGCTTTGTTCGTTTTCAGGTGTTGCCTTTTTCCTCTTTTTGTTTACTTGTTTTTCCTCCCCGCCGGCCTTAAGAAGATATCTTCCTCTTCTTCCTGTTGTTTCGTCCGTGCAACAGTTAGCTGTTTCCCTTCACCAGCACGGAGGTTGTTTCTCTTGTGGCCGTTCTGGCTTTTTTGCATCTGTCGTTCTTCAGAGCTCCTCCCTGGCGTTTTCTTTTTCAAGTTTCAATTTTTTCCTTATATTATGGTCTCGCCCGTTTTGTTTTGCTGTCGTGCCCGGTACGCCGGCGTTTCACTTGCTTCATTAGACTATGTTGATTCCTTGTTTACTGAGATTGTTGTTTGCCCTGTCTCACATATACTTTGTATGTCTCTAGGATGGATAATAAGCACGGACTCCGGGTGTACTCACCACACATAACAAACAATCTTCTGGTCATGCTACCGGCTGTGCTGTACCTGGTAGTATATTTTTTATGATTCTGGGAAGTTTAGGCTAGGAGTATGAACAAGAGGTATTGTTGCAGAAAGGAAAATTGCACCGCAGCAAACATCACGGCAGGGTATAAGTACACACGGCAGGGAGCCCAGCGACCGGTTCCTACCCTCCACGCTGACTACCGACCGCGTACAGGCTGCTGTGCTGCTGCTGCTGTGTGGGTTACTGCGGCGCAATTTTCTGTCACTCTTTCTCGTGCGTTGATGACGTGCTCAACTGCTGTTATTAATGTGCTCAACTGCTGTTGATATGTGCTCAACTGCTGGGAACGAAGCACAACGGTTTGAAGGCTCTGATGACAATGATGTTTGATGTATGTTGATAATGTGGTTGGATTGGGTTTCATGCCAGAGGAGGGGGAGACGGGACAGAGACTAAAAACAATATGAAACGATTTGGAAATGCACACCTAGGACGGGTCATCGATTACCACGTCATGATGTACATCAGCAGTAGATATTTAAAGGCAAGATCTGTGTTGCCGATTTTGTCGATCTTGTTTGTAACATCAATAAATGATGAAACTCTCGAATGTTTCCCTGACCACTCCTGGCCATCCGGGCGACGTCTCGCGCGCCACAAACATCTGGCTGGATCGTCTAGCCGAAGACCAAAGGTTGCATCTGTGCCGTCCTCTTTGCAAGACCGGAAGTGGCAGATACACCGATGGTGTAAAACATGGGGAACGGCCGCGCAAAACAAGGAGGGTTCCAAAGGAGGAAACTCGAGGCTTCGAAACGGTGGAAACGGTGGAGACCACCGGCTTCTCCAAGAGTGGAGACCGGCTGCCTCAGGGGTAGAAACGAGCTGCTTCAGGGTGAAGAAAGGCGCACCACCGTGTCTATGGTACATGTATGCCTTGCATGGTGTCGTCCTCCTGTCTTCCGATCTCCGAGCTTTTGAATTTCAAACTGTTCGCGGGTTTTCATGTACCGGTGTGGCTTTTTGATTATTGAGCAGACTGCTCAAAATATTCAAAAACGCCGAAAGGCCGCACTACTACTGCTGTTGTTGTTGGTGGGCTGCAAACAGGCTTTGCTGCGGGCCAGGGATGGGGCCGGTTGAGCCTTCCGCACCTGTGGCGTTGGCGTGTGTGGAGCACTTGTGGCGCGTTGCGTTTGTGTGTGGGCCACAGCTCGTCGGTGTCCAAAGAACGTGAGAAGAGCCTTCTGATTTCGAAAAATGCTTGCTGGCTGCTACGTGTTCGTAGCTAAGAGCTAAATTTGCGCCGCTTCGGGCACTCTTGATGACGCGTCAGCCTGTCTGCCGTGGGCAACCCCGCAGATCGTCCACCAGGAACCTGGTAGCCTCTTTGAGAGGGTGCTTAGGTGTTGTGGATGCCGTTTGGTGTGTCCGGGATGCCCTGTGGAAGATGATGTGTGCCTCGATGTGTTGGTGTCCTGGCTGGCTGGTCGATTGTTCAATTTTTTTATATGGGATTCTACTATGCTTTTTTTCCCTCTCAAACTGGGCCATGACCCTACATTAACCAAGTTATTATTTTCTCGATTTTTCTCCCCCCACAGCAAAAATTACGATTTAAAATCCTTAATGCAAGTAGCTTATTGTTTCACCCAAAAAAACATTATCCTGAGCAAACTTACATAGACTACTACGTTGTGCCCAGAAGAACAAGCCCGTGTCGTAGTAGGCATACAACATCAAGTGCAAAGACTAAGTCGTACCCAGAAGAACAACCCCGTGACCTAGTGGGCGTACAGCAGCATGAAGCACTTACCCAGCAAGATAATGTTTAGAAGAGCGAAATTTAGGACTACGTCGAACCCAGATCAACAACCCCGCGTCCTAATGTTATCGATAGTGTAGTCTAGTCATTGTAGTCATACAATGTTAAGTGCTTCACACAGCAACGTATTATTTATGGCAAAGTTAATGACTACGTCGTACCCAGAGAAACAACCGCGTGTCCTAGCAGGCATGCAACATCAAGTAGTTCACCCAACGACACATCCTTTAGCGTCCCAATTAAGGTCTACATCGTACCCAGAAAAAACAACCCCGTGCCCCGGTAGGCACACATGTTCACCGGGAATGCCAAACTGCAGCAGTACCGTCGTTCCCACGACGATGGTTGGGACTACGGGCCTTAACCCCTTTAGAGCCCCCGAACTCCTCCCTATACTAAATCCAAATAATTAAGTCCCCAAAAACGGGTTTCCAGCTGTAGAGGCCCCTTGATCTAGAACTTTTTTTTCGTGCAAATATCTGCTACCTCTGTCGCATCTCGCGTCCAGCGTGCGCGTCCACCAATGATACACGGGACGGGGGATCAATCCACAGAAGCCTTGTCTTTTTCCAGTCCCCCGGAGAAACTAGCTCGAGTGACCCCCCTGCTGCTCCCCTTTGTTATTTGAAGCTTAGGTGCTCTCACATTTTTTGTTACATGAGTCCGGAATGAAATTGTTGACGACTCTACGGCAAGCATATCGACTTAAAACAACTCGTCAGAGAGGCACATACATACAGTCACCCGCGCGAGTGCCTCGAAACAAGTAGTGCAAAACGGGGGGGACCCCCCGTACCGTGCAGCCTTCCGCTGAACTACGAAGCATGTCAGACACATACATGTTATACGCGTGTCACGATGATGAACGCTTGCGACACGTACGTGCTACTGCAAACATTTCGCCGCTTTTTCGGGCAAGGAACGGCAAAAAGGGCTGGTTTTAAGCAAAAGCGCCTGAAAGTGCAACCCGTTGGCAGAACCAAAGGGGCGGTATGTGTACCTCATCCTAAAACACTGACTTGAAAAATACATTATGAAAGTGCAAACCGAATACCAAACCCATGGCCTATGTACAGGTTTACTTTGCTGTGTCCCCTACGGCGGATATGGAAAATGTAATCTTAACCTCACCACACACAAGGGCGCACAAGGAAAGTTATCCCGCACACCTACCCTGCCCCCCCCCCCCCTCCGAGGCCCTAAAATATGTATTTTTAAAATTTAATTTTTCACTTTTGTTTCTTGCTTGGTGGTTCGTTTCTTGGCTGTGCCCCTATGGATGGTTTACTGCAAACTCTTTTGTTTTAACAAAGAGGCTTGACACGCTAGCCAACATTGCAAGAGCAAGGGATGTCAACCTGTACTTTAGGTTGTATAGGTATGTGAATCCTTGCATCAGTGCAAGGTGGTCAATGTAGTCAGAAACAATCAATGATGGGCAAGGGCCGCGCTTGGGCACGAACCCTATAAGCCTTCGTGCCCTTTATGTCCAAACACGGTGCGCCCGTGCCTCCTGGTTGTTTCACCTTTCCCGCACAACCTGGACTCAAGATGTTGAGGGAGACAGTTGGCACCGCGTGGAAAGACACGCGATTCAGGTTTATCCGAGCCTCCCACGACACCCCCTACTTGATAATACCTTGGAAAGTTGATAGGGATCGATGGAGAACAGGCTCCCGGACAGCCGGACCTACTCCCGCGCAGTAGATGGGAGCGTGGACAAGCCTCCTGTCATGGGGACCACTACCGTCTGCAGCGTCGGAGAAAACACCATCCATATAAATAACCGCGCCCTCACAATCCTTAAGCCCGTCGCAACTCCCGTCGCAACCACGTCAGCGCAACTGCCCGCGCACGCACCCCCCTCACCCTCGCTCACAACTCCCGTCACAACCACGTTGGTGTCACTGCCCGCGCCCACACCACCCCCACTCCTGCTCACAAATCCCGTCGCCACTACGTCAGCGTCACCGCTTGCGCCCCCGCCGCTAGTACTGTCTATCAACACCGGCGACTCCTTCGCGCCGTCCGTGGCGCTCTTCGGTTTGAAAAAATCCAGCAATGTGCGCCCGCTCCCCACCGCCGCCGCGGCGCGAGCACCCCTGTCGACACACGTTGGTCGACATGCAACTTGCGACATGAGCAATAGCAATTGATCAGCCGTGGAATGAGAATACGAATTTGCTCCTGATTTTCACATACCTACACACATCGACAAGGCCTGCAGCCTCATACACTGCGCGACTAAAATACGTCCAGCGTGGCAGTTCCCAAACTGCTGAACACGAGCGAACGACCTCCCGTATAAATTGTGAAGCCGTATATTAACAACCAGGTATATTTCCCAAACACCATATCATAAATAAAATATAGATCTAATGTACCACGCAGCTTGCAAAGTTGAGTTTCAATCATTCAATCGGTCGTACTCACATCTGACGTTTTTCAATTTATTAAATGGAAACTGCTTGTGCTAGCGAATGCAACAACTGCTGTCCTCACAAGTCCTCACTTGTGTTGGAGCGACTGTTCGTGAGTCTCCCACGTGGGTCCAGCTCAGTTGCCCTATATTGCGTCCGAAATCGCGCTTGCACTTCTTGCACACCCAGTTGCCGCTGCTGGTCTTCGCGGCAATTTTTCCGATAGGCACAGCTGCTCGCATGCGGAAGGCGGGTGCAGGGACTAAAAGGGACGCGGAGTAACTTGGTTGGTTCGCATTTCTTGCACGTTTTTGGGGGAATTTTGATCATGCGGCCACGGCTCCTGGTATTGCTGCTCTGCTGCTGCTGTTGCTCCTCCTGCTGCTGCTGCTGCCAAGGCTAGGCTTCTGCTACTGCTGATGTTGTCAGTTATAGGGGAGGAGGCAGCACGACACACACACTGCTCGATGGTGAGTACTTAGTTTGGTCTTTGCAATGCTTGCCGCTGCTGCTGCTGTTGCGAGGTACACGATACCCTCCAATATCACATTACAGCCCTCATGCCTCTTGACTCACTATCTGTGCTGTGCCGAACATTCATGCTCAATGGCCTGGCCCTCGACCATTCCTGAACCGTCACCGAAGTTGGCACCGTCACCAAGTTGTTTCACAAAACATGTCGTGTGTCGACGTAGCTCACTCGTACTCGCAACCCCGCGCTAGCTAGCGCGTCCTTCAGTTCCCGTTGTGACGACAGCGCTAGCGGTCTTTACCGGCGGTCCCCGTTACCGCCCCAGTGGTGCAAGCCTCTGTTGTTTACGGATGCGTTCTGAGCATGCCAGCCCGACCTGGTCCCCGGTGATCAAGTAAGTGCGGCGGATAGCTAGTCCACCGGAACAACAACACTCCTGGTCATGCGAGACTTGCGCAAGCTCACCCAGTAACAACCCCCCCGGCTATAAGGAAAGAGTTTACCCCGACGGCATTGAATTTGCTGCGGTCACGGTGTCCACCATCACACTGCTACCCGTTCGGGCGTTGGTACCACACTAGTATACATTAAAAAAAAAACGTATGTATGTAGACTATGTATGTACATATCACGCCTGCTACTGTAAAGGTGCGCAATGTTTTCTTGTGAGGCTCCTAGATCGGGAATATTAAGACCTCGCTTCCGCAAACTGTTTTTTTTATTTTTTGAGAAAAATTCAACTGTGTCCGTACCGGATGAAAAAAAAAAACTGACCTCTGGTACACCACTAGAATGATCGAAAAAAAAAAAAATAGTAGTTATATATAGATGATATGATTCCGGCATATAATATTATGGCTTAAGCTAAGGTGCCACGTCGTTCAAAAAACTCTTCAGACGAAAATGACTACCTCTATCGTAGCACGCGTCATACACAATGCGGAGATTCGAATGCCTTTCCAGCGATTCCCGGTTGAACAAGCCCCGTCATCCAGATTGAAACTATGAAACTTTAGCGAACAGGAGTGCTGGGCTCTATCGTAGCATGCTCTCTTCTGTTACGAGGGGTTCAGCTTGCCAAGGCAGGCATTTGGTCGACCTTTCCTTGCCAAGTTAGTCGGTCAAACAGACAACCAAGAATCATGCACTCTGATTTCTTTTACAAAATGGCGTCGTCGACAGGTCATTGGTGCTTTTGGGTCGTGGGTTCGAACCCCATCATCCAGCGGCAGCAAACCCTTGCGACTTTCTCCATGCAGAACTCGTGAGAAATAGTCTACCCGGTATGACACCCAGAAAAAGGAGTCGCGTGGGTGTTGACACATACATGTTCTTCTGACCGAACTGCTACCACCCCACCGTTTCAGCGCGGGGGGGGTAGCTTAGTTTGGGCAGGGAATTGCGGTTGACCTTTCGCAAATGGTAAAACCGACTAATTCCCTCAATTTTTTTTCACATTTCCGAAGCAGCATGGTCATGGGCGCGTGCTAAGGTGTGGGTGCCTCGCAAGTTTAGCCTGAGAGATATAGTAATAAATAGAAATACGCTCCAGCTGTGAGATCGAAGATTTCGTCGAAACTCATTATTGCAAGCTGTGTGTGAGACTCCGATCGCCCGTGTTACGAGTTTTGTGTCCTCATTTAGGATATAGGTCGGCGACTCCTCTAGCAACTAGAGTGTAGCTATCAGGGTCAACAGGGTGATGTTAGTCAGTCTGTGCGCGGAAAGTATAAAACCCGTTTCTGAGGGGAATAAAATCTCACAGCTGTGGAGGGAAATGTATCCGTCTATCAAGTGAATCTTTAAAGTCGAATAACCGGTGAGAGGGGGGGGGAGTTGTGAAGGACGTGGGGGCCTGATTTTGATCAAAAGCGAGCGGGGTTGGAGAGGGGGGGGAAGGGGGGGGGGGGGAGGGGGGGACGGGCGGGCAATTTGTGCGTAGAAGCTATTTATCCTTTTATGGGGGTAAATCTGACGGTTTTGGGAAAAAAAAAAAAAATGCACCAGTGCAGTGTATCATGGAGGGGGGTGTTGGGGCGGGGGGTGGGGCGTGTGGGGCAGCTCAATCTGTGCGTAGAAGCTATACATTATTTTGATGGTATAAATGTGACGGTTTCGGAAATAATGCATCAGTTTATCATGTACATCCAGGGGTAGGTCGTACAATCAGTGAGTAGAGAGAGGGCGGAGTGTTCGAGGGGGTGGGGGTGGGATGGGGTTGGGGGGTCGGGGCGGTGGGGGGTGGGGGCGGGGAGAGGGTGGGGGAGGGCGAAGGGGGCGCGGGGCGGGAGGCGGGGGAGGAAGGGTTATAGGTGAGGAGTTTGTTATACGTGTGGTGCTAGGTCTAGGCGATGGTGCGGGTGGTGGGGAAGAAGGGGGCGTTCGGGGCGGGGGGGGGGGGGGGGGGGGAAGCACGGCATGGATGGCTCTATAACACAATGAGGTGATATCCAGTGCGTGAAATGTTTTTTTTAATCTGGCGGATTAAGATATTAGGTGGGGCGTTTCAGCAAGGGGGATTGCGAATGACGAGGACGTACTACTCGTGAACCAAACTCGTCGGAATGTGATTGTCACTCTTTGTATGCAACAGCTACGCGTTTTCGTATGTCAAGATCGCATGGTAATGTTCATGCGGGCTCGCTTTTAACCCGCCTTTGGGTCATGTTCAGGGCTACGTGCGTGAACACGTTCCACAGCAGTACCCAAAGGTCTTGTGGCGTATACGTGTCGGTTATTGTACTGCTTCATGCGCTCGCTTCTTAGTAACAATTGTCTACTCTTAGCAAGCCAAGACATGCCTTTTTGCCGGTCATTAGTTTACCTTCCGAAACGGCTAGAATAGGTGGAAGATCGATCAGTGGTGCTACGACACGCCCTCCAGCGGACGATGAATGATGCGATGTGACTGTTGTTGTGATGTGTTGGTGTAGGCTAGGCAATTACGCTTTAGATGTCACACCGATCTTGGTAGACCTTCGGAGGCCACTGATTGCAGTACCGCAAACATTGCAGGTCTCTGGACATCAGAAGGGTCTCTGTTTATACCGCAATGAATGTTTGCATTTATACTGCTGCCGTACAAAACACCACAACAAGTAGAAACAGTAAAAATGTTGCCTGCTCAGGGCGGATAATATATATATATATAATCCGTACCTGGTATATATATTGGAACAAGATTTGTTCATTAATCCCATCATATCACCTCCCGAACTTCTACGAAATGATATCGCTGCAACTCTCAGGTTGACTCTATTATATATTTTGGTCAAAATTCCTGTTTTGTCCATCTCACAAATATTATAAAAGATTAAAATACACTCCAGCTGTTAGATCGAAGATTTCGTCGAAACTCATCTTTGCAAGCTGTGTGTGATACTCCGATCGCACGTATTACGAGTTGTGTGTCCTCATTAAGGATATAGGTCGGCGACTCCCCTTACAACTACAGTGTAGCTATCAGGGTCAACAGGATGATTTTAGTTAGTCTGTGCGCGGAAACTATAAAACCCGTTTCTGAGGGGGACAAAATCTGACAGCTGTGAAGGGAAATGTAACCTTTGATCAAGTGAATCTTGTAAGTCGAATAACCGGTGAGGGGGTGGGGCGGAGTTTTGAAGGACGTGGGGGCCTGATTTTGATCAAAAGCGAGCGGGTTTGGAGGAGGGGGGGGGGGGGGGGGGAAAGGGGGCAATTTGTGCATGTAAGCTATAAATCCTTTCGAGGGGATAAATCTGACGGTTTTGGCATCAGTATATTATTGGGGGCGGAAGGGGGGCAGCTCAATATGTGCCTGGAAACTATACATTATTTTGAGGGGATAAATGCGACGGTTTTGGAAATAATACATCAGTTTATCATGTATATCCTGGGGTAAGTCGTACAATCATCGAGTAAAGAGAGGGTGGAGTGTTCGAGGGGGTGGGGTTGGGATGGGTTGGGGGGGAGGTGGGGGGTGTGGGGGCGGGGGGGGGGCGGGGGGGGGAGGAAAGGCTTTAGGTGAGGGGTTTGTTATACGTGTGGTGCTAGGTCTAGGCGATGGTGCGGGTGATGGGGAAAAAAGGGGCGTTCGAGGCGGGGGGGGGGGGGGAACACAGCGGCATGGATGGCTCTTGAAAGATAATGAGGTGATATCCTGTTCGTGAAGTGTTTATTAATGTGGCGGATTTCGATATTTGGTGGGGCGTTTGAGTAAGGGAGAGCAAGAGGGGGGGGGGGGGGGGGGGCGTTTAGGAGGTCTAGGTCACAAATAATATTCAAATACACTTCGGCTGTGAGATCAAAGATATGTAGCAGCTTGATATACGCGTGGTGCTAGGTCTAGGCGATCGTGCAGGTGGTCGGAAAAGAGGGAGCGTTGGAGGGGGGGGGGGGGGGGGGGGAAGAAGGGCTTTAGGTGAGGGGTTTGTTATACGTGTGGTGCTAGGTCTAGGCGATGGTGCGGGTGATGGGGAATATATATTCTTTTCATTAGTTTTCTTCACTAACCTCAACATATCACCTTCCGACCTTCCAATGATAACATCGCTGCAAATCGCATCAGGTTGGTTCTGTTACATATTTTGGTCGAAATTAATATTTTATCCATCTCACACGTATTTTTTTCACTACTTTTCTTCACTAATCTCAGCATATCACCTCCCGAACTCCTAATAATAACATCGCTGCAATCTCATGAGGCTGGCTCAATTATATATTTTGATCAAAAATCATATTTTGTCCATCTCACAGCTGGAGAAGTGTAGATTTTCATTTTTTTTTTTCCAACACATATCCACATGCGTCAGCAGTAAATAAAGCCGACCGGGCCATATAAATCTTTTTCGGGGTGTGCTATGCTCTTTACACACAGCTTCTTGCTACTCTTATGTGTCCTGTTTTTTAGCCGACGCATGCATGCTTTGTACGGTGATACAAAGGGTGCACCGGTTATGTTATGAGGCTCTGTCCTCGCTTGAAGTGCACTAAACCCCACCCAGCTACATGACCTGACAACAACAGAAGAGAAGTTGCACCTCGATGAGAACGGTTTAATACGTCTTCGGAGTAATTTCCTAGCCAACCCCCCCCTCCCCACCCGCCAACCACCCGCCAACCACCCGCCCACAGACTATTTCCATCAAACAAACTCCCTATTTTCCACAGGAAGCCTCAGATTGGGCTCCGGACCAGACCAACTTATTATGGTTAAGAATCCGAGCTACGCACCCGCACCCCTATATCAGCGTGGGCCAAACCATACACCAAGCACAAAAGCTGTATAGTAGAGGGGTGCACCTCTACCGCGTGTATGGTATAACATGTGACCAAGGCTGCCCCGGTGCCGGGGCTACACCCTTTTTTTCGCTGCCGGGTTGGAGCCACTCTCTTGTCGGACGAGTGGCCCTGTATCTCACAGACCACAAAACAAGTATGATAGAAATTGAAGTACACTCCAGCTGTGAGGTGGAAGATTTTGTCAAAATATCATCCTTGCAAACTGTATATGATGATCCGATCGCGCGTATTACGGGTTGTGTGTATTACGGATATAGGCCGTCGACTCCCCTTGCAACTACAGTGTAGTAGCTGAAAACAAATATATATATATATACAAAAATAGCCGATGCTCTTTTTCCGCAACGTATACCCAACCATTCTGCTCCAGATTTCAGAACGCAAAGGCCATTGTAAAATAGACGGAAATAGAGCTTGGTAAGGCCTCAAAGGCACAGGGGAGAGACGTCAGCCCAAGTCTCGGCCGCAAAGTGTCTCGGCCACAAAGTGGTCATCGGGAAGGGGAACCCTCACTCTAGGCAATTTGCACCTCCGCCTGTGTCGTCAACCTCTCCAGAGCAGCACCCGCGATTGTTTCTACTGACAAAAGAAGGTGCTTGGGACGCTCGCTGTGGTAGAAGAGGGGTACAGCACTTTTTCTCTCCTGACGTGTTGTTCGTTGTCCTCTGGTTTACGACAAATATTGTTCCATCGAAAAGTAGGGAGTTCGGTACTTGATGTAATATATATTAAAAAAATTACTATACACTCCAGCTGTGAGATCGAATATTTTGTCGAAACTATCTTTGCAACCTGTGTGTGATACTCCGATCGCGCGTATTACGGGTTGTGTGTCCTCATTAAGGATATGGATCGGCGACTCTCCTTGCAACTACATTGTAGCTATCAGGGTCAACAGGGTGATGATAGACAGTCTGTTCGCAGAAACTATAAAACCCGTTTCTGAGGGGAGCAGAATCCGACAGCTGTGGATGGAAATGCATCAGTTTATCAAGTGAATCTTTAACGTCGAATATCCGGTGAGGGGAGGGAGGAGGTTTTCAGGACGTGGGGGCCTGATTTTGATCAAAAGGGGGGCGGGAGGGGGGGAGGACTGGTGGGGCAGGTCAATTTGTGCGTGGAAACTTTATATATTTCTTGTGAGGGAGGGGGGGGTCATGTGGCGAGGGGGGCCAGGGGCGGGGGGGGGAGGGCTTTAGGTCGCATAGATGTATGGGTTTGCTATACACGTGGTGCTAGGTCTAGGCGATGGTGCGGGTGGTGGGGAAGGAGGGGGCGTTGGGGGCGCGGGTGGGTAGGAATTGCAGCAGCGGCATGGACGGCTCTGAAACGATAACGAGGCGATATCCAGGGCGTGGAAGTGTTTACTACTCTGGCGGATTTCGATATTAGGTGGGGCGTTTAAGAAAGAGAAAGCGAGGGAAAAAAGGAAGAAATAAAAAATCCGTGTTTATTCGATAGTAGTAGGTGGGGCGTTTAAGCAAGAGGAAGCAAGATAAAAAAAAAAAAAAAAAACGGGTGGGGGGGGGGAGGGGGAGGGAAGGGTTTTCCAGAGGTTTAGGTCACATAAAATATTAAAATACTGTCAAGCTATGAGATCAAGGATTTGATCGACACTGATGTTCGCAACATTGTGTGTGATCTTCCGATCGCGCGTAGTAATGATATATGTAGGGGCTTGCTATACGCGCGGTGCTGGGTGTAGGCGATCGTGCGAGATGTGGAGAAGGAGGGGACGTGGGACGGGCGATTAATGAAAGCTACGTCATGGATGGCTAGACAGATAATGACGTGATATAAATTGCTTAGATGTTTTTTTTTTTCTGGCCGATTTCGATTGTAAGTGTGGCGTTTGAACGAACTGGGCGAGGAACAAAGGGGGGGAGTGCGGAGATGAGTTGGAGCTACGGCATGGATGGCTAGATGGATAATGAGATGATGTAATATATATAGGAGATTCTTGTAGTAGGCACGTAGGAATAGGAACGTGCCGCACAGAAGGGGATATGAGTATAGTCTATTGCGGCGGGTAATTTGCTGGCGCGTACGATGTGTTCCCGTGCGATACCTCTTGCCGCATTCGATGGTTTCGGAGGGTCGATAATATACATGAGCCTTGTGAGAACATCTGGGAGTCTTGCTTGTTCCACGTCTGTCCATGTAAGACGTGTCAACGTGTTGAAAGGTGGCATGCAACGAACACATCTCTCAACGGAAGAGCTTATCTGTATATCTCACCGACAAATCAAAATGTTGTGGTGAAAGAAACAGTGTTTGAGTCGGAGGAAAATGAGGTGGTGGGAAAACCGGCACAGGGACAAGCGCAGACATCGTGCCGCCGCAGCGGTCGACAAAACCATCGGCGCCGCAGTCATCGCCGCTGCCGCAGCAGCAGCATCAGCCCACGCCGCTATTGCCTCGGATTCTGCTCATGCCGTTCTCAATGATGTTCAGTCTGGCATCCAATGCTTTCTCGGTGATGATAAGCGTCGTTTTCTTCACCACCACTTCCATGGGTAGACTTAGCCAATACTCCCCCATCGTTATCCACCAACTCTTTCCGTGAGAGCTGCCAGCTCCAGGGACGCTGGCGTGGGGGGATGATCTCAGGACGGGTCAGCTTTGGTCAAGCGGTATACCGAACGCAGCCAGAGCAGACCATCAGATGGCGCAGAAGAACATATACAAAAGGCATTTGGTATCCATTACCGTGCGGTCCTCGAACACGCACACCACACACACTCCAACAGTCACACTGGCCCGGTAGGGCACAGTGTATCAAGTATGAAACACTAGAACCACCAGACATCCCAAAACATACCAGTAACCCTTCATCGGAGAACATGATGAACCATCAACCATTGCCGCAGATCATATGCAGTCGCATCGACATGACGTTGTTGCAGGAAATCGTTAGATCCACACGATCGTTCAGATGTGATCTCCCCAACGAATCCTTGGTCAAGCCACAGCACCGCGGAGTTAAAAGAAACAAACGCAGTCGTCAGTAGTATGCAGCATTCAACAGAGTGGTAGCAGAACAATTTTCCGCCGAACACCAAATAAAATCACACCGCTTCTGTTTTGGACAATAGGGGTTCTTCTCTCCCTGCAACACGAGACTCCGGATCGGACGTTGACGGTGAGGGAGACGTGGTACCCGATCTTAACCACATAGGCACCAGGTATGGGCAAGTTTGGCCGGTGCTTTTTTTTGTTTGTTTTACGGATGATCTCTTCCACTCCAGGGTGACCGGGGAATCTGTCCTGGGATCACTGCCTTTAGTAGAAAGAGTTCAATTAATATGGAAAACAAAACCAAAAAAACGCTATGTACGGCACGACACGGTTAATACTTTTTTAGCTGAATTTTTTTTGTGTGACGGGTTTCCTTCCCCCAAAGTCGTCCAAAAACGTTTTTGATGGATAGCTAGGACATCAAATTTTTCAACGGGTATCACGTTTGGTTTATCCCGAAATTTTGGTTTCGATATATACAAAACTCATCTCCCCCCCCCCCCCCCCCCCCCCCCCCCCCCCCTTGTTCCTCGCCCAGTTCGTTCAAACGCCCCACTCACAATCGAAATCGGCAATAGTAATAAACACTTTTAAGCAATTGGTATCACGTCATTATCTTTTTAGCCATCCATGACGTAGCTTTTATTGATCCCCCCTCCCCCCCTCCAACACCCCCTCCTTCCCGACACCCCGCACGATCGCCTACGCCCAGCACCGCGTGTATAACAAGCCCCTACATATATCATTAATACGCGCGATCGGAGGAGCACACACAATGTTGCGAACATCAGTGTCGACCAAATCCTTGATTTTGATATTATATGCGACCTAAAACTCTTGAAAATGCTTCCCTCCCCCCCCCCCCCCCCCCCAACCGTTTTTTTTTTTATTTTTCTCTTGCTTCCTCTTGCTTGAACGCCCCACCTACTATCGAAAAAACACTTCCACGCCCTGGATATCGCCTCGTTATCGTTTCAGAGCCGTCCATGCCGCTGCTGCAATTCCCACCCACCCGCGCCCCCAACGCCCCCTTCTTCCCCACCACCCGCACCATCGCCTAGACCTAGCACCACGTGTATAGCAAACCCATACATCTATGCGACCTAAAGCCCTGCCCCCCCCGCCCCCCCCCCAGCACATTTCCCCCCCCCTCCCCCACAAGAAATATTAAAAGTTTCCACGCACAAATTGACCTGCCCCACCAGTCCCCTCCCCCCCCTTCCCCCCTCAGGTCTGTTTTTGTTCAAATTCAGGCCCCCACGTCCCTAACACCTCCTCCCTCCTCTCACCGGATATTCGACTTCAAGGATTCACTTGAACTACTGGTGCATTTCCTTCCACAGCTGTCAGATTTTGTCCCCTTCAGAAACGGGTTTTATAGTTTCCGCGCACAGACTGCTTAATATCACCCTGTTGACCCCGACAGCTACACTCTAGTTGCAAGGGGAGTCGGTGACGTACATCCTTAATAAGGACACACAACCCGTAATACGAGCGATGGGAGTATCACACGCTGCTTGCAAAGATGAGTTTCGACCAAATTTTTGATCTCACAGCTGGAGTGTATAGTAATTTTTATAATATATAGTCTATGTGTTTGGGATATTATAGATGTAAACAGAGTTAGGACCACGGTTGGGACTACGGCTACCATTACGATACGGGGGCCATATTTTTCTCTTCCATTTTCCATGGTTCGGAGTTGCGTGCACGAGCAAATAACCCTTTCCAGCGTTACTGATAAAGACAGACATTGTGCAATCGCGAATCGAAAATAAATAATACCAAGTGAATAATTTTTTGCGAGAAGAGTCTGCTGCTTAGACTAATCCAAAGCTGGTACCTGGGCACAGGGACCTGCCCCTAACTGCCTCTGTATACTTGATTCAAGGTGGAGGGCCCATCTGTCGGGAATTGGGACGTCTTACCTGTCTTTGGTGTAGTACCTAAGTTTGCAAAGGATCCAATAAATAAATAGCCTTCGACACTGTATGTCCTATTTCTCAGCTACGTCGCTATACTAAGCAGCGTGCTTTTTGAATTTTGCGATATGAATACTACGTGGAATGGTTTAGATGCACCGCACCAAACGAATCGCCTTATTATACTCGTGTACGTTTTTAGTCGGTGAGATACGGAGTCACTCGTGCCATTGGCTCAATTCCAGTGGAACTGACGATGAGGAAATCCTCCCTACGGTAGCCTTGGTCGAGCAGAAAGAAAAGTGTACACCTCTACAGTATCATGTGCCCCACTATAATTCTGGATCAGGTACGCTGCCACCACCAAGGTCGGCCGGGCGCGCACATACCTTACGCACATTCGATGAGAATCGAAAAGCACCAAAACCGGAAACGTAGGAATGCTGAACATCTCGCGAGAAAATGAGTTAAGGTAAGTTCGGAGAGGGGGGGGGGAGGGAGGGCACCTATGATAACGTTTGTTCCACGACGTCGTTGAGGGTAGATGAAGCATCAATCTGACGAATCGATCGGAAGAGAAAAATCGACGATTGAAAAATTAGCACAAAACATACCTTAACCCGTGGTTATTATATTCGAGCGAAGCGACTTTCTAATCTACACCTGGGCCTCGCAATATAGACTCGCCCATAAAAAAAAAGTTTACGTGCGTGTTTTCGACTAAACTTGATTTTAGTGTGGGTTCATTTGATTTTAGACTGCAGGTGAACCAGGCTACGGTAGGGGGGTCCCCTTTTGGGCCTTTTATTTCAGTGGCTAGGGGTCACTCGCGCGAGTAACCCCTTTGTTCCCATGCAATCTTGCGTTTTCTTTATGTTTTACATTGACGAAATCAATCCGCAATGCAAAGGTGATCTAAGCTGCGGCAAACCAAGTTCCTAAACCATCTTCATCCGTAGGGTACAGAGCTACTCGTGCGTGTGGCTCAAACACACCAGTGAAAATGGGGGTACCCCCCCTACCGTAGCCTTGGTCAGGTGTAGGCAGACCACCACGGAGCAACAAAGAACACACAAAATAATTTGCACGTGCGTGTCTTCGACTAATAATCTCGAATTTAGTGTGGAATCATTTGATTTTAGACTGCAGGTGTAGGCAGACCACCACGGAGCAACAAAACACACACAGCAGACCTCACGGGCAAAAACAGCAGCACACACCGCTTACACATCCGGCACACAGCGCTCACAAAGCGGGCAGCAAACAGACAACGGGCGCAGCGGGCGACAATAGTGGCCAGCGGAGAGCGGGCATGGAGAGTGTGTGCCCGCTAGGGGTGTGTCCGCCATGTGTATCTACTGCTGTCTCGTGGTGAGAGTAGGTCATCACGCAGAGACGTCCGTTGGGGGCGATTGACCCGAACTCGGTCCGTGCGCCAACGCCAGAAGGGCGACAGCAGACACGGCAGAGGGGATTAAGAGAGACCTCTACCTAGCTAAGGGAGCCAAGGCCATGCTCACGAAGAACCTGTATCAGCAAGTTGGACTCGTGTTAACGGCATTCGAGGCCAAGTCGTCTAGTTGGTGTTTGCAGGCGACGCGCCCCCGCCGAACCTCCCCCTTTACGTTGACGTCAAATTCAGAGGGGAAATAGTCGTCTCAGGAGAGATATAGAGGGTGTGTGCCGAATTCTCCTGTCGACACTACTTGGCAGGACGGGGGAACGCAGGTCGGGACGCAACTGCCGTTGAGGCTCTGCTGGGCCATCACTCCGCACAAATCACGGGGGCAGACGTTAGAGAAGGCCGTCATAGACTTGGGGCCGAAGGAGGCTTGCACGGGGCTTACTTTCGTCCGTCTCAGTAGGGCTAAAAGACTAGCGGACCTCATGGTAGAGCCAATGAGTTTCGACGGGATAGGCAAGCTTGGAAACTCCGACACCATGAAGGCTAGGTTGCGGGAAGAGGCTAGGCTGGTGGACTTAGCACAAAGCACGCGGGGTAGGTATACAGGCATGGGCGTCTTCAACGCCGTTGCGGCCAACTAATGACCACATAAATTGCAATACAGCAAACGTCACATCGGCTCTATTCCACCTGTGGTGCCTCTCGCAATCACACAGACCAATGGTCCGTGGACGCACATACATGTCTGACGACAGTTATATGCATCCGCTGTCGCTCGTTTTAGCGACAGCTATTGTATCTTAAAAACAGGCGAGCGTTAGGAAACCTCGTTTTCCCTTTCGAGAATGATGTTCCCGCTGATTGAGTACACGCCAAGCAAACTCTACTGCACGTCGTGACATATTGTCCAACATACTGGAACGTAGAATCACCTATTTAAAATACGAGCACCGTCAGACCCACCACCAGATGTATTTGTCTGTTTTGGACTTGCCGAAAGCCCCTTGCGGTGTGTGGGATACTTCGGTGAGGCGCAATAAAGTCGCCAGGAACCTACATAATCGAGTTTGCTGTAGGTGCGTAGGGGTATATTTTGCCGCATGAACTGCAGAGTAAGAGCATGTAACTGACAAAAAGTATTGAAAACGTCACTCAATGATACGAACACATAATTACTCTATTTCTCTTGATGGCGTGCGTTCCGTGTCCATCTGCAGAGCTGGATGTGCAAAGATGCTGCTCTGGAATCTTGATGGGTCAAGGACGCATACCACCAAATCACCTGTTGGAGATCAACTGCCGTACGCGAATGCACTCAAAAGTCACTCTAACATTGAGCATTTTTTGCCTTCGCTCTGCTACCGGGCCCCCTCGACGAGCCCGCGACCGCTACACACGAACCAAATACACGCGCTCCTCCTCTCCTTCCTCGCCTCGTACCTAGTTCTGCTTTCGTGTTTGCTCGACGCGCACGCGACTGTTAGGCGCGAAACACTTCACCCCTCTCCGTACTCCTGGTGGTGTCTCCTTGTCTGCGCTCTCCAAGGTTCGCGTCTTGATCACGCTCGACCGTACTCACGGCACGGAGCCGTTCGCCTCCCATGGAAGGTATTGCACCAAAGCCAGTCCCATTCAACGTTTCATAGACCGGGTTTCGTCTTGTGCTTTAAAAAAGCGCTTCGTTTTGTTCTGCGCTTGTCCACCTTGCGCCGCGACGAGGATGGGGTGAGAGACGGGGCGTTTCCCCCAGCATTGAATCAGGCTGTCACACGCACGTCGATTTCCAGGGCAAAAACACCCCGAACCGGTAAATCAACGAGGCTCTCACTAATCCACGTCAGACGCATCGACAGGTTAACTAGAACGGTGTCGACAACTACGAAACCGACGGTGTTGACGACGACTACCACGACAACGACGACCTCGACGACGACGATAACAACGACAACACTGTCCATAATCATGACCACAACCACGACCGCAGCCACGACCGCAACAACGGATATAATAACCACACCTAACCACGACCATTCCCATCACCACAACAACCGCTAAGACCCCGACCATGGCCATGAGATCGACAACGACCACGACGTCGATGACGATGACCACAAGCACGACCACCTCTACGAGGACGACGACTTGCAGCCATCCGACGTTAGGCGCGCTCATATAGCTTCTGCGCTAGCTGTAATGATGAGCTCAATATGCCACCCGAAAAATGTCTCCGAAGGCATATGCTTGCACAAGCCCACCAAGCTTCAATTATTCCTCAATCCCGAAAATCATGTGCTGGAAAACAAAATCTTGACCAACGGGTAGTGTATTACCTAAGGAGATTATTTTATCATAGAACGTTTTAGCCCAACACGTAAAACCCCTCGATCGTGGGATAACTCGATGGTAGATGTTGACGACCACGACGACGCCGACAACGACAAACCGTTTAAATCGTGTTTGAAGGTTGGTGACGCCTTGTGTCACGTCACTATGATACATGAAACGTCTCCATGGCCATCGAGAAACAAGGAGAAGGACTTGCTAGTTGAGACTAATACCCGCGACCGATGGGCACACAAAAAATCCGTCTACAGACGCACCGTCGTCTGCTGGTGTTGCTGTTGCTGTTGCCGTAGGTCACACAATACGTCATATCCATAATGTAGGCCATTGTCTCGAGACACGCCAGCAACACTGCACTCTTGAAATGCCAAAATAACCGGAAGAGAAACCAAATCGAAAAAACGCTCCAATGTTACTACGGTGACAACCGAATCAGCACTCAACGAACAGAAATGTACTTTCTCCTGTCGGCTTCGACATACGGATCTCTGCCGGTAGTGGATAACGGTACCGTCAGCGTCCGATGACGCTTTTTACGGCAGAGACGCACCCATATTGTTTGGGGGCTTGTTACGTGGGGAATTGCGTACCTCCCGAAGCAAAAAGCGGGTTTGAGGACATAAACGGTGGTGCCCGAAAACAATGTTATTGCCTACCTGAAAAGGTAATAAAAATAATCGTTTTACGGTAGTCCCCCCAATATTTATTTAACGAATTGAACGTTTTGAAACCAGGTCCTGGATGTATCGCCTGAAATGCGGGTTCCCTTGCCATGCCGACGGTCTTCGGTCGGTTGTCCTTTGCAAACAAGCGCAACTTCATGAAGATTACGTTTTCATACCACTCTTCTTCGTGCCGAGAAATGGTAAAACCTTCGTTGAAGAAATTCGCTGGGTTTTTTGGGGGGGCTATCGTATAATCAGTCAAAACAACTAAAAAAAATGCGAAAAATCTAAACGATGTTATTTCCGCGATACTGGGTTGAAAAGTCGCCAAAACCCAGAGAACTGTACTGCCCGAAAAGTGCTACCTCTATCGTAGCAATCGTCCGAGGTTGAAATATAAACTGCATCCGGCAAAGTCTTCCGTGTTTCGGCCACAGCGAGACGCTGCACCACCGCAAGTTAAAGGAGGCAATCGCTCAAGTCGCGGTGTATCAAAGTTTCCAAGATGCGTCACGGATTACGCTCCATTGAAAGAACAATATAAAAGATAGATGTTACGACTCGAGGTCGGCAACTAATCGCGGATCAGATGAGAAACTATCAAATACAGTTCAAAGCTGTGAGAACAAAAATTATTCTTCGCCCCGCTCCCCCTCCCTCCTATGTACGCGCCTTCCCCTCAGACCGCCTTATTTACCGTTTCTTGGTCAGGCGGGGAACAAAATTTCGTCCCCTTCAGCAAAAATTAGAAAAAACGTCGCACAAGAACCGCATATGACTCCGGTCGCTCCGAGTGCCACTACCCAAGCAAAGGATTGCCCAACCGCCGCGAAAGTTTCGAGAAGCTTGCCGGTAAGATTGATGACGACCACGCAGGCAGCGGAGGCGGCCGTATTCGAAAAGGCACACAGCATCGCGGCGTGCTCGGGCGCGGCTATTTCAACGTGGTACGTAACCCAGCCGCCTCTCGACAGAGCCATGGCGGCTAAGGCTAGTGACGAGAGGAAAGTTCCCGCGGTCGACGACGTGGCGAGGCCCATGGAAATGAAGAAAAAGAAGCCTAAGGTGAAAGAAACACCGATGATGAGCTTGAAGGCCCGGGACGCGGAGATGTTGTGCGTGTTGGTCAACCAACAATAGACGTTGCCCCCGAGGACGGAAAATGTCATCATTGTTAGGTAGGGGGCCACCTGATTTCATTTGGGGTCAATAAAGAGAAAGCGAGGTGCCGGTTGGCAACGTGGCGGTTGATATCGGGTAAAGAACCTGAGGCAAAACATGAAACATAAAACAGGGGGGGGGATAAGATAGAACAAGGCTGACAATAACAGGCAAGCAAGTAACCGGGGACCTTTATGCTATATTTAGTGTAGAGTTGCCTAGGAAAACCACTCTGGGTCAACATCTGTCCTGCATGTTTTTGGTGTTCTAATATGGAGTCGGGCTCTACGTACGGTAGGCGCAGCACGTTTCAGGCCTAACGTTCCGTCTGTGACGGTGCGCTCACCCGACGAACTACCCAGTTCATTCGGACTCCCGTTTTGTTTTCTGGAATGTACATGTTGCACTACACCTAGGCCATAAATTTCTCGCCAAATCGTGATTGTGGAGAGTTTCGAAGTTTATTTTGGGTGGTGTATGTGGCTCCTCCAGCGAGGCGTAGTAGAAAAATCGAGATCTACCTCTGCTATTATAGCATGTATTCGATGCGAGCCGACAAAGTAAGAAATAGCTGAAGCAACACAGTAGACGTGATGATATATACAGAGTACAAAAAATAGCGTGCATCCAAGCGTGAGATCCAGTAGTAAGGGTTGACGATAGGGACAGACAGAGAGCCGGAACTTCCAAAACCGCTCACGCGCTGACATGGTATATTCGTAGTTCAAGTTGCAGGAACGCGTTCAAAAAAACCGTGTACGCGCCTCGTGCTGTAAACACACCGAGCGATCGATAATCGTTGCGTCCATGGACTGTAAGGGTACCTCCCGATCCTGGTCTGTTGAGTGCGGTTCGAAATCCTGAAATCGCAAGCGAAATGAGATGACTCCTCCGCTATGCACACAATATCGATACACAAAGTAACCTACAGGGCATGGACAATGATCGCCTGCCACTGCAGAAGTAGCACTTTGTGTCTAAAACAGCTTCTGAATGGTTGGGCAGCTTGACCCCAAAACACCGTGACGTGTTGCTTGGTGTGCATCACTTACATTTTTTTCTTGGGCCATGGGTATATGCTCATCGGCGAACATTTTGAGGTAATTCAACAACAAAGTTTGCGCGGGGCTCTTACAGGTTTGCAAAATAGGAGTATGAGAACTATTGGTGCTTCTCTACCGCATCGGTTGTCAACGTTTTTATTGTACAGCCTTCGGAATCTCACCAGCGAAACAAACCCGAGGTCTTGCAGATCGATACGTAACAGCTCCTTGAAGTAAGTAGGCAGCCAGCTCATCACCACGACGGTGCCCACCGTTGTCCCCGTGGTTCCGGCCACGTGGGCCCACGCCGCGGGGCTCACTATCATCTCCCTCCACGGGAATGACGAAGATATCTGTTCCCCGTCAGCTGATTTGCCGCGTCGACACTCGGCCGTCCCGACAGGCGTGCCTTTCTCTTGAAAACCTTGGGTAGTCTCCGTCTGAACAATGTCACCGGTGACATCCGCCCGGCTTTCATCTCTACCGTCGAGCGTTCCTTCTATTTCCTCCCTGCCCACGGGCAGGTCACCGCTGTGCCTGACGGCGCAAGACCCGGGGGCGCGGCGTTCGGACCGCCTGACCCTCGTACTACCAACGATGAGCTGCTGCGCGTTCCATCGTTTCTCACTGTTACTCTTCCTAGTGACATCGTTCGAGAAGAAACTTCTGGTGGAGTTTCTGTCGTTCGACCTATTGAATCCCTCTTCCTTAAACACGGTTGATTTCGCTTTGGTGGCGGCGGCGGCAGGCACGGCTGAGCCATCCTCGATATCACTGTCACCGCGTTGGGGCCAGGTGATCTTGGTGGGCGCCCAAGACGTGGTGGTGTTTGTTGATATAATCGACCGAACTTCGTTGCAGTGCGCTGCTGGACTATCGATCTCTTCCCGCAGCAACGAAGATTGGTTAGGGATCACAGAAAAAGTCCCCCCTGTGCTCTGAGTAACCTTGCGCCAATCTCCAGCGTTTGGATCGCTTGGGGCGTCGGAGCCGACACACGCCCATGCAGACAGCCATACAGCGCCCATACAGGCAGAAATGTAAAAAGTAGCGATGGCACCGATGTCCGATACTGCCACACAACCGGTCGAGGGATAATAAAACGGAAAACACATGTTGTAATTATTTCAAATAGCGCGTGCACGCGATGTGAAGACAAGCCACTTGGAAGTTTATTCAACGTCACACGCGAGTTTCACGTGTGCCAAACGGGTACGACTCAAACACAAAAATTCTACCTTAAGAAGTAGTAGTAAATAGTATTCTTCCAGGCACGCTACACGAAGGGTGGTATGCTATGCTCATGAACGGTTCGGCGATTCTTTCATTGCCCCATTGAAGAGACCCTCTCAACGCCTCGTCGTGGTCGAACGAGGCCTTACACAAGGTCTTGCACATACCTGGACGGACCGATTAGAACCCCAACAGGCACCGGTGCGGACGAAGGCTACGACACCGGGACACCATTTCCGCTGCGGACCAAGGCTAAGGTAGGGGGGGTACCCCCGTTTTCACTGGTGTGTTTGAGCCAGTCGCACGAGTGACTCTGTACCTCACGGATTAGAATGGTTTAGGCAAATGTTTTGTCGCAGATTAGATAACCTTTGCATTCCGGATGGATTTCGTCAATACATAACATGAAGAAAACGTAAGAACGCAAAATAACAAAGGGGTTACTCGCGCGAGTGGCCCCTAGCCCCTGAAATTTAAGGCCCAAAAAGGGACCCCCCTACCGTAGCCTGGATCTGCCCCAAACCAGCCGCTTGAGTGGCTCCTCTGGTTCGCGATATAGGACCACCGTTAAAGTGATTGTCATGCTGCGCCATTCAAGCAAATTTTCAGACGTCCGTGTTGGAGTCGTGCGCATGGCCGACCGACTAAGAGGCTTGACCTCGTCGATAACAATCGGTGTACGTTTCCTACAGTAGCTCGCGCCACCGTTTGTTTCTCGCCTGTATAATGGTGCTTTCCCAACGCCACAAACACCTCTCCTGCGCGGGCCCGCCACTGTTATTCTAAGGCTACCTCCTGCATCGCATCATTATAATTTCAAACCACCTCTAGGCTCCTTCTCGAAAGGAATGTCTGATTAACGATCACCTAGCTAAGAAAAACAGCAACTGAGTACTCCCGCCAATTTCTTCCGCGCTGTCTCCTACCTATTATGGGCACTGCGGCCATAGCGACTGCAGCACCCAAGAACCGCCCAGCTGCGGCAAACGCGAAGTCCCGTCCCCGAAGAGCAGAAGGTACCCAGTGCGTAAGTACTAAGTTCCCAGCCGGTAGCATTATTCCCTGAGCCATGCCTATCACCATTCGACAAGCGATAGCACCGGGAACGACGTAATCGGCACTCTCCAATGGAATAGCCGTTAGGGCCGATAGCGGCGCCCAGAGAAGATAGGAGAGCGCCAAAATTGCGTTGCCACCGTACCGGTTGGCCAAGTAGCTACCCGGAACCTGGCCATTTCGAAATATTTGAAGGTCGGTTACTATGAATACGATAGGGGCGGTCTCAATGAATGACATCTATCTGGCGCAATTGAGGCGACACCATCAAACCGTTGCTGGGATAGCAAGCTTACCGTCGCTACGATAGAGGTAGCGCATTTCTTCTTCTTTCCCCCCCCGAATTTCGAGACTCCGCAACCCATTATCGCTATTATCAGTGCAAAGTCTTTTTGATATTTCAATTGTGTTCGTTTTCTACCTTTTGCCTTACGTCATGAGATGGTTCATTGGGCTGCGCGTTCATACTGTCGAACGCAGCTCTGGGAAAGGGTGTAGAGGTGCCAAAGCGGGAAGCCTAGCAGGGAAAGAAATGGCACACCTCTGCAGCAACATGTCTCGTTTGTAACTTGTTCCGAGATAAACAACAGCAAATGTCGGTATGTATGTACGAGATCCTGGTATCATCCACGTTTGCAGAAAGTGCCAAGCCACATCTCCGTAGATGTGTAACGGGTACTCAACACACACAGCAGTCTGCCATCAGACGTTCACGCAAGCAAAATGCAACATGCCCCCTGTTTGCATAACACAGTTAACGTTCACAGGTGTACACAGAATACCAAACACAAAATATATGGTTGACAGATCAAAACGGTTGCCTCAACGACCCCACATCAATATCAGAGCCATATTGGTTATATTTAGTGTCTTTGCAGTATCAAACGTAATGAGCTTTCCCGACGAAGCGGTCATCATGTGAATAAAATAGAAAACCCGTAATTCTGCACAGCATTGAGTGCTACGTTTTTTATTGCTGACGAGGAAATTCTCTCAATTTTTATCATATGCTCCAAAAAACAGGAAACTATATATAGTCTAAGCACCGACGCTCGTGCACAAACAACCGAACATCAAAGGAATATTACTGGTTGCAATTACTTTTCAGTTTCTGATAATGATCACGAAACACCTTCCAAATAAGAACGGTTGATAGCTCAGGAATCAGTAAAGAGTCGGCGTACGAGACACAAAAGACAATATCAGGCAGGGAGTACGCGGGATTCACTCAGCATCGATTTTTTGTCATAACATACAGTTACGAATGCAACTTAGATTGTCAAAAAGAAGAAATATACCACAAGCTTCTTCAATCAAACACGCCAACTCCTTAAAGAGAAAATCTCGAACATATCGGTTTTGCACCATCCAAGCGTTGTTTTTATCCGTGGACCCCGTTAACTCTTTCTTCGCCAGTGCGCCGCAGAACACAGATGCGCCGGATACTTATGTCGTTCCTGTTATTATTCGTGCCAACCCCAGAACCCCCTCGACACTTAATCAGCGCACATTCATCTCAGCTGCAATGCTGCTGCGTGCAAAGGTTCACCAAAAAAGCAAACTCGTCATTAACAAACACACGCACGTATGAGATAGGGCGCGTTAGTACGAGTGCGTACATGAATATTTATGGTGCAAATGGCTCGTTCAACTGCCTACCAGGAGTTGTCAAAAGCCGAGTTTCCTTCCACCGCGAATATCACAGCGACCACCCAAAAAACAATGTAAAATCGAAAAATATGGGGCGAAATAAATTGTGCGAGCATGCCCTTAGCGCGTCGTATCTCAGCTTTCTATTATCCAAGTGTCAACCCACCATAATTGCTCAAACGTCACAGCTACACAGCTCCTGCATGCAAAGTTCCATCCAAATATGCATATCCCGTCAAAATACCAAACAAGGGCACACAGTATTACGTAGAAGCAACACAATTATTACGTACCAATTTCTTCATGGCGTACGTACGATTTGCTCGACTGTATGCATACCAGGAATACCACAAATTCAAGTTCCACCCCACGAAGGAAAAACTGATACAAACGTGATATGTTACTGTTGGTTAGCTCAGCCTATAGGTATTTTGTACGGTATATGCCGCCTAACAACTTGGGTTATCTTTACCCAAGTCGTACCGCAGAACCACACATTAAACATACTTGGTGAGTATTCAATCCTAGACGTCAGTTCTTTAATATGCTTCAGGTGGTGTACAGCTTAAGCGACGATACTGGTGCAGATGCTGAAACGTTGATTTGGGATGTTTGATTAATATGACAGTTACGTGTAATTTTCGTGCCGGTTCGGGTTACTGGCCTTTCACGGGATACCTAGTACTTGGCTGGGCAGACTGTGAGCTCTCACGTACGAACTCACTTTTCGACTTGTCTCTACCCTGTTGAAAGACTAATGCAATGGCTTCAAATCTACCCGCTTGGAGCTTAGTAACACCCTAGATAAACTGTTTCGGTCTAGCCTCATGGGGGCTCTATGAACCAATCGTATTGTAACAGGGCAATGCTCTCGAAGCTTAAAGAACGAAACCGTAGGCGATCGGGGGCAATAGGGCAAACCTCACAGGAAATTTGTTGGAAGAGCTGTGGTTTGGAGCCAGCCTTTTCGGGATCCAGCTGGGAGAAGAGAGAAGGCGCGTGGATGAGTCCGGCGGGGATAAGGAGACAGAAATCGCTGGTATGACAGGACGAGATGATTGGCCGCCATCGTCTGGGTGCTTGGATGATGGGATAGGGAGCAGGCAGGGAAGCTTGATGGGTGAGGTTTCTCCCAAGGCCAGGTGTGGTGGCGACGTCATTTTTCGGGAGCGGCTACTGCTGCCGCTTGCTGTAGACTACAGGAATACTACCTAAAGCCCTACGGTGTGCAGAGGCAGTAGCTTTCGTCCACAGTTGAAGCATAACCTGGAAACCTGCCATCGTTTACCGCAGCCAGGGGGTTTTAAAGAAGCAGCTTTCAGCGTCATGGAAGAAGTAAAGCTGGAGGCACCGCTACCGCGTGTTGCGAGCGGGGGACTTCATGTCGTGCCCGGAGATGATTCTGTAGAGACGACAGCGTTTTAAGGGTACAGCACTTCACAGCCCGCGATGGGAATATAATCGTGGATGCCCTCTTTGTGCGTCACGAGAGAGGAATTTTAGTTCGCACGGCATATGTTTTCGTTTTTAATTGCCGGGGGTACTCGACATTAGAACGTTGGTTGTGGATGCAGTAGATATGGGGTTATCTGCACATTCCGCGAGAAGTCGTACGGCCGTCAGCCGTTGGGCATTTTGTCTGGGGTTTATTGGGTAGGACAACGTCGCGCGACATAATAATCGGGTGCTTCATGCTGGTATCGGTGGAAAAGCACAGGCGCGGGATAATCGTGGGCTGTCTGCAGCAGTGCAAAAAATCGATGGAGTATCGTCCGCATGCCCGCAAGTCCGGCGGCATGGCTGCCCGCACTCCATGATACGCAACAGCAACAACAGTCAGCACCAGAGGTCATGGAGGGAGCAGATCTGGGTGCTTCGCTATCCGGATTTTTATGGCTCGGCAACATCGTGGGGCGGGGGAGGAGAAGTCTGCTCATCCTGGTGGGATTCCGTGGGGATGAATGCTGAATATTTTTTGACGATGGATACACCTGTCAATCGAAACTTAGTTTCCGGTTTAATGTGACGTTATCTTTTTTGCGGCATGGTGAAGGCTCGTAGACAGTAGACGACGTGTCATTTGAGGTCAGCTTGTTGCGGCCACGGTGGAGAAACCGTAAACTGTAGACAATATTTACGACCAGCGTGAAGAAACGGTGACTATTGGAAATATGTTGCATGGTATTTGTTTTGGATATTATACGTCACATTTTTCGCCTGGTAGCTTTTAACTAAGTGTTCATTCAAAAACCTCGTAGTGTAAACAGGACCAGAAGGGGCATAGTGAGGCTGACATACGTGCGATAACGATTTGAGAAAAAAAGGTGCGTGGGTGCACCGTGATAGGGGTGCTGCTGATGTGTGTTATTGATGGTGGCACTAAATGTGTTGTATTTCGCGTGTTTCAAATGTTTTAATTGTAGTCGTCTGATTGACTGCGAAGTCAAGGAGGATCAGCACATTCAGGAAGGACTGGTTGTTCTACCAACAGCTTTATCTTATTGCGAACATGTATTCGCGATGGAAAAGCGAATGGCGATTGTTTTTGGCGATGGTTGATTTTTGTAGCTGGGAGGGCTAAGGTTGTTCGTGTCGACTTTGGTGACGTTATGTTGTTCATTCTTTTGGAATATTTGGAGCTAGCGAAACAAAGACCAAGAAAAGAGAACTTTCGGTTTTATTATTGTTTACAAGCGATGGATATATCGGGTGATTTTATCGCTAACATAAAGGTTACGATTCGGCCTTTGTCACAATTGACGTATGCCATCTCGTTTCGCTGTCTCGGTCTGTGTATCTATGGCAGCGGTAGGGGGCAAAAGAAGACTGTTGTCCAGGGGAATGGGTTTCTCGCACCGATCCCCACCCAGGCCGAGCTTCTCAGGTAACATAACGGTGTGTTTGCACTTACTTGAGACAAACGGCTCTAAAATGTGTTTTTCCTTTTCAAGGTCAGTCTGGTTTAAACCTTAATCGCCTTTCTCTTATGCAGTATATATAGACTCTATCTTGCTAGCCTTATTAGTATCAGATATCCTGTTCCTTACTACAGGTCATGGGTTCGATACGGGGTCCCTCCGTCTTCGCTGCCAGGCTCGAAGCCAAGCCACTCGACTGGGTGACTCTGCATCTCTATGCAAAAAGAGTTAGGCCGATTTTAGCGAAGTGGAGTTAACCATTCCACAACACTTTCACGTGGCAAAGCAAGAGGAGCACGAAAGCTCAGTGCCTCAAGGGAATTGGGGGGTCACTCGTGCAAGTGACTGCGAGCGACTGCAAAAACTTGGTCCCACGAACGATTCCCTCTTCGCCGTAGCCACGGTCTGCAGTAGCCTGAGACGTCAGTTAGACTTATTAGTTTTATCCTGTTCCTTACTCGAACTAACCATATTCGCTTGTTGCCTGTAAGTCTGTTTTTTTATAGCATCCTTCCTCTTCTCAGCCCATTTTTTAGTAGGCTCTTTCTTAGTAACAGGTACCTCACTTCATTCTATATGCAGATACCTGCGCGAAGGCTGACCCATAGTAGTAGGCGGCGAAAACGGATCCCTTCTCCACGTCGTTTAGGCCCTTCTCAAAAGCGATGGTGGTGAAGGCTATGTCGAACCCCACCCTTTCCCAATCTGGAATGAACAAAGGTAGCGCGGGTGAATAAGCATGTTCAGAAGCAACCCACGAGTGGGTAGAACGGCACAGAGCTGAGTTGGGTGAGAGAGAGAAGAATAGGGTTGTACACGGCATGGTAGGTTAGGGTATGGTGTAGGGTAACATAGGACAGGGTAGGGCAGGGTACAATAGGGTAGAGTTGGATCGAGTCGGTTGGATAGGGTAGCGTAGGGTAGGGATAGGGTATGGTTGGTTAAGATTGGGTACGGTAGGGTTGAGTAAGGTAGGGTAGGGACGGGAGGGGTAGGGTATGGTATGGTAGGGTAGGGTGGGGTAGACTAGGGTAGGGTAGGGTAGGTTAGGGTAGGGTAGGGTAGGGTAGGGTAGGCAAGGGTAGGATAGGGTAGGGTAACGTAGGCTAGGGTAGGGTACGGTGGGGTAGGCTAGCGTAGCGTAGGGTAGGGTATTGCAGGGTAGGGTAGGGTATGGTAGGGTAGGGTGGGGTAGGGTAGGTTAGGTAGTGTTAGGTAGACTAGGGTTGCATAGGGCAGCGTAGGGTGGTCATCTCAGCATAGGATATGTTATGGTAGAGTAGGGTATGGAAGGGTATCATATGGTTGAGTAGAGTACGGCTAGGAGAAGAGTATATGTTAGGAAACGGCAGCTTGCAAGGCGCCTTGGCGTTGGGTAGGGTATGGTCAGGCAGGTGCGAATACCGCAAGGTGGGGGGGGGGTTGGGTAGGTTACCATTAATTTGGATAGAGCAATGAAAGAAAGGGTAGCGAGGGTTAGGGTAGGGTCGGGAACGGTTGGGTCGGGTCGGGTAGGGTTGGGTAAAATAGCAAAGGGTAGTGTAATTTTAAATATTAGTGTCCGGTCGGGAACAGAAGCGTGAGGTACGGTAGAATACACAATAGCACGGTAAGGTAAGGTGGCGTAGGGATGGCTATATTTGTACAGAGTAGAAATAGGGTAGGGCAGGGTAGGGTACGACGATGTACGGTGAGCTAGGGTGAGGTGGGGTAGGGTATGGTAGTGCATGTTACAAGAGGGTGGGTTAGCTTGCAATGTAGCAGAGGGGACGGTAAGGTTGGGTTGTGTTGGAAAGGGTACCAGTATGATAGGGTAGCAATAATAGGAATATTAAGGGTAGGAACAGAGTTTTCGGGAAAACGGGAACGCTTGAAATGAGAACCAAGCGTTACCTCCAGAACCATGTGGTGTATGAGAGAACCAAAAAGATCGTGCGAGATCCCTTGGCCAGCCACGTGAGAGGAGCTCGTAAGCACGGTTATGCTCCATTTCGTGCCTTCGGGTGGGCGCAACAAACGATATACGCTGGCTGTATTGTGATTTCTCCAGATGCTGGCTACCGTGGCGATGCGGAGAAATTCCAGCATGAGCGACAGCTCATTCGAAGGCTGCTGTACTGTCAACTTACTGTCAACTTTTTCTTGGAGTTGTACACGTTCGTTCTCATTTTAGGCTCCGTTCCCAATTTCCCGAAAACACTGTTTAGGGGGAGGTGAGGGTAAGTAGACTAGGGTAGGGTAATGTAGGAGAGGGGTGGAGTGGGAAGAGTTGGACAGAGTATGGTAAGGTAGGATAGGGAAGGCGTAGGGTACGTCGCCCTGGTGACGTATCAGGTTATCCTCGAGCCTGGTTTACGTCAGTTTCGTGAATTCGAGCCCCGCCGAGTGCATACTCGTATAAATTCGTTGGGACTTTTTCTTGTGCACAAATTGACTTGCGAAGCGCGAGAGCATGTGTTAGCAACATTCGATGAGAAATCGACGAGCAGTGGGATTGCTGAACACTATTCGCGATAAACATTGAAGGCAAAACCCAGGGGGGAGAAGGGACGACACCTGTGACCACGGCTTGTCCAGAAACCGGAAAGTAAAAGTGTGAGAAAAAAAAGAAAAAAACGTTAGGGTAGGGTAGCCTAGGTTAGGTTAGGCCTGCGTTTGTGGTATGCGGTCGATACGGGTCCGCGGATATTTATTGGTTTCGTATATTCTGGGGTTTCGTATCATGTGTCGAGGCATTATTCGGTATATGCCTCGGAGTGTGGAGCTGCCCCCCCGCGGGGCGGTCGATGATGATAATGATATGACCCGGGCTTTGATGATAACGATACTGCCCGTATATATGTCAGTGGTGCAGCCGGTGACAATCAGGTGCGGCTTACCTCCTGTGTGTGGTTTTTATGGTGCGGTCTCTGACAGAACGATATTGACCCACCTGGTTTGCATTTGGTATCTGGTGTACGAGTATTTTATCTTCTCTCCTTGATCTACGCCGTAGCGGCACGCCGCGTGGTTACACAGAACACGTTATACAGCAAGCGAATTCAAACAGGATAATAGTGGGTTTCCGGGCCTGGAGCTTGCTGAAGGGTTGTTGTTATGGCCGAGGAGGCCGAGCTGCTTCGGCAGCAGCTTGAGGAAGTGTCGATTATTTTTGGCTCAGCGAGACGCGACGTTAGCTGAGCGAGACGCGACGGTGGCTGAGCGAGACGCGGCGTTGTCAGCGGAGAGCGCGTTGAGGATGTCCGCCGAGGCAGCGGTTCAGTCGGGTACCGCTGGGGGGAGCGGGCGGCCAATGCAGCAGGCAAGTGCTGGGCAGCCTGTGCCGGAGCCAGATTACCGTCACCACCAGACCCCCCCGGCGCTCATCTTGTCGTCGCAAAACAGCATGCGGGTGCCCAAGTTTGATGGGCGCAGTCAGCTGCACCTGTTGTCACACAGGTTTCAAGCTTTCTTGACGGCGCGGGGCTGATCAGGGCGCTTGAGCCCACGAGCGACCCTACTCGGATAGCCGGGGGCTTAGGAGGGATGGAGGAGCGCAACCGATCAATCTATCTTCATGGGCAGCAGAGAGTCGAGAAGTGCGAGAAGGTATGGCAATTTCTCATGGAAGCCATGCAAGGACAGCCTGTGGAGGAACGGATGCATGCCGCTGGGTCGGTGGAGGGAGCATGGAAGGCTGTGATGGCCTGGTATCAGCCGCAGGGTGATGCCGAACGTGATAATCTCGAGAAAGACTACGAGAACATAGAGATGCAGGGGGATGAGGACCCCAAGCTGTTCTTTGCCCGTGCTGAGGGGAAGCTCAATGTGCTGTCCACATTGGGTATCCGCAAGTCGGATCGCGACGTGGTTCGCATACTCACACGTCGTCTTCCGTCCGAGTTTCACGACGTGGAGCAGCGCACTAGCTTGCTTCGACCCGGCCTCACGCGATCGGAGATGGAGGGAATCGTCCGCACCTCCCACGCTAACCGCAAGACAAAGGAGTTGGAGGAGCGAAAGTTAGCCGCGGTCGTGTCAATGGCTGCTGCGCCGTTGGCGGATCCCCACGCCCTCGCCGTCGGTGGGGGTTTTCAGGGCAGCTTAGGCGCCAGGCAGCAGCAGCAACAGCAGCAGCAACAGCGGTCGTATGGGCAGCAACAGCAGCAGCAGCAGCAGCAGCGGCCGTATGGGCAGCAACAGCAGCAGCAGTAGCGGTCGTATGGGCAGCAACAGAGCAGCAGCGGCCGTATGGGCAGCAACAGCAGCAGCAACAGCGGCCGTATGGGCAGCAACAGCAGCAGCAGCAGCGGCCGTTTGGGCAGCAACAGCAGCAGCAGCAGCGGCCGTATGGGCAGCAGCAGCAGCAGCAGTTGGGTGGAGGGCAACAGCAGCAGCATTGGGGTGCAGACCATAGTTACCAGCACTAGCCGCAGCAGCAGCACCCACCCCAGCCGCAGCAGCAGCACCCATCGCAGCCGCAGCAGCAGCCCCAGCACCAGCTGACGCCGGGGGGCAATGGTGGGGCCGGTAACACCGGAAGTGGGTGGTACCAGCCGGAGTCTCCTCCGCCTCCAGGAGCGTCCATGGGGAAAGTGTATAAGTGCGGTCGGTGTCGTGCCCCCGGGCACAAGTCCGACATGTGTCGAACGCCGAACGCTTTTTCGGGGGTCTGCAACACTTGTGGAGCTTACGGTCACATGGCCAGGCAATGCCGCACTGCTCCTCCCACCCGCATGCATGCAAACAATGTCGCGGCCCCTCCGCACGGCCCTCCGCCCCCCCAGGAGCACTACAGCAACGCACCACCACCACCACCACCGGGAGCTTGGCCTCAGCACCAAACTGGCTTCGTAATTCACGGCGACGAATTGGATGGGGGCGGTATGGGCGGAGGCGTACAGCAATGGGACGGGGGCGGTGTGGGCGGAGGCGCACAACAATGGGACGGGGGCATTGTGGGCGGAGGCGCACAACAATGGGACGGGGGGGGTGTGGGCGGAGGCGCACAACAATGGGACGGGGGCGGTGCGGGCGGAGGCAAACCAAACTGGGACGGGGGCAGTGTGGGCGACGGAGTGCAAAATCAGCCAAAGCCGACAAGTGGAGGAGCCGGGGGAGCCTACGAGGGCGGGCCGCTTTCCTCGACTATCGACAGCCAGGCGCCGGCCAGCGTCGAACAGCAGGTCGAGTGGCCCACCCTCTTCGTCGCGCACTTAAAGTCTTTAGGCAAGTGGTATGCTCTTTCTGTTGGGGGTGTTCTCGTGAGGCTGGGAGTAAGATTCCGATTGGAGATAGTGCTGCTTCCATCCATTGTACTGGTGTTTCTGCTCTCTTTTACAACAAGAGACCCTGCCCCCGACGAGAAGTATTTGATCATTGGTAACGGAAAGAAGATGGAGGTAGAGTTTTTTGGTTGCGTTGATGTAGTGATGCATTGTGCTGAAGGCGTAGCAGTGACCTTGAGGAATGTGGCGTTTGTGCCTGGCGTACCTTTCGACCTCTGCTCATTCAACGTGATCCAAGAGGAGCACGTCATTACTCTTGACCACAAAGGGGCGCACATGCTCGATGGACGCGTGTCTTTCCGCAAGGAGAAGTTCGGCAACTACGTTGAGGCCACTCGAGTAGCGAGACACGAGAAACCCCCTGCACTTGCTGCTGCAGTGTTAAGGCCTGGTAGGCAGAGATGGATAGACATCAACGACTTGCACTGTTCCCTTGGCCACGCCCACGATACCGTTTTACGTGAGACTGCTCGTCAAATGGGAATCAACGTGACGGGACGTTTGGGGTATTGCGACGGGTGCTCGGGGGGGAAGTGGATCCGCAAAGCCGTCGCTAAGTCCACGTCGTGCCGTGCTGAGAGGCGGATGCAGCGCCTGTACGCCGACCTCGCAGGACCTATGCCGACGTCAACAGGCGGCGCTCGGTACTGTTTGATGATCGTCGACGACGCCACCAACATGGGCTGGCCGGTATTTCTGCCGGACAAGAGCGCGGCCACCGTAACCCTCGGTTTCCACACTTTCCTGGCGGCCGTAAATGCCCACGGGCAGCCGGAATGCCTTCGCACTGACAACGCCTCCGAATTCACTAACGCCGAGTTCCAAAGACTGATGGTCGACAACAACATCCGCCGGGAGTTCACGTCCGTCGACGGCCCGAAGCGCAACGGACGGGTGGAGCGGAAGCTAGCTCTTGTTGCCGAGGAGGGTCACGCTGCGTTCTTGGAGTTCCAGACCATGTTCGATGGTGTGGAGTTTCCGGCCAAGGCGCTCAACTATGAATGCACGTGGCCGGAAGCATGGACGTGGATGTGCGACGCGCTCAACTTCATGGCGCGGGTGGATAAAAAGCCCGGCATGATGTGCTCGTTCGAGAAGTTCCACGGGAGGCCTTACAGGGGCCCCGTACTTCCATACATGATGCCGGGACGCCACAAGGTCAAGTGGGCGGCTAAGTCAGAGCCGAAGGAGGAACCCTGCTTCTACCTAAACTCCGGCAACGACCACGCCTCGGATTGCAGAAATTATATATATATATATATATCGCGAGCTACTCGACCGATGTGAAGTGGGGCTATCGGCGCGCGCCGTTCGGTGGAGGGATCGCGATTTCCGGGTCCCCGTCGCCGGCTAAGGGGGGGGCTGTCGGTGACCCAGCCCAGCAATCGCAAGCGCCGCGGGGCTTCGAGGTGTGGTACCAGCCGTCGACGCCATCGACTGGTGTAATGCCGGAGTCTTCGCCCACGCCCCTGCCTGCTGCGTCGTCCGTACCACAGCAGCAGGAACCGACGTCAGCGACCGTTGCATCACCGGAGTCCTTGCCCGTGTCCTTTTCCCCTGCGCCGCCCGCGACCGTTGCCCCGCCGGAATCCTCGCCCGCGCCTCCACCCTCTGTGGAGGTGCCGGTGCAGCACCATCAGCAACCGCGGGTATCGCCGGCTGTGACGCGGTCGGCGGCGCGACAACGGGGGGGCCTGGGCCCGCAGCATGGCTTCGTTTCGATGCTAGCCGCGCGGGAGAATATCGCTATGATCATTGCCGACCAGTCTCCTCCGCACATGCCCGCTCCTGAACTGCCTTCATGCCCTGCGAGTGAGTTGGTAACGCCCGACTCGTATCGCGAAGCGTGCGAGGATGAACACGGAGACGTGTGGTTTGATGCCAAGGACACTGAGTTTGACGGTCTGTACCGCGCGGGGACGTTCGGTGCTGTGGTGGACGAGAGAGGTGGTGACACGTAGCAACGAAACGGCATCAACATAATCTCTGCTAAGTGGGTTTATTCTTGGAAGGTCAACGAATTTGGTAAAGTAGTGCGGGCAAAGGCCAGGCTGGTAGCGCGGGACTTTGGGCAGCGTGCAGGCGTTGATTGTTTCGAGACTTATTCCCCGTGCCCATCGGTTGCGAGTATTCGTTTGCTGGCTGCCATAGCGTGCGAGTTGGAATTGGATTTATGCCATTTTGATGCCGAACAGGCGTTTGTTCAGTCAGAGCTAAGTGAGGATGTCTACCTGCGCCTCCCCAAGGGGTGCGGGTCGATGTCCGGTAAGGCGGTTAAGTTGTGCCGCAGCCTGTATGGTTTGAAGCAGGCGTCGCGACAATGGCACCATCACTTGGTACGCGGCATGAGGGGTCTTGGTTTTGAGCAGTGTGAGGCTGATGCGCGTGTTATGCGTTTGGTGGAAGCGGGGGCCGTTTCTATCGTAGTAGTAGTGCATGTGGATGACATATTTGCGATGGGGCTTAAGAGTAGGTGTGACAAGTTTTGTGAGGACCTGAACCAGTTCGTTCCTATCAACAACCTGGGGGAGTTGCGGTGGTACGCAGGTTGCCGATTTTCTCGAGACTGGGATG
Organism: Undaria pinnatifida; assembly: GCA_012845835.1. Lineage (NCBI taxonomy): Eukaryota > Phaeophyceae > Laminariales > Alariaceae > Undaria > Undaria pinnatifida. The sequence continues at coordinate 7,589,159 of JABAKD010000023.1, read as the reverse complement.
CAGGGAAGTTGACGATATCACAGCAGGTTTTCGCTGAAAGTACCGTAGCGAAGGTTGGTGTCACTTGCGGCAAGAGCATCCCTGCGGTGGTTGACCTAAAGCTTGAGGTGTTTGACCATGATGAACCAGACGTTGATGAGCCGTTTCGGTCGTTGGTAGGGCATTTGATGTGGCTGGCGAACCAGACCCGCCCGGACATCCTTAACGCGGTTCGAGCGGTGGCAAGGTACTCTGCAGCGCCAAAGTTATTGCCTTGGCAGGCAGCGCTGCACATCGTGATGTACATCAAATCGACGAGTACTTACGGTATTACTTTTCAGAGGGGTCTGAGTGATGGAGTTCAGCTGGAGTTGTACGTGGACGCGGACTATGCGCACGAGGTCAATGACCGAAGGTCTGTCTCTGGTGGAGTTATCATGTGCGCTGGTGCCTGTGTATCGTACTCTAGGACGCAGAAATCCGTTACGCTTTCGTCTACGGAGGCGGAGTAAGTGGCGATGGCCACGGGTTTTCGCGAGACGATTTTCATGCGGTATCTCTGGAGTTTTATTTTCCCGGACCGCGATGTTGGGTGTACCACGGTGAAGGAAGATAACCAGCGGGCGATACATTTGGCGAAAAACCCTGTGACCACTCCCAACAGTAAGCACATTGATGTCCGTCATCACTTCCTTCGGGAACGTGTTGCTAACGGGGAGTTCGAGATTGTCCACGTAGCGTCGACACTGCAGCATGCTGATTTTCTCACCAAGCATTTGCACACGGAGGCGTTTCGTTTTCACATCAACTTTGTGATGAATTTGTGGTGATTTCTTGCATTTTTTTTTTTTTTTTGGGTATTGGAGTATTGGGTGAGTGGAACAGAGAAGTTATTTTTAGGGAATTATTGGAGAAAGTATTGGGGTGTACTCATGCGTCGAGTAAGGTTAACACGCCAGTAAGATATGCCGATGGTCTTGATGAACCGTGCCGTACACGTTGGCTATTGGTTAAGTATGCACAACGTACAGGGGACCCCAAATTACTAGTATCCTTAGTACTTTAAAGATCAGATGCAATCGTTGCCTTTTGCATACTCCCGTGGTGAGCACCTATTAATAGCAGGGGGGCTGTTATTGTTCGATTTGAGATGCCCTATATCAGACACGTTCTGTTGTCCTACTCGTCCAGAGTACGCAACAGGGGGGCCGATGTTATCGGGCGGTGTGATATTTTTGTACAACAGGGGGGGTGATGTTATCGGGCGGTGTGATAATTTTGTACAACAGGGGAGGTGATGTTATCGGGCGGTGTGATATTTTTGTACAACAGGGGGGCCGTTGTTATCGGGCGGAATGCTACTTTTAGTGAAGACGGTGTTATTGGTTTGGTTGAGGATTTTGCCAGCATACTCTTGTTTGTTGGATTTTTCCCTTCCCGTATAGTTACTATCTCGCTTCAGATTGGGAGATCAATGCTGGAATGGAGATTGAGAGATTTGGTATAGGGATTGCCGTTTTACCGTGGCAATTCTTCATGACGGAATTTGGGCTTGCCGTTTTACCTTGGCAATGATATATTATGGAATTTGGGATTTGCCGTTTGACCTGGCAATTGGTAATAAGTTGTTCGGGACCTATCGTATCGAGCACCGAATAGGGGGGCTGTTTGTGGTATGCGGTTGTTCGATACGGGTCCGCGGATATGTGGTGGTTTCGTATATTCTGGGGTTTCGTATTCTGTGTCAAGGCATTATTCGGTATATGCCTCGGAGTGTGGAGCTGCCCCCCCGCGGAGCGGTCGATGATGGTAATGATACGACCCGGGCTTTGACGATAACGATACTGCCCGTATATATGTCAGTGGTGCAGCCGGTGACAATCAGGTGCGGCTTACCTCCTGTGTGTGGTTTATATGGTGCGGTCTCTGACAAAGCGGTATTGACCCTCCTGGTGTATTTGGTATCTGGTGTACGAGTATTTTATCTTCTCTCATCGATCTACGCCGTAGCGGCACGCCGCGTGGTTACACAGAACACGTTATACAGCAAGCGAATTCAAACTGCCAGGGGTCGTGCAAGGTACGGTTGCGTGGGGTGGGTAGGGTGGGCAGGGAAGGGTATTGTAGTTCAGCGCAAATTTGGGAAGAGTATCTTTGTAAGAAAGGGTAGGTTGGGGCTGGGCAGGGCAAGGCAAGGTTGCGTAGGGTAGAGCAGCCTTCAGTAGGGAAGGGCAGGGCAGCGCAGAGTCGGATCGAGGTGCGGTACGGGTGGTGTGCACGGTAGGGAAGTAGTGGTGCGGGCAGAAAAAGGGGGAACTTTCAGGTCCCGTTTTGTCCACCTCAGCAACGATGTCGGTTAAGGCCATGCCGAACACCACGCGTTTCCGATCGGACAAATAAAACCGCAACGGTGAGCGACATTGGTACTCGCATTCGGGATGACGCCGCAAGTTATATGAACCATGTCACGTTGGAGTTGCACTGTATTGGTTTTGGGGCTCCTCATATGAAGAGCTCAACATAGCACCGAAGACGATTATAAAGAAACTGATAGTGGAACCCGACCAACAACCCCATGACCTAGGTATACCAAAAGGAACATATTTCGCGGGACAACACATTTTTTCCGGCGGGTTAAGCAATATCTTCACCCTGAATACGTTTCGGGCCCAAAACATGCTACCTCTGTCGTCGTAACAGGCGCCGAATGGCGGCAGTAAGGAGCCGAACGCGACGGCAGGGGAAGTCTGTTCTCCCGCACAGAAGTAAGGGGCCTCAGACTGTTACCGGCAGAAAGAAACATATAATCTGACATGGGGGCTCTATATTTGTTTCCCTTGGTCGCCCCCATTAACCACAACGTTGGTAGATTGTCATTGCGACGATTGGTGAATACACCATAGGGCGCCCGGTTATATCTACCTTTGCTCCACCGATTTTCTCATAGTGCAGCGAAAGATCAAACGTCATTTTTACCCTCGAACCTGCCTCGCCTTCAGCTGCTTTCACAGAATGGGACCAAAACGCTAAATAACTTACCGCGAGTTACTAACCATGTGCCCAGACTGATTCTACTATGGATCTCTCCCGCACAACCGGAGCTCTTCGTTAAGAACCGTTTCGTGGCTGCCCAAAACAACGAAAGAGTGCCATAGGAAAAACATATATTCATACGCGTTCTGGTTTTGAAACAAGGGCTGTAAAACGATGACGTCGGGGTGGCAAAGGACACGCCTGGAGTAAAAAAAACGGCCATTTCGTCCAAGATACGTTTGGGGTCCTACCGTAGTGGGACTCTTTCATGGAAATTCGATAGATCCAACCATAGAGCAATCGTTTTTTACGCTGCTATAAAATCCAACTCAAGTTGCGCTTAAAGGTCGTGTTGGAGTACAACGCCCAGCCACCTCGCTCCGAGTCTACGATTTTCGGCCGTGAAGATGGGACAACCTGGCCGCTTGCCGTAGCTTCCTTCGAGTGAAACACAGCGGTGTCTGCGGCGATACCCAATTTGATTCGAGGGTCGGGAAACATTCAATGAAGCGTGCTACGATAGAGGTACACCTTTTTTTGTCTGAGGGTCCTCGCTGGACGGAAAAAGCGAGAGTGCTTCCCGATGAACATTGAACAGTCCCATGGCCCAAGTGTGCAATGAAACATGCTGAATAACAATGCAGGGTTTCCCATCATTGGGGGCTAAGGCGCCCCGTCTATCGGACACTGGTTACAACCCAAACTTGCGACGGCGTCTATCGTAGAAATCAACTGATAACAACCCTGAAACCGACTAACGTGACAACACTATTAATTGTCCAGCCCAACCCACGAAACGGTTTCGTTGAAGAACACATATAATCTCATCTTTTAGAACAGAGTCTAACCGGTTCTGAGTTGGGCTGGCCGGAAATTACGGCTGATGTCCGTCTCAACACTTCGTTGTTGTGCAAAGTTCCCATTCGGATGAAGGGTGAAGGTAACAAGCTGATGGTTTCGCATTTGGCGCCCCCCCCGCGCGTTCACCCGCATCCTTACGGCAGACCATGGAGCTTCACTTCAATGCAGTCGTTCCGGATGAGTTAGGTTTCCTTACCAAATCAAATCTGGCATCTTGCAAACAAACGTAGTTTCGGGAGAAGCTGAAGATATAGAGCACGGGTCGCCACCAAGACACACGGATTGCAAAGGTAGGGTGTGCGTCTTTGCCGCGCGAAGAAATGACACGTGTCCCACTCGCGCAGCATTGTGATGGCCTAGGTATGACACACGCCACGGTAGAACTTGCGCCGCTTTTCAATGAGGCTTCTGCTGTACATGTGACCTGAACAGACTGATTATTGATTAATGATGTATCTGAAAGCACACTGCCCGATGACCAGACCCATTCGTTGGCTTGCATGTACACAAGGAATTGATATTCCGAAAAATCAGCGGCATTCAATCGACAAGTTGCAACGTTAAGGAGTCGCCTCGTTCGGATGTATTATTGTTTTGTTTTTTGGGAAGTTCTACACCTCACACCGTAGCATGCTTCCGCTTAGCATGGTCATGGACGCGTGCTGCACGGTAGGCAGGGGGAGCCCGTTTAGGCGAAAGCGCCTTTATAATGACGAGCCGCTACTGACCCCAAAATCGTGGGAACATGTGACTTTCGCCACAGGCACATACATGCATGCTACTTCGACCGGTTTTTATTTTTGGAGCCATCTCGACCTTGACGATCTCCAACATCGCCACTTTAATCTCCTTTTGAGTAGACAGAACGTGCAACCCGACAAAGTGACCCATGATGGCGCGAGGTAGACAAAAATAAGAAGGTTGCTAAAAAACCAAAATATAACCTTCTAGCCCTATCGTGTATACATAGCACGCGGCAAGATATTATGTTTTGCACGTACTTTAACCATGGCGGTAATGCTCATCTATCTGGGTGCGCTTTTGTATAATACCACGATAGCTCCTCCTCAAAAAAATCGATTTTTTCATATCAAACCTTTCATCGCTGCTAGAAACGAGGAAGGATGGCATGCAAAGCAATGTCGTTCTATATCTTCTTTGCCAGTCGACTATCGAGCGATGACGTCTGGGTGGCGAGGGACACCGTGTTTTAGGAGATACGGCCGAGAGCTAATTCCAAAACCAGCGATTTTGGGTGAAGAGAAGGTGGGGGGGTTACCGTGAAACGAATCTTCTTTCGTTTTATAATGAATTCTCGTTTTGGTTTAGGTCTATGGCTCCCGGAGCTGGAGTATTCTGCGGTTGTGCTGCGTGCAGCATGTATGTTCGTGTCGATAGTGTTGTACTACTGCACGAACGCGGTTCTTGCTACTGATTTGTTTGCAAGTCATGATGGCAGCAACGTTGATAACTGTTTTGCAGCTTTCTGTGTGTGGTATTCCTAGACCATGGTGTTTTGCATCTGGATGATATATTGTTTCCAACAATAACGTTTTGGTGAAGTATAAAGGATCTTGTCATGTGTGGAGAACCTACATTTCTGAATAATGTGTGGACTAGTTTACTGCTGCAGCACACGATTCTTGCCCACGTTCTACTCGCAAGCAAAGATCGCACGAGTCGATACATTTGTCGATTGATTACACTCCGAAACGGATAAAGTATGTAGAAGATCTATCAGCGGCTCTATGATTTGCCGTCCAAGGGTGTTAATGTGGTGTTGGTTGCAAGGTTATCGGCCACTATTGTTAGGGGCTGTTTTCAACCCACATATAACAAATGTCTCCAAACGTGACAAAGAAACGTGACAGTATCACGGATGGTGGTGATAGTTGGCTGGAACCTGGGCTTCAAATCGGAGTAATTTTACCATACATAGAAAATAATGTTGTCAGGATTCCCGAAAAAAAGGTTAGACTTAATTGTGAATTTTTGACATTTTCGAATTTCAGAATGTATGGAATCGTGACATTTCGTTGGGATTCGTGTTTTTTCTCGTTCGTTAGGAACGACCCAGCTCATATATCATCACATGATGTCTGAAATGTCACGTTTTTTTTTGTCAAGAATCCTTGCATTTGTTGTGTTCGTTGAGAACAGCTCGTATGAAAAACATGGTCGATAACCTGATAACCACGATATACTCGGAGACCATGATATCCTCGGAGGGCAAATCGTAGAACCGCTGATCGATGTTGTACGTTAACGTTTATCCGCTTCGGAGTATAATCGTGCGTCACATAAATCGACTCGTGCGATCTTGGCTTGCGAATAGCACGTGAGATAGAAATGCGTGCTGCAGCAGTACACGAATGCTCACTGTATAGATACGGCCTCGAAAGGCCTGTAGGTATCCGAATTTGAGATCATTTGGATGGGTTTCGTATGATATGGTTGGCGGTATATATTCGGGGAAGTTAGGAATTAAGTCGGAGGCACGCGCCTCCGATATCAGAAGCTATCCCGGACTCTGGTGGAAACGAGTAAAGCTATATATCTCTACGAAGGAACGAACGTGAGTACTCTCCGAGGACCTGCTCAATTGGCAGACCTGCAGAGGGCACTCTGTGTCCCCCACTTTTAATTTAGCATCACGTTATAACCCAAGTGCAACCGGAAAAGTGTTCCCCGGCGAATATCCACACAGTTTTTTCTGTGCGGACCGTTAAATATTCCACACACACGTCTTCTATGTGCCCTTGCGATAACCGCATCTATCTGTCGGTTTTGTTTTGTCGCCAATCGTTTCGTCTGTAATTTTGTTTCGGAGGGTGTGGACAAACCGGCCGAATATTTACGCAAAAAAGAAACGAAGAACCCTCAGACATCCGGGATGGGCTGTATGCAGCACACATTAAATTTGCCATATTTCAGGGCATATCTATCATTGAAAACGGCGTGGGTATTTCAACTTTTATATACACAAAACCGGTAAGATAGGGTATTTTTTTCAAGTCACTTGGTTCTAGCGTTGGATGCAATTTCCCGCTAGATTCTGCTTGCACCTAGGAAAGCCAGATGTTCGATATTTTGCTCGAAGGTTTCGACACACATGCGTTGGAGCACCTTCAACCGGATCATGCAATTTACGTCAATTTTTGTTTTTCGCCCCCGCTTGGAAAAGGCGCGGATATTAGACTATTGAAGTAATTAATTGAAGGCACGTCATTGGTCGACACGAGGTTTGCTCTTAAACACATCCCGAGGCCCTTTTGAAAAGGACATATCACCCTCTTCCACTGGTCAGGGAAGTCGGCATGATACCAATTAACTCTTTTAGCTAGATGTTTATTGCGAGCGGCTTTCGTGGCGGAGAGAAGTTGTGTGTTTCACTTGCTCCAGTCTGTATAAACCGCGTGCATGCAGCGAATCGACTGTTCGATGGGGGGAAGCAGGGTGCATGCAGCAATTTTATCATGGACACATAGTGCTGCGAGGTGGGAAGCGCGTGAAGGAAGCAGGCCAATCATCGACACATACACATGCTCCGTAGGGACGCCCAATGCATTGCCTCAATCACCGCACCACGCGTCGATGACTGACTGGTTGCATGCACGCTCTTCCTAAAAAAGAATGGTCAGTTTGCTGCTTGATTAAGTGTATGCATGCAGCAGATTAATCACCGACACAATGTCCGATGAGGTGGGAAGAACGTGCCCACAGCAGGTCATTCATCGACACGTTGCTCAGGTTGGGGTGCCGAATCGATTGCCTCAATCACCGCACCATGTGTCGATGATCGACCTGCTGCATGCACGCGCTTCACACTAACGAATTGTCGATTTGCTGCGCGTACCTGTGTGTTAAGGCAATAAACAGAGCTGCTCAATCACACCATGTGTCGATGGCTGAGCCGGTGCTGCGTGCGCGCGCTTCCCACTAACGAACGGCTATCGAACTGCTACATGCAGGCGCTTCTCACAAATAGTCAGAGATGCGCAAGATTTTATTTTTTCAACCAACTCACCCCAATGACGTCAATGCGGAGCACTCATCGGCATATTTCGTATGGGTTAGGTGGCGAGGGAGGGGGTTAGGGTTAGTTCCATACATTGTGAAAAGCACAACAATTCAGGACACCCCGAATGGTCGACAACCTTGCAAGCCAAGGCTGCACGCAAGCCTCGTACCGTTGGTCGTGCATTTCGAAACGGACATACGCTATGGATAATCGATCAGTGTCGCTACGGTATTCTTTCCGATGAAGTCATTTTTGCTATGTTGGATAAGGACGTGCCCCTGGCGACGTTACTCCCGTCTTGGCAGAGATTCGGGGAAACCAACTACATCGCATGTTGGCCGTCAATCTAAGCATTGCAGCTTTCTGGGTAGCAAAAGGTTTTATGTTGGCACAATGTCTGCAATATGTAAACCGTACAGTGGTGCAGAACACTAGAAAAAAATGTCAGTGCTGGCTCAGGCTAGATACCTTGCTTCGGAACGGGTACTTTCTTTGAGAACGTCAACTCAGACCCTCCGGAGTTTCTAACTTTCTTGTTAAGGAAATAGTGAGGTATTAGTCCGTTTGACCACCTGCAAAAGGTTAACCAATAGCTTACCCAAACTAAGCCTTATCACACTCTCCCCCCTTGAAACGGCGGGATAGCAGGTCGGCCGGATATACGGCGGACCTCTGTCAAAATCCAAGCCGTTTCGTTTCCTGGGGATACAGGGGAGGGATTTTTCAAGCTCGACATGGGGAAAATCTGAACAGTTTATTTTTGTGGATGGCGGGGATCGAACCCACGACCCCAAAACCCATGGTCTGTCGACGACGATATTTGTTAAGGTTACTAGTGTGGTATTAGTCCGTTTGACCACTTGCAACTGGTTAACCAATATCGTAGCTTACCCAAACTAAGCCATATAACATTCTTACGAGTCTCAGGCTGGCTCTCTTTTACATTGAATATGAGACAGCTGCGGGTTAGAACGACCAATTTAGAAGCTCGCGGACAATCATATTTGCAAGCTGTGCGATGCTCTCATTAATAGGATACCTTTCCCTATTATTTGTGACTCGTGGGGGGTTGATGTGCTATACACGAGGCATGCTTCATACGGTCATACGAGAAGAGGTGCATCAATTGATTTTCGAAGCTCGCTCGAGCAGCCCTTTGTAACCCACATTTGAGACAAAACGAGCTGACAACAGACGCAAAGTGCACCTCGACGAGCAATCCCGTTGTGTATACCTTTCCCAAGCCACGAGTGGTTTCCAAGACATATCCCCACCCAACCCCAACCCACAGACCGTTTCCACCCCAAACCCTCCCTATCTTAACCAGCCTCGATCGAAGAAGCCCCGCCGCTCACAGCAAACGTAGCCAAGGCGATGTACCGTTAGACCAAGGATACGGTAGAGTATCGTACCCCGAATTTTCAATGATTTGATCAAGTTGAGCCATAAGCACAAGTAAGTGACTCTGTACCTCGCTGACGAAACGACGTTTGTTTCACTATATGCTTCGTGCAGCGTGGCCAACTAACAAATTGCGGATTCATGTCGCCAGATAAAAATAGCACTAAATTTTCAAGACCGCAAAGGGGCAAGGGGTCAATCGCGCGAGTTACTCCGGGTTACTGCAAAAAAGGCCCGCCCCCCCTCATTTATATCTATATATATAAAAATATACCTGGTAGTCTATAGTCTAGTCTATATATATTACAAAAAATAAAATAGACTCCCGCTGTAAAATCGAATATTTTGTCGAAACTCATCTTTGCAAGCTGTGTGTGATACTCCGATCGCGCGTATTACGGGTTGTGTGTCCTCATTAAGGATATAGGTCAGCGACTCCCCTTACAACAACAGCGTAGCTATCAGGGTCAACAGGGTGATGTTAGGCAGTCTGTGCGCGGAACCTAAAAAACCCGTTTCTGAGGGGGACAAAATCTGACAGCTGTGGAGGGAAATGTATCCGTTTATCAAGTGAATCCTGTGAGTCGAATACCCGGTGACGGGGGGGCGGTATATCATACAGGATGTTTTGCGGTACGGCCGCACCCTTAGTTTTCACTACCGTCTGTTCATCACTCGCTCGAGGAGTCGTTCTACATTAGCCCCGTCAACAAGTCTTTGACGAAATCACCGGGTATTGGAATCAGCTCCCGGTCGTACCTGTTGATATGACCCTTGTCATCATCCCGATGGTCCCCGTTTGGTAGTCCTCATCAAACAACAATATACACATAAAGAATACGCTTCAATACCATTCGTCCTCGTGCCGAGCACTCGTGACACCCTCGTTAAGTAATATCGCTGGCTTTGGGGGGGGGCTATCGTAGAATCAGTCCGAGTGACTCTGCACCTCACTGGGACTAAAACACGTTCGGCGATTTTTCTGGTGCGTCGTACCCTAACCAACCATGCCTTTTCGTATTAACATCAAAAATGTTAAACAGCTAGAGCGAAAGCCTGTAACCGAACAAAGAACAGCGATGTCACTCGCGCGAGTGACACAGAGACATCGAAAAGAAAATGCCGAAGAGGGACCCCCTTCGGTACCATCGGCCAGGTTACGAAAGTATTTGGAGGACATTGCACCTCGGACCAAGGTTACGGTAGGGGGAGGACCCCCGTTTTTACTAGTGTGTTTGAGCCACTCGCACGAGTGGTTCTGTACCCCACGGATGAAGATGGTTTAGGCAGTTGTTTCGGCGCAGCTTAGATCACCTTTGAATTGCGGATTAATTTCGTCAATGTAAAACATGAAGAATACGTAAGATCGCATAGGAACAAAGGGGTTACTCGCACGAGTGACCCCTGGCCACAAATAATAGGACCAAAAGGGGACCCCCCTACCGCAGACTGGGTTCTCGTTAATTAACTGACTTTTCTGGCGCCGCACCCACCCCCGTTGTTTTGACAAACCACGTTGGGACACTTACTTGCTGAGTGCGTGGCAATTTTTGCTATTAATCTTAGTTTGGGTGGGAATTTCGGTTCACCTCGTCGTGCAGATGGTCAAACCGACTACCAGGGTAATAACTTCTGAACCTTTTTAACAAATGTCGTCGACAGAGCATGGGGTTTGGGTCGTGGGTTCGAGTCCCACCATCCACCACCACTGACAACAAGCTTTTTGAAAAAAAAATATCTCAAGGACGTCAGCCGTGAGTTCGACGAATTTCAGGTCAATACTCATCTTTGCAAGCTGCGCTCTTGGTACTTGTTGAGTATACTATGCGGGTGAGTTTTTATTGGGAGTGGTCCTATTTTTTGTCCACTATTATAATGGTAAGTGTTGGTATTTACACTTTAGGTGGGGAATTTTGAGCTAGATCAAACATCACATCTATCTATCATTTTATAATTTTTTTACTGTAGTTTTCACTCTACTACTGCTCTATTTTGTGTATGTGGTAGGCCGTTTATTTTGTTTCTTCTTCCCCCCGGCTGTAATATCGGGGAAAGTACGAATACATAGAGAATATTGTTAGTAATATTTTGTCACTCTTAGTACAGCATTCGAGAATATAAGTCAGCCCGAGAGAAATAAAAACTCTGTGGGACACGAACCCACGGTTCCAAATTGATACGCTGTCACTCTAACATTAAAAAAAATATTAATAACAAGTAAAATAAATAAGGTCTATCTATCTATGCATAATATAAAGAAATTAGGACGTCAGGGTGTGAGTTCGACAAATTTCGAGTCAGCACTCATATTTTGAAGCTGCTTGTTCGTACCTTTACTATGCTATGCGGGTAAATTTTTTAGTGGAAGGGGTCCTTTTCTTTTATAAACAAATGTTTTTCTCCACTACAATTATTGGTGTTGAAAATTTTACTTTATGCCCACGGGGAATTTTGAAATGATCTGTCATGCGTATATATATTTTTCCCCATAGTTTCCACTATATTATTGCTTTACAATATGTATGGTGGATGGTTTACGGATGGATGGCTCGGTGAGGGTCGCTTGTCGATCCCTGGAGCAGCAGTAGTAAAGGGGCCACTCCAACACCCTGACTTGCCTTGTGCAACAACGAACACGCGACGCATTTGTTAGCCAATCCTTGCAGCACCAGCAGTGAAGGGGTTACTACATGCAAAACCCTATGATGACTTGAAAAAAAATACGACAGTGCAACGCGCTTGTCGATCTTTCGAGCAGCAGCTGTGAAGGGGCTACTTCAACACCACCAGGGAAACAAAAATGAAACGCGCTTGTCGATCGTTCGAGCAGCAGCTGTGAAGGGGCTACTTCAACACCACCAGGGAAACAAAAGTGAAACAAACGCGTTTGTCGATCACATTTATTTTCTGGGCACATCAAACATGTCCATGCGTTGCAAAAAACCGCAGAAAGTGGCGTAACCGTAACTAAAACGCGTGCGGCGATTGAGGCAATACATTTTTGTCGGTATGAATAGAACTGTCTTCCGCACGATACATGTTACGTACGGCAGAGGTGCGCCACGTTTATGCTAGAGATCCTCACTCGGAGGGCTCTATGGCTCACTCCCCCTCTCAACGGTTTTCGCGTAAGCTGAACGTGCGGCCCGATTCTCAAGCCCATGACCTTCAGGTGCACAACAAAACACGTGTGTGCGTAAAGAACGAACGCATTAAAAATGTGTTTCTTACCTTGGTATAGTCCAACGACAATATATGGAGTACCCGCCCTCAAGGTAGTCCTCAGCAAAGACACTCCCTCGTCAGCAGAAAATATATATTTCAAATTTTGGCCAAACAACGATTGAACGTATACACCTGCTATTCTTGGAAAGAGAAGCTTCTTCTCTGTCCCTAAGACGAGACGCCGGCACGAAGCTAGATGTCGACGGGCGGAGATAACAGTTCCATGTGTGAATAAAACACACGCAGACGATAGTACCTCGCAGAGCTCGTCTACATACGCCTCATCGGCATGCTTTCAACAGCGTTTCCTCACATATCACAAGGATGCACAGGAACATCATGCCGGTGATGGCTCGGTGATCGCAGGGCGGCTGCAATTTTCTCGCACCGACGGCGGCATTGTACAGCGGCGATGATGCCTTGGGCGATATTTCCGAACCCATAGTGATGCTGATCTTGTTCGAGTTCTCCCCGCGCTTTCTTGGTGCGCCCAGCAGCAGCACAGCAGACCTAATAAAAAACAGGCGATAACAATAGAAAGAAAAAACCGGGCTGAGATTTACAGCTAAATAATCAATCGGGTAGTGGTTACTCTGAGGTTATTGTTATGTTCAGTACTCTTGCCCTCCGACAATATAGCCTAGATGGATGCCGTTCCCATGAAAATCGAATGTTCCCCAAAAAGCAGTAAATGAAGTATCTATGGCCTCCCGTATGACGTGATTTTGTCACGCAAATTTCCTAAGGGAACTCACCCAGCCTGTGCCTGTAGTCCTGTATCATATTCGGTGTCCTGTGCCGTCGATAAGCTTTGCCCATGCAAATCATGTTATTTTTCGTTGAGCCAGCTCATGTTGATGTTCTCTGGTGTGTTGGTGTGTTTAGCTCAAAAAGAGGGTGTTCACGTGAACTCACCACTAATGTCTCTGCTCTTGCACAAGGATAAATTACTCCGTGACGCCAGTTTTTTAGTTGTTGGCTCTGTTAGCAGGAAGAAACGTCGTGAACCCGGCACTTGGTGGCCGGCTCGCTCGTACGCGGGGGAATGGGAGTCGGAAGTATCTCTGGCCGGCGCACACGATTCGCCGATTTCTCCGCAGCGAGCCCAATGCAGGTAGTAGCCTTTCCTGTGGTCGCACAAGAGCGGTGGCGAGGAAAAAGTTTCTCGACCGGGCGCAACCGTTAACCTGCTTTCGCAGCGAACCAACAGCAATGAGTTAGTCTTGTGTTCGTACTGTAACGCGTTCGTTCGGGGAATACAGGAAAGGGGGGGCTGCAAACGCTACATGGGCGGCGGGTCTATGAAATTACTGCCACTACGAGCACGATTCTTGCCCCGGGCTAGAGGTCGCAGAGCCAACCATGTTATAACTAATTTTTAAGGACGTCAGCCGTGAGTTTATGCAGCCATTTTTAGGTTTCATCATGATCATCCCACCCATGAGCAGGTACCGTTATGAGCCCAGAGAGAGAGGCCGCGGACTCCTGAGCGAAAAACATGATATGATGAATCACCCACAACGGGAAGGGCGGTCATTTTTGCTGGCCTTTTCGAACAGTTGCACGGGATCCCTCGCGCGAGTGACCCCCCCCGTTCCTTTCAGCCGTGTAAAGCATTTCATGTATAAAACTGTTTACGTTTGGCTACTACTGATGATAGTCTACACACAATGAATGGAAGGCTGAACACTGCGCCGAAGAACACGTCGAGAGACGCGTGGTACAAGTAGTAGGATAGAGGTAGCATTTTTTAGCCGAATCGTTTTTTCTGATTGACGGTTGTCCTTGATAAACCCAAAATCGTCGTAATGTTCGCTGTGTTTTCGCCCTGGTTTTCGTTAGATGCCTCGGTCTTTTGGATTGTTCATCCTTCAGGTAGCAGTTTCTTTTATGATTGCCAAAACCAGGTTTTCTTTGTGAAAAGTCTCAAGAAAGTGGGGAGCGCCAGAAATACGTTGGAGCTACTCTAACGTGGTCAGCCTCTCCAAAGCATGTTTTGTCCGTGAGGTAGAGAGTCACTCGTGCAGGTGGTGGGAACCACATGCAAGGTGGTGGGAACCACCTGCAGGGTGGTGGGAAGCACCTGCAGCGGCACTAAATAGAAAAACATCCCCGCTATCGCAGCTTTGGTTCATTAAAAAGTATGACTGATTCCACGATGGCCCGTCCCGAAAACCAGCGATTTTCTTTATCGATCGTTTCATTGCTGCTCGACATGAGGGAGGGCGCTAGAGTCCGTCCGGTTAAATTTTCCCACATCGTGACCCCCACTTTTTCTCGCTTGTTTGTGAGAGTTGACACGCGAAAAAAAGTTGCGAAGAACCGCAAGGTCGAAAAGCATCGATATCCGGGGTATTTTTTTTATTTGGTGGAAATGGCCGTTTTGGGGCGAAAATTACCCCGACATTACACCGAAACGCCACATATTGTCATGAATCGACACATTTTGCCCGGATAGAGATATCTAATATAAGTTGTAAAAATATTAGTATATATATAGGTAGATACCTAATAGAATACTCCGGAGTATATGGTTACACAGATACAACATCGCGCCGGCTGGTTGGTGCTGCCGCTCAAGTCAGGTGGTGCGAGCTTTGCCGCTACGCTTCTTGTTTCGTTGACCGGGGGCACGCCCAACCATGTATACACTTGGATGGGCCTTCTGTGGGGTCTATGTCACTGCTGTAGGGTGTGGTGTGTGGTGTGTGGTGTGGCGTGTGTGACGGCACCAAACTTTGATGAGCCATATATATCTCTTCCATTTTTTTTTTTTCGCAAAAAAAAAAAACGGTCCTGGGTGCAGGTCCAATTCGCCCGAATCCGTTGAGTTTTTCGAAATCTATCGGTGGGTTTCGCCCGTAAAAATATAATTCTTGGACCACCTGGACTGAGGTTCTCTGCCCATTTCTCCGTTGTATCTCGGCGAATAAAAAATTGAGTCGGGTCGCCGCGTAGCCCTCGGCGTGATACGCTCAAAACCGGTCTTTAAAAATAAATTGGACATCACACACGCCGTTCTAAAACATAACAAAATCTGGCAAAATCTCGACGGAATCGTGATTTTCTCGACAACCAAAAACAACAAAAAAAATCTGCTCCGATCAAACGATCTGCCTGAAACAGAGCTTTCTTACGATATAAGGTATGTTAATAGGGGGTACGTCAGTCGCTCGCAGTATGTTCCAGAGTGACTCTGGGCAATCGTGGAAAAATTTAACCGGACGGACTATATTAAAAACTTGTCTCCATATGTTTTGTTGTTTGCGTGATGGACTAAAGAACGATGAGGTCGGGGTGGCATAGGGCGCTGTGTTTCAGGAGGTACGGCCGGGAGCTGGTTTCAAAACCAGAGCTTTTGTTCAAGAAAATTTCGGGGGGCTACCGTAGAACGACTCATATACACATAATCCATAACACTCCGAGTATATATATAGTCTACATCGCAGTATCACACACAGCTTCCAAAAATAATTTTGGACCGAACGTTTTCGATATCACAGCCTAGAGAAGTGTAATATTTCATGTGTACACTCCAGCTGTGAGATCGAAGATTTCGTCGAAACTCATCTTTGCAAGCTGTGTGTGACACTCCGATCGCGAGCATTACGAGTTGTGTGTCCACATTAAGGATATAGGTCGGCGACTCCCCTTACAACTACAGTGTGTGGTTGTTCGAGTATTCGACAGGTACACCCAAATGGCTAATGACCGATGGGTATGGTTGAACAATGCAGTCATAAAATACGAATCCATGACTGGATTCAGCTAAAACATCCGATGCACAGCAGTGGTACAAGTGGACATGAGGCAAAAAATGCCGACCAGCATTCTGAAATGGGCGAAATGCTGCCTTTTCGTTCGAATCTCAAGGGTGCATTCGATTGCCAAAATGCCCATCAAAATCCACAAGAAGTTACCCCGCCTTCACAAACCACCAGCACGAGCAGAGAGCATCGAGAACCTTAGCCGCGTGTGTGGGTGGCAGTCGAGTATGTCCCGTGACGATAGCTCAACGATGACAGCAGTCCTGTCTGCTGCAGCAGCCACCTTGGCCAGCTTGCAGAAGATGAGGGAGGGCATGGCTGCAACGTTTGCTGAAGATCTGGGTCGGGTGGTTCGGGCGCGGATGATGATGGGAGCTAGGTTTGGAGAGCGAGTTCCCTACTGGTGCACGTGACGCCGCACATCGGGACTGCGTTCCCTTCACACTGAAGGTACGGTTGCCTTTGAAGCCGGGTCCCGTTGACAACTCTGTGTGCTTCTTGTGTGTCATCGAGCAGCTTGAAGCAGTAGCAGCCCCACGGTCGAATTTTAAAAATATATTTGGACCCTCCCGCATATTTTGACTGCTGCTTGCACTCTATAAATCTATATATCTTAGTTCGCTTATCATATATGCACATCCTTACGTCTGCGGATATCTCCCGCCTCCGACCGCCTTTCCGCGCGGTTTCTTTGCTGAGGCGTGCCCCCGCCTCGCCTGCAACCACCGGCTCAGCTGATCCGCCCGCTCGGCGCCGTAGCGCGCGCGCGAGGCCTCGACGTCGAGATCTACGACGATATCTCCGAAAAATCGTGCCCTGTGAGACGTTTGGTGCGTAGTCTGCACACAGGGCTAATGTCTTCGCGTTATTTCTTCGGTACGTGTTCTCTGACCTCCGACACACGGGGGGGGGTCGATTACCTGGCCGGCGTCGCCATTGTAAAGGCCACTAAGCGAGGTTTGTGCTAGGATCTGGGGAAGAAAAGTTCGTAATCCCCTAGAACACATGCCACCCAGGCGTAGTGGAGAACTGCGAACTGTCAATATTTTTGAACCCCCGGTAGTCTACAGCAGCACGTATACATGTACATGATGTACAGCAGTAGCTGAAGCTATGATGAGCCTGCAGCATCACGAAGCTACAAATGGTATATGCACAGCAGCATCACGAAGCTACAAATGGTATATATATTATGCACAGCAGAATCACGAAGCTACAAATGGTATATGCACAGCAGCAGCTAGGCGTCGTGGAGAACTGCGAACTCTCAATATTTTTTAACCCCCGGTAGTTTAGACAGCAGCACGTACATGTACATGATGTACAGCAGTAGCTGAAGCTATGATGAGCCTGCAGCATGACGAAGCTACAAATGGTATATGCACAGCAGCATCACGAAGCTACAAATGGTATATGCACAGCAGCAGCTAGGCGTCGTGGAGAACTGCGAACTCTCAATATTTTTTAACCCCCGGTAGTTTAGACAGCAGCACGTACATGTACATGATGTACAGCAGTAGCTGAAGCTATGATGAGCCTGCAGCATGACGAAGCTACAAATGGTATATGCACAGCAGCAGCTAGGCGTCGTGGAGAACTGCGAACTCTCAATATTTTTTAACCCCCGGTAGTTTAGACAGCAGCACGTACATGTACATGATGTACAGCAGTAGCTGAAGCTATGATGAGCCTGCAGCATGACGAAGCTACAAATGGTATATGCACAGCAGCATCACGAAGCTACAAATGGTATATGCACAGCAGCATCACGAAGCTACAAATAAATGGTATATGCACAGCAGCAGCTGTGGCCGCGCCTTTCTGCGTAACAACGCAGAGCGTCACCCAGCTGGGGTGAACCGCCATGCTCTCCCATAATTTCCAGGCTGCCTTCTCGCATTGTTCCGCCGCACACGGGAAATCGGGAAAAATTTGTCGGCATTTTCCCTTTCCAGTATCTCCCATATATGAATTAACAAACTTCGTCTAACTCTTGGCATTACTTCTTACCCTCTTAATATTTACTATCCTGCGCTGCGACCGGCGGCCGTCCAGGCCGCCGGCGTAGCCCCTTGTACCTGGTATAATAACAATTTTTGGCTCGTGACTGATGCTTGTACTCTATACCTGGTATAATATTTTTTTTCGGGCTCTCGTCTGCTGCTTGCTCTCTATACCTGGTATAATGAAAAAATTGGGGTCGTGACTGCTGCTTGGACTCTATACCTGGTATAATAACTTTTTGCGCGCTCGCGTCTGCTGCTTGTACTCTATACCTGGTATAATAACTTTTTTCGCCCTCGCGTCCGCTGCTTGTACTCTATACCTGGTATAATAACTTTTTCCGCGCTCGCGTCTGCTGCTTGTACTCTTTACTTTTTTGGCGCCGATCTCTTTGCAGCTCAACGCTGCCCACGCCAAGGGGAGTGCCTGGTACACCTTCAGCGCTTCTTGAGACATCATTCTGCCACCAAACATTTTGCTCACTCGTGTGATCGCCCATATAAAGTCCCCTGAGAGCTCCATCGGCAGCACGGGAACCTGGGACGTGTACGCAGTCCTGCTCGCCATCTTTGGAGTTGTTTGACGATCGCGCGTAGGTGCCCAGTTGGTGCTTGGTGGAGTTTTTGGACTGTATGCTGACCCCTCGTACACAAGCCTTCGTAGTTTTATAACAATCAAAAGCATTTGTCCACTCAAGGGATTTCGTTGTATTATACCAACGTCCAGCAAATCTCTCTTCGGGAAAATAATGCCAGGCGGCGAAACAAAATGCGATATTAACAGTCATCATTCGCATTCGCATTTCCGGCCATACCCATGTTGATAGTGCCTCTTCAGCTTGACAGTTACGTGCCGGTTCGGGATATTTGCATACACTGTGGAGTATGTGAATCTTGGCATCTGAGTGTGTGTGGGATGACACACGGTGTCACTTTCCTGCTGTCCCTACTCTGCTGGGAGATAATAAACGACCTAAATCATCAAACCATCGACCTTCAGGGGGCCTTGACAACTCTGCTTGGGGCTAACGAACACTCTAGAGCGTTGGTACCAACACAGCCTCATCATGGGGATGAACTTGGTGATCTTCGGGCCGTAGTCTCCGAGCAGGGCCTCGCTCTCCGAGATCTACAGCAAGCAGCCGCAGACGCGGAGAAGCGTCCAAAGTCGTCCCATTCAGAACTGCTTGAGATGATGGCCTTGTCGTTGAAGGACAGAGAAGGCGAGGCGCAGCAAAAGTCCGGCAAGTGGCGATTGTAGATACAGCAGGGAGGGATGCTGTGTCACCATCGTTGGATCACTCCGACGATGGCACCGGGAGTCGGGACGAGCGTGGTGATGCTGCAGAAGCTGATTCTAGTGAAAGTCGGCTTGGCGGTAGAGGGCAAGATTGGGGCGATGCCCCGCCAGGTGAGCCCTCAATCACTGCGCGGGATATTCTTCGTAGTCAATCCTTTTCGGGGCAACCCAAGATGGCTATTCCTTCTTTGAAAGTGAGAGAGAATTTCAATTCTTTCTCAAAGCAGATGAGGATCTATGCAAAGCTGCATGGGTCTGAATCAGTCTTTGAGAGTGACTCATACGTCGAGGTTGGGGCTGAGGGAAGCGACCGTGCTTCCCTGATGGCCCAGGGAGTGACAGACTTTATGTACGAGAAACAATTGATGGCGTGGGTGTTTCTCTCCCAAGATTTACAGACCACAGTCGACCAAGCTACTTTTCACCGGAGTAAGTCCCCCAGAGAATGTTGGGAATCAATTGTAGATTGGTATGACACAAAAACCAACGCGCAAAAGGGCACCTGCATTCGCGAGTTGTACAATTTCACGTTGAAGAAGGATGATGACCCCGTAGAAAAGTTATACGGAATGGAGGACTTGCGTGAAAAACTGAACAATGCGGGCATCAGTGTAGACGACAACATTCTCTACACTTGTTTCTGCCTTGACTGCTGTCGAGTACGCGCTCGAGATTCGAGACTTAAATCTCAAGCAGGTATACGATCGCAAGGAAATCATCAACCTTGTTCGCGGAAATTTCGAGACACTTGGCAAATCGAAGGGCTCAGCAGACCCGCTTACGCTGGTCGTGAAAGGGGGGAGTGGTCAAAGAAAGAAAAGTGGGAAGGCACAAGGGGGTCAGGGAAGGTCTGGCAAAGGAAAAGAAGGCAACGGCAACGCCAATTCAAAAGGTGGAGCCGGTAAAGCGAAGATTTCGATCGGGAAGTGCTTCAGATGCAGGGCTGCTGGCCACTACAGCCAACATTGCACCGCAACGATCTGTGAACGATGTGGTGGGAGAGGACACCAGATAGATGAATGCGCTTCGCCAGAGACATGGACGCATCACCGACGGAAGCTGTACTTGCGATGGTCGAGGATCTCGAAGGTGATGTTGTGGAGGCAACCGCGCTTTAGGGGTTCAGGAGCCAAAGCCCCGCGATGGGAGTATTATCGTGGGCGCTCCCCTCGTATGTGACGAGCGGGGATTTTAAAGTCACACGGCATATATTTTTGTTAATTATTCGCCGTGCGCCCTCTACTTCAGAAGGTTGGTTGTGGAGGCAGCAGGTGTGAGGTTATCCGCATTTTTCCGCGGAAAGTAGCATGGCCGCCAGCCGTGTGCACCCTACCATGGTGAGTGATTTGGTAGGGCGAAGTCGCGCGGCACAATAGCCGCGTGCTTCCTGCTGCTGGGAACAGTGGTAGGAAGGGACGTGGGGTAATCGTGTCTGCAGCAGTACCAAATAACGATGGGGTTTTGTCCTGGCAACAAGTCGAGCGGCATGGCCGCACGCGCTCCATGATATGCGGAAGCAACAGCAGCAGCAGGAGTGGTCGTGGAGAAAGCAGATCGGTTCATTATTTCGCCAGGCGGAGCTTCATGGTTCGGCAACATCGCGGGGCGGGGGGGGGGGGTACAGGTCTGGTCAAAGTGGTGAATTTATTTTTACTATGGATTCACTTTTCGATCGAAGCATTGTTTTTGGTCGATTATGACGTTTATTTATTTCACGGCTAGAGTGAAGACCCGTTAAAAAATAGGCGGTTTATTTGCGGTTAGAGTGGAGACCCGCAGATAGTACCATCTAAGATTTTTCTGGATGGTACACGTAGCCCTTTTCGCCAGGTAGTTTAGAAGTGTTTTCATGTTCAAATCAAACAGCCTTCCTTTGTAAATCCGAAAAACTTGTAGTGTTTTCTGGTATAGGCAGGACCAGAAGGGAACTAGTGGAGCTGACATACATGACGATAACGCCTGGTAAATTCGACGGTGTGTTTTCATGTCCAAATCAAACAGTCTTTGTAAATCCGAAAAACTTGTAGTGTTTTTCTGGTGTAAACGAGACCAGAAGGGAACTGGTGGGGCTGATTTACATACAAAAACAAATTTATTTGTAGAACAGGGTACGTAGGTGCACCAAAATTGAGAGGTGTACCGCTAACGTATGATATTGATGGTAGCACTGATTGTATTGAATTTTGCGGGAATCTTTTGTTTTGGCAGTAGTCTTCCGACTGATTGGAAAATAGAAGTGGGCATATTATATATTCATGATTGATTAATTGTTTTACCAACGATATCATTGCGAATGCCTATTCGCAAATGAGGAGTGAAACACGAAATGTTTTTGCGATGGTCGAATAGTTTGCATAGCTGGGAGGGCTTGGACTGTTTGTGTCGACGATGGCGGCATTTCATTGTTTCTTTATTCGGTTATTTGGATCTTTATCGTACTAATTACAAAGCTAAAAAAAGGGGATTTCCGGTTTTATGACGGTTTGCAAGCGACAGATATTTCGGATATTTAGAGAGCCAAAAAAATTCTATGATTCAGTCATGCGAAAAGTACATATGCTACCTCGCATTACCGTGGCGATCTGTGCATCTATGGCGGGAGTAGGGGACAAAAGGAGACTATAGTCCGGGGGAACGGGGTTCCTCGCGATCTCTGGCATTGTACTTCTAGAAGCCGTAGCTTTTATTATTTTAGCACGGCTACTGTAATATCGTCTACAAATGCAATGGTTGTATGTGGAAAGAGGTTTTTGCTCACGGGGGTGGGTTTCCTCTTTCTCATCATTTTTATGGTTGATTTGGGTTGTGGAGTTGTGTATTATTGCCTTGGCTCGTCACTGTTTCGTGAAGACTCAGGGAGGGTGTTGATAGTGCCTCTTCAGCTTGACAGTTACGTGCCGGTTCGGGATATTTGCATACTGTGGAGTATGTGAATCTTGACAACTAAGTGTGTGTGGGATGACACACGGTGTCACTTTTCTGTCGTCCCTACTCTGCTGGGAGATAATAATAAACGACCTAAATCATCAAACCATCGACCTTCAGCGCGTCTTGACAACTCTGCTTGGGGCTAACGAACAACCCATCGGTCTTTTAAGTGAACGATTTAGAGTGAACTTCCATCAATGACAGCCAGGTCATACGATTGGCCTATAAATACCGAGCTTAACACGGTTGCTCTCCAGGCACAACGGTACCACAAACAGAGGGCACGAGGGCACAACCAACACGGCAGCCACAGCAGACACTGCTCGCTGTGCGCTGTGCTTGGCAGCGGTAAAAACAACCCGACCTTGATCCGCGGAGGCACCAAACGGTAGCTGGGGAAGCATGGCGCGTACGCGCAACCTCATGGGTAGGTGCTAGTGAGCCAGTGCTCCCGCGCTCTCTACGATGTGACCTGGTTCTTTGCTGCTGCGTGATGTCGTATCCGGTGCTGATTTTGTCAACCACCGTCGCCATACCACAACGCCGTCGTTGAAGCCTCAACCGACATCGCCACCCTCGCCGCACGGCCGCCGCCGCCGCTACTGCTGCTGCTGCTACTGCGGCTGCATCTGTGCGGCGGCTATTGTGCTGCGGCTGCTGTTGGTGTCACCTGCGTTTGTTTTGAAAAAAATTGTTTGAAAACGAGCTAACATCTGTTGTTGTGATGATGGTGGTGATGGAGCCAGGCCGAGCCGAGCGGCCGTGTCGCAACTCATCTGGCGGGGCCATCGCCACCTCCGCCCCTGCCCCCGCCGCCGCTGCTGCTGCTGCTGTTGCTGCGGCAGCGGCTGCGGTGCTGCCACTGCGCTGCAGCTGCAGCTGCTGCTGCTGTGCTGCTGTTTGTCTGGTGGTGTTGTGCTGAGCCTGCCACTGTCTGTCGGTGAGTCTTTAGACTAGAAGACTAAATAGGTGCTACCGCACCTCGTCCAACTTTTCACTCAAAAATTGATGCTCCCTCCCCGCTCCCTGCACGTGGTATGGAAGCCGTGTACGCCTTTTTTGCGATTCGTTCACCGCAAACACAACCAAAAGCATGCCGGAGTGAATCTGGCCTTTTTTAAGCATGATGACAGGAAGAACCCCTAGTGAGTTTTTTCAAGGCAAACACTCCTATAATATGAGTTGGCACTGTTGTTCCTTTCCAATCAACCCTTTTCCCTCGGTTCCAAAGAGTTGAGGAGAAATGGTTACTGCCGGAAATTTGACTTTTGATCTTGGTCGAGAAAAGGATCAAGGTATTGATTGGTGTAAATAGCGGTCTATCGGCGCCCGGGAATCTGCCAACATTGGCAGGAAGGAATATCTTGCCAACACGGAAAACGCCTGTACAACCTTTCTACAGAACCAATTTTTAATTTATTGCACCGCGAGCTACGCGCTGTGAGAGACGCCTGAAGAATCTACTCTACAGAACCAGATTTCAATTCCAAAAGGAGTGCATAAAAGACCACGAAGTACCCCTGCCCCGACGCTGCCTACAGAGCCAACACGCGTAGCCGCAGGTAGCAGCACGTAGCAGCGGTCCCGCAGTAGTTAACCCCAAGGTGTCTACGTAGCAGCATGGAGGCTGCTGCAAGTGCTGCTGCAAGTCTTGCGAGCTCGGCTTCCTTGCCGCCTTGCGAGACGGACGAAAGTGGTGCACCGGTGACCCCGCTAGGCGCGGCGTGGAGTGCAGTCTCGGATGAAAGACATGCACCCACGACCTCGCTAGGCTTGACGTGGAGTAACGAGGAGCCTATGGTGGTAGATGACGACGTAGCTCGTTACAACGGCAACTCAGCCGCAAGACGGGGCGAGGACAGCGGCAGAACAAACGATGATGGCGACGAGGACGCGACGGCCTCGCGTGCATGTCCCCAAGGCAGGGAGCGCCTAATCTTAACCCACGGGTTGGAAAAGAGAACCACCACCCAGACATTCAAGCCGCGCAAACCCGGGAAGACACCGTTACCTGTCCCCTTTGTGGTTCTCGGGAGTCTCGGGAGCCGTGTCATATTTTGAAATTGGATGGAAATTCAAACCTCGTCTCTCAAAATCCACGATGACAACAAAGACACACCATCACCCCCGCGACTACCACCACCAGAGAACAGACCGATCTCAATCACAGATCCGGCCTCGCAGAAGAAGACTGCCATCAGATGAACAGAGGCCCAGAAGATAGCAGCAGCAGCAGCAGAAGAGGAAGAAGCGAAAGGAGGGCAGCAGCACATCAACCCCTGGCCGTCCCACAGGTACGGTATGATACGCGACACCCAACGGCAGCAACACGCAGCGATGTAGTGAGGTACAAGGAATATGTGTTGTCCTCTGCTGGTCGTGTCGGGCGCTGCAGGTGGTGGACTGGTGTATCATACCCGTTCCTTCACTGTTCGTATGTAACATCGCTGTTCGTAGGTGACAGCAGTTGTTTAAACGCTTTCCCTTTTGTTTTGTGTCGCTGCCGCTGCCGCTGCCGGTATTACCGCTGTAAAGGTACCACCGGTGTAAAAATGTGGGGCGCGTGGGTACTGTACAAACCTCGTCCGCGCCTGCACGCCAGTACCACTGTCAGTATGTGGGGCGCGTTACCCGTTACTGCTGAACGTACATATGCCGTACATTCCAACATGCACGTATGATATCATAGGTGACAATAGTCCTTCAAACGTTTTGCTTTTGTTCTGTGCTTGGTGCTTGATGGCATGGTGTTGTTGTAGGAGTTCAGGCCGGCGGGATTGGAACGCCCCTCCCTCCCTGCAGAACCTACACCTGCTGCACCTGCACCTACACCTGCGCGGTAGCAACCCCTCCAATGAGCGCCGGCCCAGCACAGCAGGTGAACTAGAGGGCACTTCGAAATGACGGGCTGCCGTCGCCCCTACCGTGTCGACTGTAAACTGACGACCCCATGCTTGTACCAGTACCACTGCCAAGATGTGGGGCGCGTTACTGCTGTACATACTCCGGCCATCCCAACATGTGCGCATGATATTATAGTTGACAGCTCAGTTGTTCGAAGTTGTTCCTTTTGTTTTGTGCTTGTTGGCGTGATGCTGTTGCCGGAGTTCAGGCCGGCAGGATCGGAGCACCTCTCCCTGCTCTGCTCGATTCATACGGCAGCTTGCTGTTAATTCTCGTTTGTTTTCGGTCCACATCCTAGTTAAACATCAACATGTCTGCTATAACACACCGTACTGCTGGCCCGGTCTGCTGGCCCGTACTGCCAACTTTACTGCTATACTCTGCCATGCCGTCTCCTCGCAACAATTCGGTTTGCTTCCGTCCACCCAGCATAAAAGCGCTGAATTCTCACCCCTCCCCTCCCCACCCCTCGCATTTTGTATTACTTGCGGGCCATACTTGCGTCGTCGTCACAGGCCGCTAGGAACCCGCTCACAGAGAGCAAGGACATTGTTGCAAGGGTGTTGCCCTTCGTACCGAATGCTCCATTCATCTTCCTCGGTGGAGTACATACGTTGTGGCACTCGGTGTTTGATTCTGAGTGCAAGAGGACTCGTCGCGTGGACACTATGGCATCGCCCGCCTGTCTCCAATGAGCACTAGATAGCGGTCTTGGTACCGGCCCGGATGATCCGAGCCCGTTGTTGGTGGCGGCCAGGGCGGGCACGGTCTTCTTGCGTGCGGCTAGCAAGAAGCGCTTCTTTCATGGGCTGGAGGTCGAAGTGTGCTACCGAGGCTGCACGAGGCGGGAACGTTAACGTCCTGGAGTGGTGTCAGAGCCAGGATATGCCCTTGGCCGAAGCGTGCTCAATCGACGGGAGGACGGTAGAAGCTGCAGTGGCAAGTGGATGCGTCGACACCGTGGAATGGTGCCTACAGCGCGGTTGTGCAATCGGCGCTGCGGTTGAGACAGCGGCTCGACTTGGGCGCGTCGATATCCTGGGATCAATTAGAAAAATCTCAATTACCAAGGCAAAGTAGCTTAAGTAGGGTTCATAATCATTGTATTGATATCGTCGAAACTCATCTTTGCAAGCTGTGTGTGATACTCCGATCGCGCGTATAACGAGTTGTGTGTCCTCATTAAGGATAGGGGTCGGCGATTCCCCTTACAACTACAGTGTAGCTATCAGGGTCAACAGGGTGATGTTGGTCAGTCCGTGCGCGGAAACTATAAAACCGGTTTCTGAGGGGGACAAAATCTGACAGCTGCTGTGGAGGGAAATGCATCAGTTTATCAAGTGAATCCTGTAGTCGAATAACCGGTCAGGGGGGGGCGGAGTTTTGAAGTACGTGGCGGCATGATTTTGATCAAAAGTGAGCGGGGTTGGAGGGGAGGGGGGAAGGGGGGGGTGGGGCGGACGGGCGGGCAATTTGTGCGTGTAAGCTATAAATCCTTTCAAGGGGATAAATCTCACGGTTTTGGGAAAAAAAAAAAAATATATATATATATATACAAAATACTCCAGTATATACTTGATAAACTGATGCATTTTCATTCACAGATGTCAGGGTTTGTCCCCCTCAGAAACGGGTTTTATAGTTTCCGCGCACAGTCTGCCTAACATCACCCTGCTGACCCTAATAGCTACACTGTAGTTGCAAGGGGAGTCGCCGACCTATATCCTTAATGAGGACACACAACCCGTAATACGCGCGATCGGAGTATCACTCACAGCTTGCGAAGATGAATTTCGACAAAATATTCGATCTCACAGCTGGAGTGTATTATATTTTTTTTTATTTTTTAAATATAAGCTACTTGCATTAAGGATTTTAAATCGTAATTTTTGCTGTGGGGGGAGAAAAATCGAGAAAATAATAACTTGGTTAATGTAGGGTCATGGCCCAGTTTGAGAGGAAAAAAAAGCATAGTAGAATCCCATATAAAAAAATTGAACAATCGACCAGCCAGCCAGGACACCAACACATCGAGGCACACATCATCTTCCACAGGGCATCCCGGACACACCAAACGGCATCCACAACACCTAAGCACCCTCTCAAAGAGGCTACCAGGTTCCTGGTGGACGATCTGCGGGGTTGCCCACGGCAGACAGGCTGACGCGTCATCAAGAGTGCCCGAAGCGGCGCAAATTTAGCTCTTAGCTACGAACACGTAGCAGCCAGCAAGCATTTTTCGAAATCAGAAGGCTCTTCTCACGTTCTTTGGACACCGACGAGCTGTGGCCCACACACAAACGCAACGCGCCACAAGTGCTCCACACACGCCAACGCCACAGGTGCGGAAGGCTCAACCGGCCCCATCCCTGGCCCGCAGCAAAGCCTGTTTGCAGCCCACCAACAACAACAGCAGTAGTAGTGCGGCCTTTCGGCGTTTTTGAATATTTTGAGCAGTCTGCTCAATAATCAAAAAGCCACACCGGTACATGAAAACCCGCGAACAGTTTGAAATTCAAAAGCTCGGAGATCGGAAGACAGGAGGACGACACCATTCAAGGCATACATGTACCATAGACACGGTGGTGCGCCTTTCTTCACCCTGAAGCAGCTCGTCTCTACCCCTGAGGCAGCCGGTCTCCACTCTTGAAGAAGCCGGTGGTCTCCACCGTTTCCACCGTTTCGAAGCCTCGAGTTTCCTCCTTTGGAACCCTCCTTGTTTTGCGCGGCCGTTCCCCATGTTACACCATCGGTGTATCTGCCACTTCCGGTCTTGCAAAGAGGACGGCACAGATGCAACCTTTGGTCTTCGGCTACACGATCCAGCCAGATGTTTGTGGCTCGCGAGACGTCGCCCGGATGGCCAGGAGTGGTCAGGGAAACATTCGAGAGTTTCATCATTTATTGATGTTACAAACAAGATCGACAAAATCGGCAACACAGATCTTGCCTTTAAATATCTACTGCTGCTGTACATCATGACGTGGTAATCGATGACCCGTCCTAGGTGTGCATTTCCAAATCGTTTCATATTGTTTTTAGTCTCTGTCCCGTCTCCCCCTCCTCTGGCATGAAACCCAATCCAACCACATTATCAACATACATCAAACATCATTGTCATCAGAGCCTTCAAACCGTTGTGCTTCGTTCTCAGCAGTTGAGCACATATCAACAGCAGTTGAGCACATTAATAACAGCAGTTGAGCACGTCATCAACGCACGAGAAAGAGTGACAGAAAATTGCGCCGCAGTAACCCACACAGCAGCAGCAGCACAGCAGCCTGTACGCGGTCGGTAGTCAGCGTGGAGGGTAGGAACCGGTCGCTGGGCTCCCTGCCGTGTGTACTTATACCCTGCCGTGATGTTTGCTGCGGTGCAATTTTCCTTTCTGCAACAATACCTCTTGTTCATACTCCTAGCCTAAACTTCCCAGAATCATAAAAAATATACTACCAGGTACAGCACAGCCGGTAGCATGACCAGAAGATTGTTTGTTATGTGTGGTGAGTACACCCGGAGTCCGTGCTTATTATCCATCCTAGAGACATACAAAGTATATGTGAGACAGGGCAAACAACAATCTCAGTAAACAAGGAATCAACATAGTCTAATGAAGCAAGTGAAACGCCGGCGTACCGGGCACGACAGCAAAACAAAACGGGCGAGACCATAATATAAGGAAAAAATTGAAACTTGAAAAAGAAAACGCCAGGGAGGAGCTCTGAAGAACGACAGATGCAAAAAAGCCAGAACGGCCACAAGAGAAACAACCTCCGTGCTGGTGAAGGGAAACAGCTAACTGTTGCACGGACGAAACAACAGGAAGAAGAGGAAGATATCTTCTTAAGGCCGGCGGGGAGGAAAAACAAGTAAACAAAAAGAGGAAAAAGGCAACACCTGAAAACGAACAAAGCAAGCAAGACAACAAGTAAATGGCATTACTGCCGCGTTCGCGCTTCCCCTTTGATCTCGATGAATACACACAAAGGAAAACATTACCGCTCACTGTAATGTTTAGGGCTATGCCATAGTACTTCAACACGCTCCACAAAGTAGTCAAACCGGTAGCTTGCCACACCATGTACCATTTCGATTCGGCGTTCGTCCACAGCTGTATCGGTACCCCCCCCCCCCCCCCCCCCCCCTCCCTCCAGTTCACCCTTGTTGCTGTTCTTGGTGTCCACTGTTGCGTGGATTAACCAGCTCTTATCCGCCTCGGTCCTATGCCATTTCGCCATGAAGCGGCCCGCCGCGTCGACGACCCCCCGGTACCAGTTTCCACTCCTCTTAGCCGCCCTCGACCATAGCACACTTTTTACTCCTAACAGCAAAGCGGGGTTGTCCGTTGAATGCGTTGATATCGTCTGCTACAGCTTGAGCCCAGTTCTTTTCTGGTCGGCCTGGTCCCGGGTTTTCCCCACACCAACCATCGTCCCGAACATCACCCGATGAGTCAGCCGCTCAGTTGTCGTCCTTTGTACGGCTCCCGCAAAGAGGAGGTGGCTTTTGCGTGGTCGTCTCAACGCTTTCACATTGTGTTGAGGGTCTTGGCGGTCGATATATTATGGTGGTCGGTGCGTTGTCGGAGCTGGGAGCCCAAATCGGTTAGGAGGAGGTTTTGAGTGTGCCGTTCATAGGTCAGCAAAGCGCCCCTGGCAGAGATTCCGAGCCACACGCCCGTACAGTAGGGTGTCAATCTCCTCGGTCCTTAGCAGGCGCACCTTTAGTATGAACGAAGCATCTTCCATATCGTACAGCTCACGCTTGAAACGATCGTAGAATGTCCCGCGTGAAACGATCGTAGCATGCCCACGCGAGTGGGATCTGTCGATAATTTATGGCGTAATGTCGGCGCTTTCGTTGATAAGACCGCGCCCAGGCAAAGAAAATGCATCGTCTGCATACATACCTCTGGCCCGCCGCTTCGATAACAAGCGGTGGGGCCGGGAGAACCTTGTTGAGAGTGCGGGGTATCGTTCTCTCCTTTTTCGTTTCGCACACGGTGAGGCCTGCTGTTTCGAAAACGGTCACACTGACAGTAATCTTTGCAAGGTTTTCCTTTGATTTACAAACAACGCCTTCATCGTCGGCGTACAGCATACCGCAGACTGGCCTCCGTACATGTGCCAGTGGTTCAACCTCCAACCCGCCCTCCCCGAAGTCCTCCTCGAGGTGCACCAAGTCCTCAAAAAATCTGGGTCCTCACTGAAACTTAGCGGAACTGAATGTATCGCTGTGCGGGGAAAAATTCATTGCGAAGAAGAGGCGACGGTACACATCCTTGCCACAATCCCTGAGTGACGTCATGCCATTCATAGTTTTCACCGTCATCCATACGCACCCGAGCTCGCATGCTTTCGTGGAACTGGCCAATAACGGAAAATATTTTCTCGGATACGCATTCCAACTAAACACTCAACACCACGGCATATTTTTTTTGTCACAAAATATATCTTGATCAATCAGCAGGCTCGGCGTAGATGAGAGGGGCAACAGCCCTGGGTTCAGTCAAGGGCGCAAGCAGTACCGCGCAACCCGTGCGAGCCCCATCCACAGTAAAGCGCGGTCCTACGCTATCCAGCCCGCGATCAAGGGGGTGTTGTGTTGTTTTTGTTGTACATGAATGATAGTTTTTGCTTTTTCGGGAGAAGCGAGCAAGGGCCGCATTATATATGTTTTGTCACGGCAATGTGGAGGTAAAGCGCGAACTCGAAGAACGTAAGATGACTGTGAGATAGGCACACTCCACACAGACAAAACACAGACAAAGCACAGACAGTGGGCGCCCACGCCCACGCCGATTTCTGCAGGCCTCTGGCATGGCCTGCACCATGGATTCCACAGAGTTTTTTTTTTTTAATACGTGACATCATCGACCGATCGCTTCCTTCTTTGGGTGGATAACGACCAATGACAGCGATTAGCCCATTTGTGGTCTATTCAACGACTGGGTACAGATGAAATTTGTTTTTTTGATTACGTTCGTGGGAATAAAAAATATTTGAATTTTTGAAGAAAATATGGGCATGCGTTGGCTTTCGCGTCTACTCAAGAAAGTCGCGCGGGAGGTGGATCTCAAGAGGCTGCTGTGACGAGGGCGCCATGGCGTCGTTCCTGTCAACGGCCACGTTCTCATGCACAAGTATCGAGCACGCGGATGACGTACCAGAGACGATGTTGACCGTTATTGGCCAGTTCCACGAAAGCATGCGAGCTCGGGTGCGTATGGATGACGGTGAAAACTATGAATGGCATGACGTCACTCAGGGATTGTGGCAAGGATGTGTACCGTCGCCTCTTCTTCGCAATGAATTTTTCCCCGCACAGCGATACATTCAGTTCCGCTAAGTTTCAGTGAGGACCCAGATTTTTTGAGGACTTGGTGCACCTCGAGGAGGACTTCGTGGAGGGCGGGTTGGAGGTTGAACCACTGGCACATGTACGGAGGCCAGTCCGTGGTATGCTGTACGCCGACGATGAAGGCGTTGTTTGTAAATCAAAGGAAAACCTTGCAAAGATTACTGTCAGTGTGACCGTTTTCGAAACAGCAGGCCTCACCGTGTGCGAAACGAAAAAGGAGAGAACGATACCCCGCACTCTCAACAAGGTTCTCCCGGCCCCACCGCTTGTTATCGAAGCGGCGGGCCAGAGGTATGTATGCAGACGATGCATTTTCTTTGCCTGGGCGCGGTCTTATCAACGAAAGCGCCGACATTACGCCATAAATTATCGACAGATCCCACTCGCGTGGGCATGCTACGATCGTTTCAAGCGGGACATTCTACGATCGTTTCAAGCGTGAGCTGTACCATATGGAAGATGCTTCGTTCATACTAAAGGTGCGCCTGCTAAGGACCGAGGAGATTGACACCCTACTGTACGGGCGTGTGGCTCGGAATCTCTGCCAGGGGCGCTTTGCTGACCTATGAACGGCACACTCAAAACCTCCTCCTAACCGATTTGGGCTCCCAGCTCCGACAACGCACCGACCACCATAATATATCGACCGCCAAGACCCTCAACACAATGTGAAAGCGTTGAGACGACCACGCAAAAGCCACCTCCTCTTTGCGGGAGCCGTACAAAGGACGACAACTGAGCGGCTGACTCATCGGGTGATGTTCGGGACGATGGTTGGTGTGGGGAAAACCCGGGACCAGGCCGACCAGAAAAGAACTGGGCTCAAGCTGTAGCAGACGATATCAACGCATTCAACGGACAACCCCGCTTTGCTGTTAGGAGTAAAAAGTGTGCTATGGTCGAGGGCGGCTAAGAGGAGTGGAAACTGGTACCGGGGGGTCGTCGACGCGGCGGGCCGCTTCATGGCGAAATGGCATAGGACCGAGGCGGATAAGAGCTGGTTAATCCACGCAACAGTGGACACCAAGAACAGCAACAAGGGTGAACTGGAGGGAGGGGGGGGGGGGGGGGGGGGGGTACCGATACAGCTGTGGACGAACGCCGAATCGAAATGGTACATGGTGTGGCAAGCTACCGGTTTGACTACTTTGTGGAGCGTGTTGAAGTACTATGGCATAGCCCTAAACATTACAGTGAGCGGTAATGTTTTCCTTTGTGTGTGTTCATCGAGATCAAAGGGGAAGCGCGAACGCGGCAGTAATGCCATTTACTTGTTGTCTTGCTTGCTTTGTTCGTTTTCAGGTGTTGCCTTTTTCCTCTTTTTGTTTACTTGTTTTTCCTCCCCGCCGGCCTTAAGAAGATATCTTCCTCTTCTTCCTGTTGTTTCGTCCGTGCAACAGTTAGCTGTTTCCCTTCACCAGCACGGAGGTTGTTTCTCTTGTGGCCGTTCTGGCTTTTTTGCATCTGTCGTTCTTCAGAGCTCCTCCCTGGCGTTTTCTTTTTCAAGTTTCAATTTTTTCCTTATATTATGGTCTCGCCCGTTTTGTTTTGCTGTCGTGCCCGGTACGCCGGCGTTTCACTTGCTTCATTAGACTATGTTGATTCCTTGTTTACTGAGATTGTTGTTTGCCCTGTCTCACATATACTTTGTATGTCTCTAGGATGGATAATAAGCACGGACTCCGGGTGTACTCACCACACATAACAAACAATCTTCTGGTCATGCTACCGGCTGTGCTGTACCTGGTAGTATATTTTTTATGATTCTGGGAAGTTTAGGCTAGGAGTATGAACAAGAGGTATTGTTGCAGAAAGGAAAATTGCACCGCAGCAAACATCACGGCAGGGTATAAGTACACACGGCAGGGAGCCCAGCGACCGGTTCCTACCCTCCACGCTGACTACCGACCGCGTACAGGCTGCTGTGCTGCTGCTGCTGTGTGGGTTACTGCGGCGCAATTTTCTGTCACTCTTTCTCGTGCGTTGATGACGTGCTCAACTGCTGTTATTAATGTGCTCAACTGCTGTTGATATGTGCTCAACTGCTGGGAACGAAGCACAACGGTTTGAAGGCTCTGATGACAATGATGTTTGATGTATGTTGATAATGTGGTTGGATTGGGTTTCATGCCAGAGGAGGGGGAGACGGGACAGAGACTAAAAACAATATGAAACGATTTGGAAATGCACACCTAGGACGGGTCATCGATTACCACGTCATGATGTACATCAGCAGTAGATATTTAAAGGCAAGATCTGTGTTGCCGATTTTGTCGATCTTGTTTGTAACATCAATAAATGATGAAACTCTCGAATGTTTCCCTGACCACTCCTGGCCATCCGGGCGACGTCTCGCGCGCCACAAACATCTGGCTGGATCGTGTAGCCGAAGACCAAAGGTTGCATCTGTGCCGTCCTCTTTGCAAGACCGGAAGTGGCAGATACACCGATGGTGTAAAACATGGGGAACGGCCGCGCAAAACAAGGAGGGTTCCAAAGGAGGAAACTCGAGGCTTCGAAACGGTGGAAACGGTGGAGACCACCGGCTTCTCCAAGAGTGGAGACCGGCTGCCTCAGGGGTAGAAACGAGCTGCTTCAGGGTGAAGAAAGGCGCACCACCGTGTCTATGGTACATGTATGCCTTGCATGGTGTCGTCCTCCTGTCTTCCGATCTCCGAGCTTTTGAATTTCAAACTGTTCGCGGGTTTTCATGTACCGGTGTGGCTTTTTGATTATTGAGCAGACTGCTCAAAATATTCAAAAACGCCGAAAGGCCGCACTACTACTGCTGTTGTTGTTGGTGGGCTGCAAACAGGCTTTGCTGCGGGCCAGGGATGGGGCCGGTTGAGCCTTCCGCACCTGTGGCGTTGGCGTGTGTGGAGCACTTGTGGCGCGTTGCGTTTGTGTGTGGGCCACAGCTCGTCGGTGTCCAAAGAACGTGAGAAGAGCCTTCTGATTTCGAAAAATGCTTGCTGGCTGCTACGTGTTCGTAGCTAAGGCCGTTTCTTATAGCATTGGATTCTCATCTTCGATTCCGCCAGAATCCGATTCGGCAAAATTCGGGCGGAGAAGAAAGCCCGACCTTTCTTATAGCGAACGGATTTTGTCAGACGGATTTCAGCAGGACTGACATTTTTTTTTGAAAACAGCGCGCGCAAAACCCAACACCACACAGCAGCAGCAGCAGCAGCAGCACACAGCAGACCGATACAGACATACAGACGCAGCGCAGAGGCAGCAGACCACACGCAGCAGACCACACAGACGTTGCAAACATGCCGGACCAAGAGGCACCAGCCCTTGACATCTCATCGTCCTCTGTGTCGGGCTCTAGCTCGTCTTCGTAGTCTTGTAAGATGAGGTCCCAGGTGGCGACACTACGCTGCTGCTGCAGATGGAAGGCAGCTAGCGTGGTGGCAAAGACAGCAGAAACGTCGACACCAGCTTTTTCTCTCGCTGTCGCGGCCATTTGATGGTGCACCACGCGTCCCGAGGGCAAGCCAAGTTCGTAGGCTAGCCCACGGGCGACGCCCAGCAGCCCTAACAGCGCCGGCACTGCAGCACGTATGTGGGGTAGCCCGATGTGTGTGTGTGTGTGCGCGCGCGCGCGGCGCAACCAGAGAGTTTCAAATAATCCGAGACAGAAATCCGGGTTGGGCAGCGTCTCGGATTTTGGTCAGGAATCCGAGTGGCCGCAACTCGAAAAGCTGAAATCGGATTTTTCCGAATTGGATTGTGCCAATATCCGTGTCTATAAGAAGGCGGAAATGGGCCCGAATCGGATTCTGGCGGAATCGAAGATGAGAATCCAATGCTATAAGAAACGGCCTAAGAGCTAAATTTGCGCCGCTTCGGGCACTCTTGATGACGCGTCAGCCTGTCTGCCGTGGGCAACCCCGCAGATCGTCCACCAGGAACCTGGTAGCCTCTTTGAGAGGGTGCTTAGGTGTTGTGGATGCCGTTTGGTGTGTCCGGGATGCCCTGTGGAAGATGATGTGTGCCTCGATGTGTTGGTGTCCTGGCTGGCTGGTCGATTGTTCAATTTTTTTATATGGGATTCTACTATGCTTTTTTTCCCTCTCAAACTGGGCCATGACCCTACATTAACCAAGTTATTATTTTCTCGATTTTTCTCCCCCCACAGCAAAAATTACGATTTAAAATCCTTAATGCAAGTAGCTTTTATTTGGGTGAATAAGCTACTTGCATTAAGGATTTTAAATCGTGATTTCGGCTGTGGGGGGAGAAAAATCGAGAAAATAATAACTTGGTTAATGTAGAGTCATGGCCCAGTTTGAAAGGAAAAAAAATCATAGTAGAATCCCATATAAAAAAATTGAACAATCGACCAGCCAGCCAGGACACCAACACATCGAGGCACACATCATCTTCCACAGGGCATCCCGGACACACCAGACAGCATCCTCAACACCCAAGCACCCTTCAGAAGAGGCTGCCAGGTTCCTGGTGGACGATCTGCGGGATTGCCCATGGCAGACAGGCTGACGCGTCATCAAGAGTGCCCGAAGCGGCGCAAATTTAGCTCTTCGCTATCGTACGAACACGTAGCAACCAGCAAGCATTTTTCGAAATCAGAAGGCTCTTCTCACGTTCTTTGGAGACCGACGAGCTGTGGCCCACACACAAACGCAACGCGCCACGAGTGCTCCACCCACGCCAACGCCACAGGTGCGGAAGCCTCAACCGGCCCCATCCCTGGCCCGCAGCAAAGCCTGTTTGCAGCCCACCAACAACAGCAGTAGTAGTAGTGCGGCCTTTCGGCGTTTTTGAATATTTTGAGCAGTCTGCTCAATAATCAAAAAGCCACACCGGTACATGAAAACCCGCGAACAGTTTGAAATTCAAAAGCTCGGAGATCGGAAGACAGGAGGACGACACCATGCAAGGCATACCATAGACGCGGTGGTGCGCCTTTCTTCACCCTGAAGCAGCTCGTCTCTACCCCTGGGGCAGCCGGTCTCCACCCATGAAGAAGCCGGTGGTCTCCATCGTTTTGAAGCCTCGAGTTTCCTCCTTTGGAACCCTCCTTGTGTCCCTCTTGCGCGGCCGTTTCCCATGTTACACCATCGGTGTATCGGCCACTTCCGGCCTTGCAAGGAGGACGGCACAGATGCAACCCTTGGTCTTCGGCTACACGATCCAGCCAGATGTTTGTGGCTCGCGAGACCTCGCCCGGCCGGATGACCAGGAGTGGTCAGGGAAGCACTCGAGAGTTTCATCACTTTTTGACGTTACAAACAAGATCGACAAAATCGGCAACACAGATCTTGCCTTTAAATTTCTACTACTGCTCCTGTACATCATGACGTGGTAATCGATGACCCGTCCGAGGTGTGCACTTCTAAATCGTTTTATATTGTTTTTAGTCTCTGTCGCGTCTCCCCCTCCTCTGGCATGAAACCCAATCCAACCACATTCTCCACATACATCAAACATCATTGTCATCAGACGTTTTGTTTTGTTCCCAGCAGTTGAGCACATCATCAACAGCAGTTGAGCACATTATCAACAGCAGTTGAGCACGTCATCAACGCACGAGAGTGACAGAAAATTGCGCCGCAGTAACCCACACAGCAGCAGCAGCAGCAGCAGCAGCAGCACAGCAGCCTGCACGCGGTCGGTAGTCAGCGTCGAGGGTAGGAACCGGTCGCTGGGCTCCCTGCCGTGTGTACTGATACCCTGCCGTGATGTTTGCTGCGGTGCAATTTTTCGTTCTGCAACAATACCTCTCGTTCATACTCCCAGCCTAAACTTCCCAGAATCATGAAAAATATACTACCAGGTACAGCACAGCCGGTAGCATGACCAGAAGATTGTTTGTTATGTGTGTTGAGTACACCCGGCGTCCGTGCTCATTATTCAACCTAGAG
Source organism: Undaria pinnatifida (assembly GCA_012845835.1). Taxonomy (NCBI): domain Eukaryota; class Phaeophyceae; order Laminariales; family Alariaceae; genus Undaria; species Undaria pinnatifida. Next base: position 7,551,486 of record JABAKD010000023.1, on the reverse strand, counting down.
ACATACAAAGTATATGTGAGACAGGGTAAACAACATAGTCTAATGAAGCAAGTCAAACGCCGGCGTACCGGGCACAACAGCAAAACAAAACGAGCGAGACCATAATATAAGGCAAAATTTGAAACTAAAAATGAAAACGCCAGGGGCCCTGAAGAAGGAGAGATGCAAAAAAGCCGGAACGGCTGCAAGAGAAACAACCTACGTGCTGGTGAAGGGAAACAGCTAACTATTATTGCACGGACGAAACAACAGGAGACAGAGGAAGATACCGGCCTAAGGCCGGCGGGGAGGGAAAACAAGGAAACAAAGAGAGAAAAAAGGCAACAGCTGAAAACCAACAGAGAAAGCAATACAACAAGTAAATGGCATTACTGCCGCGTTCGCGCTCCCCCCTTTGATCTCGATGAATACACACAAAGGAAAACATTTCCGCTCACTGTATGGTTTAGGGCTATACCATAGTACTTGAACACGCTCCACAAAATAGTCAAACCGGTAGCTTGCCACACCATGTACCATTTCGATTCGGCGTTCGTCCACAGCTGTATCGATACGTCCCCCCCCCCCCTACCTCCAGTTCACCCTTGTTGCTGTTCTTGGTGTCCACTGTTGTGTGGATTAGCCAGCTCTTATCCGCCTCGGTCCTATGCCATTTCGCCATTAAGCGGCCCGCCGCGTCGATGACCCCCCGGTACCAGTTTCCACTCCTCTTAGCCGCCCCGGACCTTTGCACACTCTTTACTCCAAACAGCAAAACGGGGTTGTTTGTTGAATGCTTTGATATCGTCTGCTACAGCTTGGGCCCAGTTCTTATCTGGTCGGCTTGGTCCCGGGTTTTCCCCACACCAACCATCGTCCCGAACATCAACCGATGAGTCAGCCGCTCAGTTGTCCTCCTTTGTACGGCTCCCGCAAAGAGGAGGTGGCTTTTGCGTGGTCGTCTCAACGCTTTCACATGGTGTTGAGGGTCTTGGCGGTCGATTTATGGTGGTCGGTGCGTTGTCGGCGCTGGGAGGCAAAATCGGTTAGCAGGAGGTTTGAGGGTACCGTTCATAGGTCAGCGAAGTGCCCCTGGCAGAGATCCCGAGCCACACGCCCCTACTGCAGGGTGTCAATCACCTCGGTCTTAGCAGGCGCACCTTCAGTATGAACGAAGCATCTTCCATATCGTACAGCGCACGCTTGGAACGATCGTAGAATGTCCAGCTTGAAACGATCGTAGCATGCCCACGCGAGTGGGATCCGTCGATAATTTATGGCGTAATGTCGGCGCTTTCGTTGATAAGACGGCGCGCAGGCACAGCAAATGCATCGTCTGCATACATACCTCTGGCCCGCCGTTTCGATAACAAGCGGTGGGGGAGAACCTTGTTGAGAGTGCGGGGCGGCGTTGTCTCTTTTTTCGTTTCGCACACGGTGAGGCCTGCTGCTTCGAAAACGGTCACAATGACAGTAATCCTTGCAAGGTTTTCCGTTGATTTACACACAACGCCTGCATCGTCAGCGTACAGCATACCACGGACTGGCCTCCGTACATGTGCCAGTGGTTCAACCTCCAACCCGCCCTCCCCGAAGTCCTCCTCGAGGTGCACCAAGTCCTCCAAAAATCTGGGTCCTCACTGCAACTTAGCGGAACGGAATGTATCGCTGTGCGGCGAAAAATACATTGCGAAGAAGCGGCGACAGTACACATCCTTGCCACAATCCCTGAGTGGCGTCATGCCATTCATAGTGTTCACCGTCATCCATACGCACGAGAGCTCGCATGCTTTTTCGTGGAACAGGCCAACAACGGAAAATATTTTCTCGGATACGCATTCCAACAACACACTCAACACTACGGCATATTTTTTTGTCATAAATATCTTGATCAATCAGCAGGCTCGGCCTAGATGAGAGGGGCAACAGCGCTGGGTTCAGTCAACGGCACAAGCAGTTCCGCGCAACCCGTGCGAGCCCCTCCACAGTAAAGCGCGGTCCTACACTACCCAGCCCGCATCAAGGGGGTGCTGTGTTGTTTTTGTTGTACATGAATGAGAGTTTTTGCTTTTTCGGGAGAAGCGAGCAAGGGCCGCATTGAATATGTTTCGTCACAGCACTGTGGAGGTAAAGCGCGGACTCTAAGAAAGCAAGATGACTGTGAGATAGGCACACTCCACACAGACAAAGCACAGACAGTGGGGGCCCACGCCCACGCCGAGCACGCCATTTCTGCAGGCCTCTGGCATGGCCTGCACGATGGATTCCACAGAGTTTTTTTTTTTTTAAATACGTGACATCATCGACCGATCGCTTCCTGCTTTGAATGGATAACGACCAATGACAGCGATTAGCCCATTTGTGGTCTATTCAACGACTGGGTACAGATTAAATTTGGCTTTTGATTGCGTTCGTGATAATTAAAAATATTTGAATTTTTTAGGAAAATACGGGCATGCGTTGGCTTTCGCGTCTACTCAAGAAAGCCGCGCGGGAGGTGGAACTCAAGAGGCTGCTGTGACGATATCGCCATGGCGTCGTTCCTGTCGACGGCCACGTTCTCATGCACAAGTATCGAGCACGCGGATGACGTATCCGAGAAAATATTTTCGGTTGTTGGCCTGTTCCACGAAAAAGCATGCGAGCTCTCGTACGTATGGATGACGGTGAACACTATGAATGGCATGACGCCACTCAGGGATTGTGGCAAGGATGTGTACTGTCGCCGCTTCTTCGCAATGTATTTTTCGCCGCACAGCGATACATTCCGTTCCGCTAAGTTGCAGTGAGGACCCAGATTTTTTGAGGACTTGGTGCACCTCGAGGAGGACTTCGGAGAGGGCGGGTTGGAGGTTGAACCACTGGCACATGTACGGAGGCCAGTCCGTGGTATGCTGTACGCTGACGATGCAGGCGTTGTGTGTAAATCAACGGAAAACCTTGCAAGGATTACTGTCATTGTGACCGTTTTCGAAACAGCAGGCCTCACCGTGTGCGAAACGAAAAAAGAGACAACGCCGCCCCGCACTCTCAACAAGGTTCTCCCCCACCGCTTGTTATCGAAACGGCGGGCCAGAGGTATGTATGCAGACGATGCATTTGCTGTGCCTGCGCGCCGTCTTGTCAACGAAAGCGCCGACATTACGCCATAAATTATCGACGGATCCCACTCGCGTGGGCATGCTACGATCGTTTCAAGCTGGACATTCTACGATCGTTCCAAGCGTGCGCTGTACGATATGGAAGATGCTTCGTTCATACTGAAGGTGCGCCTGCTAAGACCGAGGTGATTGACACCCTGCAGTAGGGGCGCGTGGCTCGGGATCTCTGCCAGGGGCACTTCGCTGACCTATGAACGGTACCCTCAAACCTCCTGCTAACCGATTTTGCCTCCCAGCGCCGACAACGCACCGACCACCATAAATCGACCGCCAAGACCCTCAACACCATGTGAAAGCGTTGAGACGACCACGCAAAAGCCACCTCCTCTTTGCGGGAGCCGTACAAAGGAGGACAACTGAGCGGCTGACTCATCGGTTGATGTTCGGGACGATGGTTGGTGTGGGGAAAACCCGGGACCAAGCCGACCAGAAAAGAACTGGGCCCAAGCTGTAGCAGACGATATCAAAGCATTCAACGAACAACCCCGTTTTGCTGTTTGGAGTAAAGAGTGTGCTAAGGTCCGGGGCGGCTAAGAGGAGTGGAAACTGGAACCGGGGGGCCGTCGACGCGGCGGGCCGCTTAATGGCGATATGGCATAGGACCGAGGCGGATAAGAGCTGGCTAATCCACACAACAGTGGACACCAAGAACAGCAACAAGGGCAAACTGGAGGGAGGGGGGGGGGGTATCGATACAGCTGTGGACGAACGCCGAATCGAAATGGTACATGGTGTGGCAAGCTACCGGTTTGACTATTTTGTGGAGCGTGTTCAAGTACTATGGTATAGCCCTAAACAATACAGTGAGCGGTAATGTTTTCTTTTGTGTGTATTCATCGAGATCAAAGGGGGAAGCGCGAACGCGGCAGTAATGCCATTTACTTGTTGTATTGCTTTCTCTGTTGGTTTTCAGCTGTTGCCTTTTCTCTCTCTTTGTTTCCTTGTTTTCCCTCCCCGCCGGCCTTAGGCCGGTATCTTCCTCTGTCTCCTGTTGTTTCGTCCGTGCAATAGTCAGCTGTTTCCCTTCACCAGCACGTAGGTTGTTTCTCTTGCAGCCGTTTCGGCTTTTTTGCATCTCTCGTTCTTCGGAGCCCCTGGCGTTTTCATTTTTAGTTTCAAATTTTGCCTTATATTATGGTCTCGCTCGTTTTGTTTTGCTGTTGTGCCCGGTTCGCCGGCATTTGACTTGCTTCATTAGACTATGTTGATTCCTTATTTATTGAGATTGTTGTTTACCTTGTCTCACATGTCTCTAGGATGAATAATGAGCACGGACGCCGGGTGTACTCGACACACATAACAAACAATCTTCTGGTCATGCTACCGGCTGTGCTGTACCTGGTGGTATATTTTTCATGATTCTGGGAAGTTTAGGCTGGGAGTATGAACGAGAGGTATTGTTGCAGAACGAAAAATTGCACCGCAGCAAACATCAAGGCAGGGTATCAGTACACATGGCAGGCAACCCACCGACCGGTTCCTAGCCTCGACGCTGACTACCGACCGCGTACAGGCTGCTGTGCTGCTGCTGCTGCTGCTATGTGGGTTACTGCGGCGCGATTTTCTGTCACTCTTTCTCGTGCGTTGATGACGTGCTCAACTGCTGTTGATAATGTGTTCAACTGCTGCTGCTGATGATGTGCTCAACTGCTGGGAACAAAACAAAACGGTTTGAAGGCTCTGATGACAATGATGTTTTATGTATGTGGAGGATGTGGTTGGATTGGGTTTCATGTCAGAGGAGGGGGAGACGGGACAGAGACTACGAACAATATGAAACGATTTTGAAGTGCACACCTCGGACGGGTCATCGATTACCAGGTTATGATGTACAGCAGCAGTAGATATTTAAAGGCAAGATCTGTGTTGCCGATATTGTCGATCTTGTGTGTAACATGAATAAATGATGAAACTCTCGAGTGTTTCCCTGACCACTCCTGGTCATCTCGGAGACGTCTCGCGAGCCAACCACATCTGGCTGGATCGTCTAGTCGAAGCCCAAGGGTTGCATCTGTGCTGTCCTCCTCGCACGACCGGAAGTGGCCGATACACCGATGGTGTAACATGGGAAACGGCCGCGCAAGAGGGACACAAGGAGGGTTCCAAAGGAGGAAACTCGAGGCTTTAAAACGGTGGAGACCACCGGCTTTTTCAAGAGTGGAGACCGGCTGCCTCAGGAGTAGAGACGAGCTGCTCCACGGTGAAGAAAGGCCCACCACCGTGTCTATGGTATGCCTTGCATGGTGTCGTCCTCCTGTCTTCCGATCTTCGAGCTTTTGAATTTCAAACTGTTCGCGGGTTTTCATGTTCCGGGTGTGGCTTTTTGATTATTGAGCAGACTGCTCAAAATATTCAAAAACAATGAAAGGCCGCACTACTACTGCTGTTGTTGGTGGGCTGCAAACAGGCTTTGCTGCGGGCCATGGGCCGGTTGAGTCTTCCGCACCGGTGGCGTTGGGGTGGGTGGAGCACTTGTGGCGCGTTGCGTTTGTATGTGGACAACAGCTCGTCGGTCTCCAAGAACGTGAGAAGAGCCTTTTGATTTCGAAAATTGCTCGCCGGCTGCTACGTGTTCGTAGCAAAAAGAGCTAAATTTGCGCCGCTTCGGGCACTCTTGATGACGCGTCAGCCTGTCTGCCGTGGGCAATCCCGCAGATCGTCCACCAGGAACCTGGCAGCCTCCTCGGGAAGGTGCCTGGGTGTTGAGGATGCCGTCTGGTGTGTCCGGGATGCCCTGTGGAAGATGATGTGTGCCTCGATGTGTTGGTGTCCTGGCTGGCTGGTCGATTGTTCAAATTTTTATATGGGATTCTACTACGCTTTTTTTTCCTCTCAAACTGGGCCATGACCCTACATTAACCGAGTTATTATTTTCTCGATTTTTCTCCCCCCACAGCCGAAATTACGTTTTAAAATCCTTAATGCAAGTAGCTTATAGAAAACGTGGCTTCGCTTCGCATCATTATCTCACGTGTGTTTACGTTGAAAGTAGACAAAAACCTGCAGGCGGCCGAGGCGGCTACAAACTTGAGGGAGGTAGTAGGGATGCGCGGAAAAAAGGCAAATAATATACGGAAAGAAGCACCAAAAAGATAGAAAAAACACACAGAGTACCAGGTACACGAGAGACGGTAGCGAAGCAACGGTGGCGACGGCAGAGTTCACCGAAGCGCAGATATGGCATGCCAAAAAAACTATAGGGCTCAGTATGGCAAGTATGAGGGTAATGAAAAATCCATGCACGGCATAGATCAACACAACGTACACAGCAGCACACATTAGGAACATGAACACAATGTAATGAGGGCTCCAGCAGCAGCAACACACAGCAGCAGGGATCGTGGCGGCGACGGACGCGGAGGCGGGCGATAGGCCAACAAGCAATTCCGGCACAGCAGCAGTAGCGTTTACAGCAACGGCCATCCGGCAGGAGCAGTAGCGTTTACAGCAACGGCCATCCGGCAGGAGCAGGAGCACACACAACGGTGCCACTGGCAGCGAAGGTACAGGCCATGGCGGCCTCCAACGCTCACATCGTTGAGCGGCTGACTCCCACGCTCGAGGATAGCCCCCTCCCCCTCCTCACCGCAGACCCCCCACCCTCAGCCACTGGCGGCTCCTCCCCTTCTCGGACACCTAATGGCACGCCCCGCACCGCGCCGGGCACAGAGAGCGCTCCGGGACCCGCAGGCCCAAGTCGCGCCAGCCCCCAGGCTGGCTGCCGCCAGCTCCACCGCCATCAAAGTCAACCCAAGGCAGGCCGCCGAGGATTGGAGATCCTTGGCGGGCACCAAGTACTACGTAGCTCTGGGGAGAATCACTACAACCGGGGACGTCTCTTACGACGTGCTAAATCTCGTACTAAAAAGGTGGCTCGGGTTTCGGATGCCAGTGCCTAGCAACTGCAAGCGCTTTCCGACCTTAGCGTCGAAGCATTCGTCCGCTTGACCCCGACGGGAACTGCGCTTGCCCCAATACCGGCCGAAGTGCATTTTAGGGCGTTCATCGCCGCGATGGTCGAAGTGCATTTTTTGGCGTTCATCGCCGCGATGGTGGCCGTCCCCAAAAACGGGATGTAGCACGTCTCGGAGTTGTACAGGGCACCGGTCGCGACTCTGGAGCAGGATTTCCAGGTCGTGAATGAAGAGCAACAGGCGTACCTTCAGCAAAACTACTTTGTTCTTGTCGATTATCCTCAACAGGTGCGGGAAGCGCTCTTCGTGTTAGTCAACCACAGTATACACACGTTCATGCACGACCTCGTCGTCGCCACCAACAAATGTCGGCCGTTTTACCCAGACACCGTCCTCGCCCTCCCGCCAGTTCGGGCTGCCGGCCCCCTCCTTCACCAAGTTTACATATGTTATAAAGGAGGAATGCTCATTATACATGACGGCCCGGGTCAACGACCACAAGCGGCCCCGAAAACAGTGCCCAGCGCAGGCCGCTTTAAAGGAAAAGCACCCCCGGGCGCAAGCGGGGCAGACGGGTCGGCACCACCGGGGACGGTGTGCAAAGGGGCGGGAGCCAAACCCTCATTCGGAGAACGTCTGTGCCAAGCATAAACGTCGCCCGCTTGCGCATATGTCTGGAGCGGGGAGTCCTCCTCCCGCTCGTGCTGCACATTTGCGCACGGCTACCCCTCGCTGCATGGACGCACCGCGCCCGGGGCAACTCTTGCGCCCCCGGCGCCGCCGGCCCCTCCTCAGACGCATGCGCAACCACCCGCCGGCGGAGCAGGAGCGCCCCCCGGCGACGACGGCTCGGCTGTCGGCGGAGGAGGTCCCTAGTCGCATGCGATCGTCTGCTACAGCCGGAACTACGCGGGAGAAAGGGGGGGCGAGGCCTCCGAGCTCGCCCTCCCGTGGCAACGCAGCAGACGGCAACACCTGACGGCACGGGCTTTGCCGGCAGGCAGGAGTGGTGGGGAATGTTTGGCCGACGCGGACCGTACCCGCTCCGTGAGTCTTCACAGGGCCCCGCACCCGGTTCGGTCCCCAGACCGTCTTCAACGGTGAGTGCGGCCCGACCGGCAGACAGACAAACAACCATTGTGATAGGCAGCCTCGCACGCGCGACACACGGTTTGAGAATAACGATGCACAGCGATTTCCCTCAAACAGACCCATAGGCACATATATAGACAGGTTGGAAGTTAGGGCAATACGCAATCAAATGAGAGACGTGCTGTCAAATAGCCATCCTGCGTACTGGACCGCCGTGACGATGACGTTAAACGCCCTACGATAGACAGGAAGGGCGCAAATGGCCCGGCTTCAGCAACTCGCCGGGAGGAACACCCGTGCACTACGGAGCGCGCGTTTGGTAACTCAGCCGTCACAGTTCCTCGAAACACAGAAAGATTGACAGCAGGCGAGGCGTAGCGGAAAAGCCCGGTTATCCCTCCGAGTGGTGCGCTATCAGCGCATCAACGCTTGCACGATCCGCACATAGGTGTTGCAGTTCTGTGAAAAGTCGGAAATGAGGCGGGCGTGGATAAAGATACGTTGTACCTCCCGAGTGGTGCGAAACGCGCGCACCAACTGTTGCACGCACTGTTCACAACGCGTAGCTGTCGCAGGTCACAAAAAGTAAAAAATAGGCGGGCGTTGGTAGGGGTAAATCATAGATTCCGTGTGGTGCGAAACGTGCGAACCATCGGACCTCGCCTCGCCCACACAGTGGATATAGCCTCATGTTGTGTAGAGGGCCAGAGTTTGGAGGCCCGTTTTGGGGGCCAGAGCACTGGCCCTAACGTATCGTGTTACACGAAAGGCGGAGTTCAGGCAAAGGCCCAACTAACAACGCACCCGGTCTATGTTGCGCTGTCGCTGTGTTTTCGTTGTTGATTTCTTGGGTTTTGGTTCCATCGTGTCTTGGCGGCTGGTGTTCGTTCTGTCTCGTCGATGTTTTCCGGTAAGACCACGACACGACAAAGCAAACGAAGAAAACGCATAAACACACGCAGACGCCAGGACCTCGGTTGTTAACCATAGGACGGCACAGTAGCCGAAAAAAAAAACAGCCCTCGTAAGTAGCCATGTTTGCTATTTGTATGGGGAGACCCAACTACACAGCACATGCCCCCTCACTCCCCATGTACACACAGGAGCGAGTGAGCGGCCCCGGGATCACGGCCGCGAGAACCCGCCGGACAACAACTTTTGACACGAACACGCGTGGTTGGGTCGAGTCGGGGGCGAGTAGCGGGTCAGCACGCCCGCGGCTTCCTCATGGGGTGACCGCGGTAGAGAAGTGGCACAACATACCACAACATACGAGAAAAACCGGGAAAGGTCGACCTCACGGCAGTCGGACGCGTGAACTTACTGTATCATCTAGTCGACATCTGCATCTCCCTGTTGGCTTGCGAAGTGGATGTGTAGTGGGCGAAGTGGTCTGTTCGATGAGCGGCACGCTGACAGCCGCCCCAGCAGACCTCATACGGATCCGCCAGTGCTTCGTGGACTCCAAAGCAATCCGAGACGTAGACAAACTTTTTCGAACCCTTTGAAATGGGGTCCCGTCCCCGTAGAAACATCTAGAGTAGAGCTAGACCGGTCACGTCGTTACGGCAACCACCGCAGTGGCATTGAACACCTTCCGGTTGCCAGGGAAATCTTACAGACGACGAATGGCGCGGAAATGCCTTGTATTTCGAAAAGCGGCAGCACAGAAAACTCCCAACCTGAGGGTGACCCCTCTCGCTACAGTAGTCGCCCGCACGGTCAGGGTGGTCACCGACTTATCGTTCGGGGTGGAAAGCAGAGGGAGGAAGGGAGGAGCGAACGAAGACACAGCTTTCGAAGCTGTTGCTCGATGCCTGTACGCGGAAGCCCTTTCCAAGGTCCTCAAGGAACTAGTGCGCCTGAGACAAAGTTCCCAACAAAAGTATACGCATGAGCAAGGCCGACGTTTCAGACGGATTTCAGAACCTACGAGTAAACACCGACCAGGCACAATACTTGTCGTACTAACAGAGAAGAGTGGGTTGTACGATCACTCGCACGCGCGATGCGGGCACAACGGCCAGGTGGGGCGGGTTGGGGGGCGCGTTCAGAGTTGTTCTCGAGTTGCTCATCGTGCACCCCCAGCTCCCCGGAGAAACCCCGCTAATGGCCAGGTTGACTCCCGGCGAATGGCGGGTGTTCACGCGTACAGAAGGGATAGAAATGTTAAAAATAGTGGTGGGAAGCAGCTGGAGAGACCCCATTAAATACGCCCTGCACTCGGGGAGGATGGGAGGGTGGCCGACCAGGGGATCCCTGAGGTGCAAATCCATAGGGCAGGGAGGTGGAAATCGTGGGATCTTATAACATACGTGCGAGCGGCAGGGAAACGAGAGGAGCCCGTGATAGCCGCCCTCGCGAATACAAGTTAAGATGCCATTGAAGAGATGTAGAGCGCACGGGACGTGAGACATGGTATCAAGCTTGCCTTATGGATTGAGAGCTACTTTCGGCCGCGCAGGGAAATAAGCGGGGTATAAGCTGTTTTCGGGGTAGCCTGATAGTTTTAGGTTATGCTTCGGAAGCTTTCTGGCGTAGAGGGTAAAAAAATATCAGCGCCCCTCACGGGGGCGAGGGGGTTTGCGGTTTGCCTCAGCACGTACATGACCTATTGTCACCCGGTACGCAATGTGCCGCCTTCTACAAATTAATGACCAGAATTCTTGAGATATAAGAAACACTACTGTAGCTTGTACAAGGGTGAACAGGTTGATTTCAACCAATGTGTGCACGGAAAGTACAATATCCTAATTTTGCCAACGGTTGATGATTGCACCACTTTACTATATTCATATCCTGCTATTGTAATTAGTCGTGTGGCCGGTGATGGGGGGGTTTTGGGCGCAGGTGGGGGGTATAATGTTTTGGTCGCATTTATGGTTGGGAGCTCACCGCACACTCTTCGTCAAATTGAGAGTCTAGCTTTCATTGAGAGTCTGTTTTTGAATTGGAACATGGGGTCTATGTGTGTGCCATTAATGGCTGGGTCACTAAGTTACTCGCTGGGTGAAAATTCTCAGCACGATCACTAGTGACGCTCCACTTGTTCTTGGTGAGAACAGTGCCAACTTTACTTTATTGTACCGATGATGTTTTTGCTGGGGTGAGCTATCACTGGCCGAGACAATTACCTCTGCATTATAACGATCGATTATCGTGCTAGCATACATTGCAAGACTTGCTATCGTGCATCGCAAGACTTACTTGCTATCATACATGGCAAGACTTGCCACGATTAACTAAGCTGTGTCTTGACAGTTGTGTGAATAATATATAGGCGAAACACCAACAAGACTCAATTCGGCAAATCTGCGACAGACGTGAACAGAACACACTGAAGATCATGTAATGTCTAGCCCTATATTAAGCGGTCGTCCAGTTCATCAATTTTTTTATATCACCCCCCAAAATTGAACGGAGCCATGGAGACGAATCGCTATGACGATAACCGGTATCAATGCCGAACGAATTGCTCATCTGAATGGCGCAAAAAAGAAGAGTCGCGGCCCCGTCGCAGACGAAAAAAACACAATATGCCACAAAACCACAAAAAAAAACTTACATGTTAACCCCAAACGAAAACGAACTTTTAGACAAAGTACCAACATGATATGGGAAAAACAATGAGCCTGCCCCGTATTTTTTGTGACAAAACACTGGAAACATTGATCATGTAGCCAGCGCGGAATAAATGTTCGTTTAAATACATCCATGTCTCCTTTGTTTCTTTTTCAAAAACCGAGTTCGTATGAACTCGATTCTAAGTGGTACCACACAGATTAGTATCCCCAAAACTGTCTACAGTCATGGACCGCCCTCGCGTACCCCTAACAAGTCCAAACAGCCCATCATCCACTGACTGATCCACTGACAACAAAATAAATCACAAAATACTTTCAGTAGCAAAGAAAGCTGAACAACCCCCAGATCACCGACTAAATTAACGCAGCACTACTGCTACTGTAGTTCGAACGTTGGTCTACGGTATAATAACATCATCTTGCTGCGCGAATCGCTCCGCTCACAGTTGCTCGCACGGTCGCTGCACACGGTCGAGTTTGTGCTCAACGGGCTTTCGTCCCATTCCTCGTCGTCCTCGTTCTCTTACTCTTGACAACACGCTCTCTATCTTCAGCAGCAACGCTCAACAACCTCTAGAACACCGACGACTACAACGCCAAGGACTTCAACAGTCAACCACGACATCATCGTGCTAACTCTAAAGAAAGGGCGTCGTGCTCCTTTCGGAAAACACTGTCCAGCTATGCCTTGGCAACCTCCGGGCATGGTCCCGAGGAGTTGATGTAGAACATAAAGTTCAGGATGTCGGGATTCACGTACAAGGTAGCACCGTCATCTGCAATCTTCTACGGCTCCAACATCTTAAGAAATTCGAGTAGACCCAAGTAGCCCACTCCAAACGTTATCTGAAACTAAAACAATTGTTATGATTATTGCATACTGCTTTGTCCCCCTTAATGCGGGTGGTACAGTTTCCTTGCGCAGAGCAAGGCTGGGCGACCTAACTCAAAAGGAGTAGCATTCAGAGTAACGCGTGATATGCGAAAGGGAGAAGAATCGCTCAGCTACGATCTGAATTTTCGGAGTCTAAGGGCGGCGTGGAAGGCACTGGTCAAGGGGGAAAAGGAAAGGGCAAAAAAGTTGGTAGCGGTTCCAAGAACGTACACGGTGCGGATGGTGGTTTAGGAAGGGAGGATGACAGCAGATCCATCGAGGACGAGGAGGAGCGTGATGATGAGGACGACGAGTGGGTTCCTCAAAATAGTGAAACAGTAGCCCTGCCAACATTTGTGAAGCCGGCAAAGGGCAAAAGAGAGAAGATTATCAAATGTCGGTCTACACATCGTGGCTGCTATTTTGTTTATTCGTTCAAGGCGACTACCAGGCAGTTTGTTAAGGCGTTCAAGCTAGCTACCGAGCAGGTGTGTGGGCTCTGGGTTTGATTTTGCTGTCTTCGTGTGTGAACGTAAAAAATGGGATACTGCCCGGACTATTTTTGAGACTATCGAGTATGAAGATGACGGCGTCCGTCTAAAATACTATGTTGTAGTTATTAAATGTTCTTTAATGGATGGTTCTTCTATGAAGTCGTTGTACCATCGGCCTGGCGCTACAGGCGAGTCATGTTTTTTGTTGGTGCCTTACAAATTGGAAGCTTGCACACTGGCCTTCAGTGGATACAACGCGAAATGACAATACGTGTCAGGAAACATGCCCAGAAAACATCAAAAGTCGAAATGTAAACACACCTCAATCGCAGATTTGACTCCTAAGTTGTTAGTGTTCCGCCAATGAATTTTTCAAACGAGAACCAGTATACTCTGTGAACATTGTAACCAATCGTTCAAATGTACAAGTGCTTGTTAAGGTCATCGGGACTGTAATCTGAAGTCAGCATTCATGAACAGCAGCATTGGACTAATTTGTCTAATATAATATAGTTGTCACATTTCACCAAAAACAATGGGAACGTCACTAATAACCACGCAAAGTTTTTTCACCTAACAAGTAACTTAGTGTCCCAATCATTAATGGCGCACGCATAAACCCTGTTTTCCAATTGAAGAAGACTCTCAATGACAAGCTACACTCAATATGACGACAAGAGCGGGATGCAAAGCCTAAGTGATAGTAGGGGTTATGGGAGGGGGGGGGGGGGGGAGGGGGGTGAGAAGGAAGGCGCCAGATTGTTCGGAACTTGAAGGCCTTGTAGTGTACATGACTTGGGGTTACTTCATGGGTGGCTCGTAAGGTAAAGAGATGATCTCCCCTGTCGGGTAGTGTTTATAACGCTGGCGAAATTTGATTGTTGGTTCGGCGGCGCGACGGAGGAGGGGTGGAAGACGGAGGGGTATGGGAACAAAAGTGAATGAAAGCAGGATACTCTACCTTGCGTGCTGACTGCACATGCCCAGAATGTTATATGACGAGATGGACGCGTGCTACGATAGATGTAGCACTTTTCGTCTGAACTAGTTCCTGAATGACGAGAGATACTTGACCCAAATCGTCAGAAATAGGTCAACATTTTTTATGAACAATTCTCGTTGTTTACCCAGACCATGGGGTTTCGCATCCAGTAGCAGTTTTTTTTTGTTCGAAAAATCAGTTATCAGGAGAAGTCTTAAGCTCCATAATTAAGGAACCTTGCAAAAAAAGTGGTGCACCCTCTGTCGTTGAATGTGTCGGTGGATGGCAGAGGGTTACGCGTGGTGTTGGTTTGACGTTTGTGTTAGCGGTTTTAAGATATTAGGGTATTATGAGCAATGGAAATGGTACTTATTGTATGCCGTATATACCTCGAGATTATGAATTAACTGAGGACTGTCTGAACTAATATACAATCGTGTCACCGGACGTATACACAACTTTAATTGTTCCCCAACCACAGGCTGCCATTCATAGTTAACCCCCTAGAGCTGATGGGGGGAAATTTCTTCAAAACTCATCGCCCCAAGCTTATTGGGGATGAGACGTGTTAATGGTCATTGTTTGTCGTCAATGAATAACACGGAGTGCACATAGATGATGATTAATGGTTGGATCCTCGAGATATCGAATCGTAACCGATAAGATGTTCACTACAAAGTATGTAAGGGTATGCACAACACTAAGCATATTGCCGCACCCGACGTCTACTCTATCGCGAGTGGCTTACTTGCTCAGGATCCACGTGTGGAACGACATTTCACCAAGTAACACGTCTTATGTATAATACTGATGGGCTTCTGTATGTCGTTGAATTATTATGTGCGATGTCGTAGTAGATATTACCGTACAAAGACTCAATGCAAGATCTGTCACGATCGTTGCGTTGCCAGACGTGTAAGCTTTCGTAAGAGGTGTATGTTGCTGTATGTGAGCACCAAGACCGTCAGATGAACAAGAGCCTCTGCACGCCCACTCCTTCGATCCTCTACAGTTTCTCATGATTATCAGCCTCGCCTCTGAGCACACATACTCGTTCAGCGTTAACCCCAGGCTATAGTTTGTGCGGTCGTCGGCAGGTGGGTCGTCGCGCACGTGTACACGCTGCACAATACATTCAACAAAGCCTCCCGTCTCAAACCAGCAGCAGCACAGCGGTGGCTGATCAGATACCCAACTTAATGCCTAGTCTAACGTCTATTATTTTCTTGTAAAGCTATAATGTATATGACGTCCCACAAACTTCCATGGAATTTGCCCGCTGCCACCGGACCAAAAGACACAAATACGTGTAAAGTTGCATTTTTTGGGGGTCGTGGCCGCATTTTATTTTTATGGCGTTCGGCGACTCGCCGGCGACCCCTTCTCACGAGAATTCAAATCACCGCAACATATATATCTGAAGTCAATGTGCGGCTTGTCGCACCTCCGTTTTTGTTTCCCCATCTTTGTTCGCCGCGGGCCAAAACATATGTGCGGCTACTACGGCGGAAGAGAAAATTGTGTGTCCGTTCTCGCCGTAAATAGGCGACAAAAAACAAATCGGCAATTTCGCCCCAAGCAGGGGGGGGGGGGGGGGGGGGGCGCGTTTCGCCGTAGTGGAAAGCTGTTTTTATGTTCGTTTTGCCATCGGCAATCTACTGTTTAGGTTTATATCGCACGCAACCGCTATTCCAATTTTGAACTGCTTGGTGTAAGGTCTTTCTCGTAGGACACAGGATTGTTAATCGGACAGCACTTTCTTGGGTTTGTCTGCGAATCAGGTTGGGGGAGGAGATGTAGAGAGGCCCTCAAATGAGTAGCGGCTTAGACTACGGTATGGGGGGGGACCTAGGCTACGGTAGGGGGGTCTCACTTGAGTCCGGTTTTGCATTGCCTCGGGGTGACTCGCGCTAGTAACCCCTTTGTTCCTATGCAGTGTTAGGTTTTCTTGGTGATATCACTTGACCGAATCGATTCGGAATGGAATGGTCATCTTCGAACGCTGCCCCCCCCCAAAGAAAACGCCGAAAGCAGTCTTGTCCATGACGTACTGAGTCATGCGTGCGAGTGGCTAAAATCCGGCACTGAAAACGGTCTTGTTCCCGCTACCGTAGCCTTGGTTGCCATGATATTTTTGTGGTTGCAATGGGTTGGGCTATCTCGCGCGAGTGACCCTCCTGTTCGTCTGCGATCTTAACCGCTCGCGTTATTCATGTTTTGGCGAAATGAATCCGCATCGGACTGGTTTGCTACGATGCGCCAAGCAAAATCGCCTGAAGTCAGCCGTTTCTCGTCGGCGAAAGATACTGCAGCGTCACCCGTGGGAGCGGCTCAATTCGAGTGGAGAAGAAGGGGGTATCCTCCGTACCGTAGCGTTAGTCGAGACTCTGGGAAAAAATGCGCACCTCTAGACTAGCAGTCGTCCTACCCTAGTTCTAAACGATGTGCGTTGACACCACCATGTTTCAGCCGGGATCTGCTTATCCTTACCCAGATTCGATGGATATCGACTTGCATACAGAGCTGACAAGTGGAAATACTGAACCGTATGCGCATCAAAGAACGAAGGCAAACACGGAGGGGGGGGAGGTAAGAAGCACGTGATCACTGGTTGTCCGGAAGGTCGCTGAGGACAAATGGAGCATCTTACGAGTTGAGCTGGAATCTAACAGTGGTGATAAAAATGAATCACAAAAAAAAACGTTGATCGAAGGTTCCGTTCGAAATGCAACCAAACGTTTGGGCCCTTGGTTTTTCATTCTTTTCAGAAGGATGCTCCGGTAATGCAGCCCAAACCAATCAAATGGTACTACTCGTAGTCACACAATGTCCAACAAAGTTAGAATTGATCACATGTTCTATATTGTGGGCACCGTTAGACGCACCACCAGACACCTTTTCCTTTTTTCAAGTTGCTGAAAGTCTCTTTGCGCTTGTAGATTACTTCGGGACGCATATTCGACGGTTTTGATGTGCACATATTATTTTTGTTTTCAGCGGTCACTTGAGAAGCATTAGTACTCTCACAAAAGCTGACTTTCTGGTAAAACCAAAATAATCTGCTAACGAATGAACATTTCCATCACCTTAAGTATAGAACAAGAACAAAACCAAGATGTAACAGAGACGCGTGCTGCGAGAGAGGAATCATTTAGTTTTTGTGTGGATGACGGGGCCCCTTAACCCGAAGTCGTCGGAATTTTCAATCTGTTTTTCTTCACTCAAATTTATTTACTTCGCTAGGCCCTGCGTCTTCTCATTGGATTGCACTTGTCCGTTACCGTAAAACATGATGTTTATTGCGTGATATAAGAAAATGAACGTCACGTGAAGGAAAACCTCGGGAAAAAAATGTTGCAAATCTACTGTACAGCGCGTGTCCAGAATTCCGACGAAGTTTGGGTTAAAGAGCCCGTCATTCAGAAACTGTTACAGACTTAAAAGGGCTACATCTACCGTTGCACGGGTTATTAGTGAAATGCAATGACGTCGCCAGACACGTACGTGGTCGGGTTTACTATGGGTGCGTTGGAATCACAGTTTTACTGTGGGTGCGTTGAACCGGATAGTAACTTGACACTATGTATCTAACGAGGAGTCTTGGGAACGTGATTAACTAAACGCTGAATATATTATTACTCTGCTTCTCTTCGTGGCGAAAATTCTGGTTCATTTTCCGACCCCATTGTGCAATGATACCGCTACGGGCACCTGCGGGACTGCAGCAAAGATGCTGGAGTTGTTCTACGGTAGTCCTCCAAATTTTGCTGAAAAATAAACGTAGGTTTTGAAACCAGCTCCTGGCCTTGCCTCTTGAATACGGCGCCCCCTGCCACCCCGACGTCATCGTTCGACGTTCTATTGCAAACAAGAAAATATTTTGAAGACAACTTTTTAATGGCATTCTTCGTCGTGTCGAGCAGCCATGAAACGCTCGCTAAAGAGAATCGCTGGTTTGGGGGGGGAGCTACCGTAGAATCAGTCGTAATGCTGTAGATCACTCTCTCTCTGTTCCGAGGAAGCCGACTTGCGTTGGGATTGAGGTACCAACTTTTCTGAAAAAATGTTTCCGGATGACGGACCTTCCAATCTTGTTTCTGAAGTGTGTTTCGTTGCATATCTGGGCCATGAGAGTGCTCATTGTCTTTGAGCTCATACCTTTTGTCTGGGTTTTTTATCGGTAAGGTATGGAGGTCATCACGTGAAGAGCCCCAAAAACAAGTTGGTGCACGTCTATCGTCCTTTTATTTTAGTAGCATGGGTCGGCCGTACCACGATATCACTTGGTTGAGATCTACTATCGTATGTGAATTCTCTCAAATTAATTCAACATCGATCGATGCCTACCCTTTTCTGATACCGAGCTCCCTTGACGAGCTCGGGACGGCCTAACGCGAACAGAATCATCCCGGTATATCCCCCCCTTTTTCTGCTGGCCTCTAGTTCTTCTTTTGTGTCGCCTCGGCGAGCACGCTACGAGTAAACGCGAACCCAGATCGGTCCCTGTTCTACTCTCCCTCCCTCTCCCCTCTGCACGGTCCAGTGTCCGCGGTGCCATAGCGCTCGCCTCTACTCACGGCAGGCAGCCGTTCGCCTCCACTAAACGGCATCTACAATTCAACGCATCACGACGTTGACAGTTTGCCGTCCTGTGCATGAAATTGCACTGGGTTTTTCTCTGCGTTTGCCGATGTCTCGCTTTGACGAAGACGGAGCCAGAGAGGGTGCATGCCCGTCTGTGTTGAATCAGTATCTCTTACCTACGTCAAATCACAAGGCTCAAACGCCACGAACCGGCACAATCTACGACGCCGACAGTCATCCCCCATAGGACGCATTGACAGACTCACGAAAATTTGGATGACATTCTGGACTGCGACGATGACGACGACGACCATGACTGAGATCCAGAAAATGAAAACGACCACGACAACAACCACGACCACAAACACGACCGCAACCACGACCACGACCACGACCACGACCACGACCACGACCACGACCACGACCACGACCACGACCACGACCACGACCACGACCACGACCACGACCACTTCCACGACTACGAGGTCAATGTCGACGACAGCTTGTGGAACATAAACTCTGCAGTCCCTAAGCATCTAATTGATTCGTAGTTACTACCTTGTGTACACTAAGCATCTTAATCTAGACGCAGAGAAATACATAAGGCAATGAATATCGGTTTGTGAGTGTCTGTCGTATGTGGTATATTCAAGTTGTAACCAACTACCCACCGTTATCAGGGAACGTTGCAGGGATATTGCTAGGAGTTTAACTATAGGATGGTTGTTCGGTAAGTACAACGACCGGGAGAGTACATCTACCCGTAGCGTGGTAATTGTTATGTATTGATCAGGTGACGGTCAGACCTGCCCTGATCACTGTTTGCAGCGCCTGAAACCTATGTACACCCCCGTGCTTCTCCTGGTGATCTCCTTTATTTCCATATTGTCGCCACTTAAGCGCCACCTTCAAACTCTACTGATTCTTCTTCCTTATAGATAATCTTAACAGACGCTTCAGTGCCACCTCTGCAACTTTACAGGGCCTTGAAACTTGTCCATTATTCATGTTATGAGCCTCGCTCATTGGTATATATATGTCGGCACTACGCAACGGCGTCACGCTGAGTTCGATAAGCGTTTTCGAACCGTTCGAGGAACCCGCCAAGCGTTTCCCGCATAGACCCGTCCTCCGTGGCGATGGCAGCCTTCCACTCGCAGAAGTGCAGGAACAAAGGGCTCAGCTCCACCTCGCTCAGCCTCATGACCAGGGACACCATTGCTGAAGAGGCCTCAGTTTCGACGAGGTCGGCGCTCGCTCGCACCTGAAAAACACACATAAAATACAATTGAAATAATGTTATTAACAATTATCCACGGAAGTTAATATTTTCGCGGTGGTACATGATCCGGGGTACGCACCTGTAAATAACAAAACACAACAAAAAACGGAAAACTGGTTAAGTATGAACAACATATAAATGAGGATTTCGCGGTACACGATCCAGTCAAAAGTGCTCCATAAGGTTGGCGCTAATGCACATTTAATAAATTAGGAACGATAATAATAAAAAAGTTGAAAATATATAAAAAAGAGCAGAAGGATATACCGCGCTATATCCCCTAGCAATAACAGATGCTGCATAAAAGCGGCGAGTTATTCCTGGCTGACCTCAGGAGCTGATCCGGACGCGTGGACTCTCCTGAAGTCGAGGGCTTCTGTCAGCAGACGGGACAACTGCGGTAGAGCGGCGGACGCAGCCTCCTTCTCCAAGCCTGCGAGGATCTATCAACAGTACGGTAGAAAACGCGGGAGTGGACGAAAAACGGCCGTTTTAGTCAGCAATCCGTGCAAAAACACCACTTCTAAACACAGAAAGCACGCCGTGTTTTTTTTTTGCTACACTACACTAGATTGGTTTTTTGAGAGCAAGGAGAATGTTAGGCTAAGATCTGCGTTTGTTTCATCGAATGCGCGGGAGCTGTGGATTTTCGTCAAGAAAAGTGATCAGCCTCGGCACAGCATCGCATCTCCGAGCAAACCAAATACACTAAACATGTTACTAACGATGTGCGCTAGAAGTAGGCAAGAAGACTGTAGCGCTCCACCACGCGTGTATTAGGTAGTGAGTGCGGGTTCACGGACGCCATTTTGCGCGGGAAGTCGTTATTAAAATCGTTTATTCAAGCTATTCAGTCGTACGAACTACGTGAACGAATCTGTCCTCGTGTCATTTATATATATTACGAGAAGTTCAACAGCTTTAGATGTGCTGCAAGGTCGTCGGTAAATCAGCCCAAACGAGGCAGATGTTCTTCCAGTGTTTTTCGCTTACCAGCTAAAGAGTGTGTGAGACAAGAAGAGAATCTTTCAGCATCCTCTTCACGCTTTCATACTACAAGATTGTACACGACTCCAAGAAACGGAGCATGCCATTTACATGGAACTGTTTTCACATTTCCATGCGTCGGAGCATGTTTGTCTACTGTCGCGCTGCTACGCGTACAGCAAGAGTTGACGTTTGTCAAGCTATCATGCAAGCAGCGAGATTAACGGCCATAATTACGAACGAACTACTTCAAATTCCTCCATGCGTCATTCCGAGATCTCTGGTATTCTGAATGACGACGATGTACCGAACCCGAACATATTTGTTGGCGGGAAGACCTGCACGAGCTGTACACGCAGCGAGGACGTTTACGAGTCAGGCACTAAGACTGGCACGGGGGAAACACCGCTGGCCGGCACAACTTCAACTGCACAGCCTGGCACGGGAGCAGCACCTTCCGTAGATCCGGGATATTTACATCGGTCATCTTCATCTTTACACGGGTCGTTGCCCACAAACGGGAGGCGTCCCAACGCATGTACAGTTGTTTTGACCCGCTAAACTGCTACGTTGCACCAGGCATAGAACAAACCAACACGGCAGAAGCACGGTAACGGGTTTGCGGCGGAAAAACACGGCAAATAAATGCCGTTTCTCTCGTTTAGGCCAACAAATATCGCGCTTTCTACATAAAACAAAAGTGCTCGAACCAGCACAACCATCGACAGCACGTCAACAATATCAACTCGTCGTACGACTACAAGTTCATGCTTATCACGACGACAGGATATTGGCGTCATTGTTCGCCATCACACTACAGTGCAACAACTGCGATAACAGCGTCAATCCCATCAGCTACCAGGTGGCAATAGCAACTACTCGTCCAACAACAGCGCCTGCCGTGCAAGGAGTGACGCAATCTACAACAGAGGCTACCATCCCAACGGCACCAACGACCACACTGCCAGCGTCAAACAATACGGGACTCATCTCTCGGAAGCATCCTTAGTGTTGAGCCGAAAGACATCGCTACGAGGGTCCGAAACAAGTTGGTCGGAATATCACGTCATCTTCCCGACGGAGATGGAAAACTTCACTAACCACCTTCCAACACAGCCCCAGCACGTCGGCATTTTTACCCCGGCTGTCGCGGAATATATGTAGGCTAGCATCTCAAGCCCGCTCCAGACCAGCTACAAGCTTCGCGAGCTACAAACCGAATCGCGCAACAAGCTCAATCGGGATCACCGCAGCCATCGTGAAAACACCGCGAAATCCGGTGTCCAAAGAGCTAATGGCACCGCACTTATTGTTGCGGGCGTGGAACGCAACTCACAACAATAGCAAGCCGGAACGCGGTCCACCTCGAGCAAAATCAAGGCGCTACGACCACGATAAAACGGTCGATCATCGCCAGAATCATCATCATCGCCATTATCATCTTCATATAAAGCCGCATTATCGACATCTGCGCGGGATCTTCTACGCTTCAACAGCTACGAAGACAGGAGCACGACGAGTTTTTCTTTTTTTCAGCACCATCAGCAGCAACACTAGCAGTAACAACAACACGAACGCTAGCTAACGTTATGGCAATGACTTTTTCTCATGATGGGGAGTGCATCGCTTCTCTTATCCTTTTGTTTCCTTCTTTACAACCAATACGTAGCTAGTTTCGCATTCGTACTCGTACTGCGTGTAGCACTGCTCTAACGCTACTGCTGTACGATGCATATGTTCCTTTCAGTACTCGACTTTCGTCGGTTTTTCTTTGACGATTATTTTTGGGTTTGCAGCCCCATCATTTAGTGTATCGCACTAATCACTCATCATGAAGGCCCACGGACAAAGCATGGCGATTGCGTACTGGACTCAACTTCCTTATGTTTTTGGTACTTCTGCTAAGAAGCATTATTCCGTAGTGATACAAGCACCTTATGCTCATAGACATGCCGCAAGTGGTACATGCACAGTGCAGTATAACACTGACGACATGGTAAGTCCACAATTCCTATTGAAGGTACATGCAAAGCGCGGTGTAGCGCTGAAACCATGGTAATTCCACAGTGATTGTAGGTGGTGCATGCACAGGGCGAGTATAATAGCGCTGATCGCATGGTAGTCAACAAGTTCGATGTTCTTCGATTAGGTATTTGCTGTAGAATTTAATCGAGGGGACGTAGTAACAGAACAACATATAGGTTCTGACGTTTGTGTCTAGGACAAAAATCGATGATCATCAAAACAACATCGAGGTTTGTGGTACGACTGCCCTCATAGTTTTTTACTGAATTTTCTGTATCCTAAGACATTTTGTTTGGAGCACGTTGTTGGCAGTATTAAGATGAATAGTACGCGTTTTCGATGCGCTGGACAAGCGTCCACAGTTAAAACACTACCCACGTTTAATGTAGCTCTAGGTAAAAACTCAGGCGGCGTGTTGAAAACCCAGCCGACCGGTTTGCGCTTCATATCTAGATAATTGTTCGCTAGCAATTACACCACGCCTAAAATTTGGTGACCAGATCTCATCCATATTGCAGCTGTTAATACAAGAGATCTGATTATGTTGTTCCATTCGTATTTTGAGTATCTAAAGGACATGGTTGAGTAATAAGGCGTCGCGCCGTGAGATGTCAAGGAAAGGACGCAAGGGCATCAGCTTCGCTTGGAGACAGCACCGATATCTTCTGGTAGAATTCTTGTTATTGTTGTGAAGCCATGAGATACGCGAGGAGACAGGAAAGGAGGAGTGAGGCCATGGGGGGGTGAGGCTCACAAAGGTTGCTTCCCCCACGGCATTACTGCTGTGCCCTCTTGTGGACCTTTAAATATGGGACGTGTAAGGAACGTTTTCCTGAGTGTTCCATATTCCTGTGGGCGCTTAAGGCGCTTACATCTATTTATCTTGTCCAGAGGATCAACGTTCCATTACCGAAAACACTCTTGTGGTGTAATCTAGCTACGTAGACTCCACGGGTATTCTTCTCAAGAACATTCCGTTTAAGAGAATGCTGTTCTGACCAAACAACCAGACCTCTGCGGCCTATCTTACCACATACATTTCCAGCCATACTGACACTCTATTACATTAGCCCACCCTGAATAGTTGTATATGCAGACCTCAAGAGGGTGGGAGGCTGAGGACAAAGATTATCGTAAAGACCGGGAAAGGCGGTCGAAGATGAGGCTATTCGAAACAAAGATATTGAGCTATAGATTTCCCCATACCTCGCGGTAAGGAGGCTAAAAGTTTTTTTGCAAGATATAAAACCCTATGATGGAGCTCACAACCGGTAGAGCTCGAGCAAGCGTATGAACCTACCGTATGCCAGTAGCAATCCACCATCGAAAACACGAAGGGCGAGGCCACTGAGCGCAAGGTTGCGAAGAAAGACAAGAGGGCTGTATAGACACGCAAACAACATTGTCAGAAGGGAAGAAGGAGGTACGTGTCGCGCTGTGAAGGCTAGCAAAATTGAAGACCTGACGTGTAGTGCCCAAGGGGCGAAGATCGGGCCATTTCCCTGATAACAAGGGAGAAATCAGAGCACACTAGGTAAACAAACGCCAGGGTCCACTACGTTGAATATGAAAGGCTGACTTGGGGCCGTCGGTTGGACGGTGAAAGAGAAACAACCAGGACGCGAAGAAGTACGCAAGCACCGGGCCATTGGTCAGAAGGTCAAAGAATAAGAGCCTGGAACGATAGAAAACAAGAAAACTGCCTAAAATAATGCCAGGATCCGCAATGAATGTTGGGCCGGGAAGGTTGACGTGCGACCCTTTGTGGAAAGGTATAGCCATAAAGAACCAGTACGCTGAGGTTTTATAGAAGGAAAGGCCGTAATGTGTGGCCTAGCAGGCTAGCATAGAGCCTTTGGTCGCACTGTAGAACGGAAAACGGAGGATACCAAAATATCGTGAAAACGCAGCAAAGAGAATACCTCAAAAATGGCACAGAAAACACCAAAATGGCGGCACTGGAGGCGTGTGAAACACCGGAAAGCTGAACCGCGGGGCGACAGTAGAGTACCCTTTGAAGCTATATGAGTACCGTCCTAAGAGAATGGTAAGAAATTCGCTGTGAGGTCACATAGCCAACACGCGAACAAAGACGAAAGTGAAACGTGGACACTGAAAGACCGAAGGTACTATCGGAAGGCGATTTTTTTTCTGACATATGACACTATGAGAGGCTAACTGAAAACGGGAACAGTGCCAGCCAACAAAGCCAGGCTATTTAACCATGACAATGCAAGCTAAAAATGGGGTCTACAAGAAGATACTCGCTCAGCTCGAAGAAGCGCTGGAAGTGTCTAGCTCCAGAACTGTTGTAAGGAGCGAAGAAGACAATACGAAGAAGGCCGCAGTTAGGTACTATACGTCGGGAACACGGGTCGCCAACGTGGAGCAACTCTTTAAAGATAACCGATAAAGTTTACGGGGAAACCAGGCGCAAGCAGTCGTGGCTTAGCGAGGCACGTCAGGCGGAAGAAAAGGTGGGTCCATAACGAGGGGCATAGAAAAACTAGCGTGACGTAAACGAGCAACACAGATACGTAGCGAATGCATTCGTCCTAAAGCAAGTTCGCCGAAACCCATTACAAGAAAGGGAGCTAACATGCAAGGGGGTCAACATGGAAGCGACCCACATGGGCTTCGAAGTCAAACTGGGGTCAACACGTGGGACCGATGCGACAGGTACGCCAGCAAGTCAAACAAAATACGTGGGCCAAGAGGAGACGGCCTGCGGACTGCACAGACAGCCAGCACGGGATGTAAAGCCACAATTAAGGCCGTTGACGCTCCCCCCTATGCCAACAAAGCAACCAGAATACGTGGAGAAACAATGCCCGGAAGCTGTAAAGCCAGGATAGAGGCAGGGGTGCCCAACGAAAGGGCGAGAATAAGTGGTACACGGGAATAAGTCCGGTGGATACAAAGCTAGAACGGAGCCTGACAGCAAGGAGCTCTTGGGGGCAGGTACAACAAGACAAGAATGTAGAGTCAAAGAGGAACAGCAAATGGTTGAAACGTCAGCACGGCACCGTTATTGCGGGATCAAAGGGATGCTCTCAACGTGAAACCGGTCATCCACAACGTGGGACCATAGACGGTAGAAATGGCTAAAATGCCGTAATATTAAGTGGCTGCGGCTAAAGTGCAGCGAAGTTGGTCGTGGGAAGAAACACGGCAAGAAGCAAGAAAGGTCCGACAACAAAAGGGAAGTACGCCAAGGGGCAAGGAAAGTCCAACAACCACAAAATGAAATTATTTCCTCGCGAAAACGAAGAGACTAAACGCGAAAAGCATACATGTTGTCACCGAGCGCATAGGGCGATATGGAAACGAGACGACGGGAACCTCGACATGGCTCGGAAACGCCATTGTTCGTCGGTATAAACGAATCGTGGGTAGGCCACATCGGCGGTAGATGACGGAAGCAAAACCACAAAGACGAACACTCGTCGTTCCATACAAAAGTAAAACACCTTGGGCACATCTTCAAGACCAGGTCGCCTACTTTGATAGCGGCAAAGAAGACAGAAGCTGTACTACTACGTTAAAACGGTTTCAGAACCTCAACGATACTCAGACGTGAAGGGGGTACTTTGGGGAGCCACAAGGCGATAACCCTGACTATACTGGTACCTACCAGGTAGGAGAGTACTGAGACAGTAAGATGCAGAGCAAACACGCGCACTAGGCGTTCACAAACATGTTTTTCCTAGAAGGGGAGATGGCTAACACGGTCGATAGCCGTGCACACAGCGTTGACCACTACCGGTAAGGAACACGTGTGCCCGGAAATAACAGGAAAACAAACAATACTGGCGATGCATGGCCGCGAAAGCGGGAGGTGAAGGTTCTGAAAAAGATTGCACCCACGCCAGAGGCGGGAGGCAATACGTTCCGAACAAGCGCACGCGCATTGCAGACCCGAGGGGGTATACGTCCAAATCCGGCACACAGGGCGTAGGGAAGAAAAACCAAGATAAAAATTAAATCTAACACAACTTCGCTCCCAACATATACCATGATATAACGTCGAAAACGGGGCCTTATCACAACGGAGAACCCAGATATTCTGCGAACGAGCACGCACATGTAGCAAATGATGTCTTGGATGAGAAGGAATCAGACAAAACAGATACGATGGCTGAGAAGGAATAAGACAAAACGGTTCCGATGTCGCTGGCTGATACCATAAGCCGAAAAGAGGAGGGCCAAATGACGAACAACTCTAATATTGCGAGGGGGGCGCATGCTTAGCGGGCAAGCGGAGTTCAGGTTAATTAGAATCAATCAAAAACTACCATGGGTTCGGGGGGTTGTACGATAAAGAGAGCTAGAGGGTGAGGTCGTGAACAAACGACGGACCCGAAATTCTAGCAACAAGTTGATGTCGTGAAGCTCTGAAAACGTGGCCTCCTATTGACCCGTTTTATTGGAAGATAAGTGACGAAAAATCAGGAAAAACATATGCAAAAGCGCATGGATGCCCAACCGATGAAATGGAACTTGCGCTGAGCGATATGACGGAAACAAGTTGTGCACCTAGGCTACGGTGAGGGGGTCCCTTTTGGGTCCGTTTTTGCATTGCCTCGGGGTGACTCGCGCGAGTAACCCATTTGTTAATCTGCGGTGTTAGGTTTTCTTGATGATGTATCTTGACCAGATCAACCCGCAATGAAATGGTTATCTTCGATTGCCGCCCCCCCCCAAATAAACGCCTAGAGCATTCTTGTATGTGACGTACTGAGTCATGCGTGCGAGTGGCTAAATTCCGGCATTGAAAATGGGGTGGTCTGACACTCGCCATCGCCACTCGCCAGTCCTATAGACAGAGGTAACTAACCACTGCATCGCCTCTCACCTCACCCAGCCTATACCTAACTACCTTTTCTGGGATGTTCAATTTTTAGCAGTGCACCTTTTTGGATTCATCTCATACCTAAATGTTCTCATCACCGTGTGGAGAAATTTCCGACAACGCCCGAGGCCGACATTGTGAGCGACACCACGACTCTGCAGCTCACCCGGTTTGATGAACTATCAAAACCATTCCTACGACCAGCTAAATATATTGGTTCCGAGGCCGAAAAACGTTGGAGCTCCTCTCATACTACCTACCTGGGACAATGGTTTCAAGGCTGACAAACAACACAATGTATTCCCGTCGTACCACCACCCAACGATCCTCTGGACCTGACGCGTGCTACGATAGAGGTGCACCCTTCCGTTTTTGAGGCTTTCCTCAGTTTTTGAGCTTAATAACTCTACCAAAACCTGATTTGGACAAAACCTAAACTGCTACCAGATGAAGAATCCCATGGCTTGAGCACCCCACGAACACGATGCAAAAGAAATGGTCTATTTCCGACGATTTTAGGCCAAGGATGCCCGTCATTGAGAAACAATTGCAGACGAAAAGTGCTCCCCCTTCAACGAGACCGATTTCCGCCGAGCACGTATGTCCCTGCCCTCTTCATTGCCGCCGAGGCGCACCTGCCAATTCCTCGCAGCCGTTATCTACCCCGACGTGTTACCGAAAAGACGCTTTGCTCCGGCTTCCACAGATCCCGCCCCCCCTTCCCACCGATATTTCGGTGATGACCATGCAGGCCCGGCAGAGGTTTTTTGTCGCGTTGTAAATGGCCGGAACGAGGTCGGTAGTTGGTGGGCTTTGTGATAAATGCTGAGACCGGAAGGCAGTGGCTCGTTTGCACCGCGGCGGGTTAGGGGGGCAAGGCGGCTGCCAACTGAGTAAAATGATTGTTGCCTCTAGGTGTGGATGGGATGGCCAGTATCGGGTGTACCGTTGCCGAAGGTAGAGATATGAACTGGGAGGGATGTTGTAGATAACGCTCAATAAGTAACTAGGGCGTGCGTAGTGCAAAAAAAAAGAAATGGACAGAACACATATACCACAGTGGGAAGAGGACAAATGCGGTGACTCAATAAGCACCTATGACGTACGTAGTGCAAAACGCAGAAGAAGGGCCAAGGTAAGAGAAGCAATACGACGCCTTAATAAGCACCTATGGCTTACGTAATGCAAGAAGCAAGAGAACGGCCAAGCTGGGTATGCCACGGCGGATTTGGAGACATATACGACCACCAAATATGCACTTGTTTCGTAGGTTGTGCAGAAATCGGGTCAACGGCCAACAGAAACAAACACAGCGGTTTTTGAGGGTTGCGAAACAAGGGTATGCTAAACCGACGCCAGGAAACGAAAACACGGCACGTTTGCGGCGAAGTTACTAAACGGGGCAGACTAAACCGGCAAGAGCAGGAAGACGGAACCATCATGAATGTTTGGTCTGGTTAAGATAATGGAGCGAGCTAAATCAGTGGCTGGAAGGCCAGGTAGCACACCAAAACAAGCACGCAAAAAAACGTGCTGGTTAAAAGTGAGACAACCCGAAGAGGCAAGCAAAACAAGAGGCACCTTGACTGTAACTGAACAACGAAATCAAGCCCGAAAGAAAAAATCGAGATGTCAATGCGCACAAACAAAAATTCAAGAAGAAACTCAAGATGGAACCCAACAAACATGGTTAGGGGGAGGTGCAAGAAGACAAAAAGGTAAATGTGACTAAACATTTCAATGCCCTGGCTGCCGGCATCCCTGTCGCATGGCGTTGCAGATAAGCCGATCTCTAGGTGGTGCTCCGCGAAGATGTGCAGTAGACACGCCGCAGGTTGACGCTGGAGCTGGATAGCGTAAGGTCTGAGAAAAATCCGACGAAGCGCGACCGGTGGTCGTACTAGGGTGTGCTGCAGCGATCCGATCGCGAAATGTTGACGTCGTGGTGTTAGCGGAATTTGTGGTAGGAGCGCTGGAGACGAATACCGGCGCAGTAGAACGCGGTGAAGAGCTCCGAACTCAAACCAGTGAGGGCGGGCTGTTCACGGACGATGCGGTAAAAACTCTGTGACGGAAGAAGACGAGGGTGTATTAGCTCAATATGGTTGGTTGAAGAAGGCGTCGGATCGCGTACGGGGCGGTAAAAGGTGCGTGTTCCGCAGTGTGCATGTAGACGTGAGTGTTGACGCTGTAGTAGACCTATAAAGTGGGCCAGTGGAGATGCCTGCGGTGCTCGTGGTGGTGGAGTTAGCGTTTTTGCCCGGTGAGGACGACGGAGTGGTTGCTGGAATATACGGTAGAGAAGGCCCGAAGAAGCCGACGATGGCGGTGACGCGGGAGGCGGTTAGTAGCCGACTGAATGATCACGCCTACGGGTGCGGTGGCTGTTAAAGTCGGCAAAATATGTCCCAGCTGGTTGGCGTTGACGGTGCGATAACGCCGGAGCTGGTGGTAGAGGCCAGGAGTATGGCGCCTTGCCGCTGACTGTGGTTTGAAGCGGCAGGCCCATCGGCGCGGTGGCCGCAGAAGTCCGTAAATTTTTCCCCAGATGGTCGGAGTTTATGATGGTAACGACCTCCGGGCCGGTGGTAGTAGCCAGAAAAAGAGGCTGCCTTGTCGTTGCTAGTGGCTTAAAGGGGTAGCAAATTGAAACTAGTAGTCGCGAAAGGTGGAGGTGGAGCTCAGATGACAGATGGGGCTCTGGTCGCGAGGCTCGGGTGACGAGAAAGCTCTGATGAAGGTGGAAAGTTGTGGCCGTGAAGGTCAGGTGAACTGTGGAGCTCCGATGAAGTTGGAGCTCGGGTCGCGGAGCTCAGGTGGCGATAGGTGACAATGAATCTCCGGCGCAGGAGGAGCTCTGGTCACGAAGCACATGTGGCGACGAAGCTCTGATGAAGATGGAGCTCTGAAAACGGAGGATTTCTGGTCGCGAAGCTCCGGCGACAACTAAGCTCTGGTAAAAGGGGGAACCCTGGCGAAGTTGGAGCCCTGGCCGCGAAGCTCAAGTGGCGATGAAGCTCTGGTGAAGATGGAACTCTGGTCGCAAAGCTCACCTGACGATGAAGCTCTGGTGAAGATGGAGTTCTAGTCGCCACGCTTAGGTTACGACAAATTTCTTGTCGGTGTGTTCAGGCTGCAGTGGGGGTGTTCGATGATCTCGGAAGTGTAGACATATGTAATGGCGAGGAAAAAAAGTAGTTGGAAGGGTGGTCCACGTTTTCCAGCGGCGGCGGTGGAGCGATGGCCCCTCTGAGAACACGACAGTCTGACGAAGGATGAGGAAGGCATGAAATGGATGCGTTGATTGTGGACGCTGGGGAGAACGATAGACGGCCTGGAAGCCGATCCAGGAGGAGCGCCAGCGTCTGCGGCGCCTTGCTCGGAGCTGGCTAGCGAACCGGTGGCGATGTCATGGGCCGAAATAGACCGAAAGGAGGTTTTAGGGCGGAGAAGGTTTTGGTATGATCAGCAACGGTGAGTTGCCGGACGTATGGTGCATGGCGGAAGACGGAATTGGGTTGAGCCCAACCAGGTCGATGCCCAGCACGGGAAGTGCTCGGTTTGCGCGTCGCCGGTGCATGGGGGTGGGTGGTGATTTTGGGTCGGAAGGGAGGCGGAACTAGCCCACCCAAAACGATACCCTGGGCGGAATGCTCGCACTACTCTACGTCGGCAGCGAAGAAACCGAAGAGTATCCCGATTTCTGGCTAAAAAGGTCGATTACGTACCAGGCTCGGGAAGCTCAAGAGCCTGAGAAAAAAAAACTCGGAAAAAGGGGGGCGGTCGAATGGTAGAGGTGGGACAGAGAATAGAGGGAGCGAGCCCACCCAAACCGATGCTCGTTTCGAAACAATCATGCCCGGAAAAATAATCAACACCAACTCAGAAGATGGGAGCAGCGGGTTGTGGTGGTGAGGTGGGAGGTACTGAGGAACGAGCCCACCCAAGCCGATGCCTGGCGCGGAGTGGTCATAACCGGGAGGGAACAACACCACAAGTTCATGTTGTATACCTATAGATTTGTTAGGGTAGGGGGGTAGGCGATGGTGGTGTCACAGACGTGCCTTCAGGGACGGGTAGGGGGTTGCTTACGTTCAGGTGGTAAACCTACACGGTTATCGACGCCAAATGGGGTGGCGGTATTGGTGTCGCAGGCTTGTCTTCAGGGACAGGTGGGGGTTTGGGACGTTTGGGTTGGAGGGGAACGGTTCGGTGTTCACTGGTAACGGAAACAACATCAGTAGATGGTAGAACACGTACCGCAAGGAAAAATGATAACCCAGTGGGGAGCAGAACGCCGTGGTGTCGGACGAAGAGAGGGACGACGAAGGCGGTGTGGAGAAAAACGTTGGCCCGCAAGCGTTGCTGGAGAGGTCGTCAGGGGTTGTGTAGTCGAGACAGGCTGAATTGCCGTTGGTGGTTTGGATCCAGTAATGGGATGGTATCTAAAGAGCTGGGTCGGGAGCGATAAACCCTGGTTTTGTTGTGGTTATGGAAGACGGAAAAGTCCTCGTCGGCGTGCGTACGCTAGTGGGTAAAGTGAAAAGCTGGACGGAAGGTACCGTGGGTGGCTTAGTGAAAGCAGGATGGTTCGGGCCGGGGTAGACGTGGTAAGGGGGGCGGTAGAGGCTCCAACGTTTGCCAAAAGGAGAATTACCCAGACCGTGAGGAGGAGGGCGCTTGTTATGTCCAGCTGATCGGCGGTGTGGGGAGAGCGTTTGCTGTTCCCCAATGGTCATCACCGAAATATAGGTGGGGAGGGGGGGCGGAATCTGTGGAAGCCGGAGCAAAGCGTATTTTCGGTAACACGTCGGGGTAGATAACGGCTGCGAGGAATTATGGGGTGCGCCTCGGCGGCATTGAAGAGGGCAGGGACATAGGTGCTCGGCGGAAATCGATCTCGTTGGAGGGGGCAGGCCCGGCAGAGGTTTTTTGTCGCGTTGTAAATGGCCGGAACGAGGTCGGTAGTTGGTGGGCTTTGTGAGAAATGCTGAGACCGGAAGGCAGTGGCTCGTTTGCACCGCGGCGGGTTAGGGGGGCAAGACGGC
Organism: Undaria pinnatifida; assembly: GCA_012845835.1. Classification (NCBI taxonomy): domain Eukaryota; class Phaeophyceae; order Laminariales; family Alariaceae; genus Undaria; species Undaria pinnatifida. The sequence goes on along the minus strand of JABAKD010000023.1, from coordinate 7,518,628 downwards.
TGCCAACTGAGTAAAATGATTGTTGCCTCTAGGTATGGATGGGATGGCCAGTATCGGGTGTACCGTTGCCGAAGGTAGAGATATGAACTGGGAGGGATGTTGTAGGTAACGCGTGCCAGGATAGAGGTAGCACTTTTCGTCTGAAATTGTTTCTCAATGACAGGGATCCTTAGCCTTAAAAATCGTCGGAAATAAACCATGTTTTTTGCATTGTGCTCGTGGGGTGCTCAAGCCATGGGATTCTCAATCTGGTAGCAGTTTAGGTTTTGTCCAAATCAGGTTTTGGTAGAGTTATTAGGCTCAAAAACTGAGGAAAGCCTCAAAAACGGAAGGGTGCACCTCTATCGTAGCACGAGTCAGGTCCAGAGGATCGTTGGGTGGTGGTACGACGGGAATACATTGTGTTGTTTGTCAGCCTTGAAACCATTGTCCCAGGTAGGTAGTGTAAGAGGAGCTCCGACGTTTTTCGGCCTCGGAACCAATATCTATAGCTGGTCGTAGGAATGGTTTTGATAGTTCATCAAAGCCGGGTGAGCTGCAGAGTCGTCGTGTCGCTCACAATGTCGGCCTCGGGCGTTGTCGGAAATTTCTCCACACGGTGATGAGAACAATTGAGTATGAGATGAATCCAAAAGGGTGCACTGCTAAAAATTGAACATCCCAGAAAAGGTAGTTCGGTGTAGGCTGGGTGCGGTGAGACGCGATGCAGTAGTTAGTTACCTTTGTCTATATGACTGGCGAGTGGCGATGGCGAGCGTGCAGCTGGATGATCTCGAGAAGAGAACTGGCTAGAACCACGTCATCGCAATGGGAGTCTCGGCCTTGTATCACCGGGGTTAGGAAGGGTCTCCGTTGGTGGCGTTTAAGGAAGCGGGGCAAAGATACCATGGGGGTCCTCTTTCTCATCGTTGAATGAGCGGGATAGCACTCGCTAGGAAATGCTGTACTTATGGTCTATGTCCACGCAATGCACGAGACTTGCGAAGAAGACGGGGCAGGTGGATCAGGGCATATCCTGATCGACTATGATCACGAGTCTCCCGTCGTCATGACGGGCATTACAATCGAGCTCAGGAGGAGCGGTGGTGTCATCATTGTAGCAGCGACTGGGGACCTGTCGTTCGCCGGCCCACCGCTGGAACGTTAATAAGGCTTACGTTCAGGGACGAGCGCGGGTGGAGCCGCCGATGAACAGTCGAGGCGGGCTTAGGGTGCGATGCCCCGGATTGTGAAGCAGAAGTTTCGTACTGTAGTCCGGAACCCCTGGTAGACCCAGTCTTCGGCAAGTAGCGTTACTCGTTGGTGGAAGACGTCGAGTGGAGCATCCTCGTTGGGCTCGGCGTTTTGATCTAGTCGTACCCAAACTTCAAGACCGTCGCTAGAACAAGGTGATCAGTCTTGGACAAGCGATTAACTTGAATGAGGCTTGGTGGAGGGGTGGATTGTTATGGGGCGGAGCCGGGGGCGAAGGTAGTCTATGCAAAGGTGAAGATGGACCCTCGTCCCGCAATTCCATGGCCTGGCGATGGTTGAGCTGTGTCGGTTTATAGACCGGTAGCGTCCAAGGCTTCGTGCCGTAGTGGTCGTCGGCCGGCCACGTCGTCCCGCGATTAGACGGCCTGGCGCTGCTGGAGCTGTATCGGTTGATAAGCGTGTAGCGTCCATGGGTTCGTTACGTAGGGGTCTTCGGCCGGCCACACTGTTGCTGTCGGTGTTATCGTCGATGCCGTCCCATTTGCCCGAAAAAGAAAGGCGATGATGGTGCGGTCGACCAACACAAATAGTTGCCACGGCATTAATAACGAGGATTGTCGCGGGGATTTGCCGGGTGATGACACCGGGTTTACCGTCCGCACGTTTCCGCAAACACCCAGAGTAATAACCAACATCCTGAAGCATGCCCAAATCTGGGTTGAGCGCGCCAGAGGCGTAGCGGTGCTGCTTCAATGGGAGAGTGTCGCTGGCACGATGCAAACCTTAGGAGGAATCCCTTAGATGCAACGGGGTTACTCGATGGCCAGGTGGTTGGGAATGATGCTCGTCGCAGATTGTGTCCCGTGTCGCACAATGTGGTGGTTGCGAACCACCATTTTTTGAGGTTCGTAAGACAGGCAAAGGCGTCGTTGGCGTCACTATTCGGGGTGGTTGCCACCGCCATTGCGGCCACTACGGATACGATGGCGTCTCCGTCGTTTGGCGACTTTGCTATCGCTGTTACTGCGCCTAATATCGGTGATATAGGAGGTAGGCGGAGAAGAACGGTGGTGTAAATGGTAGCCGGAGAAGAACGGTGGTCTCAACCGGAGCGGTAGTTGATGCCGGGGCGTGCGTGCGGCGGTCTTGGGAGCTGGCTGCGGAGGGTGGGTGCGGCGGGTTTTGGTCGTGGGTCACGGGTGGTGGGTGGAGGTGCTTAGGGCGTGCAAGGTAATGCGGCAGTATAGTTGGTGGGCGGCCCTGTGGCCGTTTGAACAACCGCAGTAGCGGCTGGTGTGCGTCGTAGTTTTATGGAAATATACCAAACAGCTAGTGGCGTACAAAAACAGCGGTCGTGGCAGGCGGATTGGTTTTACTCGACGGTTGTCTGAACAGCTGCGTCAACGTCGAAAGCAGGTCAAAATTTTAAGAAAGAAAGCCCGAACAGGCATATTGTCGCAAAGGAGCCTCTAACGATGCCGACATGGATCGTAGTTGGGTAGGCACGACGTGGCCAACGACCCAGGAAACACTCTACCGCCGACAGGTTTTCTTTGTGTGCCGCCCGGTCAAGACCCTGGGCATTCCGTGTGCAGTTATGTGAGAGTGCCATCAAACGAACGTAGGGCCGATTGGGCGCAGGGGGTTGAGCGCAGCGGTGGTGGGGGGGCGATGTTGAACCGTGATGGTGATTAGACGCAGGCCGCTTGGGGTCGGGCGATTAAAGGAGCCGGGGATGAGATGTGAGAAGCTGTCAGTTGGGACGGTAGTTGTGGCTCAGGTGGAGGGGGGTGAGGGTATGTGCAAGAAGTAGTCGAACGCGAGTACACGAGGTGGTGGGGCACGTCGTACAAAGAGGTGGCCATTAATGCCGTCGCGGCGGCATACACGGTGGCAGCATGTCACGGCACTTGCCACATCTTTGAGATCCTCCGCTGGAAGAAATGAAACAATCCTCTTGCCCTCATGCGCTAAACAATTGGCTGTCGCACCAGGTGGACGTCTCTCGTAGAGGGATCCGTCCTCCTAATCTCAGCGTGTAAGGTTGCCGTACCAATTGTCGACGGGTACGGTTTGACTGAATAGGTCGGGGTCTGTGGCGGCGTGGAAATGCCGTCAACGACCCCGGCCGCACAAATGCGCTCCGGGCAAAATTCTGATTCTATTAAATAAATTGACAACGTCCTTTATGCTAACTGTACCACCCATGGCTACATCGGGAAACGCGGAGCGTTTTACTCATCGTGAGGGTAAGGAGGGGCGGGAGGAATCTTGGTTGGTCAAGGATTTACCGCGAGGGTTAGGGGGGGTGTACCAACATGTAGGTTGCAGGAGGGGTGTCGGGTGTACTACAGCGCCCAGGAGGCATCCCTTACTGAAAGACATGTATCTACTGATGTACACACTTGGTGCAAAACAAAGCAAAAGGAGATCGTCTGAAGCAGTACCGGTGCGATACCTACCTACGAAGGGGGGGGATGTACGAGATAGAGAAAAGACGACAGCCGACAGCACCCAACTGCTTGTGCTCGAGTCTATACTATATGACATATATCTATGTGATGTCAGTTGCTCTCGTTTGGTTGACGCACGGAGGTTAAATTTAAAGGGAGGCAGACGAAACTATCAAACGAAAATCAAATGTTTCCTATTTATCCTGCCTCTGCCATGTGTGTGGTGGCTCCAATGTATGAAACAAGAAATCAAGAAAAAGAGGCGGAGCTGCCGTCTCAAGCTTTAAGCTCACGCGTAGTCGCTACCGACACAGTCAAGCGTGATAAGGCGTCGTGCCGTGAGGTGTGAGGGAAAGGACGCAGGGGCCTTACGTTGGCTTGAAGACAGCACCGATCTTCAGGTGCTGGTAGGTTTCCTATTATTACTAGTGTGGAGCCACGAGAAGCTCGAAGAGACCGGGAATATCGAGTGAATACATGGGGAGGGTGACGCTCACAGAGTTTTCTTCCCCCCCCAGCACTTCTACTGTGCTCTCTGTTAGACCTTCGTGATCAATGGAACGTACACGGAACGTTCTCCTAGATGTTTTACGTTCTTGTGGGTGCTAAAGGCGCCTACATCTATCTATCTTGTCCAGAGGAAAAATGCTCTATTTCTGAGAACACTCTTGTGGTACAAGCTGTCTAGATTGTACGGGGTACCTACTCCACTCAGAATATTCCGTTTAACATGGTATTCTTTTGATCGATTGACCACAACTCTGCGGGCTATCTTTCCGAATCCTTTCCCAGCTACACTGACGCTATAATACAGTTACGTTCATATTGCTGCTGTCCATACATAGGGGTCTGAACGTGGAGTACTGGTACCACCTACGATTATTCCTATCAGTATTAACTTCCTCTAACTACCGCCTTGTCATCAAAAGTGGCGTATTGAAATCTGAACTTGGCAGTCCATTAGTGTATATTTGATTCGTAGTCACTACCTGAATTTCAAATTACGTATCCTAATCTAGATGCGACGAAATGCAATATGCGGGGAATCTTAGCTAGTTTCCCACGGTATGTATATTCAGCTTGTAACCAACTCCCCACCATGCGTATCGGGAAACGTTGCATCAGTGAATAGTGCAATGATCTTTAATAGATGGCGGTTAGTCGGTGGGTGGAACCACCCGAAGAGTACACCTGCCCGAAGCATGGGCGTTGTGCCGTACTGAAAGGTGACGGTCAGCTCTACCTCGATCATTCATTTCACCTCCTTATACGTCGTTCCTTCTCTTGGTTCTCAGCTTCGTTATCATATTTTGTCCACATAAGCGCCACTTGCAAACCAACTTGGTTCTTCTTCACAAGTGATGTAAGCAGACACTTTGGCGACACTTCTACAACTCTTAAGATCAGAGACAGAGCCTGGAGACGTGGAAGAGTTTCAACGGTGACCACGACCACCACTGCAACAACGACAACGACTGACACCACCATGACGATACCGGAGGTGTACGACGACGTTGACAACAGGTTGTTCAGTTTGTGTAGAATGATCGGTGACGCCTTGTGTGACTTGGTTTTCGCAGTTGTTTACTGTCCATAGCCATCGAGATACAAGAAACATGACTTTCCACTTGAGCCCCTCACTCCCGCGAATGGTGGTAACACAAAACCGTCCACAGGCGCGCCGCCGTCTGGCATTAACACTGTTGTTGTCGCCGTTCCCCCAACAGGTTATAGTGGTATTCTGGGCCGCGCTCTAAAGACAATATAGATATATTGGACAGAAATATACAAAGAACACGACGTAAAGTCAAGTCGCGGACAACATCCAACAATAGTACAGCAACGACCGCATAGGGCCAGGGTCAATACATATATAATGACGCAATTACGAGCACTCAGCAAACCGAACTTTACAGCCACATATCGCCGTAAACTCGTGTAAACACACCGACCTACCGGCAGGCAATACCAAGTGTCGAAGGTTGAAATCTAAAACGCGTATGGCAAACGCTTCCGCGGTTTGCCCAAACTGAGGCGCTGACTATGTCAATCGAGACAAGCTCCCGAATCGCAGCCTTTCAACTTCATCTAAAACGTCTCGGATCTCGCTGTATCGGAGGCAAACAACCAAAAGAGCGTTGACTACGTGAGGTTGACGATTAATCGAAGAAAAGATGAGACACCAAACGTTATACTTTAAATCGACGAGACCAACAAGTCCACGTTGTCTCGGCTGCTCCTCCCTCGTCCACGCCTGCTTCTCGCGCTGCAATGTGTACAACTCCTTGCTTCCGCCGGCAACAATGTTTCGTCTAAAAAGAAAAGAAAAATAAATGCACAAGCACCGCTGATGACCCCGATCACTCCCAGTGCCACCACCCAAGCGGAGGATTGGCCAATACCCGCGAACGTTTCGAGCATCTTGCCAGTAAAGGCTATGCCGACCACGCAGACCACGGCACTGGCCGTATTCGCAGCCGCGTACAGCAATGCAGCGTGCTCGAGGGCATCTATTTCAATGTGGTACGTGAACCATCCCCCTCTAGACACAGCCATGCAGGCTAGGGCGAGCGACGACAGGAGAGTTCCCGCGGTCGGCGACGTGGCGAGGCCCATGGACAGTAAAAAGCTGAACGCTAAGACGAAGGAAACGCCGATGATGAGTTTGAAGGCCCGGGACGCGGAGATGTTGTGCGTGTTGGTCAGCCAGCAATAGACGTTGCCCCCAAGAACAGACAATGTCATCATCGTTAGGGAGGGGGCCACCTGGTTCAAGTTTGGAAAGACGGAGAGAAGAGATGCGCCGGGGGGTTGGCATCGGGTGCAGCATTTGCTGCCTAGTACCAACCGGAGAGTATAAAACAAAGGTTGAACCACGTCTACGATAGCGTGTCTGTTTCAGCAGCTATTTTGTTGCAGTGGCTCGTGGTCACTCGGGCGAGTGACGCCCCTGTTTCTTGGACGGTCATAATATTTCATTATAATATGCCTTTGCGATGTGAATCCGCAATAGAGCGATACTCTACTCTGCAGTAAAAATCATCTTTGAGAAGGTTTAGACACCTAGTAGGTACAGCGTCACTCGTGCGAGTGTCTCGAATCCAATTACTTTGTGAACATGGGCCTAACGCCTTCTACAGAAGCCTTGGTCGCAGGACAACAATGTTGAAGATATTAGGGCGTGAACACCTACATCTCTGATAAATGTTCATCGCCACTGCTGTTGCCTGGGGCAGCAGTAGTTAGCACCAGCAAAGGAGAGCAGGTAGCTGTAGCCGGGGGAAGCAGTACGTAGCACTACTGTAATACTGCTGTAAACAGGGAGCAGCAGTCACGATACGTAACGAAGTACCACTCGGTAGCTTCGGGATCGCGACGAGTCAAGAAGCAAGTTTACCCGAGCTACGACCGGCGAGAACTGGGATCGGCTAACCGCTATTCGTCGGCCAATGTAGGTAGCACTGGGTCGTCAATAGCGTGTTGCAGTAGCCGAGCACAACAGTAGTAGCATCGGTGATGTTTTAGGCAGCAATGGAAAAACACGGTGTGTTAAGTTACGGTTCGACTAAAATGCGGCGTAACTACGACCAGTTCTTTTGAGGACCCCGACGAGTTGTTGTTGTTTGTTTGTTTTTGTACACGGGGTCCTTCAAGTACCTTTGTTGCAGCAAACGAAGGAGCGGGGTCTGAGTACGTAGCTACGAGAGAGAGAGCGCGGGCGTGCCCCACCCTCTCTCACTCCTCTCACCACCACCTCTAGACTCAGATGTCTATTGTTCTCTAAGTTTGATTGCCCAACAAGCGGCCCTTCTACAAAACATCACTCTTCTGGGGTTTTCATCATCGGTGGATCATCTTTGTCCAACACCAGCATGGCAGCATGCTGCTGCCTGTGCCCGCCTGTGCGACCACCCCTGTCAAGGGTGTAACAACTATACCTGATTAGGTTATGAGCTTCGGTCTACAGCAAGGTTCACACATCTAAGGATTTTCAAGACGACGTCCACGAGGGATCCTAACTGAAAGCTGGCCTGGGCAAGGGTTGAAATCGAACAAAATAAAAAAAAAAAAAGTGAGTTTACGTCAACACTGCACGACTACGTACGAGTACAAGTACGAGTAAGGCATCTATCTGCCAATCGGTGTACTGCTCGTCAGGATAGCAACACATCGCGCGTCGATTCACTCTGTCGGGGCGTGCGTGTGCTTGCGCTTGCGATTTTACCACGTCGAGTGTCACAGTATCTGGTGACAACAGTTTACTCGGGCTGGTAGGAACTGCACTACATCCAAACGTCGGCTCGTCATCGTCAGGATAGGAGTGCATAGCGCGTCTATTCATACTGCGTCGGGGCGTGTGTGTGGTTGCGTTTGCGATCCTATCGGGTCGAGTGATAAAACATCTGGTAACAACAGGTGGCTCGGGGCGATGGAAATTGCACTACATCCAAACGTCCGCTACTAACAACTGCAGCGACAGACCGCAAAAGGCGTAATTGCGGCTAAGGCCAACACCAACTGTAGCAAAAGAAAATACCTAGAAAAGGCTAATCACCAGTTGAAGTCGAATTTGAAAATAAACCACAATATACTGTTGCGGCAAACGAAGAGAGTCAAAGCTAATCACAGCTGAAGGCGAATTCGAGAAAAAAAAAAAAACGTAATGTACTGTTGCGGTAAAGAAGAGAGTCCACGCCTATCACAGTGGGAGGCGAATTCGATAACAAACCCGTAACAGACTTGCGGTAAAAGAAGAGAGCCCAAGCGAATCACAGTGGGAGGCGAATCCGGAAGCAAACCCGTAATATACTGCTGCGGTAAAAGAAGAGAGTCCAAGCTAATCACAGTGGGAGGCGAATTCGATAACAAACCCGCAACAGACGGTTGCGGTAAAAGAAGAGAGCCCAAGCTAATCACAGTGGGATACGAATTCGGAAGCAAACCCGTAATATACTGTTGCGGTAAAAGAAGAGAGCCCAAGCTAATCACAGTGGGAGGCAAATTCGAAAAAATACCCGCAATATAATACCGTTGCGGTGTAAAAAAAAAAAAAAAAAAAAAAAAAGAAGTAACAACAATCAAAAGGAGGATGGAAAACTACAGCGACGTAAGGTTGGTAGCCAAACGCCTCCCTCGTTCGATGGGGAGAACGAGCGCGCATACCGCGGCTGGGAGGTACGGGTCCAGGTCCACTTCAGCGAATCGACCTCTCCTATCCACAACATACTCACGGGACAGAAAGAGCACATCTCGGCAGTCGGCAGCAACCTGGTTCGAGTTGCAGCGCAGCAACACCAACGTTTACATTGCCCTCTTACTATCTACGAACGGGGGAGATACAGCTGCGACGCTGGCGCTGTTTCGCCTGGCCCCCGACGACTGAAAAGCCGTTCGAAGGGGGAGAAAAGGATGAAATTTCGACCAATTTTCCAGACGTCATGCAGCTAACTACCGGAGGCGGTCCATTGGAGGGCAGCATCGACAAGGGGATCGGAGCCTGGAACAGCTCTACAGCCTAGGTACATGTTCTTCAGCGGGAACTACTACTGCTGAGATTACCGCAACTACTCCGCGTTTTACGTATACAACTACTCGATCAAGACACGGAGCAAGCATCGTCGCCACCACCACCATCATCATTGTCATCACACACCGAGTGTACAGCAACGAGTGGTACAGCAACGACTGGTACAGCAACGACTGGTACAGCAACGGTTGGTACCGCAACGACTGGTACAGCAACGACTGGTACAACAACGACTGGTACAGCAACGACTGGTACAGCGACAACTCGTATAGCAACGACTGATACACCAACGACTGGTTTGGTACAGCAACGTCTGCCACCACTAACACGCAACTTCACATGCGTCCGGAGGGGGAGACGAAAGCGAAAATAGTTCCGAACACGTTTCCAGAGGCGAGGAAGCTGCCGGAGGCTGCTCTGTAGGAGGCAGCCGAAGACAAGAAGATAGCGAGCCTGATCAAGCACCAGGTCTACGACCTCGTCCCCCTCACCTCGGTTCCTCCGGGATCCAAAATCATCGGCTCACGGTGGGTCTACAAGGTGAAGGCTGATGACTCACACAAAGCTAGAGTGGTGGTGCTCGGTTGGGGGATGGTAGCAGGAGTTCACTGCGGGAGCACGTTTGCTCCTGTGAGTCGTCTTCAAAGCATCCGCATGGTATTGGCTCTAGCGGCGGAGAAAAAACCTCGAGGTGTTACAGTACGATGTCCCCACGGCATTTATCAACTCTCCTGTCGACGAAACGATATTCGTGAAAATGGCGCCTGGACGCGAGAAGACAGACAAAAACGGAGTCCACCAAGTCATGAGGCTTCGCAAGAGCCTCTACGGAATCCCGCAGGCACCAGCCAACTGGCATGGTACCATCGACGACTTCGTGTTTGCCATAGGATTCAAGCCACTCAAGTCCGACCCCTGCATTTACACCTACACGCACAAGGATGGAATCTACAACCCCGAAACCAAGGGAGAGCCAACGTTTCCAAGCTGGAACAAGGACACCGTCATTCTCACCATCTACGTCGATGATCTTCTACTGGTCGGGCAGAACAAAGTGCTGCTCAAGCAGCTGGAGGAGAAGCTGAAGCGACCCTTCGACACGAAGTGCATGGGGGACGTCTCGATGGTTCTCGGAATGCAAGTCACTCGCGACCGCGAGAAAGGAACACTCACCATCTCACAAGCGCACTACACCAAGTCGGTACTCGAGACATACGGCATGGGGGAGTGCAAACCGGTGTACACGATCGGAGCCGGGCCGGAGTTATCGATCAACCAGGGGGAAGGGGACCTTCTGAGCAAAGCAGACACGCAGCGGTACCAGTCCATCGTCGGCAGCGTCATGTACCTGGCTCAAGTAAGCCGCTACGACATCCTCTACGGCGTCCACCAGCTAGCGAGGGCAAGGTCGAAGCCATCGAAAGCACACATGGGCGCAGCTAAGCATCTGCTCCGATACCTCGCCGGCAGCATCGACTTCAATATCACCTACTCGCAAGGAGGGTTCAAGCTGACAGCGTTCTCAGACGCCAACTGGGGCAACAACCCGGACAACGGCAAGTCAACTTCATCGTACGTCATGACGATGTGCAACGGGCCTGTGAGCTTCAAAGTGGACATGCAAGGGCTGACGGCCCAGTCAACGATGGAGGCCGAGCTTGTGGCAGCAGCACTGGCGATAAAGGAAGCAGTCTACTGTGCCGGTATGATGGGGGAGCTAGGATTCGAGGAGGCATTCAAGTGCATCCCGATCCACATCGACAACACTTCGGCTCTGCACGTGGCCGGAAACAAGACCTACAGCTCGCGTGCGAAACACGTGGCACTGAGGCTGTTCTATGTGCGTGAGATCATACAGGAGGAAAAAATCAGCATCCACTGCGTCCCAACCGAGCTCAACATAGCCGACATCGGGACAATGTTCCTCAGCAAACACCGCCACCGATACTTCATTGGGCTGATCAACAACTTCAAGGCCAAAGGACAACCTGGAAGCAGCACGGAGGCGCTCCTGGTGCGACAAAAGCGGTAGGCATCATTTGTTTGACATTTATAGGACCATGAGCGGTCTTGGAATACATTCTACTGTGCGGTATGCTTGTTTGGACCCTGTTTCACGACGTCGATGGTCGTTTGATTACCGGGCAGAGCCCTAGTCACGACGGCGTTTAGCTGATGATCGGGGAGATGTTGGAGCTACAGCCAGTATAGTTTAGAAGTTTGCTTTCGCTTACTTGACTTCGTAGACACTTAAAACGAGTATCGACAATCGACAGGGTTAACATTAGTTGGTGCTTCAGTGCCCACAGCAGTGCGATTTCCATTAAGGGGGAGTGTTAAAGATATTAGGGCGTGAACACCTACATCTCTGATTAATGTTCATCGCCACTGCTGTTGCCTGGGGCAACAGTAGTTAGCACCAGCAAAGGAGAGCAGGTAGCTGTAGCCGGGGGAAGCAGTACGTAGCACTACTGTAATACTGCTGTAAACAGGGAGCAGCAGTCACGATACGTAACGAAGTACCACTCGGTAGCTTCGGGATCGCGACGAGTCAAGAAGCAAGTTTACCCGAGCTACGACCGGCGAGAACTGGGATCGGCTAACCGCTATTCGTCGGCCAATGTAGGTAGCACTGGGTCGTCAATAGCGTGTTGCAGTAGCCGAGCACAACAGTAGTAGCATCGGTGATGTTTTAGGCAGCAATGGAAAAACACGGTGTGTTAAGTTACGGTTCGACTAAAATGCGGCGTAACTACGACCAGTTCTTTTGAGGACCCCGACGAGTTGTTGTTGTTTGTTTGTTTTTGTACACGGGGTCCTTCAAGTACCTTTGTTGTAGCAAACGAAGGAGCGGGGTCTGAGTACGTAGCTACGAGAGAGAGAGCGCGGGCGTGCCCCACCCTCTCTCACTCCTCTCACCACCACCTCTAGACTCAGATATCTATTGTTCTCTAAGTTTGATTGCCCAACAAGCGGCCCTTCTACAAAACATCACTCTTCTGGGGTTTTTATCATCGGTGGATCATCTTTGTCCAGCACCAGCATGGCAGCATGCTGCTGCCTGTGCCCGCCTGTGCGACCACCCCTGTCAAGGGTGTAACAACTATACCTGAATAAACAAGACGCAAATAAAAAGCCCGGGATTACTTTCACGCTTGGTTGCGTAGAACGCACGCTCATCAAAGTACGAGACCCAACCTGGGACAATATTCGGTCCTGCATGATTCGTGTTCCAATATAGGAGGCGTGATACGTACGGTAGTGGTTGCATTTTTTTACCCAAATGTTCTCTTGAGTGCCGGGATGCTCAACAGACGAACAATTCGGTATATTCCAAATGCTACTGTTTTGGTTTCCGGAAAATATATATATGTGTTGTACTACATGTGGCCCACGACGTTCCCCTCAGGTTGAGACGAAGAAGTTCTTCAAGTGGGCCTTCTGGTGATTGTCGAGTGAGAAGCGTTAGAAACAGCGGCAGTTACTTCTACCACAGCTTGAATCTGATTCATACCGATGAGGCAAGAACGGAGTCTTCTCGCGATAACGATGAGGGCGAGTACCGTAGTGGAGGAGGGGGTAAAGAACCTTTGTAGTGGCCATGGATCTAAGTGAAGATTAGGGAGGGAGAAATAGATTGGAAAAAGTGCAACGTTACTTGATTCGAAGATAAACAAATATAATAGCTTTCGTCTTACCGTCAGAACCAGCTCACACGAATTGCTGATGAGCACAAACAGACGCCGGTACTTTCAATGGGCTCACCCGCTGAAGTGGCATATTGGCAGTTCCAGTAGCAGCCACATGTTCACGAGAACGTGCACACACCACGTACTTGTACATTGACAAAGCGATATGCGGTCATAGCGTTTATGGGCGGCCCGGGGTTTTGCTCCCGATCAAAACCTGTCAACTGCGGTTTGGTATCCTAAACCCGCAGGTTATCGGACGATGATATATTCACAAAATTAGCACGAAAGGTCGGACAGGGCAAGGACGACAGACGCACGGTACGAGAGGGGTAGGAACCAAGTTCCTAAAACCATTTTTGGAGGATGAGCCGCCTTGACCCACAAATGGTCGGGATATCATCCTTGATGAAAACACACATTAATTTATACATCTAGGCCCCACGGGTGTCCTCATCGGAATAATTTTTCGTTTTACAAACAACAACAGATTTTGTGTGATGTACATGGGCACCTCTACGATAGAGGTATCACTTTTTGTTTGAACTCGTTTCTGAATGGCGAAGCGCTCCTCAACCCAAATTGGTCGGAAATAGGCATTTTTTGTTTTGCATGGTTCTCGTTGTATTGTTAGGGCATGGGATGTTTCATCCGGTAGCGGTTTCAGTATTGTCTTAATCGATTTTGTATGGGTTAAGAAGGGCATGTGCCTTAAGCTCCGAAACTGAGGAACCTCAGAAAATAATGTGGTGCACCTCTATCGTAGCACGGGTATATTATGGAGTTCCTAGAGATAGGAGCCTCGGAAAGGAAGGGGTGTAGCTCCGAGGCATCTCACGCTGGGGGTGCAACAGAAGCTTTCGAGCGTCTAGCATGACGAGCTCAAGGTCTCACGTTAAACACCAGACTTCAGAGAAATCCGGTCGCGCCAATCCGACCGACGTTTCTATGCGCTAGTCCTAAAACAAACTGATTCGTAGTACCATGTTTCTAGTCTACGGTTCCACACTTCATGAGCCCTACCGGTCAGAAACGTGTGCCAAGAATACGTGCAAACCCGACTCCGCGGTAACCTTTCTTACGTATAATGCGTCGACATTCTGCAACCGCAACCATCGCAATCTCACCAGTGAAATGAAGCCGAGGTCTTGCATATCGATTCGAAACAGCTCCTCGAAGTAAGTAGGTAGCCAGCTCACCACCACGCTGGTGCCCAAGGTTGTCCCTATGTTTCCAGCCACGTATGACCACGCCGCCGGGCTAACAATAATCTCTCTACACGGAAAAGGAGAAGGCCTCGCTTCACCGTAATCAGGGGCCGCCTCAACAGTATCGTTAGTTGATTGGCCGCGTCGATACTCGGCCCTCGTGATAGGCGTGCCTCTCCCCTGTAAAACTGGCGTAGTCTCCGTCTGAACCACGACATCAGCGACCTTCGTTCCACTTCCCTCTCTGCCTTTAACTTTGCTATAAACTTTCTCCCCGCTGACTGGCAGGTGACAGCTGTGCCTTACGGCGCACGAGGCAGGAGCGGGACGCTCAGCGCGGCTGACGGTTCTACTGCCAATTATGAGGTGCTGTGCGTTCGACTTTTTTCCCCAGTTGCTATTCCGAGTGGGACCGCTAACGAGAAAGCGTCGGCAAGGCTCTTTGTCGTTCAATCGTTTGGATCTCCCTTTCCCTAACACGCTTGGTTCCGCTTTGGCGGCGGTGGTGGCGGCGGCCACGGCTGCACCGCCCTCGATTGCATTATATTCACTAATCGTATAGCGTTGAGGAATTGTGATCTTCGTAAGCGCCCAAGTTTTGATAGTGAGGTCAGCTGATATCGTCGACCCATCTTGCCTGCAGCACGCTGTACGCCCGTCGATGTGTTCTTCTGGTTCCGCACAATTTCTAGGGACCACGGAAAATGTCCCTCCAACACTCTGGGTAACCTTGCGCCAATCTGCAGCGTTTCGATCACTTGGAGCGTCGGAACCGACACAAACCCAAGCAGACAGCCAGACCACGCCCATGAAGGCGGCAATGTAAAATGTAGCGGGTGCGCCCATGTCGGATACTGCCATGTAAAAAGTCCCGAGCGACAAAGAAAAAAAAAACACAGGTCAAAATCATTTTTACATGGGCACCCGTTGTGACAAACTTATTGGAAGTGGAGTCATCGTCACTTGCGCGTTTTAGACGTGGGATCACAAGCGCAAGGATCAAGCATAGAAGAAATTTGTTAACCTAAGGGAGGGCCATGAAGGCGTTGCACAGTTGGGGCCTGCAGTCGCGCTACACGAAGCATGATGGACTGTACTCATGTACGGTTCAGCGATCTGCCCGATGACTTCTTGCGGCGAACCGTACCATATAGCCTAATAATTGTGCATGAAGGGGATTTTGGCACGTTATTCTACACTTCTGAACCAATTTGAGCACAAGCAGGCGCCGGCATGGACGAAGAAGATGGCACGGGGACACATCTTCCGCTTGCCGGAACCAGAGGCTTGAGTGACTACCCCCTTTCGCGTCATGGGACTACCAGTGAAGTGATTAACTCGCTGGGTCAACCAAACATGTTTTCGCCCGTGTTTGAGTCCTCTACAGAACGGGTGTAGGTATGTCTGGGCCTCGTCAAGGACGTTCGATGTATTTGTCTTGCGCAGGAGCTCGATCCGACGATTATTTCGCACCTGTGTACAATATTGATGTCCCCCCAACGCCCCCACCACCTCCCTCGCTCGGGTACGTACATATAGGAATACCCATTATCATAAGACTACGACCTGCAAGGCACACCTGCACCCCTCCCCCACCAGACGCGCTCTATTTCATAGGTATCATTCTTTAGCTAGACCAAGGATACCGCAGGGGGGGTAACCACTTTTTCGTTGCTGGATTTGAGTCACTCAAGAGAGTGAGTCTGCACCTATTCACGGAAAGCAAAACTCTAGACGATTTGTTTGTCGAATGGTAGCTTACCGTTATATTGCGTGTTTTCAGAGGAAAATTATATCAGCAGACGCGTGCTACGAGAGAGGTCCACCACTTTTTTTCTGATGTTCCCTTATTTGGGAGCTTAGAAATCTCTCCAAACATGATTTGGGGAAAAGAAAATATGCTGACGGGATGAAAAAACCTATGGTCTTTGTGCACAAAACAACGAAATCGTCGTAAAAACGGCATATTTCCGACGTTTTTTTTATCAAGGAGTACCGTCATTCAGAAACCGTTTCACGCGAAAAATGACACCCCTATCGTAGCACGCGTCACCACACAAGCTGCAGACCGCAACGGAAGATGGAGGTTTGCCCTCGGGAGTGCCCCGGAGGCCTTGGAAAAAAAAAAAAAAAAAAAACAGCGACCATTCTACCGCAGCCTGGTCACAATTCGGCAACAATACTTTTCTGAATATGCGGGACTCCTTAACCCCCCTTTACCGGAAATCGTCGAAGCGTTTACTCATATTTATTTTGCAATCCAGTTATTTTTTTTCAAGATATTATAATCACAAGTTTAACTGGTTTGTACGTCGGGTTGCAGTCTCGGTTTACTCTAGACCCGTTCTATGGGTGAGGATTTCGGCGCCCTCAAGCCACCACCTCCAGAAGGCGAATGGTGCCATATCTGCCGTAGCGTGTGGTACCACCTCCGTGCTCGAGTACCCCGAAAGAGCTGCGTAACCAACGATCCGATATGAGAAGAAAGCAACAACGGACCACTAGCCACCAATGCCTTCCGCGGGTGACTGCTTCTACGATAGCCCCCCCCAAAATCAGAGATTTCCATAAACGAACGTTTCATGGCTTCTCGACACAAGGAAGGATACATTTGAAAATACAGTATCCATATATTTTCTCGTGTCCAAATGTCCATCGATCGAAGATGTCGGGGTGTCGAGGGACACCGTATCTCAAGAGATACGACCGGGAGCCGGTTTTGAAACCGGCGATTTTGTTGAAGAAAATTTTGAGAGACTGACTGTAAAACGACTCGGGTTCGCGTACCTATTGTCGGTACTGTGGAAATTGCGACTGCAGCGCCCAGAAACTGCCCAGATGCGGCAACCGCGAAGTCCCGTCCTCGGTGAGCAGAAGGCACCCAGTGAGTGAGCACCAAGTTCGCAGCCGGTAGCATAATTCCCTGTGCCATGCCGATCAGCATTCGACAGGCGATAACACCGGGAAGGAGATAACCGGAACTCTTCGACGGAATAGCTGTTAGTGCCGACACCGGTACCCAGAGGAGAAATGAGAGCGCGAGCGTTGCCTTGCCACCGTAACGGTTGGCGAAGTAGCTACCCGGAACCTGGCCAGATGGGGACAATTTGAGGAGTGGTGACCATGACCAGCGTACGGGGGGGTATCAGTGACTGCTTTTTGTGGATCTTACGCCATCGAGGTAGTGTCAGTACTATCCAGCCGATTCTAGAATGAAAAGTTGGTCCCTGTTGCGACAGAGGTACATAGCGCTTGTTTTCTAGTCTGAACAATTTTCAAATTTGGCGACTCCAGACGTGCGCTGCGCGAGAGGTAGATTTTTGCATTAAAACGTTTTCTGAATCACGTACTCCTTAACCCAAAATCTTCGGAAGTTTCGCTCTTTATTCGCTTTCTTTTTTGTTGGATGCCTTCGTCATAGTTTTTTTTTATATGATAGAGCGCTTTTGTTTTAGCGAAAAGGTGGTTTTTGACGAGGTGTATTTATGTTTTCGAAGTTTACTGCTGACTAACGGCTCCGGTCAGTTTGTCTGGAGGGGAAGGGTATCACCTTGTCTTTCCAGATATTGCATATATGTTTTTTATCGATGTTAGAGGGAGACTATATAGGGTAGCTCAAGAAGGGAGCGCCAGAAAATAACATTGGTGTGCCTCTAACGTAGCATGCCTCTTGGACTCAACCAATTATCGCAGGAATGTAAATTTTCGGGTTTTTCATCGTTTTATACTTAACGCCATGACTTGGTATATAGGTATTAAAAGTCGTCCCATGAAGACAGTGCTCGGGTTAGCTTTCAATTACATATGTTTTATCTGAATTGTCCAAAAAAACTGTGCGTGCGACCTCGCTTAGGGTAAGAACTCGTCGGGTCGCACTTTCGTGTTTTTCAAAATTATTATGTTTACAAAAACCTTGTGCAGTGCGCTTCCACAGTGTACCAAGTGTGTACACTACTAGCAGCATGCGCCACGGGTTAATTCAGAAAGATAACCACTGCAATAACCGTAGTACGAGATTTTTGTACGATTCACACTTGAAATAAGTACCAGACCGTGTGACACAATGATGCTGTCATTGCATCGTGGGGTACAGCGACATCCAAGAAATAAGTACGGCATATAGTAGCCGAAATAAAAGCCGCAGCTTAAATGAGGCAACCCAGGAGGGCTACTTCGTTGTTGCTACTATGTATATTTGGGCACGTCCGGTTATTGCTACTGCCATGGGCTGGCACGTGCTGTCAGGATATTCGTAGTGCTAGAACTCAAAAGGATGTTTAGGCTTTGTACTTGCTATATCGACAGGCCGTTAACGAGGATACGAAACCGTCAGTACAGGCAGCTTCGACGCTGTGCTGTGAGAGATGAACTCCCTCTCTCTGCTCTCGTTCTACCCTGACATCTGCTCGGAGCTATAGCGACTGCATGATCTTCTGCTGAAGCGTTGCCAAGTTTCCTGACACGTGCTACGTTAGACGTTGCACTTTGCATCAACAAATAGTCTCTGAATGACAGCGCGAGCTCCTTAACCCAGAATCGTCGAAGATTGACCATTTTTTTTTCGTGCAAGATTATCATTGTATACATAGGCCATGGGATTGTTTCATCCCATAAAAGTTTTAGTTTTCATTAAATCAGTTCTGGGAAAGTAGTCCCAAGCTCGCCTCCAACGCGGAGATTCAGAGAAATGTCGGTGCACCTCTACTGTAGCATGGGCCAGCCTGTACGCGGGAATTGAGCGTATCGATGGGACGACCGCGTTTTCGTTCTTTCTCAAAGCCAATGGTGGCATGAGGCACTAATGAAGATGTTGCTTGCACACCCTGCGAATGTTCGATTGTTAGCGAACAACGTTCCCATTTTTGGCCTTTTTCGTCTGTTGTCAACTTCGCGTTCCAACTGTCAGCACGTCTGTACCGGTGGAAGAATTTCTGATCCGCACTCGTAAATAGGGCGTAATAAGGTTGCTCATGTGTTTTTGTGTGTCTCTTGTAATCAATTGAACTCAAGTATGAATGTCCAGCGTTCGTGTTTCTTGTTCACTTCAACGGTCAGAGCTGTACCACGCGCGGACCTTCCAACCGGCAGGTACGATAGACGCTTGTTCGTGCCGGTTATCTTAGGGGGGGAAGGGGTTGTCGGTGAAGGATTACAATATTCTACTGATAAAGCTATGGCTACGCCTGTTGTTTTACCGCTTGCTGGGAAGTGTGAGAACAAGGGCCGGGACAGGGGTACCTTAAAGCACCCCATTCATAAGGGCTTCGGACAGGCCAGTATTACCGCTCGACGAGAGCTACCGTAGGGGGGGTATGCGCCTGTAGGCACTACCTGGTTTGAGCCGATCGTGTGAGTGCCTCGATACCTCGCACGGATAAGTATTCCCTTAGGCGGTGTGCTTGGCGCCGTGGATCACACCGCCAACGCTTAAGAGCTCAAAGAAGCAGAGGGTTTACTCGGGCGAGTTACTTCGAGCAACCGCAAAAACAAGGGTATTGACGGTTTCGGAAATAATGCACCAGTTTATCATGTATATCCTGCAAGCCGTGCAACCAGTGAGGGGAGGGCAGAGTGTTCGCGGGGGTGGGGGTGGGGGTGGTGGGGGGAGGGGGGAGGGGCGGGGTGAAAGGTTTTTTCAAAAAACATATTTTGGTCGCATTGATGTATACGATATAACCAACTTCGTTCCCCCTTGCCGCCTCGGTAAGGCATGCTGCGAAGCATGCCCTAGCAGGCTTGTAGCGAAAGTGGGGGGGTCTTTCTGGCGGGTGTAAGGCCGGACTCACCCTCAAGGAGTGATACCTTCTTGCTGCTGCGTGTGGCCGCGAGACTTAGGCTTGGCGGTAGAGTTGGGTCGTACGTGGTGCGTTAGGCATGGTCACCTACGATTAGCGCGTCTTTTTAGGCAGCAGCGGCGGAGCAGCAATGCTTAATCGGGATGCTCGTGCGCGGAGGCAGGCGCCACCACGAGCCACGCTACGGCGCAGTATCGGTTTGCGTGGAGGGAACTGCGCCGGCAGGAGGCTGGATTCGACGACGAAGGAGGAGGGCGACTGGCCGTCGACGGGCGGGGAAGAGACGGATTGGACTCTCCCTGAACGAGAATTTTTGTTTTTCAGATCAGCACCGCAAACTGCGTGGAGCATTTTGTTTTTTTTGGACGGGGGAGAATGGGAACCGGCTGGAATTGAGTGTGAACGAGAGCAAGTGCGAAGGAGCTGGCCGAGTGAGCTAAGGCGATGAGGCGGCCACGGAGAACCACAGCAGGAGGATGGCACACGGAGACCCACGACCGGCACGCACATCATCATCATGAGAGCAGCGATCGTCGTTTTTTCAAGGGTTATTTTTACGAGGCAGTAGTACAACATGTTACTTACGTCACTGATTTTTGTAGAGTTTGTAGAAGAGTTGTATACCCTTCAACGGGGAACGACCCGCCGCAATTTTCAATTTTCAGGCACGGGCATCGTAGCTGCGCTGCAACCTGTCAAATAACTCGGGAAGGAGGGGCGATGATTGATATCTGTACTGTGGTTTTGGTTCCATTGCTCTTGTTTCACTGCATGCCCGCGGGTCGTCACTCTGACAGCACTCCAGACAGCAGGCGCGTTCGTCTAAAATCACGATTACCGTGCGGTTCGTACGGTGCAGACAGCCCAACCGATGTAGTTTGTAGCCGCGAGTTGGTTAGTTGTGGGGACGGGGGAACTCTATGCTGTAGTTGAGTGGATACCCGCGGCCATGTGAGTTAAGTTTGCACATTTGGCCTTTTCACTTGTGCGCCTTTTTGCGTATCGTGCGTTTTTAGGCGGGAAAGAGTAGTATTTCCCTGACGACTTTTGATTTCACTTGGTTTTTCGGATCTTCCTAGGGCTCCAGCACCTTTGTGTGACCACGGACTCTAGATTTTTGACAAGAGTTAATGTGAGAAAACAACAACATACGTACCATGTGTGTTGCCCAGAATATATTTGTCGTGAACTTCAAGCGCCGGACCGGCCTGTACGGCATAATAACATTCCCGAAGCGAACACGTGTGTGTAAATAATGACGAAACACCTTGCTCGTCCGGAATACGGGGACACACGGTGCGGCAAAATGTTCACTGTTTTATTTCATGCGGCGCACATGCTTGCAGTAAACAGAACGTGCGAGCCGATCATCAAAAACCCGTTGTCGAAAGTCTAAAATAACTAATCACGTGTCAATAAAAATCGGATGACACTTTTTTGCGATAAGTTTGAGTAAAGAAAGAGACCGTGTCATTAATAAAACGTGCTTGTCTCGGAAAATGTTGCACCCCTGCCAGGATGCACGGCTACAACGAAAAACGACCCAGGCTACGGGAAGAGCCATCCCGCTGCTTGGGTGCCGCAGAAGGTTCCTGACCTCCTCGCAAGTAGAGCTCAATATCTCACCCGAAAATGTTTTTGGAAGGCATTCGTACAACCCGACCAAGCTTCTGTGCCGTATAAAGTAGTCCTAAAACAATATGTGACGCTCGCATTTATCTTTTATCAATGACTAACCGCTAGTTCCTCACTTTGAGGAGCTCAATGAGCTCAATCGGACAGGTATATTATATGTTAATCCAACAACTGCAACCGCAATGGTGAATTGACTCCGAAGGGGGTCACATTTGGGATTATACGTTGCACACCAGTGCCTCGGGGTCACTCACTCGCGCGAGTGCCCGCTCTGTTCTTTCCACACCCGCTTTACCCGTTCGTGCTGCTTTAATGGGTGGAATAGGAATCCGAAATGTAATGGTTGGGTGCATTTACTGCGCCAAACGAATCGGTCAAGTTTTATTCTTTGTTTTTTGGCGAGGCAGAGTTGCTGGTGCGAGTGATGAAAACCTCAAAATCCGGTAGTGAAAAACGGCGTACCTTGCTACCGTAGGTTTGGTGGGGAAACAGGGAGGTTTTCTGCCCTGGGCGGGAATTATTGCCGGAGAAATAATGCGTCGTACGCCAACGTGTGACCGTAACCATGCTCAGCAGATGAAAAAAAAAAATGCTACTGCTGTAGAGGTGCACTGTAATCGTTTCTTACATAGAAGCTCTTCGTTCAGGGAGAGTTATCATCTCAAGGCCCAAGCGCGATCTAAGACAAAGCCGAAAGTGCACCTCGATTATTCCATTAATGAAAACATGGCTTGAGGGTAGAAACGACCAAAAAAAGACAGAACCTTGTCATCCGCCTACGTTAGAACGACAAACAGCCCCGTCGTTCGTGCAAAAAAACGGGCTTAAGATGACACCTGGCGCTTTTGCAGAACGCCACGATTGTCGTATTCTTATCGATACAGGCCGCTTTATATGCCGTGGGTCTTACCATATCCATTCTAGGCACCCCGTGTCCCGTGAAAAACACCGATACCGACCCAGGCTGAGCTTTTCAATTAAGGCCAGGGCGCGTTTGGCACTAGCTTCAGCATTGGCGACTTCGTAGGTTAGGTTTTTGCTCCCTGTGTAAATACCAAAAAGCTTGCCCTTTTCTTTGTTCTCTTTCCTACTAAGTTGTCCTGCCATTGCTGCCCTTAAATATATATCCTGTTTGGTGTCAGGTGTTCAGTTTCTTGCTGCAGATCGTGGGTTGGGAACCCCCTTTCTTCTCCGCACCGAGGTGTTTAGCGACTCGCTCGAGTGACGCTGTATATCATTGGGATCAACAACCAAGCCAGTTAGGTTGGC
Organism: Undaria pinnatifida; assembly: GCA_012845835.1. Lineage (NCBI taxonomy): Eukaryota > Phaeophyceae > Laminariales > Alariaceae > Undaria > Undaria pinnatifida. Next base: position 7,495,858 of record JABAKD010000023.1, on the reverse strand, counting down.
GCCACTGTAACCATTCCACGCCGGTTCTACATACCTGCAGCGAGCCAAAAACAGCACGAAAGCTCAATCCCCTTAACCCCTTTAGAACCCCCAAATCCCTCACGATACTAAATTTGAGTAAATATGTCCCCCCAAAGGGTTTCCAGTTGTAACGGTGTTAAGAAACGGGGGAATCACGTGCGTAAGTCACCCCGAGCCATTGAAATAATAGCATCCACGAATGACCCCCCTAACGTAGCTACGGTCGACTGTAGCATTTTCCTTGTAGAGCCTGATAATTATCAGTTTGTTTCTTACGCGAGCTAGTCATATTTGCCCGCTAACTTGTTGTATCGACCTCTTTCTTATCGTCCGGCTTGTATCATCCCGTTCCTCGCTAGACATTTTCTTAGTGCAATACACTCCAGTATAAGTGTAGATACCTGTGTTAAAGCGAAGCCACAGTAGAAGGCGGCGAAAACGGATCCCTTCTCCGCATCGCCTAGCCCCGTCTCAAAGGCGATGTCGGTAAACGCTATGCTGAAGCCCACGCGTTCCCAATCTGAACCCGAGAAGAAGGAGCCCAAGTTGGTCGCAGGTAGAGGAGCAACGCACGACAGGTTAGGGTCGTAGATGGTACGGTTGGGGTTGGACGAGGCAGGGCAGAGCAGAGCACAGGATAGGGTAGGGTAGGGTAGGGTAGGGTAATATGGGATAGGGTAGAGAACGGCAGGGTAGTATAGAGTAGAGTCGGGTAGGGTTAGGGTAAGGCATGTCAATATAAACCAGAGCGAAATAGGATAGGGCAGGTAAGGGTGTGGCATGCTGTAGGGCAGGGTAAGGTACAGGGTAGGGTAGAACTAAGGGTACCACAAGGGGGGCACCCCTTTTGCAGCAATGGTTTTGAGCCACTCGTCCGTAACTCACGAAAAACATGGTCAAAGCGATCTCCTTGTCGCAGCGTAGCTTACCATTACATTGTGGATTAGTATCGCAAACGTACAACAGCACGAAAGCCGCGAAGCAAAAGGGGAGACTTTTGCGCGAGCGAAACCGCCCCACTACAAACCATACCCCCAAAAGGGACCATACTATGGCCTGGGATGTGGGTGAGGTGAGGTCTGGCCAGGACACAGGGTAAAGATAGGGTAAGGGTCGGCTAGGGTAGAGTACGGTAGGGTAGGGTAGGGTAAGGCCGCGTAAGGTAGGGTAGGTAGTGCCGGGTTGGGCAAGGAGGACTGGGTTGGGTAAGAAGGACTGGAAATAATTGGGTAAGATAGGGTAGGATAGGATAGGGTTTAATAGGGTAGGGTAGGGTACAATAGGGTAAGGTAGGGTACATAACGGTAGGATGGGCTAGGAAAGGGTAGGGTAGGGCACGGAAGTGTAAGGTAGGGTAGGGTATGGTAAAGTAGGGTATTGTAGGGTAAGATAGGGTATGGTAGGGGACGCATGCTACGGTATAAGAAGAACTTTTTGGATGGAATATGTTGTGGATGACTGGGGTTTCCTAGCCTACAATCTTGGAAACAGTATCCATATTTAGCAACCTTCGTCGCCTCCATACCCACCCCACGTGGTCATTCATCGGGTAACACGTTCAGTATGCCCAAAACCAGTTATTGGGCGAGGTATAGAGTTAACCAAGCAATAACCTTCAGAGATAAATGGCACACCTCTACCGCAGCACATGCCAGGGTACGGTTGGGTTGGGTAGGGTTGGGTTGGGTAGGGGGTTGGGTTTGGTAGAGTTGGGTTGGGTAGGGTTGGGTTCGGTAGAGTTGGGTTGGGTAGGGTTGGGTTGGGTTGGGTAGGGTAATGTAGGGTAGCGTAGGGTAAGGTAGGGTAGGGTAGGGTAGGGTAGGGTAGGGTAGGGTAGGGTAGGGTAGAGTAGGGTAGGGTGGGGTAGGGTAGGAAACACCTAAATAAGTCAGGGTAGGTTTGGCTATGATAGGGAGGGTAGAGTAGAGTAGAGTAGGGTAGGTTAAAGTAGGGTGGTAGCGTAGAGTAGGGTAAGATAGAGTGTATCGTACGGTTGGGGAGGGTTGGTTATACTAGGGTAGGGATGGTTAGGGTACGGCCGGTCGCTTAGGATAAGGAAATTGGGAAAGGTAGGGCAATGAAGGGTAGGATAGGGTGAGGGATGGTATGGTAGGGTGGGGCCGGGTAAGGTAAAGTAGGGTAGGGTACATGATGGCACGGCAAGGTAGGGGAAGAATCGGTAGGGTATAGTAGAGGGTTGGGTAGGGAACGTTAGGATAGGGCATCTCTAGTAGGGTAGGACAGACTAGGGCTCGGCAGGGCAATGTATGGTTTGGGAAAGTAGAGTAGGGAAGGGAAAGGCAGGGGAGGGTAGAACAAGGTCGGGGTGTGACACGGGGGTGGATTGTCGGGAAGGAAGACTGAGGGCAGAGGAATAGAAACATGACACTCCCGTAAGTACTATGTCCATCTCGGCGGCGATGTTGGTGGAAGCTACGCTGAACCCCACGCGTGTTCTATCCGACATAAACAAATTGTGTGCCGAGAGGCATCGGTTCTCGTATTTGGGAGGGGACCGCAATATGATTGACCATGCCACAGCAGAGGGGCATAATCTTGTATATAAAGCTCCTCATATGGGAGCTCTACACAGTACCACACAACAAGGACGACTCCGAGGAAACTGATCGTGCAACCCGATGTAGCAGAATCCATAGCATAGGTACCGGAAAAAGAAAAGTTTAAAAAAAAAAGAGTAAACTCCCGACGATTTCAGCTCAAGCCACACGGTCTAGAAAAAATTTTGTCGATAAAGTGCTACCACTCGCGTAGTACCCGCCAAATTTCGGCCGAAAAAAAACTAAAATGGCCATTGATTTCCTCGCGTACCGGAGCAAAAGTCCTCAAGCTGTCACCTCCCGTAGTAGTACGAAACACTTAATCTGACTTGGAGGCTCTTTTCTTCTTCTAGTTTCGTTGCCCTCAATCAATCAGCACAACAAGCTTCGCAGACTGCCTTCTTAACGATTTTATTTGGATCGCATGGATCGGGCGTCCCCCCCTCCCTAACCATCGTTATTTCGACCGACCTTGTTGTCTCAACGCGATCCACTCAACGTCGGTTAAAATACCACCAAGCATGCCACCCCTTCTGGACACAGGCTGCTCTGTAGGGAAGTCATATTTGGTTTTGTTTTTTTTGCAGGGGACGCATGCTACAACATACGTAGCATTTTCAGTCTGAAAAGTTTTCAGAATGACGGCCCTCCTTGACTCAAAATCGTCGGAAAGTGAATTGTTTTTACCACTATTTTCGCGTTGTGGAACTAGACCATGGGATTTTCATCGAGTGTAGCAGTGTTTACTTTTCTCGAAAAATCAGGTTTTGGGGGAGGTCTTAAGCTCCCTAAATTGAGCAACCCCAGAAAAAATGTGGTGAACCTCTATCGTAGCACGCGTCAGGGGATTGATTTCAATCCTGCGTGGGGCCGCCTTGTTCGTTCGTCGTCTTATGCTTTCGTGCTATTAAAAAATCTCGGTAAATTAGTCCGGAAGAAGTCAGCAAGCTACTTCGCTCCAAAAAAAAAAACACACACACACACACACACGAAGTAATGCATGGCTGCGGTAGGTGGGTAACATTTTATTATGCTTTTTTCAAAGGCTCGGGGGCAGTCTCGCGAGGGATCCCCCCGCTCAATTGCGTCTTTTTAAATATTAATCGGCAATGCAAATGTGGTGAGGCACTGCGTTGCGAGAAACACATTGCCTCATACGGAGATCCGTTGTTAGCAGTGATGAATTATCAAACAACAAAGGGGCTCAAAAATCGACCAGCTTTGTGTAAAAGCGCTTGGCTACAGTTTACTTCGCTGGCTGGTCTGGCCAAGTATGCCAAGCCTCGATCGAACACAGTTGTAGCGCAGGACAGCTCGCCTACAAAGTGGCGAGATGCTTCTCTCTTTTTGCGAAATTTTATCCAGTTAACAACGTATCTCTGTGTGTAGTTGTCTGTTTAGTCCGTTAGGGTACACAGAGTCTCTCGTGCGTATGGCCCAAAACCGATTTTTTTAAAAAGGGATCCGCGTCCTCAAAGGGCACGCAGCCTTAGCTATCTTTGTCCGAATGGTGCAGCGTCAATCATGAGTGGCTCAAACCCAGGGTAGGGAATAAAAAAATACCCGGCGCGACCGTAACCTTGGACTTTTGGTGGCTTCAAAGGGACCTATTCTGCGCGGTAGAGGTTCGTCGTGTTTTTGTTTTCATCGACCTTCCTCGAGAGCTCTATTCCTTACCTAACCAGACTCTCTTCTGAAGAAAACTGAGAGTGCAATTACTGAACCCGTGACTTAGGTTTTTTTAGTCGCATTCATATTAAAAAACATGGGTGACATCCAAACCGGGCTGGGTTAACGAGCCCCGTCGTTCGTATATAAGGTATCCCCACCAGTGCTCTACCTCGATCTTAGTCGCGTCGAGGGACCAAGGTCTACGGATGGAGGGGGGGACTTTCGAAGGCCTAGTTTTCTTACGCGGCTCAAGAGCCACCCACCACGCCCGAGTGGCTTATTAGCTTGTGCTATTCAGTCGTGCAATATGTCCACCCATGGAGCAATTGTTTTCTACGCCGCACTAAAATCCAGTAGTCTAAGCATCTTCCGTTCGTTGTCGAGTAGGTTGCCGAGCCATCGGGCGCGATTTTCTCCGAATCACGTCCACGGAAATGGGGCTACTCGCCCCACTGACCGTAGCCGCCTTCGAGGCAAACACATATCGGGGTTTCCCAGGTACTAAAATATATTTGGGTCGGAAAACAGTTCATGGTCGCACTGAAACCGACTAATACCCCATCCCATGGCCGGGGGCGCAAAAGAAAGTTCCTGTAGCATTCTAAACACGAATGAACTCAATATCTCTCCCGAACGACGACGTCTAACGCATTCGTTCGGGCAGCCCAACCAGGCGCATATGGTCTAGTCTTGAAAACAAATTGAGCTCGTCAAATCATTAGAATAACCGGTAGTTCCTCGCACTAGGAACCTAACCGGTAATGTATAGCTTCTTTTGTCAAAAGATGAAACCACTACACCGTGGGGCCACTCCGATGTGACATTTCTAGGCCAGCCCACACCACGAAATCGTTGATTAAGCTAACATATCAAGATCTCCCTACCATATTTCTACTTCCTTAACATTTTTTTGTGGGGGAGTTGGGCTCGCCTTGGGGTGTAACGCTTGTCGGTTTCCAAGATGTAAAGTTTTTTCTGCTGGCATGTTTTTCTCAGCCACTCAAACTCCGGGTATCGCAATCGCCTTAGTATCGGAAGTATTTGACGATTAGAACATCGGCCACACGAAGCGGCTGGGGTTGAAAGCGTTTAGGGAGTGCTAGCCGATCGTCACGGTGTCGTATCGGGTAATCCTCGAGCCTGGTGTTCTTGATCAGTTTTTTGAGTTCGAGTCCCCCCTAGTGCACATTCGTAAAAATTTGTAGGGACTTTTTCTTGCGCGCAACATACTTGCGAAAAGAGCGCGAAAGCCCGAGTTGACAACACTCGTGTAAAACTCGACGAGCAGTGCGACTTCTGGACCTCAACATCGATTGGAATTGAAGGCAACAAGAACCGGGGGGGGGGGGGAAGGGACGACACCTGTGACCACGGCTTGTCCAAAGGCAGAAACGTAAAGGTGTGAAAAAAAAAATGCAACATTATCAAATAACTGGGGTGCGACGGTATGGGGATGCCTTTTAGTTTCTTTGGAGCCTTGGTTTGTAGTTGCCCAGAGGCATTCGTGCTACGAGTGATTCCCTTGTTTCTTGTTGCCGCCTTAAGCTCTCGGTACTATTATATTGTTTGCAGGATTAGTCTCAAATGGAAAGGTTAGACCCGCTGCGCGAAGCATGTCGCCAAATGTGATAGAGAGTGTTTTCATCAGAGATATACAGACAGAGGAACTCCCGTGCGTGGTCCAAATCCAGAAGTGAATGCGGGGTTACCACCCCGTACCGCAACTCTTAGTCTGAACTCCAAGGAATGTGGGCACCTGTCTCACGCACGACACATGATAATCAGCCCGTGCGACACGCGGTAAAAATTGCGTCTATTTTTACTGAGTCTTGTCCCTCGAAGAGCTCTGTCCGTCACTCAAAAGCAAACGTTTTAGAAAATTTTACAAAGGTACAACTCGATGGCCGAACCCATATGGCCTGTAGGTACCCTTCTATACCTCACGTCCACAGACTGATTTAATTGCAGAATATGAAAGTGCACAGCAAACCGATGACCGAACCCATGGCCTGAACGTACAAAACATATTTTTTGCAGCAAATAGATCAGAAGCTTCCGACGATTTCGGATTCAGAAGCCCTGTCATTCGGGAAAAAAAAAAATATTCTACCCTGCATGGCATGCTGGTGTTTGCTACGATAGATGTAGCACTTTTTCGTTTAACCTGATTTCTGAAAGTCCGGGGGGCGACTCCTTAACCCAAAATTGTGGCAATGTCGTCCTTGCTCACCACTGGTTTTGTTGGTATACGTCGCGGCGAGGCGATAGTTCATCCAGTGTGACCTTTGTACAACGTTGGAGATAGATCTAACGCCCCTTAAGTACTTTTAACGAATAACACCCAGAAAGCAATGGTTACCCTCTGCCGCATAGCAAGTGTCTGACTTACACCTAGCATAGTCGAGGTAAGGGTGGCAAGCTTTTTCATCTGAATAAAGACATTTTTGGATAATTAAAGGGGTGTCTTGACCAAAATCGTCGGACTGATGATATTCTAGAAAAAAAAAAAACACTCCAGCTGTGAGATCGAATATTTTGCCGAAAGTCATCTTTGCAAGCTGTGTGTGATACTCCGATCGCTCGAAATACGGATTGTGTGTCCTCATCAAGGATATAGGTGGGCAACTCCTCTTGAAACTACAGTGTAGCTATCAGGGTCAATAGGGTCATGCTAGTCAATCTGTGCGCGGAAGCTATAAAACCCGTTTTTGAGGGGGACAAAATCTGACAGCTATAGAAGGAAATACATCAGTTTATCATATAAATGCCATGGTCTTCACTGTTTATGCAACATTTCTGTTCTTCGTACACCGAGACCATGGTGGTATCGCTCATCGCGGGGTGAACTTTCGATTTTCATCAAAATCACCTTTGTTTGGGTGAGAGGTGTAGGGATCTTCATCGAGAGGTTGGGTACTCGACAGCCGTGGTACCACATAAACTTGTAGCATGCATGTGTTGATGATTGTACGATTCTGCGCTGCATGCACGCGCTTCTTGCTGCTATTGGTCTATTAGCAAGCCACTATCGTTTTGATCGGGCGTTCGCTTACTACGTGTGCCGAACAGGATGTAATCTGAGGATGATCGACCAGCCAGTGGTGCTACTATATGCTCTCCAATGACGACTATAAATAGGTAGATGATGTGATGAGACTGATATTGCGATGCTGTTGAGGAAATCACTCCTCGTAAGCCACTCCGGTGTCCTACGTTGATATTGGGTTTATCGCCGTGTATGTAACTAACCCCATCTTGGTAGACCTCCGAAGGCCACCGCCTGTGCAGTTAAAGTAGTAGATTAAGGCCACGGGTGATCGCACAGGAAATATTTGGGCACGGGTTCGTATAGCGGCATTTTTCGTACATTCAAAACCACTTGAAAATACACTATGGCATCTGCGAACAAGATCCTTATCTCGAATATATAGTACAAATGCAGCGAAGATCCTGTTATGCGGAGCTTTTCAGGTGTTTGTAGCACTTTGTTTGGACTCCATATCTAATCAACCCTATATTAGTGTCCCTAAATCTTTCTCCTGGGTCCTTAAACCAGACATATTAGAGAGTTATATCATCCGCCTGGTGAGCACCAATCTTTTGGTGAAAGCCGTTTTTTCCGTCGGCGATGTGCCAATTGTATTAAGTTCCCGCGCGTGAAGTGATATGTTTCATCGATTCCGGTAGTTTTAGTGTTGCTGCTCGCAATTTCGATCTCAAAAAACAAAAAAACGCGTGAGTCGCTTCTGGCTGCCTACGACTACTGGCTGGCGCACCCGACGTCGTGACACACCCCACCAGGAGCGTCCCTCTAGTTCGTGGGCCGTGGTTGCTGTAGCTGCCCGCTGGTGAAGTGCATATGTCCTGTTGGGGATCGTATTTGGTGTCGTTTTGTGTACCCCAAACTTTGACAATTGAAGTGCCTCAAAGTCGAGGTGTGGACCTCTGCTGAGAACCAGAGGGACACCGATCTGAAGAGACTCCCAGCATCGGTGGATTGTGCCCTTTGCTGTATCTTTCGACATGTCGAATTGGGTTATTGGCTTTCTTTTTCTCTGAGACGTGGGAGGGAGTTTCCGCTGCTGGTGTAACCCGCTACCGACGAAACCGTTAGTGTCCACACATTTTCACGTGTAGAAACTACGGCAATTCTTGGTAGATTGGCGTGCAATCACCAGACTGTTATTATAAAACAATGTCATCACTTTTCGATGTATGTATGGAGGAGCATTGCATCTACGTATATGACAGGGCGCGAGCGGGGACAACTCTCCGCCTACACTGTATAGGACAAAGGCGATCGTATGGCATACGAATATCTGTGGGTGTTCATTGAATCGAGACGAGGAAATACATGGGCTCGGCACGGGCGACCCCCTCTTGGTCACTTGACTTCTTCCCACTCCGTCTCGACTTCTCTCTTCCCACCGTCCTCTCCGGGGAAGTCATCAATAATACATACCTTTCTACGTCTTCTGGCCGCGCCCATGGCGGCGCTGGGTATATTCCGCCTACGCTTACTTGTGATTTACGCACGGGAATTCCTCTTAATTAAGTGTAACCCCTCTGTCCTACCGACGTCTTGTTTGTTTTTTTTCTCGGAGCTTTTATTATGTTTCTTATCATCATCTATCCTATAATTTCAACTCCTCAGTCCTTCAGGCCACAACAAAAAACGGGTTATTGATCGTTCTGTTTCAGAATCTACTAAATAATCCTCCATTTTCTTCCATGGCTTTTCGGGTCTGTGTTCCACGAACCAGCCGCAGCCCAAAACGCGGCGTGTTAACCCAGCCATATGGCATGTGTTTTACTGTTTCGACGAAACATCTAGATATTAGACTCACCGGGGAACCGGGGACCAGGGGACGCTCGGATCCCCTTGTGGCCTTAAACATTGCAGCAACTCTCTGGGCACAATGCGTGTGTGTGACCGCAACACAACAGGTTTGCGGAATATATATGCTACAACAAACAGCAGTACACAACACCGATAAAAAAAACAGAACGAGGGTTAGCCTCATCTTTTCACGACCACCGGCTTCGAGCCACTCGCGTCGGACCAGTGGCCCTGTGTATCTTACTTGTACGAATTAGATTTTCCGGTCAATGATGCCCTCTCGTGAGAAGTCGTAGCAATTTCTTCCATATATTTCAAATTTCAGAGACGAAAATGACAAACAGCACGAGAGCATAATATTGTAAGACCGCGAAGGGACAGAGGGCACCATGACGCCAAAATTCACGGCGAAAAAAAATACCCAAAAAAGACCCCCCCCCTTTTATTCATTATTTACACACATCTACTGTCTTTCGGACAACCGCGGTCACAGGTGTCGTCCCTTCTTCCCCCGGGTTCTAGCCTCCAAAGGTTATCACGCATAGGGATCAGCAATCCCACTGAGCTCGTCGGTTTTTCATCGAGTGTTGCTCATTCACGCCCTCGCGCTTTCCCCGCGTCATTTTTTGCAAGAAAAAGTCCCCATGTATTTTCACGAGTATGCAATTGGTTGGGGGGATTCGAACTCACGAAAATGACCTATACCAGGCTTGAGAATAACCTGATACGTCACTGGGGCGATCGGCTCCCTATGGTATACCCAGGTATAGACTTGGCCCTCGTTCCACGACTTTTACACCTGCGCCACATTATGACCTCTCTGATCCAGGGCATTACCCGTGTTTTTTGGACAGACTGTTGATAGTACAGCCGTCCCCGCTATAAAGACACTCTTCTTAATTAAGGAAACACCCCGCTATAAAGACACCTTTTTTCCCAGAACATGGTGCCTCGAGGATGTCCGCTCCTATTTGTACGCGAACGGAAGAGACGGCGAGTACAGCGAAACGGTGTACCTTCTATCGAAGACTGTGCATTCGTTCACTCATGAAACTCAAGTCAAGCCAAGAACGAAGGAGGGGGGTGAGGTGCAGGCGACTCTTCGGGATATGTGGGCGACGTAGTTTTTGGTTTTTGAGGACAACACACATGGCATGCCCACATTCGTTGTTTGGGATTTTTGCCTTTCTCTTGGAGTTAAATTTTGGTATTTTTGTTTTGTGTTTTTGCCTCGTGTTGACCTTTGGGGAAGAACGGTGTCCTCGTTTCAGTGTGTTTGCCCGATTTTTTTGTATGTTGTGGTCTGCGCTACCGACCGTTTCCTAGTGTCCTTCTAAGGGGTCGACTGGGTTTGTTTGGTCCCTTTGTGGCAGGTAACTTGCGTGTATCGTATCAGAGCTAGTTCCAACGATCTGATGTGTCTCAGGTGTGTTCGCGATATCTCGGGCATGATGTTCACCGTGAGGATAACGCCTTGACAATAAGAAAAGCCTGCAACAACACCAGCGCACTGCCGTACACATTACAGCAAGAGCCTGCATCAACAACAGCGCACTGCCGTACACATTACAATAGGTTGTGCTGCACTCCTTGCCGCGTTTCGGTGGTGAAGGGAAAGTCAAACTGTGTAAAGTATTGGAGTGTGAGTTAGTGGCCCCGGAATCCTAAAGACACTTCCCCGCGTTAAAGACACTCCCAAAGAAAAAAAACGCGGTGTGTCTATAAAGCGGGGTCGACTGTAGAGGGACACTTGGTACTACGGTAGGAGCCAGTGGGAGCGCATCATTTGTTGTCCTGGGAATTCTCAATAATAGAGGAGCTCTTCTTCACGCTCACCCACGAACTGATTTTCAATTTTTAGACGAAAATGAACAAACATGTGATAGTGCAACCCCATCAATCTAAAAGGCAAGATCGCATCATGTGGTCTACGTAAAAGAGGGGAAAAAATGAACAGAAACAAATGAGGAAACTATGCCATTTCGGAGACACAGAAGTAGTAGTGGGCTCAGACAGAAAGGGGTCCCGAAACTCCGGAAATATATTCCTTTCTTCTTTGCCGAAAAATGATGAAACAATTTCAACAACAACAGCTGTTGCCAGATTTGTTCCATCAAGAACAGGTTTACAGTTTCCGCGCACAGATTGATGAACGCTATTCTGTTGACCCTGGTACAAGCTACACTTGTAGCTAGGGGGAGTCGCCTACACCTATATCCTTAGACTAATAAGGCCACACACATTAATACGCGCGATCGGAGTATCGCACACGCAGCCATTTTTGATAAAATGCGTTTCGACGAAACCTTCGATCTCACAGCTAGCTGGAGTTTATCGACATTTTATATATTATTTTAACATGTATATGTCTTGGAGTGTGTGCAGGGTACAAGCAAATTTGTCTGCATGCAGTTGAAGTGGAGAGGTTGCTACAACACCGTGACCTTGTAGAAAAACGAATGCAAATACAACGCGTTTGTTTGTAGAACTTTGCAGGGGAGTAGTGGTGGTGAAGGGTCTACTGCAACACCCTGACCTTACAGAAAAGGGAAGGTGCAACGCGTTTGTCAATCAATGCTAGAGCCTCTGGCGGTCTATCATCCATATTTTGTAACACAACACGGGTGGAATAGCGATGTAACTACAATCGTTTCGTATTTACGCGCACAGATTGATGTGTTCATCATCCTGCTGACCCTGGTACAAGCTTCTTTTGTAGTAGTACTAATGGGAGTTGCCGATCTATAGTATTCTTAATGAGGGCACCCACCCAGTAATACACGCGATCGGAGTTTCTCACACAGCATATGCAAGGATGAGTGTCGACAGAAAAACCTCCGACCTCACAGCTAGCTGGAGTTTATCATTGTTTCTCGTAAATAATTTTTGCATGTAGACTATGTGCCTTCGAGTGTGTGCAGTATACAAGCAAAATGGTCTGGAGTAGTAGTAGTAGCGGAGGGGTTGCTGCAACACCGTGACACCTTATAGAAAAACGAATGTTAAATGCAACGCGTTGTTTGTCGAACTTTGCAGCAGTGTGGTGGTGGTGGAGGATTTACTGCAACATCCCGACCTTGCAGAAAAGCGGAAGTGCAACGCGTTTGTCAATGCTAAGACCTGGCGGTCAACCATCGATATTTTGTAACACGACACGCCGGGCGGGTGGAATAACTTCGTATGAAACTATAGTCTAAGGGTTTTATAGTTTTCGCGCAAAGGTTGCGATGAACATCATCCTGTTGCCCTCGGTAGAAGCTACACTTGTTGGACTAGTCTAAGGGGAGTCGTTGACCAATATCCTTAAAGAGAACACACACTCAGTAATATATTAATACGCGCGATCGGAGAATCGCACACTGCTTTTTTCAAAGGTGTGTTGCGACGAAATCTTTGATCTCACAGCTGGAGTTAATATTCATGTTGTAACATATTTTAGCATGTATGTGTCTTGGAATGAGTGCAGTATACAAGCAAAATGGTCTGCAGTGGTTGCTGGAACACCATGAACTTGTAGAAAAACGAATGCAAATGCTACAACGCAGTTTTTTGTCGAACCTGAAAGCAGTACAGCGGTGGGGAAGGGTTTATTTCAACACCCTGACCTTACAGAAAGCGAACGTGCAACGCGTTTGTTTGTCAATTCCAAGGCTTGGCTGTCTATATTTTCTAACACGACACGTACGGGTGGAAAAACTATGTAACTAACAACGCGTGCAGCGATAGTGCTACTACTAGGAACTACGGTGTGTACCACAGCAGCAGTATCTTATTTTTGTATGTATCAACACTACTAGTCTATACGATACTTTACGTAGTTCAGTAGTGTGCGTCAAAGAAAAGCATGCATTGTAAAATGAAATGTTTTGTATTCGTGCTACTCGTACATTTTCACGACACATCTCAGTACCAGTCTGAAGGGTAGTCGTCAGTCATGTAGTTAAAGAAACCGCGTCGATCTCACTCAGTAGGTATAGTCTAGTTTCGGTCAAACATCAAATGAAATTATAGCCCTGCAATCTCCGGACAAGAACAGAGCTTTCTCTATACAAGAGGACGAGACACCGGCACAGAAAGGGGGGTGCTGTGTTTCGATGGCCAAGATAAGAGCAACAGGTTAATGTGTGAATAAAAACACACGCAGACGATAGTACCTAGTAGCGCTAGTATGCATACAGCTCAGTGATATGCACACGATCTCAACACAGTGGCCTCACATGACACAAGGGCGCACAGGAATACCATGCCGGTGATGGTCCGGTGATCGCAGGCAGGCTGCAACTTGATGGAACCGAACACAGCATCGTTCTTGTTCGGCCTAGATGATGCCTTGGGCGATTTTTCCAGACCCGCAGTGACCATCACGCCGACCTTCGTCGAGTTATTTTCGCGCTTTCTTCGTGAGCCCGGCAGAAGCCCGGCAGGCCTAAAAAGAAACACAGGGCAATGAAAAATCGGGGTGAGATATACAGAAAGCAACAAATAAACATCAGCGAGTGGTTATGTACCACTGAGGACGATATTGTTTAACGCGACAACGTTTAAAAACAAGAAACCCAACCTTCTTATTTGATGTCCTGTTATGTATTCGATGTCCTGTACTAGAATATAGTATTGGCTCAGCCCACATGCAAAGCATTTAGTAGATATTAGAATATTGTGTTGATCCAACTGTTATTGGTGCTGCTCGTTCGATTGTTCTGCCCGCGGGGAGGATGTGCGTGAAAGCCCATTCTCACCTTATATTAACTATATATTAGTGTATCTGCTCGTGGAAAGGAGAATCTTCTCCTTGAAACAAGTTGCTGGCTCTGCACGTAGGAAAGAACGTCGTGAATCCGCGGCAATTGGTGGTTGTCTCTTTTGTCATAAAGAGGGAAATGTGACGAGGAGCGGGGGGGGGGGGGGGGGGGGGGGGGGGTATGGCAGGCAGGCGCACCTGTCGCGGCGATTTCCTCCGCAGCGAACCCCACTCTCAAATGGTCGCCCGGTGTGTGGCCGTACGGAGGAGCAGGCGAGGAGGAAGTATCTCAGCCGGGCGCAACCGTCACGTTGATTTCACGGTGGGACAAAGGCGCAAGCTGTTTTGGCTTTGTTTTCGAAATATAACGGGTTCGTTCGGGGAATGCAGGGATATGGGGCCACGAACACAACTTGGGCGGCGGGACGGTCAATTAAGGGCACACCACGAAGACCCTTCTCGGCCCCGGCACTAGAGGTCAGGGATTCCCAACCAACCATATATAATCATCTGATTAACTTTTCATGATCGAGTGTCACGATCACCCCCTGAGCACTTGCAGTTAAAGCAATTGGCCCATACCGAGAGACTGCCGACTCTTGAGCGAAACGAAGCGAAAATTGTCAACCATGCTATAATAGCGTGCGTCACCCACCTCGCATATATAGAGGTACAAAATGAACCGGTGCATTGCACAGGGGTCATATTCTGTTCTCCTCAAAACGGTTTTTAGCGTTTCCGTGCCCAGATTGATTTACAGCATTGATTGACATCACCCTGTTGACCGTGGGTGGTAGAAAGCAATTGGTGTAAAGTACAGGGTGACTTGTCACTGCTGTAATTTTTTTTTGGATTGAGAAAAATGGTTTTTTGCACCGTCAGGGAAACTCAAAAATTTGTCAGAGGTTTCTAGATATGCGCACAACGACGTCGGGCATCATCTCTTATTCTACAATGAATTATGTGCAAATATGATACTGTATAATCGTGTATTATCGAAACATATCGTAGATGTGCCACGCAGCGCGCAAAGTTAGTTTTCAACTGTTCAATCGGTCACTCCTAGATGGATGACGTTTTTCAATTTCAAGTAAGATATTGTTGTTGTCGCGAAAAAAAATATAAAAAATTGAATTACTGATAGAAAACCATTTTTTGCTATTGTTAAATCAAAGGTGAGAGCCGTACCTTAATACACTATTACAGGAAACGAATCGCGAAAGCCCCTCTCGGGAAAATAGGTGAATTTCGGATCCACGTACGTATGACATCCAAACTCCTCGTCCGTGGGTCTTTGTATTTTCAAGAGAACCACAGACAAACAAACGGTGTTATATTTCCAAAACTGCATTTATTGTACCGACAAGGAGATAGGACCTGAAACAGAGTACTGATCGAAACAAATCACTAGACTAGACTATATAGATATCTTTGATCTCACAGCTGGAGTGCATTTTCATTTTTAATAATACATAACGCACATTTTGAAGTGTCCCGCCCGCCCCACCCTTTTCCCCCCGATCCCTCTTGCTTAAACGCCCCACACCTAAATAAAGTCAAAACCTGCCTGAGAGTAGTAAACACTACCAGCCAGCTGATATCCCCCCATTAACTTTCTAGCAATCCATATCGTAGCTCCAATTTATTTCTCCCCCCTCCATTTTATTTTTCTTCCCCGCCTTTTTGTTTAAACGCCCCGCCTACAGTCGAAATCGGCAAAGTAAAAAACACTTCTGCGCGATTGATTACCTTTTTTAGCCATCCATGACGTAGCTTTCACCCCACACCCCTCCTCCCCAACGCCCTCTCCTTCCCCACCACCCGCACCATCGTCTAGACCTAGCACCACGCGTATAGCAAATGTTAAGATACGGCCTCGAAAGGCCTGTAGGTATCCAAATTTGAGATCATTTGAATGGGTTTCGTATGATAAGGTTGGCGGTTTATATTCGGGGAAGTTAAGAATTAGATCGGAGTCACGCGCCCCCGATCTCAGAAGCTATCCCGGGCTCTGGTGGAAACGAATAAAGCTACGTCTCTACGAAGGAACGAAAGTGAGTACTCTCCGAAGACCTGCTCAATTGGCAGACCTGCAGGGGGCACTCTGTGTTCCCCACCTTTAATTTCACACGTGGCGTCGTCGAGCTTGATATGCTATTGTGGCAGCGTTCTTCCGGTCTCTCCGATTTTTTTTTCGTAGCGATTTTGCTTTTGCTTTCCATCGAGCCCACAACCCCTGTTCCTTCTCGGGTGGCTTCTCAATGGAGGGAGCGCCCTACCTCCTACAACGGCGACCACAACAGCAGTGAGATGGCAGGGGCCCCTCCTGTTGGTCGCCGCGCACGTACCACACGGACGACACCTTCCAAGTACGTGCGGACGACTCTGCTCTGCGGAGCACACTCCTCGTCTCG
The DNA here is from genome assembly GCA_012845835.1 of Undaria pinnatifida. Taxonomy (NCBI): domain Eukaryota; class Phaeophyceae; order Laminariales; family Alariaceae; genus Undaria; species Undaria pinnatifida. The sequence continues at coordinate 7,479,613 of JABAKD010000023.1, read as the reverse complement.
AATTTTGGTCCCTCCTGTTGGTTGCTGGGCACGCACCACACAGAGGACACTTTCCGAGTACGGGCGGACGACACTGCTCTTCGGAGCACACCCCTCGTCCCGGTCTTTCGCCGCATCAGTTCACCGCCAGCTGGTCATAGGCCACTCCGCAGTGGAACTGCCCGAGCCCCACCCATCAGACTTGTTTGCTCCGCGCTCTGCCAGCATGTTGCACAGCACATATCCGCGAGTTGCCAGCACAAGCCCCAAGATCGGCCATCGACTCGTACTTTTTGTTTCGCGCTTTGGGGCTCGGAGGCATATGCACGACATGCCACGGACAAGCATACTGGAATCAACCCTTCGAATGACATTCGAAGGGGACTTCGCTCGCTGAGAGAGCCCATCGCCCAGCACATCCTTGCTGTCGGTGCCAGACCGTCCTTCGCGGGACCCCCTTGGACTACGGGCACCGTGCTCTAGGAGCTCATGTCGGGGCTCGTTCCTTGTGATCTACCTGGGAAGAAACAGGCGGTGCTCGTGGAATGTTTGAACTTTTTCGTTTGGCGAATTTTCCAGTACACGCGTTATCGTATGTATTTCAGTACGTGCGTCGATCATTCTTGTGCGTCGAACAAGCAGCTGCCCTTGTGCCCCCTTTCTGCCGAAATTAGTACAAGCTATGAATTTGGCACCTCGGACCCCTCTCCGATCTTTCTCGATCAACAGCGTTCCACTACTGCTGTCCGTCGCGTAGCTTCAACCACCATCATTTTGGCAGAGGTGCCAACTACAGTGCAGCACCATGGGCTCGCTGTCAATGCCTGCCATATACCGCCAGATTCTCTGCTGTAGAAGTCACTGTACAGCAGCCAAGCCGCGTACTTTGCTCCTGCTCATACACCACATAGCTCGACTCTTTACTGCCCCAGCGCCCACAGTTACAGCACCGCAGCTCTGACACCCCCCACTGCTGTGCGAGTGCTCCTTGCAAGTTCGATTCGAGAGTTTTTTTTTTCGTCCTGGCCCCTCCGTGACAAGAACTTCAACCTAGTGAACGCTGAAACTCTGTGCTGGCTTTTTGGGCAAGGCTGTTGGTGTGTGCGATGCCCTATATTCTCCCATTCATGGGTACGCGGGGACTATAATACCACTTTCTGTGTATGCACAGCTGTGACCGTGCGGCACTCCGCACTGCTGTCAACGTAACTGTCCCTTTATCGATGGGAGTGGGTGCGGATTTTTTTTTCAGCTGTCCGGGCGTTGGGCCGTCTTCCTGCCCGTACATGTGCTGCCCTTCACGATATTGCTAGGGTCTACGCTGGAATTTTTTTTTTTCTTCTTCTCTGCACATGTTCGGACAGCTACTGCCCGTTACAGAGCGCTTACTACACAGTTCGCGGAGATACTGCGCTTCACAGTTTTTACTAGTGCAGTGGAGAACAGCCCGTTTAATGCGGTACCTTTGGGGGCAAACAGCCTTTCTATTCGACTGTGGGCGTGCACATTTTTCTACAGCTGGTGTTGGTACTACACTACCCATCTTGGTGCGGTTGAAATTACCGTTACCTGTGAACACAGCAGTGATACTGCAGCAATCAGCACTACTGCAGGCGCGACCGTTCCCCTTCAGTGCGGTCAGGGGAAACTACTTTGTTTGGGGGGTTATACTGCCCGTTTTTTTTTTTTATATACGGTTGGTGCGCGAACGTATACTGTGCTACCCCCCACCACACTACTGCTGTGAGGGCAGATGCTGCCCATTTTTATACGGTTGGCTGCGCGGTCTTTCACTGTGCTCCCCCCCCTACACTACACCTAGGGTAAATGCTGCCCGTTTTGGTGCGATGAGTGTCAGCGTGTTGGGCGATCTTTCACTGTGCTCCCCCCCTTACACTACACCTAGGGTAAGTGCTGCCCGTTCTGGTGCGATAAGTGTCAGCGTGTTAGGCGATCTTTCACTGTGCTCCCCCCCCTACACTACACCTAGGGTAAATGCTGCCCGTTTTGGTGCGATGAGTGTCAGCGTGTTGGGCGATCTTTCACTGTGCTCCCCCCCCTACACTACACCTAGGGTAAATGCTGCCCGTTTTGGTGCGATGAGTGTCAGCGTGTTGGGCGATCTTTCACTGTGCTCCCCCCCCTACACTACACCTAGGGTAAATGCTGCCCGTTTTGGTGCGATGAGTGTCAGCGTGTTGGGCGATCTTACACTGTGCTTCCCCCCCTACACTACACCTAGGGTAAATGCTGCCTGTTTTGGTGCGACGAGTGTCAGCGTGTTGGGCGATCTTTCACTGTGCTCCCCCCCCTACACTACATCTAGGGTAAATGCTGCCCGTTTTGGTGCGATGAGTGTCAGCGTGTTGGGCGATCTTACACTGTGCTTCCACCCCTACACTACACCTAGGGTAAATGCTGCCCGTTTTGGTGCGATGAGTGTCAGCGTGTTGGGCGATCTTTCACTGTGCTTCCACCCTTACACTACACCTAGGGTAAATGCTGCCTGTTTCGGTACGACGAGTGTCAGCGTGTTGGGTGACCTTTCACTGTGCTTCCCCCCCTACACTACACCTAGTGTAAATGCTGCCTGTTTTGGTTCGATGAGTGTCAGCGTGTTGGGTGACCTTTCACTGTGTTCCCCCCCCTACACTACACCTAGGGTAAATGCTGCCCGTTTTGGTGCGACGAGTGTCACCGTGTTGGGTGACTTTTCACTGTGCTCCCCCCCGTACACTACACCTAGAGTAAATGCTGCCCGTTTTGGTGCGATGAGTGTCAGCGTGTTGGGCGATCTTACACTGTGCTTCCACCCTTACACTACACCTAGGGTAAATGCTGCCCGTTTTGGTGCGATGAGTGTCAGCGTGTTGGGCGATCTTACACTGTGCTTCCACCCCTACACTACACCTAGGCTAAATGCTGCCTGTTTTGGTGCGACGAGTGTCAGCATGTTGGGTGACCTTTCACTGTGCTCCCCCCCCTACACTACACCTAGGTTAAATGCTGCCCGTTTTGGTGCGCTGAGTGTCAGCGTGTTGGGCGATCTTACACCGTGCTCCACCCCTACACTACACCTAGGGTAAATGCTGCCTGTTTTGGTGCGATGAGCGTCGGCGTGTTGGGCGAACCTTTTTTGTGACAACCCCAACACTACACCTAGGATAAATGCTGCCCGTTTTGGTCCGATGAGCGTGGGCGTTTTGGGCGACGCTCTCCTGTGCTACCTCCCCCCGCCTGGGTCGAATGATGCTTGTTTAAGTGCGAAGGCTGCAGACGTACCCTTACTGTGTTGCACCCCCTGCACTGCGGTTGGGGTCAGTGATGCCCAGTTTTGGCTCCTTGTACTGCGGTTCGTGCGGGCGTTACCCATATACCCTACGGTCAGACTGGGCGCTGCTCTTATGTTGCGGTTTTGATGATTGGTACCTTGTTACTGCTGTACTCCTCTTATACGGCTAGTTGACGTGGCTGCTACCATCACTAAGGCTGGACGGCGTTAAGGCCCATATTGTTGCGGTTTTCTGAAACACAGATATACCGCTCCTTGGAGCAGGAACACCACAACAATTTATCTGTCTCCATAGCTTCTTCAGGCGTCGTTCCTATCCCCCCCCCTTCACTACACCTAGGCACCATGTCCACCAGTGACGATGGGGGCTACTCGGGCAGGCTGCGGTCCTCCACGCGCCCCATCCAGGAGGCCCAGGGAGAAGGACGGGAACGCTCGAGGTCCCGCGAATCGAGACGAGGAGGACGCGCCGAAAACCTGGACGACGATAGTGACTCCAACACGAGTCAAAAACACGGCACACCGTCTGACCACCCCGACTCGCCGGTCGACGAGGCGGAAAAACTCCTACCTGGCGCGGAGACATCACGACGACAAATATCCCCAGCCTCGAGGGAGCATCTCCAGCTGTCCTCAGAGCACCACCGTCGACATCTGACCTCTCCGCGCTCGACAGAGCGCCTTCCCCAGAGCTACGGAGACCAGCGCTCCCATGCTGGCCCCTCAAACTCAGAGTCTGAAATTTCTCGGGCCCGAAGAGCTCTCGACGAAGCCAACGCGACCCTGCTTCGAAGAGAGGAACGCAAACGGCTAGATGACGAACGTCGACGCCGTGAGGATCACGCCATCGACCAGGCGAGGACCGCTCCTCGTGAGGCATCCCGCGCGGTCGAGAGGGCACGCCAAGCCGTTGCCCTCTCAGCTACATCGACTCCGGCGAGAGCTGCCCCTTCCTCGGCGCGCCCGCTGAGTGTTGCCTCCCAAGATACACGACCCGGGGACGACGTTTTCATGTCTGGCAGCGTCCAGTACATGGCTACCACGCCGAGGGTCGAGTTCTCGGCGCATCTGGCGGAGGCGGTGATAGCAGCGGCCAAGGCCCTTCTATCTTCAGAGCAACGGTCGTCGTTCAAGGCGGAAGACCTTTCGGTCGGAGCAGTCTGGGCTCGCCGGGACAACTCGTCCGCCTTCGGGCAGATGAGGCGAGCACCTACCCTCGCTTTGGTCAAAGCCTTAAGATTGGCCCACGACGACGCCCCTGACCCAGTCCTGTGGCCGACTCCAAAGGAAGCGCTGGAATGAAGGCGCTCCACCAAACGGCGGCGCGGTGGCAGCCGTGATCGGGGGGACTGCAACCGTGGAGGTGGCAACTCCGGGGGTGGTGGCGGCCAGAGTGGGGGAAACGGGGAAAACGGTGGGAGTGGTGGCCACCACAACCGCCGCGGTGGTGGCAACGGTGGCGGAAGCGCGGGAGGAGCGTCGGGTACGGGTGGTGGCCCACAGCGCCGCCAAGGGAGCAACCAGGCCCGAACCAACCGTGGCGGCGGTCGCAGCTCGGGAGGAGGCACCGGAGGACGGCGAAACAGCACACGAGGGCCCTCAGCGTGGGACGAGTCGTCAACGTCCTCCCGCTCGTCTTCGAGCTCGAACACGGACCACGGCGAGGTGACCGTGGTAGCTGGCAGGAGGCAAGTAACTCCTTCCCTGGTGGATATTGCCTCGTCCGCCGACCGGCTGAGCAAACTAACTGTGTCGGGTGACCACACCAAGCCTGTTTATTCGGATTTAGCTCGCGAGCGTACCGCCGAACTTGCTACCGCCGCGGCACTAGCTAAATCCACGCTCGATGACTCGGTTAGGCGCGCCTATGTTAAGCTCTCCCACAAGGACGTATCACGCATTTCTGTGCTACCGTTCCCCGCCTCTTTGAACAAGTCTGACGTTCGGTTCGGTCTGCCATGACTGACATACTCATGCGCTGTGACGACCGTTGCCAAGAGGGTGTACGTGCCCCCACGTGGGTTCCCGGTTGGATCCGCCCCCTCCGCCTGGCATTCAACCGTGCCATAACACCCGACAGGCCCACGACCGCTCGCATGACCACCTTGATCGACGATTGTTTTGGACAGGTGTCAAGAGCGTTGGACGGAGGTGCATCTGGGCCCGAGGCTTTCACCCTCCTGCTACGCCTGCTCGTGACGCACTTTGACCGGGTCGACACGGGCGAAGGCTACACTAAGTTGCACACTTTTTGAGTGTGTAACGGCACGCCTTTTTCTGATTTCAGTCGGTAGTTCCGTGTGCTAGTATCGGCAGTCACGGGGAGTGAGCGTGTTTTGTCCCCGGGGACGGATGTCGTGCTGGAGGTGGTTAGGATGGCGGTCAACGAGCAGTTTCCGACGCTCATGCCTACGTTATACCCTGGCTCGAAGGCTACGGACCCACGGCCATACGCCTCGTTAGATGCCATGTGGAAAGCGTTCAGTGACTTGGCGCACAATAAGACACCTGCCGTCAACGGCGAAAAACATTTTTCTCTACCTGTTTCTTCGACGGGATCGCGGTCATCCGCCCCGTCGGGGCCCCGGCCCGCCGTTCATGGGCGCGGCCAGGGCCGAGTGCTGTCCCAGTCGCCTTCTTGGCAGACGGGTTCGAGCAATAATCCGATTGTCATGCCGATTGTTGCTTCCACCGACCCCTAAAATGTCCAACTGCTGGCCCCTAGAAGAACAGCACTATGCAGAAGTTTTCGCTGTTAGTGCCTCGTTTAAGACCGACGACCCTCCCCTCTGGAGCGGCCTCCTCACGCCCTCTCCCCGCGCCGCGGCTCTCCGAGAAAACAGGGGTCATTGCCTCAACTGCCACGAAGACACTCATTCCTTACGCAACTGTAGGCATCCCTTTATCAACGCCAGCGGCTGTCTAAACCCTAAACTTGGCCAACTTGGCGATGATGACGTTTTCCGACGGTGGCAAGCACGTATGGTTATCTACCGCCGCGACGGACGCTCTTCTCGCTCGCAAACGTACAACAAAAATCGCCGAAATCGTTCAAACCAATCACGAGGGTACCCACGGGATCAGGGACAGACAAACAGCCACAGCGGTAACAACAACAGCACATACACGCCTGGCCAACAAAGTGCTGTCCCGCCCTCGCCAGCCTCCTCGGCTTCCGTGTCTTCTCCGGGGGAACGTTTCGGGGCAACCCACAATCCGAGCGGAAACCCCAACTCGCGCCAACCAGGTACCTTTCGCACTGGCAACTGACAGGGCGACGGCGGTACGGCACACCCGACCCGTACGCCGACGGCACTGTCGGGGACACTTCCTTTGATTTCACAAGATGCTCGTGTGCCTGTCGTTCGCCTTACACGTGGCGCGGCACAAACTACTTCTGTCAAGAGCCCAAGGGCTCCTACGTCGCCTGATGACTTTCACGGCGCAGCGCCGGCGGTAGGGACCAGGGCTCCCAGTATGCCCCCCCTCAGCCAGGTTATATTTTTTACGAAGGGGGTGCGCGCCCACAGTGACGCCCCCCTCGATCATGGTCCGAGTTCGGCAATGGGGACCAGTGCTTCCAACGCCGTTAACCCCTGCCGTGGCTCAAGCTCGACAACGGAGGCACGCGCCCCTAACGCTGCCCCCCTTAACCATGACTCAGGAGCCTGCACCTTGCACGCTCCCCTCAGGCACGCGTCGCGCAGCAAGAAAACTGCGGCGACGACGCGTTGCCCCCATACGCAAGCGGGTTCGTCTCCACCTCTTCCTGACCGTAAAGCGGCGGTTGGCTTGAGGTGTGGGAAAGCCAACCCATATGCACCGAGATCTTTTCCAATATTTGAGTCGGTGTCTCCTCGCGATAGTAGCGGGTGCTCTATCCTTTTTCCCATAAAGGAGGAGCCCACAAGCTTAGCTACCTCGTCTCTCTCCTCCAAGAGGGCTAACGGGAAGGAGCCCTCTCGGGCGAAGAATTTATTTCCGCTTGCCCGAGCCCCGCTCTCGAAGACGCCCACAGGGTCTACGGACCCTGCTCCGTCTTTAAGCACGCTAACCCACGTACATCAGGCTACGTCTGCCCCAGTGGCACAGGATATAGATCCGACACTGCGAAACAGGCCAGTGGTGACCCCACGGCCTCCAGCCCGATCAGCTGGACGCTATTCCCGTGAAGATACGGAAGAATCGCGCCTCTCGTCAAGCAGTAACAGCTCCGAGCCCCCTGTCCCTTCGGGTGCAGTGAGAGCAGTTCCTTGCGATTTTACGCCAAAGAGCGACAAGGCCACGACGCGACCACCCGTGGGTTCGGGCTCGCGCCGTGCTCCCGAGGCCGGGCGTTCTCAGACGGGGACGCTGCAGGCCCAAAGTGCCAGAGACTGGTGTCCCCAGACGGGGACATTACAAGCTCATATGCCTAACAAGGCCTCCGACGGGTTGGCACCGTCGACTTTTGACCCTTCCCTCGAATACTCTACAGACAAAGTAGTGTTGTTCTGGCAACCGCCGTCCTTTTTCTCGCAGTGGTCTCCTTCGTCGTTTGTCGTCGACGACGTCTCATATTCTTGCGCGGAGCAGTTTATGATGGCTGAAAAGGCTCGGCTTTTTAAAGACCATCGCGCAGTGGAGCTCATCATGTCATCGTCTGACCCCAGCACACACAAACGCGTCGGTCGAGGTGTGCGCAATTTTGACGCCGCCGTTTGGGACAGGGAGAAGCAAAATGCCGTGTTATCTGGCAACTATGCCAAATTTACGCAGAACCCAGCCATGAAAAATCACCTTTTGAGCACTGGCAACAAATTTCTGGCAGGGGCCAGTCCTCTAGACACTGTGTGGGGTATTGGTCTCCGGGCGGACGACCCCCACGCCAAGGATCCACACAAGTGGAGAGGAAAAAATTTGCTCGGTGAGGCACTCTCTGCCGTTCGCGAAGCAATTCGCGACTGCGAGGACGGATCGCCACACCCGGCCTCCCCTCGTCGATTCCGCAGGCCCACCGGGAATGCTGGAATCCATGAAATTTCGTCCGCTCAGCAGTCGCGCTTAGGGACCGCGGTCGGAGCTGCCCAAGGCCCTCCTTCGGCCTATTTTTCGGGTACACCCGCCGATCAAAGCCCGGAGGTTTTGGCTGTAGCTTCTCGCGGCGCCTCAGACCGCGCACTGCCAGAACATGGCCCCTGCCTCGTTGGGGGTACCGTGACGCTGGACGACGATTCTTTCACTACCGATATTGCAATACATAGCGGAGGGGACGCTATTGCGCCCTACATATGTACAGCGCTGCTTGACACTGGCTCCCCCCAAACCTTCATCCGTCGTGACGTGTTGGATCGTATGCTATCGGTAGGTGCCGCCTCATCGACGTGCGAGCGGCCTAGCAGCCCTCGCTCCTGGGGTGGCTTTGGCGAATCCGCCCCTTTACGGACCGCGACCCACATCCGTCTGAGCGTTCAATTTTTCCTCAAAAAAGAACCAACATGCTCTCTCGCGGTGTGGGCATGCGTGGTCCCTCCTTCGGTCATGCAGCACGCTGTCTTGCTAGGCCGCGACAGTTGGATGCGCTTCAACACCCGTTCGTACCGCGCCCTGCCCCCTCGTCCTCTCGATAATCGGGTTTTGGGCGAGCTGACGTTCTCCCACCACGCCACAGCAGGCGTAGCGGCTTATGCCGTCGACCCCGCAGCATCGAACGGTGCTTTCCATCTTCTCTATGATGGCTCTACAGGCGTCACTTTGTCGGACGAGCCCCAACTGCTCGAGGTCAACTTGGTGCGCAGTAACGGCTTTCCTGCGCTCACAGGACACTATCTTGTCGACATACTGCCGCAGCCGGATGTTCTTTCGGAACAGAAACACTTTGTTGCTTCAGGACGACAGGTGCTTCCCGTCATAGGTGTCGCGGACCTCGAGCCAGGCGACCTTATCGGGGTCGCCGACGCCCCACTTTTGCGCATCCCGCTGGGTGCCTTGCAACACCCTATCGAGGCTGCGGGTCCCCACCCTGGCCAGACTTCGGACAGCCAGGTCTCTGCGGTCGCGAGCCCGACCGGCGCGGAGGAGATAGTTCCCGCCGTACCGTCGCCCTCGCCGACGCTTATGGAACGTTTGAACCCGGTCCAACGTTCTGCATTTCTACGCGTCTGGGCCCGACTCCCACCGCACCTGCGGGAGTTTGCGTTCGACTTACACGACCCTGGTTGGGACCCCCCGACCATTGAGCAACTGGGGGATGTGCTCTGCGACTTTTCTGACGTGTTCTCCATCTCGAAGACGGACTTTGGGTCATGCTCCCTCATGCCCTTTGAAATCTCGGTTCCGGAGGGCAGCGCTCCGGTCACTTCACGGCCCCATCGCATAAACCCTATACTGGCCAGAGAAGTGGACGCGACCCTTAACCAGTACCTCGCGGCTGGGCTGATTCAGCACTCGACCTCACCGTACTCGAGCCCGCTGGTGGTCATCCCGAAGAAATCTGGCTGTGTGAGGATCACGGTAAACTACAAGAAGCTCAACCAAATTAGCAAGCTCAGTCAACTGCCGATTCCGCGCGTGGACCAGGTCCTGGACTCCTTGGGCTCAGGTCGGGTGTTTTCCCTGTTCGACTTGGTTTCCTCGTTCCACCAGATAACGGCACACAAGGACACAGTTCCCCTTACAGCGTTCTGCACACCCACGGGCCTTTATGAGTGGCTCGTTATGCCCCAGGGCAGCAGCGCCTCGTCTGGGTGGTTCGTCAAGGTTATCAATGAGGTGATCAAGGGTTTGACACAGGTGGCAGCTTACCTCGACGATGTCATCGTGTTCAACTCCGACCCGGTAACGCATGTTCGGACGATTCGCTCTCTCTTCGAACGCCTTCGAAAGCACAATCTCAAGCTTTCCCCCTCGAAGGCGCGTTTGGGCGCTACAGATGCGAACTTTCTAGGCCACTCCATTTCTCCAGCAGGCCTACGCCCAAATTCGGAAAAAGTGTCGGCATTGACCAATATGCCGATGCCCACTGACGTTAAGCAGGTGCGCGCACTCATGGGTGGTATCAACTATTACCGCAAATTTTTGCCCGACTTATCGAAGAGACTTCGTCCTATTAACGCACTCCTTCGGAAGGGGGTAAAGTTTGCCTTCACGCCTGATATGGAGACGTTGGTGAGAGAAATCTTGGCGGAGCTCACGACCCCGCCGGTCCTCGTTTTCCCTGATTGGGACAACCGTCGCCGACGGCACTCGCCCGTTCCATGTGTACTGCGATGCCTGCATCGACGGGTTCGGAGCCGCTCTCGAACAGGAGCAGACGGACGGCTCCATAAAACCCATCGCATACATCAGTCGAGCTACGCTCGACTCGGAAAGGCATTGGACTCCTCTCGATTTGGAGGCTGGCAGCATCGTCTGGACTCTCAAGCGCCTCCGCGGCTACCTTTGGGGCACCAAGTTCCGAATATTCTCAGACCACAAGGCTCTGGAAAACATAGGCAAAGTGGGGAATCACAACGGCCGAGTCCAGAGATGGCTCGAGTTCCTCACCGCATTCGATTACACCCTCGAATCCCGAAAAGGAAGCGCAAACGGCAACGCTGACTTCCTGTCTCGCTTGCCGGAGCCTGCCACGGAACACGACCGCAATGGTTCGACGAGCCTTACCCCTGTTGAGGATGGTGGTATATACCTCATACGGGCTTGCGGGCTGTACACTCCTTCTTCTCCGATACCGGGTGTCGGCTTGGGTGGGCTAATGCCCCGCACCGAAAGTAATGCCTTGGGTGGGCTTCCTCTCACTCTTGCCGACTTTTGCGATTTTCGCACACACGGTCCACGTATGAGGCTTGACGACCTTCCTGCTCCTTCCAGGAGATTCGTCGCTCGTGTTTCTGCATCCACCGCCACCGTCGATAGCTCGCCCGGCCGAGGCTGGGGCTCGCGTACAGCCGACTACAATTTCGCTTCGGTTTTTGCTGTAACCATCGTAACCAACGAGGACTCCGCCGAAGCCCCGGCTGCCACGACATCAGTGGCCCAACCGACTCCTTCCCGGAGCTCGGTACAAGGGACAAACCCCGTCGAGCCCAAGGGCCCGACAGCGCCCGTCCCAACCTCGCCTGGATCTCCGGCGCCCCAGACGATGACGCCCTTTTCGGACCGCATCTCCACTCGGACGCGCCGGCGTTCAGCAACAGCAGCTGGTAAGGCACCCCCTGCTGTCGACTATGGCTTCGGGCCCGGCGGGGTTCCCCAGTCATCGCCCAGACGAGCTACAACTCCGCCGCGAGCCCGACGGCCGCGGCCGGCTCCGTTAGTCGCCGCGACCCCTACTCTTGCCGACCCGCCGGCCCGCACGGTACCACTTCCGTCCGACCACGACCCCGCAGAGCCTATGAGAACTCCGCTCCTACGGCTTACGCCTTCTCCTAGTGAAACGCCGGCTACACTTACAAGGTCGGATGCCCTCGGCGACGCTGCTGAGTTGCGATTCGCGGATTCCGTCGCGCGTTATTCACATGCTGCGAACAACACGCAGAGCCGACGTGCCACGCCACGATACGTTACATCTCTATCGGCCGGCCGTCGGCCCTGCCACCGGACTTCTTGGCATGCTACCCCTCGCCCAAGCGTCCCTCTCTCTCAGGCCTCCAGGAACTGGCGGATAAGGGTCGACTACATACAACCGACGACGACTTTGTCCTGCTCGTCCGTAAACCGACACTCCCGCAAACAAGCTCTGACAAACCGAACTCTGTGGGGCGAGCTGCTTGCTTGCTAAACAACGAGCCAGTTCGCATCTACGTTCCCCTGCTCATGCGCCCTTGAATCATGCAAGCTTGCCACTCGACGGCCTCCTGCCACCTTGGCACCACGCGCACGTTGCACATGCTGGAGCGTTTTTATTGGTGGATTGGCATGAGTGTGTGTACCCGGTGGTGGCTTCGCCACTGCTTGAAGTGCCAAGCGCAAAAAACCCCACGGCTGACTGTCCGCTGGCGCATCATCACAATGCCTCTGCCGGAAGGTCCAGGTATCGCCGTCAGTGTTGACTACTTCGGCCCCCTTCCGGTCACACCACGAGACAACACCTACATCCTGCTGTTCACCCATCGCTTCAGTCGTCGGGCCGACATGTTCCCCGTCACTGCCGCTGAGTTCACCGCGGAAGGTACAGCCAATATCCAGGTGAACCAATACATCCCCTTGTGGGGGTGCCCGCGCACCATACTCTCGGACAACGGACTGCAGTTCTGCTCCAAGCTTTCACGAGCTGTATATCAGCTGTTAGGTGTACACAAGCTTGCTACAAGCTCCTACCATCCCAACTGTAACGGGGGCGTTGAGCGGGTAAATCGCACTATGGCACAAATGCTGGCTATGGTCGTCAACGAGCGACAAGACAACTGGGACTTGCATCTGCCCCACGTCGAATTCGCTTACAACAACTCTGTCAGCGCGGCGACGGGTTTGGCGCCCAACGAGGTCCACATGGGCAGACTCCCACGGCTCCCCCTGACGATTTTTGACCGCAAAGGTGTCGTGGGACACCAGAGTCTGGCCCGTGACCACCTGGCCTATTGCGATTTGGCCACCGACCGGCAAAAGCGCGCGAACGACATTGTCCGCGCACACCACGCCCTCACCGTTTCCCGTGTTAACCGCAGAAACTCCGCCCTCGCCGACGCGCTGCGTCGAGCACCTAACTTCACTGTGGGTGGTTGGGCATGGGTATACAATTCTGCCTCTACCATCCGCCAGGGTGTCAAAGCGAATACCGACGCCAAGGTACTCAAGGCCAAACTCGCGCTTAACTGGACGGGCCCATACAAGGTCCTGGCCGTCGGTCCCTGCTCCGCCGCCGAGACCCCGGACGGCTCGCCGCTCGGGAGCAACCTCCTTTATTTGGATCTCCCTTCCGACCTGCCTGGTTCATACGCTCGTCGGCGTGTGGCTATCGAGCGCTGCAAACCCTGTGCCAACCCCCACGACAGCGGGGACATGCCCAAATACCTACCGGCGGGGCTGACACAGTATGTGCTCAACAAATTTTCCAAGAAGTCCCCGATGTACCATGTCACTCAAGACGACGTTTCGACCCCCCTCCAACGGCTGGAGGTGGAGCAGATCACTGGTCATCAGTCGGTACGGGGGCGAGGTGGCGTCATCGCGGTGCTATACAAGACGCATTGGGCGGGACTCTCCGAACCGTCCTGAGAGCGGGAAATGGACCTTCACCTCTCCCGCTCCCACACCTTACGTTATTGGGCCGGAACCCCGGACCAGCACCGCCAAACCAACCGCCTTTACCGCCGAATGCGGATCGGGGCGGCACAGCGTGAGCTCTCCCGCAACAACGGGGAACGTTTCCTAGCGCCGGGCTACGCCTGTGTTTCCCGCACCGATTGGCTCCGTCGCTACCACGACACCATACTTCCTAAGGGAGCCCACTTTTGGTACAAGGGAGACGATGGTTTATGGTGGCTAGGAAAAATCAGCGCGAGCACTACCGAGGACAAGGTATACCTGGTCCGCTTTCTGGACGACCCGGGACCGATTAAACTCCCTCTTCCCCCGGCGCGCTACACGACTTCAACGGGAGCCGTACGAGGCTCTTGGTGCTTGCACGTTCACATCGCCAGTGCGTTTCCTCGGGGAATCCAACGTAACGTAGACGAATCTCGAGGCGCGGCCGTGGCCAGTTGACTTCCAAGCCACCACCGCTTCTCGATAGTTGTTCATTTGTTTGAGGTATGAGTTTTGCGTCTTTGTCTTTGGGTCGTTCGTAGTGTCCCGAGGGTCTTCATCGAGTTTTAGGGCGGTTCTTTCCATTTGTTTTTCTGTCCTGCCGAACCCCCTGCTCAGTGCCGGGTCAGGGTTCGGGAAAAACGCCGCTATCTGAGGCGCAGGGTTGCCGTCTTTTTGTCATAGTTCAAATTCGCCCTGCCGACGCCCTCCTCAGCCCAGAGCCGGGGGGCGACCAGTGTACGGGTCTGTGTGTCTTCTTTTATGTTTTGTGTGTTGTATTTGTTCTGCTTTGTTTTTTTTGTCGTCTAAATACTTCCTCCCCTAGCGGGGCAGTATGTGTTGACACCTTCCATCCCGGGTGTTCGTCGTTTCCTCGTCTAACCCCCCGCCTTGCCGATGGCCCGCGGGAGGTTTTTCGCATGACTTCTCCCTTGTGTTAGCGCCTGTGTTCCCCTCCATATCGACGAGGGCTCGCCTCGCCATAGTACTTTTTCTGTGGTTGGTTTACCGCAGAGCCTTTCCTGCCCCCCCCGCCACACCGGAGGCATGCGGCAGGTTCTAGAGCCTTTTCTGCCCCCCCCCGCCACCCCGGCGGCATACGGCAGGTTTTAGATGGGTGACTATTGCCTTGCTGTAGGGTCTGCTTTTCTTTCTACTGCTTTTCTTCGCGTGTACCTGGCTCCATAGCCAGACGGTTAGAGGTGTGGGAGTGGGGTTTGAGGAGCCGCATCTTCGACTCATGGTCTAGTTCGTAGAACCGGAGTTTCCCCGAATCTCCCATATTTCTTCATATGCGACTCGTCAAGGTGGGCTAGTGTTAAGATACGGCCTCGAAAGGCCTGTAGGTATCCGAGTTTGAGATCATTTGAATGGGTTTCGTATGATAAGGTTGGCGGTTTATATTCGGGGAGGTTAGGAATTAGATCGGAGGCACGCGCCTCCGATCTCAGAAGCTATCCCGGGCTCTGGTGGAAACGAATAAAGCTACATCTCTACGAAGGAACGAAAGTGAGTACTCTCCGAAGACCTGCTCAATTGGCAGACCTGCAGGGGGCACTCTGTGTTCCCCACCTTTAATTTCACACAAACCCTCTACGTCCATGCGACCTAAAGACGTTGGTAAAAAAAAAACATTAGAGCCAGCTAGCGTTGGGCTGCGAAAGCAACTGAGTTAAATCGACACACACGACGCGTATGAAAATACGTGGAAGTGTGGTGAGCTAAAGCTTTATTTTTCCCCATCCGTCGGAGGAAACAAAAAAAAAAATAGAGCCGGGAGAGTCTTCCGCACCTGTGGCGTTGGCGTGGGTGGCGCGATAGTGGCGCGTTGCGTTTGTATGTGGGCCACAGATCGTCGGTCTCCAACGAACGCGAGACGGGCCTTCTGATTTCGAAAATTGTTTGCTGCCTGTTACGTGTTCGTAGCAAAGAGCTAAATTTGCGCCTTTCGGGCACTCTTGATGACGTGTCAGCCGGTCTGCCGTGGGCAACCCCGCAGAGCGTCCCCTAGGAATCTGGGAGCCTCTTTAAGAGAGTGCTTGGGAGTTGTGGATGCCGTATGGTGTGTCCGTGATGCCTCGAGGTGGATGATGTGTGCCTCGATATGTTGGTGTCCTGGCTGGCTGGTCGATTGTTCATTTTTTTTATGTGGGATTCTACTATGTATTTTTTCCCTCGCAAACTGGGCCATCACCCTATATTAACCAAGTTATTGTTTTATCGGTTTTCCTTCCCCCACAACTCAAATTACGATTTAAAATCCCTAATGCAAGTAGCTTATATTCCTGTGTCTTATTCCGCGTTTTATAACGTGTATGAGATGAGGCTCTGCCCATGCGAACACCAAAGCTTCAGAAGGAGGGCATACCCCCATATTCAACTGCTGGTTTGAGGTACTCGCACGAGGTGAAACTGTACTTCACGGAGGAAAAGACCATGGGCCCGATTTTTTGCGAAGTGTATGTAGAAGCTTGCCATGCCTTTGCCGATTCAAATCGCAATATTTGTAAACACGACTCTAGAAGATCGCCAAGGGGCTGAGGGGTCGCGCGCGCGAGTGACCCCGACCTTCTGCGAAAAACAACCCTGGAAGCGACCCCTTCCCGCTACCGTAGGCTTGGTTCAAAGCATATGATATTTTGTTGAGCCAGCTGTTGTTGTTATTTTTTGTTCTGCTGGTGGTAGTGTATCCCGGTGTTTTGCTCGTAAGGAGAGATGTTCATGTACACCCACCACAAACATCGCTAACCTTGTGACAACGGAGGAATCTTCGTCACTCCCGCTGTTGTGGCGTCTGCTCGTAGGAAGGAACGTGCTGAGCACGGCACTTACTCGGCGGTTGGCTCTCTGCTTTTTTGAGAGGGAAAACTAAAAAGTAGAAATATCTCTGGCTGGCGCACCCATCACACCGATTTCTCCGTGGTGAACCCAACTAGTGAGCTTGTCTGTGGTCGTACGAGGGAGAAGCTGGGGAAAAAGAAATATCTCCGCACGGCGCAACGGTCAGGCTGCTTTCTCAGCGAATCAGGCGAACTGTGTTGACTTAATTGTCGTGTTGCAACGCATTCGTTTGGGGTTTGCGAGGCTACGGGGTCGCCGACGCAGCGTGGGAGACTGGACCGTAAAAAAGGGCAACCACAAAGGTACTGCTTGGCCGAAGATAGAGATCCGAGAGTCACAACAATACATAGTCGTTAGTTGTTGTCATGATCGCCCCCTCAGGCGGTTACCGTCATACTTCGAACTATTCGCAGGCGGAGAGACTTTTTTTTTGTTGGCGGAGGCTTTAATTGCGTCAGCTATGATATATTATACGTGTACCACCTTTGTTTTTGTTTTTGTGGTTGTTTTTCCATGGGGTCTTCTTCCACTCCAGAGTTACTGGAGCCTGTTCTGTGACCACGGACGTGATATTGTGAGATAATGTGGGAACAGCAACAACAATAAGGACAGAGGGACGGCCGACGCTTGAGCTAAAAGACAAGAACATGAATGGTCAAACATAAATGGTGCGTCACCCACATCGCACATACATGATGTCATATATAATTAATTTAAATTTTCATGATATATTTACCACAAGAAGCTTGAAAAGCTGAGATTTGATAAAATAGTGGTTTGGTCGATCTCACAGCTGAAGGATTTTTTTCCTTTTTCTAATCCACACAGCGACGAGAAGATACATCACTTTAGGAACAATATAGCGGTCGACATCCATTCACCGCATGTCACATCATGACTCGACAGCTTTTGAACACCCGGGTTTTCCACCTACACACAGCCGTCAGTCCTCGTCTAGGCAGCCGTACGCTCGCCTGTACTACAATTTAACAAGCTGTAGGCCTGGCAAGGTAGAATCGATGCCACCAAGCCCTTTTCTTAATGACAAGTTGGCGGCTGCTACGACAGAGGTGGCGCTTTCGATAATTTTATTCACTGAATTTCGGGACTCCGCAGCCCATTATCGGTGGATTGTCCTTTCCGGTTTTCAACTGTCTTATGATGACCTAGACCACACGGTTATTCACTGGGTGGCACGTTCATATTTTTCGAACTCAGTGCCTTGATTGCGGTGTAGAGCTCCACATTCGAGGAGCCCCAGAAGACGAATAGTGAACCTCTATATCAGCATGCGTATTGTTGTGCTTTGCTGCAGGGCAAACAGTTGCAACGTGCGGTGCGATATCTTGGTCTTATGGAGTCATCGCACAGTAGGGATTGATCTGCTTTGGGCCAGAGTGTGTTTCTGACCGGTTGAACTACTCGAGTGCACATGGAGCTATCGATTTGTTCATTAGCGCTACGAGTACATGATACGTGAATGGGTTGGGGACTAGCGCATTGGATTGTTAGTCGTGATGCGCGATCGAAGTTCTTCGAGGTCATGTTTCGGGTTTGATATTGAACTCTTCCTGTTGGGGGAGCTCGGAAAAATATTAGAATCTTCTGCTGCGCACCTGTTACGGCGTGGGATGGCGTCTACGATTCATATGTTGGAGCATGTGCACACGTGGTGTGATGTTCGTTTTTCTGTATCGTATGGTACAGCGGCAGCATAATGAGTACAGCAAATAGTTTTGACTCAAACAAGCCCAAACGTGCCACAGGCAACTCAGGCCAATTCCGTTGTGTTTTTGTGTGTTTTTGCTTTGACTGGCGTTTTGTTGTTGCTGTGTCACCCTCATATATTTCACGCGCAATATGCCGTCTGTCGACCGGACTGCGTTTTAATGTTCCCTCGAGACCAATGTTATGGTACCGGGGGCACCGCCATTTTCGCTGCATGGTTTGAGCCACACGCTCGAGTTACTCCGTATCTCGCGGGCAAAGCCTTCACGCGAATTTGCTCAGCGTAGCTTAGCATTCCATTGCCGACCAAAGTCATCGTCGGCGGGTGGGTCCCTATATTTGGGACCTTTTTTGCCTTGGCCCGGGGTCACTCGCGCGAGTGATCCCCCTGTCCATTGCGGTTTTGCAGTTTGTTATGTGTTAAAACGACATGAATCCCCAAATGGACGTTCAAAAAATAAAACGCGGTTGCGTGGGAAATCATCGTAAGCGGTAGAATGCCAATGGCGAAACGATCATGAAAACAGATTTCCACTACGGCGAAACGGACATAAATCCCCCCCCCTCCCATCTTGCGGCAAAATGGTCGATTTGTTGGTTGTCCCCTATATACGCCCGAGGACGGACACACTACTTTCTCTTCCGCCTACGGCGAAAAAGACGCCGCACATATGTTTTCGTCTGCGGCGAACCAAGCTGGGGAAACAAAGACCGGAAGTGCGACAAGCCGCACATTGACTCCTGCAAATGTTGCCGTAAGCCGAGCTCTCGTCAGAACGAGTGGCCGGCGCATCGCCGCACGCCCAAAAAATAACTGTGGCCACGACCCCAAATTTATGCAACTTTGAACGTATTTGTGTCATTTGGTCCGGTGGCAGCAGGCCGAGTCGATGGGAGTATGTAGAAATCATATTCGGGCATCTGGAACTTATTCTACGTTAGCCCCTCCACCAAACCAGCTATTCTCTTTAACGAGCGTTTCATGGCTGCTCGACGCGAGGAAGGGTGCCCTTGAAATGTTGCCCTTCTATATTCTCTTGTTTGCTAAAAGCCGTCGAACGATGGCGTCGGAGTGGGAGGGGGCGACGTATTCAAGAGGCGCGGTCAGGAGATGGTGTCTAAACCGGCAATTCCGTTGGAGAGAAGTTGGGAGGGGCGACCGTAAAACGACTCCTTGCAGCTTTAAGTTTAGACGGCAGACTAGGGAAAACGTTGGGTATCTGATCAGCCACCGCTATGCTGCTGCTGGCTTGAGGCGGGAGGCTTTGTTGAACACATTGTGTAGCGTGTTCACCATCGCGTAGACGTACTTGCCGACGACCGGACAAGCTACAGCCTGGAGTTAACGTTGAGCGCGTAAGCCGCTGTGAGGCAAACTTTTATGAACGCTTCAATGGAGCAGATATTATTGTGTTGGCGACTCCAGGCAAATGGTGATTGATATGTGTGCTCAAAAGCGAGGCTGAAAATGATGAGAAAATGAAGAGGAGTGAGGAAGTGGGCGTGCAGACGCTCTTGTTCTTCTGACGGTCTTGGTGATCACATACAGCAACATACACCTCTTACAAAAGCTCACGCCTGGCAACGCAACGATCGTGACAGATACTATATTGGATGAAGTCTTTGTACGGTAATATCTACTACGGTATCACACATAACAAGTGAGCAACATACAGAAGCCTACCAATATTCCACACAATACGTGTTAATTGGTTGAATGCCGTTCCACACGTGGATCCTGAGCCATTAAGCCACTTACCATAGAGTAGACGTCGGGTACGACAATGTACTTAGTGTTGTGAATACCCTTGCTGACTTTGTAGGGAACATCTTCTTGGTTACGATTGGATATCTCGGGGATCCAACTTTTAAACATCGTCAACGTGTACTTCCTGTTGTTCAGTGACGGCAAACAATGACCACAGACACGTCTCATCCCCAATAAGCTTGGAGCGACAAGGTTTAGATAAATATCCCCCCACCAGCTCTAGGGGGATAACTGTGAAGGACATCCTGTAGTTGAGGAACATTTAGAGTTGTATATGCGCTCGGTGACACGATCTTAGAGTCGTTCAGATGGTCCTTAATTAATTCATATTCTCGAGATACATACGGCATACAAAAGGTACCGTTCCCATTGCTCAAAATATCCAAATATCTTGAAACCGCTGACACAAACGTCAAACCAACATCACGCATAACTCTCTGCCATCCACCGACGCGTGCTACGATAGAGATGCACCACGTTTTTTTCCGAGGTGCATAAAGTTGGGGGCTTAAGCCTTCTCCCAATAATTGGTTTGGCGAAAAATAAAGCTGCCACCGGATGCAAAATCCCTTGGCCTAGATACACGACTAGAATTATTCTTTAAAAAAGGTTACCTATTTCCGACGATTTGGGTTAATTAGCCCTTGTCATTAAAGAAACTTTTTCAGACGAAAAGTGCAACCTCTATCGTAGCACGCGTCCACCTTGTCATATATGTTTGCTCTTTTGGGCATGTGCAGTCAGCACGCAGGTAGAGTATCCTGCTCCCATTCACTTCTGTTCCCATACCTCTCCATCTTCCCCCCCTCCTTCGCCGCACCGCCGCACCACAAACGAATTGCGCCAACGCTATAAACACTCCCTGACAGGTGAGACCTCCTCTTCACCTTACGAGCCACCGATACAGTAGCCCCAATTCATTTACAAGGCCTTCAAGTTCCGAATAGCCCCCCGCCATCCTCCTCTCCCACCCCCCTCCCGGTAACACCTACCATCATTCAGGCTTTGCACCACGCGTGCGGTAAGCTCCTAACCATTAATGCGTCCAACACGTTAACCCTCCCCCCTGCGCGCCTAACCCTTCCATCACCAGCCAAACGACTACACACAACAACAGGATATAACTATCGCAAAGTAGTGCAATTACCAACCATCGGAAAAAGTAGGATTTTGTACATTCCGTGCACAGATTGGTTAAAATCAACCTGTTGACCCTGGTACAAGCTACAGTAGTGTTTGTTAAAGCCCCAAAACTCTGGTCATAAATTTGTAGAAGGTGGCAAATTCCCCACCGGGCTGCAATAGACAATGGAGGTGCTGCGGCAGACAGCAAGCCCTCTCGCCCCCGTGAGGGGCGCTGATGTACTTTTGCCGTCTATGCAAAAAATACTCCGAAAGAAAACTTTGAAGTATCAGGATAACCCGAAAACGGCTTTCGACCCGCTTCTTTCCTTGCGCGGGCCAACTTAACTCTCACTCCATAAGACAAGCCTGATTTCGTGTCTCACAGTCCTGTGCGCTCTACATCTCTTCAATGTTAACCTAACTTGTAATCGCGAGGGCCGCGGATACGTGCTCTTCTCGTTACCCCGCCGCTTGCACGTATGTGATACTTTCTCACGATTTTCACCACCCTGCCCTTTAGATTTGCAACTCAGGGATTCCCTGGGCGGCCAGTTGTGTGCCCTCCCTCTATCCTTTGCGAGTGCAGGATGTACTTAGCGGAGTCTTTTTAGCTGCTTCCCACCACTGTTGTCAACATGTCTGCCTTTTTTGTACGCGTGAACACCCGTCTTTCGCCGGGCGTCAACCTGGCCGTGAGCGGGGTTTCCCCGGGGAGCTGGGGGTGCACGCCGACCGAGAACAGCTCTGACCGCGCCCGCCAACGCGCCCCCCCCCTGGCGTTGTGCCCGCAGCGCGTGTGCGAGTGATCGTACAGCCCACTCTCTTCTGGACATTCTTGGACGCCACAACCGCACCTGCACCGCGTCCGTGGACGAGTGACGATATTAAACGCGAGCTGTGCTTCTCCCCAGAAAAAATCAAGCTTCCACGCGTCAGGCAAAACACGGGATGTACTTGCCCGTTCGGGTAGGCCCACACTTCTGACGCTCTGCACAAGAGAAAACATTGCAAGGCGAGGCCCAACCACATGACTGCACCTCCGTCTGCCATGGCTGTAACTACCGGTTTCCCTCGCGGCAACATGGACAACGTCAAGAGCAACCTACATGGTGTCCTCTTCGTCGTCATTCCTTGCACTCTTTCCATCCCTTGGGCTACCGCCACGACCATACAATGCGCGGTCGGCAGCTCTCAACCCGCGTACATCTTGTAAAAGTGATTAATCGCCGCCAATGACCCCCTTGCCGTCGACGGTTCGATGTTGAACACTAAACACCGACACGCCAGGACCTCCAACACTCCTGCCAGGACCAGGTCCTGGTTCGCTAGCGTATGCAACCAAGGCTCGTTTCCCTGCGCGTTCCTCTCTTTTACCCAGATGCTCCAAGTCCCAAAGAGGTTTCTCCGGGTGTTTTCCCCGCCCGAGGCATGCGCTAGGGTCTCCATGAAACGCGCTATGTCCTCCTTGCTCCCTGATCCTGAGCGCGTAGATGCACGATACACGAGAGCAGGCACAAAGGCGTTGTGCGACGGGGCGTTCGGCATGTGCGACAAAGCACGAGGCCGTTACGCGACCCCCGGTCCCTTCGCCATGCTATTGCATAATAATTCGTCGTGTTCGTGGGCAATACACAAAATATTCTAGCACTAACGAACGCATCATTTATCATTTTTGCCCGATGGGCCGCTCCGACCAATAATCTTTGTTGGTTAGTTCCCCGATCTTACGACCTCTATCGCGCCGTGGTCACAGCGATATGCTGTCTACCAGAACGTTTTGCGTTCCTCAGAGATGTGCCTGCCGGTGTGACTCCACCCGCCTTTGATTTCGAGGCGTCCCAACGTTCTAATCATTGGCCCGCCCTTTTGTCCCTGGCCCCGCCAGACATGTTGACCCAGGATACTGCCGCTACGTTGTCACCGCGCATCAATATGCGATCCCCTTCAACCGATGGGTGGTCGTCTATTAATTTGAGTATCACAATGGCCGTCACCACCATCTCCCAAAGTTCAAGCAGGTGCCTCGTAACGGTACATGTCTCTCGGCATTCCGCATTACGTCCAAGTCAGCTGGCAGCGCTGGAGGTAAATCGTACCGCCACTACACCCTTCGTTTTACGCAGTATCCGACGAACGCATGGAAGCTCGTGTCTGACTGATAGTGTCGTTTAGTGGGGCGCCCAATCGCCGTGTAACACGTGGCGCTTTTTGGACTCGACTCCTGGCATAAGTTCGTGGTCTATGGCCCACTTCCAAAAGAGGACGTCGGCAGGGAACTCACGGTCAAGGTGAACGACGTGGCTGTGTTATATTCCATTATCTGAGTCGTGAGGCCCAATGGGTCGCAAGCGTTTCCACACGAAGTACCTGCCTGACCGTATTACATACGTAAAGCTCCACAGCTTGCCGTCTGTTTTAATAACCTCCCGCGCTTTTGCGCGCCGTCTGCTGACGGGCCAATTGTGTAGTGGCGCTTAAATTATTTCGAATTTTCATCGGGGAAAGAATATCCTCAGACAGTGGAAATTGACGGTGAACCCAACGGCGTCGATCGTGGAATCCCAATCGGGAAATTGTTTGGGTGCGAGGACCTGGGTACCGCCGTCCTCTCCCGGTCCGAACAGCCGTACGCAATCCTTTGCTTGAGAGGTCGATGCTACTATGGGGGAACGATCGGCGTCTGCCCGTTGCACTCTTACAAATACGAGAGCGTCTACGTACATTGTGGTGAAAAGGGGATAGTATTTTCCTCCTCGAAGATGCTGTCTAATTTTAACCTCCGGGGGTAGCGGACTAAGGTTTCCTTCCTCTCACCCCTCCGCCACCTTTGCATGTGCCATCAATTTCTTCCCTTCGTCAGGCAACCGTGCGGACTCTAGCGTGGTGTTGCAGCGTGTGTGTTCGGTGGCCGCCGCTAGAACCCCCCAGAGCCCCGGGGACCCCGACCATCCAGACGTTAATCTGAAATTGATTTGAACAGGTTCCCTACTAAATTTAACAAAAATATTGTGCCTGGTTGGGGTCTACCCGTACGTTCTGAAAATCGTCTGAAACATCGGCCTTGCTCATACGTATAAATCTGTTGGGAAACGTTCTTCAAGCGTACTCTGTTTTTAAGGACCTTGGACAGGGCTTCCGCGTACTGGCATCGGGGAACAGCTTCGAAGGCTTTGTCTTCGTTCCCTCCTCCCTTCCTTCCTCTGTTTCCCACTTCGAACGATAAGTCGTTGACCACCCTGTGACTACCGTAGCGAGAGGGGGCGCCCTCAGGTTCGGAATTTTCCGCGCGGCCGCTCTTTGATTTTCTCCGCATTTTTGCGCCATTTGTCGTCTGCAAGGTTTCCCTGACAACCGGAAGGTGTTCTATGCCACTGCGGTGGTTGCCGAAACGAAGTGACCGATTTAGCGCTGCTCCTAATGCTGCTACGGGGACGGGACCCCATTTGTAAAAGGCACCAGTGAGTATGTCTATCTCTCGGAAAGCTTTGGAGTCGACCAAGCATTGGCGGATCCGTATGGAGTCTACTGGGGCGGCTGTCAGCGTGCCGCTCATCGACCAGACCACTTCGCCCACGGCATCCCCACTTCACCACCCACGAGGGGGGTGCACATGTCGACTAGCTGATACAGTAAGTCCTCGCGTCCTGCTGCTGTGAGGTCGACCTTTCCCGTTTTTTCTCGTATGTTGTGGTATGTTGCGCCACTTCTCTACCGCGGTCAACGCCCATGAGGAAGCCGCGGGCGTGCTGACCCGCTACTCGCCCTCGACTCGACCCGACCGCGCGTGTTCGTGTCAAAAGTTGTTGTCCGGCGGGTTCTCGTGGCCGTGATCCCCGGGCCGCTCATTCGCTCCTGTGTGCACGTGGGGAGTGAGAGGGCATGTGCTGTGTAGTTGGGGTATACAATTACCAAGCCTGGGTGCTTACGAAGGTTATTTTGTTTTGACTATTGTGCCGTCCTATGATTAACAACCGAGGTTCTGGCGTCTCCGTGTGTTTACGTGTTTTCTTCGTTTGTTTTGTCGTGTCGTGGTTACTGGAAGGCATCGACGAGACAGAACGAACACCAGCCGCAAAGACACAATTGAACCACAGCCCAAGAAAACAACAACAGAAACACAACGACAGAGCAACAGAGTCCATGAGGATGAGGGGGAGGGGGGTGCGTTGTTAGCCGGGCCTTTGCCCGAACTCCGCCTATCGTGTAACACCTGACGTTATGGCCAGTGCTCTGGCCCCCAAACTGGGCCTCCAAACTCTGGCCCCCTACTCAACATGAGGCGATATCCGCTGTGTGGGTGAGGCGAGGTACGTTGGTTAGCGCGTTTCGCACCACACGGGAGCTATACCTTACTTTTTCTAACGCCCGCCTCATTTCTGACTTTTCACAGACCTGCGACACCTATGTTCGTACCGTGCAAGCGTTGATGCGCTGATAACGCATTAAACGTAGGGATAACAGGGCTTTTTCGCTACGCCTCGCCTGCTGTTGATCTTTCTGTGTTTTGATGAGCTGTGACGGCTGAGCTACCAAACGCGCGTCCCGTCGTGCACGGGTGTTCCTCCCGGCGCGAAGCTGAAGCCGGGCAATTTGCATCCTTCCTGTCTATCGTAGGGCGCCTAACGTTATCATCACGGCGGTCCAGTACACGGGATGGTTAGCTGTCAGCACATCTCTCGTTTGTTTGCGTATTTGCCGAACTGCCAACCTGCCTATCTGTGTGCCTATGGGTCTGCTTGTGGGATACTACTGTGCATTTGTTTTCTCGCTCAGTATGAGGCGAGTGCGAGGCTGCCTATCACCATGGCTGGTTGCCTGTCTGCCGGTCGGGCCGCACTCACCGTTAAAGAGGGCCTGCGAGACCGACCCGGGTGGAGGGCCCTGTGATGACCCACGGCGCGCGTGCGGTCCGCGCAGGCCATGGATGCGCTCCCGGCCCTGCCTGCCTGCAGAGCCTGTGCCGTTAGATGTTGGCGTCTGCTCCCTTGCCACATGGGGTGCCCTCGGTGGCCTCGCCCCCCTTTTCTCTCGCGTAGTTCCGGCTGTAGCAGACGATGGCTTGTGACTAGGGACCACCGCCGCCGACAGCCGAGGTATCGTCGTTGAGGGCCGCTCCTTCTCGGCCGGTGGGTGTTTGTGCATGCGTCTGGGGAGACGCCGGCGGCGCCGGGGAGGAGAGAGTGGCCCCGGGCGCGGTGGGTCCATGCAGCGACGGGTAGGCGTGCGCAAATGTGCAGTACGCGCGGGATGAGGGCTCCCTGCTCCAGACATATGCGCAAAAGACGTGCGTCTTTTCTTGCTTGACCCTCACGTTCTCTGAATAAGGGTGGTCCCGGCCCCCGCCCCTTTGCACGCCGTTCCCGGTGGCCTGTTTGCCCCACTCGCGCCAGGGAGTGGTTTCCCCTTAGAGACGGCTTCGCCGGGGGCTGGGTTCGGGGCCGCATTATGGTCGTTGACCCGGGCCGTGATATATTTCGAGCATTTCTCCTCTATCAAATATTTTAAGTTGGTGAAGGAAGAAGGAGACAGGAGATCCCCGAACCCGGCGGATGGCGGAGGCGGCGTCTGGGTACAACTGCCGACATTTGTTGCTAGCGAAGACGGGGTCGTGCATGAACGCGTCTAGCCCGTGGTTGATCGACACGAGGAGCGCTTCCAGCACCTGTTGAGGGTAATCGACAAGGACAAAGTAGTTTTACTGAAAGTACGCCTATAGCTCTTCATTCACGCCCTGGAAATCCTGCTCCAGAGTCGTGACGCGGAACCTGTACAACTCCGAGCCGTCCTCCATCTTGCTCTTGGGGGCGGCCACCAGCGCGGCGATGAACGCCCTAAACTGCACTTCACCCGGCTGCGGGACTAGCGCTGTCCCCGCCGGGGTCGAGCGGACGAATGATTGGACGGTAGAGTCCGAAAGCGCTTGCAGTTTCTTGGCACTGACATCCGAAAACGAAGCCTCCTTTTTGAGTAAGAGATTTTTGCACGTGGTGGAAACTTCCCCGGTTACACTAAACCTTCCCCGGGCTACGTAGTACCTGGTGCCCGCCAAGGAACTCCAGACCTCCGCTGCCTACTATGCGGTGGCGTTGATGACGGCGTAGCTGGCGGCAGCCAGCCTGCGGTTTGGCGGAACTTGGACCTGCGGGTCCTGGAGCGCTCTTGGTGCCCAGCGAGGTACGGGACCTGCCATTGGCTTTACGGGGACGGAGAGGAGCCGCCTGCGGCTGAGGGTGGGGGGCCTGCAGGGGGGAATGGGAGGGGCCTATGCATTCCCCTCCCACACTAAACCTTCCCCGGGCTACGTAGTACCTGGTGCCCGCCAAGGAACTCCAGACCTCCGCTGCCTACCTTGCGTTGGCTTTGATGGCGGCGGAGCTGGCGGAAGCCAGCCTGCGGTTTGGCGGAACTCGAGCCTGCGGGTCCTGGAGCGCTCTTAGTGCCCAGCGAGGTACGGGACCTGATATTGGGTGTACGGGAACGGGGAGGAGCCGCTTTCGGCTGAGGGTGGGGGGCCTTCAGTGGGGAGGGGGAGGGGGCTATGCATTCTCGAGGGCAGTCAGACGCTCGACGATCTGAGCGTGGGAGGTCGCCATGGCCTGTATTCTCGCTGCCATCTGCTGTAAGAAAGAAGCCATGTTTAGATGCGCCTCCCGGGCCATGTCCGGGGTGAGCCGCATTGTCTGCCCCTCCCCCGGTGGGATCGGCCCTGATTGCTCGACCCGGGGGCAGGTGTACCGGCCCGGGGCCAGCTGAAGCTCCAGGGGTCGAAAAAAGGGCCGCCCAGGGAGACAGCGTCGCGGCCTGCGTTGCCTTTTCCGCGGATCAACGTTGGCAATCTGTCCCACGACAAAGTCCATCGGGTACAGTTGACGTGAAGTCACAAACTACTGCTGAGCTGCTTTTGCACCGGAAATATTCTCCAGTATCCCCTGAGGTAACTCCCAGTTAACTCACAGGTCGCCCTCCAATACTCCAGCGTACGCGTCGGCGTCCTATCTCTCACGCGCCGCTGAGGCCGTAGGCTAGACTGGCTGCCGCGGTGCTTGCGTCGGCTATATAATTCGAAAGACCGTTACCCATACCCGGACCACGAATTAAACCGCCTGCACAAACATCGCACTCCTGACGGAGAGCTACATGTATGACGGGGCTGGCCTACCTAAATCCTTCATGAGAAAACCTACCCTGAAAACGCGCGATCGGGGTATCAAACATCCGTTGCAAAATTGGTTTCGACGAAACCTTCGATCTCTCACATGCAACAAGATATGGGTGTTGGATACATAGCACTACCCACTGAGTTACTTTGTCGCATGACTCCGTTGTCTAGTGGGTATCGCTACTACTAAAAAAAAAAACTGGGTTCTAGTAGTGTTCGTTGAACCCCACCACCCTGTATCCTACTTGTCTTTCTCGAGCGACCGTACCGTAGACATTGTGAATAGTTATGATAGTGTATTCGTAAATACTAGTCTCGTTACGAGGGGTTAGATGCCTCGGAGATCCCTGTGAAAGGGCCGGTGAGAATCAGTTTACGAACTCTAAAACATATATTTTGTTGAGAATATAGCATTACCCACTGAGCTGGCAATGCTACGTCATCAACAATGTTGCAGTATTTACATATGACTAACTAACATTACGTGTGAACGCTCCCGTGCAAGGGGGGCAGTTAACCACACACTAAAAATAGTACATTTTCAATTCTCCGTTCTACTGCTTGTCACCCCTCCCATAGCGACCACACGCCCGTGCCACGCCCGCTCCACATATCAGCCCTAGGTGTCCCCGGCGGCACAACGACCAACCACTTCCAACTCTGCGAGCAGGCGGCATGAAAGCTTCTCCCGGGGACAGCTCGCGGTCTTCCCTGGAAGGTGGAGAAGCGTAAGAGAGTGTAAAACCCACCCACCTCCTGCCGTACTGTTGTGCTGCCGTTGTGGATGGGTCGGTACGTACTGCTCCACTGCTGTGGTACGGCTATGGTAGTGCCGCCCCTACCGCTGCTGCTACTGCTGCGGCTGCTGTTGGTGGTGACTACTGCCTTGGTTTCTAAAAATATAAAGTCGCTTTCTGTGGTAATGACCTGGCCTTGCCAGTGCCACCGTTGTGTGTGCTCCTGCTCCTGCCGGATGACCGTTGCTGTAAACGCTACTGCTGTTGTTCCCTAATTCCTTGTTGGCCTATCGCCCGCGTATACGTCCGTCGCCGCCACCATCGCTGCTGCTGTGTGTTGCTGCTGCTGGTGCTCTCATTCTCTTCTGTGCATGTTCCTAAAGTTTGCTGTGTATGTTGTGCTGATCTTTGCCGTGCATGGATTTTTCACTACTACCCTCATGTTTGCCATACTGTTATGTTTCTTTGCATCCCATAACTGTGTAGATAGCCATATGTCTCTGTGAATCTGTGCAGTTTTCAGTACTCTTTTTTTTCCACTTTTTTTTATGCCTTTTTTCATAACCATGTACCACGCAGCTTGCTAAGTTGTGTTTCAATCACTCAATCGGTCGTACTCACATCTGACGTATTTAAGTTTAGTCTAATCATGTTTTTTTTTGTGTGATGTAGCTGCTGTGCTGCTGCCGCTATCGGAGTACTTTCCTAAAAAATTGTAAAACGGCTGTCTGTGGTCTTGATCTCGCCGAGCCAGTGTGTGTGCCCTCTCCCCCTTGCCAGACGGTTTCTGCTGCGGACACTACTGCTGCTGCGCCGCGAATCCTCGATGCGCCATCGGCCGCCTCTGCCTACGTATCTGTTGATTCTACAGTAGATGATGGGTCTGATTTCCGGCGTGGGGTTTTTCATTTTCACGCACCTTCGTGTCAGGGACGTGGTCTGTCTGCTCTAATTGACGTTGTGGTTTTGTCCTGCATTCGCTGTAGGATTTTCATCTTGTTATACGAAGGGAATTCGTCTCCCACCCTTCAGTGCTCGCGGCGTATGCCATTCCTTCCCCGGATTCAGAAAGTTAAGGTCTGGCTACTACCTTTGCCAATTGAGCTTCCCTTACAATTATCACGTGTCATCCACAGGTTATATGTTGTTTTCAACCGCGATATTCATTTCATTTTCTTCCCGTCTTTTTTTCTCGCCTATCTACAACACCACAGCTATCCCTACTATACACAACCTGCCATGTTTGGGTTTTGTTTCGTCCTTCCAATTCCTCCTTGCAGTCCACCAACACCTTCCTCCACATAGGCCTGTGCGCAAAGACACTCCTGACAAAACCCACACTTTTTGTGATATATGTTTTGAATACATGTAGTCTAGCACCTCAGCCTCTTGGTACGGTCCATTAGCTTCCCGTCCTTTTAGTCACGTCCGTTTCGCGCAAACACCATGGAGGCCGTGGCAGCCGATAGGTGGCCCCGCCTAATCCTTGTACATGTTGTTGTTACGAGTTTTGAAGATGGCATGCCGGCATGATGAAGCGGTTGGATGTAGAGCGAAGCGTCAACATCCAATCAATGTAACTTTTGCGAGGGTAGGTTTTGATGATGACTGTGTGCGGTACTTCTTGGCTCTGCATTTCGTTGGCCTACAACACACCAAGCGTTTGCCCCACGCAGCCCCGATCACTAATCACGGAGTATCTTCCTTGCTCGGCACGCACCACCAGGTGGCTGCTGCATGCTCGGTGAAGTGTTGACTCAGCACAACAGCCGTCGAGAACACACAGACTCCAGAAGGGCTATCTATTGTACTACGCGGATGAACGTCGTTGATGTGTGCCAGCGGACCGTTTCTATACTATGCGCTCTCGGCCTCTGGTGTCGTGGAGAATGCGTTGGCTACCCGTACTCGTGCGCATGTGCCAAGCTGGTGTCAATGACCGCGACAACAGGGCAGCTTGTTTGGCGTGTTGATTCCACCACACCGTGATAGCAGCAACAACAGCGCAGTGGCGGCGCGGTGCGAGGCTGCCGTGGTCCAAGTGCAGGGCGCCGGGCGTGGTCGAAGCGGAGCGCGCCTACAGGGTGTCGTCGTATGCTAAGCGCCGCCGCAGCAGCACCAGCAGCACACCACATGAGACGAGACGAATGCAAAGCCCGTCTTAAACTTAATAAAGCAAGAATGAAATTTATCGTTGTTACTGGGGCTGGTGCAAGTGCTGCTTGTTTTGTTGCTGCCGCTAGCTGCGCTCCTTCTTGCTGTGGTGGGACAGCGACGGCGGCGCTGCGATGAACTCTGCCGGCGCCACCGTTGCTTCGCCACCGTCTCTACCGTACCTGATACGCTGTGTGTGAGCTCTATCTTTTTTGTGCGCTTCTTTTCGTTTATTATTCGAATTTTTGCCGCACGTCGCTACATCCCCCCTAACTATTGTAGCCGCCCCCCTGCAGGATTCTGGCCACTCCCAACGTAAATACGCCTAAAATAACGATGCGAATGGAATTGATATTTTCCGTCGGAAAAAAATGATATTTCTGTAGAACGTTTTTCCACAAACGCCAATGATTCCAGATCAATGCAAAAGTTAGAGCACTGGCCGAAATCGGGTACACCCGATCGACCGATAGCCGTTATCGGGTAGCCCATTAACACACAGTCCCACAACGACTGAAGACGACATCTCATTGGTCGAAACCACACCGCATCCGAACGCAGCATGTCCATCGGGTGCACCGAATTATGGCTGAACAAGTTCTTGAAATGTACCCGACTCGCATACAAGCCACCCGATTATGGCCGGACTACTCGACCACCAGCCCACACGCGCACACGCACGCGCACCGAGCGCGAACTCCCGCCACGTCACGAGGCGGGGCATTGTTTGTTATTTCGTCTCGGAGCTCTTTTTCCAGAGTTGACTCTCAATATTTTTCCGGAGTTCTTTTTTGTGGACCATGAAGTCGCAGTTACTTTAGTAACATCGATAATAAATGATGAAACTCTCGAGTGTTTCCCTGACCACTCCTGGTCATCCGGGCGACGTCTCGCGAGCCACAAACATTTGCCTGGATCGTCTAGCTGAAGACCAAGGGTTGCATCTGTGCCGTCCTCCTTGCAAGACCGGAAGTAGCCGATACACCGATGGTGTAACATGGGAAACGGCCGCGCAAGAGGGACACTAGGAGGGTTCCAAAGAAAGGAGGAAACTCGAGGCTTCGAAACGGTGGAGACCACCGGCTTCTTCAAGAGTGGAGACCGGCTGCCTCAGGGGGAGATACGAGCTGCTTCAGGGTGAAGAAAGGCGCACCACCGTGTCTATGGTATGCCTTGCATGGTGTCGTCCTCCTGTCTTCCGATCTCCAACCTTTTGAATTTCAAACTGTTCGCGGGTTTTCATGTACCGGTGTGGCTTTTTGATTATTGAGCAGACTGCTCAAAATATTCAAAAACGCCGAAAGGCCGCACTACTACTGCTGTTGTTGGCGGTGGGCTGCAAACAGGCTTTGCTGCGGGCCAGGGATGGGGTCGGTTGAGCCTTCCGCACCTTTGACGTTGGCGTGTGTGGAGCACCTGTGGCGCGTTGCGTTTGTGTGTGGGTTACAGCTCGTCGGTCTCCAAAGAACGTGAGAAGAGCCTTCTGATTTCGAAAATTGCTTGCTGGCTGGTACGTGTTCGTAGCAAAGAGCTAAATTTGCGCCGCTTCGGGCACTCTTGATGACGCGTCAGCCTGTCTGCCGTGGGCAATCCCGCAGATCGTCAACCAGGAACCTGGCAGCCTCTTCGGGAGGGTGCTTGGGTGTTGTGGATGCCTTTTGGTGTGTCCGGGATGCCCTGTGGAAGATGATGTGTGCCTCGATGTGTTGGTGTCCTGGCTCGCTGGTCGATTGTTCAATTATTTTATATGGGATTCTACTATGCTCTTTTACCCTCTCAAACTGGGCCATGACCCTACATTAACCAAGTTATTATCTTCTCGATTTTTCTCCCCCCACAGCCGAAATTACGATTTCAAATCCTTAATGCAAGTAGCTTATTATTTCCAAAACCGTCACATTTATCCCCTCAAAAAAATGTATAGTTTCCAGGCACATATTGAGCTGCCCCACACGCCCCCCCCCCCCCCCCCCCCGCCTCAACCCCCCCCCCCCCCTCCTGCCCCCAATAATATACTGGTGCCAAAACCGTCAGATTTATCCCCTCGAAAGGATTTATAGCTTAAATGCACAAATTGCCCCCTTTCCCCCCCCCCCGTCCAAACCCGCTCGCTTTTGATCAAAACCAGGCCCCCTTTCCCTTCACAGCTGTCAGATTTTGTCCCCCTCAGAAACGGGTTTTATAGTTTCCGCGCACAGACTGACTAAAATCATCATGTTGACCCTGATAGCTACACTGTGGTTGTAAGGGGAGTCGCAAACCTATATCCTTAATGAGCACACACAACTCGTAATGCGCGCGATCGGAGTATCACACACAGCTTGCAAAGATGAGTTTCGACGAAATCTTCGATCTCACAGCTGGAGTGTATTTTCATTTTTTATAATATTTCTGCTGTATGGAAGGATATTCGATTTACATCGGAACGGCATTATCCTCGATATATTGTCGGACAGCAAACAGATAATGATGTAGGCGGGGTAAGTCCTGTATTTTCCGTGGATTCGAAGGTGTAGCAGATGTCGCGTCCAGGTCTGATTGTTGTGTTAATGGTGCTCTCCAAAGCATGAGCATTCAGTAGATGATTGCGGAGTGATGAAATAGTTTCCTCTATGTCACACCAGGTAGTGCATGGCAACGCAACATCTCTTTTGAAAACGACCATGAAGACTCCTTCCCACTCCTGATAAAGAGGAGTCGCGGCCCGGAGATTGCCCAGTAAGCCAACGTTTACTATCAGGTTATCGAGAAGCGCACTTGGTTGTACTACCACTGCTCCTCACTCCACCTAAGACGCTAGGGGCATGCGTTGGACCCAGTTCGCCGATCTCCAAAACCATTTAATTGCCGGGAGAGGTGGCGTGTGTCAATCACTGAAGGCTCTCTATAATTTATTATATGTGAAGATAAAGTAACTCAAATACAAAGCACCACAAATCGACCCTAATGCCAGCACCGCCAAACCCTAGAATAGAAGAAGGGCGGTCCCTCCTTAGAGCGACCGCTCTATAGTGGAACAAAATCGATGCTTGCAAGCAATATCACCCCGCGAAGTGGGACCCCGAACTACCGTGGACTGCACTAAAGTGGGACCCCCACTATATGTGCCAAGTAAGTAGTACGTAAAAATCCCACCATGTGTTGTCGCGTTGGGGTAGACGTTGCGGCGCCTGATTTGCTTCTCGATACTCGTCGCGTGAATAACCTGATATATCCCGAAGGGCTGGACTATATTGTACCAGGTAGTTGCTGTACTTTCGTGAACAGTGCAGCCCTGTGTCCTTTTCCCTGCTGCCATCGCCCTTGCCTAGGTCTACAGCCAGCGATCACAATTTGTTTTACATCAAGAATAGATTTTCTAGAAGTCAGAACATTTGGTTATCTCGCTCTATAAGGTTGGGCCAATGATATGTGCCCAACAAGTAAAGGATGCCGAAGATGGTGACGACGGTCATGATGGCGGTGACGAAAATAATGATAATAATGATGATGATGATGATGATGATGATGATGAGGATGATGATGATGATGATGATGATGATGATGATGATGATGATGATGATGATGATGTTCGCCCATATCACAGCGCTCGCTCAATTACCTCGCCCTCCCAGACATTTTCAGCTGCCTCAGAAACTACCTCCTGAGCTTCGTCTTCGTATTTCAGGATCCATATTTTGAAATATTGAAATAAACACACTTCGTTCACAGTCACATGTGATATGGACCAAAACAATGTTTTCTTCAAGCTCATAACTCACCTTTTCATGGGGCGTGTGATACTTCGATCGCGAATGATGCGGGGTGTGTATACCCTCGTGTGGGATACAGGTCGGTGACTCTACCGCGAAAGATGCTTATACATGGGTCAACGAGACTAAGCCGTTCAGCCCTGTTCTGCGCACGGAAACAATACAAGCCGCATTTTGAAGTGGTCTGAAACATATCTATCTCCTCTCGGTGGAATTCAAGATGCATGGAACGATTTAATCATAGCCTGGGTTAGCACTCGGAGTCGATTGATTATGTCTTGATCGGATTTGAGCGCAAGTGATAACTAGCGAGGTACCGTTGTCACACGCGACGTCCTGACCATACGCGACATATTCCCTGTGTACTCCCTGTGTTTGTGGCAGGCCGGCAGAGGTCCAGCCCAAGTTTGGTGCTCGGGCTGTTGCTGTAAAGTCATGATGGGACATGCGGTGGATTCCGATCGCTGCTGTTCCAAAATAATCTCTCTTCTTCTTCTCGTCGCTCTTCAAACTATAAAAAGTCAAAATACGCTCCAGCTGTGAGACGGAATATTTCTACGAAGCTCATACTTGCAAGCTGCATGCGTTACCCCGATCGCGCATTAATTACCGGTGGTGTGTCCTCATTAAGGATAGAGGTCGGCCACTCCTCTTTGAACCACTGTAGCTTGTACCAGGGACAACGGGGTGATGCTAATCACACTATGTGCACGACAACGATAAAACCCGTTTTCGAGCGCGATCAAATCTGACGGCTGTGGAATGCATCACTTTATCATGCATATCCTGTAAGTCGAATAACCGGTGGGTGGAGAGCTGGGGTTTTAACGGCGGGTTGGCGGGGCGTCGCGAGGGCGGCGGACTTCCTTCAGGTTAGGTCGCATGAATGTATAGCTGGTAGGAGCTTGCTGTACCCGTGATGCTAGTTCTAGGCGATCATGGCGCTGACGGGTAAGGAGAGGGCGGGGGGGGGGGGGGTAATTTGAAATTGAAATATGAATTGGAGCTACTGCATACACGGCGCGAACGGTAACGAGTAGAGAGGTGATATCACCTATCCCCTAGATTTCAACTTTGTAGCCGATTTTGAATGTATGTTGGGCGTCAGGGGAGGGGGAAGGTGTCTGTTGAGTGTGGGGGTGGTTTTTGGGCGGGGCGGCTGGGACGGGAAGGGGCGGAGGTGGAGCGGAAGCGCCAAGAGGTGGACGCGAGCAGTGAAATATATTCTACCTGCGTGCTAAATGCAGACGCCCGCACGTTTCATGGATAAACTCTGATGTGGACGCGAGGAAAATAGATTTCCCTTGATGGTGTTTTCTACGTTAAGGCTACGATGGTCTTGGATTTCCGAAAAGATATGAGTACTTCTCTTCTTTACGAAAATGGTTCTTATGGCATGCTGTATATATGACCTGGTGTGTATGTTATTATATACCTTGCATGGATTTCTTTAAGGCCGTCTATATTACTGAACGATGGTGTCACCTAAGCTATACACAACCATTGGGGACCTTAGCCATTTGGGTGCACCTGTTGAAAGCTCGAACAACTACCTTTTTACAAATGAAAAGTTACAATATACTCCTTTAGCTGTGGTATCGAAGACTTTCGGTCGAAACTAATATTTTGCAAGTTGTGTGTGATTCTGCGGTGTAGACTATATATAGTCTAGTCTATAGTGTATGTATATGAGTCGTTCTACGGTAGTAGCTTCCGCTACTTTTCTAGAACAAAATCGCCGTTTTTGAAACCAGCTCCTGGCCGTACCTCCAGAAATACGGTGGCCCTTGCCACTCCGACCTCGTCGTTTCGTTCGTTACTCCTTCGCAAACGACAGAACATGTGGAGACTAGTTTTTAGTAGCGCCTTCTCTCGCGACGAACAGCCATGAAACGTTCGATAAAAAAAATCTCTGGTTTTTTGGGAAGACTATCGTAGAATCAGTCATATGATTTAATGAACCAAAGCAAGGATGGCGGGGATGTTCTTTTTTCGTTACTGCTGCTGAACGCGATTTCCACCTGCACGATTGGCTATTTACCTCACGGGGACAAAGCATACTTTGGAGAGGCTGACTACGTTAGAGAAGCACCAACGTATTTCTGGCGCTCCCCACATGAGACTTCTCCCAAAAATAAGCTGATTATCGAAAAAACATAAGAAAGTGCTACCTGAGGGATGAACAATCCAAAAGACCGAGGCATCTAAAGAAAATCAGGGAGGAAACAATGCGAATATTATGACGATTTCGGGTTTATCAAGGAGAACCGTCAATCAGAACAAACGATTCGGCTAAAAATTGCTACTTCTATCCTACTACTGGTACCACGGGTCTCTCGATGTGTTCTTCGGCGCAGTGTTCAGCCTTCCATTCCTTGTGTGCGGACTGTCATCAGTAGCCAAACGAAAACTACAGGGTTTAGTCATGAAAGACTTTACACGGCTGAAAGGAACGGGGGGGTCAATAGCGCGAGTGATCCCGAGCAACTGGTCGAAAAGGCCCAAAAGAATTACCCCCCTCACCGGTACCTGGTTCTATGACGTGGATTTTCGATGCTGTTGATGCATCAGATTATGTTTTTCGCTCAAGAGTCCGCGGCCTCTCTGTCTGGGCTCATGACGATAACTGCCCATGGGATGATCATGATGAAAACAAAAAATGGCTATATAGACTATATGGTTGGCTATGCGACCTCTAGCCTGGGGAAAGAATCGTCTTCGTGGTGACGTTAATTTCATAGACCCGCCGCCCAAGTACTGTTTGCAGCTCCCCTATCCCTGCATTCCCCGAACGAACGCGTTACAGTGCGAACACAAGGCCAACACATTGCTGCTGGTTGCGCCCGGGCGTGAACTTTTTCCTCGCCAGCGTTCTCGTGCAACCACAGAAAGGGCCACTGCTTGGGTTCGCTGCGGAGAAATCGGCGTATCGAGTGCGCCGGCCAGAGATACTTCCGATTCCCATTACCCCCCGTACGAGCAGAGCCAGCCACCAAGCGCGGGGTTCACGACGTTTTTTCCTACGAACAGAGACAACCTCTAGACTGGCGTCGCGGAGAAATTTCTCCCTTTGCAAGAGCAGAGACAATACCAGTGGTGAGTTTACATGATCATCCTCCTTATGAGCTAAACACACGAACACACTAGCAAACAACAACATGAGCTGGTTCAACGAAAAAATATGATGGTTTGCATGGGCAAAGCCTATAGACGGCACAAGAATCCGAATATTATACAGTACTACTATTGGCACAGGCTAGGTTTGGTCCCTTTTGACTTTTAGTTTCAAAATCACTTCTTCAGACGGGAGGTCATAGTTACTTCAGTTACTGCGTTTTGGAAGGGCATTGTATTTTCATGGGAACCTCATCCATCTTGGCTATATTGTCGGAGGGCATAATAAGTACTTAAAATAACGATAACATCAGAGTGACCAACACTCCCCAATTGATTACTTTGAGGTAAATCTCAGCCCGGATTTTTATATTGTTGCCTGTTTTATATTAGGTCTGCTGTGCTGCTGCTCCTGGGCGCGCCAAGAAAGCGTGAAGGAAACTCGAACAAGATCGGCGTGAGAAAAATGGTCAGTACGGGTGCGGAAAAATCGCCGACGGCATCATCGCCGCTGAACAATGCCGACTTCGGTGCGAGAAAATTGCAGCCGCCCTGCGATCACCGGGCCATCACCGGCATGATGTTCCTGTGCACCCTTGTTCTATGTGAGGAAACGTTGATGAGAGCATGCCGATGAGGCGTATATAGACGAGCTCTGCGAGGTACTATCGTCTACGTGGGATTTATTCACACATGTTGAACTGTTATCCCCGCCAGCCGGCATCCAGCATCTTGCCGGTGTCTCGTCTTAGGGACAGGGAAGAAGCTTCTCTTTCCAAGAATAGCAGGAATATCCGTTCAATCGTTGTTTTGGCCAAAGGAGTTTCTTTGCTGAGGACTACCTTGAGGGCGGGTACTCCATATATTTGTAAGGAGAGTCGCCGACCTATATCCTTAATGAGGACACACAACTCGTAATGCGCGCGATCGGAGTATCACACACAGCTTGCAAAGATGAGTTTCGACGAAATCTTCGATCTCACAGCTGGAGTGTATTTTCATTTTTTATAATATATTGCCGTTGGAGTATACCAGTATAAGAAACACGTTTTTACAATACGTTCGGATAAGAATATATTGCCTCAATCGCGGCCCGCGTTTTAGTTTCGGTTGTCCCACCTGCTGTGTTTTTTTTGCAATGCATGGGCATGTTTGATGTGCCCAAGAAATGTGATTGACAAACAAACGCGGAAATGTGATTGGCAAACGCGTTGCACTTTCGTTTAGTCCCTGGTGGTTGGTGTGGATGTAGCCCCGTCACCGCTGCTGCTCCAAATATCAACAAGCGCGTTGTACTGTCGTTTTTTGTTTCAAGTCACACGCTGTTGCAGTAACCCCTTCACCGCTAGTGCTGCAAGGATTTGTTAACAAATATATGCGTCACATGTTCGTTGTTTTACAAGGTGAGTCGGGGTGTTGGAGTAACCCCTTCACCGCGAGCGCTGCACGATTGACAGACAAACTCGTTGTATCCTCGTTTTGTTTATGGAGAGGGCTTTGTTGTAACCCCTTCCCCACTACTGCTGCTGCAAGGATTGACGAGTACGCGTTGCATTTTCGATGTTCCATAAGGTCGGGGTCTTGGCGTAACTCCTTCATCGTTTTTTTTTAGGTTAAACGATCGTTTTTCGACAAGATCGGCGTGTTGCAGCAACCGCTTCACCACTATTATTGTACTGTTGCAAGGATTGACAAACAAACGCCTTGCATCTTCCGCTGTTTGGTGTTGTAGAGTAACCGCCTCACCACTACTGCTGGTAAAAAGTACCCTACACAAGTTTCAAGACCCTTTCAAGAAGGAGGTACCAGCTGGGTCAGCCGTGAAACCCATTTTCACTTAATGGGAGTTTTCGCAATCGTTAGGAAGTATTTCGACACCAGACTTTGCGGCGGGGCGTCTGGGCCTGTAGCGCAGTTGTTGGCGTTGAAATTTTATCAAAAGAATTAGTTTTCGTCGAGAAATTACAACTCTCAACAAAATCCCGTCACTCCCGAAGATATATCGACACTTGAGTCTTCCATAAGAAAGCCCGAAGCCGTCGTGCTGCATACGCCGCTGAAACTCGGTGTCGTGTGAGCGTTCTATGGAGGGGTGGAGAAATGATCGATATCCGTCTAATCGCTACAATGTTTCTCTGTCAAGAGATGTATCGCGCAGAATATCGAAAGGCAAAAATTTAGGATACTGCGATGAGAGTCACAAAACTTGGTTTTCGCAGCGCAGTAATACGCATTTGGACCTGAAGTTTTGACACGCGTGATTCCAAGCGCATTTGCCTGGGACTCCAAGCCGGCTCCAGAAAAAAGAAATAATAATAAACGAATATTTCGGTCGACTTCTATCTTGGCGTTTCAATCAAATGGTGGCATTTTTCGCTCCCTCAACTTTGTTGCTTTCTGGAGCCGGCTTGACCCGTGTCGTTGTACGAATACAGGAAGGACCCCATGCAAAGTTTCAGGTTAAAATTCACAAAACTGCGATGCGTAAAAACACTCAACTATCACGACAGCTCCCCTAAGCCAAACCAGTTCGCATCGCACTGCTGTTTGGCCGAAATCCTTCCACAATTAATTTGGAGACTCATTTGCGCACTATAAAACTGAAAATAATAGCTGAAACCACCTTTATTTTTGTTTTTGTTTGTTTCTTGACCATCATGAACTAAATCATTGATAGGGTTGCTCCTTCAAATGCCTTACAAGAAGCGAAAGGGTGGGGTGACCCGGGGGCTACGGTGAGGGTTTTCAATTATATATGACGCTTTTTTTCCTGCAGTGGCTCCGTGCCACTCGCAAGAGTGACCCCCCCGTTCCTTGGCGGTCTTGAGCTTTTGTGCCACTGAAATTTTCGCGTTTTTTCCGTAGGCCATTTTTACAGTAGGGGAAGGTATTTTGTTTCGAACCGCATTATTCAATTTTTGTCGGTGGCTCGGTGTCACTCGCGCGAGTGATCCCCTTGTTGCTTGCGGTTACAGTCGTTCGTGGTGTTTAACATTCTCGATGTTGATACTAGTGAACGTGAAAACTGGGGGTACGTGTTCCCTTGCCGTGGCCTTGCTCCGCAATGACTATAGACGCATGATGCCAGAGCGGTGGTTGCACGTTTCTTCTGAAATGGTTTCAGGATGGCAGGGCTCCTCAATTAACCTAAAATATTTGGAAGAAACAACAGCCCTTGTTTTTGTGCATGAATCTCCTTGTCGTGTGCCTTGGCCATGCATGGGATTTTTCATCTTCTGGTGCTGTAGTCAGTTATGTATTTCTCCGTGGAACAGTTTTCTTGATTGAGGTCTATTGAGCTCCCAAATCTAGAAACACACCTCAGGAAAAAAGTAGTGCACGCCTTCATCTTGTCTGGAATGGTGAATAGAG
Source organism: Undaria pinnatifida (assembly GCA_012845835.1). NCBI lineage: Eukaryota > Phaeophyceae > Laminariales > Alariaceae > Undaria > Undaria pinnatifida. The sequence goes on along the minus strand of JABAKD010000023.1, from coordinate 7,438,368 downwards.
GTGCACGATGCGAAAAAAAAAATAATAACCCTACGTGATGCGGTCCGTGAGGGACAGAGTCACTCGTACAAAGCTGGTAAAAACGCGGTCGTGAAAATCAGGGTGCGTTCTGCGGTCGCCCCCCCAGATTTTCATTAACGAAATCGCCGGTTATGAAACCTGCTCCCGACCGTATCTCGTCAAATGTAGTGTGCCTTGCCACCCCGACGTCATCGATAGTTCAATGGTTAGTTCCAAAGAACAAGGGATAAGTTGAAGGTACCGTTTTCATAGCATTCTTCCTCGTGTTGAGCAGCCATGAAACGTTCGTTGAAATGATATCGCTGGTTTGGGAGGGGGGGGGGTACCATAGGGTCAGTCGATAGAGGCATCACTTGTCGTCTGAAATGGTTTCTGACTGCGCCGGGGCTCCTTAACTCAAAAATCGCCAGAACGTAAACAAATAACAATAGGCCATGTGTTTTGTTTGATTAGCGCTGTACTCCTAGGCCATGGAATTTTCATCCGGCAGCAGTTAGTTACATTTTCCTCCAAACCAGTTTTTGGGAGAGGTCTTAAGCTCCCGAATTGGGGAACACACACAAAAAAATAGAGTTTTGCACCTCCAACGTTGCACGGGTCGGTCGAGGAATCTACGGAACTATAAACTGAACAAGTATGTGTTCATGAAGGAACTAGAGCCTAGTAGTCCGTGCGACCACACCTACAAGAAATGTAACGCACGTGGTTCGATAGAGGTAGTTTTCGCCCGAAATGGTTTCTGAATGACGGGGCTGCTTACCTTAACCCAAAACCGCCGGAAAAGAAAATCAGCCATAATTTTCTACTTTTTTTTTTTGTGTGGTTCTACAGTAGTAGTAGCCCCCCCAACTTTTCCTTAACAACGTAATCGCCGGTTTTGAAACCAGCTCCTGGCCGTATCTCCCGAATGAAATGCGGTGTCCCTTACCACCCGGACGTCATCGTTCGATAGTCCTCCGCAAACAAAATAATATTTGCAGATGCTCTTTTCATTGCATCCTTCCTCGTGTCGAGCAGCCATGATTATGAAACGTTCGTTGAAGAAAACCGCTGGCTTTGGGGGGGCCTATCATCGTAGAATCATTCTTTTTTGCATGAGATTCTCGTCGTGTACCTAGGCCATCGTTTTTTTTGTCCTGCGTAGCAGTTAGTTATTCTTTTTTGTCCAAATCAGTTTTTGGGAGAGTTATTCGTTTTCTGAATTATAATTGAGGAAACCTCAGAAAAAAAGTGGTTTTGACCTCTATCGTAGCAGCACACGTAATGAACTAAGATCCAAGTAAGTCCAAACGAAACCTTACGGTGCACTCTCCCCCCTTGACGGCGCGATAATAGTAGGTCGGCCGGATGTGCGGGCAGACGTTTCAATATCCACGCCGTTCCATTTCCTGGGGATACCAGGGAGAGTTTTTAATATATATATATGTTCAACGTGATGAGGAACGTCCAACAAAAGCTTGTTAGTGGTGGATGGTGGGATTAAAACCCACGACCCAAAATCCACGCTCCGTCGACGACATTTGTAAAAGAGGTTAAGAAGTTATTAGTCGGTTTGACAATCTGAACAACAAGGTAAACCAAAATTCCTACCCAAACTTTCGACTTATAGCAACTACTGCCACCCACTCATCAAGAAGAGTCCCAACGTGGTTAGTCCAAACAACGTGGGTGGGTGCGGTGAGGGAAATGTTAGTTACTCACCGAGGTGCAATGCCCTCGAAGTACTAACCTCACCGATGGTACGGAAGGGGGTCCCTCTTGGGCATTTTTTTTCGGTGGCTCCGTGTCCCTCGCGCGAGGTACTCCGCTGTTCCTTGTGGGGTCACGGGCTTTCCCTCTGCTGTTTATCATTCTCGATATTTATAGAAAAACGCATGGTTAGGGTACTCTGCACCGAAAAAAATCGCCGAGCGCGTGTTGTTGTCAGTGAGGTGCAGAGTCACTCGAGCGAGTGATGGAAACCCGCTAGTGAAAATAGGGGGTTCGCCCCTGCAGTAGCCTTGGTCACTTCATAAACGCAAGCCGTCCTGTACGGTGTGACCAGGGTTGCGATAACGACCAATGCTGCGACAGTTTTTTCTTCATTTTTTTGGAGCGGGGGATTTTTTTGCAGTAGTAACCCGGAGTGACTCGCGCGAGTGACATACCCCCTGTTCCTTTCCGGCCTTAAGCTTTACGGCTATTTTAATCTGGTGGCGTGAACCCGCGGGTCAATAGTTAGCCACGCTGCACCAAGCATATAGTAGAACGTCGTTTCGTCAGTGAGGTACAGTCACATGTGCGTCTGGCTCAAATATATGAGTGGAATTTGGGGGTCCGATACTCTACCGTAGCCTTGGTCTAACGGTACATCGTCTTGGCTACGCTTGTTGCAAGCGGCGGGGCTCCTCCACCCCATACCAAGGCTGGTTGTGATAGGGAGGGTTTGGGGTGCAAACGGTCTGTCGGTGGGGGTTGGCTGGGGATATGTGTCTTGGAAAGGACTCGTAGCTCGGGCAAGGTATACACAATGGATTGCTCGTCGAGGTGCACCTTGCGTCTGTTGTCAGCTTGTTTTGTCTTGGATGGGTTTATATAGAGCTGTTCGAGCGAGCTTCCAAAGCTATTTGATGCACGTTTTACTGTATAACCGTACGAAGAATGCCTCGTATATAGCACCTCAAACCCCCACGAGTCGCTAAAAATAGGGAAAGGTGTCCAGAGATCATCACACAGCCTGGAAATATGACTGTCCACCCTTCTAAGTTAGTCGACCTCACACGCAGCTGTCTCATTTAAGTACACAAAAGAGAGACAGCCTGAGACGCGTAAGAAAGTCAGAAATCCAGGAGGCACCGCGTTGACGTTCTGGAAGAAAGCACCCATTTTGAAACAAGGTATCTAATCTGAGCCAGCACTGCCATTTTTTGCGTGATATGTACCACTGTACGGTTTACACATTGGAGACACTGTGCTAACATAAAACCTCTTGATACCCAGAGAGCTGCAATACTTAAATTGACGGCCATCATGACATGTAGTAGGTATTTCCGAGTCTCTGCCTAGACGGGAGTAGCATCCCTAGGGGCACGTCCCTTTTCCAACATAGCAAAGTTGACATCATCGGACCGAATATCGTAGCGCGACGGATGATTATCCGCAGCGTATGTTCGTTTCGTAACAAACGACTATCAATACGAGGCTTGCGTGCAGCCTTGGCTTGCAAGTTTGTCGACCAATCATCTTGTGCGTTTTCACAATGGATGGAGCTAACCCTAACCCTGACCCTAACCACCTAACCCATACGAAATTTACCGATGAGTGCCCTTCAACGACGTCACCGGGGTGCAAAGGTTGAAAAAACAGAATCATGCGTATCTCTGGCCGTTTGGGAGAAGCGCCTGCATGTAGCAAAGCGACCCTTTGTTGGTGGGCAGCGCGTGCACGCAGCACCGGTCAGCCATCGACACATGTTGTGATTGAGGTGCTCTGTCGAATGCCTCAAACACATGTGCACGCAGCAAATCGACAGTTCATTAGTGTTTACCGCGTTTATGCAGCAGGTAGATTATCGACACATACATGGTGCCGTGATGGAGGCAATCGATTAGGCACCCCAACCTGAGCACCAGTCGATGAATGACCTGCTGCCGGCACGTGCGTCCAACCTCATCATCAGACATTTTGTCGATGATTAACTTGCCGCATGCACACGCTTTCTCCAGCAGCAAACTGACCATTCGTTAGTGGGAAGCGGGTGCATGCAGTAGATCAATTGTCGACGCGCGATGCGGTGATTGAGGCAACGTACTGGGCATCCCCACCTGAGCATGTACGTATGTGTCGATGATTGGCCTGCTTCCTGAACGCGTTTCCCACCTAGTCGCACTATGTGTCCATGATTAACTTGCTGCATGCACCACACGCTTACTCAAGCAGCAAACTTACCGTTCGTTAGTGGGAAGAGGGTGCATGCAGCGGATCGATCATCGGCTCGTGATGCGATGATTGAGGCAATGCATTGGACATCCCTACCTGAGCATGTATGTGTCGATTATTGGCCAGCTTTCTGCACGCGCTTCCCACCTCGCCGCACTACGTGTCTATGATAAACTTGTTCCATGCACCCTGCTTCCCCCCATCGAACCGTCCATTCCTTGCATGCACGCGGTTTATACAGACCGGTGCACGTGAAAGACAGAAGTTCTCTCCGCCACGAAAGCCGCTCGCAATATCTGGCCAATGAGTTATTTAGTATCATGCTGACTCCCATGACCAGTGGAAGAGGGTGAAATGGCCTTTTTCATAAGGGCCTCGGGATGTGTTTAGGAGGAAAAAAACTCGTATCGACCAATTACAGGGCCTTCAACTGCTTTTTCAATAATAAACACGCTTTTTCCAAGCGGGGGTGAATTTGGTTTTTGCTGCATACTGCATGTTCCAGTTGGAGGTGTGCCAAGGCATGTGTGTAAAAACCTTCCGGCAAAAAATCGAATATCTGAATTGTGTGTAAGCAGAATCTAGCGAAAAATATGCATCCAACGCTGGAACTAAGTCAGTTGAAGAAAATAACGTATCTTGCCCATTTTGCGTATAAAAGTTGAAATGTCCACACCGTTTTTAAGAGATACGCCCTGAAATATGGCAAATGTGTTCTACGTGCCCATCCCGGATGTCTGAGGGTTCTTCTTTTTTATTTTTGGCGTAAATGTTCGGCCAGGTTTGTCCACACTCTCCGAAAAAAAAATAACGGACGAAAAGTTTGCCAAAAAACCAAGACCGACACATGCGGTCTTCGCAAGGGCACATAGAAGACGTGTGCATTATTTATCGGGTTGAATTGAGAAAACGGTGTGGACCGTAGCCGGGGAATACATTTCGGGTTGTACTTAGGTTGTAACTTGAACATTTGTGTACTACTGCTGCTGAAGCACGCGTTTCTAGCTCACGTTCTATTCGCAAGCTAAGATCGCACGAGTCGACCTATTTTTCGAACGATTGTATTCCGAAACGGATTAACGCTGCAGAAGATCGATCAGCGGTTCCATGATTTGCCCTCCGAGGGTATCATTGTCGCCGAGCATATCGTGGTTATCAGGTTATCGACCATATTTTTCCATAAGGAAGGGCTGTTGCCAACGAACACAACAAATGCCAGGATTCATGACAAAGAAAACACGACAGTTCCAGACATCATGTGATGATATTTGTGCAGGGTCGTTCCTAACGAGCGCCAATAACACGAATCCCAACAAAATGTATCGATTCCATACATACATTCTGAAATTCGGAAATAATGTCCAAATTTCGAAACAAAAAAATGTTTTCTTCTGCAATCCGGACGACATTTCTTAAAGTAAAAATATTGCGATTTGAAGTCCGGGTTCCACTCAACTATCACCACCATTCGTGATACTGTCACGTTTCGTTGTCACGTTTCGAGACATTTGTTATGCGTTGGTTGAGAACAGCTCTCAACAATAGTGGCCGATAACCTTGCAACCACCACCCTTGGACGGCAAGTCATAGAACCGCTGATAAATCTTCTACATTCTTCCTCCGTTTCGGAGTGTAATCAAGCGACAAATGCGTCGACTCGTGCGATATTTGCTTGCGAATAGAACGTGGGCAAGAAACGTGTGCTGCAACAGTAAACTAGTCGACAAATTATTCATAAATGTAGATCCCACACATGAGAAGATCCTCTACTCTATATTTCACCCAAACGCTAGTGTTGGAAAACAATATTTCATCCGGATGAAAAACACCATGGTCTAGGAATACCACACACAGAACGCTGCAAACCAATATTCCACGTTGCTGCGATTATGACTTGCAAACAAATCAGTAGTTAGAGACGCGTTCGTACGGAGTTACAACACTCTCGACACATACAGGCTGTACGTAGCACAACCGTAGAATCCTCTAGCTCCGGGAGCCCTAGACCTCAACCAAAACGATGATTCATGAATACGAAAGAAGATTCGTTCCACGGTAACCCCCCCAACTTCTCTTCATTCACACAAACTCGTCAGTTTTGGAATCAGCTCCCGGCCGTAACTCCTGAACCACAGTGTCCCTTGCCACCCAGGCTTCATCGCTCGATAGTCCGCTGGCATAGAAGACATAGAACGGCATTGTTTTGCATATCATCCTTCCTCGTGTCTAGAAGCCATGAAACGTTCGATACTCAAAAATAGATTATTTTGGGGAAGCGATATCCTAGAATTAATCAATAGCGCACCCAGATGAACATTATCGCCATGGCTAAGGTACGTGCAAAGCAGAGAATGTTGACGCGTGCTATACACACTAGAGGTAAAAGTTTTTAGGCTAACGTATATTTCTGACTTATGTGGTCCCTTAACACCAGATCATCGGAATGTCACCGGTTGGGTTTTTTGCAACATTTATATGTCTGTCTGACCTAGGCCCATCATGGGTCACTTCGTCGGGTTGCACGTTCTGTCTACTCAAAATCAGTTTTGGGTGACGATGTTGGAGATCGTCAAGGTCGAGATGGCTCCAAGAAAAAATAACGGTGCAAGTAGTATTCATGTGCCTGTGGCAAAACTCACATATTCCCACGATTTTTGGGTAAGTAGCGCCTCGTCATTATGAAGGCGCTTTAGCCTAAACCGGCTCCCCCTACAAACCGTGCAGCACGCGTCCATGACCGTGCTATGGAAGCATGCCACGGTGTGAGGTGTAGTACTTTGTTAAAAACAAAACAAAAAAACATCAAGATGTGCGACTCGGTTAATCCTGTAACCTGTTGGAATGCCATTGATTTGTCGGAATATCTATTTCTTATATACGTGCAAACCAACGAATGGAGCTGGCCATCGGGCAGTGCGCTTTCAAATACACCATTCATCAATAATTAGTCTAGTCAGGTCACATGTACAGCCCCCCGAGTGAGAAACCTCATTGAAAAGCGGCAAAACTTCTACCGTGGCGTGTGTCATACGCGTACATCATCATGGTGCGCTTTCAGTTACACCATTCACCAATAATCAGTCTATTCACGTCAAATGTATAGCCCTCCGAGTGAGGAGCCTCACTAAAGATCGGGCCGGGCCGTGTGTCACACGCGTCCATCATCATACTGCGCGCGTGGGACACGTGTCATTGCTTCGCGAAGTCAAGACGCACGACCTACCTTTGCACTCCGTGTGTCTTGGTGGCGACCGGTGCTGTAATCGTCTGTTGCTCCCGATACTACGTTTGTTTGCCGGATGCCAGATTTGATTTGGTAGGAAAACCTAATTCATCCGAACCAATAAATTGGAGTGTAGCTCCATTATCTGCCGTAAGGGTGCAGGCGAACGTGCGGGGAGGGCGCCAAACGCCAAGCAATCAGCTTCTTGCCTTCAATTTTCGTCCGGATTGAAACCCTGCACAACAACGCAGTATTAATACCGGTGTAAGCCATAATTCCCGGAAAGACTCTGTTCTAAAAGATGATATTATATGCGTTTTTAATCGAAACCGTTTCGTGGGTTGGGCTGGCCTGGTGTCGTCACGTCTGTCGGTTTCAGGGTTGTTATTAGCCGATTGCTATGATAGGCGCCGTCGCAAGTTTTGCTAGTAACCAGTTGTTGAATGACCGGGCCCGGTGGCTCCAAATAATCGGAAACCCTGCATCGATATTTCAGCATGTTCCATTGCATACCCAGGCCATGGGATCATTCAATGTTCATCGGGGAGCCCTTTTGTCTTTTCCTTTTTTTTATTTTGTTGGTCTGACATAGAACGCGGCCAGCGAGGAGCCTCATAATAAGGAATGTGTACCTCTTTCGTAGCACACTTCATTAAATGCTTTCCTACCCACGAACCAAATTGGGTGTCGCGTGGTGTTTCGCTTGGAGGAAGATACGGCAAGCGGCCGGATTGCCCCATTTTCTTTGCCGACATTCGTAGACTCGGAGCGAGGTGGCTGGTCATTTTACTCCATCACGACCTTTAAACACAATTTTTGTTGGATTTTGCAGCAGAGTAGCAAACGATAGCTCTATGGTTGGATATATCACAAACCCGTGGAAGGGTCGCACTGCGATAGGATCCCCAACGTATCTTGGACGAAATCGCCGCCTATTGTACTTCAGCCGTGTCCTTTGCCATCCCGACGTCATCGTTCTACCGCCCTCGTTACAAAAAAAAGAAAGCGTATGAATATATGTCTTTTTCTATGGCACTCTTTCTTCAGTGGAGCAGCCACGGAACGTTTTCTAACGAAGAGCTCCGGTTGTGCGAGCGGGCTCTATAGAAGAAACAAGCAGGGCACATGGTCATTAACTCGTGGCCAATTATGTAGCCTATGGTCCCTCTCTGTAAAGGCAGAAGAAGGGAGGCAGGTTCGATGATAAAAAGGACGCTTGATCTTTCGCAGCACAAAATAAAAACGATCGAGCAACAAGAGATAATATCGGGCGCCCTATGGTGTGTTCACCGGTCGTCGAGAAGAAAAACTACCAGCGATGTGGTAAATGGGAGCGACCAAGAAAAATAGAAATAGAGTGCCCATGTCAGATGATATGTTCCATTTGACCGGTAACAGTCTGAGGCCCCTAACTACTTCCCCTTCCGTCGCGTTTCTCTTCTCACTGACGGCTTTCGGCGCGTGTTGCGACGACAGAGGTATCACGGTTTTGGCCCAAAACTTATTCAGGGTGAAGATATTGCTTAACCTTAAATCGAAGAAAGAATGGTGTTGTCCCGCGAAATATATGCCTTGTGGTATACCTAGGTCATGGGGTTGTACATCGGGTTCCACTTTCGTTTTCTTCATAATAATCTTCGGTGTCATGTCGAGCTCTTTATGTGAGGAGCCCCAACAACAGAATGGTTCAACTCCAACGTGGCATGGTTTATGTAACTTGCGGCGTGATCTCGAATGCGAGTACCAATGTCGCTCACCGTTGCGTTTTTCTTTGTCCGGTTGAAAACGCGTGGTGCTCGGCATGGCCTTTACCCAAAACGGAAACTAAAAGTTGCCCCTTCCTCTACTCACACCACCACTTGCCTACCGTACACACCACCCGTACGGCACCCTGATCCGACCCTTCGCTGCTCTGCCCTTCCCTACTGAAGACTGCTCCACCTTGTCTTGCCTTGCCCAGCCTTAGCCTACCCTTTCTTAAACTAGTCTTTCCAAATTGACCCTAAACTCCGCTACCCTTCCCTGGCCCACCCTACCCCCCACCCAACCATACATTGCCCGGCCCCAGCCGTAATCTAACCTATGCTACCCTACCCTGACTTACCCTACCGTACCCTATCTTCCTATACACTCCCCTTTACCACCCTTCCCTCCCCTCCCCTCTCCTACATTACCCTACCCTACTCTACTTACCCTAACCTCCCCTACTATGAGTATTCATTTTGCTACCCTATCATACCTGCACCCCACCCACCACTAGCCCACCTTACGATCCCCCCTCCAACTTTTCCGCCGCCTAAGCTAACCCAGCCCCCTGTAACCCGCACCACGCTACCCTACCTCGCCCTACCCTAGCCCACCGTACATTGTCGTACCCTACCCTGCCCTACCATATACAACTTTGTACTACCAAACCCATCCCTACGCCACCTTAACTTACCCTACCCTAGTGTATCCTACCGTACCCCACGCTTGTGTGCCCGACCGGACACTAACCTATGCTAAGCTACAGTACACTTTGCTATCTCAACTGACCCTGCCGTAACCCTCGCTACTATTTCCTTCCTTGCCCCATCCTAACCAATCATAACCTAGCCAACTCTCCCCTCACGGTCCGGTAGTCGCACCTGCCTGACCATACCCTACCTTACCCTACAGCGCTATGCTCTAAGTTACCCATCCTTAACATATCCTCTTCTACCTTGCCGTGCTCTACTCTACCATATGGTACCCTTCCATGCCCTACACTCTACCACGACATACCCTAAACTGAGTTAAACACCCTACGCTACCCTTTGCAACCATAGTCTTCCTAACTCTACCTTGCTCTACCCTCCCCTCCCCTCCCCTGCCCTCCCCTCCCCTACCGTACCCTACCCTACCGTACCGTACCCTACCTTACCCTACCCTACCCTACCTTACCCTACCCTACCCTACTCTTACCTCACCATACCCTACCCTAACCTACATTCCCTACCGAACCCTACTTTACCCTAGCATACCCTACCATACCCTACCCTACCCTACACTACCCTATCCAACCCTACCCTACCCACCCTACCCTACCTTACCCTAACCTACCCCACCCCGCCCTATCCTACCCTGCCCTACCCTACCCCACCCTACCCTACTCCACCCTACTCTACCCTACCCTACCCTACTCTACCCTACTCTACCCTAACCTACCTTATCACACCCTACCCTACTCTACGCTACCCTACCCTACCCTATTCTACTCTACGCTACCCTACACTACCCTACTCTACCCTAACCTACCCTATCATACCCTACCCTACTTTACGCTACCCTACCCTACCCTATTCTACTCTACGCTACCCTACACTACCCTATCCAACACTACCCTACCCTACCCTAACCCACCCAACCTTACCTTACGCTACCCTACCCTAACTTACCTTACCCTACTCTAGAAATACCGTTTCCTACCCTAACCCGCCCTACCCCAACCGACTCGACCCAACTCTATCCTACCCTACCCTACCTTATTCTATCTTACCCTAGACCATAACCTTACCTACCGTTCCGTGTACAACCCTACTCCTCTCTGTCTCACCCACCTTATCCCTGTCCTATCGTACCCACCCGCGCGATGCTTCTGAACGTGCATAACAACCCGCGCTACTATGTTCGTTCCCAGATTGGGAAAATGTGGGGTTCAGCATAGCCTTCACCACCATCGCATTTGAGATGGGCCTGAACAACGTGGAGAAGGGATCCGTTTTCGCTGCCTACTACTTTGGCTTCGCCCTCACGCAGGTATCTATATTTAGAATGAAATGCGGTACTTGCTACTGAGAAAGAGTCTACTAAGAAAGGGGTTTGAGGAGAGGAAGAAGGCTATAAAAGAACAGACTTACAGGCAACAAGCGAATATGGTTAGTTCGAGTAAGGAACAGGATAATGCTAATAAGTCTAACTGACGTCTCAGGCTACTGCAGACCGTGGCCACGGCGTGGGGGAGATCGTTCATGGGGCCTCATTTTTGAAGTCGCTCGGAGTCACTTGCACGAGTGACCTCCCTATTCCCTTGCGACATTAAGCTTTCGTGCTCCCCCCGGTTTGCCATATGAAATCGTCGCGGATTTGTTAACTCCGCTTCGCCAAAATCGGCTGAACTATTTTTTTCATGGAGAGATGCAGAGTCACCCAGCCGAGTGTTTTAACTTCAAGCCCGGCAGCGAAAAAGGAGGGACCCCTGATCGAACACATGACCTATAGTAAGAAACAGGATATCTGATGTTGAGCGTGCCAAAAAGATAGAGTCTATACACTACATATAGAAGAACGATTTGGGTTTACCCAGACTGACCTTGATCGGCAAATATCGAATTTTGGAGCCGTTTTACTGACAAAAGTTCAAACACACCCCCATTCCAACTAACAAGCTCGGCCTGGGTAGGCATCGGTGCGAGAGTTCCGTTCCCCTAGACAACAATCTCCTTTTGCCCCCTACAACTGTCATAGATACACAGATCGCGAGAGTATAATGAGATAGCATGCGCCCATTGTGGCAAAGGCCGAATCATAGCATTTTTGTTGGCGCTAAAATTACCCGAAATCTTCATCGCTTGCAAACAACATTATAACCGAAATATCTCTCTTCTTAGTCTTTGTTTCGATAGCTCCACATAATCAAATATAATAAGCAACATAACGTCACCACCGTCGACACGAACAACCTAAGCCGTCCCAGCTACGACAAATCGACAATCACAAAAACAAAAATCGTCGTTCACTCTTACATCGCGACTACATGTTCGCAAAGAGAAGAAGTTGTTGATAGATCAACCAATCATTCCTGAATGTGTTCACCCTCTTTTTACTTCGCAGTGGATCAGACAACTTCTGCCAAAAACACAATACACGCAAAATCCAACACATTGTGTGCCACCATCAGAGCCACACATCAGCAGCACCTCTATGACGGTGCACCCACGCACCATTTTTTCTCAAATGCTTATCGCACGTATGTCAGCCCCATCATGCCCCTTCTGGTCCTGTCTACACCATAGAAACACTACACGTGTTTCGAACGTACAAAGACTACTCGGTTTTAATATGAACACTTAGTTACAAGGGAAATGTTACGTATATTATCGAAACAAATACTACACGATATATTCCAACAGTCACCGTTTCTCCACACTGGTCGTAAATGTTGCCTGCTGACCGTTTACGGTTTCTCCACCCCGGCCGCAACGACCTAACTTCAAATGATACACCATTTACCATCTACGAGCCTCCATCCTTGCAACGAAAAAGATAACGTCACATTAAACCAAAGAATACATTTTGGTTGACACGTCAGAATATATTCAACATTCATCTCCACGGAATCCCACCATGATAAGCACACCTCTCCTCCCCTGTCCCGCGACGGTGCCGAGTCGTAAAGCTCAGGCGAACGAAGCACCCAGATCTGCTCCCTCCATGACTTCTGCCGCTGATGGTTGTTGCTGTTGCGTGTCATGGAGTGCGGGCAGCCGTGACGCCCGACTGGCCAATATACGGACGAAAATCCATCGATTCTTGTACTGCTGCTGACATCCCACGATTACCCACACCTGTTTCTTTCCACCGATACTAGCAGCAGGAAGCACCCGGTTATTTTGCCGCGCGACGTTGCCCTACCACACAACCTTCAGATAGAATGCGCAACGGCTGGCGACCGTACGACTTCTCGTGGAGTGTGCAGATATCTCCATCTCTGCTGCCTCCACAGCCAACGTTCTGATGTAGAGTACGCCCACCAAATGAAAAACGAAAGTCAATGCCGTGCGAACATAGATTCCCCCTCCGTGAAGCAAAGAGAGGGAGTCCACGATAATACTCCCATCGCGGGCTTTAAATGCTGTATCCCTAAAACCCTGTCGTCTCCACAGCATCATCTCCGGGCACGACATGACGTCCCCCGCTCGAAACACGCGATGGGGGTGCCTACGGCTGTACGTCTGCCATAAGGCTGTAAGCTGCTGCTTTAAATACCCCCGGCTGCTGTAAACGATAGCAGTCTTCTAGGTTATACTTCCACAATGGAAGAGAGCTACTGCCTCTCCTTTGCACATCGTAGGGGTTTAGGTGGTACTGCTGTAGTGTGCAGCAGGCAGCAGCAGTAGCTGCTCCCTAAAAGTGACATATGGCGTTGGAAGATACCTCACCTATTAAGCTTCCCTGCCAGCTCCCTCTTCCATCACCCAAGAATCCAAGACGATGGCGGTAAATCATCTTGCCCTGTCATACCAGCGGTGTCTGTCTCCTTCTCCCCGCCGGACTCCTCCATGGGCCTTCCTTCTCCTCTCAGCTGGACTCCAACACGGCTGGCTCCAAACCACATGCCTTCCAACCAAATTTCCTGTGATACTTGCCCTATTGCCGCGGATCACCCACACGTTCGTTGTTTCAGCTTCGAGATCATGGCCCTGTTCCAATACGGTTGTCATAGCCCCCATGAGGCTAGACCGAAACGGTTTCTCTAGAGTGAAAGTAAGCTCCAAGCGGGGGAGATCTTATGTCATTGTATCAGTCTCTCATTAGGATAGGGGCAAGTCGAGAAGTGAGTTCGTACGTGAGAGCTCACAGTCTGCCCAGCCAAGTGCTAGATATCCCATGAAATGCCATATGGCCCGAACCGGCAAGAAACTGATACGTTCGTAACTGTCATATTACTCCAAAATCCCAAACCAACCTTGCAGCATTTGCACCAGATTCCTCGCTTAAGCTGTACACCACCTGAAGCATGACGTCTAGGTGTTAACATGTACAAGGTATGTTTAATGTGTGGTTCTGCGGTATAACTTGTATGCAGATAGCCCAAGTTAGTTAGGCGGCATGTAGTCTACAGTACAACATACCTGACGGCTGCGCTAACCAACCGTCAGATATCACGTTTGTGTCAGTTTTTCATCCGTGGGGCGGAACTTGAATTTGTGGGATTCCTGGTGTGCATGCAGTTGAGCAAATCGTACGTACGACATGAAGTAATTGGTACATAATAATTGTGTTGCTTCTACGTAATACTGTGTGCCCATTTTTGGTATTTTGACGGGATATGAATATTCGGATGGAACTTTGCATGCAGGAGTTGTGTAGCTGTGACGACCGAGCAACTAAGGTAGGTTAACACTTGGATAATATTAAACTTGGGTACGATGAGCTAAGGTCGTGCTCGCACAATCTATTTCGCCTCATATTTTACGATTTTGGATTGTTTTTGGGGTGGTCGTTGTGATATTCGCGGTGGAAGAAACTTGGCTTTAAAGAATTCCTGGCATGCAGTTGAACGAGCCATTTGCACCGTAAACTATATATTTTGGTACTCACTCGTACTAACGGGCCCTATCACATGCGTGCGTGTGCTTGGTAATGACGGGTTTGCTATTTTGGTGAACCTTTGCACGCAGCAGCAGTGCAGCTGTGATAAATGTGCGCTGATTAAGTGTCGAGGGGGATCTGGGGTTGATACAAATAATACCTGGTACGAAATAAGTAATCGGCGCATCTGTGTTTTGCGGCGCACTGGCGAAGGAGTTGAAGGGGTCCAGGCATAAAATCACCGATTGGATGGTGCAAAACCGATATGTTCGAGAATTTCACTTTAAGGTGTTCGCGTGTCTGATTTTGAGGGAGTTTGTGGTTAACTTATTATTTTCGTATTTACAAGGGCTTCGCATGGATGCCGGCATTCGCCGGCGCCCATGCTTCGGGTAGGGCAGGGCAGCACTTCGACAACTTAAGATGTAGCTGTCCGATTTGGCATGCATTGAACTTTAAAGTAATGCCAATTGTTTAAAACGAACATGGGGTTATGAGAGTCATGCTTTGACAGAAGAAAAACGTAGTATTATACAACAAAGAAGGCAAGGATAGGCGAAGCACTACATGTTAAATGCGCCGTCAAGTAAAAGTTGGCGTCTATCGAACAAAGATATCGAAATAGAGTACTGTTGAGAACCTGCGTCGCCTCTATGCGAAACGAAAGAGGCCTTGGCATTAATGAAGAGACTGCACTGCTGTCCCCGTGACAGTGGAGGTTCGAAGTCGACAGGATGCAAAGTCGGTTTGCATCAAACGTCGACATGGGGCCATGTAAGCCCGCGAGGTTTCGGGAGATTGCTTTGTTCGTTACGTGAAGGCTGTCGCATTGGTTGGTCTGCGTGGTCGCGGGCGATGAGGAAAACGTAGAAGAGGAGGGCGATCTCTCGTTGCGGCGTTGTCTAAGATAGGTGCGGGGGTGGCTTAGCTCGTACGGGAGGTTGGCGAAGCGCTTCTGCTCTGTTTTTTCTCGGGAAGGCGGGATATATGTGTCTGCTGTCTTTGCTTCGAGGGTGCTTTCACGTTGTCGAAATCGAACGCGTCCCCTCGATACATAATATACGGAGTATCTCTACCATGACGACTGCTGATAGTGCCGTGCGTATTTCCTACAGACTGACATATTATTTACTGGTAGTAATAATAACATACCTTCGCAACATTATTTTTCTTCATCCCATTTATTATCCCCGACCACTCTCGCGCTCTCCCAGTAATAACTCAGATCATCCGGGGTCACATAGCGGGCCCTCCCGCTCCCTCCCGACTTCGGCACGTGCCTTCATTTTACCTCGAGGAGAATCCAGCATTTTCTTCCCTCGTCGGCTCGCGTCGAATTGTACCTACCCACGCTGCTAGGCGTTCTCAGCAGTTGATGCCGTTTTTTCTTCGCATTTTTGCAAATAAAGTCTAATCTCATCGTGGTGGGTGTCAAACTCAAGGATAACCAAACGTTAGTAGTATTCGAGGGTAAAACCACTAGACCACCGGGGCGGCCGGCTGACTATTGATTAAATCAAAACAGCATCTTTGCATGGAGATTACATTCCCTGCCCCAAATTGTATGATATTTCGATGGTTGACGCGATATCGAATACAGCGCCAAATACCTAAATATCAACATACGCGGAGTTTTAGATATCATGAATAACGAACGACCGCGATGGCAGAGCACGGCAAAGCATAGCGGGGCATCGCGGGGCACTGCACGGCGCTTTGTTGCTGTGAGCTATAGCCCTGCGATGGGGTGCTGGGCGGTGTGGAGCTGATGAGCCAAGCCCAGATCTCAGCCGATGAAGCTTCGTCAAGTACGAAACGAATGGTGGGAATAAAAAAAAAGCTAAAACTGGACCGTTCCGCAACTAATGCACAGGCGGCAAATTAGCGGCAAATGGTAGGAAGTTCAACTTACTTGACAAAAAGGAAGGAAAAATCGCGAAAGAGTTCACAATCGTGTTGGTAGAAAATACAAATTTGTAGGAAGCAGCTGAAAGGTCAAGAAACAGGCAATACTTCAGTTGTTGTTGTTGTTCTCACATTAACTCGCACAATGAAGTCCGTGGTCACAGGACAGGCTCCAGTCACTCTGGGGCTGAGGAATACCCTAGGGAAAACACAAACAACGCAAGGTGGTACACGCATAAATCACAGCTGACGCCATTCATGCCTCCACCAGAAAAATATAAAAGTGAAATCCGGAGTCAGTCTACGATGTGCCAGGCCCATACCGGTGCATACGTCTCATTTCTCGCGCCTGGAAAACTCGACTATACCGCTTGCCACCTAAGAAAGACTACCACGTATATATTACACATGGTATCTATCACTACGCATACGCACAACAAGCGCAAGTAGAATGGAAAGAGGAAACAAAAAACAAAGAAGAGAAAGGAACGGAAATAGGTGCATGGGGCCAAGAAAAAGAAAAGAAAAATACTTTTGGGGGGTCTACTGGCGAGTCTGCCACCAGAACGGGATGTCGTGGTTTTTCGACGGTCTACAGCAGTATAACGAACGACTTCCCATACACCCTCCGAAGCACGGACTGCCGGCCAATTACGCGATGGACAGCTGGCCGTGATTGTCACGTGTCTCTGTGCTGGGTGCCCTTGTGCCCTGCCTCTTGTTGGCTCTTGTTCGAGGTAAAACATGCGATGTGCTCGATGGTCTCACTGCAGCAGCACACCAGGACGTCCGCTCGTACGACGTATCATTCTTACAGGAAATGTAATATTTTTTCTTTATCAATATGAACATAAAACGGTTGTTATATATTGGACAGAGTGATGCGTGTACGACTAAACTTGCCAACGGCACTCGTACTGCACTTTGAGCTATCTGCTGTGGTTCTGGTTGTTACTAGTTGCTGCAGTATGTGCAGGACGTTTCGCCCTTCAGCTACTGCTGCTACACCCGATGTTGTGTGTTTGCAAATGTCGTCAGTTGGCGTTAATGCTCGTCGTACATGCTGCTGTTCTCACCCAGTACGTACTGGATTCCCCTTACCTCAACCGTACGACGACGAGCTCAAAACAGAAGGAAGGTGACATGAAATGGCATGGACAATGGCCGCATAAGAAGCGAGCGCACCGGGAAAGTTCGCTGCGAATCTACCGCACTCGTTCATGCCTACAGCAGAGGCTGCCTGGAGTGTCAGCGGCCGTGCTCAAGCCAGCCAACAGCTGAAGAGGCGGCTCTTCTACCTGCTTGGTTTTGTCTAGAGATTCTTTTACATATTGGACAGAGTGATGCGTGTACGACTAAACTTGCCAACGGCACCCGAACTGCACTTTGAGCCATCTGCTGTGGTTCTGGTTGCTACTAGTTGCTGCAGTATGTGCAGGACGTTTCGCCCTTCGGCACTGCTGCTACACCTGATGTTGTGGGTTTGCCAATGTCGCCAGTTGGCGTTCATGCTCGTCGTACATACTGCTGTTCTTGCCCAGTACGTACGGGTTTCCTCGTACCTCAACCGTACGACGACGAGCTCAAAACAGAAGGAAGGTGACATGAAATGGCATGGGCTATGGCCACATAGAAGCGAGCACAGCGGGAAAGTTCGCTGCGAATCAACCGCACTCGTTGATGCCTACAGCGGAGGCTGCCTGAAGTGTCAGCGGCCGTGCTCAAGCCAGGGCCAAAGGCCGAAGAGCGGCTTTTCTACCTGCTTGGTTTTGTCTCGAGATTCTGTTACGTGAAAACAATAATGATTTGGGAGTTATTTTGTCACGAAACGTCTTGCCGTCGGTAATTTGTGTCACCAAGTTGTTGCATATCGTCGGTTATTTGTGTCATGTTTTATATGAACCCACGCTAAAAAAATTCAATTACCAGCTGGCAAAACGAGCAGATACAAAAGCAATAAAAAGGCCGGGCAAGAAACCAAACGAACTAGTGAAAAAGCACAGCAACGAAACAAACGCTCGAGAGTACCCCAAAATTCCAGACATTATCAAGTACAGCTTGGAAATGATGCCAAATTTGTAAATCATCCAGGCGTTGCAGTCATTAAGATTCAACCGAAATCTCCGAAGTTCCTCCTCAACATGCGGTATTTTTGCAACTCCTCGCTTGTCTCGCCCGGCATTCGTCCGCGTTCACATCGATGTGCGGAACGGACACGGCAGGGCGAGGGGCGTTGGAGCCGCCCGCCGAAGGCGGTGCTCGAACGAAGCTATATTCGACCGAGAATTCCAGCTCCGCGAATCGCATACTTCGGTCGAGACAAGAAAAAAACTCCTCACTAAATCCCTGACACCAACGAAGGATTTTATATAGATTTAAGTTTGATTCGTAACGGTATGTTATGCTAAACATCGATGCTAAATGAATACCTCGCACTCTGTCTGAAATTATCTTTCGTACTTCGTACGTCGAATCTTTATTGATTCCTGAGATATTAACTGTACTAGTTTGGAACATGTTTCGTAATCATTATCAGAAATTGAGAAGTAATTGCACCCGGTATAAGTATTCTTTTGATGTTCGGTTGTTTGTGTATGAGCGTCGGTGCCTGTATTTAGTTTCCTGTTTTTTTAGCATGTGAATGAAATTGAGAGCATTTTCAAGTAGAAATGAAAAACGTAACACTTATTGCTGTGCAATATTGCGGGTTTCCAATTTATTTCACATGATCACCGCTTCGTCGGGAAAGCTTGGTAGGTTAAATACTGCAAAGACACCGAGGAATATCAGTATGGCTCCGATCTTTATGTGGGATCTTTGAGGCAACCGTTTTGATCCAGTAACCATATATTTTAAGTTTGGTATTCTGTAGATGAACGTTATCTGTGTTATGCAAGCAGGTGGCATGTTGCCTTTTGCTTGTGTGAAAGTCTGTTGGCATGTTGCTGTGTGGGTTGAGTACCCGTTACACGTCTGCGGTGATGTGGTATGGTATTTTTTGCAGCTGTGGATCATACCAGGATCTCGTACATACATACCACGATTTGCTGTTGTTTCCCTTGGAACAAGTTACAAACGAGGCATGTTGCTGAATAGGTCCACGATTGCTTTCCCTCCTAGGCTCCCCGCTTTGGCAGCGCTACACCCTATGCCAAAGCTGCGTTTGAGAGTATGAACGCGAAGCCCAAAGAGCCATCACATGACGTAGGGCAACAGGTAAAAAACGAACACAATCGAAAGCCCTAAATGACTTTGCACCGATAATAGCGATAATGGGTTGCGGAGTCTCAAAATTCGACGAATGAGAAGAACAAATGCGCTACCTCTATCGTAGCAAGGGTAAAGTTTCTATTCCAGTAACGGTTTGATGGTACCATTATTGCGTCGGATAGATGTAATTCATTGAGACCGCCCCTATCGTATTCATAGTCACCGACCTTCAAATCTTCCGAAATGGCCAGGTTCCGGGTAGCTACTTGGCCAACCGGTACGGTGGAAAGGCAATCGTGGCGCTCTCCTATCTCCTCTGGGCACCGGTGTCGGCGCTAACGGCTATTCCATCGGAACGTCCCGATTATGTCGTTCCCGGTGTTATCGCTTGTCGAATGGTGATAGGCATGGCTCAGGGAATCATGCTACCGGCTGCGAACGTAGTACTCACGCACTGGGTACCTTCTGCCCTTCGGGGACGGGACTTCGCGTTTGCCGCTTCTGGGCAATTCTTGGGTGCTGCAGTAGCGATGGCCGCAGTGCCGATAATAGGTAGGAGACAGCGCGGAAGAGATCGGCGGAAGTACTCAGTTGCTGTTTTTCTTAGCTATGTGATCGTTAATCAGGCACCCCTTTCGAGAAGGAACCTAGAGGTGGTTCGAGATTGTAATGATGCGATGCAGGAGGTAGCATTAAGATAATAGTTGCGGGCCCGCGCAGGAGAGGTGTTTGTGGCGTTGGGAAAACACCATTAAACAGTCGAAGAACAAAGGTTGGCGCGAGATACTTTTGTAAAACGCACACCGATTGTTCTCGACGAGGTTAAGCCTCTTAGTCGGCCGGCCCTGTGCACAACTCAAAAACGGACATCTGAATACGTGTTTGAATGGTGCAGCGTGATGATCACTCTAACGGTGGTCCTATACCTCGAAACAGAGTAGACAATCAAGCGACTGGTTTGGAGCAGCGGAAATGGTGTCCCGGTGTCGTAGCCTTCGTCCGCCCTGGTGCCTGATTGGGTTCAAACCGGTCTCTCCAGGGATGCGCAAGACCTTGTGTAAGGCCTCGTTCAACCACGGCGAGGCGTTGAAGGGGTCTCTTCAATGGGGCAATGGTGGGATCGCTGAATCGTTCATGAGTACAACGTACCACCCCTCGTGTAGTGTGCCCGGAAGTATACCATATACTACTCTCCCTTTATGTAGGATTTTTTCGTGTTTGACTCGTACTCTTTGCCACGCGTAAAACGCACGTGTGACGCTGACTATAGTTCCAAGCGGTTTGTCGTCACGACGCGTGCACGCGTTATCTAAAATAATTACAATATGTTTTTTGCGTTTCTATGTCCCTCGACCTGTTGTGTGGCAGTATCGGACATCGGTGCAACCGCTACGTTTCACATTTCTGCCTGCATGGGCGCAGTCTGGCTGTCTGCATGGGCGTGCGTCGGCTCCGACGCCCCAACCTATCCAAACGCTGCAGATAGGCGCAAGGTTGCTCAGAGCGCAGGGGGGACATTTTCCGTGACCCATGACAGTTCTGCGTGGCCACAGGATGATATCGATAGTCCAGCAGCGCACTGCAACGAAGTTCGATCGATGATATCGACAAACACCACCACGCCTTGGGCACTGACGAAGATCACCTTTCCCCAACGCCGTAACAGTGACATCGAGGGCGGTTCAGCCGTCTCTGCCGCCGCCGCCACCAAAACGAAGTCAACCGAGTTTAGAAAGGGGGGGATCAATAGGTCGGACGACAGAAGCTCCAGCCGAAGTTTATTGTTAAACGATGCCACTAGGAAAAGTAACAGGGAGAAACGATGGAACGCACAGCAGCTCATCGTTGATAGTACGACGGTCAGGCGGTCCGAACGCCGCGCCCCTGCCGCTTGCGCCGTCAGGCACAGCGGTGACCTGCCAGTCGGCAGGGAGGAAATAGAAGGAATGGTCAACGGCAGAGTGAAAAGCCGCACGGATGTCTCCGGTGTCATTGTTCAGACGGAGGCTACCCCAGGTATTCAAGGGAAAGGCACGCCTGTCAGGACGGCCGAGTGTCGACGCGGCAAATCAGCTAACGGGGAACAGAGATCTTCGTCATTCCCGTGGAGAGAGATGACTGCCAGCCCCGCGGCGTGGGCCTGCGTGGCTGGAAACACGGGGACAACGGTGGGCACCGTCGTGGTGATGAGCTGGCTGCCTACGTACTTCAAGGAGCTGTTTCGAATCAATCTGCAAGACCTCGGCTTCGTTTCGCTTGTGAGATTCCGAAGGCAGTACATGAAGAACATTGGCAACCGATCCGGTAGAGAAGCACCAGTAGTTCTGAGACTCCTATTATGCGAACCTGTAAACCACGCGCGAAACCTGTTGTTGAGTAAACTCAAAATATTCGCCGATGAGCATATACCCACGGCCCAAGAAAATACACACAATTGATGCGCTAATCAAGACGTCACGGTGTTTTTCGGTCAAGCTGCCCAACCTTTCAGGAACTGTTTCAGACAAGATGTGCTACCTCTGCAGTAGAAAGCGTTTATTCTCCATGCCCGGTAGGTTATTGTGTGTCGATACTATGTGCAGAGCAGAGGAGTCATCTCGTTTCGCTTGCGATATTAGGATGTCAAACAGCACTTAACAGACCAAGTTCGGGAGCAACCCTTACAGTCCATATACGCTACGATTATCGATCGCTTGGTGTGTTTGCAGCACGAGGCGCGTACACAGTTTTTTAAACGCGTTCCTGCAACTTGAACTACGAATATGCCATGTCAGCGCGTGGACTGTTTTTGAAGTTCCGGCTCTCTGTTTGTCCCTATCGTCAATCCTTTCTACCATATCTCACGATTGGATGCACGCTAATTTTGTACTCTACAATCTTCAAAAGTTTGCTTTGTCCTTGTCCCTCCTCGGCGTACATCATACCCAGGGCCAAAAAGCAGGGCTTGTCTCCCCCTTCCCCACCACGGTACGTGCATTCATTTTTTCCCGAGAAGACGTCAGCTATTTCTTATTTCGTCGGCTCGCATCAAATTCGTGCTATGATGGCAGAGGTCAACCTCGCTTTGTCTACCTCACTTCACTCGAGGAGCCACATGCACCACCCAAAAAAACTTCGAGGCTTTCCACAATGAAGATTTGACGAGAAATTCATGGCCTGAATGTAGTGCAACATGTACATTCCAGAACACTTAAACAGGAGTCCGCATGCGCAGGATAGTTCGTCTGGTGGGCACCCCACTACCAAGAGAACACTAGGCCTGAAAAGTGATACCCCTACCGTACGTGCAGCACGCATCCATATTTGAACACCAAACATGCTGGACAAATATTGACCCAGATCAGCTTTTCTAGTCCGCACACCACGTATTCTACACCAAAAATATCATAAACGTCCCGGGTTACTTACTTGCTTTTTATTGTCAACCTTGTTCTATCTTATCCCCCCCGTTTCATGTTTCATGCTTTGCTTCAGGTACTTTACCCGATGTCAACCGCCACGACGCCAACCGGCACATCTCTTGCTCTTCATTGACCCCAAATGAAACCAGGTGGCCCCCTACTTTACAATGATGACATTTTCCGTCCTCGGCGGAAACGTCTATTGTTGGTTGACCAACACGTACAACATCTCCGCGTCGCGGTCCTTCAAGCTCATCATCGGCGTTTCTTTCGCCTTAGGCTTCTTGTTCCTCACTTCCATGGGCCTCGCCACGTCGTCGACCGCGGGAACTTTCCTCTCGTCGCTCGCCCTAGCCGCCATGGCTCTGTCAAGAGCCGGCTGGTCTACTTACCACGTTGAAATAGCCGCGCCCGAGCACGCCGCATTACTGTATGCGTTTTCGAATACTGCCGCCTCCACTGCCTGCGTGGCCGGCATCACCCTTACCGGCAAGCTGCTCGAAACGTTTGCGGCGGTCGGGCAATTCGCTTGGGTAGTGGCACTTGGAGCAACCGGGGTCATCTGCGGTTCTTGTGCGACATTTTTTCTGATTTTTGCTGAAGGGGACGAAATTTTGTTCCCCGCCGGACCACGAAACGGTAAATATGGCGGTCTGAGGGGCAGGCGCGGACATAGGAGGGGGGGGCGGGGCAAAGAAGATTTTTTGTTTTCGCCTCTTTGAACGGTATTTCATAGTTTCTCATCTGATCCGCGTCTAATTGCCGACCTCACGTAGTCATATCTATATTGTATATTGTTCTTTCAATACATCGAAATCCGAGACGTTTCTTGGGAAACTTTGATACGCCGCTACTTTAACCTATAATTAGATTGACGTGCGGTGAGTGAGCGTCTCGCTGTGGCCGAAGTTCGGAAGTGTTTGCCGGGTGCAGTTTATATTTCAATCCCGGACGCTTGCTACGATAGCGAGATAGCACTTTTTCGGGCAGTACATATATCTGGGTTTTGGCGACTTTTCAACCGAGTATCGCTGGAATAACATCGTCTAGAGTTTTCGCATTTTTCTATATGTTTTTACTGATTCTCCCATCTAACCCCCGCCAATAACCAGCGATGTCTTTGTTAACGAAGGTTTCGCGACTGCTCGGCACGAGGAAGCGTGGTATGAAATCGTAATCTTCATGAAGTTGCTTGTTTGCAAAGGACAACCGACCGACGACCGTCCGAATGGCAAGGGTACCCGCAAATCTGGAGATACCCATGGAAGCTGGTTTAAAAACCGGCGAATACGTTAAAACAAATGATGGGGGGGACACCGTAGAACAACTCGTTTTATTACCTGCCAGATAGGCAATGAAGGTTTTGCGGGTACCACTTTTGATTTTCTCAATAAAGTTTTTTCCATGGAGGGGTATGTAATTCCTCACGTATCAAGCCCCAAACGAATATGGGTGCTAGAATGCGCCATCGGACTCTGACGGTACCGTTATCCACTACCGGCAGATCCTCATGTGAAAGCCGACATGAGAAAGTACAATTCCGTTCGTTGAGTGTTGATTCGGTTGTCACCGTAGCAACGTTGGAACTTGCCTTCGACCTGGTTTCTCTTCAGGATATTTTTGCATTTCAAGAGTGCAGTGTTGCTGGCGTGTCTTGGGACCGTAGCTTACATTACAGCTATGACGTATTGTGTGACCTACGACCACATCAACAGCATAACCGTCGGACGACGGTGCATGTGTAGACGGCTTTTTTGTGTGCCCACCTCTCGCGGGTGTTAGTCTCGAGTAGCAAGGCCTTCTCTCCTTATTTCTCGATTGCCCCGGAGACATTTCATGTATGATAGTGACGTGACACAAGGCGTCGCCGACCTTTGCACACGATTTCAACGGTTTGTCGTGGTCGGCGTCGTCGTGGTCGTAAACACATACCATCGAGTCATCCCACGGGCTAAGAGTTTTACGTTTTGGGCTAAAACGATCTCTGATCAAATGATCTCCTTAGGTGATACACAACCCGTTGGTCAAGATATATTATTATTCCAGTATGTGATTTTTGGGATAAAAAAATAATTGAAGCTTGGTTGGCATGCGGAAGCATATTCCTTCGGAGACATTTCTCCGGTGGAATATTGAGCTGTTCATCATGGAAGCTAGCTCAGAAGATATATGAGCGCCCCTAACGTGGGATGGCTGCAAGTCGTAGTCGTCGTAGAGGTAGTCGTGCTTGTGGTCATCGTCATCGACGTCGCGGACGTTGTCGAACTCGTGGATATGGTCGGGGTCTTAGCGGTTGTTGTGGTGATGGGGATGGTAATGGTTGTGTTTGGGTATGGTCGTAGTTGCGGTAATTGCTGCGGTCGTTGTTGTGGTCAGGATCATGGACAGGGTCGTCGTCGTTATCGTCGTCGTTGAGGTTGTCTTCGTCGTGGTAGTCGTCGTTAACACCGTCGTTTTCGTAGTTTCGTAATCGCTGTCGTTACCCTGTAGATGCGTCCTACGTCGAATAGTAAGAGCTTCGTTGATTTTCCGGTTCGGGGCGTTTCCGCCCTGGAAATTGGCGTGGGTGTGAAAGCCTGATTTAATGCAGGGGAAACGCGCCGCCTCTCACCCCGTCCTCGTCCCGGTGCTAGGCCAGCGAGCGCAGAGCAAAACAAAGCGCTAATTCAAACCACAAGACAAACCTTGGTCCATGTAACGTTGAATGAGATTGACTTTGGTGCAATGCCTTCCATCGGAGGCGAACAGCTCCGTGGCGTGAAAACGGTCGAGCGCGATGACGACGCGAACCTTGGGGGGCACAGACGAGGAAACAACACAAAGAGTAAGGAGAGGGGTGGCGGGTTTCGCGCATAACCATCGCGTGCTCGTCGAGGCAGCACGAGAGAAGAACTAGGTACAAGGCGAGGAAGGAGTGAAATGGGCGGGGATATTTGGTTTGTGTGTAGCGGTCGCGGACTCGTCGAGGGGGCCCGGTAGCAGATCGAAGGCAGAGAATTCTTGATTTTGAATGACTTTGAGGGCATTCGCGTACGACAGCTGATCTCCAACGGGTGGTCTGGTGGTGTATGCGTACTTGACTCAGCAAGATTCCGGAGCGGCATATTCGCACATCAAGCTCGGCAGATGGACACGAACCCACACCATGGAGATATATAGAGAAATGATGTGTTCGTCTTAGTGAGTGACGTTTCCAAACGTTTTGGTCAGTTACATGCTCATGCACTGAGGTTCATGCAGCAACATTTCCCCTGACGTACCTACAACAAACTCGATAATGTAGGCTCTTGGCGACTTCATTGCACCTCACTAAAGTATCCCACACCGGAAGGGGCTTTCGGCAAGTCGAAAACAGAAAATAACATCTGCTGGTGCGTCTAACGGTGCTCATATTTTTTTAATAAGTGACGAATACTATGTTCCAGTATGTTGGACAATGTGCCACGACGTGCAGTGGAGTTTGCTTGGCTCGGACCCGATTAACGAGAACATCTTCCTCGAAAGGGCAAATGGGGTTTCCAAACGCTTGCCTGTTTGTATATAAGAACTACGGGTTAAGGTAAGTTTTGTGCTTATTTTTCAATCGTCGATTTTTCTCTTCCGAGCCATCCCACGATAGGGTTGCAGCAAAAAGTCCTTGAGCTCCTCACATGAAGAACACAACATCTCACCTGAAAAATGACTTCGAAGGCATTCGTTCGCACAACCCGACCAAGCTTCAATGCCTTAGTCCAAACATATGATGTATTCGTGAAATTACTTCATTGACTGGCAGTTCCTCACATACATGACGAACTCAATCGCCCAGGGACGTTTTGGCGCAAACCCTACAACCCCTACCGTGGAATGACTCCTCCGCTCGACTCGTCAGATGCTTCAGTCACCCTCAACGATCTCGTGGAACAACCGTGATCGGAGGTCCCCTCTCTCCCCCTCCCCTGCCCGAAGTTGCCTTCACTCGTTATCTCGCGTGATGTTCAGCATTCCTACGTTTCAACTGTTTGTGCTTGTCGGTTTCATCGAATTCGGGCAAGGTATATGCACGCCCGACTGACCTTGACCGTGGTGGTGGCAGCGTACCCCATTCACAATTATCGTGCGACACATGATACTGTAGATGTGTACACTTTTTTTCTTCTGCTCGACCAAGGCTACCGTAGGGAGGATACCCTCTTCGCGTATTGTACTGGAAATGAGCCAATGGCACGAGTGCGTTCGTATCTCATCGACGAACATAATACCTGTATTATAAGGCGATTCGTTTGGTGCCGTGTATCTAAACCATTCCACGTATTCAAGTCGCAAAACTCAAAAAGCACGCTGCTTAGTATGGACACGTAGCTGAAAAATGGGACATATAGTGTCCCCTCAAAAAAGGCTTTTTCTTGGCTCCTTTGCAAACTTACGTACACCAAAGACAGTTAAGACGTCCCAATTCCCGAGAAATGCCCCCCCCAGACCTTAAATAAAGTATACCGAGGCACTCAGGGACGGGTCCCCGCGCCCACGTACCAGCTTAGGATTATTACAAAAAATAAAAAACACTCCAGCTGTGAGATCGAATATTTACATCTTTGCAAGCTGTGTGTGATGCTCCGATGGCGCGTATGACGGGTTGTGTGTCTTTATTAAGGATATAGATCGGCGACTCCCCTTGCAACTACAGTGTAGCTTGTCAAGGATGTCTCTATGTGCATCTGTAAACAGCTGAACACAGTTCTACCTTTGTGTACGATTGCGACAACTTGACAGTCGTGTGTCGGTAGTAGCGATATGTAGCGCAGACGTAGATTGCAGCAACTAGTATTTTTGCGTAGCAATAGAAAAGAATATAGCGGGCACACCTTTATGTCTCCGTAGCATGTATTCTCTTGTTCTAGAAATATTCCGGAAGCATGATAGGTCAAGGTTGACCGGGACATTTACGTTGAACGTGTGTAGCTTCTGGAAGCCCTCTAGAAGCTTCTGGAATTTCTGTAAGCTTCTGAAAGCGTTTCAGATCGAGGTTGCTGCTTCTAGAACGTAGGAAACCTTCCAGAATTATTCTGGAATCATTCTGGATCTTTTGTGTGATTGGCTTATTTTTGTCGCATTCGAGAAGAGTGGCCCAGCCTTTAGCTCGCCCACCCTTCTCACTCCTCATCGGCACCAGCAAAACCTGACTTGGGAGTCAGTCAGTAATCAAACATCTTCATTTCTCTGTTTCTGAGTCGCTCGCAGTTCAACTGCTCTCTGAGTGTATACCTCTGAGGTAGGCCACACAGCCTACGAGCATCAGCGGCATCTACCTGCTGCTGGGACACAACACAATTTTTTTAACAGGTTATGAGCCTCGGTTACCGCACGCACTCTACGAGCTACGGACGTCAAGGGGAGGTCAACACATCCTTCTTGGGATACTCGACAGCCTCTGCGGACAGCGA
This sequence comes from Undaria pinnatifida, assembly GCA_012845835.1. Lineage (NCBI taxonomy): Eukaryota > Phaeophyceae > Laminariales > Alariaceae > Undaria > Undaria pinnatifida. Next base: position 7,409,935 of record JABAKD010000023.1, on the reverse strand, counting down.
GCGGAGTTCTTGGAACCTCGGAGATTTTTGGAGATTGCGACGTCGTCATCGGTCAGCGGCAACAAACGTGAGCGCACAACCTCGGTCATCTACACCGAGGAGCTTCAAGTACATCTCAACACCTACCCAGTACTGCAACAGCAGTAGTGGGTTGTGAAGCGAATCACTTGTGCGGAAGAGTTTCGAGTATTTTACATCGGGACAAGAACACTGCGGTATAATCATCAAGGAAAAACCACAACCGGAGTCCTCTATATCATTAGCAGGAGCGGGGTGGGGAAGACAACCGGAGTCCTCTATATCATTAGCAGGAGCGGGGTCAGGAACAAAAACCACAACCGAAGTCCTCTTTATCATAAGCAGGAGCGGGGTGGGGAACACTCGGGCATAGACACCCAGAGCAAGAATACTTCTGCGGCAGAAGGGACATATAGTAAAAGACGAAGATCACAAGAATCATCATGCCGGAGGGAGGAGAAGTGATCCCACCGAGCAACACGGGAGGAAGCACCTTCGCCAGCGACAACTCCACGAACCTGGTAACCGTGATCAAAGGACTCAGGAAGTTCGACGGCAAGGACCCTGCGGAATTCAAGACATGGATGAAGAAATTCTGTGTCGTGGTTGGGGCTACCAGGAAGGACATTCTACCACTACTGAAGAAACAACCGCGGCCAGACCCTGGGGACACCAACGCACTCGAGTCATACACAAGAGCTAACGAGGACCTCTACGCCATCCTGTTTCTTCTGGTGGAACTACCGGCTGCACTAGCAGTACAGAAGCACGAGGACGACACTGGAATCAGCGGAGACGGGCAGGCTGCCTTTCAGGAGCTCTGCGACAACTACGACAGAGTAACCGACGAGGTGATCAGGGCAAAGATGGACGAGATGGAGAATAATCCAATGAACCCTGGTGAGAACCCTGACGACTACTTCAACCAAAAGATCCTCCTGCGCGCTCAGCTGAACAAGATGGGTGAACCTGTGACGGATCGACGCTTCAAGGACATATGTATCCAGGGAATCACCGACGAGTACAACGACGTCAAGATGATGGTGTTCCGCGACCCGTCCTTCGCGCTTGGCGAGATCCAGTCCACCATGCGCAACATATTCCTCGACTCACAGTCGCGTAAGGGATCAAAAGGGCGGATTTCTGGTCGCGGGTTTGCCATGACAACCACAGCGACGCTGATCTGCCACAGATGCAACGAGCCCGGCCACATCCGAAGGCACTGCCCCAAGCTCAAGGAAGAAAGGAAACAGCCGGCCGGAGCAACAAAATGGTGCTCAGTACACAACACCACCTCTCACTCCAACGAGGAATGCCACCAACAGGGCGCCAAGAAGCCGGAAGCACGGAAGCGAGGCAAGGCCTTCACAGCATGCTCTCACTGTCATCACTGTTCGGCATCCTCGGACAAGCAAGAACCGAGCAAAGAGAAAGCAGCGATCGACTTCAATCGCGACGAGGTTGACGGATTCGACAATGCATTCATGTTCGCCACCTGCTCCCGCTTCAGGGGACGGGATTTTTCGGCCAGTGAGACTAGAGTCAGACTGCTGGTGGACACAGGAGCGTCGGAGACGATGTTCGACAGCCGTCTGATCCCCGAGGGACGCATCCAAGACTACAAGGCGCGAACTATCCCGAAGATCATCGACATAGCGGGCGAAGGCCAACTACAGGGAACAGCAACAGGTGTCCTTCACTGCACCATCTCAGACAAGGAGGGAAAGCAGCGTCCTACTCGTCTCACTGGACTGATTGTACCTGGGCTTGGGCGTAACATTTTTTCGCCAACTTCACTGCTGAAGAAAGGACTGCGATGCGTGGTTGAAGACAAAACTCCGCACCTCACAGTACAGAAGACAGTCATTCCGCTCCGTCAGGACCCGCAGGACCAAGGAATGTGCACGCTGGACGTCACGTTTCAAGAAACGTCTGCGACTCCTTCCCAAGCTGGCAAGACGTCTGACCAGCCGCCCTCCAAGAATGTCAACAAGGCATCACCACCAGCGGTTTCACGAGCAGTGTGCTCAGTAGCAATTGCTGCGGATACCTGGCACAGGAGACTGGTACACATCAACCCTCGCAACATGGACATCCTGAGGAAAGACCCGGACACTGGCGTGGATTACTCGGATACACCTTCCCCTTGCGAAATCTGCGAGGTGGGGAAACACAAGCAGTCTCCACACCCCAAGAAAAGCACTCGCGAGCTTTCTCGGCCTGGAGAGATCGTGGTCATCGACAATCTGGGACCCGTCACCCCACCAGCAAAGCCTAAGGGAGGATTGTTCCCGTACGCCTGCAAGATCACCGACGACTTTACCAAGATGAAGGAAGTGTACCTGCTCCGCAAGAAAGCCGACACCACCGAAGCTATCCATGCCTACAACATGCGAGTCGCCAGCGACGGGTACCGCATCGAAACCATCCGTTGCGACAAGGGAGGTGAAAACACCGGGACTGAATTCCGCGAGTACTGCAAGAGCTCAGCTATCAAGCTCGAATACGCTGCCACCAACACGCCTCAACAGGTCGGAACATCGGAGCGCGACGGGCAAACACTCTCAGCCATGACCCGATGCCTCCTGAAGGACGGTGACTTTCCGCCCTATATGTGGGGCGAACTCATGATGACGGCTGCGTATCTACTGAACCGGTCGCCGCACTCAGCGCTGGGAGGTACTACTCCCTACTCGAAGATGCACCACAAGTCTCCGGATCTGTCGGGACTTCGGGCGATCGGAGCTCGCGCCTTTGTGCACCACGAGCGCTATCGCAAGAAACTGGACGACAGGGCCTTCGAAGGCAAACTCTGTGGATACGGACTAGGCAGCAAGACGTACCGGATCCTCAATCTGTCCAACGGTACCGTGGTCGAGAGCCGTAACGTAACATTCATCGAGTCACCGCCGCGCTCGGTTCCCTTTCAGTATTCCGACGAGGCACACGGCTACGAGAGCGATGTCCTGAGCTACACTTCCCTCCTGGGGCCCGAAAACCCCACTACTGCCAGTGGGTTGGACTTCCAAACGCAGAACGAACTCCTCCGCCAAGAAATCTGGCAAATGCAACAAGACAACCTCGATCGGGAGGAGCTACGCTTGGAGCTGCAGCAGGACAACCACCAACACTCATTCTCCCCGGAAGATCCTTCGCCGGGAGGAGCCTCATCACCAGGAGGAGCTTCGCTGGAGGGAGCTGCTAATCCGGGAAGCAACGCTGATCCAGGAGGAGCCGCTGACACGGGAGGCGTGGAGCCTAACGGCGGTATAGAAGCTGGGGGAGAAGCTGGATCTGCGGGAACGGCGGGGCCATCTTCGCCTTCACGGGGAGGCACTACTTCAGGAGGAGCTGGCGCAGCTGGAGCGGCGCGTCAAGGTATGCGCCGCCTCGAAGTCACTCGCGCCAGCACGCGTCGCAAACCGGCCCACGATGATCCCGTGGACCCTGCCTTAGTTCCGGGTGCTCTGACTGTGACCATGAGCGACGACGGAACCGCACGCGGCAACGCACGCTTAGCAGTTGGGCGCACCGATCCTACCGCGCTTGCTTTCGACCAATTGAGCACCATCGCAGCTCAATCGTCCCAACCGTGTCCCGGAGATGTCTGGGACTTCGCCCACTTTCCGGAAGATCCCTTCCCCGGTTGCGGCTACATCTACGCCACGCGCAGCGAAGACGCGCAGCGAAGCCCCGCACGGGCTCTTGGAGGAGACGAGTCAAGTGCTCAAAATCCCGGACACCTACGCGGAAGCCATGAGTTCACCCCAGCGCGAGAAGTGGGAAGAAGCTTGCGCTACCGAGATGGGGAGTTTGGAGAAACACAACGTCTACACCCTCGTCCCGCTCAGTAGCGTACCCAAAACAGACAAGATCCTCAGCACAAAGTTCGTATTCAAGAAAAAACTAGATGGACGATTCAAGGCCCGTCTGGTTGTCGGTGGACATCGCCAAGAAGCAGGATACGACTACGGACGAAGCTACGCACCGGTGTGCCGCATCGAGAGCATTCGCTTGATCCTCGCCATCGCCAACGAACAAGGATGGGTCATCCGTCAATTGGACGTCGTCGGAGCATTCCTGAACGCTCCCTGCGACAGGGACGTGTACGTCAGGCCTGCTCCTGGGGAAACTCACAAGGACCCGAAGACAGGAGGACCGATGATCTACAAACTCAAGCGCAGCCTCTACGGGCTATCACAATCGCCGGCGCAATGGAACGACACTCTCGACGCGACCCTTTCGGCGTTCGGCTGGAAGCGGACGCAGTCCGACCCCTGCGTGTACACCTACACAGACGGCGCTGCCATGGTGATTCTGTCGGTGTACGTGGACGATTTTCTCATGACCGGAGAAGACCAAAACTTGGTGAACAACAAAAAACGGGAACTGACTGACCGATTCGAGATGACCGACCTAGGCGAAGTCAAGCGCATCCTGGGCATCGAGGTCAAGCGCGACTACGAGCAAGGGACCCTATCCATCTCGCAAGGACACTACGTCGCTACGATCCTGGAGCGATTCGGAATGCAGGATGCGAACCCAGTGAGCACTCCAGGATACGGAGCGGAGATCTCCACGGAACACCCTCAGGACCAGCTGCTCGGGTCCGATGAGAAGCGATTGTTCCAACAAATGACGGGTTGCATTCTCTACCTGACGCAAGGCACCAGATTTGACATCTGCTTTGCAGCACTGCAACTGTCCAAGGCCTGCAACAACCCGGCTCAAGTCAACCTGAGGGCAGCTAAGCACGTACTGCGATACCTTCGCGGAAACCCGGACCTGCCCATCAATTACAAGCGCGGACAATTCCGACTGACCGCATACGCAGACTCGTCCTTCGGGGCAAACCCGGACAACGGAAGATCCACCACCGGCTATTTGTTCTTCCTGGGAGGCGGACTGCTTAACTTCGGGGCAAAAAGCCAGACTGTTTTTGCTCAGAGCCCGGTCGAAGCCGAGATCCAGGCAATCAGCTACGCCGCTAGGGAAGCGGTCTACATCTCCAACTTCATGGGAGATCTGAAGTTCAAGAACTTCGAATCGGTGCCAATTCACAGTGATAGTACCGGGGCTCTCACAGTGGCTGGGAATGCCATGCACAGCCAGAGAACGAAGCATGTCGCCCTACGCTACTTTTTTATCCGGGAGCTGGTATCTAGGGGAAAGATCAACCTCCACCACAAGCGGAGCGAGGAGCAATTGGCGGACATCGCGACCAAGCATCTGCCCAAGCATCGCTTCACATCGATTCTCCTGCAAATTCAGAACTTCAAGCACTGCAGGATTTTCTTTTTTTTTTCGTCGCCGAATGTCGGAGATTTATTCGTGGACGGCTGGGTGAAGGACAGCGTTTTCGGAGGGAAATTTGATTTTGGAATATGCGTGCACGTGCGCAAGAACATCATCAGACGCAGGAAGGCAATCACCAGGAAGGAGTTCACGAACAGGAGCGTGGACGAGTACCATTTTTTCTCTCCGTATAAATACTACGTAGTTAGTCTAAATAGACATGATGGTCTATGATATGTCGACTCAATTGTAGTACAGTGTTTCTTGGCATTCGTGAATTAGGAAGTTGCAATCATATGCGAATTGCGGGGTTGCACGAGACAAAGTTGTTTTTCCGTTGAACACATCGACTGGTTGTCCATTCGCGGGGTTGTGTCAAGGATGTCTCTATGTGCATCTGTCAACAGCTGAACACAGTTCTACCTTTGTGTACGATTGCGACAACTTGACAGTCGTGTGTCGGTAGTAGCGATATGTAGCGCAGACGTAGATTGCAGCAACTAGTATTTTTGCGTAGCAGTAGAAAAGAATATAGCGGGCACACCTTTATGTCTCCGTAGCATGTATTCTCTTGTTCTAGAAATATTCCGGAAGCATGATAGGTCAAGGTTGACCGGGACAGTTACGTTGAACGTGTGTAGCTTCTGGAAGCCCTCTAGAAGCTTCTGGAATTTCTGTAAGCTTCTGAAAGCGTTTCAGATCGAGGTTGCTGCTTCTAGAACGTAGGAAACCTTCCAGAATTATTCTGGAATCATTCTGGATCTTTTGTGTGATTGGCTTATTTTTGTCGCATTCGAGAAGAGTGGCCCAGCCTTTAGCTCGCCCACCCTTCTCACTCCTCATCGGCACCAGCAAAACCTGACTTGGGAGTCAGTCAGTAATCAAACATCTTCATTTCTCTGTTTCTGAGTCGCTCGCAGTTCGACTGCTCTCTGAGTGTATACCTCTGAGGTAGGCCACACAGCCTACGAGCATCAGCGGCATCTACCTGCTGCTGGGACACAGCGCATTATTTTTAACATAGCTATCAGGGGCAGCAGGGTGATGTTAGTCAGCCTGTGCGCGGAAACTCTAAAACCCGTTTCTGAGGGGGACAAAACCTGACAGCTGTGGATGGAAATGCATCCGTTTATCAAGTGAATCCTGTAGGTCGAATAACCCGTGATGGGAGGGCGGAGTTTTGAAGGACGTGGTTTTGATCAAAAGAGAGCGGGGTTAGAAACGGGGCGGAAGGGCGGGGGGGGGGCGGGCGGGCAATTTGTGCGTGGAAGCTAAAAATCCTTCAAGGGGATAAATCTGACGGTTTTAGGAAAAACACAATAGTAATTAAATGCACCATTTTATCATGGGAGGGGGTTGGGGCGGGGGCGGGGCGGGGGGGGCCGCCCAATCTGTGCGTGGAAACCATACATTCTTTGAAGGGAATAAATGTGACTGTTTTGGAAAGAATGCATCAGTTTATCATGCATATCCTGGGGTAAGTCGTACAATCAGCGAGTAGAGGGCGAAGTGTTCGAGGGGGTGAGGTTGGGATGGGGTTAGGTGGTGGGGAGGTGGGGGGATATTATGCAGCAGACTCTTCGCAAGAATATATTCACTTGGTAGTATTTAATATCGATTCGTGATTTTACAATGTTTTGCCGTATCCGTAAGACTGAAAAGGGTTAGTTTCTCGTGCATGCGACCCCGAACCATGGCAAAACGAAATATAAATATGGCTCCGGTACCGCAGTCATAACCGCAGTCCTAACCGTAGTCCTAACCGTAGTCCTAACCGTAATCACGTTCGCTCCTCACTTAATCAACTATGTTCACATCTATATGCCAAACACAAATATATATAGAAATAATTGATTTGGGACAAACCAAACGTGATACCCATGGAATAATCCGATATATCCAGACGTAAACTCTTTTCGAAGATTTTTGGGGAAGGAAACCCGTCGTTCAGGAAAACATTCCGCCAAAAACGTTTTAACCGTGTCGTGCCGTGCGTAGCGCGTTTTTGTTTTGTTTTCCATATTTAGTAAACTCTCCCTACTAAATAAAGGCAGTGATCCCAGGTTGTAGATGCTCCAGTCACTCTGGAGTGGAAGAGACCACCTGTTAAAGCAAACAAACAAATAGAACTAGCAAACGTCGGCCATACCCGGCGCCTACGTGGCCAAGATCGGGTACCACGCCTCCCCCACCGCAAGCGTCCGTTCCTGAGTCTCGTGTTGCAGAGAGAAAAGAAGCCCCGTTTGTCGAAAACAGAAGCGGTGTGATTTCATTTGGTGTTTGGCCGAAAATTGTTCTGGTACCACTCTGTTGAATGATGCATTCTACTGACGACGGGGTTCGTTTCTTTTTAACTCCACGGTGCTGTGGCTCGACCAAGGATTCGTTAGGGGGATCACATCCGAACGATCATGTGGATCTAACGGTTTCATGCAACATTGTCACGTAGATGTAAATGCATATGATCTGCGGAAATGGTTGATGATTCATCATGTTCTCCGATGAGGAGTTCTTGGTATGTTTTGGCATGTCTGGTGGTTCCAGTTTATCTTATTGGTTGAATCGTGCCCTATCGGGCCTGTGTGATTGTTGGAGTGTGTTTTGTATGCGTGTACGAGGACCGTACGGTAATGGACACAAAATACATTTTGTACATGTTCTTCTGCGTCATCTGATGGTGTGCTCTGGCTGCCTTTGTTATACCGCGTGACCCAATCTGACCCGTGTTGAAATCATCCCCCCACGCTAGCGTCCCTGGAGCTGGCAGCTTTCACGGGCGGAGCTGGTGGATAACGTTCGGGAATTATTGGCAGAGTCTAGTCATGGAAGTGGTGGTGAAGAAAACGGCAATTATCGTAACCAACAAAGCATGGCAAGCCAGACAAAACATCGTTGAGACCGGTATGCACAGGATGCAAAGACGTAGTGGCGTGGGCTGCTGGTGCTGCGGCGGCGGCGACGACTGCGGCGTCGATTTTTGCATCGACCGCTGCTGCGGCAGCGATGTCTGCCCTTATCCCTGTGCCTGTTTTCCGACCATCTCACCATCCTCCGGCTTGAAACCTGTTTCTTTCACGACAACCGCCAAACCTTCCTTCCCAGCCGTCTCTTACGGGACACCTTCCATCTCGACTTGATTGCTTCTGGGGCGACGGCCGCGACGGCGCCGGCGTCTCCGAGGACATTCGGTCTGGCCACCAATCTGACAAGGCGGTGCACAGCAGTGGCAGCGGTAGCGTCCTTGTTGCTTGGGCCAGTGACACCACTTCTTCCTAATTTCCTCCGCGCCCTACCTCCATCAACATTAACTGCTGATCACTACACCCAGATCCTCCGCCTCTACCTTATCCTATCAGGTCTCCAGCGTTGGTTGCGTTCCAATTACCTCAGGCCGCTGACGTTGGCGAACTGCGCGTTTCGGCACATGGCCTATGCGACGGGATTTGGCGGCCTCATCTCCCCCGCTATTTTTCCGCGTCGGCTCCTCTTGCCATTTCTTGCTCGAACATTGCGTCAGAGACAGGAGCGTTTTTAGCGGTGGCTCGGATTCACTCGGGCGAGTGATCCCCCCGTTCCTCGGCGCGATGCGAAGCTTTCGAGCCGTTCGTTGTAGTCTTGCTATACTATGGAATCCGCAATGAGATCGTTGGCTGCGCCAAGTATAAGGGGCGAAACTCCTTTCGCAAGTGAGAAATCTCGCTTGTCTTGCGAGCGGCTCAAGTCCGGTGGGGAAGTGTGGGTAACCTCCGGCATTTCCTTGGATACGTGTACGCAAAAATGCTGTTGGAACACACCTGTACAATAACTTTTATTGTAATGCGTTCGATATTTTTTTCGGATGTTTTTGCACAACGGTAAACAACTGAGGCTGTTTGTCATTGAGGGGCCTATGCACAGTAAATGATACGAGCAAAGTATCAAGGCGTTCTTGTAATGGCTCCAGCATTTGCAATAGGGTCGTTCCACGGTAGCCCCCTCAATGTTTCCTTAACGAAATCGGCGGTTTTGGGGGGGGGCTATCATACTATCAGTCAACATACGGCAGGCAATGCAAGCTATATGCGCGTATCTTACAGGCACCTGCATTGGAAGAGTGTGGGCACTGTAAAATGTACGATCTATCAACAGTATCACGAGCTACCTGGTGTCAAGGATGCCCCAATCGCCAATTTATATTGGTCATGCCTTCCCTGTGGAGCCCCTAGAGAGACAATGCTAATACTGTGTGCCTCTATCGTGATCCGCGGTTTTTTTTGCATGTATTTTATACGTTATCTTTCACAAAATATGGATGCCTGATGCCTCATCCCAAGGCCTGGGAACTTGCGAAGTGCGTTGTTGAATTTTCGTCTTTTTCAAGAAAGTCAATTCGTTTAATTAGCCCTTTTATTACTACTGCGAGTCATTGTCCTGCACACACTCGAGGACACCTGCTGCTTCGATCGAGGCCTCGCATAATAAACGAATGCTACGATAAAAACATTTTTTGTCACTGGCTCGGGATCACTGGTGCGAGTGACCCCCCCTTTCGTTGCGGTCATAGGCTTTCGTGCAGATATAATTTTTTGACATAAATCCCTGAAGGGGTGCTTAGCAACGTTGCGCCGAGCGAATCGCACAACTCGTCTTTGTCACGGAGCTACCGAGTCACTCGGGACTATGGCTCGGAATAAGTAGTGAAAATTGTGGTGTATCCCTTACCGTACGTAGGGTTGATCAATACCAGGGTAGCACTTTTCGGTCGAAATATTTGCCGCCTATGGGGATTCCCCAGCCCACTCGACATCACGTTCTCAACACATATGTTTTTTTTTTTTTAACATACAAGTATCTAGGCCGTGAATGTGTTGATCGGGTTGTGTACACACTTCCGTATATTTTCCCAAGATTTGTTTTTCGGTGGGGTATGCAGACAAAAAGCTCTTCGGTTTAGAGATGTGTTAGTTGCATGCCACCTCTCAGCGCTGACACGTACATGGACGGATGTGGAACCAGCAAGACTTTCAGATGTTAACAAAAAACTCATGTGTACTATCGACCCTCCGGGACCGTCGAGTGAGGCAAGGCGTATCGCACGGCAAAGCACCATACGCGCCAGCAGATTACCCACCCCAGTATACTCATATTCCCCTCTGTGCGGCACGTTCTTATCCCTACATGCCCACTACAAGAACCCCTTATATTACATCAAGTACAAAACTCCCTATTCTCCGATGGAACATCTTCGCCGTAAACCAGAGGACAACGAACAAGATGTCGAAAGAAAAATCGAGCTGTGCTTCTCTTCTGCCACAGCAAGCGTCCCAAGCACCTTCTTATATTAGCAGAGACAACCGCGGGTGCTGCTCTGGAGACGTTGATGACACAGGCGGAGGTTTATATCTCCTCGGGTGAGGGCCAAGGCGACGACGGTAGGGGCTTCCCTTTCGCGACGTCCACTTTGTGGCCGATACTCGGGCTCGCGACTCTCCCCTGTTCCTTTGAGGCCTTGATAAGCTCCATTCCCGTCAATTTTGTCATCTTTGCGATCTGAAATCCGGATCAGAATGGTTGGCTACACGTGGAGGCAAAAAAGCATCGGCTATTATTTAAATAGATATATACTGAGTATACATTCATTGGGGTACGCGGTCACTTGTTCGACAAGAGAGTGGCTCCAACCCAGCAGCGAGAGAAGGGTGTAACCCCGAAACCGGCGGAGCCTTGGTCACATGTTATACCATACACGCGGTAGAGGTGCACCCCTCTACTGTGAAGCTTTTGTGCTTGGTGTATGGTGTGGCCCACGCTGAGATAGGGGTGCGTAGCTCAGATTCTTAAACAAACGTTGGTCTGGTCCTTATCCCAATCTAAGGCTTCCTGTTGCTAATAGGTAGTTTGTTTCGTGGAAATGGTCTGTGGGCGGGTGTGGTCGGGGAGGGGCGGGGGGGATTTGGCTTGGAAATTACTCGGAAGACGTATTGAAAGGCAGTGCTCATCGAGGTGCAATTGCATATTCTGTTGTTGTTGCCAGGTCGTGTACCTGGGTGGGGTTTAGGGCACCTCAAGCGAGGACAGAGCCTCCGAAAATAACCAGTGCACCCCTTGGATCACCGTACAACGCATGCATGCGTCGACTACAGCACAGGCCATATACAAGTAGCAACAAACTGTGTGCAAAGAGCATCACACACCGTAAAAAGGTTTCCATGGTCCAAAATAATCGGATGATTTGACAGCTGACGTATGTGGATAAACATATTTTTTGAATGAAAAATATCACTTCTGTGAGATAGACAAAATTGGATTTTTGATTAAAACACTAAATGGAGCCAGCCCGAGATTTGTAGCGAAGTTATTATCAGAGGTTATAGAGGTAATATGCTGGGATAAATTAACGAATCTTGTTCTGAAAAAAGAAGATATCCGGCCTGAGCCGGCATCATTTATGCTGTTTCTGTTTGTGGTGTTCTGTACGGCAGTATACATGCAAACATTGCGGTATATATAACCAGAAACCCTTTTGATATCCAGAGACCTGCAATGATTACGGTACTGCAGGCAATGGCCTCTGAGGGTCTGCCGAGACCGAAGTGATATCTGAAGGGTAGTTGCCTAGTCTTCACGTCACATCATTCATCTGCCGTTGGACAGCGTATCGTAGCACCACTGATCGATCTCCCACACATTTCAGATGTTTCGGAAAGTGAACTTATGACCGGCTAAAATACAGATGTCGGCGCGCTAACAATAGACCATTACTTTACAAAGAAGCGCGCGCATGCAGCAGTATAGTATTCCCCACCCCCGCGAACACTCCGCCCTCTACTCACTGGTTGTACGACTTACAGGATATACATGATAAACTGGTGCATTCTTTCCTAAACCGTCAGAGTTATCCCCTTGAAGAATTTATAGTTTCCACGCACAAATTGAGCTGGCCTGTCCGCCCCCCCATCCCTCCCGCCCCCCCCCCCCCGCCCCCCCCCCTCCCGCTCCCCGCACCCCCCCTCCCTTTCGATCAAAAACTAGGCCCCCACGTCGTCCAAACCGCCGCCCTCCCCTGATGGGTTATTAGACTTACAGCATTCACTTGATAAACGGATGCATTTCCTTCCACAGCTGTCAGATTTTGTCCCCCTAAGAAACGGGTTTTATAGTTTCCACGCACAGACTGACTAACATCACCCTGTTGACCCTGATAGCTACACTGTCGTTGCAAGGGGAGTCGCCGACCTACATCCTTAATGAGGACACACAACCCGTCATATGCGCAAATGGAGTATCACACACGGCTTGCAAATATGGGTTTTGACAAAATATTTGATCTCACAGCTGGAGTGCATTTTCATTTTTTATAATAACCGACGCGTATACGCTACTTCATACAGGACTTTGTGGTGCTGCTGTGGAGAGTTTTCACACAGGGAGAACCCCTGAGCCATGAACATCATCCGAGAGCGTGGGTTGAAAGCGCACCTTCAAAAACAATACCGTACGGTCTTGACATACGAAGACACGTACATGTTGCATAAACTGTGTCACATTCCGACGAGTTTGTTCACAAATAGTAGGTCTGCGCTATTCGCCAAATCCTTCACGCAAAGTAGCTGGGCCTCCCCACCTTAGCACGCGGTCGTGACCATGCTGCTTCGGAGATGTTAAGGAAATTGAGGGAAGTAGTCGGTAAACCGCAAATGCCCTACCCAAACTAAGCCCTATGAGACTCTCCCACACCCGCTGAAGCGGCGAGGTCGGTCAGAAAAACAAGCGGGCGTGCCATTTTCCACGCGGCTCTTTTCCTGGGGATCATACCGGGGAGAGGGTTTATGACGAGTTCTACATCGAGAAAGTCGCAAGGGTGTTACTGTTGGTGGACGGAGGGGTTCAAACCCACGACCTAAAACACCCATGTCCTGCCGCCGACGCTTTTTGTTGAGGATCAGAGTGTGTTGTTAATAGTCTCTGTTTATACACTCTGCAAAGAATGGTCAATCACGTGCCTGCCGTAGGCAAGCTGAACCTTGTAACAGAAAAAGCATGCAACAACAGAGAGGTGGCAATCTATTTCGCCAGTCATTTTAATCCGGATGACGGGGCTTCTTGGCCGCTTTAGAACCCCTAAATCCTTCCCTATACTAAATTCAAGTTAATTTGTCCTCAAAACGGGTTTCCAGTTGAATGAAGGGATTAACCCGGGAGTCGTCGGAAGGACATTCGAATCGTCACATTATAATATAAAATTCAAAATACACTCCACCAGCTGTGAGATCGAATATTTTGGCGAACCTCATCTTTGCAATCTGTGTGTGTGATACTCCCATGGCGCGTATTACGGGTTGTGTGTCCTCATTGAGGATAGGAAAGGATGTAGGTCGGCGACCCCTGTTGCATCTACATTATGTGAGACGCGTGCTACGAAAGAGTCAGCCGTTTTTCTTCGGAAACGTGTTCTGAGCGACGGGGCTCCTTCTTCGCCTAAAGTCGTCAAAAAGAATAGGCTATTTCTTTTTTGCATGATGATTCCCGTCGTGTACCTAGATCGGAGTTTCTTCTGTCATCCGGAAATATTGATTTTTTTGTTTCTCCTTAATCAGTTTTTGGGAGAGATGTCAACGTCCCAAAATCAAGGGAATTCAGAGAAAAAAACTTGTGCACCTCTTTAGTAGCAGGCGTCATATATACATAGACTATATACACATATGGGTTTGGACACATACGGTACCAACCCCGCAACCGGATTAAATTCCGGCGGTAAGCTTTTTTTGTCGTGGCCGGGGGGTTTTGTTACTGGGTAAGCGTGCGCAAGTTCCCCCCTACCCAGATTGATGTTGTTCCGGTGGACTAGCTATCCAACGGCAGCAGCTTGCGCCGGTAGGGTAGTAACGGGCGACAGCCGGCAGGGACAGCTCGCGCTGTCGTCATACCGGGAACTGAAGGATGCGCCAGCGAGCGCTGGAGGTTGCGAATACAAGTGTGTTATATTGGCACACGGCATGTTGTATGAAAGTACTTGGATGTGCGGTAATGTTTTGGTTTTTTATTTTCCCCCATCCGGCTTAGAGGGCGAAATAAAGTAAAGCCGTGCATGGACCAATGGGTTTGGTACTCGGTTTGCACTTTCAAAACAATCTCTGGGTTACGGTTATTGGATGAAGCACTCGTATACCTACCGCCCCTTTGGTTCGGTTAACGGGTTGCACTTTCAGATTCTTGCTCAAAATCAGCTTTTGTTGTCATCCCTGTACGAAAAGCGGCGAATTGTTTACAGTACCACGTGTCGCACGCGTTCATCATCGTGACACGTGTATGATACGTACCCACATGCTACTTAGTTGCGCGGAGGGCTACACGGTACGGGGGTTCCCCCCGTCTTTCACTACTTGATTTGAGGCACTCGCGCGGTTTACTGTATTCTTCTTTCTTCTTCTTTTTTAAAACACTTTCACTTTCCAGCTTCTGGACAAGACGTGGTCACAGGTGTCGTACTTTCTCCTCCCCGGTTCTTGCCTTCACTTTTTATCGCGCATAGGGTTCAGCAATCCCACTGCTCGTCGATTGTTCATCGAGTGTTGCTAACTCACGCTCTCGCGCTTACCGCAAGTCAATTCGTCCACAAGAAAAAGTCCCAACCAACGAATTTATACGAGTATGCACTCGGCGGGGCTCGAACTCACGAAACTGACCTATACCAGGCTCGAGGATAACCTGATACGCCACCGTGGCGTCTACCCCTGAGTGTTTGTACCTCTCTGACGCATTTTTTTAATCGATATGCTTGGCGTACAGTAGCCAACCATTGCCTTGCGGACGCATGTAAAAAACAATGTAAGAGCACCCAAGCTTGAGATTGCAAAGGAAAACAAGGGGGTCTCTCGCGCGAGTTGCTCCGGGGCACTGCAAAAATAAAGGGCCCCTGTGGATTGATCCCCATACCGTGTATCATTGGTCGACATATGGACAATGATTGGTCTACGCGCACCCTGGAATAGAAATGCGACAGAGGTAGCCAATTGTTGGACGAAAAATGTATTTTGGATGAAGGGGGCTCCTTAAGGCTCGTTAACCAACAATCGTCGTCGGAATCACATTATTACTCTGGTTTCGCAAACCTTGTCAAAATGTGTGACTACCAGGATACGAGGTTGTTCCCATGGTCGTCTTTAATTTAGCGCGAAAAATAATATATATATTATGTGAAGTTAGAGCCATCCCACGGTAGGGTTGCAGCATCAGAAAGTCCCTGAGCTCCTCACACACACGCGAGGAACTCAATATCCCACCCGAAAAATGGCCTTCAAGGCATTCGTTTGCACTTATCGCCCAAGCTTCTATGCCTTAGTCCTAAAAACATATATGTAACTCGTGAAATTGCTTTACCAACCGGTAGTTCCTCACATGATTGAGCTCAATTGGCCAGGGACTTTTTGACGCAAAACCTGCAACCCTTCTCGTGGGATGACCGAGTACGTGATATTGTATGCCTACTAAGAGACGGCGTTGTGCTTATGGGTACTACGCAGTCCTTAATGATCACTTTACATTTTATGTTGTTGGGTGAACTACTTGAATATTGTATGCATGGTAGGCATAATATGCCTGCTGGGACACGGGGTTGTTTAATCGCTGCTCAACACGAAGATGGGTCTCCACATAGTTTCTTGTGTACAAAGGTCTGTCGAACGATGACGTCGAGGTTTCAACGGACGCAGTATTTGAGGAGATACGGCCGGGGAGCTGGTTTTAATACCGGCGATTTACGGAAAGATTCAGGGGGTTACCGTAGAACGCCCCTGTTGCACATGCTCGAGCCATGACAAGGACGCGTTGTTACGTCTTGCTCGTATCACTAACTGGGCATGGGCCCCTCGATGATATACAGCCTAATTCATCTACCGTTGAATTCGTCAAAAATATCGAATGCAATGCACAAGAAGTAGGTTATTGACGACATTATTGCGTACAAGCATTCCAGGCAATGCCGACGGTTACTCACAGAGTCCTCTACCGGATTTGAGCCGCTGTCAAGACCAAGGATATTTCTAACATGCAAAAAACGTTTCGGCCAATATACTTGGCGCAGCTAACGATCTCATTGCAGATTCCAAGAGCAAACCTACAACGGCACGAAAGCTTCACACCGCGCCGAGAAACGGGGGGGATCACTCGCCCAAGTGAATTCGAGCCACCGCGCGAAATGTTCCTTCCTTTGACGAAATATTCGAGCAAGAAATGACGAGAAAGCCGACGCGCACAGAGATCGAGGGAGTAGAAGCCGCCAAATCCCGTCGCCTAGCCCATGTGCCGAAGAGCGGAGTTCGCCAACGCCAGCGACCTCGGTAATTGGAACGCCACCAACGCTAGAGATCTGGCCGGATAAGGTAGGGGCGGAGGATCTAGGTGTGGTGATCAGGCGTTAATATAATTGATGAAGGAAGAGCGCAGAGGAAATCAGGAGGAGTTCGTGCCACTGGCGCAAGCGACGAGGACGCTACGGATACGGACGAACATTGTGAAATCACGAATCGAGATTAGATAATACCAAGTGAATGTATTTTTGCGTGAAGAGTCTTCTGCATAATCGTAAGCTGGTACCTGGGCACAGGGACCTGCCCCTGACTGCCTCTGTATACTTTATCCAAGGTGGAGGCCCATCTGTCGGGAGTTGGGACGTCTTACCTGTCTTTGGTGTATCTTGGTTTTGCAAAGGAGCCCAGGAAATGGCCTTTGTTCGAGGGGACACTATATGTCCTATTTCTTAGCTACGTCTTCATACCAAGCATCATGCTTTTTGAGTTTTGCCAAAGAGTGTACACCTCTACAGTATCATGTGTCCCACGATACATATGGATGAGGTACGCTGCCACCACCACGGTCACCCGGGCCTGCACATACCTTGCGCGAATGCGACGAAAATCGACAGGCACAAACACCTGAAAGGTAGGAATGCCGAACATCACCCGAGATAACGAGTGAAGGCAGGTTTGGGGACAGGGGGGGCGAGGAAGGGCACTTGTGATCACGGTTGTTACACGAGGTCGTTGGGTGTAGATGAAGCATCTGACGAGTCGAGCGGAAGGGGAAAATCGACGATTGAAAAAAAAGCGCAAAACATACCTTAGCGCGTAGCTTTTTTGAAAAACCAGGCAAGCGTTTGGTAACGTCGTTTTCCCTTTCGAGAATGATGTTCCCGTGTATCGAGTCTGAGTCAAGAAGACTCTACTGCACGTCGTGTTATATATGTCCAACATACTGGAACGTAGAATTCATCAAAACTTATTCAAAATATGAGCACCGTTAGACGCACCACCAGAAATAATTTTCTGTTTTCGACTTGCCGAAAGCCGCTTCCGGTGTGTGGGATTCTTTCGTGAGGCGCAATGAAGTCGCCAAGAGCCTACATTTTATCGAGTTTGTTGTAGGTACGTAAGGGTAAATGTTGCCGCATGAACCTCAGTGTATAAGCATGTAACTGACCAAAAGTATTGGAAACGTCACTCACTAAGACGAACACATAACTACTATATATCCATGGTGTGCGTTCGTGTCCATCTGCCGAGCTTGATGTGCGAGCCGCTCCGGAATCTCGCTGAGTCAACGACGCATACCACCAGATCACCTGTTGGAGATCAGCCGCCGTACGCGAATGCCCTCAAAGTCATTCAAAATCGAGAATTATCTGCCTTCGATCTGTTACCAGGCCCCGTCGACGAGCCCGCGACCGCTACACACAAACCAAATATCCCCGCCCTTTTCTCTTCTTCCTCGCCTTGTACCTAGTTCTTCTCTCGTGCTGCCTCGACGAGCACGCGATTGTTACGCGCGAAACCCGCCACCCCTCTACTTACTCTTTGTGTTGTCTCCTCGTCTGCGCCCTACAAGGTTCGCGTCGTCATCGCGCTCGACCGTATTCACGGCACGGAGCCGTTCGCCTCCAATGGAAAGCATTGCACCAAAGTCAATCTCATTCAACGTTACATGGACCGAGTGTTGTCTTGTGGTTTGAATGAGCGCTTCGTTTTGCTCTGCGCTTGCCGGCCTAGCACCGGGACGAGGACGGGGCGAGAGGCGGCGCGTTTCAACCTGCAGTGAATCAGGCTCTCACACCCACGCCAATTTTCACGGCGGAAACGTCCCGAACCGGAAATTCAATGAGGCTCTTACTATTCGACGTAATACGCATCGACAGGGTAACGACAGCGGTGTCGTCAACTACGAAACCGACGGGGTTAACGATGACTACCACGACGACGACAACCTCAACGACGACGACACCGACGA
Source organism: Undaria pinnatifida (assembly GCA_012845835.1). NCBI lineage: Eukaryota > Phaeophyceae > Laminariales > Alariaceae > Undaria > Undaria pinnatifida. The sequence goes on along the minus strand of JABAKD010000023.1, from coordinate 7,391,362 downwards.
CGACCATGTCCACAATCATGACCACAACCACGACCGCAGCCAATACCGCAACCACGACCATACCCACACACAACCATTACCATGCCCATCACCACAACAACCGCTAAGACTCCGACCATGGCCACGAGTTCGACAACGACAGCGACGTCGATGACGATGACCACAAGCACGACTACCTCTACGAAGACGACGACTTGCAGCCATCTCACGTTAGGGGCGCTCATATAGCTTCTGAGCTAGCTTTTATAATGAGGAGCTCAATATTCCACCCGAAAAATGTCTTCGACGGCATATGCTTCCGCACGCCAATAAGGCTTCAATCATTCCTTAATCCCAAATATCATATAATAGAGAAAAACAATATTATGACCAACGGGTAGTGTCTCACCTTAAGGAGCTCATTTGATCTCAAAACGTTTCAGCACACAACATTAAACCTCTAGACCGTGGGATGACTCGATGGTAGATTTTGACAACCACGACGACGCCGACCACGATAAACCGTTGAAATCGTGTGCAAAGGTTGGTGACGCCTTGTGTCACGTCACTTTCATACATGAAATGTCTCCGTGGCCATCGAGAAACAAGGAGAGAAGGACTTGCTACTCGAGACTAATACCCGCGACCGGTGGGCACACAAAAAAGCCGTCTACACACGCACCGTCGTGTGATTGTTATGCTGTTACTGTTGCTGTTGTCGTAGGCAACACAATACGCTATAGCCGTAATGTAGGCCACGGTCTCAGGACACGCCAGCAACACTGAACTCTTGAAATGCAAAAATAACCCGAGAAGAAACTAAATCGAAGACAGATTCGAACGTTGCTACGGTGACAACCGAATCAGCACTCAACGAACGGAATTGTACTTTCTCATGTCGGCTTTCACATGAGGATCTGCCGGTAGTGGATAACGGTACCGTCAGCGTCCGATGACGCTTTTTATGGCAGAGACGCACCCATATTGTTTGGGGGCTTGTTACGTGAGGAACTACATACCCCTCTTAAGGAAAGATAGATTTTGAGAAAATCACAAGTGGTACCTGAAAAACGTCATTGCTTACCTGGAAGGTTTTTAATTTAAAACACCTAAAAAGACCCGAAACATCTAAATGATGTTATTCCTGCGATATTGGGTTTAAAAGTCGCCGAAACCCAGATAGCTGTACTGCCCGAAAAAACGTTACCTCGATCGTAGCAAGCGTCCGAGGTGGAAATATAAACTGCACATCCGGCAAACACTTCCGTGGTTCGGTCACAGCAAGACACTGACCCGCCGCAAGCCAATGGCGACAATTGCTCAAGTCGCGGCGTATCAGAGTTTCCTAAGAAGCGTCTAGGATTTCGCTGCATTGAAAGAACAACATATATGATAGATATGACTACGTGAGGTCGGCAATTCATCGCGGATCAGATGAAGAACTGTTAAAAACAGCTCAAAGCGGCGAGAACAAAAGTTTTCTTCGCCCCACCCGTCCCTCCCTTGACCGCGCCTGCCCTTCATACCGGCATATTTGCCGTTTCTTGGTCCGGCGGGGAAGAAAATTTCGTCCCTTTCAGCAGAAACCAGAAAAAATGTCGCATAAAAACCGCATATGACTCCGGTCGCTCCGAGTGCTACTGCCCAAGCGAAGGATTGCCCTAGCTCCGCGAACGTTCCGAGCAGCTTGCCGGTAAGGGTGATGACAACCACGGAGGCAGCGGAGGCTGCCGTATTCGAAAAGGCATACAGCAATCCGGCGTGCTCGGGAGCGGCTATTTCAACGTGGTACGTAGACCAGCCGCCTCTTGACAGAGCCATTGCGGCTAGGGCGAGCGACGATAGGAAAGTTCCCGCGGTCGACGTCGTGGCGAGGCCCATTGGAATTAAAAACAAGAAGCCTAAGGCGAAAGAAACGCCGATGATGAGTTTGAAGGCCCGGGCCGCGGAGATGTTGTACGTGTTGGTCAGCGAACAATAAACGTTTCCCCCGAGGACGGAAAATGTCATCATTGTAAGGTATGGGGCCACCTGACTCTATTCGGGGTCAATGAAGAGAAGGGGAGATGGTGGTTGGCATCGCGGCGGTTGACATCGGGTAAAGTACCTGAAGCAAAGCATGAAGCATGAAACGGGGGGCTAAGATAGAAAGGCTGGAAATAACAGGCAAGCAAGTAACCTGGGGCCTTTATGCCATATTTGGCGCAGAGTACATAGTGCGCAGACTAGAAAGCCACTCTGGGTCATTATTTGTCCTACATGTTTGGTGTTCTAATATGCAGGCGTGCCTTACGTGCGGTAGGCGTAGCACTTTTCAGGCCCGGTGGGGGTGTGCTCACCCGACGATCTATCCACTTCATTCGTATTCCCGTTTATGTTTCCTGTAATGTACATGTTGCACTACACCCAGGCGATAAACTTCTCGTCAAATCGTGACTGTGGACAGTTTCAAAGATTATTTTGGGTAGTGTATGTGGCTCCTCCAGCGAGGCGTGGTAGAAAAAGCGGGGTTGACCTCTGCCATCATAGCACGAACTCGACGCGAGCCGACGACGTAGGAATTAGCTGAAGTCTTCTCGCGAAAAACTGAAGGCACGTACCGTGGTGGGGAAGGGGGAGAAAAGCCTGGTTTTTGGCCCTGGGTATGATGTACGCCGAGAGAGGGAGAAGGACAAAGCCAACCTACGAAGATAGTATGTGGGATGAAATATACACAGTGCAAAAATTAGCGCAAATCTAAACGTGAGATCCAGCAATAAAGATTGACGATAGGGACAAACATAGAGCCTGAAATTCCAAAGCAGCTCACGTGCTGGCATGACATATTCATAGTTCAAGTTGTTGAAACGCGTTCATGAAAACCGTGTACGCGCCTCGTGCTATAAACACACCGAGCGATCGATAATCGTAGCGTATATGGACTGTAATGGCTGCTCTCGATCCAAGTCTCTTAAGTGAGATTAGATCTTCTAAGATCGCAAGCTAAATGAGATCACTCCTCTGCTACGTACACAGTATCGACACACAAAGTAACCTGCTGGGCATGGACACGATGATTGCTGGCTACTGCAGAGGTAGCACCTTTTGTTTAAACCAGCTTCTGAATGGTTGGGCAGCTTGACCGAAAAACACCGTGACGTCTTGATTAGCGCGCATTAATTGTGTGTATTTTCTTAGGCCGTGGGTATATGCTCATCAGCGAATATTTTGAGTTTACTCAACAACAGGTTTGGCGCGTGGTTTACAGGTTCGCATAATAAGGGTCTCAGAACTACTGGTGCTTCTCTACCTTATCGGTTGCCAATGTTCTCAATGTACAGCCTTCGGAATCTCACAAGCGAAACGAGGCCGAGGTCTTGCAGATTGATACGTAACAGCTCCTGGAAGTACGTAGGAAGCCAGCTCATCACCACGACGGTGCCCACCGTTGTCCCCGTGTTTCCGGCCACGCAGGCCCACGCCGCGGGGCTGACAGTCATCTCTCTCCACGGGAATGACGAAGACTTCTGTTCCCCATTAGCTGATTTGCCGCGTCGACACTCACTCGGCCCTCCTGAGAGGCGTGCTTTTCCCTTGAAAACCTGGGGTAGCCTCCATCTGAACAATGACACTGGGGACATCCGTGCGGCTTTCCTCTCTGCTCTAGACCATTCCTTCTAATCCCTACCTGCCGACCGGCAGGTCACCGCTGCGCCTGACGGGGCAAGAGGCAGGGGCGCGGCGTTCGGACCGCCTGACCGTCGTACTACCAACGATGAGCTGCTGTGCGTTACATCGTTTCTCCCTGTTGCGCTTCCTAGTGGCATCGTTCAAGAAGAAACTTCTGCTGAAGTTTTTGTCGTCCGGCCTATTGATTCCCCTCTTTGTAAACTCGGTTGACTTTGTTTTTGTGGCGGCGGCGGCAGAGACGGCTGAACCGCCCTCGATGTCACTGTTACGGCGTTGGGGAAAGGTGATCTTCGTCAGTGTCTAAGGCGTGTTGGTGTTTGTCGATATCATCGATCGAACTTCGTTGCAGTGCGCTGCTGGACTATCGATATCATTCTGTGGCCACGCAGAACTGTCATGGGTCACGGAAAATGTCCCCCCTGCGCTCTGAGCAACCTTGCGCCAATCTGCAGCGTTTGGATTGCTTGGGGCGTCGGAGCCGACATACGCCCATGCAGACAGCCAGACTGCGCCCATGCAGGCAGAAATGTGAAATGTAGCGGTTTCACCGATGTCCGATACTGCCACACAACAGGTCGGGGGATATATAAACGCGAAACACATATTGTAATAATTTTAGATGACGCGTGCACGCGTCGTGACGACAAGCCACTTAGAAGTATAGTCAGCGTCACACGTGCGTTTTACGCGTGGCAAAGAGTACGAGTCAAACACGATAAAATCCTACATAAAGGGAGAGTAGTATATGGTATACTTCCGGGCACGCTACACGAGGGGTGGTACGCTGTACTCATGAACGATTCGGCGATCCCACCATTGCCTCATTGAAGTGACCCCTTCAACGCCTCGCCGTGGTTGAACGAGGCCTTACACAAGGTCTTGCACATACCTGGACAGACCGGTTTGAACCCAATTAAGCACCGGGGCGGACGAAGGCTACGACACCGGGACACCCTTTCCGCCGTCCCAAACCGGTCGTTTGAGTGTCTACTCTGCTTTGCGGTATAGGACCACCGTTAAAGTGATCATCACGCTGCATCATTCAAACACGTATTCGGATGTCCGTTTTTGAGTCGTGCACAGGGCCGGCCGAGTAAGAGGCTTGACCTCGTCGATAACAATCGGGTGTGCGCTTTACTACAATAGCTCTCGCCAACCTTTGTTTCTCGACTGTTTAATGGTGTTTTCCCAACGCCGCAAACACCTCTCCTGCGCGGGCCCGCAACTAATATCTTAATGCTACCTCCTGCATCGCATCATCACAATCTCGAACCACCTCTAGGTTCCTCCCCGAAAGGGGTGCCTGATTAACGATCACATAGCTAAGAAAAACAGCAAATGAGTACTCCCGCCGATCTCTTCCGCGCTGTCTCCTACCTATTATCGGCACTGCGGCCATCGCTAATGCAGCACCCAAGAACTGCCCAGAAGCGGCAAACGCGAAGTCCCGTCCCCGAAGGGCAGAAGGTACCCAGTGCGTGAGTACTACGTTCGCAGCCGGTAGCATGATTCCCTGAGCCATGCCTATCACCATTGGACAAGCGATATCACCGGGAACGACATGAATCGGGACTTTCCAATGGAATAGCCGTTAGCGCCGACATCGGTGCCCAGAGGAGATAGGAGAGCGCCACGATTGCCTTTCCACCGTACCGGTTGGCCAAGTAGCTACCCGGAACCCGGCCATTTCGGAAGATTTGAAGGTCTGTGACTATGAATACGATAGGGGCGGTCTCAATGAATGAAAATCTATCCGACGCAATTGAAGCGGTACCATCAAACCGTTGCTGGAATGGCAACTTTACCCTTGCAACGATAGAGGTAGCGCATTTCTTCTTCTCATTGGTCGAATTTTGACACTCCGCAACCCATTATCGCTATTTTCGGTGCAAAGTCATTTGATGTTTCAATTGTGCTCGTTTTTTACCTGTTGCCCTACGTCATGGGATGGTTCATTGGGCTTCGCGTTCATACTCTCAAACGCAGCTCTGGCATAGGGTGTAGCGCTGCCAAAGCGGGGAGCCTAGCAGGGAAAGAAATCGCGGACCTATCCAACATGCCTCGTTTGTAACTTGTTCCAATGGAAACAACAGCAAATCGTGGTATGTATGTACGAGATCCTGGTATGATCCACAGCTGCAAAAAATACCATACCACATCTCCGCAGATGTGTAACGGGTACTCAACCCACACAGAAACATGCCATCAGACTTTCACACAAGCAAAAGGCAACATGCCACCTGCTTGCATAACACAGATAACGTTCATCTACAGAATGCCAAACATAAAATGTATGGTTAACGGATCAAAACGGTTGCCTCAAAGATCCCACATCAAGATCGGAGCCATACTGATATTCCTCAGTGTCTTTGCAGTATTTAACCTACCAAGCTTTCCCGACGAAGCGGTGATCATGTGAATTAAATAGGAAACCCGTAATATTGCACAGCATTAAGTGCTACGTTTTGCATTGCTACTAGAAAATGCTCTCAATTTCATTTACATGCTAAATAAACAGGAAATTAGATACAGCCACCGACGCTCATACACAAACAACCGAACATCAAAAGAATACTTATACGGGGTGCAATTACTTCCCAATTTCTGATAATGATTACGAAATATGTTCAGAACTAGTACGGTTAATATCTCAGGAATAAAAAAAGATTCGACGTAGCAGGTACGAAGTAAGAAAGACAATTTCAGACAGAGTGCGAGGTATTCATTTAGCATCGATGTTTAGCATAACATACCGTTACGAATCAAACTTAAATCTATATAAAATCCTTCGTTGGTGTCAGGGATTTGGTCAGGATTTTTTTTTTGTCTCGGCCGAAGTATGCGATTTGCGGAACTGGAATTCTCGGTCGAATATAGCTTCGTTCGAGCGCCGCTTGCGGCGGGCGGCTCCAACGCCCCTCACCTTGCCGTGTCCGTTCCGCACATCGACGTGAACACGGACGGATGCCGAGCGAGACAAGCGAGAAATTACAATAATACCGCATGTTGAGGAGGAATTAGGAGATTTCGGTTGAATCTTAATGACTGCAACGCCTGGATGATTTACAAATTTGGCATCATTTCCAAGCTGCACTTGATAATGTTTGGAATTTTGGGGTGGCATACTCTCGAGCGTTTAGATTTGTTTGCTGTACTGTTTTACTATTTCGTTTGGTTTCTTGCCCGGCCTTTTTATTGTTTTTGTATCTGCTTGTTTTGCCAGCTGGAAATTCAATTTTTTTAGCATGGGTTCACCTAAAACATGACACAAACAACCGACAATATCCAACAAAATAGTGACACAAATTGCCGACAGCAAGACGTTTCGTGACAAAATAACTCCCAAATCATGATTAGTTTCACGTGCAGAATCTCGAGACAAATCCAAGCAGATAGAGCCATCTCATCGGCCTTCGGTCCTGGCTTGAGCACGGCCGCCGACACTCCAGGAAGCCTCTGCTGTAGGCATGAACGAGTGCGGTTGATTCGCAGCGAAGTTTCCCGGTGTGCTCGCTTCCTATGTAGCCATTGTCCATGCCATTTCATGTCACCTTCCTTCTGTTTTGAGCTCGTCGTCGTACGGTTGAGGTTAGTACGTACTGGGTGAGAACAGCAGCATGTACGACGAGCATGAACGCCAACTGACGACATTTGCAAACACACAACATCGGGTGTATCAGCAGTAGCCGAAGGACGAAACTTCTAGCGCATACTGCAGCAACTAGTAGCAACCAGAACTACAGCAGATGGCTCGAAGTGCAGTACGAGTGCCGTTGGCATATTTATTTACTTAGTCGTACACGCATCACTCCGTCCAATATGTATCAGAATCTCGAGACAATCCAAGCAGGTAGAAGACCCTTTCTTCGGCCTTTGGCCCTGGCTATAGCACGGCCGCTGACACTCCAGGCAGCCTTTGCTGTAGGCATGAACGAGTGCGGTTGATTCGCAGCGAACTATCCCGCTGTGCTTGCTTCTACGTGAATATTGTTTATGCCGTTTCATGTTACCTTCCCTCTGTTTTGAGCTCATCGTCGTACGGTTGAGATACGACGAAGCCCGTGCGTACTGGGTGAGAACAGCAGTATGTGCGACGAGCATGAACTCCAACTGACGACATTTGCAAACGCACAACAGCAGGTGTAGCAGCAGTAGCCGAAGGGCGAAACTTCTAGCACATACTGCAGCAATTAGTTGCAACCAGAACCACAGCAGATGGCTCAAAGTGAAGTACGAGTGCCGCTGGCAAGTTCAGTCGTACACGCATCACTCTGTCCAATATATAACAACCGTTTTATGTTTATATTGATAAAGAAAAAATATTACATTTCCTGTAAGAATGATACGTCGTACGAGCGGACGTCCTGGTGTGCTGCTGCAGTGAGACCATCGAGCACATCGCATGTTTTACCTCGAACAAGAGCCAACAAGAGGCAGGGCACAAGGGCACCCAGCACAGAGACACGTGACAATCACGGCCGGCTGTCCATCGCGTAATTGGCCGGCAGTCCGTGCTTCGGAGGGTGTATGGGAAGTCGTTCGTTATACTGCTGTAGACCGTCGAAAAACCACGACATCCCGTTCTGGTGGCAGACTCGCCAGTAGACCCCCCAAAATGTATTTTTCTTTTCTTTTTCTTGGCCCCATGCACCTATTCCCGTTCCTTTCTCTTCTTTGTTTTTTGTTCCTTTCTTCCAATTGACTTGCGCTTGCTGTGCGTATGCGTAGTGATAGATACCACGTGTAATATATACGTGGTAGTCTTTCTTGGGTGGCAAGCGGTATAGTCGGTTTTTCCAGGCGCGAGAAATGAGACGTATGCACCGGTATGAACCTGGCACATCGTAGACTGACTCCGGATTTCACTTTCATATGGTTTTGGCGGAGGAATTAATGGCGTCAGCTGTGATTTATGCGTGGACCACCTTGGGTTGTTTGTGTTTTTACCTAGGGTATTCCTCAGCTCCAGAGTGACTGGAGCCTGTCCTGTGACCATGAACTTGATTTTGCTTTTTATTGTGAGAACAACAACAACAGCAGCAGCAACAACAGCAACAACAACAACAACAACAACAACAACAACAACAACAACAACAACAACAACAACAACAAAAACAACTGAAATATTGCCTGTTTCTCGACCTTTCAGCTGCTTCCTGCAAATTTGGTTTTTTTGCCAACACGATTGTGAACTCTTTTGCGATTTTTTCTTCCTTTTTGTCTAGTAAGTTGAACTTCCTACCATTTGCCGCTAATTTGCCGCCTGTGCATTAGTTGCAGAACGGTCCAGCTTTAGCTTTTCTTTGATTCCCACCATTCGTTTCGCACTTGACGAAGCTTCATCGGCTGAGATCTGGGCTTGGCTCATCAGCTCCACAACGCCCAGCACCCCATCGCAGCGCCATAGCTCACAGCAACGAAGCGCCGTGCAGTTCCCCGCGATGCCCGGCTATGTTTCGATGTGCTCTGCCGTCGCGGTTGTTCGTTATTCATTATATCTAAAACTCCGCGTGCGCTGATATTTAGGTATTCGGTGCTTTATTCTATATCGCGTCAACCATCGTAATATCATACATCATGGGAGAGGGCATGTAATCTCTATGCAAAGATCCTGGTTTGTTGTAATCAATTGTCAGCCGGCCGCCCCGGTGGTCTAGTGGTTTCACCCTCGAATACTACTAACGTTTGGTTGTCCTTGAGTGCGACACCCACCACGATGAGATTAGACTTTTTTGCAAAAACGCAAAAAAAAAAGGGATCAACTGCTGAGAGCGCCTAGCAGCGTGGGTAGGTACAATTCGACGCCAGTCGACGAGGGAAGAAAATGCTGGATTCTCCTCGCGGTAAAAATGAAGGCACGTGCCGAAGTGGGGAGGGAGGAGGAGGGCCCGCTATGTGACCCCGGATGACCTGAGTTACTACTGGGAGGGAGCGCGAGAGTGGTGCGGGGATAATAAATGGGATGAAGAAGAAAAAAGATGCAAAGGTATATTATTACTATTACTACCAGTAAATAATATGTCAGTCTTTAGGAAATACGAACGGCACTATCAGCAGTCGTCATGGTAGAGACACTCCGGATATTATGTATCGAGGAGACGCATCCGATTTCGACAACGTGAAAGAACCCACGAAGAAAAGACAGCAGACACACATATCCCGCCTTCCCGAAAAAAATAGAAAAGAAGCGCTACGCCAACCTCCCGTGTGAGCAAAGCCACCCCCGCACCTATCTTAGACAACGCCGCAACGAGAGATCGCCCTCCTCTTCTACGTTTTCCGCCTCGCCCGCGACCACGCAGACCAATCAATGCGACAGCCTTCACGTAACAAACAAAGCAATCTTCTTCCAAAACATCGCCGGCTGACATGGCCCCATGTCGACGTTTGATGCAAACCGACTTTGCATCCTGTCGACTTCGAACCTCCATTGCCACGGCAACAGCAGTGTAGTCTCTTCATTAATGCCAAGGCCTTATTCGTTTCGCCTAGAGGCGACCCAGGTTCTCCATAATACTCTATTTTCGGTATTTTTGTTTGATAGACGCCAACTTTTACTTGACGGCGCATTTAACATGTAGTGTGCGTTTCGCCTTTCCTTGCCTTCTTTGTTGAACAATATTACGTTTTTCTTCTGTCAAAGCATGACTTTCATAATCCCATGTCCGTATTAAACTCTTGGCATTACTAAAAAGTTCAATGCATGCCAAATCGGACAGCTACACCTTAAGTTGACGAAGTGCTGCCCTGCCCTACCCGAAGCATGGGCGCCGGCGAATGCCGGCACCCATGCGAAGCCCTTGTAAACACAAAAGAAATAAGTAAACCACAAACTCCCTCAAAACCAGACATACATGCGAACACCTTAAAGTGAAATTCTCGAACACATCGGTTTTGCACCATCCAATCGTTGATTTTATGCCTGAACCCCTTCAACTCTTTCTTCGCCAGTGCGCCGCAAAACACAGGTGCGCCGATGACATATTTCGTACCAGGCATTATTTGTATCAACCCCAGAACCCCCTCGACACTTAATCAGCGCACATTTATCACAGCTGCACTGCTGCTGCGTGCAAAGGTTCACCAAAATAGCAAACCCGTCATTACGAAGCACACGCACGAATGTGATAGGGCCCGTTAGTACGAGTGCGTACCAAAAAATATACGGTGCAAATGGCTCGTTCAACTGCATGCCAGGAATTCTTAAATGCCAAGTTTCTTCCACCGCAAATATCACAGCGACCACCACAAAAACAATCCAAAATCGTAAAATATGAGGCGAAATAAATTGGGCGAGCACGCCCTTAGCTCATCGTATCCAAGTCTCTTATAATCCAAGCGTTAATGTTAAGGTTATTAGTGGGGTATTAGTCTGTTTGACCACTTGCGAAAGGTTAACCAATAGCTTACCCAAACTAAGCCTTATAACACTCTCCCCCCCTGAAACGGCGGGATAGCAGGTCGGCCGGATACACGGGCGGACCTATCAATATATCCAAGCCGTTTCATTCCCTGGGGTACCAGGGAGAGTATCTTTCAAGTTCGACATGGCGAAAATCTGAAAAGTTTATTATTGTGGATAGTGGGGATCGAACCCACGACCCAAAAACCAATGGTCTGTCGACGACGCCATTTGTTAAGGTTATTAGTGGGGTATTAGTCTGTTTGACCACTTGCAAAAGGTTAACCAATAGCTTACCCAAACTAAGCCTTATAACATTAACCCACCTTAATTGCTCAATCATAACAGCTACACAACTCCTGCATGCAAAGATCTATCCGAATATGTATATCCCGTCAAAATACCAAAAATGTGTACACAGTATTACGTAGAAGCAACACAATTATGTCGTACTAATTTCTTCATGGCGTGCGTACGATTTGCTCAACTGCATGCATACAAGGAATCCCTCAAATTGAAGCTCCACCCCACGGAGGAAAACCTTATACCTACGTGATATCTGGAGGTTTGTTACATCAGCCGTTAGGTATTTGGTACTGTATATGCCGCCTGACTAACTTTTAGGTTGTCTGCATACAAGTCATACAGCGGAACAACACATTAAACATACCAGGTTGATGTTAACACCTAGACGTCATGCTTCAAGTGGTGTTCAACTTAAGCGACGAAACTGGTGCAAATGCTGCAAAGTTGATTTGGGGTTTTTGAGTAATATGACAGTTGCGTATCAATTTCATGCCGGTTGGGGCCATTGACCGGTCATGAGTTACGTAGCACTTCTGTGGGCAGAGTGTGAGCTCTCACGTACGAGCTTACGTCTCGACCTGCCTTCACCCTGTTGAGAGACAAATACAATGACCTCAAACCCACCCCGCCTGGAGCATACGGACACTCTAGATAAACCGTCTCGGGCTAGCCTCATGGTGGCTCTATGGACCAACCGTGTTGGAACGGGGCCATACTCTCGAAGCTGAAAGAACGAACGCGTAGGCGATCCGAGGCAATAGAGCAAATCTCACAGGAAATTTGGTTGGAAGGGCTGTGGGTTGGAGCCAGCTGTTTTGGAGTCCAGCTGAGAAGAACAGGAAAGCGCAAAGAGGAGTTCGGTGAAGAAAAGGAGACAGACACCGCTGGTATCACAGGGCGAGATGACCTACTGCCATTGTCTGGATTCTTGGATGATGGAAGAGTGAGCAGGCAGGAAAGATTGATAGGTGAGGCATCTTCCAAGGCCAGGTGTGGTGGCGACGTCATTTTTAGGGGGCGGCTACTGCTGCTGCTTGCTGCACACTACAGCAGTACCATCTAAACCCCTACGGTGTGCAAAGGAGAGGCAGTAGCTTTCGTCCATTGTGCAAGCATAATCTAGAAAGCTGCCATCGATTACGGCAGCCGGGAGGCTTTAAAGCAGCAGCTTACAGCCTTATGGCAGAAGTACAGCCGTAGGCACCCCCATCGCGTGTTTGGAGCGGGGGACGTCATGTCGTGCTTGGAGATTATGCTGTGGAGACGACAGCGTTTTAGTGATACTGCAGTTAAAGCCCGCGATGGAAGTATAATCGTGGGCGCCCTCTTTGGACGCCACGAAAGGAAGATCTATGTTCGCACGGCATTGATTTTCGTTTTCATTTGCTGGACGTACTCAGGCAGCAGATATGGGGTTTTCTGCACATTTCCCGACGATTCGTACGGCCGATAGATGTTGCGCAGTCTAGCTGGGGGTTGTGTGGTATGCAACGTCGCGCGGCAGAATAACCGGGTGCTTCCTGCTGCTAGTATCGTTGGAAAGAAACAGAGGGGGGTAATCGTGGGCTGTCTGCAGCAGTACAAGTATCGATAGATTTTCGTCCGTTTGGCGGCCAGTCGGGCGTCATGGCTGCCCGCACACTTCCATGATACGAAACAGCAACAACCATCAGCGGCAGAAGCCATGGAGGGAGCAGATCTGGGTGCCTCGTCAGCCAGAGCTTTATGGCTCAGTACCGTCGCGGGACGGGGGAGTAGAGGTGTGCTCATCATAGTGGGATTCCGTGGGGATGAATGCTGAATACATTCTGACCTGTCAATCGAAAATCATTTTGGTTTAATGTGACGTTTTCTTTTTCGCAGCAAGGATGGAGGCTTGTAGATAGTAGACGATGTATCATTAGACGTTAATTCGTTGCCGCCGTGGTGGAGAAACAGGGAACGGTCAGCAGGCATCATTTACGACCAGTGTGGAGAAACGGTGAATGTTGGAATATATCGGCAATATTCGTTTCGATAATAATCGTAACATTTTTTGCCTAGTAGCTTTTTACTAAGTGTGCATATTAAAACCACGCAGTGTGCATATTAAAACCACACAGTCTTCGTACGTTCGAAAACCTCGTAGTGTTTCTATGGTGTAGACAGGACCAGAAGGGGCATGGTGCAGCTGATATACGTGCGTTAAAGTTTTGAGAAAATTTGGTGCGTGGGTGAACCGTGATAGAGGTGCTGCTTATGTGTGGCATTGATGGTGGCACACAATGTGTTGAAATTTGCGTGTATCATTTTTTTGGCAGGAGTCGTCTGATCGACTGCGAAGTAAAATGAGGGTGAACACATTCAGGAATGATTGGTTGATCTACCAACAGCTCTATCTCTTTGCGAACATGCAGTCGCGATGGAACAGTGAACGACGATTTTTTTTTTGCGATTGTCGATTTTTCGTAGCTGGGAGGGCTTATTATGTTGTTCGTGTCGACGGTGGTGACGTTATATTGCTCTTTGTATTTGATTATGTAGAGCGATCGAAACCAAGACAAAGAAGGGAGAATTTTCGGTTTTATTGTTGTTGGCAAGCGATGAAGATTTCGGGTAATTTTATCGCAAAAAAAAATGCTATGATTCGTCCTTTACCACAATGGGCGTACGCTATCTCGATATACTGTCGCGATCTGTGTATCTATGGCAGGTGTAGGGGGGAAAAGAAAAATGTTGTCCTGGGGAACAAGGCTCTCGCACCGATGCTTAGCCAGGCCGAGCTTCTCAGTTAGGATGGGGGTGTGTTTGCACCTACTTCAGAAAAACAGCTCAAATATTCGTTATTTTCCTATTAAGGTCAGTCTGGTTTAAACCCAAATCTTTCTTCTTTATGTAGTATATAGACTGTATCTTGCTAGCATGTTTAGTATCAGATGTCCTGTTTCTTACTACAGGTCATGGGTTCGATCAGAGGTCCCTCCTTTTTCGCTGCCAGTCTTGGAGCTAAACCACTCGGCTGGGTGACTCTGCATCTCTCTCTATGAAGGAAAAAGTTAGGCCCATTTTGGCGAAGCGGAGTTAACAATTCCACAACGATTTCACATGGCAAACCGAGAGGAACACGAAAGCTCAATGTCGCAAGGGAATAAGGGGGTCACTCGTGCAAGTGACTCCGAGCGACTGCAAAAATGAGGCCTCACGAACGACCCCCCCCACGCGTAGCCAAGGTCTGCAGTAGCCTGAGGCGTTAGTTCGACTGATTCGTATTTTCCTGTTCCTTACTCAAACTAACCATATTCGCTTGTTGCCTGTAAGTCTGTTTTCAAGCCTTCTTTCTCTTCTCAGCCCATTTCTAAGTGGCCTCTTTCTCAGTAGCAAGTACCGCACCTCAATCTACATGTAGATACGTGCTTGAGGGCGAAGCCATAGTAGTAGGCGGCGAAAACGGATGCCTTCTCCACGTCGTTTAGGCCCTTCTCAAAAGCGATGGTCGTGAAGGCTATGCTGAACCCCACATTTTCCCAATCTGGGAACGAACATAGGTAGCGCGGTTGGTTAGGCACGTTCAGAAGCAACGCGCGGGCGGGTAGGATGGGACAGGGCTAAATTGGGTGAGACAGAGAGGAGTACAGTTGTACACGGAATTGTAGGTAAGGGTATGGTGTAGGGTAAGATAGGATAGGGAAGGGTAGGGTAGGGTGGAGTTGGATGGAGTCGGTTGGGGTGGGGCGGGGTAGGGTAGGCAACGGAAGGGTGAGGTAAGGTAAGACAGAGTAGGGTAAATCTGGGTTGGGTTTGGTATGGTAGGGTAGGGTAGGGTAGGGTAAAGTGTGGGAGGGTAGGTTAAGGTAGGATAGGGTAAGATAGGATAGGGTAGGGTAGGGTAAGGTAGGGTAGCGTAAGGTATGGTAGGGTGCGGTAGGGTATGGTAGGGTATGGTAGGGTAGGGTAGTGGGGTAGGGTAGGGTAGGGTAGGGTACGGTAGGCTAGGGTAGGGTAGGGTAGGGTAGGGTAGGGTAGGGTAGGGTAGGGTAGGGTAGGGTAGGGTAGGGTAGGGTAGGGTAGGGAAGGGTAGGGTAGGGTAGGGGGGTAGGGTAAGGTAGGGTAGCGTAAGGTATGGTAGGGTGCGGTAGGGTATGGTAGGGTATGGTAGGGTAGGGTAGTGGGGTAGGGTAGGGTAGGGTAGGGTACGGTAGGCTAGGGTAGGGTAGGGTAGGGTAGGGTAGGGTAGGGTAGGGTAGGGTAGGGTAGGGTAGGGTAGGGTAGGGTAGGGTAGAGTAGGGTAGGGTAGGGTAGGGTAGGGTAGGGTAGGGTAGGGTAGGGTAGGGTAGGGTAGGGTAGGGTGGAGGAGGGTAAATCAGAGTAGGGTAGGGTAGGGTAGGGTAGCGTAGAGTAGGGTAGGGTAGCGTAGGATAGGGTAGGGTAGGGTAGGGTAGGGTATGGGAGGGGAGGGTGCGGTAGGGTAAGGTTAGGGTAGGGTAGGGTAGGGTAGGGTAGGGTAGGGTAGGGTAGCGTAGGGTAGGGTAGGGTAGAGGAGGGTAAAGCAGAGTAGGGTAGGGTAGGGTATTGTAGGGTACGGTAGGGTAGGGTAGCGTAGGATAGGGTAGGGTAGGGTAGAGTAGGGTATGGGAGGGGAGGGTGCGGTAGGGTAAGGTTAGGATAGGGTAGGGTAGGGCAGGGTAGGGTAGGGTAGGGTGTAGTACGGTAACTTAGGGTAAGGTAAGGTAAGGTAGGGTAGGACAACGTAGGGTATTGTAGGGTACGGTAGGGCAGTTGGCGTTAATAGGGAAGGGTAGGGTAGGGTAGGGTAGGGTGGGGTAACACTAGGGTAGGATAGTGTAAGGTAGGGTAGGGTAAGGTAGGGGAGGGGAGGGGAGGGGAGGGTACCGTAAGGTAGAGTTAGGTAGATTAGGGTTGCAAAGGGTAGCGTAAGGTGGTTAGCTCAATGTAGGGTGTGTTATGGCAGTGTAGGGTATGGAAGTGTGCTGTATGGTGAAGTAGAGTACGGCAAGGTACAAAGGGATATTTTTGGAAGGGTAATTTAGAGCAAGCCGTCGTACGGTAGGGTAGGGTAGTATATGGTCAGGCAGGTGCGAGTGCCACAAAGTAGAGGGGAGTTGGCTATGTTATGTTGGTTAGGATAGGGTAAGAAAGGAAAGGGTAGCGAGGGTTACGGTAGGTTCAGGTGAGATAGCCAAGGGTAGTGTAGTTTAGCATAGGTTAGTGTCCGGTGGGGTACAGAAGCGTGGGGTACGGTAGGATACACTAGCGTAAGTGGTGTAGGGAGGGGTATGGTAGTACAGGGTAGTATAGGGTAGTATAGGGTCGTGTACGACAATGCACGGTGGGCTAATGTAGGGTGGGGTAGGGTAACGTAGTTCAGGTTACAGGAGGGTGGGTTAGCTTAGGGGGCGGCAAAGTTGGAGCGGGGACGGTAATGTTGGCTAGTGTTGGGTGGGGTACAGGTATGGTAGGGTAGCAAAGGAATATATACGGTAGGGGAGGTTAGGGTAGGTAGGGCAATGTAAGCCAGGGGAGGGGAGGGAAGGGTTAGACAGGGTAGGATAAGGTAGGATAGGGTACGGTAGGGTAGGGTAGCCTAGATTAGATCATGGCTGGGGCCGGGCAAGGTATGGTTGGGTAGGGTGGGTAGGTGGGCCAGGGAAGGGTAGCGTAGTTTAAGGTCAATTTGGGAGGAGTAGTGTAAGAAAGGGTAGGTTAGGGCTGGGCAGGGCAACGCAAGGTTACGTAGGGTGGAGCAGTCTTCAGTAGGGAAGGGCACGGCAGCGAAGAGTCGGATCGGGGTGCCGTGCGTGTGGTGTGTACGATAGGGAAGTAGTGGTGCGGGCAGAGGAAGGGGGAACTTTTAGTTTCCCTTTTGTCCACCTCATCGACGATCTTGGTTAAGGCCACGCCGAACACCACGCGTTTCCGATCGGACAAAGGAAAACGCAACTGTGAGCGACATTGGTACTCGCATTCGGGATCACGCCGCAAGTTATATATACCATGCCACATTTGAGTTACACCATGTTGTTGTTGGGGCTCCTCATATGAAGAGCTCGACATGACACCGAAGATGATTATTATGAAGAAACCGAACGTGGAACCCGAACAACACCCCCATGGCCTAGGTATACCACAAGGTATATATTTCACCGGACAACATCATTCTTTGGTCGACTGTAGGTTAAGCAATATCTTCACGCCCTTCATACGATTTGGGCCAAAAACGTGATACCTCTATCGCACACGCGCCAAAAGCCTTCGGTAAGAAGAGAAACGCGACGAAAGGGGAAGTCGGTCCTCTCGTGCAGAAATAAGGGGCTTCAAACTGTTACCGGCTAAAAGAAACATATCATCTGACACGGGGGCTCTATTTTTCTTTTTCTAGATCGCCCCCGTTCACCACAACGTTGGTAGATCTTCTCGGCGGTTGGTGAACACACCATAGGGCGCCTGACTTCAGCTATCGTTGCTCGACCGATCTTTTATTGTTCTGCTAAAGATCAAGCGTCGTTTTGACCACGGAACCTGCCTCCTCTTGTTTTGTCTTCACAGAGAGGGACCATAGGCGACATAACTGACCCCGAGATATTTACCGTGTGCCCTGACTGATTCTACTGTAGAGCCCTCCCGCACAACCGGAGCTTATCGTTAAAAAACGTTTCGTGGCTGCTCGACAGAAGAAAGAGAGCCATAGAAAAAACATATATTCATACGCTTTCTTGTTATGCAAAGGGCTGTAGGACGATGACGTCGGGGTGGCAAAGGACACGGCCGGCGTGCAAAAAACGGCGATTTCGTCCAACATACGTTGGGGGTCCTACCGTGGTGCGACGCTTCCACGGGTTTGTGATAGATCCAACCATAGAGCAATCGTTATTTACGCTGCTCCGAAATCGAACTCATGTTGCGCTTAGAGTTCGTGCCGGTGTAAATTGCCGTGCCACCTCGCTCCGAGCTTACGAATGTCGGCAGAGAAAATGGGGCCACCCGGCCGATTGCCGTAGCTTCCTTCGAGTGGAACACCACAGTGTCTGCTGCGTTACCCAATTTGATTCGTGTTCGTGGGTAGGAAAGCATTCAATGAAGCGTGCTACGAAAGAGGTACACCTTTTTTATTCTGAGGCTCCTCGCTGGCCGCGTTATATGTATCACCAACAAGAAGAAACAAAAAGGAAAAACTCAAAAGGGCTCCCCGATCAACATTGAACAATCCCATGGCCTAGGTATGCAATGAAACATGTTAATATAACGATGCAGGGTTACAGAAATTTTGGGGCTAAGGAGCCCGGTGATTCGGAACCCGGTTGTTATTTCAAAACTTGCGACGGCGCCTATCGTAGCAATCCACTAATAACAACCGTGAAACCGACGAACGTGACAACACTATTAATAGTCCAGCCCAACCCTCGAAACGGTTTCGTTGAAAAACGCATATAATCTCATCTTATTATAGAACAGAGTATATCCGGTTCTGAGTTGGGCTGGCCGGGAATTATGGCTTACCTCAGTCTTGACACTGCGTTGTTGAGCAGGGTTTCAATTCAGACGAAACTTGAAGACAAGAAGCTGGTTGTTTCGCGTTTGGCGCCCCCCCCGCACGTTCGCCCGCACCCTTACGGCAGGTAATGGAGCTACACTCCAATGTAATTGGTTCGGATGAATCACGCTTTCCTACCAAATCAAATCTGGCATCCGGCAAACAAACTTAGTATCGGGAGCAACTGACGATTACAGCACCGGTCGCCACCAAGACACACAGAGTGCAAAGGTAGGTCGTGCGTCTTGACTTCGCGAAGCAATTACACGTGTCCCACTCGCGCGGCATGGTGATGGATGCGTGTGACACACGCAACGGTAGAAGTTGTGCCGATCTTTAATGAGGCTTCTCACTCGGGGGGCTGTACATTTGACCTGAACAGACTGATTATTGGTGAATGGTGTATCTGAAAGCGCATCGTGATTTGATGGACGCGTGTGACACACGCCACGGTAGAAGTTGCGCCGCTTTTCAATGAGGTTTCTCACTCGGGGGGCTGTACATGTGACCTGACTAGACAAATTATTGATGAATGGTGTATTTGAAAGCGCACTGCCCGATGGCCAGCTCCATTCGTTGGTTTGCACGTATATAAGAAATAGATAATCCGACAAATCAATGGCATTCCAGCAGGTTACAGGGTTAAGAAGCCGCCCCTTTCGGATGTATTATTATTTTGTTTTATGCAAAATCTACACCTCACACCGTCGCATGCTTCCGCTTAGCATGGTCATGCACGCGTGCTGCACGGTAGGTAGGGGGAGCCCGTTTAGGCTAAAGCGCGTTCAAAATGACGGGGCGCTACTTCCCCCTAAGTCGTGGGAATATGTGATTTTTGCCACAGGCACATGCATGCTACTTGCACCGTTATTTTTTCTTGGAGCCATCTTGACCTTGACGATCTCCAACAACGTCACCTAAAACTGCTTTTGAATAAACAGAACGTGCAACCCGACGAAGTGACCCATGATGGGGCCAGGTAGACAGACATATAAATGTTGCTAAAAACACGAAAGGGTGACGTTCCGATGATTTTGTGTTAAGGGACCACATAGTTGAGAAATGTACGTTAGATTAAAACTTCTACCCTATTGTGTATAGCACGCGTCAACATTTTGTGCTTTGTACGTACCTTAACCATGGCGATAATGTTCATCTGGGTGCGCTTTTGATTTATTCCAGCATATCTCTTTCCCAAAATAATCGACTTTTGAATATCGAACGTTTCATGGCTGCTACAACGAGGAAGAATGATATGCAAAACAATGCCGTTCTATGTCTTCCTTGCCAGTGGACTACGTCTGGGTGGCGAGGGACACTGTGTTTCGGGAGTTACGCCCGGGAGTTGATTCTAAAACTGACGAGTTTGGGTCAAGACCAGTTGAGGGGGTTACCGTGCAACGAATCTTCTTTCGTTTATTCGAATCATCTTTTTGGTTAAGGTCTAGGGCTCCCGGAGCTAGAGGATTCTACGGTTGTGCTGCGTACAGCGTGTATATATCGATAGTGTTGTACTGCTGCACGAACGCGCTTCTTACCACTAATTTGTTTGCAAGCCATAGTCCCAGCAACGTTGATTACTGTTTTGCGGCATTCTGTGTGTGGTATGCCTCGACCATGGTGTTTTATATCCGGATGAAACATTGTTTTCCAACAGCAGCGTTTGTGTGAAGTATTGAGGATCTTCTCATGTATGTGTGGAACCTACATTTAAATTTCTGAATAACTTATTATAGAAATTAAAATACACTCTAGCTGTGAGATCGAATATGTTGTCGAACCTCATCTTTGCAAGCTGTGTGTGATACTCCGATCGCGCGTATTACGAGTTGTGTGTCCTCATTAAGGATATAGGTGGGCGACTCCCCTTACAACTACAGTGTAGCTATCAGGGTCAACAGGGTGATGTTAGTCAGTCTGTGCGCGGAAAGTGTAAAACCCGTTTCTGAGGGGGACAAAATCTGACAGCTGTGGAAGGAAATGCACCAGTTTATCAAGTGAATCCTGTTCGAATAACCAGCGAGGGGAGGGCGGAGTTTGGAAGGACCTGGGGGCCCGACTTCGATCAAGAGGGGGGCGGGAGGGGGAACGGGGGGGAGGGACAGGTGGGGCAGCTCAATTTGTGCGTGGAAACTATAAATCCTTCTCGTGGAGGAGGGGGGGGGGGATGTGGCATGGGGCGGGGGCGGGAGACTTTAGGTCGCATAGATGTATGGGTTTGCTTTTCGCGTGGTGCTAGGTCTAGGCGATGGTGCGGGTGGTGATGAAAGAGGGAGGGTTGGGGGCGGGGGGTGGGTGGGAATTGCCCCAGCGGCATGGACGGCTCCAAAACGATAATGAGGCAATAACCAGGGCGCGGAAGTGTTTGTTACTCTGGCGGATTTCGATATTGGGTGGGGCGTTTGAGCAAGACATAGCGAGTAGCGAGGAAAAAAAAAGAATAAAAAGGGGGGGGGGGAGGAGGAGGGCGGAGATGAGTTGGAGCTACGGCATGGATGGTCAGAAGGATATTGAGATGATGTTAGTTGGCTGGTAGTGTGTTTACTACCCTGATATATTTTGATTCAAGGCGGGGCGTTTGAACAAGAGGGATCGGGGGGGGGGGCATTTCAATATGTGCGCGGAAACTATAATCCCTTAAAGGGGACGAATTTGACGGTTGTAGCAAGAAGTCACCCCTTTATATCACCCGCCTGATAAGTTGTATTATTCTAGAAGGTTTGATGTTACATGTAGTATGTAACCCAGTTCTTAGGTGTAGTAAACAACGTGTTATAAGCTTCATAATTTGTTGTTGTACATGAATCGAAAGATAGAATATTTCTGAATAAACGTAATGTGTCGACTAGTTTACTGCTGCAGTACACGTTTCTTGCCCACGTTCTATTCGCGAGCAAATGTCGCACGAGTCGATGCATTTGTCGATTGATTACACTCCGAAACGGAGAAAGAATGTAAAAGATCTATCAGTGGTTCTGTGATTTGCTGTCCAAGGGGTCTTACTGTTGTGTTGGTTGGTTATCGGCCATTATTGTTAAGGGCTGTTCTCAACCAACGTATAACAAATGTCTCGAAACGTGTCAACAACACGTGACAGTATCACGAATGATGGTGATAGTTGACTGGAACACCCGAACTTCAAATCACATTAAGTTTACCGTAATAAATGTTTTCAGGATTCAAATTCCTGAAGGAAGCGTTTTTTCTTGTTTCGAAATTTGGACATTTCCGAATTTCAGAATGTGTATGGAACCGTGACATTTCGTTGGGATTCGTGTTTTTTCGCGTTCGTTAGGAACGACCCTCTGCACATATATCATCACATGATGATGTCTGAAAATGTCATGTTTCTTTTGTAAAGAATCCTGGCATTTGTTGTGTTCGTTGGGAACAGCCTGTCTGTATGGAAAAAATATTATCGATAACCTGATAACCACGATATACTCGGAGACCATGATATCCTCGGAGGGCAAATCGTAGAACCTCTGATCGATCTTGTATAACGTTTATCCGTTTCGGAATATAATCGTGCGACAAAAAAGTCGACTCGTGCGATCTTGGCTTGCGAATAGAACGTGAGCTAGAAATAAATGCGTGCTTCAGCAGTACACGAATGTTCAAGTTACAACCGCAGTACAACCCGAAAAGTATTCACCTGCTACTGTCCACATCGTTTTCTCGATGCAGACCGTCAAATAATGCACACGTCTTCTATGTATGTGCCCTTGCGAAGACCGCAGCATGTCTGTGTCTGTTTTGGTTTTATGCCAAACGTTTCGTTTTTTTTATTTTTTTTGGAGAGTGAGTGTGGACACACCTGGCCGAACATTTACGCAAAAAATATAAAAAAAGAACCCTCAGTCATCCGGGATGGGCATGTAGCACACATTATTTTGGCCATGTTTCAGGGCGTATCTCGTAAAAACGGCGTGGACATTTCAACGTTTATATACACAAAACGGGTAAGATAGTGTTTTTTTCTTCAAGTGACTTGGGTCTAGCGTTGGATGCAAATTTTTCGCTAGATTCTGCTTACACAGAGGAAAGCCAGATATTTGATTTTTTGCTGGAAGGTTTCTCAAGCCTTGGAACACCTCCAACCGGATCATGCAATATGCAGCAAATTTTGTTTCTCGCCCCCGCTTGGATAAAGCGTGGCTATTATTGAAATAATTGAAGGCCTGTAATTGTTCGATACGAGTTTTGCTCCTAAACATATCTCAAAGCCCTCATGAAAAAGGCTATATCACCCTCTTCCACTGGTCACGGGAGTCAGTATGACACCAATTAACTCTTTGGCCAGATATTGCGAGCGGCTTTCGTGGCGGAGACAATTTCTTCCTTTCACGTGCACCAGCCTGTATAAACCGCGTGCATGCAGCGAATCGACCGTACGATGGGGGGAAGAAGGGTGCATGCAGCAAGTTAACCATCGACACAGAGTGCGGCGAGGTGAGAAGCGCGTGCAGAAAGCAGGCCAATCATCGACACACACATGCTCAGGTAAGGATGCCCAATGCATTGCCTCAATCATCGCATCACGCGCCGATGATTGACCTGCTGCATGCACCCGCTTCCCACGAACGAACGGTAAGTTTGCTGCTGGATTAAGCGTGTGCATGCAGCAAGTTAATCATGGACACATAGTGCGACTAGGTGGGAAGCGCGTGCAGGAAGCAGGCCAATCATTGACACATACATGCTAAGGTGGGGATGCCCAGTGCATTGCCTCAATCACCGGATCTTGCGTCGATGATTGACCTACTGCATGCACCCACTTCCCACTAACGAATTAATTGTCGATTTGATGCTTGATTAAGCGTGCGCATGAAGCAAGTTAATCATTGACAAAATGTCTGATAAGGTTGGAAGCGCGTGCCGGCAGCAGGTCATTCATCGACATGTGCTCAGGGTGGGGTGCCCAATCGATTGCCTCCATCACGGCACCATGTGTCGATGATCTACGTGCTGCATGCACGCGCTTCACACTAATGAACTGTCGATTTGCTGCGTGCACATGTGTTTGAGGCATTCGACAGAGCACCTCGCTCACAACATGTGTCGATGACTGACCGGTGCTGCGTGCACGCGCTGCCCTCCAACGAAGGGTCGATTTGCTACATGCAGGTGCTTCTCCCAAATGGTCAGAGATACGCATGATTCTATTTCTTCAACCAATTCACCCCAATGACGTCATTGGAGGGCACTCATCAGTACATTTCGTATGGGTTAGGTGGTTAGGGTCAGGGTTGGGGTCAGCTTCATTCATTGTGAAGAAGACACACGCCGAATGGTCGACAAACTTGCAATCCAAGGGTGCACGCAAGCCTCGTATTGTTGATCGTTTATTACGAAACGGACATACGCTGTGGATAATCGATCAGTGGCGCTGCGGTATTCCGTCCGATGATGTCAACTTTGCTATGTTGAATGAGGGACGTGCCCCTGGGAGGGGACGTTACTCCCGTCTTGGCAGAGACTCGGAGATATCTACTACATGTAATGTCATGATGGCCGTCAATCTAAGTATTGCAGCTCTCTGGGTAGCAAGAGGTCCTATCTTAGCTCAGTGTCTCCAAATGTGTAAACCGTACAGTGGTACAGAACACGCAAAAAATGGCAGTGCTGGCTCAGATTAGATACCTTATTTCAAAATGGGTGCTTTCTTCCAGAACGTCAACGCGGCTCCTCCTGGATTTCTGACTTTCTTACGCGTCTCAGGCTGTCTCTCTTTTATATATTTCAATGAGACAGTTGTGTGTGAGGTCGACCAATTTAGAAGGGTGGACAGTCACGTTTTCAAGCTGTGCGATGATCTTTGGGCACGTTTCCGTCATATTTGTGACTCGTGGGAGTTTGAGGTGCTATACACGAGGGATTCTTCGTACGGTTGTACGGGAAGAGGTGCACAAATTGCTTTTTGCAGCTTGCTCGAGCAGCTCTTTATAACCCACATCCAAGACAAAACAAGCTGACAACAGACGCAAGGTGCACCTCGACGAGCCATCCCATTGTTGTGTATACCTTTCCCAAGCAACGAGTCGTTTCCAAGACACATATCCCCACCCAACCCCCACCCACAGACCGTTTCCACCCCAAACGCTCCCTATCACCACCAGCCTTGATTTGGGGTTAAGGAGCACCGCCGCTCACGACAAGCTTAGCCAAGACGATGTACCGTTAGACCAAGGCTACGGTAGAGTATCGTACCCCCAACTTTCACTAATATTTTTGAGCCAGTTCTGGACTCACAATTAACTCTGCACCTCACTGACTAAACGACGTTCTACAATATGCTTCGTGCAGAGTGGCTAACGTTTGAACTGCGGATTCACGTCGCCAGATTGAAATAGCCGTAAAGCTTAAGGCCGGAAAGGAACAGGGGGTATGTCACTCCCGCGTTTGACTCCGGGTTACTGCAAAAAAAGCCCCCCCCCCCAAGAAGAAACAAGAACTAGTAGCATTGGTCGTTATCGCAACCCTGGTCGCACCATACAGGATGTTTTGCGTTCATGAAGTGACCAAGGCTACTGCAGGGGCGTACCCCCTATTTTCACTACCAGGTTTCCATCACTCGCTCGAGTGACTCTGCACCTCACTGACAACAACACGCGCTCGGCGATTTTTTTCGGTGCAGCGTACCCTAACGATGCCTTTCCGTGTTGACATCGGGAATGCTTAACAGCAGAGCGAACGCCTGTGAACGCACAAGGAACAGCTGGGTCGCTCGCGCGATTGACACAGAGCGACCGCGAAAAACAGTGCCGAAGAGGGACCCCCTACCGTACCATTGGTCAGGTTACTACTGAATAGTTGGAGGACATTGCATTTCGGTGATTAACTACCATTTCCAGCACCGCACCCACCCACGTTGTTTGGACAAACCACGTTGGGACACTTACAGTCAACCCCGCTTTAAGGACGCTCGTAGTAAGGAAACTCCCCGCTTTAAGGACGACTTTTTTTCCGGACCGAGGGGGCCGACAGACAGTATAAATACCGGGGTATACACTATTTCTACTCAGCGAACCCCCTTGTTCGACTTGTGTGGGGTGCTGTGTTCTGTGTTTGGTTTAGCACACGCGCAAAGATATAGAGCGCGGTCTGCTGCTGCTGCTGGTACACATGAAGAGATTCCTACCGCCTACCGGAGGTTGCTCTGATACAAGCACCGGCACCCAAACATGTGGGGAACCAACGTGCGAGCGTAAGTCTCGGCCGCTCACAGCATCCACAAGTAAGTGCCCTTGCAGGCGGCCGATGCATGCCTTCTGCGGGCGAGGCATCGGGGGCGAGTACAGCGAGACGCAGAATCTTTTTTCGAAGACCGTGCTTTCGTTCACTCATGAGACTCAGGTTAAGCGTAGAGCGAAGCCGAGAAGGGAGGTGCAGGGAACTATTCGCGATGATATGTGGAGGGACAAGCCGTCAGGGTAGCTTGCTCTGTTTGAAATATAAATTGTAAGTTGCAGATCTGTCTCTCACTA
The DNA here is from genome assembly GCA_012845835.1 of Undaria pinnatifida. Classification (NCBI taxonomy): domain Eukaryota; class Phaeophyceae; order Laminariales; family Alariaceae; genus Undaria; species Undaria pinnatifida. The sequence goes on along the minus strand of JABAKD010000023.1, from coordinate 7,364,991 downwards.
CATCTTTGTTGGCTGTACACTACAGGCGGCGCCAGCATGCAACAATATAGTGTGCTAAAATACTGCTGTATACTGCTGTATGTGCTCGGTTTTCAAAACATCTCAACAAGTATACTAATTTTTGTTGAGATGGATCGACGGACAATATGGTGCTAAAATTTCGTACGGCCCTTCCCTATAAATAGACGAGTCGTTCAAGCTAGAGCATGCCTCGATCGGCCCCGGGGTTGGCGAGTTATCGTCCCCGTAAAAATAAGGACGAAACCCCGCTTTAAGGACGCTTTTTTTCAAGAAAAACCATGTGCGACCTTAAAGCGGGGTTGACTGTACTTATATGCTGAGAGCGTGGCAGTTGCTGCTAAAAATCATAGTTTGGGTAGGCATTTTGGTTCACCTTGTTTGTGCAGATAGTCGAACCGACAAATAACTTCTTAACCTTTTGAGCAAATGTCGTCGACGGAGCATGGATTTTGAGTCGTGGGTTCGAATCCCACCATCCACCACTATTAATAACAAGCTTTTGTTCGACTTTCCGCATCACGTCCAACATGTAGAAGAACTCTCCCTTGTATCCCCAGGAAATGGAACGGCGTGGATTTTGACACGCCTGCCCCGTCATCCGGCCGACCTACTATCCCGCCGTTCTGGGGGGTAAAGGTGCACCGTAAGGTTTCGTTTGGTGGACTTGCATTTCAGTGCACGGCGCGGGCTACGATAGAAGTCAACCATTCCTTTTTTTCTTTGTTCACTCAATTCGGAAACTGAATAACTCGCCCAAAAACTGATTTGGGCAAAAACAAATAACCGCTACGCAGGACAAAAATTCCTAATGGCCTAGGTACACGACGACAAGAACATCATGCAAAAAAAAAATGAGCGATTTTTTTTCCGGCGATTTTGGGTTAAGGTAAGCAGCCCCGTTGTTTAGAAAACATTTCAGGAATACCACGTGCGTCGCATTTCTTGTAGGTGCGGTCGCATGGAATATTACGCTCTAGTTCCTTCTTAATGAACACATTTATATTTGTTCAGTTTTTAGTTCCGTAGATTCCTCGATCGACGCGTGCAACGTTAGAGGTGCACAACTTTCTTTCTGGGTGTTCCTCAATTCGGGAGCTTAAGACCTCTCAAAAAAACCTGTTTGGAGGAAAACGTAACTGCTGCCGGATGAAAATTCCGTAGCCTAGGAGTACAGCGATAACCATGCAAACATCGCCTGTTATTTGCATCATTTTCGGCGATTTTGAGTTAAGGAGCCCCGGCGCATTCAGAAACAATTTCAGACGAGAAGTGATGCCTCTATCGACTGACTCTACGATACCCCCCCCCCCTCCCCAAACCAGCGATATAATTTCAACGAACGTTTCATGGCTGCTCAACACGAGGAAGGATGCCATGAAAACGGTACCTTCAACTAATCCCTTGTTGTTTGGAACTAACTATCTAACTATCTTTGACGTCGGGGTGGCAAGGCACACTATATTTGAGGAGATATGGTTGGGAGCAGGTTTAAAAACCGGCGATTTCGTTCATGAAAATCTGGGGGGGGCGACAGTTAAACGAATCGTAGCATGCGTCGATCGAGGCCCTCTTCTATACTCCCCCCGCCTACCCGTAGGTAACCTGATTTTCACGACCGCTTTTTCACCAGTCGTTATCGAGTGACTCTGTACCTCACGGACCGCATTACGTAGGGTTTTTTTTATGACGCAGCGTACAGCTCTGCCATTCCAGACAAGATATATATAGGCGTGCACCATTTTTCTTTCTTTCCCGTGTTTTCTCGATTTATTTGGGTGCTTACTAGACCTCTGTCCCGAAAATTGCATCACGGAGAAATATATAACTATCTATGCTACAACACACCGGATGAAAAATCCCAATCATGGCCTAGGCACACACACGTCAAAGAGATTCACGCACAAAAACAATGGATGTTGTTTCTTCTAATAATAAAGATTTTGGGTTAATTGAGGAGCCCTGCCATCCAGACAGCATTTCAGAAGAAAAGTACCACCTACCTCCCTTCTCGTAGCATGCGTCTCCACATATTGCACATCAAGGCCACAGCAGGGTAACATGTAGACTACACCCCCAGTATTCATTTTCACGACCGTGTTTGAGCTATCCTATAAAAATCATACCATATCATATCATACTCGCGCGACAAACGCTGTACGTCACCGGCAAAACATACATGTTCGGCCAGCTTTTGGTGCAACGTAGCCAGTAACCATCCATTTTTTTAGTGTAAATATCGAGAATGATAAACAGCACAAAAGCCTGTGGACGCAAGGAACAAGCAGATCACTCGCGCGAGTAACACCGAGCCACTGAAAAAGAGGTTCCTTAAAAAGGGACCCCCTACCGTATATTTGGTCTGCGGAAAAAAATCGCGAAATTCAGTGGCGCAAAAGTTCAAGAAGATCGCAAAGGGACGAGGCGGTCACTCGTTCGCAGCAAAAAAAACTCCACACCAAAGACTAAAGAAAACCTTTGTGCTTCTTGTTGTAAGGAATTTGAAAGAGCCACCCGATCAATGAATTAGTTCCTGATGGTCAAGAAACGAAAATATATAGTCTATATTAATAGTGTTTTCAGCTATTAATATAATTTTATAACTAATTTTATAACTAATTTTCAAGGACGTCAGCCGCGCAAAGGAGTCTCAAAATTCTGGAAGGATTTCGGCCAAACAGCAGTGCGACGCGAGCTGGTCTGGCTTAGAGGAGCGGCCGTGATAGTTGAGTGTTTTTTCGCATCGCAGTTCTGCGAATTTTAACCTGAAACTTTGCATGGGGTCCATCCTGTATTCGTACACGAAACGGATCAAGCCAGCTCCAGAAAACAACAAAGTTGAGAGAGCGAAAATTGTGACCATTTGATTGAAACGCCAATAAGATAGAAATCAACCCAACTATTCGATAATTTTTTTGTTTTCTGGAGCCGGTTTGGAGGGCTAGACAAATGCGGTTGGAATCACGTGTCAAAACATCAGGTCCAAATACGTCATGACTGGAGCCTGTCCTGTGACCACGGACTTGATTGTGCGAGTAAATGTGAGAACAACAACAACAACAACAACAACAACAACGTCAAACAAACGGCGTTAAGTTACGAAAACCAGATTTGGGTCTCTCATCGCAGTGTCTTAAATTTGCCTTTCGATATTCTGCGCGATATATCTCTTGACACAGAAATAATTTAGCGATTCGACGGATATCGATTATTTATCCACCCCTCAAAGAACCCTCACACCGAGTTTCAGCGGCGTATGCAGTACAACGTTGTCGGGCTTTCTTATAGACTTAATTATCGATATATCTTTGGGAGTGACGGGATTTTGTTAAGTTGTAATTTCTCGACGAAAACTATTAGGTTTGAAAAAATCCCAACGCCAGCGAAAGCGCTACAGGCCCAGACGCACCGCTGCAAAATCTGGCGTCGACGTTCTTTTTAACGATTGATTGGGAAAACTCCTATTATTATTGAGTGAAAATGAGCTTTACGGCTGACCCAGCTCGTACCTCCTTTTTGCAAGCGTCTTGAAACTTGCGTAGGGTACTTTTCACCAACAGTAGTGGTGAGGCAGTTACACTACAAAACCGGAAAAACGGAAATGTAAGGCGTTTGTTTGTCAATCCTTGCAACAGTATAATCGTGGTGAAGGCGTTGCTGCAACACGCCGATCTTCTTGTAGAAAAACGATCATTTAACCTGATTTGTTTATGTGAAGAGGTTACTCCATCACCCTGGCCTTATGGAACATCGAAAATGCAACGGGTACTCGTCAATCGTTACAGCAGCAGTAGTGGGGAAGGAGTTACGACAACGCCCTCTCCTTGCAACAAAACGAGAATACAACGCGTTAGTCTGTCAATCCTGCAGCACTACTACTAGCGGTGAAGGGGTTACTCCAACACCATCTAAAACAACGAACATGCGACGCATTTGTTAGCCAATCGTGCAGCACTAGCGGTGAAAGGGGTTACTGCAAGAACCTGCCTGTGACTTGAAAAAAAAGGCGACAGTGCAACGCGCTTGACGACATTTTGGAGCGACAGCGGTGAAGGAGCTACTGCTACACAAGGGGAAAAATCATGCAACGCGTTTGTGAATCACATTTCCTAGGCACATCAAACATGTCCATGCGTTGCAAAAATCCACAGCAGGTGGGATAACCGGAACTAACGCGTGCCGCGATTGAGTCAATATTATTATTCAGTATGAATAGCACTGTCCATCGCACGACACGTGCTAGGTGCCGTGGATGTGTGCCACGTTTACGCTGGAGATCCCCACTCAGAGGGCTCTATATCTCACTCTCCCTCTCAACGGTTTTTGCGTAAGCTGAACGTGCGACCCGATTACCAAGCCCGTGACCTCCAGGTACACACAAAAAAAAACGTTTCAGAACGAGGATGGCACTGCGACGACTGCTGCGGTAATAGGTTCAATAGCCCGGTCAATTTTCCGGGGGCGATGGGGAGGGGGAAAGACCAAGAAGTGCTATGTATACCTCATTCTCAGCACGCGCTGCACGTAACACGTTTGTGCGTAATTAAACGAACGCATTGTAAAAACATGCTTCTTATATTGATTGGTAAAGTCCAACAACATAATATGGAGTACCCGCCCTCAAGGTAGTCCTCCGCAAAGAAACTCCCTCGTCGACAAAAAAAATAATAATAATAACCAAACAGCGATTGAAAGGACACCCCTGCAATTTTTGGGAAGGGGAGATTCTTTTCTGTCCCTAAGACGAGACACCGACACAGTGGAGGATGTCAACTGGCGGATATATATAGCGGTTCCATATGTGAATAAAACACACGCAGACGATATTACCTCGCAGAGCTCGTCTACCTACGCCTCATCGGTATGATCTTAACCCCTTTAGAGCCCCCAAACCCCTCCCTATACTAATTCCACGCAATTTTGTCTCAAAGAGGGGTTCCAGCTGTATAGGGGTCAACGACGTTTCCTCACATAGCACAAGGGTGCACATGCCGATGATGGCCCGGTGATCGCAGGGCGGCTGCAATTTTCTCGCACCGAAGTCGGCATTGTTCAGCGACGATGATGCCTTGGGCGATTTTTTCGCACCCATAGTGACCATTCTTTCACACCGATCTTGTTCGAGTTTTCTTGGCGCTTTCTTCGTGCGCCCAGCACCGGCACAGCAGACCTTATAAAAAAACAGGCAATAACAATAAACAAATCCGCGCTGAGATTTACGGCAAAATGATCAATCGGGTAGTAGTTACTCTGAGGTTATCGTTTTTTTTAGTCTTTTGCCCTCTGACAATAGAGTCTAGTTGGACGACGTTCCCCTAAAAATCAAACGTCCTTCCAAAAGGCAGTAACTGAAGTATCTATGGCTTCCCGTCTGAAGTGATTTTGTAGCGCAAAGTTAAAAGAAACTGAACCAAGCCTGTGCCAGTAGTCCCGTATCCTATTCGGTGTCCTGTGCCGTAGATAGGCTTTGCCCATGCAAATCATCGTACTTACTCGTTGAGCCAGCTCATTTTATTGGTGTTTGCTGGTGTGTTCGTGTGTTTAGCTCATAATAAGGAGGATGTTCAGGTAAACTCACCACTACTGTCTCTGCTCTTACAAGACTTGCAAAAGAGCAATTTCTCCGTGACGCCAGTTTAGTTGTTGGCTCTCTGTTCGTAGGAAGATACGTCGTGAACCCGGCACTTGGTGGCCGGCTATGCTTGTACGCGGGGGAATGGGAGTCGGAAGTATCTCTGGCCGGCGCACCCGATACGCCGACTCTCCGCAGCGACCCCAAGTAGTGTCCCTTTCTGTGGTAGCACGAGAACGCTGGCGAGGAAAACATTTTACGACCAGGCGCAACCGTCACGCTGCTTTCGCAGCGAACCAACAGCAATGTGTTGGCCTTGTGTTCGTACTGTAGCCCGTTCGTTCGGGGAATGCAGGGATAGGGGGGCTGCAAACGCTATTTGGGCAGAGAGAGGGACATTCAAAATAGCGCCACCACGAAGAAGATTATTGCCTCAGGCTAGAGGTCGCAGAGCCAACCGTATATATACCCATTTTAGTTTGCATCATCATCCCATGGGCAGGTATCGTCGTGAGACCAGACAGAGAGGCCGCGGACTCTTGAGCGAAAAACATAATATGATGCATCAACCACATCGAATATCCAAGTCATAGCACCAGGCTACGGTGAGGGGGGTCATTTTTGCGGGCATTTTCGACCAGTTGCTCGGGATCCCTCGCTCGAGTGACCCCCCCGTTCCTTATAGCCGTGCAAGGCCTTTCATGTTTTAACCCTTTTTCGTCTGGCTGCTGATGACTGTCCGCACATACAAGGAGTGGAAGGCGGAGCACTGCGACGAAGGACACGTCGAGAGACGCGTGGTACCAGTTGTAGGATAGAGGTAGCACCTTTCAGGCTAATTATATATTCTGATTGACGGTTCTCTTTTATAATAAACCCGAAATCTTTGTAGCGTTTGTATTGCTTTCTCTCTGGTTTTTTTAGATGCCTCTGTCTTTTGGATTGTTTATCCCCCAGGTGGAGTTTTTTTTTTGCGTAGATCAGGTTTTCTTTGGGAGAAGTCTCAAGCGGGAAGCGCCAGATATACGTTGGTGCTCCTCTAACGTGGTCAGCCTCTCCAAAGTATCTTTTGTGCGTGAGGTAGAGAGTCACTCGTGCGGGTGAGTGGTAGAAACCACCTGCAGCAGAACTTAAAAAAATATATATCCCCGTTATCGTAGCTTTGGTTCATTAAAACACATGACTGATTCTACGATAGGCCCCCACAAAAACCAGCGATTTTCTTTAACCAACGTTTCATGGCTGCTCGACACGAGGTAAGGCGCTATTAAGAAGTAGTCTCCACATGTTTTGTTGTTTGCGAAGGAGAACCGAACGATGAGGTCGGGGTGGCAAGGGGCACCGTATTTCAGGAGGTACGGCCGGGAGTTGGTTTCAAAACCGGCGATTTTGTTCTAGAAAATTTGGGGAAGCTACTACCGTAGAACGACTCATATACATAGACTATAGACTATAGACTAGACTATATATAGTCTACACCGCAGAATCACACACAACTTGCAAAATATTAGTTTCGACCGAAAGTCTTTGATTATGCAGCTAAAGGAGTATATCGTAACTTTTCATCTGTAAAAAGATGGTTGCTCGAGCATTCAACGGGTGCACTCAAATGGCTAAGGTCCCCAATGGTTGTGTGTATACATCGCAGTACCACACACAGCTTGCAAAATATTAATTTTGACCGAAAGTATTCGACACGACAGCTGGAGGAGTGTATTTTAATTTTTCGTTTGTAAAACTATATGGTTGTTCGAGTGCACCTAAATGGCTAAGGCACCCAATGGTTGTGCATAGCTTAGGTGACACCATCGTTCGGTAATCTAGGCGGCCTTAAAGAAATCCATGCCAGATATATAATTACATCTACACAACAGGTTATGTATACAGCATACCATGGGTACAGATTTCGTAAATACAAGCACTTGTATTTTTTTGAATCCAAGGCCATCGTAGCCTTAACGTAGAAAACAACATCTGATTCACGGAAAACTACTTTCCTCGCGTCCACATCATGAAATGTGCAAGCGTCTGCATTTAGCACGCAGGTAGAATATGTTTCTGCTCGCGTCCACCTCCGGGCCCTTCCCTCCCACCTCCGCCCCCTCTCCTCCCCGCCACCCCACCAAAAAAACAACCCCACACTCAAACAGACACATTCCCCCTACCCTGACGCCCGAAAAGCGAAACCCTACGGGATAGGTGATATCACCTCTCTACCCTTACCGTTCGGGCCGTTCATGCAGTAGCTCCAATTCATTTATTTGGTGTTCAATTTCAGATTAATCTCCCCCCCCGCCCTCACCTTCCCCGTCAACGCCATGATCGCATAGACCTAGCATCACGTATACTTTAAGCTCCTATCAGCTGTACGTTTATGCGACCTAACCTGCTGGAAGTCCGCCGCCCCCGCCACGCTCCGCTCGACCGCCCATAAAACCCCAGGTCTCCACTCACCGGTTATTCGACTTACAGGATATATATACATGATAAAGTGATGCATTCTACAATTTGCACATTTTGTCCCGCTCAAAAACGGGTTTATTGTTTTCGTGCACATGTTAATTAACATCACCCTGTTGTCCCTGGTACAAGCTACAGTGGTTCTAAGGGGAGTGGCCGACCTCCATCCTTAATAAGGACACACACCCGGTAATGCGCGATAGGGGTAACGCATGCAGCTCGCAAGTATGAGCTTCGTAGAAATATTCCGTCTCACAGCTGGAGCGTATTTTGACTTTTTTATAGTTTGAAGAGCGACGAGAAGAAGAAGAGAGATTATTTTGGAACAGCAGCATCCACCGCATGTCCCATCATGACTTCACAGCAACAAAAAACAGCCCGAGCATCAAACTTGGGCTGGACCTCTGCTGGCCTGCCACATGCACTGGGAGTGCGCGCAGGAAATATGTCGCGTATGTTCAGCTTGTATGTGGACGTCGCGTGTGACAACGGTAGCTCGCTAGTTATCACTTTCGCGCAAACCCGATCTAGACATAATTCGTCGACTCGGAGTGCTAACCTAGACTACGATTGACTCTTTCAATGCAGCTTGAATTCCACAGAGATAGATCTGCTTTAGTCCCTTCAAAAAATGCGGGTTATATAGTTCCGTGCGCAGAACAAGGCTGAACGGCTTGGTGCCGTTGACCTATGTATAATCAGGACAGTCACCGACCTGTACCCCTCACGAGGGTATACACACCCCGCATCGTTCGTGATCGAAGTATTACACGCCCCATGCAAAGATGAGTTTTGAGCTTGAAGAATACTTTTGGTTCGATATCACATCTGTAAAAACGAAGTGTGTTTTTTTTTTCAATATTTTAATATGGATCCTGAAATACGAAGACGAAGCTCAGGCGATAGTCTCTGAGGCAGCCGAAAATGTCTGGGAGGGCGAGCTAATTGAGTGAGCGCTGTGATTTGGGCGAATAACAACATCATCATCGTCATCTCATTATAGTTATGTTAGTCACCGCCATCATGACCGTCGTCATTATCATCGGCATCCTTTACTTGGACACATATCATCGGCCCAACCCTATAGAGCGAGATATCCATATGTTCTAACTTATAGAAAATCTATTCTTCTTGCACATCAAATTGTGATTGCTGCCTGTAGACCTAAGCAAGGGCGATGGCAGCAGGGAAAAGGACACAGGGCTGCATTGTTCACGGAAGTATAGCCACTACCTGGTACAATATAGCTCTTCGGGATATATTAGGTTATTCACGCGACGAGTGGCGCGAAGCAAAACGGGCGACGCAACGTCTACACCAACGCGACAACACATGGCGGAAATATCGGGGGGGTCCCATTTGAGTGCAGTCCACGGTAGTTCGGGGTCCGACGTCGCGGGGTGAAATTGCTTGCAAGCAACGATTTCGTTCTACTTTAGTGCGGCCGCTCTGATGGGGGACCGCCCTCCTTCTGTTTTAGGGTTTGGCGGTGCTGGCATTAGGGTCGATCTGTAGTGCTTTGTATTTGAGCTGCTATAGCTTCAGAGATAGATAGCCTTTACTGATTGACACACACCACCGCTCCGGGCAAATAGATGGTTTTGTGGATCGGCGAGCTGGGTCCAACGCATGCCCGTAGCGTCTTTGATGGTGTGAGGAGTGGCGATAGTACAAAAACCATGTGCGTTTCTCGATCACCTGATACTAAACGTTGGTATACTGGGCAATCTCCGAGCTGCGGCTCCTCTTTATCAGATGTGTGAAGGACTTTTCGTTGTCGCTGTTAAGAGAGGTATCGCGTTGCCATGTACTACCTGGTGTGACGTAGAAGAAACGATTTCATCACTCAGCGATCATCTAGTGCATGGTCATGCTTTGGAAAGCACCATTAGCACCACCATCAGACCTGGACGCAACATCTGCTACACCTTCGACGCCACGGAAAACACAGGACATACCACGCATACTACATCATTATTTGTTCGCCCTCCGACAATAAAGCGTAGATAATAATACCATGCCGATATAAATCGAATACCAGGTATCATTTTACCATACAGCAGTAGTATCCATGAAATCGAACATATCTTTCAAAAAAGCATTAAAATCTGTGCCTTTCTATGGCGCATATACACGCGAAAACCAATTAGTTGTCTAGATGATAGCTGGCGATCGAGCTACGCACGGTGACGATCTGAGCCACCGCGGTGGACATGAGTTTCCTTCGCTTCTTCGCTAAGGTCAGTCCTGTCTTGGCGAAAAGGCGCTCTGACGATGCTGAAGAAGCCGGAATGGGTAGCACACGCTTTGCTAGCTCTTCGAGAAGAAGGAATGATTCGCGGCTGCCCCGTCCACCGCGCCAAGCGGTTCGCGTCACAGCCTAGCGATGCCGCGGAACCTCGGCAGCTCCGACTCGACCTGGGCGCCGTTCTGTTCATAGCGCTGCTTCTTGGGATATTTCACGTTCGTGGCAGGCCTTCCAGTGCTATTTACGATTATATATACGGGTTTCCTGCAGAAATTGTACACGTTCAAGACTCGCCCTCTGCTCTCATAAGAGAAATTGCATAGAAACGCCTACGAATCTATACGCAACCCTCTAGACTAGACTCTACAACATTTGTAACCGCCGTGCTGTGACGATCCAAACGAACTGCCCGTGCTGTGTTCCCTCGCTCCGCACTCTTGCCCTTGCCCCGCTCCTTCGCGATCCATCGCCGCTTCGCTGCTTTGTCTTGCTCTCGCCTTGCCACACCCCCTCGCTATCTCTCGTCGTGCCTCTCCCTTGCTGTCTCTCCTCGTGCCGCTCTCGCTATATCTCTCGCCGTGCCTCTTTCTCGTCGCGACATGCCGTCTCTGTCCGCAAAATAGGTATCTGCGCCTTGCGTAATGACTTGGGTTGCCTGTTCAGAGGGCAAGAGTCACGTGCCGTACCACAACACCGGCTACTGGCGACTGTGCTAGAGCGACCATAACTGGGTCCGCCTGCAAGGCGAAGAGTTTCTTACCCTGCTTCTGCTTCGCGTACGTATTCATTGTTCAGTTAATATTTGACCACGAGTCCTGTTGAGAATTTGTTGGGGAAATAATGGTGCATCCAGTTGGTGGCAGCTGTTCGATGTGGAGCGGGATAGTTTGGTCAAAAAACGCTGGGATCCTTTGTTGCGATAGCGGGGTGAATGGTATGTGTGGGTATCTGTATCTATCTGGTAAATTACTCTGGTGTGCGAGGCGTAGGTTTACGTGTTTGGTCATAGTAATGTGTCTTCTTGGTTAGTCTTGGTTTGCCAGTCTGAATTCTTCAATTTTCTCGGTTTCCGATTGCTCTTTTCACATAGGAGGTCGGGGTTGTGTGAAAGTAGTGTGTCTTACTTGCTGTTTTTGTTTTGCTTTGTATGTTCCCGTTCGATAATCGTGTTGGCTGTTTAGTTCTGTCTTTGCATGTTTCCTTTCAGCCCGTCACAACGCGACGTTGGCTGTTTTTTTGTTTTGTTTTGTTTTGTTGTATTTCAAGTGCCGCGATGGCCGTTTTGTTCGTTCTGCCTTTTGCCCCTTTCCTTTCAGCCCGTCAAGAAAAATGTGTTGGTTGTTTTGTTTTGTGTTGTTTTGTGTTAGATGCATTTCGATTGCCGTTTTGGATGCTTTGGTTTTATTTTTTATTTGCTTTTATCTAAATTGCCGCGTTGCCTGTTCTGTTGGTTTTGTTTCAGCAACTTTCCTCTTTATTAGCTTGTTGGCTGTTTTGTTTTGCATTGTTTTTTCTCGATTGCCGCGTTAGCTATTTCGTGTTGTTTTGTCCTGTGCATTTTTGCGTTCAATAGTCGTGTTCGCTGATTTCTTTTGTTTTGTTATGTGTTTCTTTTATTATGCCGCGTGGGATATTTGTTGTGTTTGCCTACTACTTAATTTAGTTATGGTACGCCGTGTCATCTGTTTTGTGTTTACTCTTTTTGATTTTTTCCGTGTCACGAAGCGATGGTGGCCATGTCAATCTTTTGTAGACTGGTAGGATTTTGAGGCAACAGCGCGGCATGTGTTGGTTGTCCTTGGTTGTATGTATATGGGAGTTTACATTCCGTGCCAGGCGGTGGGCCGATATGGTAAAAGTTGAAATACACTCCAGCTGTGAGATCGAATATTTTGTTGAAAGTCATCTTTGCAAGCTGTGTGTGATACTCCGATCGCGCGTGTTACGGGTTGTGTGTCCTCATTAAGGACATAGGTCGGCGACTCCCCTTCCAACTACAGCGTAGCTATCAGGGTTCACAGGGTGATGTTAGTCAGTCTGTGCGCGGAAACTATAAAACACGCGTCTGAGGGGGACAAAAAATGACAGCTGTAAAAGGAAATGCATCATCAGTTTATTATCAAGTGAATCCTGTAAGTCGAATAACCGGTGAGGGGAGGGCGGAGTTTTTAAGGGCCTGGGAGCCTGATTTTGATCAAAAAGGCGAGGGGGGGGGGGGGGCAGCTCAATTTGTGCCTAACTAAAAATTCTTCAAGGGGATAAATGTGACGGTTTTGAAAAGAATGCACGGGGGAGGGGGGGGGGGGGGGGTACGGGACGGGACGGGCGGGGCAGCTCAATCTATGCGTGCAAAGTATACATCCTTTAAGGTGATAAATGTTACGGTTTTGGAAAGAATGCACAAGTTTATGATGTATATCCCGTAAATCGTACAACCAGTGAGTATGTTCGAGGGGGGGGGTAGGGGGATGGGGGAGGGGGGTAGGCGGGGGGGGGGAAGGGATTTAGGTCGCACAGATGTAGGGGGTTGCGTTACGCGTGATGCGCTAGGTCTAGGCGATGGTGCGGGTGGTGGGGACGGAGGGGGCGTTGAGGGCGGGGGGGGGAGTGGGAATTGCAGCAGCGACACGGGCGATTACAAAACGATAATGATGTGATATACAGAGTGAGTGTGGAAGGGTTTGTTCCTTCTGGTGGATTTCGATACTAGGTGGGGCGTTTGAGTAAAAACGAGAAAGAGGAGTGGGGGAGGGGGGAGGGGGGGGGGGGGGTCAAGAGGCTTAGGTCACATATTTATTTTCCTCACACTGCTCTCGTGCTTCCACCTATTTGTAGCTCAGATCCGTGGTCACATAGCGGGCCTTCCCCCCCTCTCCTCCCCACTACGGCACGAGCCTTTACTTTGTCGCGTTGAAAAATCAGCAGTTGTGTTTTCTTCTGCATCCCGTCTTTTTTCCTTGCACTGCTCTCGCGCTCCCTCCCATTAGTAGCTCAGATCCGTGTAGTCACATAGCGGGCCCTCTCCCGCCCCCTCCCCAACTACGGTTCGTGCCTTTATTTTTAGAGATGAAAAATCTGCTTTTTTCTTGCCTCGTCCACTCGCGTCGAATTGTACCTGCCCACGCCGCTAGGCGCGCTCAGCAGTTTATCCTTTATTTTTTCTTTCAATTTTTTGCAAATATAGTCATATCACACCACGGTGGGAATAGGACTCAAGAACCAACGCTATAATAGTCGCATTCGAGGGTAAGCACTATAACACCGGGGCGACCGGCTGTATTTGGTAGGCTAGGTAGAGGTCCCTCTCAAGCCCCTCTGCCGTGTCTGCTGTCGTCCTTGTGGCGTTGGCACACGGACCGAGTTTGGGTCAATCGCCCCCAACGGACGTCTCTCCATGATAACCTACTCTCACCACGAGCCAGCAGTAGATACACTCAGCGGACACACCCCTAGCGGGCACACACTCTCCATGCCCGCTCTCCGCTGGCCACTATTGTCGCCCGCTGCGCCCGTTGTCTGTGTGCTGCCCGCTGTGTGAGCGCTGTGTGCCAGCTGTGTGAGCGGTGTGTGCTGCTGTTTTTGCCCGTGTGATCTGCGGTGTGTGTCTGTGTGCGTGTGTTTATGTGTGTGTTTGTGTGTGTTTTGTTGCTCCGTGGTGATCTGCCTACGCCTGCAGTCTAAAATCAAATGATCCCGCACTAAAATCAAGTTTAGTCGAAGATGCGCACGCAAACTATATTTTTTTCATGGGGAGCCTATATTGCGAGGCCCAGGTGTAGATTTGAAACTCGCTTCGCTCGAATAAAGATACACTCCGGCTGTGAGATCGAAGATTTTGACGAAACTCATCTCTGCAAGCTTTGCATCTATAGACTATACGATAGTTATGGATGTTGCCGTTTTTTCTCTTGTTTGGCGCAACTGCTGTAGAAAACGTACGGTGCTCGGCAGGAAAGTGTAAGGCCTAATCACAATGGAGAAGAAACTTTAAAGCAATATTAAATTTATATTTTACTACGGTGGAAAACCGTAGCACTTTGTTCCGGCTGATGACCTGAGTCGATTCGCGACAATGGCACACACTTTTCTGGTGACTAGTACAGCAGGCACTTTCGTGACGAATGATTTTCCTTTTCGTCCTTCCCACCACAACGTTTTCATCTTCAGTCCAACCCGCATTCCGACGCTTGTATAGCGCGCAGTTGAGGAGTAATTTTAGTCAAGGGCTGCCATTTAATTTCCTCACCCCGGACGGCGTCGTTTTCCCAGCGTGCGTATATGTTTATTTGAAGTTTGTATCGGGAGTGCCAAATTCCAAACACGCCATCGACGTTAAAAAAATGTTGTTTGTTTTCATCCCCCGTGCGCGTCTGCCACATGTCTGTGGTGCATACGGTATTTGTTTGAAGTGCGGCAAATGCCGTGTCTGTTCGCATTCGGGAAAGGTCGGCTCGCGTTCAACCTTCTAAAACCTCGTGCTACCTTTATCGACGAAGGGGCGAGCGCCGCGTGGCACCTTCCTGCCGCTGCTGTCGTCGCCCATATATCCTCGGTGAGTGCCTGCCTCCACCGCTGCTATAATTGACCACTGTGTTGGAGTTTTCTATTTTAGGTATTTGTTCGATATACCGAGCTACCCAGCGGGAGGTCATCCGCCACAATTTGGATTCTCCACCTCGCTATTGAAGCCTGCCGTGCCTGATGTGCAAGGCAAACCGACCCAACTAAATTCCCCCTACATTCTTCCAAACGTCAAAAATGTACGTTTGATACTAACGACACGTATTCGGCCCGTCCCCCATGGACTGCACCATATCCCAGGCAAAACCGACGACGACGAGAAACGGCCCTCGATCGACGGCGACGCAGGTTAAGCAATAGGAACTCTGCTGATACGGGGTGGCCCCATCGACCATCATGGAGGAAGCGCATCAACAGGCGCGAGGAGTAGCAATGTCGACGGCTATGGCGGTGGCGGCTGACGCGACGGCGATCACGCGGGCCCGGTCGAGAAAACCTTCACTCACGGAGGTGAACTTGACATGGGGGTGGATTGTTTTGTGTAGGTCACGGCTGTTCAGCCATAGCCAACGAGGAGAGGGGGGGGGGGGAGCGGCTGCTGTGGCTCCGAGCAGTCGCATATGACTGTCATGGTTCTGATTTCCTGGGGGGAGAGGGGATCAGAGCATAAGGACGTATGTGTTTTCTACCAATTTGGTTGCGTTTCTAGGCGCTATTCCCTTTTTTTATTGGGGTGGTAGATGTGGTTCGTTCATTAGGTGGGATGTTGTTGTAATGTGTAGTTGCTGTGCCAATCGTGTACGGTTGCAGTGCCCGCAGGGTGTGTCATTCAAAGCTGCTTGGCTGGTACAGGTTACCAATGGGATCCCCCCTCTTGTGTTCGACTGATGATACCGTCTTCAGTTTTGCATTCTGGCCAGTTGAATGCTGTAAATTTCAGTGTACATGTCCCAATATCTGGCTGTTGTTGCCTCCAATTACAAATATTCAGTTGCGAAAAGCCGAAGAACTGGCGGATGATATTTTTTGTGGCATACGATGCTCGCGTAACCACATGTGAGGAATTGATGTGTCGTGCCCTATTGTGGCGCATTGTGTAGTATACTCTGTCAGAGAAAGGCGGAGGTAATCACGAAACATACGCACGTAAAGGTCGACTTACAGGATTCACTTGATAATTTTTTCTTTATACACTGATGTTTCTCCTTCTACAGCTGTCAGATTTGCTTCCCTCAGAAACGGGTTTTATAGTTTCCGCGCACAGACTGCCTAACATCACCCTGTTGACCCTGATAGCTACACTGTAGTTGCAAGGGGAGTCGCCGACCTGTATCCTTAATGAGGACACACAACCCGTGATACGCGCGATCGGAGTATTACACACAGCTTGCATAGATGAGTTTCGACAAAATATTCGATCTCACAGCTGGAGTGTATATAGGCTATATTTATATAATGTATTTAGTCTATTGCGGTACATAGTACAGCAGTATGCCGACCGTACGGTTTGGTTGCGGCCTACGCTTCCCCTTGCGCCCCTCTCGCTTACGCTTGGAACCCTGTTCAATGCGAGGGGGGGGGGGAGTTTTTAAGGACGTGGGGGGCTGATTTTTATCAAAAGGGAGGCGGGAGGGGGGGAGGGGGGGGGAGGGACAGGTGAAAATATATAGTCTATATGCTCGCCACTGATTGTGGCGTCTATTTCATGATGCAGAAATAACTGTAAAGGGGTATCAGAAACAGAAGATCGTGTGTAGAAAATTATCCTCACAGGGTCTGTTAGATTGAGCAAACCTATACATACCCGGTACTGTAAGTAGACTAGAGACATAAAGTAAAGCAGTGATTTAACTGTTCCCACATATTGTATACAAAAGGCGCGTGTTACTGTCAGTGCCCTGCGATTCACTATTCAAACCCACTAAGTGTCGGTGTGGTGGGTGCGGCTTCGACTGCGCAGTAGGGTCACCCTTTTCAGGACGCCCTCGAGCGGGTACGGTTCCATACCCCCTCCAGAGGGTTTTTGGAGATGCGCTTTGGGAGATGCCGTCATCCTGCAGCGGGTGTGCGTCCAAACTCTCTGGACGTCCGGGTGGTGGGTTTTGATTTTACCACACGATAGAGCCGAGGTTTTTCGGATACCCTCCACAGGGGAAGATGTCATACCCTCCGGAGGGGTTTATATATGACATTGGCCTCCAGAGCGTGCGCGGCCGAACAGTCTGTTCGCTGGTGTAGATTGTCTCAAAATCACCACACGATACTGTCCTCGAATTTGTAGCACCCTCCAAAAGGAAGGGTTATGGCCCCCCAGAGGGCGTTTCGGGATAGCCGAATGGCCACGTGTGCGTTTCACACTATGACGCATACGAAAAGGATCGTATCCTAACCGTATAAGGAAATACAACGACCGCTACTGAGAAACAGAGCCGTGACGAGAATGGATTTTCCAAACAGAAGATTTGAAATCTTCCACGGGCGGGAGAAGATCACCTCCAGAGCCCCCTGCTCCGAGGAGCGATAGGCTCAGCTCCTACCACCGACGAGTCCCCATCCCTCCCTTCCTAGCGTGGAACGATCGTCATGGCATACATTCCAGCAGGCCCTCCCTCAGACCACGGGGCGACCTATCAACATACCCGTACTTCATCACACTATGATGCATATGAAAAGAATCGCATACTAACCATGTAGGGAATTCAACGACAGTTTTTACTGAAAAACAAAGTGGTGACAAGAGAATAGATTTTCCAAACAATATATTCGAAAGCTTCCGGCGACGGGAGAAGAAGACCTCGAGGGCCTCCTACCACTACGAACCAGAGGCTCTGCTCCTGCCGCCCACGAGTCCACGTCACTTCCTTTCCAGGGTGGAACGATCGTCATGGCGTACATGCCAGCAGGTCCTCACTCAGGCTACTGGACGAGCTCTCAACGTACCCGAACTGTATCACATTCTGACGCATACGAAAAAAATCGCATCCTAACAATATAGGGAAACACAACGACGGTCACTGGCAAAACAACAAAGTCGTGACAAGGATGGATTTTTCAAACAGAAGATTCGATGTATACAGCAGACGGGAGAAGAACACATCGAGACACCCTCATCACTACGAGCGAGAGGCTCGGCTTCTGCCCCGACGAGTCTCCACCCCTCCCTTCTTGGGTGGAACGATTGTCATGGCATACATGCCAGCCGGCTCTTCCTCAGCCTACCAGGCGAGCTATCAACATACCTGCAATGTATCACACAATGACCGACTGATTCTACGATAGCCCCCCCCAAAAAAAAAACAGCGGTTTTCTTTCACGGACGCTTCATGGCTGCTCGACACAAGGAAGGATACAATTGAAAATAAAGTATTCACGTATATGTTTTCTTGTGTGCCAGGGCCGGTCGATCGATGACGTCGGGGAGGGTGTCGAGGGACAACGTATTTCAGGAGATACGGCCGGGAGAGCGCTGGTTTTGAAACCGGCGATTTCGTTAAAGAAAGTTGGGGGGGCTACCGAAGAAAGACTCGACCCATACAAAAAGGATCGAATCCCGACCACGTAAGGGAGGTTACTGACAAAAAAAAGCGTGACGAGAATGGATTTTCCAAACAAAAGATTCGACATCTTCAACAGCCGGCCGAAGAACACCCTCGAGACCCGCCAATCACTACGAGCCAGAGACGCGGCTTCTCTCCCCGACCAGTCTCCATCCCTCCCTTCCTAGCGTGGAACGATCGTCATGGCATATACTACATTCCAGCAGGCCCTCCCTCAGACTACGGGGCGATCTATCATCAATCCCGTGCTGTATCAAACAATGATGCACATGAAAAGGATCGCATACTAGACTAACTATGTAGACTAGTGAATTCAACGACGGTTACTGAAAAAAAAAGTGATGACAAGAGAATAGATTTTCCAAAAGGAATATTCGAAAGCTTCCACCGCCGGGAGAAGAACACCTCGAGGGCCTCCTACCACTACGAACCAAAGGCTCCGCTCCTGCCGCCGACGAGTCCACATCACGTCCTTCCCAGGGTGGAACGATCGTCATGTCGTGCATGCCAGTAGGTCCTCACTCAGGCTACTGGAGGAGCTCTCGACGTACCCGTACTGTATCACAGCATTACACATTTGAAAAGGATCGTATTCTAACAATATAGTCTAGTCTAGGAAAGTACAACGACGGTCACTGGCAAAACAAAGTCGTGACAAGAATGGATTTTCCAAACAGAGTATTCGATATATACAGCAGACGAGAGAAGAACGCATCGAGACACCCTCATCACTACGAGCGAGAAGCTCGGCTTCTGCCCCCGACGAGTCCCAATGCCCCCCTTCCTAGGGCGGGACGATTGTCATGGCCTACATGCCAGCCGGCCCTCCCTCAGCCTACCAGGCGAGCTACCAACATGCCTGTACTGTATCACACAATGACCCATACAAAAAGGATCGATTCCCATCCACATACGGGAGGTTACTGACAAAACATGTCGTGACGAGAATGGATTTTCCAAAGCAAAAGATTCGACATCTATCTTCAACAGCCGGCAGAAGAACACCTCGAGACCCTCCAATCACTACGAGCCAGAGACGCGGCTTTTGTCCCCGACGAGTCTCCATCCCCCCCTTCCTAGGGGAGAACGATCGTCATGGCATAAATTCCAGCAAGCCCTCCATCAGACTACGGGGCGATCTATCAACATACCCGTGGCGTATCAGACAATGATGCATATAAAAAGGATCGCATACTAACCATGTAGGGAATTCAACGACGGTTACTGAAAAAAAAAGTGGTGACAAGAGAATAGATTTTCTAAACAGAATGTTCGAAAGCTTCCACCGACGGAAGAAGAAGACCTCGAGGGCCTCCTACCACTACGAGCCAGAGGCTCTGCTCCAACCCCCGACGAGTCCACATCACATGCTCCCCAGGGTGGAACGATTGTCATGGCGTACATGCCAGCAGGTCCTCACTCAGGCTACTGGACGAGCTTTCAACGTACCTGTACTGTATCACAGTATGACGCAAATAAAAAGGAGCGTATCCTTATAATATAGACTAGACTAGGGAAATACACCGACCGTCACTGGCAAAACAAAGTCGTGACAAGAATGTATTTTCCAAATGCAAGATTCGGCATCTTCAAAGGACGGGAGAAGAACACCTCAAGACCCTCTTATCACCACGAGCGAGAGGCTCGACTTATGTCCCCGACGACTCCCAGTCCCTCTCATCCTAGGGAGGAACGATTGCCATGGCATATACAGTCCAGCAGAGTTCACTCAGACTACGGGGCGATCTATCAACATACCCGAATTGTATCATACTATGACGCATATGGAAAGGATCGCATACTCATATGTACTAGACTACCATATAGACTATATAGGGAAATACACTGACGGTTACTAACAAAAACCGTCGTGACGAGAACGGATTTTCCAAACAAAAGATTCGAAAGTGTTCCACAGACGACCACGTTCGTTCGAGGACCCTCCTGTGCCATCGAAAGGCTGGGCTTCTGCCCCCGACGATTCCCCATCCGTAATCGATATTCATGGCATATCGCCGGAAGGTCCCCAATCAGACATCGGTACGAGCTATCAACATACCTGTACTGTATCACATTATGACGCATACGCAAAAGATCGTATCCCAACCATAGGGAAATTCAATGACGTTTACTGACAAAAATGGTCATGACAAGAATGGATTTTTCTCACAAAAGATTCGACATGTCTCACAAACGGCAGAAAAACACCTCGAGACTCTCAAATCACTACGAGGGAGAGACGCAGCTTCCGGCCCCGTCGAGTCCCCATCCGTCCCTTCCTAGAGAGGAACGATCTTCACTTAATACATTACAGCAGGCCCATCCTCAGCCTACCGGGCGAGCTATAAACATACTCGCACTGTATCACACTATGATGCATATGAAAAAGATCGTATCCTAACCATATAGGGAAACGCAACGACGGTTACTGACAAAAACAGTGGTGGCAAGAATAGATTTTCCAAACAGAAGATTCGAAATCTTCCACAGACGGGGGAAGAACACCTCGAGACCCTCTTATCACTACTCAATCCAGAGGCTCGTGTTAAATTAATAGGTGGGGGACACAGAGTGCCCCCTGCAGGTCTGCCAATTGGGTAGGTCCTCGGAGTACTCACTTTCGTTCCTTCGTAGAGATGTAGCTTTATTCGTTTCCACCAGAGCCCGGGATAGCTTCTGAGATCGGAGGCGCGTGCCTCCGATCTAATTCCTAACTTCCCCGAATATAAACCGCCAACCTTATCATACGAAACCCATCCAAATGATCTCAAATTCGGATACCTACAGGCCTTTCGAGGCCGTATCTTAACACTAGCCCACCCTGATGAGTCGCATATGCAGAAATATGGGAGATTCGAGGAAACTCCGGTTCTACGAACTAGACCATGAGTCGAAGATGCGGCTCCTCAAACCCCACTCCCACACCTCTAACCGTCTGGCTACGGAGCCAGGAACACGCGAAGAAGAGCAGTAGAAAGAAAAGCAGACCCTACAGCAAGGCAATAGTCACCCATCAAAAACCTGCCGCATGCCGCCGGTGTGGCGGGGGGGGCAGAAAAGGCTCTAGAACCTGCCGCATGCCGCGGGTGTGGCGGGGGGGGCAGGAAAGGCTCTGCGGTAAACCAATAACAGAAAAGGTACTATGGCGAGGTGAGCCCTCGTCGATATGGAGGGGAACACAGGCGCTAACACAAGGGAGAAGTCATGCGAAAAACCTCCCGCGGGCCATCGGCAAGGCGGGGGGTTAGACGAGGAAACGACGAATACCCGGGATGGAAGATGTCAACACCTACAGCCCCGCTAGGGGAGGAAGTGTTTAGACAAAAAAATCAGAACAAATACAACACACAAAACATAAAAGATGACACACAGACCCGTACACTGGTCGCCCCCCGGCTCTGGGCTGAGGAGGGCGTCGGCAGGGCGAATTCAAACAATGACAAAAAGGCGACAGCCCTGCGCCTCAGATAGCGGCGTTTTACCCGAACCCTGACCCGGCACTGAGCAGGGGGTTCGGCTGGACAGAAAAGAGAAAAAAAATGGAAAGAACCGCTCCAAAACTCGATGAAGACCCTCAGGACACTACGAACGACCCAAAGACAAAGACGCAAAACTCATACCTCAAAAAATTGAAGAACTATCGAGAAGCGGTGGTGGCTTGGAAGTCAACTGGCCACGGCCGCGCCTCGATATTCGTCTACGTTACGTTGGATTCCCCGAGGAAACGCACTAGCGATGTGAACTTGCAAGCACCAAGAGCCTCGTACGGCTCCCGTTGAAGTCGTGTAGCGCGCCGGGGGAAGAGGGAGTTTAATCGGTCCCGGGTCGTCCAGAAAGCGGACCAGGTATACCTTGTCCTCGGTAGTGCTCGCGCTGATTTTTCCTAGCCACCATAAACCATCGTCTCCCTTGTACCAAAAGTGGGCTCCCTTAGGAAGTACGGTGTCGTGGTAGCGACGGAGCCAATCGGTGCGGGAAACACAGGCGTAGCCCGGCGCTAGGAAACGTTCCCCGTTGTTGCGGGAGAGCTCACGCTGTGCCGCTCCGATCCGCATTCGGCAGTAAAGGCGGTTGGTTTGGCGGTGCTGGTCCGGGGTTCCGGTCCAATAACGCAAGATGTGCGAGCGGGAGAGGTGGAGGTCCATTTCCCGCTCCCAGGACGGTTCGGAGAGTCCCGCCCAATGCGTCTTGTATAGCACCGTGATGATGCCACCTCGCCCCCGTACCGACTGATGACCAGTGATCTGCTCCACCTCCAGCCGTTGGAGGGGAGTCGAAACGTCGTTTTGAGTGACGTGGTACGGCGGGGACGTCTTGGAAAATTTGTTGAGCACATACTGTGTCAGCCCCGCCGGTAGGTATTTGGGCATGTCCCCGCTGTCGTGGGGGTTGGCACAGGGTTTGCAGCGCTCGATTGCCACACGCTGACGAGCGTCCGAACCAGGCAGGTCGGAAGGGAGATCCAAATAAAGGAGGTTGCTCCCGAGCGGCGAGCCGTCCGGGGTCTCGGCGGCGGAGCAGGGACCGACGGCGAGGACCTTGTATGGGCCCGTCCAGTTAAGCGCGAGTTTGGCCTTGAGTACCTTGGCGTCGGTATTCGCCTTCACACCCTGGCGGATGGTAGAGGCAGAATTGTATACCCATGCCCAACCATCCACAGTGAAATTAGGTGCTGGACGCAGCGCGTCGGCGAGGGCGGAGTTTCTGCGGTCAACACGGGAAACGGTGAGGGCGTGGTGTGCGCGGACAATGTCGTTCGCGCGTTTTTGCCGGTCGGTGGCCAAATCGCAATAGGCCAGGAGGTCACGGGCCAGACTCTGGTGTCCCACGACACGTTTGCGGTCGAAAATCGTCAGGGGGAGCCGCGGGAGTCTGCCCATGTGGACCTCGTTGGGCGCCAAACCCGTCGCCGCGCTGACAGAGTTGTTGTAAGCGAATTCGACGTGGGGCAGATGCAAGTCCCAGTCGTCTTGTCGCTCGTTGACGACCATAGCCAGAATTTGTGCCATAGTTTGATTTACCCGCTCAACGCCCCCGTTACAGTTGGGATGGTAGGAGCTTGTATCATGCTTGTGTACACCTAACAACTGATATACAGCTTGTGAAAGCTTGGAGCAGAACTGCAGTCCGTTGTCCGAGAGTATGGTGCGCGGGCACCCCTACAAGGGTATGTATTGGTTCACCAGGATATTGGCTGTACCTTCCGCGGTGAACTCAGCGGCAGTGACGGGGAACATGTCGGCCCGACGACTGAAGCGATCGGTGAACAGCAGGATGTAGGTGTTGCCTCGTGGTGTGACCGGAAGGGGGCCGAAGTAGTCAACACTGACGGCGATACCTGGACCTTCCGGCAGAGGCATTGTGATGATGGGCCAGCGGACAGTCAGCCGTGGGGTTATCCGCGCTTGGCACTTCAAGCAGTGGCGAAGCCACCACCGGGTACACACACTCATGCCAATCCACCAATAAAAACGCTCCAGCATGCGCAACGTGCGCGTGGTGCCAAGGTGGCAGGAGGCCGTCGAGTGGCAAGCTTGCATGATCCAAGGGCGCATGAGCAGGGGAACGTAGATGCGAACTGGCTCGTCGTTTAGCAAAGCAAGCAGCTCGCCCCACAGAGTTCGGTTTGTCGGAGCTTGTTGGCGGTAGTGTCGGGTTACGGACGAGTCGGACGATGTCGTCGTCGGTTGTATGTAGTCGACCCTTACCCGCCAGCTCCTGGATGTCTGAGAGGGAGGGACGCTTGTGCAAGAGGTAGCACGCCAAAAAGTCGGGCGGCAGGACCGATTGCCGGCCGATAGAAACGTAACGCATCATGGCGTGGCACGTCGGCTCAGCGTGCTGCTCTCGCTTCCAATCGTAATGCGAATAACGCGCGACGGAATCAGCGAAACGCAATTCAGCAGCGTTGCGAAGGGCGTCCGCCCTTGTATATGCGGTCGGCGTGCCACCAGGAGAAGGCGTGAGCCGTAAGAGAGGAGTTCCCATATAGGCTCTGCGAGGTCGCGGTCGGACGGCAGTGGCACCGTGCGGACCGGCGAGTCGACAAGAGCAGGGGTCGCGGCGGCGACGGGGTCGGCTGCGGCCGTGGAACTCGCGACGGGGTTGTACTTCGTCCGCAAGATGGCCGAGGGGCCCCGCCGGGCCCGAATCCATAATCTACAGCGGGAGTGCATTACCCGTTGTTATCGCTGTTCGTCGGCGCGTCGTCGACGACGGAGGGGCTGGAGTGCCAAGCATGGCGGAGACGGACACAGTCGAACCGGTGGTCGCGGCGGGGGCCGTCTCCTGTAAAGAACTCCGGGATAGATAAGTCGGCTGTGCGATGGGCGTCGCTGCAGCCAGGGCTTCTGCGGAGCCCGTGCCGCCCTCGATGGGTATGGCAAAGACCGAAGCGAAAACAGTGTCGGCGGCAGGTGAAATCGACCCGCGGCCGGTACAGCCTTCGGTAGTGGCGACGGAGGCAGAAACACGAGCGACGAATCTCCCCGGGGAAACAGAAAGGCCGTCAATCCTTATACGTGGCTCGTGTTTGCGAAAATCGTGAAACGCGGTAGAGGTGAGAGGGAGCCCACCCAAGGCAGCATGTTCAGTGCGGGGCACGAGCCCACCCAAGACAGTGCTTTCGGCGAGGGGTTCGAGTCCACCCAAAGCAGTGCTTTCCGTGTGGGGCACGAGCCCACCCAAGACAGTGCTTTTGGCGAGGGGCGCGAGTCCACCCGAACCGACTCCTGGGATCGGCGAGGGGGGAGCGCGCAGCCCGCGGGTCCGTAGGAGGTAGATACCGCTATCTCCAACGGGGTTGAGGCTTGTCAACCCCACGAGGTTGAATTTTTCCAAGCCACTGCGGTCGTACTCCGTAGCGGGCTCTGGAAAACGGGCCGGAAAAATCGGCGATGCCCTTGGCGCTGCCTTTGCGGTACTCGAGTGTGCAATCGAACGCGGTGACGAACTCAAGCTACCGCTGGACTCGTGCATTGAGGGTCCCCACTTTGCCAATGCTCTCTTATGTATTGTGGCCGGAGGATATGCGGAACTTTGTTCCCCTCAGTATCCTCGGAGGTGTTTGGGAACCCAAGCAATGCTGCCGGTCCCCAAATCTTTAGGAGTCCAGTGCCTCTCCAAGTCGAGCGTTGCTCGACTGATAAACGCGATTTTCATAGTGAACAAAACGTCGTCCAGCGTCACAGTACCCTCGACGAAACAGGGGCAGTGTTCTGACATCGCAAGGTCAGGGCCGACGCTAAAAGCTATCTCCACAACTTCACGGCTTTTCATTGGCCAACGCGCCCGAGAAATAGGTCGGAAACGCCGAAGGGGAAGCTTTGCGAGCGCTGGCCGCTGTGAACGGTCTGGTTGCGGCGCGGACGAGATTTCTTGGTTCTTGCACTCGCAGTGCAGGTGCGGAACCGACTAGGGGAGGCCGGGTGCGCCGACCCGGTCTCATTGTCGCAAATAGCTGCGCGAACGGCAGAAAGGGCCTCACCGAGCAAGTTTTCCTCTCCCCTGGCATGGGCTGTTGGCCCTGGGACCATCAGCCCGGAGACCAACGCCCCACACTGGGTTCAGAGGGCAGGATTCAGCCAGAAGCTTGTTGTCAGAGCTCAAAAGGTGACTTTTTTTTTTTTTTTTTTTTTTTTTTTTGGGGGGCTGAATTCTGCGTGAATTTGGCGTAGGTGCCAGGTGACACGGCGTTTTGCTTCTCCCTGTCCCCAACAGCGGAGTCAAAGTTGTGCACGCCTCGACCGATGCGTTTGCGTGTGCTTGGACGAGGCGACGACATAATGAGCCCCACTGCTCGATGGTCTTGCAAAAACTTGGTCTTTTCGGCCATCATGTCCTGCTCCGCGCAAGAATATGATACGTCGTCCACGGCAAACGACGAAGGGGACCAGGGTGGAAAATAGGATGGGAGCTGCCAGAATAACACCACTTGGCTGTGGAGTATTCGAGAGAAGGGTCAAAATCCGTGTTGAAATTTGGGCCTGCAATGTCCCCGTCCAGGAACACCAGGCCTCGGGAGCACGACGCGAATCCGAACCCGTGGTATCTCGCCTCGGGTCTTTCTTCGCTCGTTGGCGGAAAAGCGCGAGAATCCGCTCTAACTGCGCCCGAAAAATGGCAAAAACCGACGGTGCCAACCCGTCGGTAGCCTCGTTCGGCATTTGTGGGTCTGCAATGTCCCCTTTTGGGAACACCAGTCCTCGGCTACTTGGGCGTGTAATGTCCCCTTGCGGGAGCACCAGGCCTCAGGAGCAACATGCGAGTCCGAACCTGGGGTTTCTCGCCTCGGGTCCTCCTCACTCGCTGGCGGAAACTCGTAAGAAGCCGCCCTCATTGCACCCAAAAACGAGTCCAACACCGACGGTGCCAACCCGTCGGTAGCCTCGTTCGGCATTTGGGTCTGCAATGTCCCCGTCTGGGAACACCAGTCCTCGGCTCTTTGGCCTGTAATGTCCCCTTGCGGGGGCACCAGGCCTCGGGAGCAACATGCGAGTCCGAACCTGGGGTTTCTCGCCTCGGGTCCTCCTCACTCGCTGGCGGAAACTCGTAAGAAGCCGCCCTCATTACACCCGAAAAAGAGTCCAACACCGACGGTGCCAACCCGTCGGTAGCCTCTTTGGGCATTTGGGTCTGTAATGTCCCCGTCTGGGAACACCAGTCCTCGGCTCTTTGGGCCTGTAGTGTCCCCCTCAGGAACACCAGGCCTCGGGAGCACGACGCGAGTCCGAACCCACGGTTTCTCGCGTCGTGGCCTCTTCGCTTTTTGGCGTATAATCGCAAGAAAACTGCTCCAACTGCGCCCAAAGGGGCAGGGGCTCTGAGCTGTTTCTGCTTGACGAGAGGCGCGATTCTTCCGTAAATTTACGGGAATAGCGTCCAGCTGATCAGGCTGGAGGCCGTGGAGTCACCACTGGCCCGTCGCGCAGTGTCGGATCTTCTTCCTGTGCCACTGGGGCAGACGTAGCCTGAAACACGTGGGTTAGCGTGTTAAAAGACGAAGCAGGGTCCGTAAACCCTGTGGGCGTCTTCTGGAGCGGGGCTCGGGCAAGGCAATAATATTTTTACCCGAGGAGGCTCTCTTCCGTTATGTCTCTTGGAGAAGGGAGACGAGGTAGCTAATCTTGTCGACTCCTCCTTGATGGAAAAAAGGACAGAGCGCCCGCTCTTATCGCGAGCAAACACTGGATCGAGCCTCGCAAAAGATCTCGGTGTTTTAGTGTTGGCCTTCCCACACCTCAAATCGACCGCCACCTCGTGGTCAGAAAAAGTGTTTCGAGGGTCGACCGTCCCACACCTCAAACCGACCGCCACCGCCTGGTCAGGGAGAGGGGGGGATGCACACATACGCGTAAAAAAGGCGACGCGCCGTCGCTGCAGCTATATTGTTGCGCGGCGCGTACCTAGAGGGGGAGCGCGCAAAGCGCAGGCTCCCGTGCCATGGTTGATGGGGGCGGCGTTTGGAGCGCGTACCCCCATTGCTGAGTTTATGCCGCGGCTGAGGGAAACGGCGCTGGAAGCGCGGTTCCCGTTGCCGAACTCAGACCATGACCGAGGGGAACGTCGCTGAAAGCGCGCGTTCTCGCCGTCGAAAAAGAAAGAAAAGAAAAAAAATTACCTGGCTGGAGGAAACCACGCTTGAAGCGCTAGTTTCCGCCGCCGGTACTACGCCGTGAGAATCGTCCGCAGACGGCGTAGGAGCCCGTAGGCTCTTGACAGAGGCAATCTGTGCTGCGTTTCTGGACAGGCTAGCAACAGAACACGAGCATTTCCTGAAACCAAAATAGGTACCCCCCGACAGTGTTGTCGACGGTGCCGTACCGCCGTCGAGCTGTCAATTGCCGTTACGGAATGTGCCAGGTTGGCGCGCACATTTATTTTCGCCCGGGTTGTGGGCTGCTCCAAAGCGCATTCGAGAAGCGGGAGCGGGGGCAGAAGAGGCGGGCGAGCGCAGGATACCATGGTGATCCGACGTGTATGTGGTATCGTTGTAACAGTTTACCTGGCCCTGATCCTGAAAGATGGCGACGATTTTTCTTGTGGTTGTTTGGGCGAGAGGATTTGTCGTCTCGGCGGTAGCAGACCATGCGTGTTTGTCAACGTCGGTGTGCGTCATCGTCGCCAAGTTGGCCTAGTTCAGGGTTCAAGCAGCCACTCGCAGTAATATAAGGATGCCTACAATGCTTGAAGGAATGGTTGTCTTCGTGGCAGTTGAGGCAAAGCCCCCGGTTTTCTCGGAGGGCATCAGCGCGAGGTGAAAGGAGGCCGCTCCAAAGGGGAGGGTCGACTGTCTTAAACGAGGCCTTGACGGCGAAACCTTCTGCATAATGATGCTCTTCTAGTGGCCAGCAGTTCGATGTGTGGTCAAGCCAAGGGTCAGATGAATCATCGATGGGCATGACAGTTGAATGATGGCTCGATCCCGTCTGCCACGAAAGCGACTGGGACGGCACTCGGCCCTGGCCGCGCCCATGATCGGCGGGCCGGGGCCCCGACAGGGCGCATGACCGCGCTCCCGTCGAGGAAACAGGGAGAGAAAAAATGTTTCGCCGTTGACGGCAGGTGTCTTCTTAGTCACTAAAAGACCGCCACATAGCATCCAACGAGATGTACGGCCGCGGGTTCGTTGCTTTCGAACCAGGGTACAACGCAGGCAGGAGAGCCGGAAATTGCTCATTCGCCGCCACCCGAACCACCTCCAACACCACATCCGTCCCCGGAGACAAAACACGCTCACTCCCCGTAGCGGTCGGCATGAGTACGCGAAACTCCCAACTGAAATCAGAAAAAGGCATGCCGTTACACATTCCAAAAGTATGCAACGTAGTGTAGCCCTCCTCCGTATCAACCCCGTCGAAGTGCGTGATCAGCAGACGCAACAGGAGGGTGAAAGCCTCAGGCCCAGATGCTCCTCCTGCCATGGTTTTTGCACTTTTTGCCTGCTACCACGACCACCTCGGTGTGGTCCGTGCTCGAGGACCAAGACGAGCGGGAGGAGGTTGACGAGCTGTCCCACGCTGAACGCCCTCTCGCGCCATTCCTCTGCCAGAGCTGCGGCCAACTGCCCCGGTTGTTGGACCGAAGTTGCCCCCTCGGCGGCGCCCTCAGGCACACCAGCACCCGATGCGCTGTCACCCCCGCGGCGGCGGTGGTGGTCGCCACCCCCACCATTTTTGCTGCCACCCCCACGGTTGCGGTCCCCGCGGTCGCGACTGTCGCGACATTTTCCCCGGTTTCGTTCTGCCAACTCTTTCTCCGGGGTCCGGCCAAAAGACAGGGTCGGGGTCCTCGTCGTGGGCTATCAGCAGGGCCTTGACGAGGGCAAGGGTCGGGGCGGCTCTCGTCTGTCTAGCATAGGGCGTACAATCCACGCGAGCCCAGGCCGCTTCCATTGAGGACGTCCGCTTGCCGCGACGCCGGCCTCTCTGACGGGAGGAGGGCGCAGGCCGTTTCCACCACCGCGGGTCGCCAACGCTGAGGAGAAGACTACCCGCGGTGCAGACGCCATGCACGCAACGATGCCCTTGAAGAAGGCGTCGTTCCCGGGTCGTGGTCGCTGGGATGCGACACCCTGCGGGCGCGACGAAGGCAAGAGGGCCGCGTTAGCTTCCGCCACAGACGACGCAACTGATTGAGCGAGGGCTTGTTGCGCCCTCTTCGCAACCAGGGACGACTCCCGCGCAGCGGTCTTCGCCTGTTCGATATCTTCGTCAAACCGACGTCGGCGTGCTATCGTCTGGTTGACGTCGTCGAGCGCCCGCTGGGCCCGCGCCGCCGCGTATGCCAAGACCAAGGGGGTGGCATGGGTGCCCCGGTCCCGGGAGCTCTGGGGGTGGCGCTCTGTCGAGCGCGGAGAGCCCAGGTGGCGGCGGTGGTGCCCTGTCGAGCGCGGGGGGGGGGCAGCTGGTAGCGCTCCCCCGGGGCTGGCGAGAGCTGGCGTCGAGACGCCCCCGAGTCCGGTGGGGGTTGGTCCGTCTCCTTCTCAGCGCGAACCAGCGAATCGACCCGCTTGGTTGGTGGGAACGGGTGGAGGTATGGTGCTCCGTCTTCTGTCTCGTCACCGGAACCCGCCACCGATGGTTCCCCCCGTCTCGAGTCGCGGCATCTCGAGCGAGCTCTCCCTGTCTCGTGGGCATCCAGGTTGGGGTGCGTGGAAGACCTCAGCCAGCCCCGAGTAGCCCCCATCGTCACTGGTGGACATGGTGCCTAGGTGCAGTGAAGGGGGGGGGGGGGGGGATAGGAACGACGCGTGAAGAAGCTATGGAGACAGATAAATTGTTGTGGTGTTCCTGCTCCAAGTAGCGGTATATCTGTGTTTCAGCAAACAGCAACAATATGGGCCTTGACTCCATCCAGCCTCAGTGATGGTAGCAGCCACGTCAACTAGCCGTATAAGAGGAGTACAGCAGTAACAAGGTACCAATCATCATAACCGCAACATAAGAGCAGCGCCCAGTCTGACCGTAGGGTAAATGGGTAACGCCCGCACGAACCGCAGCACAAGGAGCCAAAACTGGGCAGCACTGACCCCAACCGCAGTGCAGGGGGTGCAACACAGTAAAGGTACGTCTGCAGCCATCGCACTTAAACAGGCATCATTCGACCTAGGCTGGGGGAGGTAGCACAGGAGAGCGTCGCCCAAAACGCCCACGCTCATCGGACCAAAACGGGCAGCATTTACCCTAGGTGTAGTGTAGGGGTTATCATAAAAAGGGTTCGCCCAACACGCCGACGCTCATCGCACCAAAACAGGCAGCATTTACCCTAGGTGTAGTGTAGGGGTGGAGCACAGTGTAAGATCGCCCAACACGCTGACACTCATCGCACCAAAACGGGCAGCATTTACCCTAGGTGTAGTGTAGGGGGGGGAGCACAGTGAAAGGTCACCCAACACGCTGACACTCGTCGCACCAAAACAGGCAGCATTTACCCTAGGTGTAGTGTAGGGGTGGAAGCACAGTGAAAGATCGCCC
This sequence comes from Undaria pinnatifida, assembly GCA_012845835.1. Taxonomy (NCBI): domain Eukaryota; class Phaeophyceae; order Laminariales; family Alariaceae; genus Undaria; species Undaria pinnatifida. Next base: position 7,333,641 of record JABAKD010000023.1, on the reverse strand, counting down.
AACACGCTGACACTCATCGCACCAAAACGGGCAGCATTTGGTGTAGTGTAGGGGGGGGAGCACAGTGTAAGATCGCCCAACACGCTGACACTCATCGCACCAAAACGGGCAGCATTTACCCTAGGTGTAGTGTAGGGGTGGAAGCACAGTGTAAGATCGCCCAACACGTCGACACTCATCGCACCAAAACGGGCAGCATTTACCCTAGGTGTAGTGTAGGGGTGGAGCACAGTGTAAGATCGCCCAACACGCTGACACTCATCGCACCAAAACGGGCAGCATTTACCCTAGGTGTAGTGTAGGGGGGGGAGCACAGTGAAAGGTCACCCAACACGCTGACACTCGTCGCACCAAAACAGGCAGCATTTACCCTAGGTGTAGTGTAGGGGTGGAAGCACAGTGAAAGATCGCCCAACACGCTGACACTCATCGCACCAAAACGGGCAGCATTTACCCTAGGTGTAGTGTAGGGGGGGGAGCACAGTGTAAGATCGCCCAACACGCTGACACTCATCGCACCAAAACGGGCAGCATTTAACCTAGGTGTAGTGTAGGGGTGGAAGCACAGTGTAAGATCGCCCAACACGCTGACACTCATCGCACCAAAACGGGCAGCATTTAACCTAGGTGTAGTGTAGGGGTGGAGCACAGTGTAAGATCGCCCAACACGCTGACACTCATCGCACCAAAACGGGCAGCATTTACCCTACGTGTAGTGTAGGGGGGGGAGCACAGTGAAAGGTCGCGCAGCCAACCGTATAAAAATGGGCAGCATCTGCCCCCACAGTAGTGTAGTGGGGGGTAGGACAGTATACGTTCGCGCACCAACCGTATATTAAAAAAAAAAACGGGCAGTATAACCCTCCCAAACAAAGTAGTTTCCCCCGACCGCACTAAAGGGGGACAGTCGCGCCTGCAGTAGTGCTGATTGCTGCAGTATCACTGCTGTGTTTACAGGTAACGGTAATTTCAACCGCACCAAGATGGGTAGTGTAGTACCAACACCAGCTGTAGAAAAATGTGCACGCCCACAGTCGAATAGAAAGGCTGTTTGCCCCCAAAGGTACCGCATTAAACGGGCTGTTCTCCACTGCACTAGTAAAAACTGTGAAGCGCAGTATCTCCGCGAACTGTGTAGTAAGCGCTCTGTAACGGGCAGTAGCTGTCCAAACATGTGCAGAGAAGAAGAAAAAAAAATTTCCAGCGTAGACCCTAGCAATATCGTGAAGGGCAGCACATGTACGGGCAGGAAGACGGCCTAACGCCCGTACAGCTGAAAAAAAAAAATCCGTACCCGCTCCCACCGATAAAGGGACAGTTACGTTGACAACAGTGCGGAGTGCCGCACGGTCACAGCTGTGCATACACAGAAAGTGGTATTATAGTCCCCGCGTACCCATGAATGGGAGAATATAGGGCATCGCACATACCAACAGCCTTGCCCAGACAGCCAGCACAGAGTTTCAGCGTTCACTAGGTTCAAGTTCTAGTCACGGAGGGGCCAGGACGAAAAAAAAACTCTCGAATCGAACTTGCAAGGAGCACTCGCACAGCAGTGGGGGGTGTCAGAGCTGCGGTGCTGTAACTGTGGACGCTGGGGCAGTGAAGGGTCGAGCTATGTGGTGTATGAGCAGGAGCAAAGTAGGCGGCTTGGCTGCTGTACAGTGACTTCTACAGCAGAGAATCCGGCGGTATATGGCAGGCATTGACAGCGAGCCCATTGTGCTGCACTGTAGTTGGCACCTCTGCAAAAATGATGGTGGTTGAAGCTACGCGACGGACAGCAGTAGTGGAACGCTGTTGATCGAGAAAGATCGGAGAGGGGTCCGAGGTGCCAAATTCGTAGCTGGTACTAATTTCGGCAGAAAGGGGGCACAAGGGCAGCTGCTTGTTCGACGCACAAGAATGATCGACGTACGTACTGAAACCCATACGATAACGCGTGTACTGGAAAATTTGCCAAACGAAAAAGCCCACACATTCCACGAGCACCGCCTGTTTCTTCCCAGGTAGATCACAAAGAAGGAGCCCCGACATGAGCTCCTAGAGCACGGTGCCCGTAGTCCAAGGGGTCCCGCGAAGGACGGTCTGGCACCGACAGCAAGGATGTGCTGGGCGATGGGCTCTCTCAGCGAGCGAAGTCCCCTTCGAATGTCATTCGAAGGGTTGATTCCAGTATGCTTGTGGCATGTCGTGCATATGCCTCCGAGCCCCAAAGCGCGAAAAAAAAAGTACGAGTCGATGGCCGATCTTGGGGCTTGTGCTGGCAACTCGCGGATATGTGCTGTGCAACATGCTGGCAGAGCGCGGAGCAAACAAGTCTGATGGGTGGGGCTCGGGCAGTTCCACTGCGGAGTGGTCTATGACCAGCTGGCGGTGAACTGATGCGGCCAAAGGCCGGGACGAGGGGTGTGCTCCGAAGAGCAGTGTCGTCCGCCTGTACTCGGAAAGTGTCCTCTGTGTGGTGCGTGCCCAGCAACCAACAGGAGGGACCAAAATTCGAGACGAGGAGTGTGCTCCGCAGAGCAGAGTCGTACGCACGTACTTGGAAGGTGTCGTCCGTGTGGTACGTGCGCGGCGACCAACAGGAGGGGCCCCTGCCATCTCACTGCTGTTGTGGTCGCCGTTGTAGGAGGAAGGGCGCTCCCTCCATTGAGAAGCCACCCGAGAAGGAACAGGGGTTGAGGGCTCGATGGAAAGCAAAAGCAAAATCGCTACGAAAAAAAAATCGGAGAAACCGGAAGAACGCTGCCACAATAGCACATCAAGCTCGACGACGCCACTTGTGAAATTAATAGGTGGGGGACACAGAGTGCCCCCTGCAGGTCTGCCAATTGGGTAGGTCCTCGGAGTACTCACTTTCGTTCCTTCGTAGAGATGTAGCTTTATTCGTTTCCACCAGAGCCCGGGATAGCTTCTGAGATCGGAGGCGCGTGCCTCCGATCTAATTCCTAACTTCCCCGAATATAAACCGCCAACCTTATCATACGAAACCCATCCAAATGATCTCAAATTCGGATACCTACAGGCCTTTCACATCAAGCTCGACGACGCCACTTGTTAAATTAATAGGTGGGGGACACAGAGTGCCCCCTGCAGGTCTGCCAATTGGGTAGGTCCTCGGAGTACTCACTTTCGTTCCTTCGTAGAGATGTAGCTTTATTCGTTTCCACCAGAGCCCGGGATAGCTTCTGAGATCGGAGGCGCGTGCCTCCGATCTAATTCCTAACTTCCCCGAATATAAACCGCCAACCTTATCATACGAAACCCATCCAAATGATCTCAAATTCGGATACCTACAGGCCTTTCGAGGCCGTATCTTAACACTCGGCTCCTGCCCCTGACGAGTCCCCATCTCTCCATACAGAGTGCCCCCTGCAGGTCTGCCAATTGGGTAGGTCCTCGGAGTACTCACTTTCGTTCCTTCGTAGAGATGTAGCTTTATTCGTTTCCACCAGAGCCCGGGATAGCTTCTGAGATCGGAGGCGCGTGCCTCCGATCTAATTCCTAACTTCCCCGAATATAAACCGCCAACCTTATCATACGAAACCCATCCAAATGATCTCAAATTCGGATACCTACAGGCCTTTCGAGGCCGTATCTTAACACTCGGCTCCTGCCCCTGACGAGTCCCCATCTCTCCATTCCTAGTCGGGAACGATCGTCATGGCATACATTCCAGGAGGTCCTCACTCGGACATCTGGACGATATTTCAACATACCGGTATTGTATCACACTATGACGCATATGGGAAGGATCGCATCCTAACCATATAGCGGAAAACAATGACGGTTGCTGACAAAAAGAGTCGTGACAAGTACAATGGATTTTCCAAACAGAAGATTCAACATATTCCACAGACGGGAGAAGAACACCTCGACACCCTCTTATCATTGCGAGCGAGAGACGCGGCTTCCGCCCGCCCACGAGTCCCCATCCGTCCCTTCCTAGGGAGAAACGATCTTAATGGCATACATGCCAGCAGGCCCCAACGCAGACTATGGGCGAACTATCAACATACCCGTACTGTATCACACTTTGACGCCTACCGGGTATGAACTTTAGAGGGCACGACATAATCGGTTATAACCTGTATGGTTTACGATCAAGACGGTTACTCCCTGTGTGTTGGCCTGTGTACCTGATGTGCCTTCAGCCAGGTTGAGTTTCGTGTTGCCTAGGTGAAAAAACCTGTAGTGATGCTCCTGGCCAATCGACCATAACGATGGGTCGTTCATGTAGATGGTCTTCACAGTGTGGTGGAGAGGTATGTTTGCCTATACGTGTGGTTTTCCGTTTTTGTCACTTTTCCCATAGGATATATCCTATTCATATTATTAGTTTTGCCCTCCGAAATTACTGCGTAGATGACGTTCTGATGTAAATCGAATATCCATACATACAGCAGCAGTATTGCCTATGAAGTCGAACGATCGCATCATGAAGCAATGGTATCTTACGCCAACCATTTCCCCATTTCCTTTCCCCACGTCTTCTTCTTTCATCTACTGTTTCCTTCCCCTGTATATCATGTTTTCCTGGATCTGAGTCTACCTTGATCCTCATCAACATTTCCACCCCGGACCAGTGGCCGTAGTTGTCCCGCTCTTTTCTCCCTTCCCCTCGCGGCCTGAAGATCCCTCGGAGGTGGCCTTTATCGATGAACTTTGCGCGAAAGGGCGACCTGAGTGGTCACGGAGATGATTTTAAATAGGCGCTCCTTGCACACGCCTTTCCACGCTAGGGACGATGCGCCCGTTCCTCCAACGATGATTGCCGCCACCTGGTCTATCAGGTCGCAGCCTTCTTTACCGAGGCGCCCAAACCTTTCCACCCCGAGGGTGGCGAGATTGCAACTGCGCTCGTCGAAGGTCGGACGAGCGTAGTGCTTGCGCTTGCGCACCTCGGAAGTGGAAGCCGCTAATCCGTTTTGATCCGCGCTGCCTGCCCGCATGTGGACCCCCGCTTGTGGGTCCCCATACGTGACGTCCAGGAGTATACATCCGATCTTGCATGTAGTCATCTGGTTCCAACAGGTAAAGTCTTATTGCTCCTGAACAGTTGATTGCGAATCACACGGTTCGCGCTCATTGTAGGGGAGTTTACGGGGTTCAAGTCGTATTGTTCTTACTTTCGCCTGTTGGCCTGTCATGACGTTCGGCTCTTCTTTTCCGTGTTGATATTACTTGTCATAAGATCCGCAGGGGGAGCATTTGCAGTTTAATTACGGTCTTACAAAAATGCAGTGAGTTCTGAATAAGGGGGTAGTGAGGTCGCAAATAAACGCGTTATATTTTACACTTTTTGTGGTTCCGGTTCGCGTAAATCGTCACAAATGAAAACGTTGACTTCAAAATTCTATCAATAATCTCTAATACGAACATGTAAGCCTGCTCACAGCAGTAAGGAATCTCTGGAGCAACAAAATTGCATCAATATAACTAGTACAACGACTCCCCACCCCTGTATTTCGTCGGCAGGCCCTCTCAGGGGTCAGTGACACAGTTGCGATCGGTGTTAGGTCATCTTGACGTAGATTTCGATGCATTCGATTCGAGTACTCGTAGGTGGTTCGCATAACAATCGCAATCGAGCGCGGTGTTGAAATTATGAAGATGGGAAGCGGTTTACCGAACATGTAACCCGGTACCATTTTCGGGTTGTAGCTGCTATTACAAGTGCCCAAACGGGGCCTCCGATCAGGGGGGCACCCGTGCTTTTAAGCGGTAGAGCAAGGTCTACCCCGCGACCGTTGACTAATAACCCCTCGCCCCCACCCTTCGCCGCCTGCACACTGCGGCAAGCAAGAGTCGAAAACAATTAGGTGGGACAGCCGACCCCAGTCCAGCGGGAATAGAGGTTTCAGGAATATTGTGAGGTATGGGTAGGGACACAGCCTTGGACAGGAGGCATTAAAATGACCCCAACACACATCATACTACCGTGGTTTCCAAGGGCGGGTGTCAGTTGCTTGCGACCCTCACTAAATATCCTACCCCCGCAGTCCTCCACAGCGGGCGTCAGCTTCTCGCGGCCGCCTATGTAGGAACTCCCACCGTGGTACTCCACGGCGGGCGACTCCTTGCACCGGCCAGCATCCACCAGTCCACGCGCATCGAGCATCCACAGCGAGGTCGTCTTGCCCATTATGGACATAAGGCCAGCGCGTTGAGTGAACACTTCACCTTTTTCCACTGGCGGCGAGGGAGGCGGCCCTTCCAACGTTGCCGAGAACTGGATCGTCGCCGTGTCTGAAAACTGAACCATCTTCGAGTATGTACGGCCAGACCCCCGTTGCGCCTCCGTGTACGGGGACGGTCACGGTGATGTCTGTGATGGCGGTGTATGTGACATCTGCTGTGAAGGTGAACGAAATTTTGGTGAAGAGTGTGACGGCGACGGCTGTGACCGTGACGATGACGACTGTGATTGTGACATTGGCGGGTCTGATAGTGGTGGTGGCGGCTGTGGTGGTGACAGATGGGACTGTGACGGTTGCAACGGTGACGTCTGTGCCGGTGAAGATTATGGATGTGGTTGTGACGGCTTTGACGTGTGTGACGACGTGTGTGTAGGTTATGTTGAACCTGGGCGACGTTGTCGGCGCGGCGGTCTCCACTGAACCCTTTGAACCTCCCAAGGCGGCGGCGACGGCAGGACGGGCGTACGGTGAACCTTCCATACGATGTCGTTGGTGTAGCGCACGCCTCCGGTTAAGCGCTTGAGAGCGTTTAACGTGAGCGAGGAGTCCTTGTGGCCGTTGTCGAGGTGAAATAATCAACCAATCGGGCATCGAACTTGGTACTCCGGTTCTCCCGAATCTTTCCTGGATGGAAAAAAATGCACCACCTACAGATCCAGCAGTCGCCCGAATAAAACGTCGTGCGGTGCCGCCATCCGGCGTTCGGCTTCGTCGCGGAGCGGTTCAAACAATCGCAAGCCCACAGTACAGCCTCGGGCCACAAACAGTCACCATTTGCACCGACGAATGGGATTTTAGCGAGAGACGCCCGGCAACAGTCGTCGAATCCCGCGACGGGCCACATGGCCGCCCTTAATGCGCGGCAAGTCGCACTCTCGAAACCTGCGTTGCGCTGTGGCTTCCCCGGGGCTGTGCACTATCGGCGAATCGCAGCGGAGTCGTAATAGTCGACGTCGGTTCGGCTGATGAACTGCCCGCCGTTATCAGGGCAAAAAATGGTTGGCCGCTCCTTGTCGTTCATGTCGGCGAGAAACGTTTGGACGAACGCACTAGTATATTCGCAGACTTTCTATTAATACCGTATGGGCGCACCCACATCCAAGCCCTGTTGTTAAGGTGCGGCTTTGCAAGGACGGTTACTACCCGATTCAGATAGGTAATTGGCCGTTTTCGTATTGTAGGATGGCGTTGTATATTCGAGGTAGTCAATAGATGGAGACACTCCTGCCTCTCGTCTCAGTTGTCCTCTTCAGTCGTGGGGGAAATAATATTGACTGTTTCTCTCCCGCTTCGATCTACGAAAGTGAGTAACGCCGGGGACATGCCCACTTTGTCGACCAGAGACATATTCTGTGCCTCACCCCTAATCACTTCACAAACGGCGTTCTCGATCAGAACTAGGATCAGTGGCATTCTCCCTCGTATCATTCGCTCGTCTTGGGCTTTTGTTCTTTGTGAACTTTGGTTTTCCCGTTAATCGGCTCTTTCTCGTTACGGACGACAACGTTTCGGTGAGGTATTCTTCCCTACCGGCGGTGGCCACAACATCAGTGAGAGAGCATGGGCCTCCTGGCAGTTACTTGTCGCGCGACACATGGACGACACCCTTGGTCTTCGCGCAGAAGACGTTTCATTTTTGAGCTCTGCTCTATGCGATAAAAGATATTTTGATCGCTCGGCACACATACAGCAGACGACGTGGCATCCAGGAAATATCCTCTTCGGAAACAGGGTTCCCTGAGCGAGGACGCCCGACAGGCCTTCTGGTAATCTCGCCCTCCACCAGTTGCCACGCAACTCCGCAGAGGAGCCGACCCAAGCCTCAACCACCAGACTTGTTCGCTCCGCGCTCGGCCAGCATGTTGCAAATTCGCCAGCCTTACGCTCAGCATTTACCTGCAGATCTCCGCGAGCAGTCAGCACAAGTCACAGCATCACCCTCCGACAAATCCTTTCTTTTTTTTTGGTGCTTCGGTCCCGGCGCATATGCGCAATCAAGGCAAACAAACTGGACACTTTGGATTATCAACGACGGACAAACCGCTTTCTGAGGGCTTCATCGAACATCGTACAACTGCCGAAGGAGCCCGGCTGACCTTAGCGGGACCTCGTTGGACTGCCGACGCTGGGCCAGGATGACTTAGTGCCTCGGCCCCAGAGCCCGTGCCTGGTGCCCTCCGTTTCGACCCTCCGGACAACATGCGGCCCTCGCGATTTTTTTCCCAGTATGTAAAGCCTACAGACGGTTATTATATGGGTCTCAGTACAGGCGCCGATTTCTGGTACTGCCTTGAAAATCGGACAGGTACTGCGGTACACTTTCTATTGGAAAATAGTATACGGGATCGTGGGTCAACAGTTCGAAGTCTCTAAGACCCAACCACGATCCACTGCACCCCATGCGACTCCACCGCTGTACTGACACCCTCCGCTGCTGTGCGTGTGCACCTTGCAAGCAAGTTTTTTCTCGTCTTGGCTCGTGCATGCCACAGACCTTGAACATAGGGAACGCTGAAATTATATGTTGGCTTCTTCTGCCGGACGGTTAGCGTCGGGGGCCCTCCATCTTGGAACGCAGAGACCAATACTCTCTTCCTGTATGGGCACAGCAGCGAGATTGCAGCTCACTACACTGCTGATGACGTGGCCGTCCCTGTATTGTGCGGTCGGTGTGTGTACCATTTTTTCAGCTGGTCAGGCGTGGTGTAGTCTTGTCTACTGCTGTTAGCGTATGTTCTGCCCTTCACGATGCAGGTAGAGTCGATGCTGGCATTTTTGCTGCAGATGTCAGGACAGATACTCTTCGTCACAATGCGGTTGATATAGTTAGCGGAGATGCTGCGCTCTATACAATAGGCATGGTGCTGTCTTTCTACTGCCGTTAGTACGTGTGATCCCCTTCACGATGCTGCTAGGGTCGATGCTTGCATTTTTTCTGCAACTGCTAGGGCAGATACAGCCCGTTACAATGCGGTTGATAGAGTTAGCAAGGATACTGCGCAAATATACTGCCAGCGCGAAAGGGAATGCTGTCATTTTGGTACGGCTGTTACTAGGGGGCAAACAGCCTTTTGGTTCGGCTGTGGACGTACATACTACCTTTCCATAATGCTGCTCGGGTCGATCCTGCCCATGTTTTTTTCCGCAGCTGGTCTTGGCGCCATACTGCCCATTTTATTGCCGTCGGGGCTTTCACTATCTGTGAGCACCGCAGCGGTAAAGTAGCAAGCAACAATGCTGTCGACGCGACCGCCTTTCTATAGCGCGGTCGGTGTGGGGACTGCCTTGTTCGGGCGTTATTCTGTCCGTCTTAGTGCGGTTGGTATTGTCTGTACTTATGGGTACAGCAGGGATAATGCAGCAAAAGCAGCACTGTTGTAGACGCGACAATCCCTCTACAGTGCTACAGTACCAATATTTCTACCAGGCTACTCTGGCATGGTGAGGTCTTCAACGCGCCACATCCTGGATGACCTTGAGACAGGGACAGCACCCTCGGAATCTCACGACTCGAGACCGGGGGAACTTCCGGAGGAGGGTGCCGGGGACGAGCCAGAAGATGGGGCACGAGACCACCACCCGAGCTCATCAACCCAAAGAGACCATTTGCCGATGCACGCGGACAAGGACGCGGACCAACCTCCAGTGGGCTCGGGGGCGTCTCGAGGCCAGCTCTCGCCAGCCCCGAGAGAGCGTTACCAGCTGGCCTCCCCCGATCAGCAAAGCGCCTCCACCTGGGCTCTACGCGCTCGCCAGAGCACCACTCTCAGAGCTTCCGGAACCGGCGCGCCCACCAGCTGGGATCCCCGCGCTCCACAGAGCGCAGCCACCTGGGCTCCCCGCGGTCGATAGCGCACCACCGCCGCGACCTCGGCTCTCCGTGCTCGACAGAGCGCCAACCCCAGAGCACCGGGGACCGGGGCGCCTGTGGCGGCCTTGCGGACTTGGCTCCTGAGGCCAAGCGAGCCCAACAAGCGCTGGAGGACACCAGACAGACGATATTTCGGCGAGAGGAACGCTGACGTCGGTATGATTAGGATATTCGGCAGATGCGTGGGAGGCGTCCGTGTAAGCGGAGAGGGCGCACCAAGCCCCCGCTAAATCAGTTGCATCGGCTGCAACGGGAGCTATCGCGGCCCCCTCGTCTTCAACGCGGCCGCAGGACGTCGCATCCCACCGACCACGGCCCGGGGAAGGCGCCTTTTCCAAGGGCAGCGTCGCGTGCATGGCTTCCGCGCCGAGGGTAGAGTTCTCTTCTAGGTTGGCAATCACTGTGGTGGAAACGGCCTCCGCCCTCCTCACGTCAGAGAGCCCGGTGTCGCGACACGCGGACGCCTTTTCAGAGGAGGCGGCCTGGGCTCACTTGGATTGTACCCCCTATTCCGAACAGACGAGAGCCGTCCCGACTCTTGCCCTCGTCAAGGCTCTGCGGATGGCCCACGACGAAGCCCCCGACCCCGTCTTCTGGTCGACCCCGGAGGAAGAGTTGGCGGAACGCAACGGGCGAAAAAGCGTTGCGGGAACAGTCGTGGCCGCAGGGACCGCACCCGTGGGGGTGGTATCTCCGGAGGTTGCAGCTAAAATGGTGGGGGTGGCTACCACCACCATCACCTAGGAGGTGGCAGCGGTGGTGGAGGCGGGGCAGGCGCGTCGGCTGCTGGTGATGGTTCAGGGCGCCGCCGAGGGGGAAACGTTATTCACAACAACCGGGACTGTGGCCGCAGCCCTGGTGAAGGCAATGGAGGGCGGAAGAACCGCGGGAGAGGCCGTTCAGCGTGGGACAGCTCTACAAAACATCCTCCCGCTCGTCTTCGGCTTCGAGCACACTAGGGGATGACCGTTTATGCTCGCAACAGGTGAGTGACTCCTTCCCTGGTGGTTGTTGCTTCCTCCGCCGAGCGCCTGAGCAAAATGTCTGTGTCGGGCGCTCTCACAAAATCTGTTTGCTTGGATTTGGCCCGCGCTCGTACCTCCGCGATTGCCACTGCCGCTGTTACAGCCAAAGCCACGCTTGAAGACTCAGTTAAGCGTACCTACGTTTAGCTCCCCTACCAACACGTTTCCTGCATTTCTGTGCTGCCGTTCCCCGCCTCTTTGAACAAGGCTGACGGCGCCCAGCACCTCACACGTTCGGTTCGGTCAGCAATGGCTGATACACTCATGCGCTGCGACAATCGTTGCACAGAGGGCGTACGATCACCCACGTGGGTAACCCGTCGAGACTACCCGCTCCACCTGGCATACACCCGTGTCATAACGACTGACAAGCCCAGGACCGTCCGCGTGATGACCTTGATCGATGATTGTTTCGGACAGGTGTCAAGAGCTATGGCAGGAGCAACATCTGGGCCTGAATATTTCCCCCTCCTGCTACGCGTGCTCGTGACGCACTCCGATCGAGTCGACACGGTGGAGGGCTACACTAAGTTACATAAGTTTAAAGTGTGTAACGGCACGGGTTCTTCTGGTTTCAGTCGGGAGGTCCGCGTGTTTGTATCGGCAGTCACGGGGGGCGAGCATGTTTTGTCTCCGGGGACGGATGTGGTGTTGGAGGTGGTTCGGATGGCGGTGAATGAGGAATTTCCGACACTCATGCCTATGCTGTACCCTGGTTAGAAGGCAGCGGACCCGTGGCCATACTCCTCTTTGGATGCCATGTGGAGGGCGTTCAGATACTTAGCACATAGTAAGACACCTGCCGTCAACGGCGAAATATGTATCTGTCTGCCTCTTTCTTCGACGCGAGCGCGGTCATCCGCCCCGTTGAGGCGCCGGCCTGCCGATCATGAACGCGGCCAAGGCCGAGTGCCGTTCCAGTAGCTTTCGTGGCAGACGGGATCAAGCCATCATCAAACTGTCGTGCCCATCGATGATCTATGACCCTTAGATTGGCCAGACATCTAACTGCTGACCACTAGAAGCACATCATTGTGCAGACGTTTTCGCCGTTAGTGCCAGGTTTAAGACCGACGACCCCCCCGTTGGAGCGACCTTCTTTCACCCGCCACTCGCGCTAAAGCCCTCCGAGAAAACGAGGGCTTTGCCTCAACTGCCACGAAGACAACCACGCCTTCAAGCATTGTTGGCACCCATTCAGTAATGCGAGCGGCTGTTTGAACCCTGAACTTGGCCAACTTGGTGACGATGCCACATACCGACGTTGGCAAGCACGCATGATCCGCTACCGCCGAGGCGGCAAATCTTCTCGCCCGAACTACCACAAGAAAAATCATCGCCATCATTCAGGTCAATCGCGAGGGTGCAACCAGGAGGAGGGCCAGGTTAACTGTCACGACGATAAAACATACACGTCGGATCACCACGGTGGTGTCCCGCTATCGTCGGCCTCTTCTGCCTCCGCTCCTGCTGCTGGGGTGCCCTTTGGGGCCGCCCATAACCCGAGCGGAAATACTAACGCGCGCCAGCCTGGCACAGGCAATTGACAGCTCGACCTTGGTACGGCACACCCGGGCTGTCTGTCAACGGCACTGTCGGCGACACCTCGTTTGGTCAAAACATGCTCGGTTGTACCTGTTGCTAGCCTGTATAACTAAGCACAAATCATCCCTTTCAAGAGCCCATGAGCTCGTACGTCGTCTGGTGACGATTCTCACGGCGTAGCACCGGCGGCGGGAACTAGCGCGTCGAGGGATGGTTTCCCTAGACCAGGGAATCTTTCCGACGACGAGAACGCACGCTTCCAGTGCCGTTCACCTCGGTCATGGTCTGAATTCGGCGACAGGAACCCGCGTTTCTGGCGCTGTTCCCCTCAGCCGCGGTAAAAAATCGGCAGTGGGGGTATTCGCTCGAAACTCCGCCCCCATCAACTCTGACACGGCAGCCTGCGCTTTGCGCGCTCCCCTGAAGCACGCGTCTTGCAGCAATAAGGCTGAGGTGACGACGCGTCGCCTTTTTAAGCGAACATGTTCATCTTCCCCTTTCCTGACCATGCGGTGGCGGTCGGTGTAAGGTGTGGGACGGCCGACCCTCATGCACTTTTTCCTGACCACGAGGTGGCAGTCCGTTTGAGGTGTGCGAAGGCCAACAACACTAAAACTTCGCAACATTTTGCCGGGCTCGATTCGGCGTTTTTGTGCGATAGCAGCGGGCGCTCTATCGTTTTTCCATCAATGAGGAGTCGACAAGGTTAGCTACCTCGTCTCCCTCCTTTTAGAGACCTAACGGAATAGAGCCTTCTTGGTCGGCGCGAAGTTTTCTTGCCACCTCCCCAAGCCCCGCTCCGGGGCACGCCCACAGGGTCTACGGGCCCTGCTTCGTCTTCTAGCAAGCTAAAGCACGTGCTTCAGGCTACGTCTGCCCCAGTAGTACAAGAACAAGATCCGAAGCTGTGCGACGGGCCAGTGGTGACACCACGGCCTCCAGCATGATCAACTGAACGCTATTCCCGAAAAATTACAGAAGAGTCGCGCTTTTCGTCAAGCAGAAACAGATCAGAGTCTCTGCCCCTACAGGGTGCAGTTAGAGCAGTTTCTTGCCATACTACGCCATAAAGCGAAGAGGCCACGACGCGAGAAACCGTGGGTTCGGACTCGCGTCGTAATCCCGAGGCCTGGTGTTCATGATGGGGACACTACAGACCCCAAACGCCGAGGACTGGTGTTCTCAGAAGGAGACATTACAGACCCAAATGCCCAACGAGGCTACCGGCGGGTTGCCACCATCGGTGTTGGACTCTTTTCGGGTGCAGTAAGAGCGGCTTCTTACGAGTTTCCGCCAGCGAGTAAGCAGGACCGGAGGTGAGAAACCGCGGTCTTGGACTTGCATCATGCTCCCGAACTCTGGTGTTCCCGCAAGGGCACACTACATGCCCAAAGAGCCGAGGATTAATATTCCCAGAACGTTACATTGCAGAGAAAAATGTCCAACGAGACTACCGAGGGTTGGCATCGTCGCATTTTCATCATTACTCGGGCGCAGATAGAGCGGATTCTCTGCGATTTTCCGCCAAGGAGCAAAGAGACCCCGAAGCGAGAAACCGCGGGTTCAGATTCGCGTCGTGCTCCCGAGGCCTGGTGTTCCTGCAAGCGGACACCACAGACCCAAAGTGCCGAAGCTTGGTGTTCCCGGATGGAGACGTTGCAAGCCCAAAATTCCAACATTGTTTGTGACCCTTCTCCCGAATACTCCACAGACAAAGTGTTTTTTTTCTGGCAGCCCCCATCCTAATTTTCACGGTGGTCCTCTTCGTCGTTTGTCGTGGACGACGTGTCAAATTATTTCGTGGAGCAGAATACGATGGCCGAACAAACCAGGCGTTCTAAAGACCATCGATCAGTGGAGGTCATCATGTAATTTGTCACACAAGCATATTCAAACTCATCGGTTGAAGCGTGCGCAACTTTGACTCCACTGTTAGGACAGGGAGAAGCAAAACGCCGTATTATCTAGCACCTACGCCAAATTCACGCTGTCTCTAGCCATGAACAATTACCCTTTGATCACCGGCAACACGCTTCTAGCTGAAGTCAGTCCTCTGGACCCAGTGTGGGACATTGGTCTACGGGCGGATGGTCCCAGGGCCGAGAAACCATGCCAGTGGAGTGAGAGAAAAATTACTCGGCGAGGCAATTTCTGCCGTTCGCGAAGAAATTCGCGACAGTGAGACCGGGTCGGCGCATCCGGCTTCCCCTCGTCGGTTCCGCACTTGCACTGCGAATGCAGGAACCAATAAATCTCGTACGCGCCGCGACCAGGCCGTTAACAGCGACCAGCGCTTGCAAAGGTCCTCCTTCGGAGTTTTCGACCTATTTCTCGGACGGATTGGCCGACGAAAAGCCGCGAAGTTTGGAGACAGCTTCTGGCGTCGGCCCTGGCCTTGCGCTATCAGAACATGGCCCTTGCTCCGTCAGGGGTACTGTGACGTTAGACGACATTTGGTTCATTATCATAATCGTGTATATCCTTCGAGCAACGCTCGAATTGGAGAGGCACTGGACTCTGCTAGATTTGGAGACCAGCAGCATTGTTTGGACTCCTAAACGCCTGTGAGGGTACTTGGGGGAACAAATTTCCGCATATATTTCGGCCACAAGGCACGGAAGAGGCATTGGCAAAGTGGGGACCATCAATGCACGAGCCCAGCGGTAGCTTGAGTTCGTCACCGCATTCGATTGCACACTCGAGTACCACAAGAGCAGCGCCAACGGCAACCCCGATTTTTTTGGTCCGCTTGCCAGAGCCTGCTACAGACTACGACCGCAGTGGCTTGACAAGCTTCAAACCCGTGGGGTTGACAAACCCGGACCCCGTTGGAGATAGTGGTATCTACACCGTACGGACCGGCGGGCGGGGTGCTCCCTCCTCGCCGATCACAGGGGTCGGTTTGGGTGGGCTCGTTCTCCGCACCGAACGCACTGCTTTGGGTGGGCTCATGCCCCGCATCGAAGGCACTGTCATGGCTGGGCTCGTGCCCCGCAATGAACATGCTGTCTTGGATGGGCTCCCGCTCACCTCTACCGATTTCGCTTTTTTTTTTTTTTTTGACCACACGAGCCACGAAAAAGGATTGACGGCCTTTCTGCTCCCTCGGGGACATTCGTCGCTCGTGTTTCTCCCTCCGTTGCCACTGCCGAAGGCTGTACCGGCCGCGTGTCAATTTTTCCTCCCGCTGACACCGCTTTCGCTTCGGTTTGGGCAATACCCATCGAGGGCAACACAGGCTCCGCAGCAGCCCTGGCTGCAGCGACGACCGTCGCACAGCCGACTTCTCTGTTAAGGAGGTCTACAAGGAAACGAACTCCGCCACGACGACGGTTTCGACCGTGTCCGCCTTTGCCTTGCTCGGCACTTCAGCGCCTCCGTCGGCGACGACGCACCGACGAACAGCGTTAGCTACTGGTAATGCATCCCCGCTGTAGATAATGTTTTCGGGCCCGGCGGGACCCCTCCCATATCCGCCCGGAATGTCAGCACCCCGCCGCGAATCCCATGACCGCGGCCAACCCCGTCGACCGTCGCGACCCCTGCTCCTGCCGCCTCTCCGGTCCTCACGGTACCGATCCCGTCCAGGCGCAACCGCGCGGAGCCTATTGGGACTCCTATATCACGACCTCCGTCCACTGCTGGCGACACGCCAACTGCACCTACAAAGCTAGACACCTTTGACGACATTGATGAAAAGCAGTTCGATGATTCCGTTGCACGATTTTCGCATGCCGACTGGGAGTGAGAACACCAGATTGCGCCGACGTGCCATGCCGAGGTTCACTACACCACTATCGGTTGGCCGCCGGCCCACTCACCAGACTTCTTGTCGTGTTACCCTTGGCACAAACGTTCCCTCGTTTCGGACATCCAGGAGCTGACAAATAAAGGTCGCCTACATGCAAATGACGACCACTCGTCCGTGCCCGCGGTGCCGTCATCGCGGTGATGTACAAGACGCGTTGGATGGGACTCTATGAACCATCCTGGGGGCAGGAAATGGACCTCCAACACACTTGAAACCCTTTTTTTCGTTTTTGGGCCGGAACCCGGAACTAACACCGCCAAATAAACCGCTTTTCCCGCCGAGTTCGCATCGGTTCAGCACAGCGTGAGCATTCTCTGAACAAAGGCGAAAGGCGAACACTTTGGCGCCCAGCGACGCTCGCGCCACGCGCATAGAGTGGATTCATCACCTCCGCGACCCAGTACTCTCTAAGGAGACTCACGTTCGGTACAAGGACGACGATGGGTTGCGGTGATTTGAGAAAATCAGCGCGAGTACGACTGAAGGGGTGTATCTGGTCCGATTTTCGGACGAACCTGAGGCTGATGACTCTTACTATACCTCTGGCGCGCTACACGACTTCAACAGGGACCGTACGGCGCCCTTGGTATCTTAAGGACTACTTCAACAGCGCCTGCTCGCGTGGGATCCAACATAACGTAGATGAACCTCAAGACGCGGCCGTGTCAAGTTGACGTTCAAGCCGCCGCCGCTCCTCGGTCGTTACCGTTTTTTTTCTGGGTTATGAGGTAGGGATTCTTGTACTTGGGAGGTTTGTGGTGTTTCGTACATTTGGTGTGGTTTTGGGGCGGTTCTTACCTATTTTGTTTGGTCCTGCCGACCTCCATCCGCTCAGTGCCGGGCCAGAGCCTGGGTAACCGGGCCGCCATTTGAGGCACATGACTGTCGGTTTTTCGTCTTCGTTCAAATTCGTCTTGCCGATGCCCTCCTCAGCCCAGAACCGGGGGGCGATCAGGGTACCTTGTACATGCATAACGTGGTACGGGGCTGTACGATGGTGTATTATTTTATTTTCTTGTCTTGTCTTTGTCCTACATTTTTTCGGCTAGACACCTCCCCCCCTCGCGGGCCTGTAGGTAGTGTCACCTTCCGTTTACGGTATATGTCGTTTCCTCATCCCCCCCCCCGCTGTGCCGCCGGGGCTGTGGGAGGTTTTTGGCATGACTTCCCTTTGTCTCAGCGCCTGTGTTTCCCATCAATTCGCCTTTTTCGTCTCGCCCCCCCACCACTCTGACGGTACGCGGGAAGCTTTCGACGATGATTTTCCTTGCCGTACGCCTTTTGTAGGTGATTGTTTTTGCCGTGGTGCCTTTCCATTTCGCCCCCGCCCCCGCCACACGGCGGTACCCGGCGAGGTTTTGATCGTTGGCTTGCCTTCTTAGAAGGTCCGCGTTTCCTTCAGTTGCTTTTCTTCGCGTTTTCCTGGCTGCATAGTCAGGTCGTTTAGATGAGTGGGTTTTGAGGAGCCGCATCTTCGACTCATGGTCTAGTTCGTAGAACCGGAATTTCTCCGAATCGCCCATAATTCTGCATGTGCGACTTATCAGGATGGGCTAGTGCTACAGTACGGCCTTGAAAGGCCGTAATTATTTGATTTAAGTATGAAATTGGCAGTTTTCGTATTAAAGGATATTGTTTCATACTCAGGATAGTCAGGAGACGGAGAGACTCTTGCCTCTCGCCTCAGTTGTCATCTTCGATTCTCGCGGAAATCATGAAAGCTGCTTATCTCTCGCTTTGAGCTACAAACGTGAGTAACATGGGGACATGCCCACTAGGTCGACCTGTGGGGATACTGTGTCTCACCCCTAATCACTTCACACTGTCCACGAACATTAACAGATAGACCGACCCGCTCATGGACGCCTCGCAGGGGCCGGACAAATCAATATGGACGGTCTCCATGGGCCTCCTCGCGTGCGATGTTGTCCTCCGTGATGTCCCAGCACACATTCCCAAACCTCCAAGCACCCACTGCACGGCCGCAGCACGCCCGTCAGGATGATCTCATGCAGCTAAGCCGTGTATCTGAGAAGGCGTTCGTGATGTTGGCCGGAGGAGACCTTCAAATGAATAATAGCTACGACCTTCTGGGGATTCCCTGCTGTGAACGGGCTCTACCCTAGGGCAAGGAGTGCTGCAACGGTGGTGTCTACGCTACCAAGTCGGAAACCATACTTGATTTCCTCTTCACGGGCCTGCGCTGCCGCGATATTGAGGGTGGGGGTGGGGTAGCCAGCGTTAGCAGTCTCGTTGCGGCCATCCGTAAGAATAGCGTCTATTAACACACTCATGTTGGGCTCCTGCATGCCGACGTCAGTAACAAAGACCTTAATCCCTACCGCTTCTTGCTCTACTCCTGGGGGGAGCACCTCGAGGGGTTCATTTGGAAACGACGCTGACGATCCTGCGCTTACGTTACCTGAAGTGGGGGGGTGGCACAAGTCCGTAGGGACTACAATAATAACGGTGGGCGGAATATTTGAGTCGGTAGGTACCATGCCATTCACGGCTGGGCGGGAAACCTAAGTCGGCGGTAATGCCGACTTCTACCCTACGGTGAGGAAAGGGTTCGAAGACAAAATTCGAGGGCCCCGCCCCATCCACATGAACAAGGGCCATCCAATGCGGGAGGGGGGGGGGCGGTGTTCTAAGTTTGTGCATGGCCGTGGTCGTATGACCATAGACCCTCGCACCCCTACTATGCCGGGACGGAGCACGTCGGGGTTTCACCAACCAGACAGACATTGCTTGCACCAAGCGCGAAGCGCCGTGAGGTGTTCGACGAGTCGCACGAAGGGTGAACTGCATCCTTCCAGGAACCGCTCGTAAGACGGACTTCGGCACCTTGTGCCTACGGTCTTGCTGACGGATAGCAGCGTCAATGAGTTATACTTTGTTTTCTTCTGCGGCCACTCCAGAAAGACGCGTGCCACGATAGAGGTGCACCACTTATTTTCTGAAGTTCCTTTATTTGGGAGCTTAAGACCTCTCCCAGAAACTGGTTTGGAGAAACCTAGAACTGCTACCGGATGAAGTTTACCATGGCCTAGGAACACAACGTAAATTATGCAAAACAGTTGGCGTATTTCCGACGATTTTGGGTTAAGGAGCCCCGACATTCAGACACCATTTCAGACGAAGCTTGATACCTCGTTATCGTAGCATACGTCGACACAGCAAAGGGAATTACTATTTAACGGCCCCGTGGGTGCCTTAACATATAATTCACACTACGCGATGCGATCATCCCGCCTGTGCGGAGTTAGGGTTCCCCACCCCGTACAACATTATCTACTCGATAACAATCACCCAACGGGGGAGGGGGGGGGGGTGAAAACACGGCCGGGGGGTGGTGAAATTTAATGCAGGCACGACAGTTAGTCCGGCAGTCGCGATAGGGTCAAAACTACTGTAGGGCCATACAAGCATGATTCGATTTCATCACGAGGGAAAGTATGCGGCTTGTCCAACAAGTGGGCGCCATCTTCGTCTTGGATGATAGTCTGCCGTGCTTGGGTCTGGTGGAGAGAGAACAGGTTGAAACCAATGCCCCCTATCACATATACTCCCGTACAAAATTGGCGTCAAAGCTCGTTTTGGAGTGGATCCTCAGGTTGAGACGACCTACCACAATCACTCTCATCGCCTTACCATCATCGACCATAAACTTTCTCTTCTCAGGGGGAATATCTACCCAGGCGTATACATTACGAGCATCTCTGGTGATGCGATTTGTGGCTCCGTTGTCAAACACCCAATAATCACGACCTGCGGGTCCCTCTGTACCTCTACCGCTATCTCTACCATGGCTCTGACTAGCAAGCGCCAATCCAGCGAATACTATCCCACCAAAAAATAAAAACCCAACTTGGTCTCGCTATGTGGCACCGATCGGACCATCCGGAGATGCAGCCCTGACTGGGGGGATGGAGATGGTCCGGGAGAAGATGGAAGGGACGAAGACGCGCCGTTGCTGGGAGGATGTTGCTGTCGTTGGGGCTTCGGTGCATTTGGCGGCTGCTGCGCAGGCAGTACCCGTAGTGTTCCGGCGGCTGCTGCGGCGGCGGTGAGGGCGATATTGCTGCTGGACGTGATTCGCGTAGCACGTGGGCGGCTGTTGCTGCGGCGGTGGCGGTTGATGATACCGCGAGTAGTTGCTATAACACGCCGCCGCTTGTTGCTGTGGCGGTGGCGGTGGTTGTGCATGTGCTTAGTTGCCGTAGTATGCCGATGTCTGCGGTGGTGGCGGTGGTTGCTCCAGCGCAGAGTTACAGTGCACTGGCTGCTGTTGGAACTACGACTGCGTCGACGGTGGCACCTGCTGTGACTCGCACCATGCAGCGTAGCGCAACCGCTGTCGCCACCTCTAGGAATGTCGGATTCCCAGCACGCACCGCACTGTGCGGCTTAACATAAACGCTGCCGCCACCGCCACAAGCACTACTGTTATTGCTCTGCTGATGTTGGGGCGCATGGACGGGCTCCCATGTGTCGGATGCGTTTACGCGTAACGAACCAAGACCGTCGGGGGTGCTGAACTTCGCAGTGGCCATACCGAAGGATGTAGCGCGACCACCACCACCACAGGTTATACGGTAAAGGGGTATATCCGCTTTCTCACAATCGCGTCATAGGCCACAAGTGTGAGTGGTCCTAAAGCTGCACCCTAAAATCAAGCAAAATTATGTTTTCGTTGACGAAGCGCGCCAAAACGCAACAATACGGCGAAGCATATCGAACACCCCAAAAGAACGTGGGTAGCTACGCGTGAGGATGTCTCTGAGGCCCTGAAAACGAACCACCTGAAAGTGACCCCCCTACCGCAGCCTCGACCCGGGTGGTTCTGAGAAAATAGCGAACTTGTGGCCCACGATACTGAACGAAGAGGCCGATGTTTCACCTCTCTCTTCCACGGCAGGGTTCCATCTCCGGATACCACGCATCAGCTAGAGTCGTGGCAATCCGCCACATCCGCCACCGTGGTGCGGGATCAGAAAAAGGTGCAGGTGCCATAAAACGACAACTGGGATGCATACACGTTGAAGCTGTGTCAGCGCGAAGCACTACCGCCTGAAATGATCGCCAACGGGGCGTGCTTTCGAGTTGGAACCCTCACTGACTTTCTCGTTCATCTCAAGTTCTTAAACGTGGTTCGTACAAGACACGGTTGACATTGTAGCGCTGGGGACGTGTGTGAAAAGGGGTTGTAAGAAAGAAACAAGAAGAAACTGAGCTGAAAAACTGGTGGTCAGTGACAACCAAAGGCACCAAAGTATGATAGCACAGCACACTCACTTCCTGCCACAGGCAAACAATAGCAAGCAGCACGAAGAAGCAGATTCGAAAAAGCAAAAAGCAAAAAAACTCCACCCGGTAAAGCTTTCGTCGATGGATCGCAAAGGAATCTTGTTACCGTCACGAGCGAGGATGGATGTCGGTTGACGGCACTCTTGTCCCTTGACAGACAGCTGTCAATGACCTCCCGACACCACAACTAGACTAGACTATAACCTATATCATGAAGAGTTTATTAATAGGTTTTGACCGGCTAAAGCTAGACCGTGAATCTGAATTGGCCATGCACTACAAAAGCTGTAAGGGATCCTACATTCCAACCCTAGAGTACACTACAACCTATGAAATTGAGATGAAGAACTTTGACCGGCCAAAGCTAGACTGTTAACGGAGATATTTTGCCCACGGTAAAACAAGCCATCACAGGAAGGATCTTGAGATTTTCGTAGAAACTGTTGCCGAAAACAAGTTCAAGCATACAATCGAACTTCGCGTGTAGAGGTGGTTGATGTATACGTTTGGTACGAGAGTATGTAGTACGATGATCCCACTTACCACGCAGACTGCAAGAAAACGATGTACTGCCTACCCTGCAGTCTAAGATGACGGCAAAGATGCCTGTATTGTCTTGTCAGTCGGGTGCTTTATACGTCGAACTGGCATGGAAAACACGGGTAGTTGTCGTAAAGTCTACCATTTTTGGTGGCATTTGGCTTTGGGGACGGTCAGACGGACGGGTCGACAATATCATAGAAAATGAAAATACACTCCAGCTGTGAGGTCGAAGATTTCGTCGAAACTCATCCTTGCAAGCTGTGTGTGATACTCCGATCGCGCGCATTACGAGTTGTGTGTCCTCATTAGGGATATAGGTCGGCGACTCCTTACAACTACAGTGTAGCTATCAGGGTCAACAGGGTGATTTTAGTCAGTCTATGCGCGGAAACTATAAAACCCGTTCCTGAGGGGGACAAAATCTGACAGCTGTGGAGGGAAATGTATCCTTTTATCAAGTGAATCTTGTAAGTCGTATAACCGGTGAGGGGGGGGGGCGGAGTTTTGAAGGACGTGGGGGACGTGGGTTTGATCAAAAGCGAGCGGGTTTGGAGGGGGGGGGGGTGGGGGGGGAAGGGGGGGGCAATTTGTGCATGTAAGTAATAATCCTTTCGAGGGGATAAATCTGACGGTTTTGGCACAAGTTTATTATTGGTGGGGAGGGGGGGGGTTGGGGCGGGGGGGAGCGTGTGGGGCAGCTCAATATTTGCGTGGAAACTATACATTATTTTGAGGGGATAAATGTGACGGTTTTGGAAATAATGCATCAGTTTATCATATATATCCTGGGGTGAGTCGTACAATCAGTGAGTAGAGAGAGGGTGGAGTGTTCGAGGGGGTGGGGTTGGGACGGGTTGGCGGGGGGGGAGGTGGGGGGTGGGAGCGGGGGGGGGGCGGGGGAGGGGGCGGGGGGGGGGGGGAAGGAAGGGTTTTAGGTGAGGGGTTTGCTATACGTGTGGTGCTAGGTCTAGGCGATGGTGTGGGTGATGGGGAAGAAGGGGGCGTTCGGGGGGACAGCAGCGGCATGGATGGCTCTCGAAAGATAATGAGGTGATATCCTGTGAGTAAAGTGTTTATTAATCTGGCGGATTTCGATATTTGGTGGGGCGTTTGAGTAAGGGAGACAATATCGACCCAGATACCCAAATAAACTGAGGAATTGATCGTCGGAAAAATGCGTCACGGTCACACGAAGAAAGAGTTTTGGTTTTTACGAGAATTGAACACTTGCAGTCCCATTGCTCCCCCACGATGCCCAGCTCGTTGAAACCCTGCACCAGGCGAACAAAACGCCGAATCACAAGCATCTTCTGCATTCCGCCGGGAGGAGGGACGACTGCGCGAGTAAACGCACAAGGATGCATGTGGTCGTGTGGTGCGCTCGCACGAGGCGGTCTCTTATAGTTTAACCCCTTGACGACGTGAAACGTGTGCGGAATACATACAGTACGTCTCGTCACATGAAAGGGATGCGCCATACGACGTGGGAAGGTCAATAGGTCTATGATGGTAGACCCAGAGCCGAGTAAGGCCGATGCAATGCTATCCTGTGGGGGAGAAAGCCGACGTGTGAGCTGTGGGGGCCCAGGCGCAGAAAAACGTTGAAGGATACGCAAACGCGAATCCGCTGTCGTTCAACACAACTACGGTACCAGGTATCTAGTCTATTTGCGAAGGAGCACTACGGGAATATTGTCGACAAGCACAACTACGACGCCGGACTCGTCTCATCACCTCTATGATAGAGCTCAAGAGCAGAGTAGGGGCGAAGCGATGCTACCGTGGATGCGATGCTATCGTGTGAGGGTGCAAGACCGTATGCGAGCAGTGTTGACGAGGGTGCCAAGCGTTCCAAGTGTGCTACAAGCAGACCAAAAAAGTTGCTTCAAGTGGCATACAAAACATAGACTCAGAAACGTCCACGAACTTTCGATAAAAAAAACAGGAGTCAAAAATGTATAAGAATCTCTATAAAAGTATACAGCCGGTCTGTGTTACCCGAAAGGACCAAAGGGTAAACTCATAGGAATACAAGAAAGGCGCTTCAATGACATTGGGCAGCTCCACGGTTGAAGAGCCCCGGGAGTCCGACATGTTCTAGCTAAAACGTGCTACTGGTACCCTTACCATCGTAGCACGCGTTCTCCGCCCTGGTCGTGCGTGCAGATTTTTTCACCGACGTATTATCCTACGAACCGCGGCTCGCTGTTACTGCCGCGTAACCTCACGTTGCCGGGGCGGGGGAAAATGTAGTCGTTGAGTTCCAGCCTCTGGGTCAAGCACAAGTCCAATCGATTGCAATCACAGCCGACATTTATCTGGATTGATTGTCAAAAAGCCTTCATAGCGCTGGGGTGCCTCTCTTCGACATCGTGCTCAATTCGGGGTGCATCTTCAATTGCAACTCTAAAAATCGAAACGAGCGTATGCTACGAGTACTCGTAGCACGGCCACAACGAATCCAGAAAATCATCTTTACCTCAGTCTTGGGTGTTGTGCAGACGACTCTGCCTGCACTTCTGGGGGTGCGAAGCTCTCGCGCCTCGACCAGCTACAACTGCCCTGTGCTGGCGGTAGGGGGACAACGGCCTGGATGATGAAAACCAGTTGCAGTACTACAGTAGTATCTCGGCCTTGACGTGTACATTAGATGGCTGTCCCAGCGACCCGGGGGCCACCGACTGCGGAAAACTCTGACGGAGTTCGTTGGTTGTCGCTTCGGCGTTGTTGTCCTCGGGGTCTCTCTTCACGGCGCGTAGAGGCGCCGAGCAACGCCTGCGGTTGACATTAATCATGCCAACCTCGGCATGGTGCATGCAGAGCGCGGCCGTCTTGCTCCCTCTGAAGTTGAAGTGCGCTGCCCTTGTACAGGTGTTTTGTGAGCATTGCCTACGGTCGACGTCACCCGCATACAGCTGCTGTTGCGCCACGGGGGTCGAAAATTGCGGCAACGCCTGGCGGGCCCGCTTGGTGGTCGCTTCACCTTCGCTGTCATCAAGGTCTCGGCGTTTAAGGTATCTATGTTCAGCGAGGAGAGCCTGTGGGTCATGCTCACGTTTGGCGTTCGATGCCGCAACATTTTCCATGCGAAAATCCTGCACCTTGCTGACATCGACGGAAAGCGATGGCGATACCATGATGGATTCATGTGAAGAACAACCCTCGTGGATTAACACCATGCCGCGCTGAGCATGGTCGCCGCAGAACATCGGCGCATCGATTCCTTCAAAGCCAACGGTCGGCCGCTTCCGACAGGAGTCCTGTCCGCAACGTTTGGCCACGTATACCATGTCATCCTCAGCATGTTGCTTGCAGAACAACGGTGTCTTGCTGCCCTCAACGTTGAAGGTTGCCCGTGCCATGCAGGAATCGTGTGAACAACGACCAGTGCAAATTAATACCATGCCATCCTGAACATGTTGCCTGCAGAACACCGGCGCCGTGCTTCCTTTAAAACCGAAGATCGCCCGCACCCCGCACGAGTCCCGTTCGCAAGTTTTCACGCTAGTTGCCATGACGTCCACAGCATGTTTCCCGCAGAACGCTGGCCTCTTACCGTCCACGACGTTGAAACCGGGTATCATTGTGCAGGTGCCATATTTGCACCTCATGCTGACGATGTCCACCTCGCCACAATCAGGAAAAAAAATAGGCGACTCGCTGCCATCCACATCGAAGGCCGGGCCCTCATCACAGGGGTTTGGTGCAGATCTCTGGGTAACAGCCACCATGCCTTCCTTAGCATGATGCATGCAATATGCAGCCATCTTGCGGCCCTCAAAATTGAACGTTGGATGCCTCGTGCACATATCCTCGGAACACCACTCGCTGCGGATAAAAACCATGCCGTCCGCTGCGTGCTGCTTGCAGAACACAGCAGTCTTACTGCCCGTGAAGTTGTAACTCGGCGGCGTCGCGCAGGAGCCGTGTGAGCAACGACCGTGTGAGACCTTTGCCAAGCCCTCCTCAGCATGTTCCTTACAGAACGCTGGCCTCTTCCAGTTCTCCACGTTGAACTCCGGTATCCTTGTGCAGGTGTCATACTTGCAACGTCTGCTAACGATGTTCACCATGCCCTTACCATGTCGCGCACAGAACACCGGATTCTCGCTGTCCTCCAAACCGAAGGTCGGGATAGCCGCACAGGGGTCCCGTGAACATCTCTTGCCAAGGCTCACCATGCCCTCGCTAGCGTGTTCCATGCAGAACTTAGCCACCTTGCTGCCCTCGAAGTTGAACGTTGGATGCCTCGCGCAGTGGCCATGCGCACACCGCTTCTTGCGGACGTCCACCATGCCTTCCGCGGCATGCTGCTTGCAGAACACCGCCGTCTTCCTGTCCCTAAAGTTGAAGGTCGGCAGCTTCGCGCAGGAATCCTCCAAACACCGACCGGATGAGACATTCGGAGAAATGACACCGTCCCCAGCATGTCGCTCGCACAACGCTGGCCTCTTCCCGTCCTCAACGTTGACATCCGGTATCGTTGTGCAGGTGCCATATGAGCAACGTCCGCTGACGACGTCCACCATACCGTCCCCGGCGTGTTCCCAGCAGAACGCTGGCGTCTTGCTGCCCTCGACGCCGAAGGTTGCCGGTGCTATGCAGCAATTGCGCGAACAGAGATCGCTGCGGATGAACACCATGCCGCCTCGAGCATGGTTACCGCAAAACATCGGCGCATCGATTCCTCTGTAATGGAAGGTAGGCCGATTCCCACAGAAGTCTTGCGCGCAACTTTTGACGACCTTAACCATGCCACTCTCAGCATGTTGCTGGCAGACCGCCGGCGTCTTGCTGCCCTCAATGTTGAAGGCTGCCCGTGCCATGCAAGAATCGTGTGAACAACGATCACTGTGGATGAACACCATGCCGCCCTGAACATGTTGCTTGCAGAACACCGGCGCCGTGCTTCCTTTAAAACCGAAGATCGCCCGGATCTCACAGGCGTCTCGTTCGCAAGTCTTGACGCCAGTTGCCACGGCGTCCACATCATGTTCCGTGCAGAACGCTGGCCTCGTCCTGTCCCTGACGTTGAGAGCCGGTATCGTTGTGCAGGTGCCATATTTGCACCTCATGCTGACGATGTCCACCTCGCCATCCTCAGAAAAAAACATGGGCGTCTTGCTGCCATCCACATCGAAGGCCGGGCCCTCCGGACAAGGGTTCGGCGGAGACCTCCTGGTTACGTCCACCATGCCCTTCCTCCCATGCTGCATGCAGTATGCAGCCATCTTGCTGCCCTCAAAATTGAACGTTGGATGCCTCGTGCACAGATCCTCGGAACACCACTCGCTGCGGATAAAAACCATGCCGTCCGCTGCGTGCTGCTTGCAGAACACAGCAGTCTTACTGCCCGTGACGTTGTAACTCGGCGGCGTCGCGCAGGAGCCATGTGAGCAACGACCGTGTGAGACTTTTGCCAAGCCCTCCTCAGCATGCTTCTTACAGAACGCTGGCCTCTTCCAGTTCTCCACGTTGAACTCCGGTATCCTTGTGCACGTGCCATGCTTGCAACGCCTGCTAACGATGTCCACCATGCCCTTACCATGTCGCTCGCAGAACAACGGGTTCTCGCTGTCCTCCAAACCGAAGGTCGGAATAGCCGAACAGGGGTCCCGTGAACATCTCTTGCCAAGGCTCACCATGCCCTCTCTAGCGTGTTCCATGCAGAATGTAGCCACCTTGCTGCCCTCGAAGTTGAACGTTGGATGCCTCTCGCAGTGGCCATGCGCACACCACTTCCTGAGCAAGCTCACCATGCCCTCCTCGGCATGATCGTGGCAGAACACCGCCGTCTTCCTGCCTCTGAAGTTGAAGGTCGGTAGCTTCGTGCAGGAGTCCTTCAGGCAATTACCCAATGAGAATGCAGGTTTCAGGGAAATGCAACGTCTCCCAGCATGCTCTTTGCAGAATGCTTGCCCTTTGCTGCCTCCTGAATGGAAAATTGGTACCCTTGTACAGCTGTCATTCGAGCAACCCTTACTGACGACGTCCACCATGCCGACCCGAGCATGTAGCCTGCACAACAACGGCATCTTACTTCCCGGGGTGTTGAAATTCGATCTCTTTTTGCAGGTGCCGTACGAGCAACGCCGGCCGCTGGCGAGGTTGACCATGCCGCTCCCCGCGTGTCGCCTGCAGAACGCCGGACCTGAACTGCCGAAAAGGTTAAAGCTCGGCTTTGTCGTGCAGGCCATATGTAAGCAGCGCTTGATGGCGACGCTCACCATGCCGTCCTCAGCATGGTTTTTGCAGAACCTCGCCGTCTTATCGTTCCCGAAATTATAGCCGGCAGCCGCTCTACAATGAACATGGTGGCAGCGAGGCATTGTCTCCAAGGGGCTCGGGGCAAAAAAACTAGGCAAGTCCAACAAGGGGACGAGAAAACAGCTGCGATCCTTGGGCCGGACTTCTGCACACCTGTTATTTGTGGGGCCGAACGAATGATGCCCGCGTTAAAAACTCTTGACGTTGAAAATTGCAAATGTGCACCGTACTTGTACATTATTACTTTTTCTGTCTTGTTTTTCATGTTTTCTTTGCTGTTTGCTTCCCCGCCGGAGGTTTGGCGGTATTTTTATGACGAGCAAGCCGTGGTATGAAAATATGTGAACCTTCAATAAGTTGATTGACTATACGTCGGCAGCCGTCGATGCCTCTTTTCACGGTACACACCAATTTGAGGGGCTTGCAAAGCGCTCATCATCGCCGTTCGAAGCATGCCACCGTGATGATGCACCTATTATCCTCACGGTTTTTGACGGATCGAGACCAGACCCGCGGGTCGGGTTAGGAGGCTGTCAAAGTCTCGCCAGTAGAGTCGAGTCGGGTCAGGTCAGGAGGTGTTCGAAAATCACGGGTCAGGTCGGGTCAGAAGGACATCGATACTTCACGGATCGCTGACCTGGTTCGACCCCTTAGCAGTGACCCGACCCGCGAAAAGCCCTGATGTTTTCTGGGGCTCCACACCTGCAGAGCCAAACGCCGACTTTTAAGAAACACGCTAAAAAAATCAACCCGATGAACAAATCGTACAGCCTATGTATGACGCATGCATGCTACAGTAGGTGCGCAGCATTTCGTTGTCTGAGGCTCTGCACGTAAAGAAGCTTCGGGCCTCTCTTGAAAACTGATTTGGGGGAAATAAAAGTGTTGCAAAGACCAACGATCCCAGGAGCTGTAGGTGTGCAACGAAAAACATCCCAAAAGAAGATTGAACGCCATCGGACTATTTTAGGCTATAAAAAGCCCTGTCATTAAGTAATCGATTCAGCCAAAAAAAATGCCACTTCTATCGAAAAGCACGCGTAATGCGCAACGAATGGCATTGTAAAACGATAATGAATTGTTTTAATTTACTTCTCCGGCGGATGGGGAAAATAAAGCTTACGCTCACCGCACTTCTACGTATTTTCATACTTGTGTGTCGATTTAACTCAAATCGTACTCGAATCCAGCCAGCGCTAGCTGGCGTATCCTTCAGTTCCCGTGGTGCGACAGCGCGAGCTGTCCCTACCAGCGGTCACCGATACTAACGGAAAACGCTATTCCAACGATATTGGACTAACCTTCGGTTGCGGAACCTCGTCCGTCATAGACGGCTTGGCCAAACATTGCTATTAGTAAGGTGTTTGGGAAAAAATGTAAAAGTACCAGAGTTTTCCACAGGGCGAATCACTTCTCGCGGGTCAGGTCCGATCATGGTGACCCGGCCCGACTCGTGAGGCTTGAAAACCTCTTGACTCGCTCAGATCTCACCAATGTGGTTTCGAGCACCTCTAGACCAGACCGGACTCGACCCTCGATACTCTGAAAACCTCCGGACCCGGTCACCACCCCTGAAAGCAGCCCTGAAAAATACTAATAAACCGACAAATGTCATACTGGTATTACGAAACGCCAACGAACCCACGCAAAAATCGAGTTAGAACAAAAGGGGAAAAAAACAGTGGAGCGCATTTCTTACTTAACCAATGATTTAGCTGATTTTTCGTGGGTTAGGTTGGCCTTACTTGGATTTGTGACGTTCAACGGTTTGACACACATTACGGCGGTAGAGGTACACAATTTTCCTTCTGAGGCTCCTCGCTTAACAATAATGACACTTCACCCAAAATCCCTATTTTAACGCGTTTACAACTGGAAACCCTTTTTGGGGACAAAATACTTGAGGTTAGTATAGGGAGAGATTTGGGGCTCTATAGGAGTTACGCCAACCTGAAACTGCAACTCCATGAACGGTCTCATGCCCTACCAATAAGTGTGATATGAAAAAACATCATTCAATATTGGAAAAAAAGAATGGGCATTCCGACGATTTTGGGTTATAACCCCTTTAGAGCCCCAAAACCCCTCCCTTTACTAATTCCAAGTGAATTCGTTCCCAAAACGGGTTTCCAGTTGTAAAGGCGTTAACGAGGGAGGCCCGCAATTTAGAAAATATGTCTAGCCAAAAAGTGTTATATCTACCGTAGCGCGTGTCGTTTCAATACTACTATTACCTGTTTTCCCTACCCGACTCCTACCCAAAAATCAAAGTAGGTGCATGCACAGCACACGTCCTAACTAATACCCCCATCGCAGCAGGCGTCGTCTATTTCCGCAGCCAATCAAATTAACTCGTGAGGTGCTTGCCGTGCTTCCCAGTGCGCTACGATCTTGGATCCATTTAAATCACCGCGTGATAGTAAACGGTATGGAAAACACACAACACAAGCGGTCTGACGACACACGGTTGAAAATATCTATCCCTAGGCGTTGCCTATGCCGCAACCAGTCAAAATAATTTGCGAGGTGCTTGCTTGCTCAGCTCCCCCGTGCGTGACGATCTTGGGTCAATTCAAATTGCCGCGCAGGCTACGGTATGGGAAACACAACCAACACGAACGTTGTGACGACCCACAGTTGAAGCGATCTATCTCTTGACGCAAAAATGCGAAAATGCGATCTATCTTGTAACGCAAAAATGATCGCGACACAAACTACGGTAGGGCAGCGCACATTTTTTTTCCTTTTTTTCAACCTGAGATCTATACTACAATAAAAAAAATGAAAAAAACTCACCGCAAAAACTAATTTTCAGAAAAGAAATAAATAAGGTGCAGTTCGACGCTTAAATCTAACGGCCTAGGTTTACAAAACCTAAAACGCGTTGCAAAGCAAGTACCAGGTATGAAACTCGGCCGATTTTGAGCTTAACCGTTTTCGCACCGCACTCCCGACATGGGGACAAAACACTTGGAGTTAGAATCGGGTACTTTTAGGAGTTGCAAGTGGGTTAAGAAGTTCCCTTTCAGTTAGATAATGTGCTCGCCAAACAGTGCTACCCGAATTGCAATACGCGTTTTGTGGTGGGAAAAAACATACGCTTGAGCCAAATTTGCAATCGCATGGCGTGGGCATACAACGGACAATATTGCAGAGCACAGGCGGGATTTCCGCGATGTCAGGGTGTTCGCGAACTACCCACTATGATTGGGTAGGGGCTGCGTAGGAGGACAAACAATAAAAACTATTGAAAACGCCGAACGTCAAAACCCAAGACCAACCCAACCCACAAAAAACCAGCTAAAAATTCAAGTAGGTTAGAAATGCGTTTTCCCTCGTACCGATGTGTTGCCATTTTCCAACATTTATTTTTCTCGCGGATTGGTCGGCCTTGTGGGTTGTATACACGAGAAGTATTAAATTCGTCGGTTTCGATAGTGTTGTTATATGTATTACTAACCCAAAACAGAATCGGAAAGCGGAGAATACCGTTTTTCAGAGCACAGAATAATAAGGTAAATCAACAGTAATGGACCTTTTCTCAGCTGATGACCTCCGCCCCAGTCAGAAATGCCAGAGCTGCTCACGGCTCACAACCCAACTCGCGGATCACACATGTCAGAGAAAGCCATTACAATCTCACGGGTCGAGTGGAGTCGGGGCAGGTGAGGAAGTTTTCAAATCTCACGCGTCGGGACTGTTACCCTCATTCGACAAGATCCATGAAAAGACCCTGATAAATTTGTGCCCCAGCACGAGTCTCTGGCGAAGCAGAACGACTGGCCGTATTTGCTATGCTAAATTTTGAAAGAGCCGTAGATGTCACATGTTGCGTGAAAAACGCGGACACATGCTTTCGTACGGTATACAGGTGCGCACCAAATATTTTCTGAGGCTTCTACTCGCTCGGGGAGCTCCATACCTCACCCAAAAACAGCTGTTAAAGGGCAAACTAAAATGCACAACAAGCAAACCCCTGGCCCACTGTAGGTATACCAACGAACAACACATCTGGCACCAAAACAACAAAGGACATTCCGACGATTTTGGGTGAAGGAGTACCATTGCTTTCAGAAAAACGACTTAACGGGTGTCATTCCACGGTAGGGATTGCACTTTTTTTAGGCAAAAAAAGGTATACCGTCTGGCCGATTGAGCTCCCCAAGTGAGGAACCACCGGTTGTTCCAAATATTTTATGAGTACAGTTCGGTTCAGGACCATGGCACAAAAGCTTGGTCGGGTTGCGGGGACGAACCACTTCGAAGTCGTGTTTCGGGTGATATATTGATATAGTCATATCGTAATGTTAGGAGAGCTTAGAAACTTTCTGCTCCACTATCGTGGGATGGCTGATAGCCAGAAAGTGCTAACTCTGCCGTCTACTTTGCCGTATAGCACGCGTCTGCGCCACCGCGTGACCGACAGCGCAGGTCGACGAGGCCGGCGCAGGGCCGTCGAAAAGGAAAAACGAACAAAACAAATACACACATCGGGCAGATCAGACCCCTGCTGATGATCTGTGTGATCTGCGCTTTTCAGGTCGGACAGATCCCTGGTCTATACGACCTGCATGGCCTATGATATACATAGATCGTGTCCCCTTGTGAGAGCCGGGTTCGTCTACATGATTTAGCTCATGTTGCCCGATCTAGCACTTGTTCCCTGGGTTAAAGATGTATTATTTCTATACACAGACGGGTGGTCTGAACGATCTTTAGCTATAGCAATTGATCTGTGAGTTGAATTTGTAGGATGTTAATGCACATGTCCAACACAGTATACCGCAGTGACAGGTATAGGATTTACATCATCTAGATCGTGGTTTGTACAACCGATTTTGGGTGATTAAACTACGGCCACATTTTTTTTTACTTGTCCCATTTATTATCCTCGCATTGCTCTCGTGCGCCCTCCCAGCAGTGACACAGATCCGGAGTCACATAGCGGGCTCTTCTCCCCTCTCACTGCGGTACGTGCCTGCATTTTTATCGCGAGAAGAATAAAGCATTTTCTTCCCTCGTCGACTAGCGTCGAATTGTGCCCACCCACGCTGCAAGGTGCTGTCAACGGCTGGTCTTTTTTCTTTCTTTTTTTCTCTTTTATGCAAAAAACGATAAAATATCTCTACGGTGGGAATCCAACTGAACGATCAACGCCAACAGTACTCGAGGGTAACCACTAGACCACCGGGGCCACCGGATTAACTGTTTTCACCAATATATTTCAAACAACTTCAGCTGTGGGTTGGATCACTTTAATGGTCGATACTCCCCTTTTCAAGTTGCGTGATACTCCCTCCGGCCGCGCGTTTTGAACAGACGTACTATGTGAAAAGGACATATGACTGCTGGGTTCTGCCAGGATCAAAAATAAAAAACAGGACAATTTTACCGAAGGAGCGATTTCGGTTCACATTCTTCCGCGCACTGATTTAAGGTAACCCGTATAACTATTACACCAACTTGATGTTCCTCTGTTTTTTTTCCGTTTCGTTTTTTTTCGTATTGACGCGTGCTGCAGCAGGAGTACGCCTAAAAAACAATTAAGGCTTCTCACTTTTATATTTTAGTTTTACATTCTGTATTTTAGCAAAAATCACATAATTATCTTGGCATTTCTTACTTCTCTCCTCCTCCCGCCTTAAACGTAGCTCACACCCAGGGCCACCAAGCTGGCTCGTCTCCCCCCTCCCCACGACCGTACGCGCCTTCCTTTTTTCCGCGACAAGAATGCATCGCGTTCTTCCCTCATCGACTCGCGTCGAATTCTCTTTTCACTTGATAAATTTTCACCCTTCGCGTCAGGCTTACCTTGAGAAGAATAAAACATGTTATAGTGCAACCCGATGAGCAATCCCATGGCCCACAGTAGGTTTTGAAGGGCTATAAATATACTACCGGGTAGGTGTTAGAGTCGGCCCCTCCGCCACGATGAAGGAGGGGCCATACTGTGGAAATAATAGAACAACGGGTCATCATGCAGTACATTCCAAGCGATGTATACAAGGTTCCCGGTCGGTATGGGGCTGAATCGATATCCCGGGGGCGTGGCTGGTCGAAAAAGGGTGACCACACAGGCGTTCCAATGGTATGTACCTGGTATGATGTGACCCACTTGTCTTCGCTCCTGCCGTATGCTGCGTATACCCGGTATAAGGTGGTGAACACACAGGCGTTCCAATGATATGTGCGTGGTGTGATATGAGCTACAACACTTGTATTCGCTCCCGCTGTACGCTTCGTATACCCGGTATAAAGTCCGACGATGTGCTTCGTTGTCGCATTGGATGCGAAATTCTGGGACACCTGGGAATAGATCACCGAATCCCTCCTCGACGATCTAAATCTTCAAGTGAGATCTGTAGGGTCCATAGCTCATGGTACCGGGTGGGAGCCGTTAGATCTGTATGATCTAGGGCGTGTTTGCTGGGTTGGATCTGGACTCGATAGATGAAGATCCTGCAGAACATCTCAGCGGCAGACACGGGATGAACTGTTGATGACCTACATGATCTATATGATCTACTGTAGTTAATGATCTGTCCGGGGTGGGAAGTCTTGTTGTGGTTCGATCTCCTCTTGTGGACCAACCAAACACGACTCCACGGTGACCGCTGGCACAAAGGCGAGAGCTTGAAGCATCGTCGCCGTTGCAACACTGCTGCTGTACCGCCGCTGCATACGGTGCTGAATTTTTTCGTTGCGAGGCTGAGCAGCTGCTTTTGAAAAAAAAAGTATTTCGATCGTTTTGCGTTTGGGCCCAAGATATGACACCACGCAGCCCACTCACACAAAACAGAAGCGCACACATATACATACTCACAGAGACACCGTCCGTGGCTGTCAAAAAGAAGAGGACTCACAGCGGAACTCCTGTTGTACCGCGAATGCCACAAGCACAGAACATGGAGGGTAATGTGCGATGAAGCAGAAGAACAGCAGACGAAACAGAAAGTGAAAATATATGGGATTCTATGGGCATTTGCTTCTGCTGTATGCTTCGTACACCTGGTATGAGGTCCAACGATGTGTGTCGGGGCAACAACACCCGGTAGCAGGCAACATCAGCAGAACAAGGCGGCAGAAAGCAGAAAAGCCCGTAGCAGCCAGTAGCAGTTAGCAGAAGTAGAAGCAGCAGTTTCTTTGGCAGGGGTTTCTATCGAATGAACTACGCGTTTTGATTCCGGTCTTTCATTCGTCCACGCAAGCGCCATTTCAGATGACGACGAATTCAATTGTATGTCGTTGTCAATGCTGCTCGCGATGCCCGCGATCGCTATCCAGCCAGGTGCGTACATACTAAAACCAAGGTGAAGCCAAAAAAACAGGGCTTCTTTGCGTTTTGTCCCAGCTCTTACAGTTTTGAATTATACATATTTCAAACACAAAAGTTATTGACGGAGGTTGCAGTAGGGGGGGGGGGGGGGTACCCCATTTTCCCTGCCAGTCTCGGTTTCTCACGCGAGCGGCCCGGTTCGTCACTACCCAAAGGACCAGCACATAACGACATTATTAATAGTATTATTGGTGCCGCAAAAAAAAAAAAACTTCCTGATGATGCGTGTCCCGAAATCGAGAAGCACACGGGCAGTCACTCGCGCAAGTGGCTCTGAGCCGTTGAAACATGGCGCGTGAAAGTGAGTACAGCAGTAGGGGTCCACCCAAAAAGGCGGTCTGAGTAAGGCAGTGTGCCGATATAAGGCAGTCAAAATCGCTCGTGAGTACAGCAGGGGTCCCCCAATCTGAGTAAGGCGGTATCCCTATGCAAGGCAGTCGAAATCGCTTGTGAGTACAGTAGGGGTCCCCCAAAACGGCGGTCTGAGTAACGCGGTGTCCCTATACAAGGCGGTCGAAATCGCTTGTGAGTACAGTAGGGGTCCCCCCAAAAAGGCGGTCTGAGCAAGGCGGTGTGCCGATATAAGGCGGTCGACTTCGCTTGTGAGTATAGTAGGGGTCCCCCCAAAAAGGCGGCCTGAGCAAGGCGGTGTGCCGATATAAGGCGGTCGAAATCGCTTGTGAGTACAGTAGGGATCCCCCGACAAGGCGGTCTAAGTAAGGCGGTATCCCGACACAAGGCCGTCAAAATCGCCGAGAAGGTCTATAGCTCAGGTTTTTGCGGCTCGCAAGCTGGGCATGACCTAGCACATGATTCCTGGGTGAGATCTGCACTCTGTATATATACTATAAAAAATGAAAATACACTCCAGCTGTGAGATTGAAGATTTTGTCGAAACTCATCCTTGCAAGCTGTGTGTGATACTCCAATCGCGCGTATTACGGGTTGTGTGTCCTCATTGAGGATATATGTCGGCGACTCCCCTTGCAACTACAGTGTAGCTATCAGGGTCAACAGGGTGATGTTAGTCAGTCTGTGCGCGGAAAATATAAAACCTGTTTCTGAGGGGGACAAAATCTGACAGCTGTGAGACGAAATGCATCCGTTTATCAAGTGAACCCTGTAAGTCGAATAACCGGCGAGAGGAGGGCGGAGTTTTGAAGGACGTGGGGGCTTGGTTTTGATCAAAAGGGAGCGGGGGTGGGGGGGGGGGGGGGGGGGGGGGGGGGAGGGGGCAGCTCAATTTATGTATACAAGCGCAAAAATCGGCGAGTTTCGCGAGCCTTATTTTTTCTTATTGGGTTGTGCCAAGCGAAGATCGTAGATAGTATCCATGGAAACAATGGCATTCGTCACCGTGTCATATCGGGGGGGTCGCCGCTTTCGGGGGGGCAGGGGGGACAGCTCAATTTGTGTATACAAGCGCAAAAATCGGCGTGCTTCGCAAGCCTTATTTTTTCTTAATGGGTTGTGCCAAGCGAAGGTCGTAGATGGTATCCACGGAAACAATGGCATTTGTCACCGTGTCATATTGGGGGGTCGCCGCTTTCGTCCCAGACTCGCTGCAGCAGTAGAAGAGGTGTGAAAAGCGTGCTGTGGCTGTGCCTATCTGTACTGCTGCTCATTGACTCATTTCACGGTCAACTCAAAGCGCGGACTTCGTGTTGGTGTTGTGGTTTGTGCTTCTTCCTACTTTTGTTGCGCTCCTTGCTGCTGATTGTTGAACACTATTGTGACGTGGGCTTCTGCTGCTTCCAGAGCCAAGTTACCAATCTCGCACTCGATTGGCACTAAATTCTGCAATTAAATTATTTGATCCACCATTATTGTAGTGGTATTCCCCAAGTACGCCAGGGCTAGCCGGCTTTATAGCGGAGAAGAAAAACAACTTAGCCTACTGCTATACCAACAACCAGATAACAGGGACTCCTCCAACACGCACGAAAACACTCGCCAACGTACCACACGACACACCCACCCATCAACCAAGCCATCCGTCCACCAACCCACCCACCATGTGCTACAGCAGTACGGCCGTACGTACAGCAGCAAACAGATGCGTTATGAGTTCGTACTCAAATTTCGCCAGAGCATGCAGGTATAGGAGAAAACTAGCTGCCTTCTTTTTTTTCAACACCCCAGAGAATGGTCTGGGCGAAGAACTAACTGAAACGGACAACCACGCCGCGGTGCTTTGTTTTGGTCGTGGGTTTTCATCGCACGTACGTTATCTTCAGCATGCAGCAGTTGGTACCGGTACCGGTTCGTGGGTGGGTTGTGGGTCGGTGGATGGCTGAAAATGGGTGGTTAACTCGTTATTGTACTCCGCTGGAGGTGCAACGTACCCATGACTGTATTTTCAAAAAAAAGAAAAAATTACGGACCAATCGCCTCTATTTGCTGGTGCACGTTCGAGCTGGTACGTACTGCTGTACTGCTGTACCTCTAGCACATATTGGTTGGAGTGTTTGGTGGTAGGATGGGTTCGTCGGTTGGCGGGCGGTTGGTTGGGTGGGTGGGTGGCGGTCGTTTCGTGCGTGGGTCAGTGCTTTCGTGCGTGTATGGAGCTGTTATGGTATTTGGTACAACAGCAGTATTATATTCTCTCCGCTGTATAATAACCTGCCTGCTCTGGCGAGGTTCGAGTACGAAACAACGCATCCGTTTGCTGCTGTACTGCTGGAGCATGGTGGGTTGGGTTGGTTGGTGGGTGCATGGCTTGGTCGGTGGGTGGGTGTGTCGTGCGGTATGTGGGTGGTGTCTCGTCGGCGACCTGGAAGAGGTTGCCGTTTCAGTGCAGTTGTTGTGTTGAGTGTTGCTTCCTTTCCTTGCTGCCGAACGCTGATGTGCGGTAGGTTTGTGCTGCTCGAGAATCAAATTGCGCTGAATTCAGCAAGAAATTGAATCTGCATCTACTCAAATTAATGAGCATGATGACATGGTAGTCACTGAACTTGCTGGACCGTTGCGGCGGGACTGGGGGGTATTCCCGAGGGGAAACTCCCGCCGCTCGCGCCTCGCCCCCTGATTGGCCGAGGAGGGGTGAGGAGGGGTCCCTCGGCTAATGGGATTGGGGCTCGGAAAACGCAGGAATGAAATCCATATCCCTAATGTATTAGTACATGTATACAGGCCCTGCACAACACCTCCTAGCGTCAAATACAGGATCTACTGCAGATGGTGCAGATGATCTAGATGATCTAGACGATCTAGATCCTCATCTGTCGGAAGTGTAGGGGAATTCAGAGGAGGACTACGTAGCTCACGATGAATACTGTCGACGCACTACTGCTAGATGGACCTCGGACTGATGCTGAGGTGCGATGAGTGCAGGCGCTCAACAGCGGCGATAAAACGGTTAAAAACAAGGTCGTATAATTTCCGCCGCTGTTGGTTGAACGCCTGCACTCTGTCGCATGCGTCGTCATGCCATCATTGTTCAAGAGAGTTTGAATAGTCAATCCCAGACCGCTACTGAACGCACACAGGTCTGACGTCGCAGCGCCCCCCCCCCCCCCCCCCCGTGCCATCAGGTGAGGGACTTTTCTCCCCTTTGCCACAAGATGGGGCCCTGTCCCAAGAAGGGGATCCCCTCCTTTGCCACAAGGGTGCCCCCCTTCCCCCCTCCCCGTTTGCCACAAGAGACCACCCCCTGACACAAGCCCTCCCTCTTGCGCCAGAAGATGGGGGACCCCGCGCTATGCCGCAAGGAGGAGGACTTTCACTCTTGCCATAAACTGAGCGACTCCTCCCCCTTGCTACCCCCCGGGGGGGGGTGGGGGCTGTCACAACCCCCCCCCCCCCCCCCCCTTGCCATGTGGTGGGGGGCCTTCCTCCTTGCCACAAAGACGCGGGGGGGGGGGGGGGGGGGGCTTGCCACAAGGTGGGGGACTCCACCCTCTCGGCACATGGTGCTCCCCACCCAGCCGCCCCCTCTTGCGACCAGGACCTCCCCTCCTGCCACAAGGTAGAAGAAGATTCGAGCTGCCGTATTTGCAGTCAGTCGTACTGACACAGCTGACATTATGTGACGGCACGTGCAACAGTAATACTGAAAACATATCTCAGGGGCCCGTGGAACAAGGTAACGCATCGGCGTGTACACCGCAGCGCGGCAACACCTACTCGTGGACGAAAGTACACCTATCTCGTGGTCGAGACGGTGAGGCTAGAGACGCGAATACAACAGGTTATGGTGTTGTTGATAACGCCAAAAAATAAACGAAGATGTGCGGATGGGCTATGTGCTATTTGAGCGTCGGTTTTCGCCTCCACCATCGATATCATTATAGCTTATCATATTTCTCGGTGCTCCTAATCGATGACGATAAAACGATATCGGTACCGCTACATCAAAAGATGTGTTGAAACTATACTGCAGCGAAATGTTTGAACCCCGCCCACCCTTGGGCAACCAAACGCAGCAATCTGACTCTCCCAAGACCGCCATGCGGCTCGCCGCCCCCCGAGCCGCGGAGCGTGAAATGGCGCAGGTTCTGCTCGAGGCCGGCATGGCCGTGGTGAAACACGTTTCGACCCCCCAAAGGCACCAGACGGGGGAGCGAGCGCTAACGAAGGTTTTCGAAGCGTTACACCACTCTGCAGCGCCACCGCCGCAGCTGCCCAGACCACACGACAATCAAGTTCGCCACATTTCAGCAACATCGCCGATTCCGCCACGAAGATAAACTCTGAAAATTAGGGCGTTTCAACGCCGGCTTGACGGCGGTGCAGCGCGGTTCGGTTCCTCACGGCCTCCAAACAGGGAACAGAGCGCTGACGACGGAGCTCTTCGAACCCATGCACCACTCTGCAGCACCACCGCCGCAGTCGACATGACCACGCTGCGTGCCCACGCATCAATTCTCACCACAATCGCCGCTTCTACAACGGGGATACACCCGTGGTGGGCGACCGCCAACCCCCGCCAGCTTTCTTTTCTGAATTCTAGCAGCCGCGGAGCATGAATCGGCGCAGACGCGGTTTGAGACCGGCTTACCGGCGGCGCAGCAATATTCGCCTGCCCAAGAGCACCAGACGGGGAAGGCAGCGCCAAACTTCCGCCAAACCCTGCCAGCTTTCTTTCCTGAATTCTAGCAGCCGCGGAGCATGAATCGGCGCAGACACGGTTCGAGACCGGCTTACCAGCGGCACAGCAATATTAGCCTGCCCAAGAGCACCACACGGGGAAGGCAGCGCCACAGAAGGGTGCCAAGGATGCCAACCGTGTGCACCACCTTGCGGCACCACCGCTGCAGCCGCCACGATCGCACCTTGACCAAATACAACATGTTTCACTACCGTCGCCGCTCCGGCCACGGGATACTGCGAAATACCCCCCAGTATACCCGTCGCGAAAGCGGCGATGGCAGTGAAAAGTGGTGAACTTGGTCTTGGTGCAGCCGTGGCGTCGGCGCCGGCGGTGCCGCAGGGTGGTGCACGGGTTTGACACCTTCTCCGTCAGCGCTCCCTCCCCCGTCTGGTGCTGTTGGGGGTCCAGTCCGTGCTGCGCCGGCTCTCGAAACGCATATGGACCACTTCATGCTCCGCGGCTCCTAGAACTCGAGGCAGCATGCTGGCAGGGGTTGGCGGTCGGGGGGAACTGGCCTGTAACGGCGGGCCGGTCGGTGCGCCGCCGGGTGCATGGCAATCTAAATAGCTGCTATATCCCAACCATCATACATGAGGGCATGCCGACCAGCAGTGAGAGCAATCCTGAGGGCGGCGGAGACTGCGATTGAGGCACCGTTCCCCGCATTGGTTGCCAGAGGCCGGGCGGGGCAGGTTGTGCGAGGCGGAATCCTTCGGGTGCAACGCATTTATCACAAGGGTTTCATCCGTATCTATCAAGCACGCGTCCACTGACTCTAAAGGAACACTCGCCAACAAACCCGTGCAACACCAGTACCACTACAACTAATACAAGTTGTTGTAACCAGTCCCAACTAGATTCCAGGGATCCCAAAGCGTCATTTGTTTTACGGAGCTAATGATCAAATAGAGTCGGGGTTGGCGATGGATGCATGGCCGATGGGCACGAGGGAAACCATTGGGATCGTTGCATGCGTTTCATCCGAAAATTTCCACCTGGCACGGACAACCCCGCCCACCCTCGAGCAACCAAACGCGCGGCAGTCTGACTCCCCAAGACCGCGAATTCCTGCCGGCTTGCCGCTCCGCGTTGTGGCAGCCGCGAGGCATGAAATGGCACAGGCGTGGTTCCGGTCTCACCTGCCGGCGGCGCAGCACGGTGCGTTTCTCGAAGGGTACAAGACGGGGAAGGAAAACGCCAGCCAGGACGACTTCAAACTCATACACCACTCAGCAGCATCGCCGCCGCAACCGTCACGACGCCACGGCTACCACACAACAAAATTTCTCAGCGCTATTGCTGCTGCCGTCACCGGGATACTCTAAAATATCCCTGTAACGAAAGCGGCCATGCTGAAAAACGTCGTGGCGACCGTAGCGGTGGTGCTGCAGATTGTTGTATGGCTTTCAAACCTCCTCCGTCGGCGCTCCCTTCCCCATCTGGTGTTCTCGGGGAATCCAGTCGTGCTGCGCCACCGGCAATCCAGACACAAAACAGCAATCTGCATCATTTCACACCGCGCGGACTGCTAAAACTCGGGGCGGCAAGCCGGCAGGGGTCGGCGTGGTAGACTGTAGCCACGGGCATGAAATGGCGCAGATGTGCTTCGAGCCCGGCTTGCCGTCGACGCAGCACGGTCTGGTTCCCCAAAGGCACCAGACGGGGAAGGGAGCACTGACGAAGGAGGAGATCTTCAAACCCGAACGCCACTCTACAGCATCACCAATATTGAGTACAATCGGGACAATGTCCCCGTCGCGGGCTACCAACAACCCCTGACGGCGTGACGTCCTGAGTTCTAGCTGGGGAGCATAAAAAGAAGAACATGCGGTTAGAGTCCAGTTGGCCGGCGGCGGAGAAAAAAATTGCCTCCCCAAGGGCACCAGATGGAGAAGGAAGCGCCAACCAAGGCGGTTGCAAATCCCGTACCCCACTCTGCAGCATCACCCTCGCAGCCGTCACGACGCCCCTGCTACCACACACAACATATCTGCCGCAACGAGGATGCTCCGAAATATACCTGTAACGAAAGCGGCCATGGTGCCAAAAAATGATTAGTTTGGTCGTAGTGTGGTCGTGGCGGCCGCAGCGGGGGTGCTGCAGATTGCTGAAAGAGTTTCAAACCTCCTCCGTCGGCGTTTCCGTCCCCATCTGGTGTCCTCGGGGAATCCAGCCGTGCTGTGCCGGCGGCAACCCAGACTCAAACCGCAATCTGCATCATCTCACGCCGCGCGGGCTGCTATAACTCGGGGCGGCAAGCCGGCAGGGGTCAGCGGTGGTAAACTGTAACGGCGGGCATGAAATGGCGCAGACGCGCTTCGACTCTGGCGTGCCGTCGACGCAGCACGGTTTGGTTCCCCAAAGGCACGAGACAGGGAAGGGAGCGCTGACGAAGGAGAACTTCAAACCCGAACACCACTCTACAGCATCACCAATATGCAGCACACTCGGGACAATGTCCCCGTCGCGGGCTACCACCAACCCCTGACGGCGTGCCGTCCTGAGTTTTGGCCGTGGAGCTAAAAATGGGGCAGATGCGGTTAGACTCCGGTTTGCCGGCGGCGGGGAAAAAAAAACGCCTCCCCAAGGGCACCAGAGAGGGAAGGAAGCGCAAGCCAAGGTGGCTTGTAGACCCCTACACCACTCTGCAGCACCGCCCCCGCAACCGTCA
Source organism: Undaria pinnatifida (assembly GCA_012845835.1). Lineage (NCBI taxonomy): Eukaryota > Phaeophyceae > Laminariales > Alariaceae > Undaria > Undaria pinnatifida. The sequence goes on along the minus strand of JABAKD010000023.1, from coordinate 7,289,967 downwards.
CGAAGCCACTGCTACCACGCGCAACATTTTCCAACACCATAGCTGCTGCCATAACAGGGATATTCCGAAATATCCCTGTAACGAAAGCGGCCGTGGCGCTGAGAAATGATGAGTTTGGTCGTAGTGCGGTCGTGGCCGCCGTAGCGGTGGTGCTGCAGATTGCGGTATGGGTTTCAAACCTCCTCCGTCGGCGCTCCCTTCCCCGTCTGGTGTCCTCGGGGAATCGAGCCGTGCTGCGCCGCCGGCAAACTCAGACTAGAACCGCGATCTGCACCATTTCAAACCGCGCGGTTGCTGGAACTCGGGGGGGCAAGCCGGCAGGGGATGGCGGTGGTGGGCAGGTAGACAGTAACAGAGGGTGTGAAATGGCGCACGTTCGCCTCGAGTCCGGCTTGCCGTCGGTGCAGCACGGTTTGGTTCCTCAAGCGCACAAGACGGGGAAGGGCGCACTGACGAAGGAGGTCTTCAAACCCGAACGCCGCTCTAGACCGGCACCAATTTTCTGCACAATCAAGACAATATCCCCGAGGGGGCTACCACCAACCGCTGCCGGCTTGCCGTTCCGAGTTCTAGCTGCGGAGCGTGAAGCGGCGCAGATACGGTTCGAGTCCGGCTTGCCGGCGGCGGAGCAAAACATTCGCTTCCCCGAGGACACCAGACACAGAACGCAACGCTGACGCAGGAGGTCTCCAACCCGTACAACACGCCGCAGCACCACCTCGGCAGCCGCCTCGACGCCACTGCTAGTAGTCTTGACATTTCCCTGGCATTATTGCCGCTTCCGCTACGGGAATACCCTGAAGTGTCCCAGTGGCGGAAGCAGCAATGGTGCTGAAAAACGGTGAACCTGAGATCGCAGTGTGGTCGTGGCGACTTTGGCGGTAGTGCTGCAGAATGCTGTACGTGTTTGAATCCTCCTCCGTCGGTGCTCCCTTCTCCGTCTGGAGCCGTTGGGGAACCGGATCGTGCTGCACCGATGGCAATCCAGCTTCAAACCCCATCGGCGCCATTTCACGCTCCGCGGCCGCTCGAACTCGGGGTGGCAAGCCTGAAGGGGTTGGCGGTCGTGCGGAGTCAGACCGCAACTCCGGGTCGGTCCACCCGCCGCCGGTGACACCTACCGGCAACTTAAATGGTGCTCTACTCATTAGCCGTCATGGGTAAGGGCATGTCGGCCACTGGCGGGGGCAATCCTGACGGCTGCAAGGCTGTAATGGAGTCGTCAGGTGCCGGCAGATTGCAAAAGCCCGCGCGTGTGCACGCGGCCGGCTGATATAGGGGTGGAGGCTACCGTGTACCACGCGAGCTATCACCTCCTGGATCGAATGGTGGTTGTCGCGATCACGGGGAGGATGTGAACCCCCAGCGGCGCCTTTGCGGAAAAGTCTCGGTTACCTATCTCGACAGTTGTCAATTTGGACAGCAAAGAAAAAAAAAAGTGACCGGGTTGGGTAGGGCGGGTTGGGGTGGGTTACATGCCTCATGCTTGCAAACAGGCTGTGTGCGCGCGAAGCAAAAGGACACTGCTTTAGCTCTCGTTAGGAACATTGCGTTGTTGAGCAGTAGAAACTATCGTCAACCCAACTCAATCCAACCCAGCCCCAACCCGAAACGCAACACACCAACACGTCAAATGGTATCATGCAAATATGTACGATAGTTCGAAGGCGGATCTCGAGACATGTTTTGGATTGCGGATACCTTCCGCCCTCGACAGCCTTTCCGTAACCCGGCCTAAATACTAATGCTCTGCCGCGCGGGTCTTCGCGGGCGGTAGGTTGATCGCGCTAGCGAGGTAGGGGGCACTTGCTGGTGGGATCAAGACAAAGGTACGGGCGTAGACCCAACCCAGCCCGTAACCCTAACCCAAACCCCAATCCCGAATCTAAACGGGCCAGTAACTCCAAAAAAAGACGAGGCTGCGCCGCTTTCCCTCTTTTTTTTCATCACCAGCTGCAGGCTGCCAAATCGTCTTCAGTCAATACGTGTAGAAACTACCCGCAAGTTATGCACGCGACCGGACCGTAAGGTCTCTTACTGTTTTCCGCGCGGTTTCTTCACTGGGGGGGGGGGGGGGGGGGGGGGCGTGCCTCCGCCCCGGCTCCTACGACCGGCGTCGCGGGCTTTCCAGTTCAGGACTGCAGCGCCTGCACGAGCGAGCCCTCCACGTCTACGAGAATATTCCCAAAATCTATGCCCTCCCCGTGACGTAAGAGTTTTTTTTATTGTGCTCATTGCCTCGCGCTTGCCATACAAGATTCATCGTTGTGTACTTAGTTCGTGTTCATTATCTCTGATCGCCAATCTTTACGCAACGCCGGCCGCCCTGTCGGTGCTATCGTCGTGAGGGCCAGCCCATGCGGGATGCTGGGAGCCCAAGATTTAAAAGACGGAATGTCTGTCGCCGGCAAAACATGCCAACCAGAAATCGTTCGAAAATCATTTTGTTTCGGGAGAGAAGCGGGACACCTTTATGATACGACAACGAGTACTACGACGAGCTCTAGGGACAAGAGACCACCTCGGTAGCTACTTCAAACCGGAATATTGAGGGAGTCTACAAGGCGCCTTACTGTACGCGCTGCCCGGTAAACTGCATGGTTTCCTGCACGTTGCAAAGCCAACATGCTTCGCCTAGAGCACAGGCCATCGATCTACTGTAGGTTCCGACATATTATGCAAAGCGTATAATATCAGCTGTTTGAGGGGATATTTTCATATCGCCCCCAACAAAAAATGCCATCACATGTTCGCAGAAGCTAGGGTAATGCCCAAGTCGTCGTGGGGATACATGTACCAAAACTGGACCTGGCATGTACTTATGTTCGCCGTTATTTACCTAAACCTACTTATCAAGCGGGGGTACACATTCAAGCGGGGGTATTTTGTTTGTCTTTCTGTTTTGATGTTCTGAGGCAAGAACAACCTACGGCGGTCGCTCGGTCCATACTCGCGCGGAAGGAGGTTATAATACAACAGCAGCAGCAACAGCAACAGCAGCAACAGCCACAGCAGCAGCTCCACCAACAGCAACAGCAGCAACAGCAGCAGCAGCAGCAGCAGCAGCAACAGCAACAGCAACAGCAACAGCAGCAGCGGTGTAGCAGGTGTACGCTAGGTGTACTGGGTATTTGGCCAATATATACGCACCTTTTTTTTTTTTTTTTTTTTCGCACACTTTCACTTTCCAGCTTCTGGACAAGCCGTGGTCACAGGTGTCATCCCTTCTCCCCGGTTCTTGCCTTCAATTTTTATCGCGCATAGGGTTCAGCACTCCCACTGCTCGTCGATTATTCATCGAGTGTTGCTAACTCACGCTCTCGCGCTTTCCGCAAGTCAATTTGTCCACAAGAAAAAGTCCCAACGAATTTATACGAGTATGCACTCGGCGGGGCTCGAACTCACGAAACTGACCTATACCAGGCTCGAGGATAACCTGATACGCCACCGGGGCGACCGACGCTGGTACATATCAGCAGACTATGATGTCTAACATATACCAGGTAACCAGCTATGAATAGGCGAAGAATCGGATCTACAAGTAGCAGGAAGCTATGATGGCCGGATGTAACCGCGACCAAGATCTCAACATACACATGTGTATCAGAAGTGCATAACATTTTTTTTCCGAGGACCAACGAATGGGTGGGGTGGACCGCAACTACCGTAGGCCAAGCCCGGCGGACGGCTATTTTCTCGTGGCCGGGGGTTGTGTTAGTGGGTGAGCTTGCACAAGTCCCACACTACGCGGAATGACGACGTTCCGGGTGGCTATCTCCACCGCACCTGATCCCCAAGGTTCAGGTCGGGTCGACATACTCACGCCTCCGTATACCACGGCGGCGTCCGCGGCTGGAGGAGTAACGGGGACCGCAGGTGGGGACAGCTCGCGGTGTCCCTACCGCGGGAGCCGAAGGATATGCCAGCTAGCGCCGGATTGCGAATACAATTGAGTTGAATTGATACTTGACGTGTATAAAAAATACATGATGGCGTGGTGAGCTTACGCTTCATTCTTCCCCATCCGCCGAGGACAAACAAAAAGGTATGATACAACAGCAGCAACAAGCAAAAGTGCCAATACATATAGTGGTAGCGGGTGTGACACGTTTGCAGTGCTCCTAGTACATATCTGGTAGCGCCGCACTCGTCGTATGCGCGGGCTTCTGCGTGCTCCTAGTACATATCTGGTAGCGCCGCACTCGTCGTATGCGCGGGCTTCTCGCGCGGCGGAGTAGGCGGAGCTACAGCACCACCAGGAGCAACAGACGTGTGTGCAGGAGTGATACCAAAATCTTGTCGGGTACTGTTATATATACGCTACAAGGCGCTTCGCGCAGGAAGGGAAAAATATAAGACATAAGGTGGAGCGGGCAGAGGCCCATGATTGATCGCTGATTACAGATGGTGCAAACTGGCGACTTCAAAAAGTCAAGGGCCCCACCGCCATGCTCCAGTGAAACAACCCCGACGCCATGTACATGAGTATGCCGTATGTACTTGGTATCTTGCAGCACTACTTGCAATGTGGTATGTCTGCCTCAAAGTTTGGAGTACATAGGTTTTGTCTGTCCCCTAGGAGATGACGAGTCGGCACGGACAGATACAGCAGTGGGTGTGCTGGACTTCGATGGGTGGGAAAAGCAGTCTCAACAAAACACACACAGCACTGTGGCTGGAAAAGAGACTGCTGTTTTTTGTCACGACAGTCACACCTTAACGCCGTTACAACTGGAAACCCTTTCTTGGGGCAAATTGTCAAGAATGACAATTTTCTTGAATTTAGTATAGGGAGGGATTTTGGGGATCTACAGGGATCAACGCCTTCACTACTGAAAACTCTTGTTTGGGGAAAAAATTACATGAAGTTGGTATAGTGAGGGATTTTTGGGCTCTAAAGGGGTTAACGCCTTCAGTACTGGAAACTCTTGTTTGGGGACAAATTTACTTAAAGTTAGTATAGGGAGGGATTTTTGGGCTCTCAGATAACGCATTTACAACTGGAAACCCTTCATGAGGGACCAATTTGCCTGAAATTAGTATAGGGAGGGATTTTTGGGCTCCAAAGGGGTTAACGCATTTACAACTGGAAACGCTTTTTTAGGTACAATTTTAATTGAAGTCAGAATAGGGAGGGAATTTTGGGCTCTAAAGAGGTGGAGATGTCCCATACTAAAAGTAGTATGCTATGGCTACGCGGCGGTTCGGAGAAAGTGTCGGCGGTACTCGGAAAAAAATCAAATTAGTTGGCGGTGACTTTGTACGAAACGCGGTATTAGTAGAGCTACAACAAAGAGGGAAAAGGGAAACCCAGTGTGGCTCTCGGCAAGACTTTTTCCCCGATGTCTGCTTGCTTGCATTGTCGCCCTCTGGTCGACACGAGCGTACCGTATGTACCTTGGTGCTCTGTTCAAGGCCGATTATTGCAGGATGTTCTGCTGTGCTTGCGGTACGTAGACACTGTACCTTTCGGAGCTGGGTTCGTGCCTTCGTGCTGTGCGCTAACGTCGCAAAGTTCAAAAACAAAGCGAAAAATGAGCCACCAAAAAGACAGCCCATGTGCGTGGTTCATGGATCGATCCAGGAGAAAAAAACGCTCTCGTCTCTTCGGCAACTAGCAGCTCAGAGTAGGGCATAACCACGCGTGCAACGAGAGAGATACACCTCTCTTTTCTGAGGTCCCTCACTTTCGGAGCTCAAGACCTCTCCCAAAAACTGATTTGGAGAAAAGTAAAACCGCAACCGTATGAGACAGCCCATGGCCTAGGTGGACAAAGAGAATCGTGCAAAAAAGTAACATTTTTCCCACGATTTTGGGTCAAGGAGCCCCGTCATTCAGACACCATTTCAGACGAAAACTGCAACCTCTATCGTAGCACGAGCTAACGCAAGCCGCGACCGGGGGCCGTCCAGACCGCCGGCGAAGCCCCCGTGAAATACCTTTAATGCAATGGACTCGTCGGGAGCGTCGTAGCTCCGATCGCTCGCACCGTTGCTCCGTGCGATCGAGCTCGCCGCTGTAGGGAGCACAGGCATTACACAGACGCGGACAACACAGTAGCAGAGCGGTACGTAAGAACGACGTGGCAGCAGCAGCAGCAGCAGTCAATACGTGTACATTCGTGGCACGATTGTTGGGCTAATCAAAAGGTAACATCAGGTCCAGGTACTTCCGTAAAAACGTCGGAATATCACGCAGCTTGCAGAGGTGGGTGTCGACGCTTAAATCCATCAAACTCACAGCTGACGTCGTCCAATGTGTACCGTTGCCCTTGTGGGCCTCCAGCGTACGAAGAAACACTCCCAGCACCAATCGGTTGCCGTAAATCTCGTTCCAAGTGGACCGTTCGATTTTGCTGCACAAGATAACTACTCTGGGACATACTGGGGTTCATGCGTGAGGCCAAACTATGATTGGATTTGCTTCCAAAGGCTATTCAGATGATCAAAACAGAATCGGGTATGAAAATGCCTGCGACTACCCAAAACACGAAATTTTGGTTTTGAAGCGGAAACAAATTTCTGGGGACTTGAAAGTTCGAGCAAACTCTCACAACGGCTTCCATGCGAGATGCGGGTTGAGGAACACATTACCGTCAGGTCAGGTCAGATACCAAGTAGCTGATGATGCTGCTGCTGCATGTGTGCTCTGTGCTGTACGACAATCACGCGAAGGCTGTCCAATGGCGCCACCGGGGCACGTTGTTCAGTGCTTGCATGGGGCGTGCTGTGCGGTGTGCGTGCGTCGCCACAGCGCCCAAAGCACGACCACTTTCTTCGCCGACCGCTAGATTGAGTGCAGCAGAAAAATTAAACGCCAAGCAGTACCAAATAGCTGCTGCTGCAGCTACCGCTGCTGCTTCTGTATGTGTGCTGTTTTTTGTACGGCAATCATGCGAAGGCTTTCCATCGACGTCACCGGGGCGCGTTGTTCAGTGCTTGGTGGGCGTACTGTGCGGTGTGCGTGTCTCACCGCAGGGCCCAAAGCACGACTACTTTTTCGCTGACCGTTAGATAGAAGCAGCAGAAAAAACAGCAAAACAGGACACAGGGCACCCGCGTCAACGTGCTGCAACCGTAGTCGACAAAGCATGCGGCGGTGTCATCCATGTTGCATCTGCACCCTGCCAACCCTCCGCTACACGGCTTTGCCGACCTTCGCCGCGACCTCGCGTTGGCATGGTCTCCCCACACGGGCCGTGCCTTCGCTCAGTCATAGCTTGGTGTGGCGCACACCATCTGCCAGCGAGTCCGCCCTCTTCTGCTGCTGCGCACGCATACGTGACGTAGATTGATGCTAGTTTCTTGCTCACGTGATGTTTTCTTTCGTCCCGGGCAATTGCGGGTTGCCCAGGCCAACAGCATTACTGTTCGGTTCGAAACCCCAAAAACCACCCCCCCCCCCCGAAAAAAAAGGAAGATATGGGCCTATTTGGGCCATTCTGGGCCCTGGTTTTCAGGAAGTTGATTATTTTTCGGGATCGGCGGAATAGAAATAGGCCAAATTCAACCCAAACTGGAAGAACGCAAACACTGTACTCTTCCTCTTCCTAAATTCACAGGGTGGGAACGCCAGGAATCTATCCGACTAGATAACCAATCAGCAGCAAGCCAAAATATTTTCCGTTCCAGGCTCCCAGGCGTTCCAACGCCTTTTTGGGGGGAGTAAAGACACTTCCTGATGAATGTTGGCAGAGAGACAAGTCCCGGAGGAGATAATTTTTGCGCAGGAAAACCGAACGGTCAACTTGGAACGAGATTTACGGCAACCGATTGGTGATGGGAGTGTTTCTTCATATCCGGTATCTGGGGTTGTTGCTTCGTACGCTGGAGGCTAACGAGGGTAGCGGTGCCCATGGGATGACTCAGAACTCACGGGGAGGAGCATACGTGGACGCCGTAGGGGCTCGCCCGCGGCAGGAGCCACGCGATACCGCCATGGTCTAACCAGGAGGCTCACGAGGCAAAGTACCGGGATGCGAACGAGGCTCTCTCGATAAATTTTGTGGCAAAAGTGTGGCGCCGATGTTCTGAGAAGTTGCAGCAGTCCTCGTCGAGCCACGACGGCAATATCACAACTTGTAGATTTCTCCCGACGCGGCCGCTTGGATGGCTAGCACCGTCTTCTGCGAAGCTTGCCTTGCGATATATTCACGTTTAAAGCTGTTCTCTGTGTCAGGAGCATTCGCTGCTCGCGTGACGGTGCCCCTACTCTATAGTCGAGCTGCACGGGGCCCGCCGCACAAGTCAGTTGGGCTACTATCATAGAGTGTTTGCGAACAACTTTCCTCGTACAAATACATTAAAAAAATCTCCCGAACGTAGGATTTGCGGTATGGCTTTTCTCCAAAATTTCTCCAAAAAACGGCAAAAAACTACCTGGTACTTTTCATCGAAGGTAAGATTGGATCAAAAGTTACGGTACTCTTTGTCCCTCTGTTTCATTGGCCTAGAACGCACCGAGCATTTATGCGACGCAGCTCTAATCACTAATCACGGTGCATATTCCTTGCATGGCACGCACCACAAGCTGCTGCTGCTCGCGGCATCGACACAGCACAACAACCGCTGAGAGCACAGACTCGAGAGGTGTAGCTAAAGAATGACGCGGATGAACGGCGTTGGGGTGTGCCAGTGGGTCGCCCGGCGGCCCGTAGCTACGACGGTGCGCTCTCGCCCGGTTGGTGTCGTGGAGAATGCGTTCCGAAATGGTAACTCGCATCCGTGCTCGTACCGCTATGCCGATATCATGGACCTTGACAACAGGACAGCTCGTGTATTATTTCAACTACTCCACACCGCGATAGCAGCAGCAGCAGCAGCAGCAGCAGCGTCAGCGGCCCGGTGTGAGGCCGCCGCTGTTCAAGTGTCGGGCGCCGAGCGTGCTCGGAGCGGAGCGCGTTGGTGCGGTGGCGCGAGAACGTTGAGCGCAGCAGCAAGCAGCAGCAGCACACGACGAATGCTCGTACGAAGCCGGCCCCAAAAATGAAAAAGCTGTGAAAAAAAATTAATAGATGCTGTTGCTGTTGCCGGTGCTGGTGCTGCTTGGTTTTGTTGCTGAAGCCAATGCTGCCGCTAGGTGCCGCTAGCTGTGCTGCCGCTTGCTGTGTGCCACTGCGGTTAATTCTGCCGCCGCCGCTGCTTGGCTGCCGTCGCTATTGCTTGGCTGCCGTCGCTACTCGTACGCTGTTTTTTGCACTTGTCCTGCGCTTAGTTCCTCTCATCTCTTTCGCCTTGTCGCCGCAAAATCCCACTTTCCCCCTTAATTTAGAAAGCGTCGCCTTCAAGAGTTCGTTTACTTCCAACATAAAACACCAAAATCATTTTGGGAAGGAAATTTTGTCATTTTTCACCGGAAGGAGAATATTCTCCGAACAACATTATTCGCATACCATACTCTATATATATACAATGTTTCCCTTCGGGATTCGGGTAACGTGAAATCTCGGGGGCGTCGCAAGGCGAAAAGGGAGACACCGGTAACACACGTAAAAACATTTTTTCCACCTATAATGGTGTTACGCGTACTCACATAGATAAACCCCGCTGCTCTTCTTAAAGGAAACGTGGGGCATGAGCTAGTGCATTGCTCCAAAGAAAGAGTAGCGCTACTCAGCGGGAAGAGTGTGATAGCGGTGGGTGCACGTTGTACTGATGTACGCGCAAACGAATTACTAAGTGGTCACGGGATGCTGTGTACCGTACGTGGCATAGTGCCCGTTGCAATATAGTACGTCACGTGTTTGCACTTGGTGGTAATGGATAGGGTTGACCAGCCAATGTCAGTCGCCCTTGGATGTCGTGCAATAATTAATTCGTTGGCGGCAATCATTTCGGTATGTGTGGCGCACGTGGTAGGATTTTCAACGAGTTGGAGGTAGTGCTCAACGCTTTGGCACTGTGTTTGAAAGGAACCGAAACCTTGATGTACTCCTCGGTTATCCCCGTAGAAAGCAGAGCTAGGTCGATAGTGTTCCCGCCTGAACCCGCCACTACTTGATGCATGTGGTCAGAAATGTATGTGTGTATGATATGTGTGTACGATAATAGCAACAAACCTAGAACCGATCCACCCAGCCAATCAGATGGCGTCCTGGGCGCGTGGCGAACGCTGAAATAGAACTGTACCCGATTTTGGCGACAGCAGCACCGTGTTTATACCTGAGTTTGGCTATCGCTAAAAAGGAGTTATATCCTTGAACCCTACCATGGTTCCACTCTGCCCACAAACAAATACTTGGCCTGGTCGAGACTCGCGTGCATGCTGCGCTCGCGATGCCTGCCACCCTCGCCGCGCTCGGCGCCATCTTCCAAGCTTTCCCCCCTCTATGTCCCTGTGAGCCTCGTCTCCCGCGCGGAGAGGTCCAAGCCGTGCCCTGTGGCGCTCGTTCCAAGACTCGGCTGCTCCCGGCCTCTACCTCCCAGTCTCCTCCTGCTGGCATCCGCTCTGTCCGGAAATACAATACCGGGATATGCGTTACTGTTGAAGTAAAAACGGCCCTTACAGTAGGACTCGTCTAGTTACCCCGTAAGATAAAAATAAACCCACCGGGTCAACCACGCCCACAGACCGACGCTCTCGCCCCCGCGTCGACGAGCGGCCGCCCGCGCGGCGGGAGAGCGCAGGCCGGTTTACCTTGTCTGCACCCATGCCCACGCACCCACGTCGAGATCCGGGGCCGAAACGGCCCAGGGCCGCGCGCCCCCAAACCCCACGCTAATGCGAACTGCTGCTGTATGTTGCTGCTACCGCTGCTGTGGTGCTGCTGCTGAGGTTGGTTTAGTCCGGGCGGTTGCTGCTACTGCTGTTGTGCTGCTGCCGAGATTAGTTGAGTAGCGGGCCATTTTTTTACGAACAAAACAACGAACAAAAACTTGGTAAAAGTCTATCAAAATATCAAGATTTGAAAAGACAATCTGGGGTGTTCCAGGGGACTTGCTCGTCTCAGGGAGGCGGAACGCAGTCCCTTGCCAAATGGAGCCAGCTGAGCGACGTTTAATGCGCCGAGCGCCGCCACGGAGATCGGCCGAGATCCAGACATGCTTCATAACGTATTTCGCCCTCTCCTCACTGGTTGTACGACTTACAGGATACACATGATAAACTGATGCATTTCCTTCCACAGTTGTCAGATTTTGTCCCCCTCAAAAAAGGGTTTTATACAGTAGTTTCCATGCACAGACTAACATCACCTTGTCGACCCTGATAGCTACACTGTAGTTCCAAGGGGAGTCGCCGACCTATATCCTTAATGAGGACACACAACCCGAAATACGCGCGATCGGAGTATCACACACAGCCTGCAAAGATGAGTTTCGACAAAATCTCCGATCTCACAGCTAGAGTGTATATTTATTATTAATATTATAACAATATATTTGTTCCCGTAAAGGATTAATAGTTTCCGCGCACAGATTGAGTTGCCCCACCCGCTTCTCCCTCCCCCTGCCCCGCTCCCTCTTGTTCAAACCCAAGCCCGCACGCCCTTAAAAACTCCGCCCTCCCCTTACCGGTTATAAATAACTTACTAACTTCTTTCTGCTGAAAGTGCTCGGTTGGTGCATCCCTGGCATTTCCGGGGTCGGACTACTTGCGGAACGGTCCAGATTTTCTTTGGTTCTTGATCGGCCTTTTTTGGTCTTGTTTCTGCTCGTTTTGCTAGTTGTTTCTTGACCTTTCAGCTGCTTCCTGCAAATTTGGTTCTTCTGCCAACACGATTTTGGACCTTTTCGCGATTATTTATCCCTTTTTGTTTAGTAGAAGTTGAGCTTCCTACCATTTGCCGCTAAAATTTGCAGTCCGTGCATTACTTGCGGAATGGTCATTCTTTAGCTTTTCTTTGATTTCCACTACATGCTTTGTACTTTGCACGAAGTTGCATCAGATGAGATATCGCTCAGCACCCCACCGCAGCGCTATAGCTCAGCAGCGCAGCGCCGTGCAGTGCCGTGCCCTGCGATGCCCTGCCGTGCCCTGCAGCTCAGCTCTGTAGCGCACCGCAGCGCTAGCTCAGCAGACCGCACCGCCGTGTGCTTTGCCGTGCTTCGCCATGCTGCGTGCTTTGCTGTACTCTTGCTAGTTCATACATACATGCTAGTAACCTTCGAAGTATCATACCACGTACTGGTGCATACACCAGGTTTGTTTGTACATATTACGTTGTTGGATCATGAATAATGCACCCCCAGCTCAGGTCAGCCCGGCAATATATAGCTTAGCAGCGCAGCGCAGCGCAGTGCGGTGCCGTGCCCTGTCCTTCGTTCTGCGGTGCTGTGTTGTGCGGCTGCGCGTTCTTTCGAACATATAGCAGTAGTAGTACCACGTATGATACAGGTACCAGGTTTATGTACGCGTTGTGTACTCGTCTTTTTGCTTTCTTCAGTTGATTGTCCTCTCTCGGTCCCCATGCCCCCCCCCCCCCCCCTTCCCCCGCAAATAGCATACGTACTGCCGTTCAGAACGTGACATGAACAAGCACACAGCACAGCGCAGGGCAATTAGCTCTGCACAAGCACCTCTTGGCATTATCAATTCGATATTCGCACCAAAGAATCGCGGGCCTCTTCTTCCTGCCCCCTTTACATATGTTTCAGTTGCATTCTGCCGTGCGCGAGCGTAGCGGGCGGCGTCAGCCGCCCGCGGAGCGGAGTCCTGCGCTTTTTTTAGAACCACACAGAGTACCACACCAGGTATAATGCGAAGCACCAGGTACCAGGTACCGGTAGTGCGTGTGTACTCGTCTTTTTGCTTTCGTCGTCGATTTTTTCTCCATTTCGGTTCTCTTCGCAATTTTTCTTCGCAAATGACTCCCGTACTTCTGCCGATCAGAACGTGACATCGCCAACAAACAGCACAGCACAGACAGGGCAATCAGCTCCGCACAAGTAGTTCTTGGCATTATCAAATCGCTAGCTGCACTAAATAATGGGCCTCTTCTCTCTGCCCCCTTCACAATTAGTTGAAATCTTCCTTGCGCGAGCGTAGCGGGCGGCGTCAGCCGCCCGCGGAGCGGAGCGCTTGTACGACATACAGGATACACTTGATAAACTCATGCATTTCGTTCCACAGTTGTCAGATTTTGTCCCCCTCAAAAACGCGTTTTACAGTTTTCGCGCACAAACTGACTAAAATCACCCTGTTGACCCTGGTACATACAACCTAGTTCCAAGACGAGTCGCCGACCTATCGTATCCTTGATGAGGACACACACCCAGTAATAAGCGCGATCGGAGTATCACACACAGCTTGCAAAGATGCGTTTCGACAAAATCTTCGATTTCACAGCTGGAGTGCATTTTATAACTAATTTTCAAGGACGTTAGCCGTGAGTTTGATGAATTTCAGGTCAATACTCATCTTTGCATTTTATTGTAACAAAAGCTTGCAAAGTTGAGCTTCAACCATTCAATCGGTTGTACTCACAGCTGACGTTTTTCAATTTATTATAAAAAATGAAAATATCCAGCTGTAAGATCGAAGATTTCGTCGAAACTCATCTTTGCAAGCTGTGTGTGATACTCCGATCGCGCGTGTTACGAGTTGTGTGTCCTCATTAAGGATATAGGTCGGCGACTCCCCTTACAACTACAGTGTAGCTATCAGGGTCAACAGGGTGATTTTAGTCAGTCTGTGCGCCGAAACTATAAAACCCGTTGCTAATTTACATGAAAAATAAAAAAATGTATCAATGGCAGGCTACGATAGCTTGCCCCGCGGCCGAAAGTGCGAGAAGAATCACTCGGCCGCCGGAGAGCAGCGAGCCAAAAAGAAAGCGAAGATCATAAACTTAATTACTTAGTCCTCGACCCCTCGGAGGTCTCGCTCGGCATATCCTCCCCCCCCTCAGCCCTTCTCAGCCCGTAATTGCCGAAAAGAAAATTAGTTGCTGGGGAAAAGAACCGTCCCGAAGTTCCTTGCCTTCCTTGCTTTCCCTATAGTCTAATTCTTAGCTCTCATTCTCTGATCTTTTTACTGCTTGCTCTCTGATATTTTTATTTTGCTTTTTCAGCAACTTCTTTTTTGTACTTTTACATTTGAAGTTGGCCAATTGCTGGCTGTTGAGAGGGAATTGCCGTTGACGGCTGCAAACAAATTGAATTTGAAATTTGCCGGATCGGCAATAACAATCTGAAGTTGAAATTTGCGAAGCGGACCAAGGCTAGTGCGGGAGGAGGCTCCGCCAACAGTGGGGGTGGTGGAGGTTCAGGATCAGGCGTGTGGACGCTGGTCGGGCAAGAACGGGATTCAGCTTCTTCTGGCAATCCTGATTGGTGGTTGACGGCTGCAAACAAATTGAATTTGAAATTTGCCGGATCGGCAATAATAATTTGAAGTTGAAATTTGCGAAGCGGACCAAGGCTAGTACGGGAGGAGGCTCCGCCAACAGTGGGGGTGGTGGAGGTTCAGGATCAGGCGTGTGGACGCTGGTCGGGCAAGAACGGGATTCAGCTTCTTCTGGCAATCCTGATTGGCCGTGCCCGAGCAAGGGTTGTGACGGCTTCCTCATCGCACGAAATAGAAAAAACAGGAGTTCCCCGTACGCTGTCTGCGACACCTGCAGGAGTGACGACCCTTCCACGTGCCAAGCTTTTCATAACCTTAACAAGAAGCACTGGGGAAGCGGCGACAACCCTCGTGTATGTGACTGGTGTGACGCGGGCACCTGTGATTCACCTTCGATCGGCGTCCCTAACGAAGGAGCTGAGAGCTTGACGAAACGTGAGTTTCATTTCTTCGTGTTGTTGGAATGTGATGTTTGCTGTCAGCTACTATACTACAGATGCTGAGAGTTTGTTCCCGTTGTCAGTGTGTTCAGCGCCGTGCGACATAGGTAAGACAATAGATGTCAACACCCTGTATTTTCGGTAGTGCTGCGTTGAGTGTTGGCTGAGTGTGCTGCAAGTTGTGCGCAATAGACTATGTGGTTTTGGGTGTTGGTGAACTCAAGCGAATCCTGTTTCCAATAATGATGCACATTGAAATTTACATTATTTGACCTTGTGTGCCTGTCTGCAACGTTTGCTGTAGCATGTGTGTGCTACACCAGCGTGGTCGAACTACTACACGGTGTGGAAGCTGTGCTTGGGGACGCGTAGCCTGAACAAACTCAAGTTCGCCTTGGTGGTCACGGAGGGCAGTCCCGTCGTCGCGGTAAGCATGTTGTGCTAGTTGTCTACGCAGTGACGCTGCGTGCTGTGATTTATTTTTCATGCGTACAACCAAACACACTTTTTGTATGTACGAGTACGTGTACGGGGCAGTCCCGTCATCGGGGTGTAAGCGGGGGTTGTACAACGTACAACCAAACACACTTCATGTATGTACGACTACGAGTACGGGGCAGTCCCGTCATCGGGGTAAGCGGGGGTTGAACAAGTGGTCCATGCAGTGACGCTTTGTGCTGTGATATAAACACACTTTTTGGATGTACGACTACGACTACGTGGTATCTATACATGTAAGACGCAATGAAAACGGGCAAGTCCCATCACGGGGGTCAGCCAGGGTTGTAAAAATGGTCCATGCAGTGATAAACAACACAGCAGCATGATACCAGCAGCACCAGTCGCAGTACACACTGGAGGTTGATATATAGAATTAAACAGAAGCTGACGTTAATCTGGGTGGTGCTGGAGAGCAGTCCCGTGATTGGGGTTAGTGAGTTGTTCATGTAGTGACGCGGTGTACTACTACTGTTACTCATTTTTCATATAACCACATAAACTCTTTGTATTAACGAGTACAAGTAGGGTGCGCAACCTCTTCAGGAATCGCAGTACACGTCGGTCGTAATAGTATTGATAGCAGCAGTAATAGAGTAGTACGGAACAATATATACAGCAGGTACTGACTCCTACCCTTCGTTGTCGGTATTCCGCCGGTAGGCCTTATATAGCAGTATACAGGGGCTTACGCTTACCAGTTGCGACTGTGAATCCCGTTCGTTCCTGTCCCAGTGGTGGTTTCATTGGTGTTAGCAACGTTGTGGTACCAGGCAGGGCTTTGCCCATAAACGACCGCTTTTATTACATCAGTGTTAAATTGTACGACTTCCTTTCAAACTTTGGAAACTGACGACAGCTACGTGGCCTTACTATTTTGAACATTCACTGAACGCTAGGTATTCCCATCCGTTGTTGTCGTTTGCAGAAGCCCTGCGAAGCAGTCGCCGAGGGCCGCCAAGTCGGCGAGGACATAAACACGAAGTGCACCGGCGACATCAAGGTCGGTGACCTCCTGAAGAAGGCAGGCTACCATTTGCTCGATATACAGCCCGCATTCCATTCCCACGGTGCCAAGAGGGCGTTCGACATCGAGGTACGTTCTACTCTTATCTTGCGTCCTGTGTGTCACGAGTCGAGACACCCATGTCTCTTGCTCAAGACTAGGGGATTGCGTGCGGATATAGTCTATGAAGTGCGGCTCTTCTTCCAAGTACCAAGAGCAAGTACAAAGATACCACAACGATTACTAACAACGAAAGGAGCTCCAATAGTTTGGATGGTTACGACGTCTGCTGGAGAGAAGTTCGAATACTTTTTTACACATACTTATCGACGTCCTCCCGCTATGCTTCAACGTTTGTGGACAGATTCACAAGATCATCAACAAAAAACAAGAGTGCAAGGTGCTGGGTACCTCCGCTGAAGAGGAGTCCAAGCAAGCCTGCATGCTCCTTCGGAAGCAATGTTGACAGCACATTCTCTATAGAACGTTGTGGTTTCTATATACCAGCATCGTTTTTTGAGCACTATGCCTAAATGCATGCTCTTCGTCCTTCGGAATACAAATGTACTTCACATGTTTGCGGTGTGTGCGTTCAAGTTCCTGCTTCCAGCATGTTTTTTTTGGCACTGCGCTCCTTTACATCTTAAGTTGTAGTTTTCCTGTCTCTATCCTTGACAAGCGCGTGCCTGGTGTTTATGCACTGCGATAATTCATTATTGATGATCGACTTAGAGAGAGCTACTAATAAGTGTACAGATGCTACCTGAGAGGTGGAAGGATATGCCAAGCAAGTCCTCCGACGTGCCCATCATGAACTGGGCGAATGGATGATAATAACAAACTCATAATCATAATCGTCTCCATCGTTTACCGTTGTACTATATATGGACCTCTTGGCATTTTCAAGTCGCCAGTTGCGCCATTTGTGCTTTTTTTCCGCCTTTCTACTGAATGTCCATTCCTCCTTCCGCGAGCGTAGCGGGCGGCTGAAGCGAAGCCTTTGTATTTTAAATATAGATATCTGTTCGGATCCATTGCCCAGAGTTCGCCATTTCACCGATCGGACAGAAACAGGTTGGAATTTGCAATGAAACGAACGGATGCGAACAGCATAGTTCCATTCCGAACGTTCCAACAAGGTCGAAATCAGTCAGTTAAGACACAACCTGATGCGCGTGTCCAAAAGCTCGCTGACGGCCAAAAAGGAGTTCGAGGTAGGTGGAGAGTAAAAATGACGGGGGAAAAAAAAAAAATGCGCTCACAAACTGGGGCACACGCACGAATACATCACCGCACCCCGTAGATCGCTAATGCGGAACCATGCATATGTGCACACCAGCAAATCGTCCAAATCACGTTGATCAGTCCGGTGGAAAATTGTGTAGATGATGCAGATCCGTGAACATGATCTGTGCCATCTGTACAAAAGTGAGTTATGCCCAACGTGTGCAGGTACTTAAACAATTACAAACTACAATGTACCTCTAATTCCAAGTAGCTTGACCCGAAACACGGGCTCAGCTTTGCCAAAAAAATCCAGCGAGGCTCACCGTGAGAAGCTCGTGCAGCCGAGAGTTAGAAGAGGCTCCTAGAAATAGAAGAAGGGGTGCCTGCAGCGCTCTTCTTCCTTGGGTGGAAGAAAAGCCGAAGCAAGTGTCGTAGTGAAGACAGAGATTGAGCTCGGGGACAGCGGCTCGCTCGTTTTGCTTGTGGTCCAAGTTGTGGAGCTTGGAGCAGGGGAAAAATATCTCGACTCCCTGCCAAACATTCAGAGCAAACTCAATATGAAACCCATCCTGCGACGAAATGAACGACAGAGAGGCAGGACATTGTTGTTGCTACGAGCTCACGGAACAAAGCTGCCCGCTCTCGAAGACCAGCGAAAGACACCGAAGGAAGGAAGAAAGGAAGGAACCCCCCATATTTTAGTGCAGGAACGCCGTATCTTCTGGAAGATAGCCGCTCGCACGGGCTTGCTGCGGACATCTGCAGAGAAGGGCAGAAAAGAAAGCATTCGGTGTGGGGAGCAGAGAGCAAACAGAACAAACGAGGGTGTCCTCGGAGCAACACCCAGGCACTAGGATATCATTACATCCTAGCGACAGGTTCATCTCTGTTGCAAATCGTTGTTCTGCTGCCGCCTGTTCTACCTGTGCTACCACTGCAGCTACTACCCCTTCTTGACCTTGGCTTGCTCGATAGCAGCAGCTCGTTTCTTCCGCACAAGCTCGTACTCGGAACCAGCAGGCTTGGACTTCTTGACAAACCATGGTGAGTAATGACTAGACGCGTCAAAGCTTTTTTTTGTATTTTTATACTGTATTTAGTATGCACCTCCCATCAGTCAAGGAGTCAAACCGCGGTCTCCTTTGCGCAACTCAGGAACATCATTGTTCGCATGCTATTGACGCGTCGAGGTTTGTTTTGACCCTAATATCATATGTTTAGTATCTTATTGCGGTCAGTCAAGCGGTCAAACCGCGGTCAAATATTGTAGTTAGCATCTTTGGTCGTGAGTCGTGGAAGTGTGAGATCGTGCGATCGTGTGATTTCGTTATTGCGTTGATCGTGTCACCGCGTTAGTGCAGTACCCATGAGGGCGCTCCCCCGGTTGAGTGAGGTGTTTTTCTATCTTGACGAGGGCCTACTCCCACCGAATTTCACAAGATAAGGGTCCGTTTGGGATCCCACTTTTGTGCGGTTGTTTACATCTGGCGACGCACTGCTCTATCGACGGCCAAAGGCTGCCACTCTCGTGTACCGCTGTGTATCTGTGAATCTGCACGAGATCACCGCCACTTAAGGTCGAAGGCAAAGCAAGCACGCACGCGCTCTTCACGAGCAAGAGCAAGCACAAGCATAAACCACCCCTCACCGCCCCGGCGCTCAGCGCTAGCCAAGGCTCCGCTGCCCCGTTTCCCCTGGCAGTTAGCTCGTACTCGAGCTGTCAGCAGCGGCCATCAATCTCTCCACCTCCCGCGTCCGTTGCCTTTCAGCCGCTTCTGTGGATGACCTGTCACTTTGTGTTTTACGAGTGCGTTCTCTGGTCTTCTTGTTCCAGCGGAGGGCGTTCTTCTTCTGCTTTGGTGTAGCAAGTGTAGGACACGGTGGGTTAGGGTTACGTTGAGGAGTGGGTTGGATATGTGCTTTAGGATGACCAGCCAAAAAAAAAAACGCCCAAAAGTGCCAACCCTCTGTGAGGCGTACGAGTAGTGGGTTGCTACGTGAACTATATTAATATTAATACTGTAGGGGTTTGAGACTGGTGAGACGACGATGCGACGACACCTCAGTTTTTTTCAGCGACGTGTGAGGGGCGCATTCTTGTCTGTACGAACTCCAAGTACAACTCGTCTCACTCGTCAGTATCCTGAGGAGTACTTTCGAGTGCGTCGCAAGAAGCGGGGCAGCTTCATGGTATTTACGGGTGCCAAAGGTTGCGGTTCGTTTTACCTGAAGAACCTTAACCTTCGGCAGTACTTCGGCTGTGTGCCTGTTCTAAACACCCATGGGTTAGGCGTTCATGCCTTAGTCAAGCAATCAAGCAAAGGCCGATTCTGCCAAAATCTTCATTTTGTTTCCGTCACGACGTTTCCCTGTGGAAGTCGCGGCTGGAGAGTTCTCTGGCAAGTCTACAGCAGTGCACTTGAGTACTCGTAGCTATACGCAGACAGTGTTAACATTTAGCAGGATGATACACAACTATTAATAGTGGGGCCTCCCGGTAGTGCCGGTAACGCGCCAGCCCAATATACCGGCACTATTCGGGTAACCGGCACTATTTTATAAAAATATTTCAAGGACGTCAGCCGTAAGTTCGACGAGTTTTAGTACAGTTACTTATAAGAGAGTTCCAGTCGTGCCAAGCGATTTCACCGGCACTGCTGTAGGGGGAATTGGCACTCTTCGACCGGCATTATTGGGAATCGCCCTCTGTAGCTCGTCCCATCGGATCATGTGCAGTCGGTTTTGGTGGCAAACGTTGCTCCCACCGTCGGTGCCGCGGTATTCTGCGGTACCTTATACCTGATACAGCAGTAGTGGTCCTGCCGGTGTAGGCCGGGCGGGAATACCGGCACTAACTGTGGCGGTAACCGGCATTTCTTCGCATACTGCCACGGCTACAAGTATGATACCAGGTATAATATTTTTAGTTGCTCCCCATATTTCTGCCAAGCGATTCACAGGCACTGTAGCGGGCTGTTCGTACTATTAATAGTGTATCGGCACTATGGATGGACCAATGCTTTGCTGTATCTTGTATGTACGTTGTGCGTACTCTGTCGCGATAAGTTTCTTGCACAGGGGACATCTCTTTTTCCTCTCGCGTCCGCCTGTTATTTTCTTCTGGCTTCAATATTTTTTGTTTGAGCTGGCGTGCGGTGATTGGCGGACAGGAAAATAAGAGAAGCTGCGGTGAGTGAGAGGGGAAATACGATATACGAAGGCGTTCGCGGGGCATTGGGCGTTGGGCGTTTGTTTTCGATGGGATATATCATAGCACACAGCAGTACCCGTACTACCTGTGACGTGTACCTGGAACGGTGTGTTGTCGTGATACAGGACATCAATCAACAATGAATATTATACGAGCAGATACAAGGTGCGTTCTACGTTAGCTGCAGTATTAGCACCAGGCGCGCCCTCGCACCCCTACTCCCTACGATGTCAGGACGGAGCACGTCGGGTTTTCATGGACCTGGCAGGCATCGCAAAAAGAAGGGAAGGGGAGGGGGGGGGAGGGACGGAGAGAGTCATAGAGTCGCAGAGAGCGTGTGAGTGAGAGGCATAGAGGGCGGCATAGATATGCACTCCGGTATAGAAGATAAGGGAAAAAGAGAAGGAAAGGTAGAGAGAGGGCGTGTATGACAGATTATATAATAAAACAAAATAAAGAGAACGTGCCAACACATATGGAATTTGGGGGAGTATGTGAAGAGAGGAACATATGTAGGGAAAATGAGAGCATATGAGAGAAAGTGAAGGCGAGTTGAAGAGAGGGGGGGTATGAGGAGATATTGATGTGGACCTACAGAAAAGGCCTGTGAGAAGTACAGACAACCAGTAAGAGAAAGACGGAAAGCAGAGAGTGAGCGAACGAGAGTTGGCGAAAGAGCTTACACGAGAGAGAAAGGCGGAGATATCGAGAGGTAGGCAGCATGAGAGAGACATCCGGCGATAAATACTGGAGAAATATCAGCAGCAGGATGGTAATAATGTGTGGTTGTTGTCACTCACCAGTAGTGGTTGTATGCGCAACTCCCTCGCTCTTTCCGTTCTCTTGCTCGGCACGGTGTTTGTTTACCGTTTACATTTTGTTTATTTGGTGCAAGTACACATTTCTCACTCCTGTTCCTCGTCCCACATGCGACCAGTGTTTGATTTTGTTTTGTTATTTATGGAGCTTTTTTTTCCAACATAACGTTCACACCCCTCCCTCCTTCCCTCCCTCCCTCCCTTCGTCCCTCTCTCCCTCCCTCCTCTCGCTCTCACGGTGGTTGTCTACTGTTACGTTGTTTTTTTGTGGTGTTTCGTGCATTTTTGAGCAGCCCCTCCGCCTTGAAATCAAGAAGAAACTATCGTCGAGGTCCGACCGAGTGAAATGCGTGGACATACACCCCTCCGAGCCGTGGGTGCTGAGTGCGCTATACAACGGCCATGTGTTCATCTGGGATTTCGAGGTGGGTTGACGGTGCTTCTTCTACTGCTGATTTTTCTGCCCATACTGTTTTGAGTATGTGATCTACTCCCCCTACTGCTGTAGTGTTGACTGTACTGCTCCTAATGCTGACTCTGCCGCTCTTGCTGATTGTTCTGACACGTGCTGCTGCTGCCTGTTTTGGTGGGAGGGAATTGTGTTAACACCCGGATTCGTTCCATTGTAGAATCTTTTTAAGGTGTCTACTCTGCCTGTGCTGATTCTACTCCTCGTAATGCTGATTTTTATGCTCCTTTTTGCTGCTCCTGGGGCTGATTCTACTGCTCCTATTGCTGCCCCTAGAGCTGGCGGGTGCGACTGCTTCTAGTGCTGCTCGTCGAGCTGATTCTACACGTCCTAGGGTTGATTCTACTGCTCATAGTTCTGACTGTACTGCTCGTAACGCATGTACAACTGGAAACCCGTTTTGGGGGGCATATTACTTGGAATTAGTATTGGGGGGGTTGGGGGGCTCTAAAGAGGTTGTTCTGGTTCTGCTTCTGCCTGCTTTCTTTGTGTTTTTTTCTTTACAACGGCACTGATACCATGGCTCATAGTGCTGATTCTACCGCTGTTTCTGTTGAGTATGCTGTACTCTCAGTACTGCTGATTCTGGTGACACCCGCTATGCTGCTGCTGCTTGATTTTCTTCGTTTATTTGCGTTGTGTTTTGTTGACAACCAGACCGGTACCATGGTGAAGTCTTTTGAGGTGTGCACTCTGCCGGTGCGGTGCGCCCGATTCATCGTGCGGAAGCAGTGGTTCGTGACGGCCAGCGACGACATGCACGTCCGCGTGTTCAACTACAACACCATGGAAAAGGTGGGCTGGTGTTGCTGTGCTGATGGAAGTGGCGGGCGTTGGGGTTGGTCGTGGTCGTGCTGCGCTGTGGTGTATGCTGTTGGTGTTGTTGGTGTTGTTGGTGTTGTTGGTGGGTTGGGGCCGCATGGTTGTTGTTATTGGTGGTGGTGGTGGTGGTAGTGATGATGATGGCCGTTGTTAGTGTAATGAGCGTGGAGTGGCGGTGAGTGATGGTGGTGGTTGACGTGCACATTCGCGTCTACCAACTACAAAACCGTGGAGAAGGTAGGGTAGAGTGGCGTTGCTTGTGGTGGTAATGGTGCTGGTGCTTGTAACGAGGGTAGTGGTAGTTAGGGGGGCGACGGTGGAGGTGGTGAACGGGGGAGGGGAGGGACACTGCGAATGGTGGTGGGGGTCGGGGTGGTGGTGGTGATGGTTGTGCTAGTGGTGGTGGTTGGGGTGGGTGATGGGAATGCTGGTGGTGGTTTGGAGGCGGGTTGTTGGTTTCGGGGGGGGGTTGGTTGGGGTGATCGAGGTGTTGGTGGTTGGGTTTGGTGTTGTTGTCGAGGTTGGGGGGCAGGGGTGATGGTGGCGGCACCAGGTGTTGGGTGTGTCAAGGCTTGAGAATACCGATACGATAGCTAACACTGGTGTCTAGACTACGGGGTTCAATTTGACCGTACCCCCCCCCCCCCCCCTAAGCAAAATCGTTTTTGATGTAGTATTCAGGAGAAACGTACTGAGCGCCCAATTGTTGCAGTTGTCTCTATTAAGAGTAGGAACGGGGCTCCGCCTCGACAAGGCATGCGTGGTCAATGGTCCAATGACATAGGCAAGCAACCATGAGTACCCCCCATAATGTGTCTGCTCTTGCTTCAGGTCCAAGCATGGGAGGCTCACACGGACTACATCCGCTACCTGGAAATCCACCCTACCCTGCCCTACGTCCTCTCAGCGTCAGACGACATGAGCATCAAGCTATGGGACTGGGAGAAGCAGTGGGACTGCACGCAGGTGATTTTGGGAGGTTGCGGCGTACCACTCTGTCCGGAAATGTAAGCTACCTTTGAACATCAATATTGAAACAAAATGGTGTTTGTATTTCGGGCAGAGTGGCAAATGGTCGGGGCGTGGACGTGAGGTTGTGGGGGGTGAGGATTGGGGAGTCATGGGGAGGGGGAGGTAACTCATTTCATGGAGAGCCATAGTCTTGAGACCATTGGCGGCCGTAGTCTTAGATGGGCACTCGCTTCCCTACATGCCGGGACGGAGCACTTCGGGTTTTCGCCGTCATGGCAAGGCATCGCGTGCACCGGGCGCGAAGCGCCATGACGTTGTTCGGCGAGTTGCGTGAAGGGCGAGCTTCATCCTACTAAGAACCGCTTGTGCGGCGGACTTTTCCGCACCTAGGGATTCATGCGAGAGGGAGGATTGAAGGAGCGCGGGGGGGCGAGGGGAGGGGAGTGCTGGTTATTTGGGAGTGATATTGGTGTGGCGGTGGTGACAGAATGGGTTGAAAGTGGGGTTGGGGGGGCTTGCATCGTATTGGATTTGGGTACGGATGGGGTTGGTAATGACTGGCGAGTGTTGCTTGATGTTGGCGCCGGGGCGGGGGAAGGTCCCGGACGGTGGCGCGGGGGGGGGGGGGGGGGGGGTCGCATGGTGGAGTTGGGGGGACGGACCGGGCAGTGTGTGGTGAGCGGGAAAGTAAAGTGGGAGAGGGGTTGGGGGTGTTGGTGTTGGTGTTGGTGTTGGTGTTAATGTTGTTGTTGTTGTTGTTGTTTTTTGGGGGGATTGTGACCTGTGGATGTGGTGGTGGTCACGGCTGGGTACGGTTGCGCTGGTGGGGTTTAGTGGGGGTTTGGGGTTGGTGTTGTTGTGGGGTTGTGGGTAATAGAGGGGCAAGACGGGCGGTAAGAGAGGGTGATCGGGCGGGGTCGTCGCTATAGCCGTAATGGGGGTAGGGTGGTGGCGGTGATGGACATGCACGACCGCGTTTTGGACAGCCAAACCATGGCGAAGGTGGGGTGGTACTTGTATTGCTTTTGATGGTGATGGTCGTGCTACTAGTGGCGGAAGGGAGTGGGGGCGGGGGCGGGTGATGGTGTGAGGAGTGAGTGGTGGTGGGTGGGGTGGTTGTGGTGGTAGTCGTGGTGGGAGGTGTTGGGGATGGTGATGGAAAACATCACGTTTCCCACCATGTGTCATTTCAGAGTGTGAATACGATGTTCGTGTGCTGCTAAATGTGGTGTCTGCCTTTGCGTGTGCTTCTTTTTAATCAAGTCCCTCCGCCCTTTGGACCCTTTTTTTTTCTCTCTTATTTTTAGGTGTTCGAGGGCCACTCCCACTACGTGATGATGGTCAAATTCAACCTCAAGGACTCCAATACCTTCGCCAGCGCCTCCCTCGACCGGTAAGGATAGGGACCGTCGTTTTTCTTTTTTTCTTTTTTTCTTTTTTTCTACGGTCTGTCGGTCCGAAATTCCCTGTGATAAGAGAGTTGACAAAGGTTTTTGCTGAACTTTTTTGCACCAAGCTGAAGTTTGCTTATCATGTACCACGGTAGGAAACACCGTGCCTCTCTTTAATCCGTTTTGGCACCGCACTCTCCACATGGGACTGCACACTTGGGAGTTAGACTAGAATATTTTGTAGAGTTGGAAATGGTTTATTTTTTGTCAGGCTCCATATTTTTTTTGTTTAGCTTTTTACCCTTTTAGGAGCTCCCCCCCCCAAAAAAAGCGATTCAAAAAATACGGAAACCTGTTTAGCACCGCACTCCTGACATGGGGACAACGCACTTGGAGGTAGACTAAAATATTTTTTGGAGTTGGAAATGGGTCCATTTTTGTCGGCCTCAATATTTTTCGTTTTGTTTTATAACCCTTGTAGGGGCCCAAAAAAAAAAAAACGCTATAAAAAAAAGACGGAAACCGTTTCAGCACCGCACTCCCGACATGGGGACAACACACTTGAAATTAGACTATTAATAGAATATTTTTTGGAGTTGGAAATGGTTTGATTTTGGCCTGGCTAAATATTTCTTTGGTTTTTCACTCTTTTAGGGGCCAAAAAAAAAAACTCGATTATAAAATCGAGATGTCTTGTCACCTGCGTAATTTGCGAGCGCGCAGCAGGACAAGTAATATTGTCATGCTTGATGCTGTTATTGTAGCGTGTCGCACGACTCTTTGGATCGTGCCGTACAACTCCTTGTATTGATTGCTACTATCGCGACATTTTTTGACGCTGGGTGTAGGGTGTGGGACTTCACACGATCTGAACGCCGACTTATTTTGTTTTCGAGCGTGTTGATATTCCCGCTATTGCTGGTACTTCAAAGTATTGATATTGCTGCTGTTGCGCAATACATCGGGACGTAAACCAACCGCCCCCCCTTAGTCTGCAGCCCAGCCCAGGCCGCCGCCGTCTTTTTTATTTCGTGGTCGGTGCTGTGATCGTGAACAATTTATTTCGTCGTTTCTTTTGTTGGCTCTGAACTTCCCTAAAGTATTACTTGATTATAATATGATCCTACGGTAGGGGTTGCGACGCGGCTGCGACAGATGTAGAGCTTTTTGGCTTGAAACGTTTTCTGATTCACCTGGCGGCCCCTTAACCCCTTTAAGAGCCCCAAAATCCCCACCTATATTAACTTTGAGTAGTATTTATATTTCCCCCAAAAAGGGTTTCCAGTTGTTAAGGCGTTGTAATAACCCAAATCCGTCGGGTTTTCATTCTTCTTTTTTTGCGATATGTTTCGGTTTGTACCTTCGTTGGCGATGGGATCCTTCACTGGGGAGCCATTGTTTTGTAGATACTCAAGAATTCTCAGAATTATTTTTTTCGTCATGTAGGACAGGCGAGGCACGTTCGCAGACGTGCTAAAAGAGACCTCCTGCCGGTGTGGTGGGTGAAGCTCCACCACCCCTGACCCCCAAATTCGAATGCTTCACAAACGCCGGTTTCCTGTGGAAACCTACGTTATTTATTCTCCTGCTCACGTGGTTAGGAGCGTCGGAATACAAAATGGTGCACCTGTAACGTAGTGAGCGTTTAAGCACCCGGTTTTTCTGGCGCTCCTCGCCTGAAGAACGCTTCAAGACCCATGCTACAGGAGAGGTGCACGCTCCTTTTTCTGGAAGCCCTCGCTTACGAATCTCTGTATCCCACCCAAACCCCGTGATTTTGAGAAAAACGAACGTGATTTCTCCCATGATCAATCCCGCTTCCTGTAGGTAATCAATACGAGAAAAAAAAAAGGAGAAAAAAAAAAGGAGAAAAAAAAACGACATTCCGGCAAAATTGGGTTAAGAAACTCCTTCATTCAGAAAACGAGACCAAAACGTGCTGCCTCTATCGTAGCAGGCGTCCACCCCAGACCCCCGAGTCAAAGGCTTCAGAAACGCCGGTTTCCTGCGGAAAACGTACGTACATTTTTTTTTCCCTGCTCACGTGGTTAGGAGCCTCGGAACACAAATGGTGCGTGCGCCCTCTACAGTAGTGAGCGTCCAAGCACCCGGGTTTTCGGGCGCTCCTCGCCTAAGGATCGCTTCTTCATACCTCTCCCAACGACCGGCCTTTGAGAAAACAGACACCAATGATGTGCGGTCAGAAGAGCGATCCCGTGGACTAGCCTAGGTACTCGAACGTGTATTTGTGAAAAATCGAGAATACACTCCCGGCTGTGAGATCAAAGATCTTTCTTCGAAACTTGGTGTTTTGCAAGCTGTGTGTGATGCTCCGATCGCGCGTATTTTATAAAGTCATTCTAACGACGTCAGCTGTGAGTTCTCGACGAATTTAGGGTCGACAGTCACCTTTGCAAGCTGCGTGCTACATCGATCGCCCATTTTTAGTAAGTTTCATGAGTCGGGGCCTAACGCAATTTTCAATTTTTTAGGCCCGGGCGTCGTAGCTGCACTGTAACCTGTCAGATAATTCGGGAAGACGGGGCGATCATTGATAATTGTATGGTGGTTTTTTGTTCAATTTATCGTTTTTCACTGCATACCCGCGGGTCGTCACTCTAACAGCACTCCAGAAAGCAGTCGTGTTCGTCTGTGCTCACAATTACCGTGCGGTTCGTACGGTGCAGGCAGCCCAACCGCTGTAGTATGTAGCCGCGAGTTGGTTAGTTGTGGGAACGGGGAGAACTCTATGCCGTAGTTAAGTGGATATACGCGGCCATGTGAGTTCAGTTTGCGCATTGGATCATTTCACTTGTGCGCCTTCGTCGTATCGTGCGTTTTTAGGCGGGAAACCGTAGTATTCCCCGGACGAATTTTGATTTCATTTGTTTTTTCGGATCTTCCTAGGGCTCCAGCACCTTTGTGTGACCACGGACTCTAGGTGTTCGACAAGAGTTAATGTGAGACGACAACAACATCAACAACAACAACAACAACAACAACAACAACAACAACAACAACAACAACAACAACATCAGCAACAACAACAACAACAACAACAACAACAACAACAACAACAACAACAACAACAACAACAACAACAACAACAACAACAACAACAACAACAGCATCAGCAACAGCAACAGCAACAGCAACAGCAACAGCAACAGCAACAGCAACAGCAACAGCAACAGCAACAGCAACAGCAACAGCAACAGCAACAGCAACAGCAACAGCAACAGCAACAGCAACAGCAACAGCAACAGCAACAGCAACAGCAACAGCAACAGCAACAGCAACAGCAACAGCAACAGCAACAGCAACAGCAACAGCAACAGCAACAGCAACAGCAACAGCAACAGCAACAGCAACAGCAGCAACAGCAACAGCAACAGCAACAACAACAACAACAACAACAACAACAACAACAATAACATAATATTACATTTTATTAGGGTGCTTATCGTCCACGAGCAAGTGTTAAGATTTTGTTATACATCAATCGTTTGTGCGTCTAGTAATAGCAACAACAATATTGTTGCTGGGTGTGTGTCCCCATTAAGGATAAATGTATAGGTCGGCGACTCAACGTACTTTGTGTTGAAACACCACTGGTATGTGAACGATATCGGTTTTTATTTCTTGAGTTCAACGGCAACGACAACAACAACAACACGCTTCCACCTCCGACGCGGGCTACGGTCGAGGTATCACTTTTCGTCCCCTGAAATGGATTTTGAATGACGGGGGCTCCTTGACCCAAAATCGTCGGAAAATAAATAAATAATAGGCCATTTTTTGGACGTGGTTCTTGTTGTGCATCTAGGCCATGGCATCTTTTCTCCGGTAGCGGTCTTGACTTTTCTCCAAATCATTTTTTTGGGAGAAATCTTTAAGCTCCCAAATTGAGGAACCTCAGAAAAAAAGTGGGGCTCTTCTATCGTAGCACGCGTCCGGCCCCGTTTTCCGCTACCCTCCCCCCCCTTCACGTTTCCCTTTCGCGTTATCCCGTCTCTTCGTCGTAGAACTGTCAAGGTGTGGGGTCTGGGTGCGCCTGTTCCTCACTTCTCCCTGGAGGGGCACGAGCGCGGGGTGAATGCTATCGATTACTACCCGGGGGGGGACAGACCCTACCTGCTTTCAGGTGATTACCAAAATATCACTGGGTAGTCCTCGACGTTTTTCCAAACTGTTTCAAATACGTCAGCTGTGAGTTCGATGGATGAAAGGGTCGATAAATGAGTTTGATCAATTGAAGGGTCGTTGCACTCGTCTTTGCAAGCTGCGGGATATTCCGGTCGCGCGCGTTTTTTACAGGTGTACCGTGTGTTGCTGTTTGGAAATGTATGACTCCTCTCGTTGGGATAGGTCCTCGGTACTTTCGACCGCGCGGGACAGTTGTGAGCAGAGATAGTCCCAGGGAATTTTGCAACCGGGAAGAAGGTGACGATTGCAGAATCCGCCTCACGATCCCCGGAGATGGGGATGTTTCGGAAGTGCGACGTAAGGACTTGTATGACACGCGCCCAGCATGATGATACCTGGTACTATCGAGTAGCATGTTATGGCGTTGCCCTGGGATTGATGCATTTGCTCCATGGAGTCGCAACGCGTTGAGCTTTTTGCTCTGTCCGTGGCTCATGGGACTGATACAAGAGCTTATCCAATACAAGTGAGTGGCCAACGTGGACCCTGCATTGTAGAGAGGCCTGCAAAGGTGTGGCCTGTGTCTGTAAACAGCCCCTAATATTATAATAGGTAGTAGTAGCAGCAGTAGCAGTAGCAGTGGCAGTAGTAGTAGCAGTAGTAGTAGACTAGTACTAGTAGTAGTAGCAGTAGCAGCAGTAGTAGCAGTAGTAGCAGTAGTAGTAGTGTCTCGCGCCCTTCCTAGACAGACCGTTGGCAAGACAGATAGCACTTGTCGTGTTTTTGCGTCGAAATTAATGGCCCCCAAAATATCTGGAACGAGTGATGTATTCCTTCTCCCTCGCTCGTCTCCCCCCTCCCATACTGTGTATCCCCCTCTTTCCCCCCCCCCCCTCTCTCCCCCCCTCCCTTCTATCCCATGTAGCACCCCTCTTTGCCACCCCTTGTGCACATGCCAAGCGCGAATACCCTATTTAATTATCTCTCCGGTATTTATTTCATCTTCTCTCCCACCCCGCTCCCACCCCCCCTCCCATTCATGTGGTAGCCCCCTCTCCCCTTCCCGACGCCTTTTCTCCCACGTCGCCTAAAACCATCCTCTTCCCCCCCAACCAAATGAGTACGCCACCAACCCCCATGAGTCTTACGAGCGGTTCTTGAAAGGATACAGTTCACCCTTCATGCGACTCGCCGACCACCTCACGGCGCTTCGCGCTTATTGCAAGCAATGTCTGCCTGGTTGGTGAAAACCCGACGTGCTCCGTCCCGGCATAGTAGAGATGCGAGGGTCTATGGCCATACGACTACGGCCATGCACAAACTGAGTACCCCCCCCCCACCCCCCCCCCACCCCCCCACCCCCCCCATGAGTCATCCCCCGCTAGGGGTGAAGCATATTCTGACAATTTTCTGAGCTCCTAACATGAGCTCAATATCTCTGTCACCCGAAACATGGCTTGAGCGACATTCGTTTGCGTAACCAGACCAACTTTGTGTCCGCCAGTTCTGAAACGAATATACGAATCGTAAAAATTATCGTCGAAGCCGATAGTTCCGAACTAGAGCTCAACCTGTTAAACACGTTTGATCCTAAAATTGTAACCACTGCCGTCGGATGACTCCCATCCGCCCCCCGTCCCCGGTCCCCGTCCCCCTCCCCGTCCCCTCGTGCGTTTTTTGTCAGGTTCGGACGACCGCTCTGTTAAGATCTGGGACTACCAGACGAAGACCTGCGTGCAGACCCTCGACGGGCACACGAACAACGTGTCTGCGGTGTTGTTTCACAAGCGGCTCCCGATCATCCTGTCCGGCGGGGAGGACGGGACGGTTCGCCTATGGTGAGCAGTAGCAGCAGGGTGCAGTATGTCGCAATGAACCGACTATTATGGTGTGGTTTCCGTTTTTTTTTTCTTTTGGCAGGGTGTGATAGCGCAATGAACCGACTATTGAGGCATGGTTCGTTTTTGTTGTTTGTTGCCGTTTTTAGATCTGCCTTAACCCATTTTTGACTGGAAACCCGTTTTCGGGGACGATTTTTGCTTGGAATTAGTGTAGGGAGGGGTTTTTCTCTCAAGGAAACTTCTGGACAAGTCGTGGTCACAGGCGTCTTCCCTTGGAGTTCGTGTAGGGAAGACGGGGTCTTCGCTTGGAGCTTGTGTCGGGAAGACGGTCGGTGTCTTCCCATTACGGTCGGTGTCTTGCCATTACGGTCGGTGTCTTCCCATGGAGTTTGTTCAGGGAAGGCGGCGTGTTCCGTTGGGATTGGTGCAGGGAAAACGGTCGGTGTCTTCCCTTGGAATCGGTGTAGTGGGGAAGACGGTGTCTTCCCCTTGGAGATAGTCTACTGAGGCGTCCCACGACGGGTGTTGCACTCTTTTAGGCCCAACGTGTCTTACCTCCTTACTGGTTCAGCTCCTCAAGCGATGAACCGCCGGTTGTTCGGATAGGTTTTAGCCAGTATGCTCGTTTTAGAGCAAGCGCAGAGAAGCGTCGGTGTTTTTTGCGCGAGAGCGAGTGCGTGTTCGAAGTCAAGTCTCGGGTGAGGTATTTGAGCTCGTGTTGGGAGCTCAGAAGACGTCCGCTGCATGCACCCCGCCCTTTGGGATGGCTCTGCTACTGTAGGGAAGGCGGTGTATTTCCCATGCTGGAGCTGGTTTTAGGGCGGGCGCCCTGTTGCCACGGCTTGTCACGGGTTGGGCTTGCTGCGCGGTAGAGGTGCGCCACCTTTTTTTCTGAGGCTCATCCCTTAACGCCTCCGCTACTGGAAACCCTTTTTGGGGACAAGTTTACTTCAAGTTAGTGTAGGGAGGGATTTTGGGGCTCTTAAGGGGTTATAACGCCTTTACCACTGGAAACCCTTGTTTGGAGGACAAAATTATACTTTGAAGTTGGTATGGGGAGGGATTTTCGGGCTCTGAAGGGGTTATAAGAAGCCCCGTAACCCGCCAAAAACCAAAACAATTCGAGCAAAAAAACTCGAAATGGCAACCCGATGACCGAACCCATGGCCCAGGCAAGAAATAAAAATGAAAATCTAAAGCGATTTTGGGCTGAGGAGCCCCATCGTGCAGTTTTTTTTTTAGCCAAAATGTGCTACCTCTGTCGTAGCACCCGTCGAAGTTCAGGTAGATGTGACGACGACAAAGAAAACAAAAAAAAATGCATCGGTTTCCGGTAGTTCATCGGTAGAGGAGCCCCCTCCGCTAGGAGCAGCAAGCCGATTGCCCTGGTGGCGTATCAAGTTATCCTCGAGCCTAGTCTAGGTCAGTTTCGTGAGTTGGAGTCCCCCCGAGTGCATACTCGTACGAATTCGTGGGGACTTTTTCCATAGGTCAGTTTTGTGAGTTCGAGTCCCCCCGAGTGCATGCGCACTCCTACGAATTCGTAGGGACTTTTTCTTGTGCAAAAAACTGACTTGCGGAAAGCGCGAGAGCGTGAGTTAGCAGCACTCGATGAAAAATCAACGAACAGTGGGATTGCTGAACCCTAAGCGCGATAAAACATGAAGGCATAAACCGGGGGGGAAGGGCTTTTGTTCAGAAGCTGGAGAGTAGAAGTGTGAAAAAAGAGGTAGGCCGAAGAGTGGTTACTGTGATGGTGCGGCCTTGAAATAGCAGTAGTGACCTGCTTTCGATAGTTATTTGGCGATTTTCGTATGATAAGATGGCGTTTTCTTCTCGGAATAGTCTGGAAATGAAGAACGAGGCACGCGCGTTGTTCAGATGTCCACCCCGATCCGAGGAAGTAATACAAGCCGCTTCTGTTCCGCTCTTCTGAGCTAACGAACATGGGCTCAAGCGCAGGCTGAGGCAACAACTACACTTTTTTTTACACTTGCTACGATAGAGGCAGCACTTTTTTTTTTTTTTTTCGTTTTTGGTTAAGGGAGCTCCTTGAACAAAATCGTCGGTAAGGTCGCTTTTTTTTTATTGGTCTGTTTTTTTTTGTTGTTGTATACCCATGCCATGGATTCATTGGGTTGCACTTTTCGTCGGTTTTTACTCGCGATTGGGTTTTTGTGAGGGGGGATTTAGAGATTGTCAAGCGAAGACCATCAGGACGAATCTGGTGCACCTCTATCGTGAAGCATATGTCACCACCTCTGTATGAAGTGGGCCTGAATATGAGAGCGTTTTATGTCGTTTTTTTTTTGTTTCTGCAGGCACTCGACCACGTACAGGGCGGAGACTACCCTGAACTATGGTATGGAGCGCGTGTGGGCCCTGGCTGCTTCCCCTGATAATAACAAGGTAAATGATTAATAGTAGTAGTGGTAATGGTGGTGGTAGTAGTAGTAGCAGCAGCAGCAGTAGTAGTAGTAGTAGGGCAGTAGTTGTAGCATTAGTGGTAACACTAGCGGCGCTAGCGCTGCGCTAGCAGTGGTGATGGTAAAAGCAGTACCAGGTAGTGACTCCAGTAGTCATGGCAGTAGTAACAGTACGAGCACTCTACATATGTTCAAGGTGATGCCTTCATTGCCCCCCCCCCCCCCCCCCCCCCCCCCGCCCCCCGCCTCCTACCCCCTGCTATCCCCTTTCCACGGCTGTGTGAACAACGGATGATGATCGGTGGATGGTGTAGGTGGCGATCGGGTTCGACGAGGGAACGGTGGTACTGAAGCTTGGGCATGAGATGCCGGTCGCTTCGCTCGACACGCACACCGGAAAGGTACGTAGGCCCGCACTCTTTTTTTCTTATTTTTCCTGTCGTTGTTTTTGTCTTCTTTCTTTTTTTGTTGTATGTGTTATTCAGCGGCAGAAAGGCAAAAAAGAATATGAATACGAAAGAAGGAACAAAAAAGAGAGAAATAAACAACCTGGTAGTAACTTATTGGCGATTTGTAGTCAAAATGTCAAGCGAAATGCGCGACGGCGTGTGATAGCAAAACTCGATTTAAACCGACGAGTACAAAAAGCTGAAAAGTGGAAATGTTGAACCCTGTGCACGATAAACATTGGAGGCATGTGCCGGGGGGTGGGAGGAGAATGGAAGACACATGTGACCACGGCTTGCCCAGAAGCTCGCTCAGAGTAAATAAGACCGCTTACAGATTGAATTGGAGAGTAAAAATGACGATCGATAAAAATAAAAAAAGAAGGAAAAGAAAAAAACACACAGCCCTATGGTACTTTTTATTACGGGTTTGTACCTCTTTTCTCAGGTCTTTTTGTCGTCTTGATCCTTTGTTCGTGCATACTGTTCGGCCTCGTACGGTGAAACACGATGTCATCAGGTGGTGTGGGCTTTGAACAGCGAAATCCAGACGACATCGCTGAAGGGCTTGGTCGGCGATGGCTCGGACATCAAAGATGGGGAACGCCTCGCCATCATCCCCAAGGTTTGTGTAAGGGGAGAGGGGGGGTGTACCTAGTTTGTGCATGGCCGTAGTCGTATGACCATAGACCCTCGCGTTCCTACTGTGCTGGGACGGAGCGCGTCGGGTTTTCACCAACCAGGCAGGATGTTGCTTGCACCACGCGCGAAGCGCCGTGAGGTGTTCGGCGAGTCGCATTAAGGGTGAACTGCGTCCTTTCGAGAACCGCTCGTAAGATTGACTTCGGCACCTTGTGCCTACTTTGTTGTTTATGGATGACAGCGCCAATGTTTTTTTTTTCTTCTGGTATGGCCGCTCCAGAGATAGCAATGGGTATTACTATGTAACTGCGTCGTGGGTACCTTACCATGTTCACACTACGTGATGAGGTCGTTCCCCTTGTGCGGAGTTACGGTTCTCCACCCCGCAAAAAATGATCTACTCGACAACCACCCGGATGACCGCGAAAAAAAGAAGGCTGGGGGGGGGGGCGGATGAACGGGGCTGGTGGGGGGGGCGAGGGGGGTGTACTGATTTCATGTGTGGCCGTAGTCGTACGTCCATAGACCCTCGCACCCGCACAAGGGCGAGACGGAGCACGGTTTTCACCTGCTGGATAAGCATTGCGTGCAGGGGAGAGGGGGTTGAGTTTGGACGGGGAGAGTGACGGTGGGGATAGGTGGGTGGGTGTGTGCTCATTTCATGCATAGCCGTAGTCTTACGAGCATTGACTCTCGCATACGTGCAATGCCTGGACGGCCCCTACCTCCCTGTAATCCCTCCCCTCCCGCCCTGCCCTCCCCTCCTTGCCCACCCCCCCCCCCCCCATCGACAGGACCTCGGGTCCACGGAGCTGTACCCGCAGAGCCTAAAGCACAATTGCAACGGACGCTTCCTGGTGGTGTGCGGCGACGGAGAGTACATCATTTACACCTCTCAGGCCCTCCGCAACAAGTCCTTCGGGTCGGCCCTGGACTTCGTCTGGTCTTCGGCGGGAACGGGGGACTACGCGGTCCGCGAGACGATCACCCGGGTGAAGACCTTCAAGAATTTCAAGGAGCAGGTGCGTTGTGTGTCGGGGGGGGGGGGGAGGGAGGAGACTGGGTTGCGGGCTCTCGGGAGGGTCTACTCGTTGTCAGCGCGGGGAGGGAGGGGGAGGGGGAAGGGAGTGGGCGAGAGGCGGATGGGGGGGAGTGGGAGATGAGAGGGAAGGAGAGTCGTCGGGTAATGGGGAAAGAGGGGGAAGCGGGGGGGGGGGGGGGCGCTGGTTTTGTCTCTGAAATGTTTTTAATGCGTATATTTCTTCGTTTTTTTATGCCAAAACCTTTCAAATGCGTCAGCTTTGGGTTCGAATAATCGAAGCATCTATGCTCGTCTTTGCAAGCTGTATGGTACTCGGCCGCGTGTTTTTACAAATGTATTTATATTCGAAGATATTTGACTCGTATTAGTTTGTATCTTTTTCGTTTTTACTGCCGTTGTCTTTTTTTTTCGTTTGTTTTCGTTTGTGCGTTTTTGCCTTTGTTGTTTTGTCTCTTGTTTTCTATTATTGTATGTGTGTTCTGTTAACTTGTTGTAACTTGCTCCTGTGTCCTTTATTTTTTGTTCCTCCGACCGTTCGATCTGGCTTCGTCGTATGCCTTGTCCAGTACACCCTTCGCCCACCTATATCTTCGTCCGAGGGGCTGTTCGGAGGCGCCTGCCTGGGCGTGAAGGGACCCGACTGCATTGTGTTCTTCGACTGGAACGAGGGCGTCATGATCAGGAAGATCGATATCCTCCCCAAAGAGGTAATTTTCTTTTGGATCGTTGATTCGGTGTTGGTATTCAATCTCATTTTGAATTTGATTTTTGTCTATGAAGTTGAAATTTATTTTTGTTTCATGCTGTTTCTTTGTCGTCTTTTACATGTGGGGGTTAGTGCACCGGTCTTGATTTTGTCCCGACTGTATCGTCTTAATCCTCGACTGGAACGACGGAATTCACGACCCGGATGATCGACATTCCCCCGAAGGAGGTGCTATTAGTAGTCATCGCGACGTTGTCTCAAATAACGCTGAGTACCACGTACCAGTTTTCCAGGTATACATCGATATCAGCAGCATCGACCCCAATATTTTGCCCTGTTCACACTTGAGACTTGAGAGCCCCGTCGTTGCCGAGACGTCCACCGTAACGTTCCTCGCAGCGTTCCTTTGCTACGTTCCTTTGCTACATTCCTCGCAGAGTTCTATGCAAAGTTCCGTGCAACGTTCCCTTCAACGTCGCCCCCGTCCCTCTCCTTTCTAACCTGTGTTACTCCCTCCATCCTCTACAACTCCCTCCCTCGCTGCCTCCCTCCCCGCTCCCTTCCGTCCGTCCCTTTGCCGCCCTCCCCTACTACCCCCCCCCCCGCGCGCGCGCGCCGCCTCCTTCCCTCTACAATTCCATCATTTTTAGGTGTACTGGTCAGACAACGAGGACCTGTGTCTGCTGGCGTGCGCCGACAACTACTACGTCCTGCGGTACAATGCCCCGGCCGTGGAGGTAACACATTTGCTATCACAGTGTGCCAGTCTATCGCCTTTGTGCTAACTATTTTATGTTGGATCTCAAACAAGGTTCTATCGACGTGATGTGATTGTGTTTTGTCGATATGATACG
Organism: Undaria pinnatifida; assembly: GCA_012845835.1. Classification (NCBI taxonomy): domain Eukaryota; class Phaeophyceae; order Laminariales; family Alariaceae; genus Undaria; species Undaria pinnatifida. The sequence continues at coordinate 7,252,726 of JABAKD010000023.1, read as the reverse complement.
CGATGCTTTTTTACCGATATTGATGTCGATGTTGTATGAAATCAGCATGATATCGATATGACACGTAAGTCGACGTCGATATCGATACGATATGATGCGAAATCGACATCGGTATCGATATGTTATTACGTCGATATTGACGTCGATGTGATGTTGAGTCGATATTGACATCGATACGATATGAAATTTATATTGACATGAATGTAATAGGAAACCGACATCGATATCGTTATGATATGAAGTCGATATCGATATGGTGCGGAATCTACAGCGGTATTGGTCTCAATATCAAGGGTGTGATATAAAGTATTAAGGTCAACTATTGACTGTGGTAGTGGTTCTTGCTTGCGTGGTGTCGCTTACGGCGTGATACCGTCATTTTATCGTATTAGAAGCGATATCGATATGGTTCGAAACCGATATCGATACCGATGTCAGTGTCGGCGTCATCACCTCAGGGTCACCCAAGTGTCAATTTCAAGATTGGCATCAGTATCTCTACCCATAAAGAACTAGTATTGTTATAGTAGTGGCCGCAGGGTTGTGGATTGGCTGTGTTGGCTGATATTTACAGCACCGTTTTTCGGCGCAGCCGATACCCGATGTATCAGCGAAGCTGATATCGATATGTTGCCGGTATATCGGGCTAGCGCCACGAGATTCTGGCCGTTTTGGCTTCATGTCTCTTCACAATCCATGCGGAATTGAGTATTTTGATGTCGGTACCAACCAAATTTCCGCTAGCTAAACATGGGTAAAATATCGTCCCGATTAGCCGATTCCTATTCCGATTTCAATCGCTCCGATTAATTGGGGGAATCGGCTCCGACGATCCACAACCGCCAGTGTTTCTGTTTAGTTTTTGTTATCCCCTTTTGTTGTGTTCGCCTTGTCTTTTCTCGTTCTCCCTCTGTAGTGGTAGCTCAGATCCGGGGTTACCTAAGCAGTCTCTTCTCCCCCCTCCCGACTACGGTAGCCGCCTTTTCATCGCGAGAGGACTTCGACCCTTTCTTCCCTTTTAGCACCGCACTACCGACATGGGGACAAAACACTTGAAATTAGAATCGAATAATATTTGGAGTTGGAAATGGGTTAACGCGTATAACGAGAATATACCTGGTATGTCAAACGTGCCTTCGACGTCAACATCAATGCGAACATTTTATAACCGGCCCTACTGTAACTTCCTCCTTCCTTACCTCCCTCCCTCCCTCCCTCTCTCCCTTCCTCCCTCTCCCCCCCCCTCTCGCTCCCCTCCCCGGCCCCCTCCTTCCTTTTCGAAGGCTGCTCTGCAAAGCGGAAACATCGACAGCGACGCGGGGGTGGAGGCCTCCTTCGAGCTGGTGCACGAGATGTCGGGCAAGATCAGGACGGGACAGTGGGTGGGCGACTGCTTCCTGTACACCAACGAGGTGACTCTTTTTTTTTTTTTTTTAAGTAATAGGTGCACACAAATGCAACAGCTATTAGTTTTTTTTTCGCTGTAGTTTCTGTTGTGATGTTTGTCATACGTACACAAACGATTCCAAGCGAGTCGACAACGGAATATAATGCTGAATTGTTCTCGCGATAGAAACGAAGGCACGTACCGTCGCGGGCAGGGAAGAGGAGGACCAGATATGTGACCCCGCATGTGAGTTACTACTGGGAGGGAGCGTGATATTAGTGCAAGGATAGTAAATACCTGGTAGAATGAAAAGCAAAAAACAATAAAAAATAAAGTAACTTGTAAGCTGGTTTTACCTTGGTCGGTGCGTTGCTTGCTGCCCGGTTGATTTGGTGGTGGCTCATCGTTTTTTTTTTGTCTTCAGCTTGGAAGAGGTTTCCTTCGCTTTATTTTCACCGCCAGGTTTCCACCACTCGCCGGCGAAAATTCTCCACGCGTTTTTTTTTTTTTTTCAAGCGATGTAGCTTTTTGCCGTCCCATGGCGGATTCATGTCGCGAAACTATGATCACATTATGAAGAAGAAAAGCTCGTTAACCCCTTTACAACTGGAAACTCGTTTTTGGGGACAAAATTACTTGGATTTAGTATGGAGAGGGGTTCGGGGGTTCTTAAGGGGTTGAGACCGCAAAGGAACAGGATCGTCACTCGCGCTGGTGACCCCGGGCTACTTCCAAAAAAAAAAAAAAAAAAAGGGGACCCCCCTACCCCATCCTTGGCCCTTGGTGGCCATAAAGGCTAAGCTGTACCAGGTAGACTCGTTTTGGGCTGGGCGGTTTTAGTTGCCGGGTTTTGCTTGGACGAAGGGTGGCTAACTGATTTTTTCTTTGGTTTTTGTATGAGTTTTGTCCCGTTTTCGACTTATGACACCCCCCCCCCCCCCCGCTCCCCCTCCCTCCCCCCCCCGGGAAGTCCAAGCCATCCACATCCCGAACGAGAAGCGCATGCTTCGCAAGTAGCTGGTAGCTGATAGGAACGCCTGTGAGTGCTTGCTTGCCCCCCTCCTCCCCTCCCCTCCCCTCCCCTCTTCATTTTGATTCCATTTTCTATTTTTTTGGGAGGGACGGCTGAGCTTCTACGTCGGGGGGGAAGGAGGGCGATGACCCCGTGCTTTACCCATCACCCCCTCCCTCTTTCCCCTCCTCATTCATATCATTATTGTCTTTTCTTGTGTTGAAGGGGCGGCTGAGGGGGTAGACGATGGCCGTATACTTGACTCGCCCTGCCCTATCCCTTCCCTTTCCCTCTCCTTTTTTACTCTTTCCACCAGGTATATGCTTGATTCGTCCTAAATTTTCCCCTCCATCCCCCCTCCTTTTTCGCTCCTATTTCTGTATGCTTGATTCATCATAGCCTACCCCATCCCCTCCCGTCCCCTCTCGATTTTCACTCTTATTCTATGCGCTTGACTCACTCTACCCTGTCCCCACCCTTCCCCTCTCCGTTTTCACCCTTTATGTACGTACACTTGGCTCGCCCTCCCCTCCCCCTTCCGTTCCCCTCTCCATTTTCGTTCTTATTTTATTTCTATATTATTCTATATACTTTCTCACCATAACCTACCCTCTCCCCTCCCGTCCCCCTACATTTTCACTCTTAAATGTCCCTATACCTGACTCGCCCTGTCCTCTCCTCCCTTCCCCTATTTCTGTACACTTGATTCACCCTACCCGCTCTCCTCCCTTCCCCTCTCCATTTGCACTCCTATTTATGTATGCTTGACTCACCCTACCCTACCCTCTACCCACCCATCCCGTCTTCATTCCCACTCTATCATATACCATGGTACTCGTTTTGAAATGTGGGCTAAGCCACCACGTCGGGGGTGGGAGACGATGACCACCTACTTCACCCGTTTAGAGCCCCGAAAACCCTTCCTGTACTAATTCCAAGGTGTTTGCCCCCGAAAATGGGTTTCCAGTGAAGAGGCGTGAAGTGGTTAACTTGCCCTCCTCTCCCTTCCCCTGTTATTTTTCATTCTTATTTCTACTTGTTTTGAAGGGGCGGTTGAGTTACTACATCGGGGGGGAGACGATGACCCTGTGCCACCTGGAGCACCCGATGTACATGCTGGGCTACCTCCCCAAGGAGGACCGCGTGTACCTCATGGACAAGCAGCAGAACGTCTACAGCTACCGAGTGCGACAGGCGATGCTTCAGTACCAGGTGCGTCGGCTGTGTTTTTCCTGGAAGCATGGTCGGTGTTGTTGTTGTTGTTGTTGTTGTTGTTGTTGTCGTTGTCGTTGTTGTTGTTGTTGTTGTTGTTGTTGTTGTTGTTGTTGTTGTTGTTGTTGCCGTTGTCGTTGTCGTTGTTGTTGTTGTTGTCGCCGTTGTTTTTTTTGCTGTTGTTGCTGCTGCATGTGCTGGTGCTTGTGCTTGTGGTGGTGGTGGTGGTTGCTGTTGTGGTTGTTTGCTGTTGTCGGTATGATACGGTTTGTTTATGAACATACCTCGGACATATGATTAATCATGTAGGTCATGTAGATCATCTAGATGGTGAACAGTAGGCCCTGTAGCTGCGGTCGTGAGATGCTGTGCAGGATCTGTATATGTGGAGTATTTAGTCATTCCCGAAAACATATGCTAGATCGTACGGATCTTACGGCTCCCAGCTGGCAACGTGAGCTAGACCGTACAGATCTTCCTGACAGATCTATATCGCCTAGTGGGGATCGATGATCTGTCCGCGACATGTGATTTTGTTGCACGCGCGCGAGAACTACTCTCGTAACGATTACCTGTCGTCGACGCTTCCGCCATCCTAAGTACCTACTAGCTATTATCATTTTAGTTTGTTTGTTTAGTTGCTTGTTTTCTGTGTTTGTTTATGATGATGTCCTCAGCTTACGCTTGTTGGTTTGTTTGCGTGCTCATTTGTTTGTTCGTTGTATTCGTTTGCGTTTTATTTTGTTTTGTTTTGTGCAGACGGCGGTGGTGCGCAAGGACTTCGAGACCGCGAACTCCATCCTCCCCTCCATCCCCAAGAGCGAGTACACCGCTGTAGCGCGGTTCCTGGAGACCCAGGGTTTCAAAGAGGAAGCCTTCCAGGTGTGTAACCACCCTATTTACTAAGATATTTGGGGTTTACATTGATATATACAGCGTTTTTGTTGGGTGGATGCCAAGTGTTTTCTCTATATAAACTATCAGGTAGGGGTGCATTTTGTTACGAGTTCCGTGGCCAAAGCCCCGACTTCGATGAGGCTTCCCCACTTGGTAACCATACATTACACAGCACCCGCTTCCCTTGTAGAGACTCTGAGTCGTTTCGGTCCCGCAGGTGCTACGAGCGTTTTTGCTATGCTCATAATATATTTCAATCCCTTTTGTTAACAATTGTGTGGGCCGTGGTCGCAACTAGGGTTTCAAGGAGGCTTTCTCCAGGTGGGCTTCGTACAACAGTAGGGGTGTTTTTTCTACTAAATTCTACCTTTATTATTTGGCCTCTCCCACCCTCTCCCCGCCCATGTCCCTATCCTCTTACCCACCCTTGTTCTTGTGCTTTTTTTGCTTTGTTTTTTATTTCCCGTCCCGTATCCCCTCCCTCTTCATATACTATTTTTGCGATGTTCTTTTGTTTCCCATCCCCTTTCCCCCTCGTCTTCCTATTTTTATTTCACATTGTGTTTTTCTTCCTCTCCTCCCCTGCCCCCACATCTCCTAAATACCGCCTGCCTCTCGCTGTTGTTAATTTGCTTGTTTATTTTGCAATACATGTCCGTCCCTGCGTTCCGGAGCACATGTTGGACCATTTTATTTGCACTGTTTTTTGTTTCCCCCTCCCCTATGCCCTCCCTCTTGCTATTTTTTATTTTCGTTGTTTTGTATGTCCCATCCCGTATCCCCTCCCTCTTCCGTTATTCTTCCTTTGCGTTGTATTTTTATTTCCTCTCCTCCCCTGCCCCCACATGCTCTATGTCTCCCCTCCCTCTCCTTTAACCCTTTTAGCACCGCAGTTCCGACATGGGCACATAACACTTGCAGTTAGACTAGGATAATTTTTAGAGTTGGAAATAGGTCAAACTTTGTTTGCATTGTCTTTTTATTTTTTCAATAGGTGTCCCTGGACCCGGAGCACAAGTTCGACCTTTCCCTGGAGCTGGGCAAGCTGAGCGAGGCCAGGGGTATCCTGGACGACATGCCGAAGGAGGAGTACGACACCACCGACGCGCAGAGCAAGTGGAAGAGGCTCGGCGACCTGGCCCTCACCAAGTAAGCATTAAGTACCTGGGGCTATGGTGCCCGTAATAGATGAGTCAGAAGTGAACTGTCAAGTACCTGGTACAGTTTTTTTGCTTTCCCCCGTCGCGAAAGGGATGCGTTGTCAAATGGCTAAGGCAAGCAACAAACGAGTACGCCAGTACGCCCCACCGTCCCCCCCCCCCCCCCACACACACACTGCCTCCCTTTCGAAACGAAACCTCCTCGCTCTAAACAGATGCGACCTGGCCTTGGTTGAGAGATGCGCGGTGAACGCTCAGGACTTGGGGGGGCTGCTGCTGCTTCACTCTTCCACGGGAAACAGGGCCGGCATGCTTGCCCTAGCGGAGGACGCTAAGAAGGCGGGGCGGACGAACGTCGCATTCCTGGCTCTCTTCGTCTGCGGAAAGGTGTGTTAATCAGATGTTTTTCGGATTTGGTTTGGTTTGGTTTGGTTTGGTTTGGTTTGGTTTGGTTCGGGTTGGGTTGGGTTGGGTTGGGTTGGGTTGGGTTGGGTTGGGTTGGGTTGGGTTGGGTTGGGTTGGGTTGGGTTGGGTTGGGTTGGGTTGGGTTGGGTTGGGTTGGGTTGGGTTGGGTTGGTTTGGGTTGGTTTGGGTTTTGGTTCGGTTTGATCTATTTTGTTTTGTTTTGTTTTGTCTGTTTCGTTTGGTCTGTTGTTGATGTTGCTGTTGCTGTTGCCATTGCTGTTGCTGCTGCTGTTGTTTGGTTTGAGTTGGGTTGGGTTGGGTTGGTTTGGTTTGGTATGGTTTGTGTTGGTTGGGGTTGGTGTGATCTATTTTGTTTTATTTTGTTTTATCTGTTTTGTTTTGGTCTGTTTTTGATGTTGCTGTTGCTGCTGTTGCTGATGTTGCTGCTGCTGCTGTTGTTGTTGCTGCCTCCATGCTGCTGTTGCTGTTGTTTGCTTTGGTCTGTTATGACCTATATTGTATTTCGATTTACATTTGTTTTGATACGATGTGTTTTGTTTTTTCGTTTTCGTTTTCGTTTTCTTTTCGTCTTTGTCGTTTTTTTTCTGTTGTGTGATGTTGTGATTTGCGATTTTGCGATTATAATGCGATTTTCGTTGAACCAGGGATTGCTTTTTTTTTTTCTGTGTTGCATTTCGTCTTATCTGCAGGTGGAAGAATGCCTGGAGCTGCTAGTGAGCGCCGGGCGCGTGCCCGAGGCGGCTTTCATGGCCAGAACCTACCTCCCCTCCGCCATGGGCCGTCTCGTCGCCCTGTGGAAGAAGGACCTCGCCAAGGTCTCAACCAAGGTGAGTCTTGGTGGTGGTGGTAGTAGTAGTGGTAGTAGTAGTAGTACTAGTAGTAGTAGTAGTAGTAGTAGTAGTAGTAGTAGTGGTAGTAGTAGTAGTAGTAGTTGTTGTAGTTGTTGTGATTGTTGGTAGCGGCGGCTATGGTGGTGGTGGCTGTGATCGGGATCGGGAGGGTTTTGTTTTTGTTGTTATTGGTGTTGATGGTGTTGGGGGTGGTGGTTTTGTTTTGATGGTGGCCATCGGGATGTTGGTGATAGCGGTGGTTGGAGTGACGGTGTCGGTGATTGTGGTCGTTGTGGTGTGTGCTGTTTGGTGGTAAGCTGATGGTTTACTGATGCTCGTGTTGTTTGTTTGGTGTTGTTGGTGACGGTGGCGGTGACGTTTGCCGGGTTGGTGGGGCATCTGGGGGCCGCACGGAAGGACCTCGTCAATGGGTGGGCGTAGAGTAAAAATCACTGTCTTGAGTACCGCGAAGACAACACACATGCATAGATGCAAGCCAATGACTCGTGCTGGCTGGTGTAGCACCTTCGTACAACAGCCATGCGTGGTCAATTGTGCCTAATCGTTTACTTCCTCCGACTGAAAGTACATTGTCTGCTGCATCTTTTCGCCCAACGCCGGTTTTCGTATGATATGGATGCATGTGCAGGCGTCGCAGGCCCTGGCGGACCCTGTAGAATACCCCAACATGTTCGACGACCTCTCTTGGGCTCTCAAGGCAAGTACCCCACCCCCCTCCAGGGGCATCCCCGTTGCTGCCTGTGGAGGTGACCACACCAGAAGACCTATAAATTTATTGGAAGCTGTCATCCGATTTATTCAGAGTTGTTATCCGGTCTTCAAGAACGTACGCACAAGATGCGGAAGTCCGCCTCGCAGGCCCCAAGAGTGATTCTTAGTGGGATGCAGCTCACCCTCCATGCGGCTCGCCGAACACTTCATAGAGCTGACCGTGTGCATTTCCTCGAAGCAAAAAGCATCATCTCTTATTGCCTATACTCGCATGCCTTCAAAGGCATGTGAAACCCCGTTATAGAGTTTCCAGAGCTAGATCTTACGCCTTGTTAGGCTCCCAGGGAAATACCATAACAACGGGCGGTTGAAGCCTCCACATCTGTACGGACGCCCTCAGCCTGCAACTCTCCGCCTTATAAGCGAATGAGGGTGCTGCCCCCAAAGAGGGGGCAGCAGGGGTCTCACACACCACCATTCCGAGACCAGCAACACGCCCTGATTCCTCGTTGAAACCCCATGCGCGATGTATATGAAGGCATGTTCCGGTGGGGGAGAAGGGAAGGCATCCGTGACCACGGCTTGTCCAGAAGGTCGCTGAGCGTCAAACCGCTTCACAGATTGGAGCTGGGGAGTACAAGCGATGATTATAAGACAGAAATGAAAACCACAGAAAAATAATAGACTAAACGAAACCCACTGTCGACCAGGTACCCGGTATAACATGTTCGTATTGTTACTGTTCTTGTTCTCAATGCCGATGCATATGCTGTTGTTTTTTGTATGTTTTTTTTGTTTCAGGTAGAGGATGTATTCCGCGCCGGAAGCGGCAGGGTTATCCCCGCGGCGCAGTGGCCCACGGCGAAGGATGACCTCGAGATTGACCTCGTGCAGATGATGAAGGACCAGGCGGCCAACGTGAGTGTGTGTACTGTCCCACACTAAATTCCAATTGATATGCATCCAAAAACCCGCGCGCAGTTCTGAAGGGACTAAGGGCTCGTTCCTAACGCATGCAAAAAAATGCCAGGAATCGTGGCAAGACAAAAAAAAAACAAACGAAATGTTGTTTTTACGAATCGTGATATTTGTCAGGATTCGGGACAAAAAAACGTGTGTGTGTGTGTGTTTTTTATACATGACACTTGATAGTTCCCAAAAAAGAGTAAATCCCGAACTTTGAAATTGTTTTTGCGAGAAATAACAATTGCCACCTCTATCGTAGCGTGCTTCCCGACCCTGCATTGTAGGACTGCTATGGTCTATGGTCTTTTGTCTTCTTCAACACTACGGCTATGCATGACCGAAGTGAGTACCCCCTCCCCTTCCCCCCTTAATCCCTCTGCAACTGGAAACCCGTTGTTGGGAACGGTTTACTGCCCCCCCCGTCCCCCCCGTCCCCCCTCCCCTCCCCCTCCTTACCTCTCAACCCTTGCCCCTCCCCTCCCCCTCCTTACCTCTCAACCCTTGCCCTTCCCCTCCCCTCCCCCGCGCTCGCCCCGCTGCTCTCACCCATCACATACTCATTTCCATGTCTTTGCAGGGAACGTTGCCTACCCCACCTGCGTCCTCCACAACTCCAGCGGCATCCCCTCCTGCCCCCGCCTCTGCAGCCGCCGCATCCCCCCCCGCCACCGGGAGCGGGGCAAAAACTACTCCAACTCCCGCATCCCCTGTCCCCTCCTCCGCTTCCAATGAGGCTCCGTCTCTTCTGGGCGACTCTTCCATGGTTACCATGCAAGGAACGCCTACCAGGGTGGGAGGGGGGGGGGGCGTGGTGGGGGTCAGGGCGGCGGTGTCGGGGGTTATGAAGGAAGACGGGGAGGCGTTTGAGGAGCCCCCCGAGGTGGCTGCAGCGTCGGCTGCGGCGTCGGCTTCGGCTTCCGGCACGGAGACCCGCGAGGTGGGTGGGTGGGAGGAGGGGTGGGTGTTTTGGTTTGGTTTGGTTTGGTTTGGTTTTGGTATTGGATTGGTTTGATTTGTGTTTTTTTGTTTGGTTTTGGTTCTGGTTCTGGTTTTGGTTTTGGTTTTGGTTTTTGGTTTTGTTTTGGCTGTGGTTTTGGTTTGTTGGTTAAGTTTGGTTTTGGTTTTGGTTTTGGTTTTGGTTTTGGTTTTGGTTTTAGTTTTGGTTTGCTTGGTTTGATTTGTTTTGTTTTGTTTTGTTTTGTTTTGTTTTGTTTTGTTTTGTTTTGTTTTGTTTTGTTTTGTTTTGTTTTGTTTTGTTTTGTTTTGTTTTGTTTTGTTTTGTTTTGTTTTGTTTTGTTTTGTTTTGTTTTGTTTTGTTTTGTTTTGTTTTGTTTTGTTTTGGTTTTGGTTTGGTCTGGTCTGGTTTGGTGTGGTATGGTTTAGTTTGGTTTGGTTTGGTTTGGTTTGGTTTGGTTTGGTTTGGTTTGGTTTGGTTTGGTTTGGTTTGGTTTGGTTTGATATCTTTGTTGATGGTGTGTGTTTTTTAACTCAATGCTTTCCCGATTTTGCTGAAAATAATGGTACCTGACACCGTGTTTTCTTTTTTTTTTGTTTTTCGTTATTATTCTTCGTTTTTTTTTAGTTTTGTTTTTTGTTTTCATTGGATTTTTTATATTTTGGGTGATGCTTTTTTTTTTTTAAACTAGTCATTTTTATAGGAGCCACTTATGGTAGCTGTGGCGTCGACTACTACCGAAGTCGACGCCTTCGCCTCCTGCGCGAAAACCCACGAGGTGAGTTTGGGTGGTTTCTTCGTTTGATAAATACAGTAGTACTAGGGGTCTTTTCGGTTTTGTTGTTTTCCCTTGATTTTTGTTTCGTTTCTTTTTGTTGTCATTTCCGTTTTGGCTTTCGGTTCGGTTCGGTTCGGTTCGGTTCGGTTCGGTTCGGTTCGGTTCGGTTCGGTTCAGTTTTTTTTTTTGTGATTTCTTTGGACGAAGTGCCGACAGTTGCAATTTCTCCTTCGACCGCGAGCTCCTGGCGAGACTGGTTATCGCTTTTCTCGCCCTTACCTTTCCACATGATCGACACCATCATCTATCTGGATACACCTAGATCATCTATGTGCATACCAGACCTTATTCCCTAGGTCGTACCGCCTCGTTATCACTATAATCCTCCAAGACCATCCTGGCTCCTCGAGGGGCACTCTGAGGTGTTCCCTCATCGTTGACCCTCGAGTGTGCGGTTACGCACACAGCCCACCTCGGTGTGTCTCCACACCTCCTTATAACAAGGAGAAACCTGCGAAGGGACTACCGTCCCACATCTATTACGTAGATCCTCAGAAAACTTCTGCTGCGCTTCTCTTACCGTGGTGTGGCGTATCATTTAGCTAGATCTGTGGTTGTGATGTGTGGTGCGGGATCTGTGTTGTACAACTCCAACCCAGGAGACATGTGCTACGGTGATCCAGACCATAGGGGCCCTCACCAGACAAGATGATCTATAGAGCATACATATCGTGTAAATGTAAAAAAGGGATCTGTCTGTCTGCCCTAAGATACGTATATCCTCTAGATCATCTACAGTGATCTTAGCTGTCCGACGTGAAGCTTGAGCTGCGAAAGCCGCCGTGGCGCAAAAGCGCCGAGGTAGTTGGTAGTGGCGGCACATCCGGACCCCCTCGTTTATTTTGCCCCTCTCCTCACCCCCACTCCCCCACCGTCATATATTTCACTTTCCCCCCTCCCGCCCCCGGTGCTTCGCCTCGAAAAGGATGCGTGGTCAATGATCAAATGACTGAGGCAAGCAACGGATGAGGACGCCCCCCCCTCCCCCCCCCCCCGCCCTTAAAAATATTAAAGTATATTATAGATGGGTTCGGTTGGCAACGATACTGCAAAACATTTATAGGTATATTGAGGTTGGTGTTGGTTGGCAACGCCGCTGTAAAAAATGCCAATCATTGCGTGATCTAGACAACCAGGGCGCCGTTTTTTTTTTTTTTTCTTGTCTTAAGCGGTTACCATGATGGTTATCGAGTAATATCATATTGTGCGGGGTGGAGAACCCTATCTCCGCGCAAGGGGAATGATCGCATCACGTAGTGTGAATATGGTACGGCACCCACGAGGCAGTTACAGAGTAATATCCGTTGCTGTCTTTGGAGTGGCCACACCAGAAAAAAAGTATAAATCATTGGCGCTGTCATCCATAAGCAAGAAAGCAGGCACAAGATGCCGAAGTCCGTCTTACTAGCGGTTCTTGGAAGGATGCAGTTCACCCTTCATGCGACTCGCCAAACACCTCACGGCGCTTCGCGCTTGGCGCAAGCAATATCTGCTGGTTGGTGAAAACCCGACGTGCTCCGTACCGATATAGTGGGGATGCGAGGGTCTATGGCGATACGACTACGGCCATGCACAAACTGAGTGCACGCCCCCCCCCCCACGTTCGCCCCTTACCCTGCCCCCATTTTTTTTTCGTCACCGGACCAGCACTGAGCTCCAAGTTTTGTCCTCATGTCCGGACCCATGCTTTTCCCTCATCAGGACCTTGACGTGGAGCTTGAGCTGCAGGCGGCCGCGGCACAACGCGCCGAGGTGGTGGGCAGCGGCGGCAGCAGCGAAGGAGGCTTGCCGGAGGAGTACGATGAGGAAGAGGAGGAAGGGGAGGGGGGGGGGGCGGCTGCTGCAGCGGCTGCGGCGGCGGAGCAGAAGGCTGAGGAGGAGACGCGGAAGGCAAGGGAGCTCCAGAGACGCCAGGACCAGGTGGGCGGTAGATTCTCGTTCAAACCTCGATGTGTGTTCAGCATGTGCTGATAGCGGTCAAGAATTTGTATCCCTGGTAGTGTAAAAAAACGTTAGCTGTGAGTACAACCGATTGAATGGTTCAAACTCGACTCCGCAAGCTGCGTGGTGCATTCATATTTTATCTTGTAGATTGCGGTGGATTCATTCAGGTTCCTTTTCGGATGTGGTACACTGCGGTGGAATAGGTTCCCTGGCTCCATTTCGGAAACCTCGATATATGTAGCAGATATGCGGATAAGGTACATCGCGGCAGATTCAGTTCCTTTTTTGTAAGTGGTCGTATTGCGGGGAAGAAGGTTGAGGTGGACGCCGGCAAGGCGAGATAGCTCCAGAGACGCCAGGACCAGGTTGGGCCTGGGGTTGGTTCACGTGTTGCGATTTTTTTTCATGTGTTGCGATTTTTTTAATTCAAACTTCGATACACACTACAGTGGCAGCTGGGACGTCGAGGATTTCGCCGACAGTTGTGTTTGCACACTGTTTGATACTCCGATCGCGCGTGTTTCGAGGTGTGTGCATGTCCTCATGAAGAATATAAGTCGGCGAGTCCCCTTGGTGCAATTGATGGCTAGTGCCAGGGTCGACAGGGTGATCCAAAGACGTTCGAGCGGGTAAAAGTCTTTAGAATGATTTAATCACTGCGCACGGAAGCTATCGAGCCCGGCTTGTGAGGGACGGCATCTGACGGCTGTGGAATGCACCATCTGTCTACATATGTGTGGTGTTAACATGTACGAAAACGAGGGGTGGGCGGGTTAAAGAGCAATGTTAAAATCGCATAATTAATTTTTTTGAAGTTTTAGGACGTGGAGGCGTTCCGAGAGGAGGCCGCGGGGGCCGCGGGCTCTTTCCCTAACACCCCCTACCCCCCCCCCCCCCTTATCGACCTGGTCAAATCAATCCCTTATTTCGTCGTACTTTGTCGGTTTTGTACGGTGTTGTGCGACATGAAGACCTCGCGAAAAGAGGCCGGGAGGGTCGACTTTGTGGCCGGCAACACTCGGGTTTGCCCCTTTCTCCCCCTCCCCACTCTGTCCCCTCTCTGCTCCCTCCAATATTCTCCTACGGTAGCGTGGTGTGATATGATATGGAGGCTGGCATAAAGGGCCTTGCGAGAGGCTGCGAGAGTCGCGGGTCCTTTCTGTAGCCCCCCTCCCCCCCCCCCGCTTCTCTCCCCTCTCTATGAATGCCTCCCATGACACTCGTCAACCACCACCCGCCTCGCCATGACCTCTCTGCTCACTCCATTTTATTTTGTCCATGTGATTTTTGGTGTGGTGTGGTGTTGTACGATGCTCTACGGCATGAAGGCTTTGCAAGAAGAGGCCGCAAGAGTCGCGGCGGCGGAGGCCGCTGAAAGAAAGCAAGCGGCGGCTGAGGCGGCTAAAAAGAAGGTATTGGAAGACGCTCGCCTTCGCGCAGAGGTGAGAAAGGATGATTTGTGTTCACGAAAATGCTGGCGAAGGCATTGGGCTTGTGAATGAATCACGAGGGTTGATGTTTCTGCGAAGAAATGTCTCGTTCTAACTTTTGTTTACGACGAAAGGGTCAATTATTCTGGATTGAATGGCTTCTGAGCACGACTTTTCCGAACACGATATGGATTATGTTCGTCTTATGTGTCATTCTGATTTTGTTGTAATGTATAGCGCAGCCGTCAGATTTTATCCCTCACAAAGACGGTTTTAACAGTTTCCGTGCACTCGATGGATTAACATCATCGTGTTGACCCTGGTGCAAGCTACTTTACGGGGAGTCGCCGACGTGGATCTTAATGAGGACACGCCCAGTAATACGCGCGATCGGAGTATCACACACAGCTTGCAATGATGAGCTTCGAGGAAATCTTGGATCTCACAGCTGGAGTGTATTTGATTTTTTGACAACATGTATGTATACGGAGTAAATATTATTCGACTTCGTGGATATTACTGCTTTATGGAAGGATATTCGATTTATATCGGAGCGGCATCTACGCTGTGTTGTCGGAGGGCATATATACGAATAATAATGTACACTCACGGCTGACGTCCTTATAGTATTTGTTGTAAAATAATGTATACTTGGACATGTGGAAATCACACTGCAGCTGGGACATGGATATTTTAATGATAAGTGATGTTTGCGAGCGACGCGTGACACGATAAGGGTGCGCCAGTTTTTTTTCAGAGGCTCTTTCACTTCAGGAGCATAAAACCCCCTTTTTTTCACAACTGGAAACCCGTTTTTGAGGACAAAATTACTTGGAATTTGTGCAGGGAGGGGTTCGGGGGCTCTAAATGAGTCAAGGCATGCCCTTTAGGCAAAAACTGATTTGGGGAAACGTTTGAAAAAACTGGTACCGGATAAACACTCCCATGGATTACGAGTGTTACAGGTATTCAACGAGGACCATGCAAGAAAAAATAACTTCGGGAGCTTAGACCGCAAAAAAAAACTGATTTTGGGGAAAAATTAAAGCTTGCTGCCGGATAAATAATCCCATGGATTATTGTGGGTATTGGGCAAGAACCATGAAAAAAAAAATGGCTTATTTTCGACGATTTTGGGTCAAGGAGCCTGGTCATTCAGAAACCAGTCCAGACGAAAAGTGTTACCTCTATCGTAGCACGCGTCGCTGCGTGTGATATGTACCCCCCCCCCTCCCCCTCCCCCCCCCACTTCCTTAAAAACTCCGCCCTCCCCTCACCAGTTATTCGACTTACAGGATTCACTTAATAAACTGATGCGTTTCCTTCCACAGCTGTCAGATTTTGTCGCCCTCAAAAACGGGTTTTATAGTTTCCGCGGACGGATTGACTAGCATCACCCTGTTGACCCTGATAGCTACACTGTAGTTGGACGGGAAGTTGCCGACCTATATCCTTACTGAGGACACACGACCCGTAATACGCGCGATCGGAGTATCACACACAGCTTGCAAAGATGAGTTTCGACGAAATCTTCGATCTCACAGCTGGAGTGTAATTTAATTTTTTATAATATACCAGGTATATACGACCCAGGAAACCCGTGCTAGATATTTCACAACATTACCCATCTCTCGCTCGCCAACATATTCTTGGCCCATGCAGATTATGTAGACCAAGGCTGTGTCCCCCCTGTAGGTTTATATCGTATACGTGGTATATATTTTGATCGGAGTATCACACACAGCTTGCAAAGATTAGTTTCGACAAAATATTCGATCTCACAGCTGGAGTGTACTTTATTTTTTCATAATATTTTGCACTTACTAGGGATCTGAACTGTACTGCGGATGGATGCTTTTTCTTTTTTTTTTTTTCGTTCTTCATTTGTCCATCTTCGAAGCATACCTGGTAGGTCGTATACGTCTTTAACAATTGATAGGGATCTGATCTGTACAACGGATAGATTTTTTTTATTCTTGTTTTTATTTTTATTTTTTATTTGTTATTTCCATTTTTTTCGTGACGGGCGACTGCCCATATAACCCAGGAAACACGTGTCATATATTTCAGATAATCATCCATATCTTACTCGCCAACATAACCCATGGATCATGCGCATGGTAAAGACCCAGGGATGTGTCTGCCCCGTAGGGCGTAGATGGTATATACTGGAGTATCTGTTAACAATTAATAGGGATCTGGTATGCAAGACGGATGGATTCTCTTTTTCCTTATTTTTTTTATAACCCAGGAAACACGTGTCAGATATTTCAGATAATCATCCATCTCTTACTCGCCAACATGATCCATGCGTCATGCCGATTGTAAAGACCAGGGATGTGTCCGCCCCGTGGGGCGTAGATGGTATAGACTATATACCTATATCCTTAATGAGGACACACAACTCGTAATACGCGCGATGGGAGTAACAAACAGCTTGCAAAGATGAGTTTCGACACAATCTTCGCTCTCACAGCTGGAGTATATTTTCATTTTTATAATATATATATATTGTAACAACCAACAGGGATCTGATGTGTAAGACGGATGATTTTTGTTTTTCATTTTTTCGTTTTTTCGTTTTTTCATTTTTTCATTTTTTCATGTTTTCATTATTTCATTTCTTTTGTTACAGGCGGCTGCCCAGGCTGCCCGCTTCGCTGCCGAGGAAGAGGCGAGACTGGCGGAAGAGGAGGAGGCCATTCTGCTAGCCGGTAAGAAATATTTCTTTATGTGCCCTGTCGCTCGTTTTTTTTTTCTGTGATTGTGTTTCTGAGGTGAATCTCGCTTTCAGACACTGCTAGTAGTACTGCTGTAGGTCTAGTTTTAGGAATTTTAGGAATTTTTGGTTTGGGTGGTTGAGCTGAAAAGGCACCATTAATATTTTGCTCGAAAAAATATTCTTTTGCAAAAAAAAATAACTACTCCAGTATAATATATTATAGAAATGTGTATGATGTTAGTATTAATAGTTAGACGCAATTCGGCGCGAGTGGACGAGGGAAGGAAGGGGACTGAAGTCTTGTCGCGATAAGAAGCAAGGTCCGTATCGTAGTTCGGTTAACGGAAGAACCCTAACTCCGCACAGGGGGAATGATGGCATCACGTAGTGTGAATATGGTAAGGCACCCCCGAGGCAGTTACATGGTAATACACATTGCTGTCTCTGGAGTTGGCACGCAAGAAAACAATGTACAACTCATTGGCGCTGTCATCCGTGAGCAAGAAAGTAGGCGCAAGGTGCCGAAGTCCGTCTTACGAGCGGCTCTTGGAAGGAATGCAGTTCTCCAACCTTCATGCGACTCGCCGAACCCCTCACGGCGCTTCGCGCTGGGTTTAAGCATGGCTTCCTGGTTAGCGAAAACCCGACGTGCTCCATCCCGACATAGGGATGCGAGGGTCTATGGTCATACGACTACGGCCACGCACAAAACAAGTATCCCCTCCCCCCCCCCCCCCTTTTCGTCTCACATTCCACCTCCCCCGGCCGACATTGTGTGTCACATGGCTGTTTGGCGCTACCACATACGTATACGTTGCTCCGGCTGACTGCAGAGGCGGAGGAAGCGGCGGCGGGAGGGGAGAGCTGGGGGAGCGGGAAAGCGGACGATGAAGACCTTGACCTAGACGACAAGTTTGATGACGAGTGGTGAATAAAAACGAGGATCAGAACAAGAACCCGAAGAATCGCAACAAAAAAACAAACAACAGGAAGGCCGCGGCCGGATTTGCCCGAGAAATGAACACAGAAACAAGATGCACCAGAGAGCAAGAACTGAGAAGCGAGCAACTCTGTTTCTGAGTTTTTTTGCTTACGCCAAGAGAGAACGGAGACAAGGAGTTAGTTTTGCCTGTTCGCCTGTGGTTTACTTGGCTGTAGCCCAGTATGCTTAGTTGTTCTTTTTACCTCCGCCAGACGGTATCCCCCTCTTATTTCATGTGGTGTCCCGGAGCTCTTGAGTGCTTCTCTCTGGAAGGGTGGACCCTTCTCGACTGCGCCCTCGTTTTTATGCGACGAATTACTTAGAATTCGAGTCGGATATTTTTATGAGTGGTAGCGAGAGTTGAGAACCGGCGGAGGATTTTGGTCGTTTTTTGTTTATGGGGACGAAGGTGGTGAAATAGGAGTGACCATCTTCCTGGAGACAGACGGCGGCGGTGTTTACTGTTGATTGACGCCTCGAGCAACGGTATCAGGAGACATGTCAAGCAAGCGAAACCGTGCTCTGTGAAAGGTGTAGAACCGAGTAATTCAGCCTGTGAAAGGTGTAGGACCGAGTAATCCAGCGTAAGGCGTAGTGGTGTGGCTTCAGTCAGGGCGAACTAGTGACTCTTTGAAACTCCCTTGTTTTTTTTGTTCTTGCCGGTATGAGAGCGAGAGAGACAAGTGAGCAGTACGAGAGGGAGAGAGGCAAGTAAGCAGTACTGTGTTCGTCGCTTCTTTCTAAAACCTGTCCGTTTTGCCGTTCGCTTGTTTTTTGTTTTTGCGTTTTTTTTTGGTTTTTTTTTGTTTATCTGTTTCCGCATACGGATAGGGAGCTCGTTAGTTCGATTCTAAAAATCATTTATGTTTGGTCGCAGCCTGGTAGGGACGGGAATCGAACGAAGGTTGGGGGCGGCGGGGGGGGGATTGAGGCTGGGTACTAGGGCCGGGAGGGGGGGGGGGGGGGGGGGGGGGGTAGTGGGAGGGAGGGAGGCGTAATTGTTGAGGTGTGCGGGCAGAGGAGGCAAGGGGCAAGTGGTGGGAATCATTAATTTTCTGCAGACCTTTGAATTTTGTGGCTTTTTTGTACTCGTAACAGGAATGAGAGCGGAGGGGGGGGGAGGGTATGTAAGTGTGCCTGAGACCTGTGGCGGTGATGTCGGGAGGGGTGGCGGTGGGCTAGTCAATCTATTTCAATTAACGACCCTTGAGCGAGGACGACTGGGGTGCTTTTCTATTTCAATCGACAACCCTTGGCGAGGACGGATGGAGTGTTGGAAAGACGAGGGAGGGAAGCGGGTTAATCGATGGTCACCCCTCCCCCCCCTCCCCCCCGCCGTCTCCGCCGTCTCCGCCGTCTCCGCCTCCTGCTTTGAAACAAGTGTCTTGTTCCTATTGGGACCTTCCTTCGTTGCGGATGGAATATTGGAGAACAGGGGCGTTGGGGCGGGGGAGGGGGGGCGTAAGCGATGTTACCACTCCACCCCCCTTCCTTTCCGCGTCCTCCCATAATCGAGTCTCGATTGTTATTGGAACCGTTCTTCAGACCGCCCTTCCGTTGTACTACACGTCGAACAATTGTTTTTGTGGCCGGCACGTACCCGCGCGCAGTGCCGATGCCGGTTTGTTCCGAGACAAAATGTGCAGTTACTCGGCGCTCTGTCGCATTGGTAGAGGTGCAGTGTCCCCTTTGTTTTCTGAGGCTCCCGACCTGGTGAGCTCTATACCCCAACCATAAACTGATATTTTAGAAAATTGTTAACAATGCACCTCGAAGAACAACTGCATCTGGCCTATTAATAGGTATGCAACGAAATGTATTGCAAAACAAATAGTGCAAATTGGACGAGTTTGGGTGATGAACGCCTTTCTTCACCGCTGGAAACCCGTTTTTAGGGACATATTACTTGGAATTGCTATAGGGAGGGGTTTGGGGGTTCCAAAGGGGTGAAGGAGCGCCGTCCTTCAGAACACGTACTAGCCGATAATTGCTACCTCCACCGTAGCACGCGTTTTAGCGGAAGCAGTGAAGCGGAGGACGCAGGTGAAGGAGGGTGCCTTTGAAGGTGGCAATGATGTTGATGAAGAGGGTTGTTATTTCCAGTTTTTTCTTGTCTTGCCGACAACTGTCAACCGAGCGATGCGGTCGAGCGACGGAGCGACCGAGCGGCGACCGACCGACCGACCGACCTACCGATCGAGTGGCCGAGCGACCAAGTGGCGACCGACCGTCCGACCGAGCGGCGACCGACCGTTCGTCCGACCGACCGACCGACCGACCGACCGACCGACCGGGCGGTTAGGTCGACGATCGACGATCGCGCTGCTTGGAACGAAGTACACGACGCGTCCCAGGATAGAGATAGCACTTTGCTGCCCTTTTTTTTTCTTTTTGAACGATGGAGATCCTCAAACCCAAAAATGTCGGAGTAATATCATTCAAGTTTTGATAACAGTCTATAGTTTTTATATACTTGTACCTAGACCAGATGGAGGTTTTCATTGGGTTGCACTTTATATTTGATGAAAACTTGTGGGTGAGGCATTGAGCTCCTCAATGGGTTAAGAGCCTCAGATAAAATATGGTGCAAGTCTACCGTAACACGGGTCAAATGCTCCTTTGTCGTACACAAAGGCACACAGGTACACATACGACCGACCGGTGCGCGCGAAGCTGTCCATCGATCGAGCGATGCGAGGGAGCGGGCGGGCGATCGCGACAATCGCACTTTTGGACAAAAT
Source organism: Undaria pinnatifida (assembly GCA_012845835.1). NCBI lineage: Eukaryota > Phaeophyceae > Laminariales > Alariaceae > Undaria > Undaria pinnatifida. The sequence continues at coordinate 7,232,492 of JABAKD010000023.1, read as the reverse complement.
GTATCTAAACGCTCCTTCCTTGTTGCTGTATGGCGGAAACCCTACAGATAGACACACGCGTGTTTGGCCGACCGGGCACTGATTGTACCTGAACTCTCCGTGTTGCGGTATGGCGTACACACCAGCAGGTACGAGCACGTGCAGCATTTCCAACCCAATTTCATTAATTGATCACATCGGCAACGCGGTAAAATAGCTCGCGTTGCGATAAATAATAAAACAAGGCAAAGCGCATTTGAAAAGCTAAACCGGCAGTACGTACAGCATCAGCCGTGCAGACGGCAGCAGAGAGAAAGCACCGGAACAAACAGACGGTGTAGCCCCAGCAGCAGGCGCAACAGGTACGCATATCTGCAGGTACGTACACAGTAGGTATTAGGTGGGTTAGGCATGCGCTACAGCAGCTTTGGGGTAGGTACACTATGATGAGGAGGTGCAGTACGCACTACACATACAATACGTACAGCAGTTGATACACCATAGGGTAGCAACCGGTCGCCCCGGTGGCGTATCAGGTTATCTTCGAGCCTGGTATAGGTCAGTTTCGTGAGTTCGAGCCCCGCCGAGTGCATACTCGTATAAATTCGTTGGGACTTTTTCTTGTGGACAAATTGACTTGCGGAAAGCGCGAGAGCGTGAGTTAGCAACATTCGATGTACAATCGATGAGCAGTGGGATTGCTGAACCCTATGCGCGATAAAAATTGAAGGCAAGAACCGGGGAGGAGAAGGGATGACACCTGTGACCACGGCTTGTCCAGAAGCTGGAAAGAAGTGAAAGTGTGCTAAAAAAAAAAAAAAAAAAAAAAAAAAAAGGGTAGGTGCACTACCTAGTAGGTACGTGCGCACAGCACGTGCTACGGTATGCGCATTAGCTCTGCGTAGTATGTGCGTATGTGCAGTATAACATCGACCGGCTATGGTTGTGTACGCATGCATCCTTACCCGCATACATTTTGTCCCATTTATTATCCTGGCAATTCTCTTGCGCTCCCTCCCAGCAGTAACTCAGATATATATATATATATATATATGGGGTCACATAGCGGGCCCTCCGCTCCCCTCCCCACTACTACACGTGCCTCCATTTTTTTCGCGAGAAGAATTTAGCACTTTCTTCCCTTGTCGACTCGCGTCAAATTGTGCCTACCCACGATGTTAGGCGCTCTCAACAGCAGCTGATGATCCCTCTTTTTTTTTGCATTTATTTCCGCAAACAAATTCAAAATATCACGACACGGTGGGAGTCGAACTCAAGGACCAACGCTAGTAGTAGTACCACTAGACCACCGGGGCGACCGATTTCTATGATGAAAAAAAATCCAACGTGAAGACAAGCAACGCGAAGGATACTCACTCGATTACTACTGTTCTGAAACACCAAGTATATTAGTCTATTCACTTAAAGTCTTGCTCTGCCGGAACTGCAGCTATTGCTGGGTTATTTTGTTTGTCCTAAACATCATATTTACCTCTAAGAAGGATGTGCGCTCCTTGTCGAAGTCTCATTCGATTCGATCAGGGCCAACCACCCTTTCCTCTCTGGCTCACCGGGCCCCATTGCGTCGCTTGCCTACCAGCAGAGGAGTGCCGAGACGCGCGTTTCGCGACTCGGTGACTACCGTATGGATAGTGCGAGTTTTGGCAACACACGAGGTTTCGCGAGTAAACGTGTTCGGATGGTCCTCGAGAGACCCGTTTCTATTACCGACACCCCTCGATGACCGCGCGACGACGAGACGCGAAATGCATGACGCCTCTCCATTCCTGTCTGTCCTTCGCCCAGCCTGCGACAGCGAAAACCTTCGTCGGTGGTGGGCTCGCCCGTGCAATCGATATGAAATTCTTTTGCCGGAAGGCAAGGGCCCGAATATTATACTTCGAAGTACATTTTTTCAAATTATCTCGACTTTCCATTTAACTGCGCCGAATGGTGCCTCGCGTTTCCGTGACCTCACCGCCACCACGGCGGGCAGGCGCGATTTGAGGCGGACGTTTTCCCCCTGCGCTCACCCAACGCCCGCGACAATCGGCGAAAATCGGGCAGAAACGGCCCTGCTTGAAGGCGAGGCATGCGCCACGCCATGCACTAATTGACGAAACCGAATGCACTCCCTAAAAAACGACGGCACATGCCGTTTTATACACATCGATTTATAATCCTACCGCGGGCGCGGCACGGACTATTCTATGTAACACCGGCTCACCGAGAGCACTCCAAGCCACCCAAGGGCCAATATATTGAGCCGGTCGCCCCGGTGGCGTATCAGGTTATCCTCGAGCCTGGTATAGGTCAGTTTCGTGAGTTCGAGCCCCGCCGAGTGCATACACGTATAAATTCGTTGGGACTTTTTCTTGTGCACAAATTGACTTGCGGAAAGCGCGAGAGCGTGAGTTAGCAACACTCGATGAAAAATCGACGAGCAGTGGGATCGCTGAACCCTATGCGCGATAAAAATTGAAGGCAAGAACCGGGGGGGAGAAGGGACGACACCTGTGACCACGGCTTGTCCAGAAGCTGGAAAGTAAAAGTGTGCGAAAAAAAAAAAGAAAAAAACAATATTGTCACGACAGGGTGCAACGATAGCGCGGTCAGACATGTGGAACAAGGTCGAGCTAGCTGATTCCAGCAAAACGAAAACAAACGTTAACGGACACAACCAAAAATGCCGATCAAGACCGAAATTGCCGCATCAACCGAACCCCATGTCGCTCCGCCTCTACATCTTTCACATTTGATACGAACTCGTTCTATTCACAATGATGCGATGCATGAATCCGGCTGTGCATAGGGTTTGGCAAATGCCAAGTCCTTGGTCGAATACTCGAATCGGGGACCCATTGGCGACAGTGCTTCTTACTGCACCGGCCGCCGTCCCTCCCCACCGCTACCCACGGCGTAGAAGATACGACACCGTACAATATCATGCGTCGAGCGCGTTCGACGGGGGTGAAGATGAACGCGGATGCGTCTGCGTCAGGATCAGATACGAGCAAGTACAGTGCGGTGATGATAAAGGGACATAAAGCTGTCTGAATCTAGAGCATCAGCTACGTCTCAGCCTTGATGCGTATTGCAGATGACTGTCTCTGCGCCATGGGGGTTGGGGCCAGTGGCAAATAAATCCTGACGAGCACCTTTTGGCGGGGATTTTGCTGACGCTGTCATTACGCTTCTTTTTTACCACACGGATAGTCACCGCGGAACCATTGCTACGGGGGAAGATATCTACCATGCCATCCTCGGCATGACGCTTGCACAGCAAGCCTTCCGCGCTACCTTTGATGTTATAGGTTGGCCGCGACGTGCAACCTTCATGTGAGCAACGTTTGGCGACGACGTTCACCACTCCATCCGCGGCATGTTCCTTGCAGAATACCGGCTGCCCGCTTCTCTCGAAGTTGAAGCTGGGCCACACCACTCAGGAATCATAAGAGCAACGGCGGCGGACGATTGCCACCATACCATCCTTGGCATGTTGTTCGCACACTGTCGCCGTCCTCTTGCCCTCCACACCAAGGGTCGAGTGCCTCACGCAGTCACCACGTGCGCACCGTTTACTGCGAACGTTGACCATGCCGGGCTTAGCATGTAGCTCGCAGAACGCCCGCCTTGTTATACCCTTGAAGTTAAAGCTTGGCGACGTCACGCACGTTTCATGCGAACAATGGTAACCGACCACGTTCACCATATCGTTCTCAGCATGCTGCTTGCAGAACATGCCCGTCTTGCTGCCCTTGACGTGGAAGGCCGGCTGTTTCGCGCAGGTATCGTTTGCGCAACGTCTGTATTTGACTTTCACCATTCCCTCCTCAATAATACGTATCTCTTTTTTGTAATTAGCGATGTCAGAAAATAATGGTAACTACAATTTTTCTATAAAATATTCTAGCTTTCGATCCATGTATCATACAACAACAAATTACGAAGATTTAACACGTTATTTACTATACTTAAACACTGGGTTGCATGCTGCATCTAACATCAAACCTTCTAGAATAGTAAAAATTGCCAGGCAGGTGATATACAGGGATGTCTTATTGCTTCAATCGTCAGGTTTGTCCCCTTTGAGGATTTATAGTTTCCGCGCAAATATTGAAATGTCCCGCCCCCCGCCCCGCCCCCCTCCCCTCCCATTTCCCTGACCCCTCTTGTTTATAACCCCCCCCCCCCCCCCTCCCACCCACCCCCCCCACCGTCCCCGGATCCCTCCCCCCCCCTTCCGCCTAGTTTGTCTAAACGCCCCACTCACAATCGAAATCGGCCGGAGTAATAAACACCTATACGCAGTTGATATCACGTCACTATCTTTCTGACCATCCATGACGTAGTCATTATCTTTCTGACCATCCATGACGTAGTTTTCATTCTTTCCCCCTACCCCCCCCCAAAAAAAACCCCCCTCCAACACCCCCTATTTTCCAACCACCCGCACGATCGCCTAGACCTAGCACCACGCGTATAACAAGCCCCTACACATGTTTGATATCACATCCGAAGCGTATTTGAATATTATCTGTGACCTAAACCTCCTAAAAAATCTACCCCCCCCCCCCCCCCCCCTTCTCGCTCTCCTTGCTCAAACGCCCCACCTAACATCGATTTCCGCCAGACTAATAAACACTTCACCCACAGGATATCACCTCATTATCTTCCGAGAGCCATCCATGCCGCTGCTTTACCCCCCCCCCCGCCCTGAACGCCTCCTTCTTCCCCACCACCCGCACCATCGCCTTGACCTAGCACCACACGTATAACAAACCCCTCACCTAAAACCCTCCCCCCCCCCCCCCCCCCCCCCCGCTCCCTGCCCCCCTCCCCCCCCGCCCCCTCCCCCCCCCCCGCCCCCTCCGCCCCCCCCACCTCCCCCAACCCCCCAACCCCACCCCCTCGAACACTCCGCCCTCTCTCTACTAACTGATTGTACGACTTATCCCAGGATATACATGATAAACTGATGCATTATTTCCAAAACCGTCACATTTATCCCCTCAAAATATGTAGAGTTTCCACGCACATATTGAGCTGCCCCACACGCCCCACCCCCGCGCCAACCCCCCCCCCATGATAAACTCGTGCATTTTTTTTTTTTTTTTTTTCCCAAAAACCGTCAGATTTATCCCCTTGAAAGGATTTATAGCTTACACCCACAAATCGCCCGCCCGTCCGCCCCCCGCCCCCCTTCCCCCCCCCCCCTCCAACCCCGCTCGCTTTAGATCGAAACCAGGCCCCCACGTCCTTCAAAACTCCGCCCCCCCCCTCACCGGTTATTCGACCTACAGGATTCACTTGATGAAAGGATACATTTTCCTCCACAGCTGTCAGATTTTGTCCCCCTCAGAACGGGTTTTATAGTTTCCGCGCACAGACTGACTAATATCACCCTGTTGACCCTGATAGCTACACTGTAGTTGTAAGGGGAGTCGCCGACTTATATCCTTAATGAGGACACACCACCCGTAATACGCGCGATCGGAGTATCACACACAGCCTGCAAAGATGAGTTTCGACGAAATCTTCGATCTCACAGCTGGAGTGTATTTTCATTTTTTAAAATATACTGCAGCGGTGGTGGACTACTTTTGGAGTTGCCGTTGATCGAACATATTTTTGGAGTTGAAATCGTCTTGTCAGTAGTAGTGTTAAGCAACTCAAATTAACATGCTTCAAGTTTTTTGGCTTGCTTACTATAAGCATAATCATAGCAGATGGTATAGTCTATGCTAAACGCCAAACAAAATAAGTGTACGGGCTTTAAGCATGCCCATGGTGAAATGTTTGCAAAGTTTATGTGTTAGACTATGTTGCACACATACTCGTGCAGTTTTTAGTATGGCCCTACTGAAATTCCATATAATGATACGTATATTTAGGTTCATTATACACACATTATTAGACTAAACGCCTGAAAAAGAAATAAGAAATTAAGGCGCGCCGAGCAGTACGGGTAAGAACATGCTACGCCCATCTCGCACGGCTCCATGAGTTGCAGTCCGGGCATCGACTCATATCATCCCCCGATCACCCAGTATTCGACGATCGAATCGTCAACTTCTATCGTCAATTTTCCCCGCTTAAGTCCCAAGAGGGTCAAATAACTAAGCAACTCTTCACCAAATAAGTAAAAGTCGAAGCAACCCCTTTATTCGTTTAGTTGCTCAACACTAACTTTCAGCGTCTATCTGCCCCGACGACAACTAACCGCAAATCTTCAGCCAAGTATCAAACACGCAAGCGAGTACCGACTGCCTGCCATGTGGTGCACTGTGTAACGGTGCACTGAGTTCTTGCTCAGCAAAGCTGCGGGGCTCGTTATACTACAGAACCACGGCCAACCGTTCATAGCACACAGCCGCGCGTGATGTTCATCCATCAACTGCCAACTGCACAAGAATATCCCCTGAGCTACGTCCACGAGGGCAATGGAAACAATGCTTTTGAGGACTTGGATTCCCGCTTTCTCGCTAGTAGTGCGAAAGAACTACACTTCGACGTCTGCCCCCCCCTCTCCGTCCTCTTCATTTTCGATGTCATCTCCGCCGTCAACCATTTTGAACAGACACGTAAGGGCACCTCGTCTCGCTGACGCACGACCGCTCGTTGAGGCACGACCACTCGCTGAGGCACGACCACTCGCTGAGACACGACCACTCGCTGAGGCACGACCGCTCGCCGAGGCCCGACGATTGCTGAGGCACGACCCCTCGCTGTAGCACTCTTGGTCGCTAAGGCAGCACCGCGAGCTGGTGTTATGTCCATGTCCGCAAGAGTCGGCACCTGCGGAGCTGGCGTGCTGGCGTATGGCTGTAGTCTCTCAGGTCTCTGGACTCTCTGCATAAAACGTACACCAAGTACATAATCCCCTGTCCTCTAGTTTCGGGAGCTCCAGTCAAACGGCGTAATTTATTATAAAAATTAAAATACACTCCAGCTGTGAGATCGATTTTTTTGTCGAAACTCATCTTTGCAAGCTGTGTGTGTGATACTCCGATCGCGCGTATTACGGGGTTGTGTGTCCTCATTAAGGATATAGGTCGGCGACCCCCCTTGCAACTACAGTGGAGCTATCAGGGTCAACAGGGTGATGTTAGGCAGTCCGTGCGCGGAAACTATAAAAAACAGAGTTTTCAGAAAAATGGGAACGGAGCCTAAAATGAGAACCAAGCGTTATCTCCAGAACCATGTGGTGTATCAGAGAACCGAAATGATCCTGCGAAACCTCTTGGCCAGCCCGGTGAGAGGAGCTCGTCAGAACGGTCATGCTCCATCTCATGCCTTCGGGTGGGCGCAAAAAGCGATATACGCTGGCTCTATGGTGATTTCTCTGGATGCTGGCTACCGAGGCGATGCCGAGGACTTCCAGCCTGAGCGACAGCTCATTCGAAGGCTGCTGTACAGCCCCACAGGACTGTCATTTTTTTTTTTTGAGTTGTACATAATTGGTTTGCTTTCTAAAAAAAACCGTCCGTTCTCATTTTAGGCTCCGTTCCCATTTTTCAGAAAACTCTGTTAAAATCCGTTTCTGAGGGGGACAAAATCTGACAGCTGTGGAAGGAAATGCATCAGTTTATCAAGTGAATCCTGTAAGTCGAATATCCGGCGAGGGGAGGGCGGAGTTTTGAAGGACGGGCCTGATTTTGATCAAAAGGGGGGTTGGAGGGGGGAAGGGAGGAGGGGGGAAGGGAGGAGGGGGGGACGGGTGAGGCAGGTCAATTTGTGCGTGGAAACTATGAATATTTCTTGTGGAAGAGGGTTGGGGGGATGTGGTGGGGGGGGCCACGGGCGGGGGGGGAGGGGTTTAGGTCGCATAGATGTAGGGGTTTGCTGTACGCGTGAATTTATATACGATATAATCGCCCAAGACCTGCCTGTGAAAAACTTGTTGCGTCGACAGGCAACGAGCCATGGGGCCAAGCGTTGGGTAGAAATAACCGATTCAACGTGAAGACAACACACACGCTCTATGTTGCACCGAACAAGTCGAAGTGCTGTCTTGCGCTACCCGGAGACCCGAAGAGCATGGGCGCCGGCGAATGCCGGCAACCGTGCGGAGCCGGAGCCCTAGTACGCATTTAGTTCCACCCACGAACAGCAAATCTGCCCTATTAATAATTCGACTTCACGGACACTAGACTATGTAAACACTTGTAGATATAACTCTGTTGGACACTCGGCTCTATAACAGCGCGCGTTCCCCCTTGCCAAACAGGTCTCCTGACATGTTTGAATGGAAATACGATACGATACGTACCCTAAACGATGGTGCAGTTGAGGCACGAAATACACAAACCCGGGAAAGGCTTGCGTGAACCGTTGACGTCGAGAAAAAGATCAGCCTTAAACCGACGGCGCCAAAACTTGTTGTGGGTCTTCTTCTGGGGGCAAGCAGGGGTGTACGCTGCTGCACTCTAATTCGCTTGCGGGGAGCAATATTTGAGCAGGTGGTGTGGCATTTGCTCCCCGTACTCTTGTCAGGTTTCATGATTGTACGTTGTGCATGAGTGCATGATGTATAACATCCAGGTTTCGCACGGAGAAAATCAGCGCTACTCACAGGGGGCAGGGGTGTTTTGGTTTCCCGCAATAGGCAATGAATGGTTGGGCCCCATCCATACCTGATCCATAGCCTGTGGTACCTGTACATGCCTATACGAGGCTTCCCTGGCCACGCACCAGCTACTTCAACTCCTGATCAACCCCAAAGGAAACAGCTATCAAACATACCTTGTTCTGCTTTATTTTAAGGTAGCCCCTGGCGGCCACCCGGTTGACGACCGCTCTACGCTTCTACTGCACGCACCAACTTCTCTCGTGAGCGTCACTGTGCGTTTGGACGGATGAACTGCACTCTCGTTTTCTTGTACAAATTGACTATCAATACGAACAGGGCAACAGCCAAACGCCCTCCTTGGATTTTATAATGTCTCTTCTAAACCGGATTTGTACAACAGTGTTAGTCTAGTGGTTGGGTTTCCTGGGTGGCATGCTGTGTAGTCGGTTCCAACAGCGACTTTGAAACGCATGTACTAGAATATGGTCCTGCTGTAAGTATAGTCTTGCCAATGTCGCTTTTATTTTTTTTGGCGGACGTACGACTTGCTTCAGCTTGCACAGCAGTGTGTTATTTACGTGTTTCAGCAGGTTTCAGTGCTGCTACAGTACCTCTTTTTATTCATTGCCAGGCTTTGGTTGTAGAATTGTTGTGTTGAAAAATATCCACGGGAGTCGCCGACCAAAATCTTTCATGAGGATCAATTACATAACACGCGCGAACGACCTTCCGTAACTTTTGTGCAACTAACTGCCGTATACAGAAACGGGTTTTATAGTTTCCGCGCGCACAGACTGAATAACATCACCCTGTTGACCCTGATAGCTACACTGTAGTTGTAAGGGGAGTCGCCGACCTATATCCTTAATGAGGACACACAACTCGTAATACGCGCGATCGAGAGTATCACACACAGCCTGCAAAGATGAGTTTCGACGAAATCTTCGATCTCACAGCTGGAGTGTATTTTTCATTTTTTATAATATTAGGTCTAGCCAAACAGCATCGCAATGATAAATAAAAATGTTGGGGTGGTCGTAGATTTTACTTTGCTTTGTTTTTGTGCTTCCACATGTCACATACATGGTAATCTTGGACGTTTTAGCCCACGTTGTCTTGCTTTGTGCAGAATCATGAGGATGGGCTTTCGATATCATGGTTCTGCTCGCAGACGTACAGGAGTACACCATTTTGTGCAGATGATCTGAAGCACGTAGGGTTGCTATCTGAGATTCTCCTCTCTACTCGTACGAGTCGTTATTTTTGTGGTTCGTGGCACACAGGGAGATGTGTAGCTGTACGTTGCTCGTTTATGTCATGGCAGATCATGATTGCTGACATTAATTTAGTACGCACGAAGTATAAACCACCTTATTATACGCGCTAACAATCTACTGCTTGCTAAAGTGCCAGGCATGATATGATAGTCTATAGCAGCAGCATCCTTCCCGATATACTGCTGCCTCATATCACCCCAAAACAGTACGCGGATTTCATGATGACCAAATGGAGGCAACCTATATTTGAGATATGCCTTCGCATGAAGCCCGCCCATCGGCAACACTGTTTCCGTAGTATAATAGAGGTCTGATAACTCTGCTACAAACAAAAGTGACAATTAGATTGGCGCAAAAACCACGTGATAACAGCAGGGAAGGGTAGCGTACGACGTATCTGGTACCTGACATTCGTCGTGAAGTCTTGTGTATTTTTGGGTCTTTTCACGTGGTTTCCTGTAAAATGGGCGACATCTTTGTAATATCGCACGCAGCAGGACAAGAAAACGACGTTGTACTGCTATTCCAGGTACAGTCTAGACTAGTCTACAAGTATTTGTTGTATTTTGTTCACACACATCTACTTTCCAGCTTCTGGATAAGCCGTGGTCACAGGTGTCGTCCCTTTCCCCCCCCCCGTTCTTGCCTTCAATTTTTGTCGCCCATATGGCTCAGCAATCCCACTGCTCGTCGATTTTTCATCGAGCGTTGCTAACTCACGGCCTCGCGCTTTCCGCAAGTCAATTTGTGCACAAGAAAAAGTCCCCACGGATTTTTACGAGTATGCCCTCGGGGTATTCGAACTCACGAAACTGACCTATACCAGGCTCGAGGATAACCTGATACGCCACCGGGGCGACCGGCTATATACTCTATACCGGGAGCCTGATGTAAATGTTCATCCTAAGTTATTCCAGGCACCAGGCACGTGACGGCAGACATGGGCACTGTTTCTGGTTGCAGATTTGACTGGGGTGGGATTTTTTTGTTCATGTTTTTTTCGGGTGTTGGCTAGGGACTTGGCGTACGCTGCGTCCAATGAACTGCGCCGAGCACGCGGGGGGATTGATTGCGCTCGGGACACAGTTATAATTCATCGTATATTATGGAACTTTGTATTTATTTTGCGTTGTGAGTTAGGGATGCGTTACAGATACGCGCGAGCTAGTTTGATGTGTTATAAGGCTTAGTTTGGGTAAGCAATTGGTTAACCTTTTGCAAGTGGTCAAACGGGCGGTCGTGCGCCTGTCCGGTGTTATGGCACGATTGAATGCCAGGCGGAAGGGGTGGGCGCACGTACGCCCTCTTGGCAACGGTCGTCGCAGCGCATGAGTATGTCAGTCATAGCAGACCGAACCGAACGTGTGACTTGCTGTGTGCCGTCAAACTTGTTCAAATAGGCGGGGAACGGTAGCACAGAAATGTGGGATACGTCCTTGTAGGAGAGCTTAACATAGGCTTGCCTAACCGAGTCATCAAGCGTGGATTTGGCTAGAGCCGCGGCGGTAGCAGGTTCGGCGGTACGCTCGCGGGCCAAATCCGAAGAAACGGGCTCGGTGCGGTCACCCGACACAGTCAGTTTGCTCAGCCGTTCAGCGGAGGAGGCAATATCCACCAGGGAACGAGTTACTTGCTTCTTGCCGGCTACCACTGTCACCTCGCCGCGGTCCGTGTTCGAGCTCGAAGACGAGCGGGAGGAGGTTGACGAGTCGTCCCACGCTGAAGACCTTCGTGCGCTGTTTCGCCGTCCTCCAGTGCCTCCTTCCGAGCTGCGACCGCCGTTCCGGTTTGTTCGGGCCCCGGTTGCTCTCGTGGCGGCGCTGTGGGCCACCACCAGTACCCGACGCTCCTTCCGCGCTTCCACCACCGTTGCCACCCCCGCGGTGGTTGTGGTGGCCACCCCCCCTACCATTTTCCCCGTTCCCCCACTCTGGCCGCCCCAACCCCCGGAGTTACCACCTCCACGGTTGCGGTTCCCCCGATCGCGACTGCCACCGCGCCGCTGTTTGGTTGCGCGCCTTCCCTCCAGCGCTTCCTTTGGGGTCGGGCAGAGGACTGGGTCAGGGGCGTCGTCGTGGGCCAATCTTAAGGCTTTGACCAAGGCGCGGGTAGGTGCTCGCCTCATCTGCCCGAAGACGGAGGTGTTGTCGCAGCGGGCCCAGATAGCTCCGACCGAAAGGTCTTCCGCCTTGAACGACGACCGTCGCTCTGACGTTGGGAGGGCCGTGGCCGCTGCTACCACCGCCTCCGCCAGATGCGCCGAGAACTCTACCCTCGGCGTGGTGGACACGTATTGAACGCTGCCAGACATGAAAGCGCCGTTCTCGGATCGTGTCTCTTGGGAGGCAACACCCAGCGGGCTTGCCGGGGAAGGGGTACCTCTCGCCGGAGTAGACGTAGCTGAGAGGGCAATGGCTTGGCGCACCCTCTATACCGCGCGGGACGCCTCTCGAGCAGCGGTCCTCGCCTGGTCAAGGACTTGATCCTCGCGGCGTCGCCGTTCGTCACCGTGCCGTCTGCGTTCTTCACGCCGGTGCAAGGTCGCGTTGGCTCCGTTGAGTGCTCTTTGGGCCTGTAGTGTCCCCTTGCGGGAGCTCCAGGCCTCGGGGGAGCAAGATGCTGTTTGCCGAGTAGGGGGGGATTGCATTGGCACTCGACGTGCACAGCAACCAATCAATTCGTGACGTGCAAGGTAACCGATAGTGTGTTTGTGACAGGCTTCAAGGGAAGACATGACTCGCTCTGATCGTATGAGCGTCCCGGGTACCCCGCTTGCGAACTGGTCTGTGATTTCACGCGAGTTCTAGGGTAACTGACCTTCCCGCGAACCGGCATGTTTCCTGACACGATATGCGAGACAATTACGACCAGATATCAAATGTGTGGTGCGGTGTCTATCATTGATTGGCGAATACTGATATTTCCTGCACTTGGAGGCATGATTTGAGCGATCGGCATTTGTTATTTTGTCTTGCCATGCGTTGATATAGTAACGGTATTGCATGTAAGAGAGATAAGACTAGTGGTGTTCAGTTTGGAGTTATGCTTGGATGCGAACCATGTACACATGGTTACTTGTCGGAGGTTTACCTCTGGTGGAGTTGTGATGTGTGTGTGCTGGTGCCTGGTGCATGTCTTTTCTCTTCGATGCAGACACACGTTACGCCCGTCTTCTATGGAAATGTGGCGAACGGGGAGTTTAAATTTTTCAAAGTGCGTCAGCATAGTAACATGCTGATGCTCTCACCAAACCGTTGCATACGGAGGCATTCCGCCGTTTGCGTTTGCATTCACTCTTGGGAAGTATATGGCAGGGAAGCTGCTAGAGTTGGAGTGGAGTCGTTTTTCTATCGCAGACGTGATGCTATTTACTCTGTGCTACAGAGCGCAAAGAAGGGGGGCAGATGTTTTTGGGCGATGGGAGTTTGGGTGAAGACGGTGTTAATGAGTTTATTTAAAGGTTGTCCCAACAGACGTTCGCTTTTTGGTTTTTTTCCTTGCCGTAGTTCCTGTCTTATTTTGTATGGGAGACGTATACTGAACCTGAGGTTGAAACATTTTGGTGTTGGGATTGCTATTTTACCCGGGCAATTCTTCGCTTGATGAATGAACATATCCATTCAAGTATGTTGATAGTGAAAGAGGACATCGATCGGCTGTAACGGCGCTTTACTGCACAAGCTTGAGTGTGGAGATTACCAAAGAGTATGATTTCCTGGTAACAATATTGGTACTCAGATTGCCGTTTTACCGTGTGGCAATTATTGATGACGGAGTTTAGGATTGCCGTTTAACCCTGGCAAAGCACATATTGATGGAATTTGGAATATGCGGTTTCATCTGGCCATCTGTGTTGGGATGATCGAAACTTATCATATCTTGCACCGAGCAGGCGGGCTGTTTGTGGTACTACGGTTTCAGATACTGGTCTACGGATATTGGGGTTTCATAAACTTTGGGGAAGCGTTCTTGAGAAGAGTTTGGATCTTTTTGAATGAAAGGTGGCCTGACGCGAGGCAGTCGCTGATGCTAAAGGTATGACCCAGGCTTTGATGGAATGACACTGCCCGTATATGTGGCGGAGGAGAGTCCGTGGCAACAAGGGACTGCTCGCTCGTGTATGTGTGTGCGAGGTCTGTGACAGAACGGTACGACCTGCGTGGTTTGCATACGGGCCTTTGACAATAAGGTACTGGCTCTTGTGAGTGTTTTGTGGTACGATATATTGTACAGCTGCTCCCTTCGGCCACCATTGGTAAAACCGCGCTTGTACGTAGTGCAAGCGTTCAACAGCTATCATAATACGTACATTTATTCCGAAGACAGGTCTTGATCCGTCTTGAATATCACTCGAGTGTTGAAGCCAACCTCTCAGCGTGATGTGTCCTCGACGTGCCTCACCTTCCTCGACCTTCCTGACTCCACCGGACGCGGCCTCGACCGCGTTCGAACCCCACCCTGCCCACAGAGAATGTCAAGAGAGTACTGACACACGAACGTGTTTTTCACCGCTGCACAGCTGCTGCTGTAGCCCCCCTTGGTTCTTGTTAGATGCTTGACGACACGTGCGATCATTCACATGCCACCCCCAACACATGGTAACAACATACGACCACTACCAGGTACCGTACAGTAGTACACAACAAGCACAATGTTGCCGCGTAGCGTATCTGCACGCCCGTGCCAGCCTAAGTCTTGCGAAACGAGTACCTTTATACCGTCCTACTGCAATAGTGAACTAGGATAATGCGGCTAGTAAAGCATCCGGCCTACACAAGAGAAAGTTTATTATCACAGCCGACGCATGCTACGAGGTAGCACTTTCTGGCAGAAATACATTCTGCCCAACGAAGCCGCTTAACCCCAACTTGTAATGATTTTCCAGGGATTCACATTATTTGACTTTTTGGCGGAGGTCCGCGGCAATGACAGCGGAGTTTCCGTGTACTTCGGTGGATGTTGCCACGGGCTACCGTCGAAATCCGTGCGTTTTCGCGGCAAGTGGCATGGCTTATGGCACTTCCACGGAAAATGCCATGGTTGTGGCCACGGCACGTGCCATAGTTCTGCCCGTGGAAATCTCTGTCGTACCAACCATTTTCAACCGACGGAAGTCCGCGGCAATTGCCATGGCAGTTTCCGCGGAAACTTCCGTCGCATTTTCTACGGCCACCCGCGGTCCCTGCCACGGTAACGCCGCTATCACCGCGGACGTCCGCAAAAGTTCGCGGCAATTTCCACGGCAGTTCTCGAGGACGTCCAACCGCCGCATTTTCCACGGCCATCCGCGGCCGCCCGCGGCCAACGACGCGTGCTACGATACAGGTGCACACCATTTTGTTTTTGAGGTTCCTGGCTTTAGAAGCTTAAGAACTCGAAAAACCCCAAAAACTGATTTGGAGAAAAGTAAAACTGCCGACTAGATAAAAAACCCCATGGCCTAGGTACGCGACGAGAATATTGCAAAAAATAACCTATTTAGTACGATTTTGGGTTAAGGAGCCCCGTCATTCAGAGCTCGCTTCAGGCGAAAAGTGCTGCCTCCATCGTCGCACGGGTCCATTGCCACGGCCATCCTCTGATAGTGATACACACCGTTTGACATTTCTAACCATTTTACCACAGTGATGTTATTAGAGGGCACTTCGACCGGTATTTCGTATGGGTTACGGTTAGCCTTAGGGTTGGGGTTAGTTTCATGGTTTGAAAAACACAATAATGTGAGCCATCCGGACTGATTCTACGATAGCCCCCCCCTCAAACCAGCGATGTTCTTTAACGAACGATTCATGGCTGCTCGACACAAGGACGGATACAACTGAAAACGGGGTATCTACATATATTTTTGTGCGCAAAGGCCAATCGATCGATGACGTCCGCGTGTCGAGGGACACCGTATTTCAGGAGATACGACCGGGAGTTGGTTTTGAAACCGGCGATTTCGTTAAAGAAAAGTTGGGGGGGCTACCGTAGAACGACTCTCCGGTGTCCGCGGACGTGGCCGTGGGTATTGCCGTGGTTGTTTCCGTGGATCTGTCCGTGGATGTCTCGCGGACGCTTCCGTAGTCAAGTCCGTGGGTGTTCCCATCGACGTGTCCGTGGGTGTGTCCATGAGCGTTGCCGTGTGTGCTTCCGAGGACGTTTTCGTCGGGTGACATTGGCTTTGTCGTGGGTAATGCCGTGGACCTTGCCGTGGAGATTACCGTGAAAATTACCACGGCTAGTGCCATGGGTCTCCACGGTGTTCCGTTACTCTCCGCGGCATTCCGTGGAAGCCCGTGGAATGTGTTTGGAGGCCGTGGAGTGTCCGTGGTAGGCAGTGGAGGGTCCTTGGTTGTCCGTGGAACGCCGTGGAATGCCGTGGAGGTCCTTGGACACTGCCGCGGTGCTCCGCCAAAAAGACAAATATTGTACATCTCTCTTATTTTCTTTGCAAATTGATTGTTTTATGCAAGGTTTCCCGTCGAGGCGTGGTTGGCTTGAAATCGCGGGGGTGCCACAATCGGGAAAAGCGGGGGGAACGAAACACATGGTTGAACTACAGCAATTTAGCCACCGCCCAGTTAATTCGGCAGATATCGTCGACCCGCCCAAGAGAGTTTATAGTTTGTCCCACCTGGGCCACGGGTTTGTTAGTCGGATTGGACATTCAGCTGTTCTCAACAGTGAAGCATAAGCTACTTGCATTAAGGATTTTAAATCGTAATTTCGGCTGTGGGGGGAGAAAAATCGAGAAAATAATAACTTGGTTAATGTAGGGTCATGGCCCAGTTTGAGAGGAAAAAAAAGCATAGTAGAATCCCATATAAAAAAATTGAACAATCGACCAGCCAGCCAGGACACCAACACATCGAGGCACACATCATCTTCCACAGGGCATCCCGGACACACCAGACGGCATCCTCAACACCCGAGCACCCTCCAGAAGAGGCTGCCAGGTTTCTGGTGGACGATCTGCGGGATTGCCCATGGCAGACAGGCTGACGCGTCATCAAGAGTGCCCGAAGCGGGGCAAATTTAGCTCTTTGCTACGAACACGTAGCAACCAGCAAGCAATTTTCGAAATCAGAAGGCTCTCCTCACGTTCTTTGGAGACCGACGAGCTGTGACCCACACACAAACGCAACGCGCCACGAGTGCTCCACCCACGCCAACGCCACAGGTGCGGAAGGCTCAACCGGCCCCATCCCTGGCCCGCAGCAAAGCCTGTTTGCAGCCCACCAACAACAGCAGTAGTAGTGCGGCCTTTCGGCGTTTTGAATATTTTGAGCAGTCTGCTCAATAATCAAAAAGCCACACCGTTTCATGAAAACCCGCGAACAGTTTGAAATTCAAAAGCTCGGAGATCGGAAGACAGGAGGACGACACCATGCAAGGCATACCATAGACACGGCGGTGGTGCGCCTTTCTTCACCCTGAAGCAGCTCGTCTCTACCCCTGAGGCAGCCGGTCTCCACTCTTGAAGAAGCCGGTGGTCTCCATCGGTTCGAAGCCTCGAGTTTCCTCCTTTGGAACCCTCCTTGTGTCCCTCTTGCGCGGCCGTTTCCCATGTTACACCATCGGTGTATCGGCCACTTCCGGTCTTGCAAGGAGGACGGCACAGATGCAACCCTCGATCTTCGGCTAGACGATCCAGCCAGATGTTTGTGGCTCGCGAGACGTCGCCGGGATGACCAGCAGTGGTCAGGGAAACACTCGAGAGTTTCATCACTTATTGATGTTGCAAACAAGATCGACAAAATCGGCAACACAGATCTTGCCTTTAAATTTCTACTGCTGCTGTACATCATGACGTGGTAATCGATGACCCGTCCGAGGTGTGCACTTCTAAATCGTTTCATATTGTTTTTAGTCTCTGTCGCGTCTCCCCCTCCTCTGGCATGAAACCCAATCCAACCACATTCTCCACATACATCAAACTTCATTGTCATCAGAGCCTTCAAACCGTTTTGTTTTGTTCCCAGCAGTTTAGCACATCATCAACAGCAGTTGAGCACATTATCAACAGCAGTTGTTGAGCACGTCATCAACGCACGAGAGTGACAGAAAATTGCGCCGCAGTAACCCACACAGCAGCAGCAGCACAGCGGTCGGTAGTCAGCGTCCAGGGTAGGAACCGGTCGCTGGGCTCCCTGCCGTGTGTACTGATACCCTGCCGTGATGTTTGCTGCGGTGTAATTTTTCGTTCTGCAACAATACCTCTTGTTCATACTCCCAGCCTAAACTTCCCAGAATCATGAAAAATATACTACCAGGTACAGCACAGCCGGTAGCATGACCAGAAGATTGTTTGTTATGTGTGGTGAGTACACCCGGCGTCCGTGCTCATTATTCAACCTAGAGACATACAAAGTATATGTGAGACAGGGTAAACAACATAGTCTAATGAAGCAAGTCAAATGCCGGCGTACCGGGCACAACAGCAAAACAAAACGAGCGAGACCATAATATAAGGCAAAATTTGAAACTAAAAATGAAAACGCCAGGGGCCCTGAAGAAGGAGAGATGCAAAAAAGCCAGAACGGCTGCAAGAGAAACAACCTACGTGCTGGTGAAGGGAAACAGCTAACTATTATTGCACGGACGAAACAACAGGAGACAGAGGAAGATACCGGCCTAAGGCCGGCGGGGAGGGAAAACAAGGAAACAAAGAGAGAAAAAAGGCAACGGCTGAAAACCAACAGAGAAAGCAATACAACAAGTAAATGGCATTACTGCCGCGTTCGCGCTTCCCCCTTTGATCTCGATGAATACACACAAAAAATAACATTTCCGCTCACTGTATTGTTTAGGGCTATACCATAGTACTTGAACATGCTCCACAAAATAGTCAAACCGGTAGCTTACCACACCATGTACCATTTCGATTCGGCATTCATCCACAGCTGTATCGATACCCCCCCCCCCCCCCCCCCCTACCTCCAGTTTGCCCTTGTTGCTGTTCTTGGTGTCCACTGCTGTGTGGATTAGATACCTCTTATCCGTCTCGGTCTTATGCCATTTCGCCATTAAGCGGCCCGCCGCGTTGACGACCCCCCGGTACCAGTTTCCACTCCTCTTAGCCGCCCCGGACCATAGCACACTCTTTACTCCCAACAGCAAAGCGGGGTTGTCCGTTGAATGCTTTGACATCGTCTGCTACAGCTTGGGCCCAGGTATTTTCTGGTCGGCTTGGTCCCGGGTTTTACCCACACCAACCATCGTCCCGAACATCAACGGATGAGTCAGCCGCTCAGTTGTCGTCCTTTGTACGGCTCCCGCAAAGAGGAGGTGGCTTTTGCGTGGTCGTCTCCACGCTTTCACATGGTGTTGAGGGTTTTGGCGGTGGACTTATGGTGGTCGGTGCGTTGTCGGCGCTGGGAGCCAAAATCGGTTAGCAGGAGGTTTGAGGGTGCCGTTCATAAGTCAGCGAAGTGCCTCTGGCAGAGATCCCGAGCCACACGCCCGTACTGCAGGGTGTGTATCACCTCGGTCTTAGCAGGCGCACCTTCAGTATGAACGAAGCATATTCCATATCGTGCAGCTCACGCTTGGAACGATCGTAGAATGTCCAGCTTGAAACGATCGCAGCATGTCCACGCGAGTGGGATCCGTCGATAATTTATGGCGTAATGTCGGCGCTTTCGTTGATAAGACGGCGCGCAGGCACAAAAAATGCATCGTCTGCATACATACTTCTGGCCCGCCGTTTCGATAACAAGCGGTGGGGCCGGGAGAACCTTGTTGAGAGTGCGGGGCGGCGTTGTCTCTTTTTTCGTTTCGCACACGGTGAGGCCTGCTGTTTCGAAAACGGTCACAATGACAGTAATCCTTGCAAGGCTTTCCGTTGATTTACACACAACGCCTGCATCGTCAGCGTACAGCATACCACGGACTGGCCTCCGTACATGTGCCAGTGGTTCAACCTCCAACCCGCCCTCCCCGAAGTCCTCCTCGAGGTGCACCAAGTCCTCAAAAAGTCTGGGTCCCCACTGCAACTTAGCGGAACGGAATGTATCGCTGTGCAGCGAAAAATACATTGCGAAGAAGCGGCAACAGTACACATCCTTGCCACAATCCCTGAGTGGCGTCATGCCATTCATAGTGTTCACCGTCATCCATACGCACGAGAGCTCGCAAGCTTTTTCGTGGAACAGGCCAACAACGGAAAATATTTTCTCGGATACGTCATCCGCGTGCTCGATACTTGTGCATGAGAACGTGGCCGTCGACAGGAACGACGCCATGGCGCCATCGTCACAGTTCCACCTCCCGCGCGGCTTTTCTGAGTAGACGCGAAAGCCAACGCATGCCCGTATTTTCCTAAAAAATTCAAATATTTTTAATTATCACGAACGCAATCAAAAGCCAAATTTAATCTGTACCCAGTCGTTGAATAGACCACAAATGGGCTAATCGCTGTCATTGGTCGTTATCCATTCAAAGCAGGAAGCGATCGGTCGATGATGTCACGTATTTGAAAAAAAAAACAAATCTGTGGAATCCATCGTGCAGGCCATGCCAGAGGCCTGCAGAAATGGCGTGCTCGGCGTGGGCGTGGGCGCCCACTGTCTGTGCTTTGTCTGTGTGGAGTGTGCCTATCTCACAGTCATCTTGCTTTCTTAGAGTCCGCGCTTTACCTCCACAGTGCTGTGACAAAACATATTCAATGCGGCCCTTGCTCGCTTCTCCCGAAAAAGCAAAAACTCTCATTCATGTACAACAAAAACAACACAGCACCCCCTTGATGCGGGCTGGGTAGTGTAGGACCGCGCTTTACTGTGGAGGGGCTCGCACGGGTTTCGCGGAACTGCTTGTTTGTGCCGTTGACTGAACCCAGCGCTGTTGCCCCTCTCATCTACGCCGAGCCTGCTGATTGATCAAGATATATATGACAAAAAAATATGCCGTAGTGTTGAGTGTGTTGTTGGAATGCGTATCCGAGAAAATATTTTCCGTTGTTGGCCTGTTCCACGAAAATGCATGCGAGCTCTCGTGCGTATGGATGACGGTGAACACTATGAATGGCATGACGCCACTCAGGGATTGTGGCAAGGATGTGTACTGTCGCCGCTTCTTCGCAATGTATTTTTCGCCGCACAGCGATACATTCCGTTCCGCTAAGTTGCAGTGAGGACCCAGATTTTTTGAGGATTTGGTGCACCTCGAGGAGGACTTCGGGGAGGGCGGGTTGGAGGTTGAACCACTGGCATATGTACGGAGGCCAGTCCGTGATATACGGTACGCTGACGATGCAGGCGTTGTGTGTAAATCAACGGAAAATCCTGTCATTGTGACCGTTTTCGAAACAGCAGGCCTCACCGTGCGCGAAACGAAAAAAGAGACAACGCCGCCCCGCACTCTCAACAAGGTTCTCCCGGCCCCACCGCTTGTTATCGAAACGGCGAGCCAGAGGTATGTATGCAGACGATGCATTTTCTGTGCCTGCGCGCCGTCTTATCAACGAAAGCGCCGACATTACGCCATAAATTATCGACGGATCCCAATCGCGTGGGCATGCTGCGATCGTTTCAAGCTGGACATTCTACGATCGTTCCAAGCGTGAGCTGCACGATATGGAAGATGCTTCGTTCATACTGAAGGTGCGCCTGCTAAGACCGAGGTGATACACACCCTGCAGTACGGGCGTGTGGCTCGGGATCTCTGCCAGAGGCACTTCGCTGACTTATGAACGGCACCCTCAAACCTCCTGCTGACCGATTTTGGCTCCCAGCGCCGACAACGCACCGACCACCATAAGTCGACCGCCAAAACCCTCAACACCATGTGAAAGCGTTGAGACGACCACGCAAAAGCCACCTCCTCTTTGCGGGAGCCGTACAAAGGACGACAACTGAGCGGCTGACTCATCCGTTGATGTTCGGGACGATGGTTGGTGTGGGTAAAACCCGGGACCAGGCCGACCAGAAATAGAACTGGGCCCAAGCTGTAGCAGACGATATCAAAGCATTCAACGGACAACCCCGCTTTGCTGTTGGGAGTAAAGAGTGTGCTATGGTCCGGGGCGGCTAAGAGCAGTGGAAACTGGTACCGGGGGGTCGTCAACGCGGCGGGCCGCTTAATGGCGAAATGGCATAGGACCGAGGCGGATAAGAGCTATCTAATCCACACAGCAGTGGACACCAAGAACAGCAACAAGGGCAAACTGGAGGTAGGGGGGGGGGGGGGGGGGGGGGGTATCGATACAGCTGTAGATGAATGCCGAATCGAAATGGTACATGGTGTGGTAAGCTACCGGTTTGACTATTTTGTGGAGCATGTTCAAGTACTATGGTATAGCCCTAAACAATACAGTGAGCGGAAATGTTATTTTTTGTGTGTATTCATCGAGATCGAAGGGGGAAGCGCGAACGCGGCAGTAATGCCATTTACTTGTTGTATTGCTTTCTCTGTTGGTTTTCAGCCGTTGCCTTTTTTCTCTCTTTGTTTCCTTGTTTTCCCTCCCCGCCGGCCTTAGGCCGGTATCTTCCTCTGTCTCCTGTTGTTTCGTCCGTGCAATAATAGTTAGCTGTTTCCCTTCACCAGCACGTAGGTTGTTTCTCTTGCAGCCGTTCTGGCTTTTTTGCATCTCTCCTTCTTCAGGGCCCCTGGCGTTTTCATTTTTAGTTTCAAATTTTGCCTTATATTATGGTCTCGCTCGTTTTGTTTTGCTGTTGTGCCCGGTACGCCGGCATTTGACTTGCTTCATTAGACTATGTTGTTTACCCTGTCTCACATATACTTTGTATGTCTCTAGGTTGAATAATGAGCACGGACGCCGGGTGTACTCACCACACATAACAAACAATCTTCTGGTCATGCTACCGGCTGTGCTGTACCTGGTAGTATATTTTTCATGATTCTGGGAAGTTTAGGCTGGGAGTATGAACGAGAGGTATTGTTGCAGAACGAAAAATTACACCGCAGCAAACATCACGGCAGGGTATCAGTACATACGGCAGGGAGCCCAGCGACCGGTTCCTATCCTCGACGCTGACTACCGACCGCGTACAGGCTGCTGTGCTGCTGCTGCTGTGTGGGTTACTGCGGCGCAATTTTCTGTCACTCTCGTGCGTTGATGACGTGCTCAACAACTGCTGTTGATAATGTGCTCAACTGCTGTTGATGATGTGCTAAACTGCTGGGAACAAAACAAAACGGTTTGAAGGCTCTGATGACAATGAAGTTTGATGTATGTGGAGAATGTGGTTGGATTGGGTTTCATGCCAGAGGAGGGGGAGACGCGACAGAGACTAAAAACAATATGAAACGATTTAGAAGTGCACACCTCGGACGGGTCATCGATTACCACGTCATGATGTACAGCAGCAGTAGAAATTTAAAGGCAAGATCTGTGTTGCCGATTTTGTCGATCTTGTTTGCAACATCAATAAGTGATGAAACTCTCGAGTGTTTCCCTGACCACTGCTGGTCATCCCGGCGACGTCTCGCGAGCCACAAACATCTGGCTGGATCGTCTAGCCGAAGATCGAGGGTTGCATCTGTGCCGTCCTCCTTGCAAGACCGGAAGTGGCCGATACACCGATGGTGTAACATGGGAAACGGCCGCGCAAGAGGGACACAAGGAGGGTTCCAAAGGAGGAAACTCGAGGCTTCGAACCGATGGAGACCACCGGCTTCTTCAAGAGTGGAGACCGGCTGCCTCAGGGGTAGAGACGAGCTGCTTCAGGGTGAAGAAAGGCGCACCACCGCCGTGTCTATGGTATGCCTTGCATGGTGTCGTCCTCCTGTCTTCCGATCTCCGAGCTTTTGAATTTCAAACTGTTCGCGGGTTTTCATGAAACGGTGTGGCTTTTTGATTATTGAGCAGACTGCTCAAAATATTCAAAAACGCTGAAAGGCCGCAATACTACTACTGCTGTTGTTGTTGGTGGGCTGCAAACAGGCTTTGCTGCGGGCCAGGGATGGGGCCGGTTGAGCCTTCCGCACCTGTGGCGTTGGCGTGGGTGGAGCACTCGTGGCGCGTTGCGTTTGTGTGTGGGCCACAGCTCGTCGGTCTCCAAAGAATGTGAGAAGAGCTTTCTGATTTCGAAAATTGCTCGCTGGCTGCTACGTGTTCGTAGCAAAGAGCTAAATTTGCGCCGCTTCGGGCACTCTTGGTGACGCGTCAGCCTGTCTGTCGTGGGCAATCCCGCAGATCGTCCACCAGGAACCTGGCAGCCTCTTTGGGAGGGTGCTTGGGTGTTGTGGATGCCGTCTGGTGTGTCCGGGATGCCCTGTGGAAGATGATGTGTGCCTCGATGTGTTGGTGTCCTGGCTGGCTGGTCGATTGTTCAATTTTTTTATATGGGATTCTACTATGCTTTTTTTTCCTCTCAAACTGGGCCATGACCCTACATTAACCAAGTTATTATTTTCTCGATTTTTCTCCCCCCACAGCCGAAATTACGATTTAAAATCCTTAATGCAAGTAGCTTATAGATTTCTTCAAAAGTGAAGAACTTCGGAAATATTGGCGCACCGTTACCATGGCAGTCTGAATACACGCGTCAGCCCCAGCACAGAAACACAGTAGTGTGTAGCGCAGATTACTTTACCTTCGCAACGACGTTCAACGTCTTCAGTGTATCGCGACGGGCCTCTTTGGCGGCAACGTTGCCACCGTTTTTATCTAGGACTTTTCTTACCACGCGTGGGATCGCTACTGGGGAACGTTTGCGGTGGGGGATATTCACCATGCTATCCCCGGCGAGATCTTCGCAGACTAAAGTCGGCCAAGCTGTCCTTGACGTTGCCGCCCGGTCGTGTATGACAACCGTCAAGTGAGCAACGACTACCGGCGATGGTTAACGTGCCGTCCGCAGCACGGTTCGTGCAGAACACCAGCATTTTGGCTTTCGCGACATTGAACATGGAATGTCTCCTGCAGGTGTCATGTGAGCGACGTTTGCTAATGACGATGGCTGCGAGCCCAGGTGATCCGGCTGCAAGTTTTGTAGACAAGTGGCACTTGCACGCTTTCACACACCGATTTGAGCAGCATTATCGCGGCGTGAGTCGTCCACGCTTGTATTGTTCATTCGGACATTATCGTTGTATGCGTTGTGGTCTAGTGCAGACGTCGGCAATCGATATCCATCGTGGCAACAACATACAGTATATATGATATGCGTTGGTCGTTTCGGGTTGTGTGAGGAACAGAATAGGAGTGTCGGGAGTCGTGCGAGATTAAGGGGTATTGACATGCAGACAGAGTACAGACAGACGGACAGACAGACAGACAGACAGACAGACAGACAGACAGACAGACAGACAGACAGACAGACAGACAGACAGACAGACAGACAGACAGACAGACAGACAGACAGACAGACCGACCGACAGACAGACAGACAGACAAACAGACAGACAGACAGACAGACAGACAGACAGACAGACAGACAGACAGACAGACAGACAGACAGACAGTGACAGACAGACAGACAGATAGTCAGACAGACAGACGTGCAGATAGACGGGCAACATTGCAAGTTCCAAAACAAGCCCACCAGACACGTATTAGTATTTCAGACATATATATACTGTATCACGTGACACTGGGGACTTCAAGGAGACGTTGTCGCTAACGGTAAATATTCCGAGCAAAAAAAAAAACGGATTTGGCGGTAACTTTATGGAGAGCAGCTGCACACGGGCCGAGTCAATGGTCAATTTGTGGGTAGAAACAAAACCACCGGTGGACCGTGACACGAACACCTTTCCGACATAACCGAGAAGCTACTGGTTGGGTACGGGTAATACACCGAGGTCAACATGACCAAGAATGAGGTGCGACACAGATCCACATCAAACTACATCGGCCTGCCCTGACCGCCTCGGGCTCAAAGCGACTGTGTAGGTCACCATGGGCGCAGACTATTTCAAGCAATGCACCAACGCCTGCAAATGCAGCCACAGCGGCGCGACCGACCGGGCAAGCTGGAACCAGCGAAGCACAACCACAGACAAAAACGAAGCCGAACAACTCAAAGAAGCCAAGCGTACTAGTTTTTGCACCATCTCAAAGCGCATCCACATTTTGCACAACCCGGCTGGTACATGTACCACGGCCATCCTGTGCGTTAATATATATCGACAACAGAGGCTCCTATCGTCCACTTATTATTATTGCCGTATACAACACTCTCTGTTCAGTGTGCACGCCCGGATTGACCGTAGACGGTGGTTAGCCTCTACTGGGACCAGATACATAAATATTCGCTGCCCCGGTGGCAGAGGAACAATGATTTACACCTATAACATCCCTTGGAGAACACAGCGTGAGAATGGTACGCAGAAGGCTGCTCCGGTGCTACTGGGGTTGATTTATGTGGCAAGTCCTGATGGGCTCGCTTGGCGTTCGCTTCACCGCCACCATCGTCGCGGTCCTTCCTTATCACGCGGACGGTCAGCACGCAACGTCTTTGGTATACATTCACCATGCCATCCTCGGCATGATGCTTACAGAACAGGGCCTCAGTGCTGCTTTTTAGGTTATATGTTGGTCACATCGTGCAATCGTCATGAGCGCAGGGTTTGATTGAAACGTTCACCATATCGTATTCAGCGTGTTGCTTGCAGAGCACCGGCCTCTTGCTGCCTTTAAAGTTAAGCTTCGGATGCGTCACGCAGGCATCGTGTGAGCAACGTTTGTCGACCAATTTCACCATACCATATTCAGCATGTTGCTTGCAGACTACTGCCACCTGGTTGCCAGCGACACGAAATGTCGGCTGCTTCGTACAGCCACCATGTGAACAACGTTTGTCGCCGACTTTAGTAATGCCAGCCTCGGCATGGCCCCGGCAGAACGCCTTCACTTTCACTGCCCTTCACATTATAATTCGGCTGTTTGATGCAAGTGCTATACTTTCGACGTGAGTACCGACGTTCACCATGCCTTCCTCAGCATGTTGCATGCAGAACATTGGCGTCCTGACGCCGTCGAAATTGCACCTAGCGTGCTCTACGCAGGACGCTCGTGAACATCGTCCATGAACGTTGACCATGCCGTCTTCGGCATGTCGCTTGCGGAAGACTGCTCCAATCTTGCCCGCGAAGTTGAACCCCGCCGCCGTTCCACAGCTAAATTATGAGCATCCGTGACAAACACGTTAACCATACCCTCCCCGGGTTGCCTCTTACAGAATATCGGCCTCTTGCTGCCAACGACACAGAAGGTTGCGACCGTCGCGCGGGTGCAGTGTAAGCATTTTCTTTTTATTATATTCACCATGCCGTCCTCGGCATGTTTTTTGCAGAAGGCGGGCCTCTCGCTGCCCGCGACGCAGCAGCTAGGAAACGTCTTGCAGCCATCACGTAAGCAACGCTTGACGAGGATGTTCACCATGCCGTTCTCGGCATGTTGTGAACAGTACTCTGGCCTTTTGCGTCCCTCGATACTAAAGCTCGGCACTTTGTTACAGGGGTCGTGCAAGCAACGCTTGCTGACAACGTTCATCATGCCGTCTTCGGCATGCCGCTTGGAGTACCCCGGCGTCTTGCTTCCCTTTCCGTTGAAGCTCGCGGACACCTCACAATGTTGGTGGTGACACCGGGGCATTTTATCTGCGGGCTTCGAAGACAAGGATCTCGGGAGCTGAAGAAGGGGCGCCGATATGTCTGAGATGCTTTACGTTGATTTCCGCGCACCTGTGTGATACAAAAAACGGAAGAAATTGGAAAAAAGGTCTTCGACTTGAAGACATTTACCGCTCGCCAATTATATACCAGGCAACACACCGGCGAAATGCATTCGTGGGTCGTTGTCCTATTTGACGTCATCTGTTTGGGCGATACAGCGACTAAGGGAGAGCGGTACAGAGCGGTACATTAGAATAGGACAACAACTATGTCTGTGGTCAGTATTCAGGGGTGCGCAAGCACGGGTTGCACTGGAGCGGAAAGGCAGGCATGCAACAGAAGGGCACACTGCAACACTTACGGCTGATCGCGGTTGCATACTTGTACCTTGCAGGGTTGCATTCTGGTCGGTATTGGACAAATGGCTTTAGAGACGAACAAGTGTTGTATTCCGGTCAGTATCGGTGGGTTTTAGTGCTGCGTGGGGGGGGGGCAGGCTCTAGAGTAGTAACCAGGGGGGAGGGGGGGGGGTGAATGGACAAAAACTGTATTAGCTAATGGCCAAAGCCAAAAAGAAAATATCCTTTGGTACTGGGACACAGCTATTTTCGGCGAAGAGAAACGTTTGGCCGTCTCCGTCGGCGGTAATATCATGACTGCCATGAGTTCCACGCTTTCCTTCTATGTTAAAGTGGAGGCCTGATTTTATTTAATGTTTCCGGATGAAGGAAAGGTGCCCGGCATTCCGGAAGTCGCCTTGAGAGAGGCACGAGCTAGGAACCATTACCACCAACACAGGTGCGTGTTGATGACCAAGTTCAACCAGGGAAACCCTGCACAGTGGTCGGGCCTGCCCTCTACCGCCTGAATGTACATATGGACACATTGCATTCCTAGCGGTACGTTAACACTATACTACGAATACAAGTGTCGCAAAAAATACGAAACTACCGAGGCTTATCACATGTCGGCGGTGACAGACGTACATTAGGGGACTAGACGTAGCTGCTTTGGCTTAGAAGGCATGAATAACCATGATTACGGGACGGGACTGCAAAGTGCAAGGAGCCTAATCGCTGGCCGGGCTCGGCGGGACGTGAGGAGTGAGTGCACATTATCCCTACGGGGCGGAGCGGAAAAACTAACGGGTCAGATTTTCATGACTAGACGGGACGGTAAGTTATAATCGGACGTTTTGCGGGATGCCGCGGCTCTTCCTGTCATCGTCAACTCATATTCGCGGTACTGTTGGTTTAGGCGGGCTAGGAGACCATAACCAAACTCTGTGTAGCATATCAGGCACCTCGATAGCATACGTAGGCTATCTCAATCACAATACACCACAATTCATAACGTCCGTCGCATCCACCTGCCGGAATGTACCTGACGAGCCCGAGATAGAAACATCCGAACCTCACCGACCATTGTAAGTTTCCGACCACAAGTACGATAACCTAGAGCCAGTGCGATTTGGACCATTGTTCTTTCGTGACCGGCTACTCCACTGGAGCCACCAATCAGCATTTTTAAAGTACCGCCTGCACTTTCAAAAGTTTCAGTTGTACGGCTAGCGCGTGATTCATTTTTCCAGTTGAAACGAGTAGTGCTTCTCATACTTAATTTGCAGACGAAGTATGGAGCTCATCGACTGATGATCATTAGGAGGAAATAGGTGGCTATCTGCTGCAACTCATTGTCGTCGCTCCAGATATATGCCGACCTCAGGCTGAATCATATGAGGAAAACGCGTGCGGGAGCGGGAGGTACCCCCGTTTTGTCCACACCGGGTTGGAATTACTCGCAAGAGTGACGTACCTCGCTCACAAAACAACTTTGGGCGACTTGATTGTCGCGGCAGAGTAATATCCATTCCATTGCGGATTCAACAGCCAATCATTCAACGGCACGAAAGGATACTATTTACGGAGATCTATTGTTAACAGGGGTAAATCCTCATCATGTTGTAAAACATTCACCGGAAATTTCAGTTTCGCAATATCTCGGCCAGAACATCATATTTGTTTATTTCTTATTTTTGGCGCAGTGACCGTAAGGTCTAAGCGAACAATCCAAGCTATCGTTTGCCGTTATCGACGAAGAATTGACAGAGTTATGACCCCATGGGCATTAAATGACCCCTGTTAACAGTGGATCTCCGTAATACCACGAAGGAACAGGGGGCTACTCGCGCGAGTGGCCCCGAGCCAACCGGAAACAGATGATCTAGACGTGACTCTGTTCGTATAGCTTTGGTCCCAGGGATGCCCGACCTCAGTGGTCGGCGTGTTTCCGATAATGCCTTTGTCGTAAGCTCCACGAAAGATTTAGTCTCCGCTTTCACATGCGCTCTATTTGCATTGCTAAAAGTATTGAGAAACGTCCCAATATCACGAGCTATTTATCATCCGTCTTTCGTGAAATCTCTGTTGCTGTGCGATGATATTGCAATTTTTTTGTATCCACCTTTCCCCCCAGCTCCCAATGCCACCGGGAGTATTCCTTATATTTCCCACAGTGTTTGGTTATTAAACGTAATTTTGGTATCTTATGCGTGGAATGATTTTTGTGTGTGTCTGTGGCCCCTCTTCTTCCACATCTGCCCCGACAGGCCGATTATGCTTGCTAAGACCGCCGCAAAATATTTATTCGTTAACTCCTGTGCGGTGGCGACGACTGCCGATGGATGGTTGGCATACTCGAATTTGAACAGTGGAATCGACGTCAAGTCAGTCTCCGACTCCTGCGTTTTGTTCTAGACGTCGCATTCGTGTTCAATCAACTTAACTTTTCTTTCTTGGTGCTGTGTTTGTAAGAGTGTGATTGCCCTCCCACGGGGATTTCGATCGGGCGTGCGGTTCGAACCCAACCCCCCCCCCCCCCTAAACGACCCACGCCCGAACCCGCCACCTATCGTCCCCACGATGATGACCCGCGTCGGTTGGGTTTTGCCGAAAAAGTTCTCACACTGTTTCCTTTGTCGATTGTATCACGTTTGCGAGCAATAATATTTTCGCTATGTTTACTTCGCCGACACATGACCAACGTAGCTCCCTCAACGCATCGCCGTCTTCATCCCACAGAAAGGTGCCGGAGACAGCAGCTTGCTGTGATGCCCTTGTCGTGAAGGGTTTTTTGGGGAACTTGGATAGTGTAATCGAGTTTAAAATCGGCTACGTGTGCCGTGCAAGTTGGACTTTCCTCAGGTGTGTACATGCGGATGCACTGTACGACGCAAGCGTAATTTGTTTATAGAAATAACTGTGTGCGAAAATGTAGTTTCGCCCGTTGCATCCTCCGTGTGTCGTTCGAGAGTTCACCTGGGCTGCACGATCGATGCTCTCGCCTCCACAACAACGCGAACAAGCAACAACCCCTCATCTCCACAGACAGTCAAATAATGTCAGCGACTGAACAATCTCTACCGTCTCTCAACCAGGATATCTCAGTCCACAATATATGCTATCGCCATGAACTGGGACCAATGTTCTATTATTGCTCAGGTAGTAGTGCCCGGGGAACCTAGCAAAGAGTAGGATCTACCATTTGGATATGGGATAAAAAGCGTTTTGCATGCCATTAAAGGCGTACGCGTAGAAGAAAAAGGGGATGGTGATGTTGTTCCATCCGTCGATACCTACCTCTTTAAACCATCCGAAACTGAGATAATATATAATTAAATATGCGTTGCAGGGCAAGTGAGTGGTCAACGTGGAACCTGCTTTTTATGTTAATATCCTGGTAGTAGAGAGACCTGCGGGAAGGTTGCCAGTGCCTTTTGTCATGCCGCGTCATGTCGCGACGCATGCTACGACAGAGGTAGCACTTTTCGTCTGAAATGTTTCCTGAACGACGGGGCTCCTTAAACCAAAATCGTCGGAAATACGTTAATTTTTTCACTTTGATTCTCGTTGCACGCCTAGGCCATGGGTTTTTTCATCCGATAGCAGCTTGTTGTTCTTCAAGATCAGTTTTTGGGAGAGGTCTTGAGCTCCGGAAGTTAGTGTGGAAAACCTCAAGAAAAACGCGGTGCACCTCTATCGTAGCACGTATCTTGCAACTCGGCGTCGACTGCGGCACTGCTGGCACGGCTGAGGACGCGCCGCATTTTTCAGTCGCTGCTGCCGTGGGAGCCCCATTTACGACCGCTGGGACTCGCCCTACCGATGTTGCCTCGGTACCTCCCGCGACGGCACTTTTGTGTGCTGTTCCCGTTAAATGTGGAATCATAGGTGTTGACCCAACAGATAGTCAAAATCGGCAATTGGAAAGGGTACGTGAGATATAACTTACCACACCTGCCTGTGCTTCGTGCTTGTATCGAAACAGGATTTTAAGTCAGTGATCTGCCTAGAGGACCACGCATACATCAAGGCTGCTGCTACATTCCTAGTGCTGGCAAGCATCAAAGCCAGTACAAGCACGATGCGAATGGAGTTCACCCCGTTTGCAGGGGGGTGACGACAGCTATGTAGGGAATTTTCGGATACGATGAGTCGGCATTAAAAATTCGCAACTGGCTTCCCCCGAGCTGACCCAAGGTAACTCACGGGTTTGCAGAACCACCGATTTAGCTAAAGCCAAACACGCAAGACAAGGCTTGTCCCACGGTTTTGTGAGGTGGCGGTATAAACTGTAAATACCTGTTGCCGCTTGCATTCAGCAGTGAGTGGTGGGTCCGCTGCTACAGTACAGCAGTAGTAGTAGTAGATACCTTAGTCCTGAGTTGGTCATGAGAGGCGTGATATATTTGTGGTTTCTCCACCAACGTTTCATTCCTGGCGCAAAACACAGTACCAGGTATACATTTGTGTCGCAAGAGATGGTATCAGCCCCACCGAGGGCGGTCACTCGACAAAATCACACATGAAGATAACACAATCCCTGCCGGCTTGCTGCGGCAACCATGAGATGAACACTTGGACTGACGTGCTGCTAAGTGTCAGCACGCGGCGCGGGTGATTGTTACCGGATTCGTGTTAGCGCTGCCCGCTGCTTCGGCGGCCGCGAAGATTGCCGCTTGACATAACTATTCAGAGCCTCAATCCGATAATTAGGTGGGACGGAGATGGCAGATAACCCACATGCGGTCGGAAGGAAGTTCTGAACACGATGATGGACTCCATTCGGAGAGAAAGAAGATCGCAAACCACCATAAAGTTACCCCTGTTCGCACTTTCGCGTCTTAGTAGATCGAAATACAGGGGAGTAGGGCTGGGGGGGGGAGGGGGGAAGAGGGGAAGGGGGGGGGGGGGGGGGGCGAGACTGAAGTCTGCGTCTGGCCATCATCGTCTTGAAATTTGTGGGCCTTCCAAGGGCCGTCACAAGATAGCGTAAGACCGCCCTGACTTCTTCGCCATGTTGCGTTCTCTCCCCAGTGCCATTGATGATGGACTTGATACCCTCTATGAGCCCAATGCCGTCTTTAGTTAGTTCCGAGGGTCTGCTAGTATGACATTTTTCTCTTTTCCTTTCCTTGTTTCCTCTTGTTGTCTTGTCTTTTCTTGTATTCCTTGTCTTTTCTTTTCTTTTCTTTGCTTTTCCGCTTTTCGCTTTCGTGTATTTTCTTTCCTTATCCTTTTTTTCTCATCTTTGTTTCTTCTTTTCTAATTGACTTGCATCTGTCGTGCGTATGCGCAGTGGTAGGTACAACGTGCAATATATATATATATACGTGATAGTCTTGTTTGGGTGGCAAGCGGTATAGTCGTCATTCCAGGCGCCAGTAGTGAGACGTACGCACCAATATGGACCTTGCGCATCGTAGGACTCCCGATTTCGCTTTTTTTATTTGTTTTTGTTAAGGAATTAGTGGGGTATTTGTCCGTTTGACCACTTGCAAAAGCTTAACCAATAATAGCTCACCAAAACTAAGCCTTATAACACTCTCCCCCCCTGAAACGGCGGGATAGCAGGTCGGCCGGATATACGGCGGACCTCTGTTGTCAATATCCAAGCCGTTTCATTTCCTGGGGATACCAGCGAGAGTATTTTTCAAGTTCGACATGGGAAAAGTCTGGCAGTATCCAAAATCAAATATTCCCGGTTTTGAGAGGTTGGAGGATCTGTTATTCTAGGCTCAGAAAAATCCAAATCCGTTGATTTATGATTTTTTTTTTTTTTTTTTTTTTTCATCCTCCGGCGGATGGGGAAAAATAAAGCTTTAGCTCACCACACTTCCGCGTATTTTCATACGCGTCGTGTGTCGATTTAACTCAGTTGCTTTTGCAGCCCAACGCTAGCTGGCGCACCCTTCGAGTCCCATTGTAGGTATAGCGTAAGCTGTCCCTATCATTGGTCCTCGTTACAACCCCGGCAGCGCAAGCTGCCGTTGTATACGGATGCGTGTGTATGTCGACCCGGCCTGTCCCCTGAGGGTCAGGTTCGGTGGAGATAGCCACCCGGAATGTCATCTTTCCGGGTAGTGTGGGACTTGCGCAAGCTCACCCACTAACAAAACCCCTGGCCATGGGAGATAGCCTTCCGCCGGACTTGGTCCAGTTACGGTCCACCCTACCCATTCGGGCGTTGGTTATGAAAGTTTATTTATTGTGGATGGGTGGGGATCGAACCCACAACCCTAAAACCCATGGTCTGTCGACGACGCCATTCGTTCAGGAACTTGGTTGGGTATTAGACTTATAAGTCCGTTCGACCACTTGCAAAAGGTTAACCAATAGCTTACCTACACTAAGCCTTACAACACTCTCCCCCCCTGAAACGGCGGGGTAGCAGGTCGGCCGGATACACTGGCGGACCTACCTGTAACTATCCAAGCCGTTTCATTCCCTGGGCATGCCGGGGAGAGTATTTTTCAAGTTCGCCATGGGGAAAGCCTGAAAAAGTTTATTATGGAGGATGTGGTGCTTGAACCCACGACCCCAAAAAACCATGGTCTGTCGACGACGCCATTTTTTAGGGTGTTAGTGGGGTATTAGTCCGTTTGACCACTTGCAAAAGATTAACCAATAGCTTACCCAAACTAAGCCTTATAACATTTATTTCTGGTTGGAGGCATGAATTGCGCCAGCTGTGATATATGCGTTCCCCCGTTTAGGTTGTTAGTGCTTTTTCCCTGGGGTATTACTCAGCTCCAGAGTGCCTGGAGCCCGTCCTGGGACCACGGACTTGATTATGCGAGTTAATGTGAGAACAACAATAGTATCCAAAAGTCAAATAATCCCAGTTCTGAGAGGTTGGAAGAGCTGTTATTTCTGGGCTCAGAAATCACCAATTCCGCTGATATCTGGCCCCGATTATTTCTGAAGTTAAAAATAACGATGGTTTATGGTCCCATTGTAGATGGTTCTTATTTTTGGCTTCGGAGATCTCTGTTCGAGAAAGAAATAATCGCTGAAAATGTTTCGCCATAATAGTCGGTCTATCACAATTATAATATCATTTTCAGCGGAAATAATAAAATAAGAAGGATGTCAGGCCTCGGGATGGGCATGTGTACAACATACATGTTGTGTGAAAAACAATTTCATGGTCTGTCTCTCATAAAACGGCGTGGACATTTAGACTTCTATGCGGTAAAGTGGGTGAGATACGTTACTTCCTTCAACGGACTTGGTTTTAACTATATAGACTATAGTGCAGGGTCCAGTTTCTCCGCTAGACTTCTCTTCAATGTTGAACACAATAGGCATGTCAGATCTTCGACTTTTTGCACGTTTTTTTTTTTATCAGAAACGCGTTGGAGTTACATGTCTCCGACCGACTGATTCTACGATAGCCCCCCCTCAATACCAGCGATTTATTCTTGAACGAACGTTTCATGGGTGCTCGACACGAGGAAGGATGCTATGAAAAAAACAGTCTTCAATGATTTTTTTGTTTTCAAAAGGACAGTTGAACGATGACGTCGGGGGTGCAAGGGGCACCGTATTTCAGAAGATACATCCGGGAGCTGGTTTCAAAACCGGCGATTTCGTGAAAAAACAAATGGGGGGTGCTACCGTAGAACGACTTGACCGGTTCGTGCACAATTCGGCTTTTGTTTTTCCGCCCCCGCTTGTTGTGTAGTCTAAAGCCTGAATATATTTGAAAAGACTGAAGGTCCGTCATCGGTCGGTACCAGTTTCGTTTCCTATTTTAGACAGTGAGACAGCCCGGGGCCGTCAACATACGACATGGCCATGTCACCCCTCTTCCACCGGTGATGATGAGGACCAACGCCCGAATGGGTAGGGTGGACCGTAACTGGACCAAGTCCCGCGGAAGGCCATCTCCCATGGCCAGGGGTTTTGTTAGTGGGTAGGCTTGCTCAAGTCCCACACTACCCGGAAAGATGACATTCCGGGTGGCTATCTCCACCGAACCTGACCCTCAGGGGACAGGCCGGGTCGACATACACACGCATCCGTATACAACGGCAGCTTGCGCTGCCGGGGTTGTAACGAAGACCACTGATGATAGGGACAGCTTACGCTATACCTACAATGGGACCCGAAGGGTGCGCCAGCTAGCGTTGGGCTGCGAATCGACACACGACGCGCATGAAGATACGTGGAAGTGTGGTGAGCTAAAGCTTTATTTTTACCCATCCGCCGGAGGATGAAAGAAAAAAAAAAAATGATGAGGGTCAGCATGATACCAACTACCCACCCTTGTGGACTAGATATTGCACGCGGCATTCGCGGGGGAGAGAATCCCGGGGTTTTTAACGTGCACAAGCCTGTATCGCAAAAAAAAAAACGAAGCCCGTAATAATTTGACAAGAACGAACCAGAACGCCTCATAGTAACAGCGGTACTGCTGCCTCCCTCAAGTGCATTGCGCAGCCCAACCCAGACCTAAACACCAATAAAAAAAGACCAGAAATATATACTCCGGAGTATCAGACAAACTGAGAGGGCTGCATCCGCTCGTGTAATACTGCAAGGAACGGGATGAACTACAAATCCTCCCCCTCAACGCTGTACAAGTATACGCAGGCCACAAATGTTTACTCACATGTGTAAAGGCGTTTGGGGAAGGTTGGAAACCATACCGTGAAAACCACGGAACGAGTTCCTTCATAATTGAAGAAGATAAAAATGTTTAGATGTCAATCGGGACTACAGCAAACGAGAAATCCCCGGATGGGTCGATTCCCGCGAAGCGTCAACGTGTTAAAACGGGCAACACAAAAAACGTGTGAGCCGTATGTGGCCACCAGTATCCTCGGGGCACTCAGGGTACCTCGTGGGGCCAGCACTTAGCCCTTGATACATGTACCCCAAATTATAAGATACGCCGCAGCTGCGACATGGACCAAAAAGGAAGTTTTGATCAAAACTCTGCTTTGCAAGCTGCGCCAGTCGTACATCGATCGCGCGTGCTACGAGGTGTGCGTACCGTCGTGAAGGATACAGGTCGGCGACTCCCTGCTATTGCCAGGGTCAACAAGGCTAAAACGTTCAACCTTGTTCTCTGCGCACGGAAAATGTACAACCCGCATTGAGGGAGACAAAATATACGTACCTGGTATACATTACACCACTTTATGTACTCCGCGGCTGAGCACAAATATAATACAGACACCTCTCTCTCATGCGGTTTCAGATTGCGCTATCTCCGAGCCAAGTGTGGGGCCGAACCACCGGGTTTGCCTAGTAGCAACCGCATTCACACGAACAATTGCTTAGTGCAGTTTCCAGACAAGGAAGAAATGGACCCACCTCCGTTCTGGAGACTTGCGTGCATATTCGAAATGAAGTTCAAGCAAACCACCATCGCACGAATACCTGCATGGCACAATGCAGCTTCCCGCCAAAAATGACGCACCTCCATGGTGGACATGCGCGCGCGTATTCATTATGACATGAACATGAACCTTCCAGCAACACAAATAAACATAATATTACGATGAGAGTAGCCACGCCGCATCCTTCGAGCCATGCGACACCCGGGTCCCTGCACACCACCCCCTAGGTCCGCGTAGCCAACAGCAACGAATTTTCTGCATTCGTCACTGCAATTGCTTCATCCCCCTTCCACTGACACCCTCAAAACCACGTGCGGGTGTGTCGGAAATCGATCATTCTATGTCACACCTTTAACCTGCCTCGCTGACGATGCTTCTCTGCGTGCTGCGCTTGCGTGTCAGCGACCAGGTGGCCTGATCGATGATGCCATTTTTCCTATACCAGAGAAAATACAACTAACGTCACCCGCGTTGATCCTAGCGGTCAACGGGCCACAGCCACAGACCTCTTCCGTTCACACAAGAGCCTTATTATATTGTCCTCGAAACTGTACATCACATATGCGCTACACCAGAGGGGTCCGCTGCCGGGGCAGCTAGTAACCGCACACCTATCGTCCCTGAGCCTGAGTCAACTCGCATCACAACTGACAGTGTCGAGCTTTCGACCCCAGCTTCGAACAATGGTATTGTCTCAACATACGAACGCATTGCATCCACCCACCGTCCCCTTCTCGTTCTACCCTGGGACCTGTACGTCAAGATCCAACTACCCAATTCTATCCGCCTGGCACATATAACCAAGTTCCATACTAGCTCGAATAGGTGTGTCGGCTTCTACGCCTCCAGCTTTGGAGTATGATTGCGTTTTTTCTAATCTGTTCCCTGCCCCGGCTGGATCCCGTTGCCCATCCCATCCCGGGCCTTTACGTTAGCTACTCAGTTGGCATCCTTTCCGTGGCTAGGAACGTACGCCTAATGCGCATCAGAGGTCCACCGGCACTCTCGCTGCAACGCCTCTGAGGAGGCGTCGGCTGCGGACGAGTACGTTGCACCACTAATCCTCAGGGAAGGGTAACGTACTCGTGTGCCCGCGCACCCGGCAACGAAACCACCTCTGACAAAGCTACCATGGGTTGCTGCTTCCCCCACATGGAACATCTGTAACTTCATCCGCCAAACACCACCTGGCAGTCGACAAGGGCAAGAACAAATAACAAGACAACAACTCGATAATAGGATCGACCGCGCCTCCACCTGCCACAAGGGCCTCGGTGAACCTGCCCGAACGCTCGAATCAACCCCCCCTTTGCGCAACTGGGCGCCCCTTCGCCCACTAAATCGAACCTCGACGCGCTAGGCGGTCGACCAGTACGCACCTCGTAGCTATACCCGACTGCGAAAGAAGGCCACGTCAACCCATCGTAAACAAAGCATCTGATGGATACGCGGCCGGGTTCTGCGAGTCTTTCCGATGCACGGGTCAAAAACCAAATGGCGCACACAGCGCGAGCACAAAACGAGTCTCCCGTTACACGCCGCATGCAGGGATCAATGTTTCGACAGCAAGCTACATTGTCCAAGACACCGGCCGGTCCACGGTCGCCTGACAACCCACAGCGGCATGCATGCACGCCGCACTATTTGGACCGCTCGCGATGGCAGGGTGAGTGGTGTCGAGCCCGAAACCGGAAAAAATGCCATGTAAAATCTTGAGCGACGACATATGGCTTTCGATGGTCGCCGAGCGCAGTTTCTTGGGGGCAAAGGCGTACCCTGCGTACTCAAACAAATGCCACACGTTGGCCATACCGTCACTGCGGCGCTGACGAACGCCGGCAACGCCAGGACGTACCCAAAAGTCTACCCATGCTCCAAAGTGCCCATATACGTTCGTTCAGTGGAGGCCGCAACGGGGTGTCGCATGATTCCCAGGCCAACACCGAAGTACAGAGAGGCATGCCGAGGTGTAGCTAGGTTCCGAATATGCCTGGGCATGTTGGGACGATCGGCACGCAAGTAACCAAGGACGGACCCGCGATCCCCTCCGTGAGATTTCCTCGGCGACCACGTTGAGAATACCACGCAACATGCGTTGCCTCCAAGTGTCATCCAGACCACACTTCGAGAAGGCCGAACATGCGGCTCAAGACACCGGAACGAGGTTCCAGCCCCCTACGACACCACCGCACCCAATGCACGACGGCGTCGCTGTCTCTTCGCCACAAAGCACAATCTCCCGACGCTGACGGTCGATCTGCACACGAAGACGCCAGTACATAGACCGAGACGACCATGTCCAGACGGTCAAGCACGTTGATTGACAAGTCGTCCACGCCGTGGACAGACTATTCCAGCCGCCAAACTGCCAGTGCTTCTGAGCGGTAAGATCATAGCGCAAGAAAACGCCGGTAACAAGACAGTATCCTCTGGCTTCGGGTTTTGATGCGTCCGAGAACAACGTACGTTGTGCCGGGGGCTCAGGATAATATGGTAAATCGGCGCCGATAACACGCCGGCTCACACGTCAACACTTTGTTCAACAAATTACCGCCAGAATTGCGGAACTCGCGCCTGAGCCCGACACGCCGCCCCGGATTGACCATCCGACCAGCGAAGTCATCACCGGCTGCGATGTGCGGCATTGTAATCGAGGCCAGGAAAGCATGGACGAAGAAAGACCTGGAACGAACAACAATCGAAATGTGCATGGGGAAACCCGCGAGCTGCGGCACCCGCTTCGCTGAAGCACATGCGCGAGACAAGGGCCACTCCGCGAGAGGCGATCGCAGCATTACCGATATGGCGGCGGCATCACATTAAGGGCCTCGGTGCCCACTATCTAGCCGAACACCTCGTGGCGCTTGTCCCAATTAGCGATTATTCTCGCCGACGAAAGGGAAGGGTCGGACCCGCCACGTCCGCCCAACACATCAACGTGGTCCGACGCCAGCCACTGCATAGCCCAAATTAAACGACGGCCGTCCGGCCTACAATGCTCCTCGACAAGAATGCCGTAATCTACATTGAGCCGCACGAACCAATACCGGCTCGACGTAGCCTCCGCTATCAGAAACCGGGTCGACAACCACGAGGGAGAGAACTCACCGAACCCCCCCGCCGAGGGGTGAGCTGCACGCGATCGAAGGCGGCCACCCCTTGAGGAAAACAGCCGTGTCTTGAACCGTTGAGTGAGTGTGGGCATGTTCCAGCGCTGACGCCATCAACCCCCAGAACCGGGGGTTATAACACCACCGGAATTGCAAGAAAAACCCCCCAACCACGTAATCGCCTATCGTATACCCAAACACCGGCACCGCGCCTGCCGGGTCAACCAAGCCTTGGCGAAGGTCGTTTTTCATGTCAACGCGGCAAAGGACAATTCTAGCTGTCGGACCGTGCTTCTGCCGCAAAAACAAACACCCGTAACAACGCATGACTAAGCGCATTGCCGAATTCACAGGGGGGGGCTGACGTAAAATATGTATCGTCGTTAACGCTAGACTGCCCGTCCGCGTACGGAACGTCAGATCGCGAGTAATGCGAAACGTAGGGTTAAGAGCAACAGCCGAAGGCGAAACACATGTACCCCGACTACCGGATGCTGAACGTTGTTCAACCACCAAGGCCAAACCAGTGAAAACGTCAGCGCATATCGTCTGCTGGTCAACAACGGCATGGGGAGCGACGCTCGAGTGGTTACCGTATACGAATTCAGCGGTATTATTCCCCAGCGTATGCGAGCTCAGCCGTCAAAGGCCCCTTCCCCGCACAACACACACCGGGGAGTCCGGTACCAAAACCCAAAACAACGGACCCACACAGATCAATTTCTTGAAAAAACCAAAGCAATGACGCACGACGGGAGATTGAGCATGTGCGGCGAGAGGAGCGGATCCGACCGCCGGCGCTATCAAGTCAGTGCCGCCGTGGCAACACGCAGAAGAGATTGTCCTATGCTGGCCACCTGATTGACATTCGTTGAACATGTTATCCTGCGCGGCACGTCACGCCTCAACAGCCGCATCCAACCGGGCTCGCGCGCGCTTGCCGTCCGCCGCGTCGTGGTCGCACACTGAGCCTGAACTGGAACATCGCACACCCTCACTAAGGCTACCTGTTTCCCTGCACGCGACCGATGAGCCAGTTCCTCTGCCAGACAAACACGCGCGCGCTCCCAAATGTTACCTCTATCCCCGAAAAAAACGGATCCCGGAGCAAGTGTTACACGCTCGCGCCCAACAGGGCCTTCGGCAACGAGGCCTCCAACGCACGCCCCAGTGACCTGCCGCGCGGCCGATTTTCCCGGCGCTACGCTATTCTCGACCGTCGATGTAGCCGCCCCACCAGCAGCCAACCCCGTAGCTGCACCCAGAGGTTGGTCCCACTTCACAGCCGCCACTCTCGAACGTCGACGCAGGCACCCTCCAAACAGCCAGCGCCGCAGCTGCGCAGGCAAAGGTTGGCCCCACCTCGCGGCAGGGTCCGTGTAATGGTTCAGAACCAGTGCCTCCTTCCCCTTTCAACCCCAATATTCTCTCCATGGAGATGCCCACACGCAACGTAAAAGCCCGCAACCCTCCGCCCGCCGTCCCCGTGGAAATGCCCGCACGCAACGTCAGAGACCGCGGCCCTCCACCGGCGGCCTCCGAGCTGCCACCGTCGCGAGAGCGTTAGTTAGCAACGCTCGATGAAAAGTCGACGAGCAGTGGGGGTGCTGAACCCTGTGCGCGATAAAAAATTAAGGCAAGATCCGGGGGGGAGAATGGACGACACCTGTGACCACGGCTTGTCCAGAAGCTGGAAAGTAGAAGCGTGCGAAACAATTTTTTGTTGCACATAAAGATTGGAATATTACATCTCACG
The DNA here is from genome assembly GCA_012845835.1 of Undaria pinnatifida. Lineage (NCBI taxonomy): Eukaryota > Phaeophyceae > Laminariales > Alariaceae > Undaria > Undaria pinnatifida. Next base: position 7,190,548 of record JABAKD010000023.1, on the reverse strand, counting down.
GATAACTGCTAGGTCCATGTATAATGATACACCACGAAGTCATAAAACTTTGTATACCACACTTTTAATAAATACCTGCCGTGGTAGTACTCGTATTATCTTATGCGATACCAGAAACCACTACGCGTAAAGATAGCATCAAGGTATAGACAACATGTTGAGGCATTAGTAGGGTATTAGTCCGTTTGACCACTTGCAGGAGGTTAGCCGATAGCTTACCCAAACTAAGCGTCATAACACCCCCCCCCCCCCCTGAAACGATGGGATATCAGGCCGACCGGATATACGGGCGGACCTGTCAATATCCAAGCGGTTTTATTTCCTGGGGATACCGGGGAGAGTGTTTTTCAAGTTCGACATGTGGGGAAAGTCTGAAGAAGTTTATTATGGTGGATGTGGGATTTGAACCCACGACCCCAAAAAAACCATGGTCTGTCGACGACGCCATTTGTTGAGGTATTTGTAGGGTATTCCGTCAGACCACCTGGAAAAGGTTAACATATAGCTTACCCAAGCTAAGCCTCATAACAACATCATGTAATAACAGTTTTCCTCCCTTCCACTTCATATTGTATCTTTGAAATATTGGGCATCTGCATGTAACGCGCAGGTAGAGTATTTGCTACAAGGTGTCATCCCCCATCGTTCCCCGCCACCATCGCCACCCCCCCCCCCTGCTGACACACGCGCACACAATCTCCCCCCCCCCACCGCCTCTCCCGCCGCCCCACCGAAAATCGCATCTACTAGATAGAGTAATTACCACTTCCACCAGACAGGTGATGTCGCCTCATTACCTTTCCAACAATCCATACCGTACGTTGCTCCAACCCCCCCCCCCCCCCCCTCCCCCCCGCCTCCCCCCCTTCCCAACACACCCGCCACTCTCCTCACCGGTTGTACAATTCACACGGCATACATGATAAACTGATGCGTTCCTCCCACAAGCGTCAGATTTTTCCCTTTCAAGGGTTTACTTACAACTGCGGCACATATTGAGTTCCCCCCCCCCCCTGTACTATCCCGCCCCCCCCCGCCCGCGGCCCCCACGCCTTAAAACTTATCCGCTCTCCCCTCACCGGTTGTACAATGTACAGCATATACTTGATAAACTGATGATGCCTTCCTTCCACAGCTGTCAGATTTTGTCCCCCTCAGAATCGGGTTTTATAGTTTCCGCGCACAGATTGATTTACATCACCCTGCTGACCATGGTACAAGCTACATTGTAGCTCCGAGGGGAATCGCCGACCTAAATCCTCAATCAGGACACACACCCAGTAATGCGCGCGATCGGAGTATCACACACACAGCTTGCAAAGATGAGTTTTGACGAAATCTTCGATCTCACAGAGAAAAAGAGCGTATTTTTCTTTTTATAGTATAGACTATATTATTATTATTATTATTATTATTATTATTATTATTATTATTATTATTATTATTATTATTATTATTATTATTATTATTATTATTATTATTATTATTATTATTATTATTATTATTATTATTATTATTATTATTATTATTATTATTATTATTATTATTATTATTATTATTATTATTATTATTATTATTATTATTATTATTATTATTATTATTATTATTATTATTATTATTATTATTATTATTATTATTATTATTATTATTATTATTATTATTATTATTATTATTATTATTATTATTATTATTATTATTATTATTATTATTATTATTATTATTATTATTATTATTATTATTATTATTATTATTATTATTATTATTATTATTATTATTATTATTATTATTATTATTATTATTATTATTATTATTATTATTATTTTTATTATTATTATTATTTCATTTGCCATCTGACAATGTAGCGTGAGTGTCAAAAACCATAAACATGATGAAAGAACACAAAATCCAGATGAAAGCGTGGAACGATGTTTCCAACAACCAAAAACCACGAAAATACTAGATGTACCTCCCTGTTTTCATGGCCCTGCCCCCTCCAGCCGCAAGGGCCAAGTCCTCCCCCCCATACACTTCCGAAGAAGCATCGAACAACAACCCGCTATCCATATAAATGGCTAGTTTGTAACTGCTGCGTGTATATTTCAACGCGCAGAAGGCTGTGCGGTATTGCTGCTTAATGCTATCGGCCGTGGCAAGGAAAGAGTCCCCGCCGTCTCGCTCTCTCTGTGGCCCTACCCTCTTAACCCCTCCCCCAAACACACTACTGCTCCCACCCCTATCCTTGCCACTTCCGACCGCAAGGGCCAAGTCCTCCCCCCAATACACTGCTGCCGAAGAGGCATCGAATGACGACCCGCTATCCATATAAATGGCTGATTTGTAACTGCTGCGTGTATGTTTCAACGCGCACAAGGCTGTGCGGTGTTGCTGGCTGATGCTGTCGGTCGTGGCAGGGACAGAATTCCCGCCGTCTCGCTCTCTGTGTGACCCTGCCTTCTTAACCCCCTCCCCAAAAACACTGCCTCTCCCACCCTTGAGCTGGCCACTTCCAACCGCAAGGGCCAAGTCCCCCCCCCCATACACTTTCAAAGAAGCATCGAACGACAACCCGCTATCCATATAAATGGCTAGTTTGTAACTGCTGCGTGTATATTTCAACGCGCAGAAGGCCGTGCGGTATTGCTGCTCAATGCTATCGGCCGTGGCAAGGAAAGAGTCCCCGCCGTCTCGCTCTCTCTGTGGCCCTACCCTCTTAACCCCTCCCCCTAAAACACTACTGCTCTCACCCCTACCCCTGCCACTTCCAACCTCAAGGGCCAAGTCCTCCCCTCCATACACTGCCGAAGAGGCATCGAATGACGACCCGCTATCCATATAAATGGCTGATTTGTAACTGCTGCGTGTATGTTTCAACGCGCAGAAGGCTGTGCGGTGTTGCTGGCTGATGCTGTCGGTCGTGGCAGGGACAGAATTCCCGCCGTCTCGCTCTCTGTGTGACCCTGCCCTCTTAACCCCCTCCCCAAAAACACTGCCTAATCTCCCACCCTTACGCTTGCCACTTCCGACCGCAAGGGCCAAGTCCTCCCCCCCATACACTTCCGAAGAAGCATCGAACGACAACCCGCTATCCATATAAATGGCTGATTTGTAACTGCTGCGTGTATATTTCAACGCGCAGAAGGCCGTGCGGTATTGCTGCTCAATGCTATCGGCGGTGGCAAGGAAAGAGTCCCCGCCTTCTCGCTCTCTCTGTGGCTCTGCCATTAGTACCCCCCCCCCTCTCATCGACCTTCCGGTTCTACCGTGCACAAAACCTCCTCTTGCGACACGGGTCGCCCCTCTTGTTGTGATCCACGATGTGACCACGTTAGACAACATTATTATTATTATTATTATTATTATTATTATTATTATTATTATTATTATTATTATTATTATTATTATTATTATTATTATTATTATTATTATTATTATTATATTATTATTATTATTATTATTATTATTATTATTATTATTATTATTATTATTATTATTATTATTATTATTATTATTATTATTATTATTATTATTATTATTATTATTATTATTATTATTATTATTATTATTATTATTATTATTATTATTATTATTATTATTATTATTATTATTATTATTATTATTATTATTATTATTATTATTATTATTATTATTATTATTATTATTATTATTATTATTATTATTATTATTTATTATTATTATTATTATTATTATTATTATTATTATTATTATTATTATTATTATTATTATTATTATTATTATTATTATTATTATTATTATTATTATTATTATTATTATTATTATTATTATTATTATTATTATTATTATTATTATTATTATTATTATTATTATTATTATTATTATTATTATTATTATTATTATTATTATTATTATTATTATTATTATTATTATTATTATTATTATTATTATTATTATTATTATTATTATTATTATTATTATTATTATTATTATTATTATTATTATTATTATTATTATTTACGGGGGACCATAGTAAATAGGACCTACGGTACACACAAAACCCAATATATTTCCGTATTTTGACTAACACTATTTGGTCCTATTTACTATGGTCCCCCGTAATAATAGACTATGTTGTTTGTGAAATAAATCTACGACATGGTTGCTAAGTATTATAAGGCTTAGTTTGGGTAAGCTATTGCTTAACCTTTAGCAAATGGTCAAACGGACTAATACCCCACTAAATACCTCAACAAATGGCGTCGTCGACAGACCATGGGTTTTTGGGTCGTGGGTTCGATCCCCACCATCCACAATAATAAACTTTTCAGATTTTCCCCATTGCCATGTCGAACTTGAAATATACTCTCCCTGGTATCCCCAGGAAATGATGGCTTGGATATTGACAGAGGTGCGCCGTATATCCGGCCGACCTGCTATCCCGCCGTTTCAGGGGGACGAGTGTTATGAGGCTTAGTTTGGGTAAGCTATTGGTTAACCTTTTGCAAGTGGTCGAACGGACTAATACCCCCACTAAATACCTCAACATAATGCAGATTATTTAAAAATGGCCGTCGTTTTCGTTTTTTCTCGACTAAGTCGTTCGTAACGAAGCCATTATTTATTTTTACCGAAGATTTCGGTTTTTCTCGAAATAGTGTCGGGAAAACCTAGAAACTTCGATCCCGAAAAACTGGCCTACGAGTTTTTCAGTTGTTCTAGGGAAAAAAGAAAAAAAAACTGGTACGTGGAAGGGTGTAAAGGATTTGGCAGCTGCACCGCTGGAGCTGTGCCACCACTCGCGAGTGCACGAGACTGCGCTGGGTCGATCCAGAGGTCATTGGATGGTCAGGGCTCAGCGCAGATGAAGGCGCGGTGAGCTTCTGAGCTCTTGTCGTCGAGTTGACAAAGTGACCGTACCGAGGCGGCTGATCGAACGAGCTCGCTGACGACGGCAATAATAATAGCTGAGACTTTCGTCACGTTGGTCTCAAATAACCGTCAGTTAGCAGTAGTATGAATACACTCCTCCTCAAATGACAAATGATAACGTGATTAGTCTACTGGTTTAAAACTGTTGTGCAGCAGTGCCGCATGGCAGGTTGGCACACAAAGGTCCCAGTGTCGTCTTTCTTTCATCGTACGTGTAGTATGAAAACACTCCTCCTCAAATGACAAATGATAACGTGATTAGTCTCCTGGTTTAAAACTGTTGTGCAGCAGTGCCGCAAGGCAGGTTGGCACACAAAAGTCCCAGTGTCGTCTTTCTATCATTGTACGTTGTAATGTTATTCTGTCGTACACTTCATGAGCTGTGGGATCGACCAGAACGGTTTTTTGACCAAAACTCAGCTTTGCAAACCGCGCGGGACGCTTCGTACCGTGCCATGTTGTAAAAAATGAAAATGCACTCCTTCCAGCTGTGAGATCGAAGATTTTAACAACGAAACTCATCTTTGCAGGATGTGTGTGATACTCCGATCGCGCCTACTACAGTACTGCGTGTGTGTCTTCATTAAGGATAGTCTATAGGTCGGCGACTCCTCTCAGAACTGCAATAGTGTAGCTTGTACCGGGGTCAACAGGATGATTTCCATCGATCTCCGCGCGGAAACTATACGACCTGTTTTCGAGGGGGACAAAATCTGAGCTGTGAAATGCACCAGTATAGACTAATAAATTGACTAATATTTATCAAAATATAATCACACTCCAGCTGTGACATCAAATATTTGGTCGAAACTCATCTTTGCAAGCTGTGTGTGATACTCCGATCGCACGTATCACGGGTTGTGCGTCCGATATTTAGGTCGGCGACTACCCTTGCAACTACAGTAGTGTAGCTATCAGGGTCAACAGGGGTCAACAGGGTTGTGTTAGACTAGTCAGTCTGTGCGCGGGAACTATAAAACCCGTCTGAGGGGAACAAAATCTGACAGCTACATGTGAATATCATATAACCGGTGAGGGTGGGGGGCGGGTATAGGGGGGATAGGCTGCACAACTAATACGGGCTCACTGCTTGCGTCATAGTGCTAGCACTAGTATGTGATGGTAGGGCGGCGGGATGGGGTAATACTTCAACCTTGAAGAGCATATAAATGATGCTATTATTATGAAAATGAAAATGCACTCCATGGACTAGCTGTGAGATCGAAGATTTTGTCGAAACTCATCTTTGCCGGCAGTGTGTGATACTCCGATCGCGCGTATTACGGGTTGTACGTCCTCATTGAGCTAGAGTCTAGGTCTTACTATAGAAATTATAATACAGTCCAGCTGTGAGATCGAATATTTTGTCGAAACTCCTCTTTGCAAGCAGCGTGTGATACTCCCATCGCGCGTATTACGGGTTGTGTGTCCTCATTGAGGTCTTTTTTTTTTTTTTTTTTTTTTTCGCACACTTCTACTTTCCAGCTTCTAGACAAGCCGTGGTCACAGGTGTCGTCCCTTCTTCCCCCCGGTTCTTGCCTTCACTTTTTATCGCGCATAGGGTTCAGCAGTCCCATTGCTCGTCGATTTGTCATCGAGTGCTGCTAACTCACGCTCTCGCGCTTTCCGCAAGTCAATCTGTGCACAAGAAAAAGTCCCAACGAATCTATATGAGTATGCACTCGGCGGGGCTCGAACTCACGCAACTGACCTATACCAGGCTCGAGGTTAACCTGATACGCCACCGGGGCGACCGGCATAGGTAAGGGCTGTGCGACGCAACCGCTCCCGCGAATGCGTGCGAAAGCATCTGATCCTCCGCGGGTTATTGACGCGATAGGCTTTAACGCGCCAGCAGTTTCACAAGCAAGCACTAAAAACGTGGGGTAGATCTTCTGCTGTACAAAGCTAGTTTTGTTGTGCCGTGTACTGACCGCTTGCCGTTGGTTGTCATATAATATTTTTTAACAGTTACTGCTGTGCAACAGAAACACATCGTACTCGTATACACAACAATGATATGATACAGCACACGATTAGATGAGGATTAGACTGGAACCCTTGTGTGCCAACCTGCAATGCGGTACTGCTGCTGCAATGCTATACTACTGGTCATCTCATGACGTTCATTTGGTGTGTTTTCAAGAAGAGTATTCCAGGAAAAGTTCAAATATCAATACCAACCCCTACGCCCTTCCAAAACATATTCGAAACCGAAACGAAACCCCGACAATCCTTGGCGACTACCAGTAGCAGCAACAAGGGGGACAAGGGACAGAGGAGGAGGAGGATACCCCTCAACGCCCTACACCATCCTAACGCAATACCACACGTGCCCCGGAGCTACAGCCGGTTTGAAGATATATCTTCTTTATCCTGGCAGGCATAGACGACCCTTCGACAGCCTGGTTGCATCGACTGAGGACTGGTCTTCGCTGCGTCAATATTTTTTCTCGTGAGTTTCGCTTGATAGACTGGTCCTTCTTGCCGGCGGCAAATATGTCAGGAGACGGCACTTTGTTGACCTCTTGGCAGACGGCAGTTTTGCAATTTTCCCCATACTTACCTTTCGACTGACGCCAAACTACTAGATTTTAGCTAAAATTGCTTGGCTTTACACCCTTTGACGGCTGGAGGTTTTACCCGTCGACTGACCGCCTCCTGACGTCTTTGGTCTGAAGTGCACCCACACTTCGAGCACACACTCTGTTCGAACTCGGAATTACCGCTTGAAAACACTGCTTCTGTAGTTTTCTGTGAAATGTAGTTTCTTCGTGTTTCATCTTACCCTGACGAGCCGGGTTGACGGTGGCGACGAGATGGACCGGAGACAATTATCAGCACTGCCTTATTCCGTAGTTGACATGTTGTTCCATCCTCTGCCTTGCCGTCGCCCAAAGTCTCTCCCGTTGCGACCACATGCCTTGATGTCTGGTACGTTTCCGTCCCGTCGCAAACTCCTCGTCCCCATGTGATGTCGTCCCGTCTCGCGCGGAAGGTCGGCACTACTGCTGCTTCTGCTTTTACTCCCGTTCCACCAACCAAACCTGCTGTGTCCCGCCCTAGGTGGAGGTTCCAACATACCGCGGTACCAGTTTACAAGTACAGTAGTCCACCAGGAGTGAATTTTTACTTTTGTAATAACATGTTTTTGCCAGTTGCTGCCAAAGGCAACACAATATCAAACCGGGCACTGAAGTCCGTCTCACGCACTGCGTGCATAGACTAGTCTCTATACTTTTATATTTTTTATTTTTTGGAAGCTATCACTAGTTCTTGCAACTGTTTGGCTTACTCTGTTTCACAATCAGTGACCACAGAATGTGCATCTCTCTAGCATGAAGAATCGGCACTTTGGGTGTAGGGTATAAAGAACGGTTTAACGTCAAGACAACAGACACGCAGGATGTTTGTATTTTTGGACCTACATAAAAATATCGGTCTGATACGTACGTGCGTACTCTGACTGACTTCACTTGTGGGCGTATGGTTTACATTAAACTGATCTTTCCGCTCATGGTCTATACATCCAGCGCAGTCAGTGCCAATGCCGATGCCTCCTAGATATTAACCGGTCGCCCCGGTGGCGTATCAGGTTATCCTCGAGCCTGGTATAGGTCAGTTTCGTCAGTTCGAGCCCCGCCGAGTGCATACTCGTATAAATTCGTTGGGACTTTTTCCTGTGGACAAATTGACTTGCGGAAAGCGCGAGAGCGTGAGTTAGCAACATTCGATGATCAATCGACGAGCAGTGGGATTGCTGAACCCTATGCGCGATAAAAATTGAAGGCAAGAACCGGGGAGGAGAAGGGATGACACCTGTGACCACGGCTTGTCCAGAAGCTGGAAAGTGAAAGTGTGCAAAAAAATAAATAAATAAATAAATAAATAAATAAAAAAAGATATTAGAGAGCTCCGTGGTCACACACTTCAGCAGGGGTGCGAGACGGAGAAATTGCACCCATACTTGATGTTGTTGTTGTTGTTGTTGTTCTCATAATAAATAGCATAATTGAGTCTCTGTAAAAGTCAAGGCCCCGCCAGTCTGGATTTGAAGAAAACCTCAGGGAAAAAATATGTATAGACCCAATGTGCATCAAATGATATCATGCCAGGTAGTGTACCTGGTATATTATTATAAAAAATGAAAATACACTCCAGCTGTGAGATCGAAGATTTCGTCGAAACTCATCTTTGCAAGCTGTGTGTGATACTCCGATCGCGCGCATTACGAGTTGTGCGTCCTCATTAAGGATATAGGTCGGCGACTCCCCTTACAACTACAGTGTAGCTATCAGGGTCAACAGGGTGATTTTAGTCAGTCTGTGCGCGGAAACTATAAAACCCGTTTCTGAGGGGGACGAAATCTGACAGCTGTGAAGGGAAATCGTACCTGCAGCAATTTGTCCCCCTCAATGCGGGTTATACAGTATCCGTGCGCAAAACGAGGCTGAACCTATTAATCCTGTTGACCCTGACTTTAGCAGGGGAGTCACCGACCTGTTGTATCCTTCAAGCCGGTCGCCCCGGTGGCGTATCAGGTTATCCTTGAGCCTTGTATAGGTCAGTTTCATGAGTTCGAGCCCCGCCGAGTGCATACTCGTATAAGTTCGTTGAGATTTTTTCTTGTGACTTGCGGAAAGCTCGAGAGCGTGAGGTAGCAACACTCGATGAACAATCGACGAGCAGTGGGATTGCTGAACCCTATGCGCGATAAAAATTGAAGGCAAGAACCGGGGGGAAGAAGAGACGACACCTCTGACCACGGGTTGTCCAGAAGCTTGAAAGTAAAAGTGTGAGAAGAAGAAAAAAATCCTTTACGTGACGAGGGTATACACACCCCCATACACGTGCGATCGAAGAGGTAAGTATCACATTCAGCTTGCAAAGTTAAGTTTAGATGAAATAAAAATAAAATCACGCTCAAGATCTGTAGGGTTTGTGGATGCCGGGTAAGGGTATGGGGGTCTTACAGAACTTCCAGAAGTTTCGGTTACCGGTATGGAAGCGTTACAGAACGTCCAGAAGTTCCGGGTATTGTGGCACATGCAGACAGAACTCACAGAAGTTCCGGGCGGGTACAAAACATGATGTACCCGTACCCGGGGTAATGTGGAACGGGTCTTACAGAACTCACAAGAGTTCCGGGTACGGGTATGGGGGTCTTATAAAACTTCCAGAACTTCCGGGTACGGGTATGAAAGTCTTACAAAACATCCAGAACTTCCGGGTATTGTGGCACGGGCGTACATAACTTCCAGAAGGTCCGGGCAGGTATAAACATGCTGTACCCGTACCCCGGGTCTTTGTGGCACCGGCGCACAGAACTTCCAGAAGTTCCGGGTACGGGTATGAGTGTCCTGCAGAAGTTACAGAAGTTTTCTGTAGGGTAGTACCCGGGGTATATACCCTGGGTATATTCCCTACAGACAGAACGAAAAAAGGAAGTTCGGGTACGGGTATGAATTTCGTACAGAACTCGCAGCCGTTCCGGGTAGGGGTAATTCCCGGGTAAATACCCGCCTCAAAAGGGGCGACAAAAGCAATACCTTGGCTGTGCAAAAAAGACACAATTGTCAACGCATTTCCAATTACTTCGATTGGCATACTGCATACATTGATGCAATCATAAGAAATAACACATATCAATTATATCCCCCCCCCCCCCCTTCCAACGCCCCCTCTTTTCCGACCACCTACACGATCGCCTAGACCTAGCACCACGCGCATAACAAGCTGCTACATATCATTGATCTCACAGCCGAAGTGTATTTGAATATTATTTGTGACCTAAACATCCTAAAAATCCCCCCCCCCCCCCTCTTGCTCTCCCTTACTCAAACGCCCCACCAAATATCGAAATCCGCCACATTAATGAACACTTCACGCACAAGATATCACCTCATTATCTTTTGAGAGCCACCCATGCCGCTGTGTTCCCCCCCCCCCCCCCCCCCTTCCCCCCCCCCCCCCCCCCCCCCCCCGCTCCAACGCCCCCTCTTTCCCGACCACCTGCACGATCGCCTAGACCTTGCACCACGCGTATAACAAGCTGATACATATCTTTGATCTCACAGCCGAAGTGTATTTGAATACTATTTGTAACCTAAACCTCCTGAAAATCCCCCCCCCCCCTCCCCCCCCCCCTCTTGCTCTCCCTTACTCAAACGCCCCACCAAATATCGAAATCCACCACATTAATAAACACTTCACGCACAGGATATCACCTCATTATCTTTCAAGAGCCATCCATGCCGCTGTGTCCCCCCCCCCCCCCCGCCTCGAACGCCCCCTTCTTCCCCATCACCCGCACCTTCGCCTAGACCTAGCACCACACGTAAAACAAACCCCTCACCTAAAGCCGTCCCCCCCCCCCCCCGCCCCCACCTCCCACCCTCCCCCCCCAACCCATCCCAACCCCACCCCCTCGAACACTCCACCTTCTCTTTACTCACTGATTGTACGAATTACCCCAGGATATACATGATAAACTGATGTATTATTTCCATATAATACTGATGTATTTCCAAAAATATAATACTGATGTATTATTTCCAAAAATGTCACATTTATCCCCTCAAAATAATGTATAGTTTCCAGGCACATATTGAGCTGCCCCCCCCCCCCCCCCCCCCCCCCTCCCGCCCCCAATAATATACTGGTGCCAAAACCGTCAGATTTATCCCCTCGAAAGGATTTATAGCTTACATGCACAAATTGCCCCTTTCCCCCCCCCCCCCGCCCCCCTCCAAACCCGCTCGCTTTTGATCAAAACCAGGCCCCCCTTTCCCTTCACAGCTGTCAGATTTTGTCCCCCTCAGAAACGGGTTTTATAGTTTCCGCGCACAGACTGACTAAAATCATCCTGTTGACCCTGATAGCTACACTGTAGTTGTAAGGGGAGTCGCCGACCTATATCCTTAATGAGGACACACAACTCGTAATGCGCGCGATCGGAGTATCACACACACCTTGCAAAGATGAGTTTCGACAAAATCTTCGATCTCACAGCTGGAGTGTATTTTAATTTTTATAATACATATACGTATCACTACTGTAGCCCGTTTTTGTTGTTCGTGCTTTCGTTCACCAACCCCGTTTGTGTTGGTGCTGTGTTCCACAAATTTCATAGTAAGAATATTTCCAACTTCCCGAGCAACGATTTCCTCCGTTGTTACAGGTTTTGCCGTACTGTTGCTCAAGAACAAAACTTTGTAAAATAACTAGTATTGCTGCATCGTTGCTGTTCTCACATTGACTCGCGTAGTCAAGTCCGTTGTCACAGGACAGGCTCCAGTCACTCTGGAGCTGAGGAATACCCCAGGGAGAAAGCACTAACAAACCAAAGGTGGTACACGAATACCGTAAACTACACAAGATAACACACCCACATAAGATACCACACCCCCCACAGAATACGACACCCCGGTGATAATTTTGGGCGCATTTTTGCAACCATCGAGTTATCACCGGGGCTACACAAGATACCACACCCCGGTGATAAATTTAGTTACGCCGCATACATTCACAGGGTCCCTTTTTACCACCGGGGTCATAGAACATCTGCCCCGTGGGCACACAACACCACACCCTGTGTGCGGGGGGAACACCCCGTGTGGAGACCTCCAACAACATGAACGTTGAGGGAGAGCAAAATGCCTCTGCAAGTGCCCCCGCTTCTCCGACAACTGCTTCGACCGCAGCTGTACAGCAGGCGCAAAAACATACCGTGTGTGCGGACGTTCGGACAGGTATCACCCCCCCGCAATACCACACCCCTTCAAGTGCGCCGCAGCAGCGGCTCAACTCTACAAGGAGTGCTTCGGTATCCCCCCCCAAGCACGACCTGTGGGTGTTCGGAGGTTATCACACCCCCTGGTTTATCACACCCCCTTATTTATCACACCCCCAAACACACCCTGTGGATGTTCGGACGTACTATCACACCCCCTGGTTTATCACCCCCCCACATTTATCACACCCCCAAACGTACCCCGTGGGAGGTCGGACGTGCTATCACACCCCCAGGTTTATCACACCCCCTGGGGGTCGCCGCGACCAGCACTCTATCACCGGGGCTACACAAGATACCACACCCCCACAGGATACCACACCCGGTGATAATATTTTCAAGCGCTCAAATGTATCACCGGGGGTGTGTTATCTTGTGTAGTTTACGGTATATCACAGCTGACGCAATTCATGCCTTCACCAGAAACATATGAAAGTGAAATCGGGAGTCCGCCTACGATGTGCCAGGTCCATACTGATGCATACGTCTCACTACTTGCGCCTGTAGTACCTATCACGACGCATACGCACGACAAACGCAATTCAATTGGAACAAAAAACGAAGAATAGAAAAGAAGATGAAGGAAAGGAAAGAAAAGGTAAGGAAGCGAAAAAACGGAAAAGGAGAGGAAAGAGAAAAAAAGACAAGAAAGACAAGAAAATACAAGACAAGAAAGACAAAAAAATACACGACAAGAGGGAAGGAAAGGCAAAGAGGAGAAAAATGTCATACTAGCAGACCCTAGGAACTGAAAATAGACGGCATTTGGCTCGGAGGGTATCAAGTGCATCAAAATGGCATTGGGGGCAGAACGCAACATGCATACTAGGTATAACTAGTATTAGTATGGCAAGCCCGAAAATCCTCCCAGCAGAAGAAAAGGAAAATATACACTAAAAAAATAAAAATATCATTGCCTACGAGTATCACTGTGGAACCTGGTCTCTCACGGGGTCCCGGTGTCGAAGTGGAGAAAGGTGGTCCCGGAGGTCTGGTACTCGTCGCGGAGCGGAAGTCGAAGCGGAGAGGGCGTCGCGGTGCGGAGGTCCCTTGACGATCGTCCTCACAGCGGACGCGTGCTGAAAACCTTTCTTTCTTATATGTATCGTAGCAAGGAGATGCTAAAGCTAGAGCTAGAGTGACGGTGGGCTTATGCCTTTCGTCATGCGGCGGGATCATCTTTCGGTGGCTGACCTGCCGGGGACGGGTCAACGCCGTCTATGACGGGTGACGTCGTTCGCGACCCGGGATCGTGTATTGCCTGACCGGTGACGTGTCCTCTCGCGCATGCGTGTACGCGGTCTACGATAGGTATCTACGACCCTGTCTTCCACATCACAGCAACTGCTATTATAACAATGACAAGTATGTAATGAAAATACTCCAAGCATTATTATAAAAAATGAAAATACACTCCAGCTGTGAGATCGAAGATTTCGTCGAAACTCATCTTTGCAAGCTGTGTGTGATACTCCGATCGCGCGCATTACGAGTTGTGTGTCCTCATTAAGGATATAGGTCGGCGACTCCCCTTACAACTACAGTGTAGCTATCAGGGTCAACAGGATGATTTTAGTCAGTCTGTGTGCGGAAACTATAAAACCCGTTTCTGAGGGGGACAAAATCTGACAGCTGTGAAGGGAAATGTATCCTTTTATCAAGTGAATCTTGTAAGTCGAATAACCGGTGAGGGGTGGGGCGGAGTTTTGAAGGACGCGGGGGCCTGATTTTGATCAAAAGCGAGCGGGTTTGGAGGGGGGGGGGGGGGGGGAATGGGGCAATTTGTGCGTGTAAGCTATAAATCCTTTCGAGGGGATGAATCTGACGGATTTGGCACCAGTATATTATTGGGGGCGGGGGGGGGGGGGGGTTGGGGCGGGGGGGGGGGGGGGGGGCGGGGGGGGCAGCTCAATATGTGCCTGGAAACTATACATTATTTTGAGGGGATAAATGTGACGGTTTTACTATAATGAATATTTTTTATAATAAAATATTCTATAAAATATTCTAGCTTTCGATCCATGTATCATACAACAACGATTTATGAAGATTTAACACGTTATTTACTACACATAAAACACTGGGTTGCATGCTGCATCGAACATCAAACCTTCTAGAATAGTAAACATTACAAGCCAGATGATATAGAGGGATGTCTTATTGCTTCAATCGTCAGGTTTGTCCACTTTGAGAATTTATAGTTTCCGCGCACATATTGAAATGTCCCGCCCCCCGCCCCCCCCCTCCTCCCCTCCCCCTCCCCTGACCCCTCTTGTTCATGAAAAACCCCAACCCTTCCCCCCCCCCCCCCCCCCCCCCCCCGTCCCCCGATCCCCCCCCCCCTTCCGCCTAGTTTGTCCAAACGCCCCACTCACAATCGAAATCGGCCAGAGGAATAAACACCTATACGCAGTTGATATCACGTCATTATTTTTCTGACCATCCATGACGTAGTTTTCAATTCTTTTCCCCCCGACCCCCCCCCTTCAACGCCCCCTCTTTTCCAACCACCCGCACCATCGCCTAGACCTAGCACCACGCGTACAACAAGCCCCTACATATCTTTGATCTCACAGCCGAAGTGTATTTAAATATTATTTGTGACCTAAACCTGCTTAAAAATCTCCCCCCTCCCCCCCCTCTCCCCCCTCTCGCTCTCCCTTACTCAAACGCCCCACCAAATATCGAAATCCGCCGGATTAATAAACACTTTACGCACAGGATATCACCTCATTACCTTTCGAGAGCCATCCATGCCTCTGCTTTCCCCCCCCCCCCCGCCCCGAACGCCCCCTTTTTCCCCATCACCCACACCATCGCCTAGACCTAGCACCACACGTATAACAAACCCCTCACCTAAAACCCTTCCTTCCCCCCCCCGCCCCCTCCCCCGCCCTCCCCCCGCCCCCACCCCCCACCTTCCCCCCCCCCAGCCCATCCCAACCCCACCCCCTCGAACACTCCACCCTCTCTCTACTCACTGATTGTACGACTTACCCCAGGATATACATGATAAACTGATGCATTATTTCCAAAACCGTCACATTTATCCCCTCAAAATAATGTATAGTTTCCACGCACATATTGAGCTGCCCCCCCCGCCCCCCCCCCCGCCCCAACCCCCCCCCCCCCCAATAATAAACTGGTGCCAAAACCGTCAGATTCATCCCCTTGAGAGGATTATAACTTACATGTACAAATTTCCCCCCCCTTCCCCCCCCCCCCCCCCCCCCCCCCCTCCAAACCCGCTCGCTTTTGATCAAAACCAGGCCGCCACGTCCTTCAAAACTCCGCCGCCCCCCCTCACCGGTTATTCGACTTACAAGATTCACTTGATAAAATGATACATTTCCCTCCACAGCTGTCAGATTTGGTCCCCCTCAGAAACGGGTTTTATAGTTTCAGCGCACAGACTGACTGAAATCACCCTGTTGACCCTGATAGCTACACTGTAGTTGCAAGGGGAGTCGCCGACCTATATCCTTAATGAGGACACACAACTCGTAATGCGCGCGATCGGAGTATCACACACAGCTTGCAAAGATGAGTTTCGACGAAATCTTCGATCTCACAGCTGGAGTGTATTTTCATTTTATAAATAAGTACCAGGTATGTAGACTACATATTTACACTAATAATTACGTCAATCAAATAAAAATACTTACGAGCATATGATACTATAAATACAACCTGGTACAGTACTATAATAATTACAATTATATTACAGTATCTTACAAAATTTTTACGAAAGGGCCCAACGGGTTTCAACTACTATACAAAGAGGCCAACCGACTTCTAACTTTTTCGAGCTTACGAAAACAAATGCAAACGTTGATTCGTACTGTATCCCATCAACAAAATTGCCGAAAAAACACGCGAATACCAATCTACAGTAGTAGTATAAGCAGCAGCAGCAACAACAGCAGCTTCGCCTAGAGGCGAATTCAACACGAACAGATGCTAGTGCTGTGAGTTAATACCAATAACACCCCCCAGCCCCCCCCGCCCCCCCAGCCTTCTTCAGCCCTCGTTCAGGCCCATGTCGACCAGAGACCTTGCAATTTCACAGGTCCAGCCCGTAGTGGATGATGGCGAGCGTGTCCTTCTTGATCTCCTGCATGTCACCGACAATCACCTGCGAGGACGGCGGCAGTTGTCGAGGAAATAAAGACGATGTTTATTCCTTTGCTTGTATGTATCATTACTGTACTACCGTTATAATATGAACATATTTCATACCTGGTACCATGTACTCCGGAGTATATGATTAGTAGTGGATTGCGCAACGCATTGATATCGGCTCTCCAAAAAATGTTATTACCCATTCGTTGGGGTCTCTCCTTGAAACAAAATTCGCCGAAAACGTTCACTAACAAAATTGACTTGGTAGATGTGTTGGACATACGAATGTAGACTAAACGCATATACACGAACAGCAGTATATTTCTGTGGCGACAGAGGAGCTCTTGTCTCTCTAAATAGGATGACAGATAATCAAGAATTTAGAATCGGCACGGACACCGGGTGTGCCGGGTTTTTAAGGGTGGAAATACATTAACGGATTTAGTATATATATTATTGGTTTCAAAGAGACAGGGAAGAGAGCGGAGAGACGAGACCCCAGAAATGTGTAGGTATCACAAGGATACAACCAAAAAAAAAAAAGTGCCGCCACTGAACCACGAACCACTGACTTTTGTAGCGACGTACATCTCCACAAGGAGGTGCTTGATGCGCCTTGACGAAAGCGGCGGAGAGTGTATCACGTTGGACGTGAGCAGCTCCACCAGCTCCTGACACGTCGAACCAGACGAGAAGAAGCTGAACGGCAAAAACTTCTCGATCACCATCATGGCAGCATTAAGCTCACGAACTCTGAAAAAAATACACAAATACAGAGCAGCAGCGATTAGAAGGTAGGTGTTTGCGGCAGGCAATATAAGCAACCAACGTGCGCGTGAGACCAGAGACCATTACCTTTCCATTCACTACCCAGACGAGGGAAGCGCGACAAAAAGGCAAAACGACATAGCAGTCATACAAAGTCGCGCAAAACATACCGGTGGGCTGTAATTTCTTGACGAATTTGCAACATGCGATATTTTTCAACTTTTTCTTCACTTGGTTATGGTATACCCCCCTTATCTGGGTTTTAGAAACGAATGGCGAGCTGTCGATATTACATTGTTATATATTTAAGGACGCCCTTGCGCAAACCCGTCTGATATGTGTTCGAGAACAAATTTGCAATTTGACATCACACACACACCTACTCGTTCCAGCAAAGGAGTTCTTGCTCGCCTCGAAGCTCCGCTGAATGTTCCCTTTCGCTTGCTTTTGGTTTCCAGCCTTCACAGCGTCAGCCACTCCGCGCAGCCTGTGTTTGCTCTTGCGGTGGGTGTTCACGTTGCTGCGGTCGCCCTTTTCAGGGAACTGTCGTCTTGTTTTTGCGGAACGCGGGGTCCGCCATGTGGTCCTCTTCAGCTAACGGGACGACGTAGACTCCTAGCGGATGAATAAGCGACCGCTAGCCGGTACCCTCTCTCCTGGAGCCGTCTGGCACCTTGAAGTCATCGTCAGCCTGGACGATGTCCGCGGGTAATACATACACCTCTCTGCCCATGTCGTACACGAGCGCCGGTGTAATTGCAAGCACGGCTTTGTTGTCATCCACCTCGATTACCTCGGGCTTCCTCTCGGCTGCTGGTGGAGTAGACGAACTGGCGCCACCCGTCTGACGGAGGGGGGGTAGATGAACTGGCGCCACCCCTGTCAGGCGGGGATCCTCGCGGATCCGCCGCGTCCATATTCCCTCTCCGCTGGTGCACAGATGCAATTTATTGATGTGCGTGTTTGTGTTCTTCGGGTTTGTGTCTGAGCTGCGGGTTGTTGTGAACGAGTGGGTGTGTTTGTGTGTTGGTGGGTGGGGTTGGGTCTGTGTAATTTTGTGTTGGGGGTGTGTGGCGTCAGCGTGACGGAAGAGACGTGACGTCAGAATGCATATCACGACACATGCAGTCAGAACGCGCTCGACCCTAACTTGCGAAATTTACAATTTGTACCAGCCACTCCGGGTATTGTTACAAACGTATACCCGTACCCGGGGTATTGTGCCACAATATTACAGAACTCACAGAACTTCCGGGTAAGGGTACGGGGTTATTACACAACTTCCAGAAGTTCCGGGTACGGGTACGGAAGTCTTACAGAAGTTCCGGAAGTTCCTGTTATTGTAGCACGGGTGTATAGCACTCACAGAAGTTCCGAGCTGGTTTAAAAATGCTGTACCCGAACTCCGGGTATCGTGCGCACGGGCGTACAGAACTTCCAGATGTTTCGGGTACGGGTATAAATGTGGTGCAGAACTTCCAGAAGTTCCGGATGCGGGTATGAATGTCCTACAAAACGTACAGAAGTTCTTTGTAGGGTAATACCCGGGGTAAATACCCCGGGCACGGTTTGTTTGTACCCTACAGAACACAACCGTGAAAAATTGAACAAATGTATTGTCCTCGCACTACTCTCGCTCTCCCTCCAAGTAGTATCTAAGATCCGGGGTCACATAGCGAGTCCTCCTCCCCCCTCCTCACTACGGTACGTGCCTTCGTCTGTATCGCTATAATAGTTATGCCTTTTCTTCCCTCTTCGACTCGCGTCGAATTGCAATGAAACACAGTAATAACTTTAGCAGTGTAGATTGCATGAAAAACACGACAGCAGTGTCCTATACTAAGGTATTAACGTACAGCTACTGTGAAGATAGCATTGCGATTACAGTCGAGTGTTTGCGTTAAGATAATTCGCTAAATATTATTTCATCATGCTAAAAAAAGGCCAGATTCATCCGACATGCTTTTAGTTATGTGTTTGCGGTGAACGAATCGCAGAAAAGGCGTACACGGCCTCCATATCACAGGTGGGGATAGTGGATACAACATCAAATTTTGAATTTTGACATGGTGCCGTAGCACCTAGACTCACCGACAGGGGCAGGCCCAGCACAACACCATCAAACAAACAGCAGCACAGCAGCAGCACAGCAGCAGGAGCAGCAGCGCAGTAGCAGCACCGCGGCCGCAGTCGCAGCCGCAGCAGCAGACGCAGCAGCAGCGGCGGGGGTGGAGGCGGAGGTGGCGGTGGCGATAGCCCCGCCAGATGAGTTGCGGCACAGCAACTCGGCCTGGATCGATCTCCACGATCACCACAACAACAGAGCAGTCAGTGTTGTATTCACTTTTGAGAAACAAACGCAGGAGACACCAACCGCAGCCGCAGCACAACAGCCGCCGCACAGCAGCAGCAGCAGCAGCAGCAGCAGCAGCCGTCGTAGCGGCGGCGGCGCCCGTGCGGCGTGGTGGCCGTGGCGGTGGAGGCTTTGGCGACAGCGTTGTGGGATAGCGACGGTGGTTGACAACATCAGCACCCAACACGACACCACGCAGCAGCAGAGAACGAGGTCACATCGTAGAGAGCGTGGGAGCGCTGGCTCACTAGCACCTACCCCTGAGGTTGCGCGTACGCGCCATGCTTCCCCAACAACTCTTTGGTGTGTCCGATTCAATGTTGGGTCGTGTCTACCACTGCCAAGCAAAGCGCACAGCGATCAGTGTCTGCTGTGTGCTGCCGTGTGGGTTGTGCCCTCGTGCCCTCTGATTGTTGTGCCGTTGTGCCTGGTGTTGATAGGCCAATCGTATGATCTGGTCGTTATTGATGGAAGTTCACTCTAAATCGTTCACTCAAATCGGAATTTTCATGCCGATTTTGGCAAATTCTTCCTTCAAAGTTCGCCCGGCGGGATTATTTGCTTGAATTTTTGGATTGAATTCCTTTACCGCAAACACTCGAGTGTAGGAGTTAAATTGACACACGACGGGCGGGTATGGAAAATATGTGGAAGTGTGATGCGATAAATCTTTACTTTTCCTTCTTAAGGATACTATGACATAAGCGTACCACAAAAACACAAAACCATTGAAAACCTATCACCAAATACCACACCAACACAACAGTAGCTAATGTGTCTAGCTTTTATACTGGCTATATACGGCTTGGCATCGGCTGGTTCATTTTCTAATCTATGTGGCATCGTTCTGTACTACTTGTGGAATACCTGGTGTACATTATGGTGTTGCACTTTCGTCATCCTCGGTGCCAGTTATCGGGTACCAGCTTTCACGTGCTAGTACCGGAAATATTAACGGAATAATATGTAGTGTTGGAGGTATCATTTGATGCTTTTGTTTGTTTACCCTATTGGCAACGAACCGCAATTTGATTATGTTCTTTGATCAAAAGTATTTGTTTGTGCCTATCAGCATTTCCTTGTCTCCATCCTGACATTTGAATAGTATAGGAGGCATTTATTCGTGATATGACATTATAACCATTTGATTGTTATCTCCACTGTAGATCCTCGTACGAAATACCCCCATGGCAAGCGTGGGAATGGGGCTAAGCGGCCCCTATCCCCGGTGTGCGTACGCCTCCCGTACACCTGATCCGAAGTCGCAATTGGGGGGGGGGCTACGAGGTCGCCGTTTCCCGCATATATAGGCCTCCCCTGACCTATATCAAAACAAAGCGATTGGTTTGTGACGATTCCGTTTCAAACAGACCGTGCGATCGGCATTGCCCTATCACAATTGGCCACCGTGTCCTTTCCCCCTCCGTTTGCCCATATGCCGTGAAAATTTGTGGGAAAGTGTGCGTGAAAATGATTAGCCCTGACGACCCATTTTCCAAACGATCATTAATTGAAGTGATTCCGTTTGTAACAGCCGGTACGACCGCCCAATGCCATCACCATTGACCACCATTTTAATGTGCTTTCTAGTAGTTTCGTTTCTAGGAGCCCGTTCGTACCTGTAACCCACCACCATCGGTGAACGATTATTCAATGTCATGATTCCTCGAACTTATTCCCCCTTCCAGAGGCGGATGCCGCCGTCCTCCCGCGCAGCCCCCAAATGGTGTACACTATTTATGCCCAGTGTAAACCCTCCTCCGAAGCCCCGTTCTCATCTATGCGAGTACGGCATCTGTACATACTATATTTTCGCCTTCTTCCGTTCCTGCGCACCACGTTCCCCTAGCACCTGCCCGTCACAGTAATGTGTCGAATTTAACATGTACTGTACACCCCCGCTTCCGCTTTACTCGGCCGCGGGCGCTTTTATAGAATCGGGTCACTTCCTGACAACGATGCAGCGCGGGCTTTCATACAACCTGCCCACTTTCCCATAACGAGGCTGTATACAGAGCTGCGGACCCTTCGCCCGGGACGGACATGAAAACTACCTGGTGTATTTTCCCCTGCCTCCCTCTGCGCGCATCCCGGCTAAAACTACTGGTGTGTACTGGTATTTAAACAACTTTGTGAATAGCAAATTACTTTGCCTCTCAACTACTTGAAATTCCTACCCGCTCTAACATTTACGCCTTGTACTTCATCGCCCCCTTACTCCCTCCCCTATCTCACACCCTCCCATATTAATCGCAGGAATAATAACGGGGTATTACGCTAAACACCGTAGTATGCTGTGTCACAGAATCGCAGTAGCAGTGGCAATAAATAGGACAGTCTTCGTAGATAGGCTGTTTTCTATGGCTGGGGCTTTTAGCAACTTTGCTCGGGTTTAGCATCTGTATTCTTATCTGCTGTGTTGCTGTGGTATCGCGTTACACTATCTGGCACTGGTGACGTGTTATCCCGAAGGGTTGTGGTTCGCCGTGTTCACTCTCGATGTAAGGATGATCCTCTTCGAATAAGAGTAGGATATACGATGAACAACTCGACGATTCCGATACTTGCACCGATTAACAACTTTTTCAGTTGCTTGTATTCCACGATTGAGGGAAAGCTGCTGCTGCCTGCTGCTTCTGCTGCGGTTTTGATGCGATACTATTTTGCTATTGGAAGGGATTGTTTATATACAGTGCGTGTCTTTATCAGAAGTGGTCCTGAGAAGACAGGGCGGGTCGACGTGCTAACATGCAGTATGCCAACGATGACCCACAAGGTGGAAGTATTTTGTCTACATCAACTAGGACTACTACTCCTGCTGCACACTTTTCGATGCCAAGTACTGGTAGCATTCAGGGTGTTCACTCGTACTGTACTGCATTCTTACACTGGAGTTGGTGTACAAACCTTAATTCTGACAGCAAGCGACCTAGATTGATATATTTTTAAACTCCTATTTGAAAGTGGTCCACAACTGCTAGATTTTCTGATGTACGCCCATAGCGCAAGCATACTAACTGCCCGCTTTTAATTCGCTTTTATTGCTATACAAAGCTGCTAGTGAAACCGAACAAAGCGACCGCATACTGGGCACCCGCCCACCAATGCAAGTGCACGGCGTCCACAGCGTTGTATCCGGTGTGTAATGTTCCAAACGCTGACGCCTGCATACCGCTCAAATTCGTTTTTTTCCGTCCGTTCGACGAGCAGCAGGTGTGCAGAGGTTAGACTAAAATACATCGACTCTGTTCTCGAGTTTTTCTCCTGGGCTGTCTGAGGTACTTAGCTTCGGGCCGTGACGACCATGCCGCGCTGCCACCACCAAAATTGTGAAGAGTCTGCATGCTTTGATGTCAAGAGGAGCCAGACGGCGATGTACTGCTATAAACATGGTGAACAGGGCATGTTGAACGTCGTCAGCGAGCGTTGTTTACACGACGACTGTGTCAGAGTGCCGAGCTTCAATTTCGAGGGAAATAAACCACCGGCATACTGTGCACAACATGCTGAGGATGGCATGGTGAACATCTTCGTAAATAAATGTTCGTACGATGGCTGCGGGAAATTTCCCAGTGAAAGTGAAGTAGGCAGCGAGACGCCGGCTTTCTGCGAGAAACATGCTGAGGACAGCATGGTTAACATCCGCAGCAAACGTTGTTTGCATGATGGCTGCCCCACGTTTGCGTCGTTTAATGTCGTGGGCAAGGGGCCAGAGTTTTGTAAGCAACATGCCGGAAGCGGCATGGTGAACGTTAAGGTCAAGCCTTGCTTGCATGTTGGTTGCATGAAGGTTCCGTCGTTCAATGTCGCGGGCATGAAAACGCCGGTGTTCTGCGGCCAACATGCTGAGCACGGTATGGTTAACGTCCGCTGCAGGTCTTGCTCCCATAAAACATGCACAAAACAACCGATATATAATTTCGCGGGCAAGAGGCCTGCGTTCTGCGGAGAACATGCCCAGGACGGCATGGTGAACGTCCTCAGCAAGCGTTGCGCGCGTAATAGCTGCCAGAAGCTTCCTTCGTTTAATATCGAGGGCAGGCATCCGATGTTCTGCAAGGCCCACGCCGCGGACGGCATGGTCAACGTCAGATATATGTGTACCTTGCATGATGACTGCACGACGGCCCCATGCTTTGGTATCAATGCCGGGAAGCATGCAGGTGTTTGTACGAAAAATGCTGATGACGGCATGATAAATGTAAAGCGCTACCGCAGATGTGAAAGGGACACTTGCACAACGACCCCAACCTACAATTTTGCAGGCGTCAAGACGGCGACACTCTGTGAGAAACATGCCGATGACGGCATGGTTAAAGTATGCGGTAAACACTGCCCACCTGATGGTCGCAAGGAGACTCCGTCGAATAATATCGCGGATATCAAGACGGGTGTGTTCTGCATGCACCATTCTGAGGACGGCATGGTGAACGTCCGCAGCAGACATTGCGTACATGGTGGCTGCCGAAGTATTCCTTCGTTTAACGTCAAGGGCAGGAATCCGACTTTCTGCAAGGCACATGCCGTGGACGGCATGGTCAAAATAAGATATATGTGTGGTTCGCGTGACGACAGCACGACGGCCCCATGCTTTGGTATCAAAGGGGGGAAGAATGATGATTCTCATCGGCATTATTCTGATGACTCTATGGTAAATGTGAAGCGCTACCGCAGATGTGCAAGGGAAACCTGTACCACCACCCCGACGTTTAACTTTGAAGGCGTCAAGACGGCGGCGTTCTGCAAAAAACACGCTGAGGACGGCATGGTCAATATACGCGGTAGACGTTGCTTACGGGATGGCTGCACGAAATCTCCGTCGTATAACATCGCGGGTGTCAAGACGGGGGTATTCTGCATGCAGCATGCTGAGGACGGCATGGTGAACGTCACTAGCAGGCGTTGCTCATATGCTACCTGCACGAAAAAACCGGGGTTCAACATTAAGGGCAGCCAAAAACCGGCGTTCTGCAAGCAGCACGCTGAGAATAGCATGGTTGCCATCGGCGGCACCCGTTGTTCGCATGCTACTTGCGTGACCTCACCGACTTTTAACTTCAAAGGAAGCACGTGCCCATTGGTGTGCAAGACGCATGCCGAAGCAGGCATGATTAACGTCTTCAAATGGAGTGAGTGCTTGCATAGTGGCTGCGTGAGGCCACCGACCTTCGCCGTGGAGGGCAGGCGGAGAGCGACGATGTGCGAGCAACATGCTATAGACGGTATGGTAAAAGTCGTTAGCAAAGTCGTGAGCAGTCGTTGCTCACATGCGTCCTGCACGACGTTTCCCAGCTTTAACTTCGAGAGCAGCAGGCAGCCAGTGTTCTGCAAGCGACATGCCCAGGACGGCATGGTAAACGTCGTCAAAAAGCGTTGCTCACATGACGGTTGTACCACGCGACCAACTCGTAACGTCAGAGGCAGCACAGAAGCTTCGCTGTGCAAGCTTCATGCCGAAGATGGCATGGTAACCGTCTCCGGTAAGCGTTCCTATGTGACTATCCGCGTGCCAAAAAAGAACAGCGATAATAGCAGCGGCAGCGCAACCGGCCAAAAGGCCCTTCGGGATGCACCGCGAAATTCATTTGCCATTCCGAAGCAGCATCCATCTGGGTTGCGCATCAAGGCTGAAACACAGCTGAATCTCTGCGTGTAGACCGTTTCGAGCTTTCCCCAACCACTGCTAGTCGGAGAATGTCTGACTCGAAGGGAAATAGATGAGCCCATGTGTTAACTGTTGACGATACGATGCGTACGAGATGGCCATTGGGCCGTTATTGGCAGTTCGCAGGAACAACCGGAGTGTTTCTCCTGGGGGGCATCATACCGACCTCGGGAGGCCCCAACTAATAGACTTCTTATCTTAAACTTATACGTGCGTTCTTAAAACGTTTAACCCGTGTCTACGTGCACCTTCTTCGTGCTGCCACCATTACGGTCCACCGGCGAATCTAATCCAGCTTAGCCAATCACACTAGTAAGTGTGCGAAACACGCTAGCGCCGTCTTTTATGCACGGAGTTGGGATCACTTGCTCGTTGGGATACACTGGAACGTAATTTTCGTTCGGTTATGGTTAGCCAGAAATCCGCATTCGGTACGGGCGTGATTCCATGGACGATGTTCCATGACTATGGTCGCGCCAGACCCTATTGCAGGATGGTGGCAGTGCAACTCAGACACGCTCCGAACCCACCACTTTGTGTCCTTTGCAATTCTGGAAAATTGCCGCCGATTAATTCGACGATAGCCCTCCCCCCCAATATCAGCGATTTTCTTTGACGACCATTTTATGGCTGCTCGACACGAGGTAGGATGCTATGAAAAAAAATCTCTACACACTTTTCTTGCTTGCAAAGGACTATCGAATGATGACGTCAGGGTGGCAAGTGGCACCGTATTTCAGGTGATAGGGTCGGAACCTTGTTCCAAAAACGGCGACTTCGTTGATAAAACGTTGGGGGGGCTATCGTGCAACGAATCCGCCCGGCAACCACTTCACGGACCACAGTTATGTCTTCACAAGCAAAGCGATGGCATCGTTAACAAAGCAGTGAAGTATCGTGGGACTGCGAAGAAAGCGGAATTCCGAGCGCCACCAGCAGTGATTTTGCCAGGAACAGCGGCATCAGGAGCTGCGGCCTGGCCAGGAGCAGCAGCGTACAGCGTCAACAGCATCGATACCAGCAGTAGCAGCAACAACTGGTTTGGAACGGGGAAACTCGACATATATAAATCGGAGAGGTGAAACCAATACCATCGATGAGCTACTACACACCCCGAGTTGATTTTAAAATAACGCGAGCGAAAACGATTCTCGACGGGCTCAGTTGTACGGAACATTGCATGATGAGAATTTCCGAGGGCGTACCAGCGAGCCAAGCGCGGAAGAGCACTGAACATTGCGTGAAAAGAGCAAGAGAATGTGCGAGAGCGTAACAGCGAGGAAGACTGCCTGCTCGGGCGCGGAGTGTGTTGTTGTTTTTGTCTCACGTTAGCTCTTGTCAAACATCTGGAGTCCGTGGTCACACGAAGGTGCCGGTACCATAGTAAGACCCGGAAAAATTAATGGAGTAGAAATTCGGCCGGGAAGTAGTATAACACCTGGACAAGGCAGGTGACGGAGCTGCCCGGTGAGCGAGAGAAATTTCTCTGTCAAGGTAGCCGACTGCAGCTACGGGAGGGATTGTCCTGGTGCCAGCGTCTATACATACGCCAGAGCAACGAGGACATGCTCCGGTAGCCATAGGGACCACCCAAACCAAACGTGTGAGGGCCAGCGGGCACACCTAATCAGCAAGCGGACGTGCTGCACCCCGGCGAGAAGATTATAAGAATGCCTGCCAAAGAGCATGCTCGATAAGCAGGATTCTCTCATTGACCATGCCCTGCCTGTATGCTAGAACGCAAGGGACAAGATTGATGGCGATGCGAGTACCACGGAAACATGGAGGCGCCACAAGAGAAAAAAGGTGAAAAGAGGTTCGAAGAGGAGAACGGATAGAGAGGAGGATCCTGTGTGGTTGGGCAAAGTTCAGCGTGCAAGCTACGCCGTACCATTGGACCGAAGCAGTCGCGACCTAGAAAGAGTGAGAAGGCGGTCGTCATCGTCCTGGGACAGACAGTTTGGAGGTGTCAGATATTTAGCTTTACATGCTATCTACATGTTGTGAAACTCGTTAGTTCAGACTTTACCGCATTTGGATTAGCATGTGCCATATTTTTATGCAAGGGATATTTTCAAATCTGTGCTAGTACAGTTCTTGGCTGGATATCGACCTCGCAGTTCCTTGTTCGGGTACCTTGAGCTGGTTCCATGCATCGTCTACTTTTCTCTCGGATGGGACGTATAGCTCTCCCTCGCGGCTCTAGTGCATTGGCACACGACGAGCTTTACCGCTGGTATATCATCGACATACTTTATTTCTGAACATTGAGCGAAGTGAGTACATGACATCGTGGTTTAACGAGCATTCAGAAATATTTTGTTGAATTGCGGTTGCGGTGCCGTCCACACGACGCGCGACATCGTCCGCAAGCGTTTCTTCACGGCGGGTAGCTAGATTTAACACTTCGTATGTTCCTAAGAGGGAGGCTATTGATATTGTAGCTTGTTCCTTTGATATATATCGATCTAACACGAGCATTACTTTTGGCATGGATACATTGTTCTTGAAAAGGGTCGACTGGTGAGATATTTGAAGTGATAACGATGTCTGCCTTGGATAGTATAGCCCCTCAGCTTGACAGATAATCCTATTGATTCTGGTCTTGACAAATTGCGAAATTGGGATGATGAGGTTGAAATTTGATATGTAGCTTGAGGTCGACACCAGAGACTCTGGTTTGAAGTTCATCTTTGATAGTTTGTTGTGAGGTTGAGGTTTGATACGTTGTGCTGAGCATTTGACTTGAGACTTTGCGTTGTGGTTGAGGTTGAGATTTGGGGGTTTGTTTTGGAAAAAAGTGTAGATTCGGGATTCCAATTAATGTTGAACTTGAGAGTTGGGGGTTGAATTAGACTTTTGACGATGTTTCTTTCATCAGACTTACTTTTCGACGGTATTACCCAATTGGTGGTCGTTTGATGAATGGGGCAGATGCTACTTGCCTGGTTCTGATTACAGGGTTGATGTGGACGTACTAGAATTTGAAGATTATGGATTCGGCATTTGGATAAAATTCTCAGTTCGAAAAACTGAGTCCCTTTATTGGTGAAAGGCGATTTGTCTGTCTGTTTCATTTTCCCCATCACTTATATTCCAGACCATACCGAACCACACCATCCCATTCCATTCTAGAAAATTCCGTACCACATTCCAGACCATACCAGAACACTGCCATACCACCTGGTACAAACATAACCGTACCACATATATACCAGTCCATACCATACCATGGCCGTGTCCTGATATACCATCCGGTACCCATGCTCTGCCATCTTAGTGTACCATACACGTTGGTGTCCCGAACCATAAGTAGATTCTTTTGTGCGCTGGGTTGGGTGGTCGAAACGATGTGTGTGCGCAATCTTTGACACGTGTTCACAATACCCTTTATCGACAAGCGCTCGTCTTACTTTGGACACGATAACAGCTCTGAAAAGTAAGGAAAATTTTGCGGAAACTGAACCTACCAACCAGATACAGGTCGTATAGCGGATGGAGCGGGCATCAGTGCGTTGACTCTATCTAGGCGATGGGTTTGTTAGCGTTTCATAGTACAAAGCTGGAATGGAAAATACTGGGAGGAATCTGGACATGTTCCTATTACTACAATATAGTACGGCACCACGTGGTAGCCTGAGTGACCCGAACAATTTGGGTGGTTGACGGCAACTTACGCAAGTAGGCTTGTCCGAACACGTCGGCTCTCAGGAGATTTCGACTCACCCGGGTATGCTTTACTATGCCCCGCTTGAAATTTGTTCGAGTCTCTTACATATATATTATTGTGACGTATGAAGAGTGGTTTCATATATTATTCAAATTGAAATACTACAAAAGCCTGCTGAAAAAGTCAATAGATTGTGAGATGTTTCGAAACTAGTAAAAAAAAAAGATGAAGGCAAGCAACCCAAAGGGGGGCGAGGGGAAACCCGCTTCCAACCACCCCCCCCCCTCCTTCCCCCAGCCCCTCCCCCTGCCCTTTTGACCCCCTTTGTCCCCCCCTCCCCCTTGGTCCCTCCTCCCTTTTTCTCTTTTTCCCCTCCCTACCCAATAAACAGAAATATGCCACATGCGTCCACACACAAGAAGTATAGTATAATGCTGCGACCTTGTATGCCCTCACCACAAACACACTTAACCCCCCCTCCCCCACCTTAGGTTAAAAATATGTTATCAAACTTGACATTGCTACAAAAGGCTGATGTAGCCGTCCAATTGGTAGGAAATTCGGACCCAGTAGATAAACAAGAGACAAAGCACCGGATTTACCCCCCCGCGCCCTTCCCTTCCTTCCTAGCCGATTAAGTATAACTATGCCACAGGTTTAAACTCCTTTTGTCCGCCCCACTATATGCCACAGGTTCAAACACATGAAAGGTATCATATTACACTGCAATATCTGTCGTGTTAAACCTCCCACTACTTCGTCCACGCCGAAGTATTCAATAAGCAGACTAATCACATACCTGGTATACAAAATCTTCTTGTAAACTTTTATTTGAAGGCTTCAACCCTAGCCTAGCGAAGTGTTTCTATTCAACCCACACAGTGTAGCAAGATAATGAATACACCCATAGTCAAACTATGAACAGTAACGGTATTAAAAGTGTATTATGATACCACTACAACCCATAGTTGTCAAGGTTAGCTGTTGCATGTTTATCTCCAGGGATAAATATGCCTTTAACCATAATTGACAGAATCCGCAAGAGGGAAGGTTGAAATTCCCAAACGTCCCTCGCAACTTCGTTTTTAGCCCCCCGAAGCAGTTTTCTCGGCGTATATCAATACGTTTTGCGGATATGCACAACACCCCGTCCCCCCCCAACCACTGCAAACACATATGTATTTGAAAACACCACTCTGAAACAACACGATAACGAAGTCTAGAACATCACCCGAAATATACGCGTATAGCAACTACCACGCGAACACAAATACGTGTTAAAAACCACCACTCTGAAACAACGCGATAACGAAGCCTAGAACATCAACCCGAAAATAGCCGTGTAACAACATTCACGCGGACACAAACAATATCTATTTGAGAACACCATTCTGACACAACACGATAACGAATCCTAGAACATCACCCAAAACATACACGTATAGCAACTACCACGCGAACACAAATACGTGTTCAAAACCACCACTTTGAAACACCACGATAACGAAGTCTAGAATAACACCCAAGACATACGTATGGCAACAACCACGCAAACACAAAATAATACGTGCTCAAAAACACCACTCTGAAACAACACGATAACGAAGCCTAGAACGTCAACTAAAGCAACCACGCGGACACAAAAAATTATGTATTCGAAAGCACCACTATGAAACAACACGACAACGAAGTCTAGAACGTCAACCAAGAATGACCACTCACTATAACCACATACACTTCTACCTACGAAACCCAGTCAAAAGATGGAACAGATGTACCCTGGATTCCAAATTGGGGTCCCTACGACTCGGAAACATCGCATAGTCTACATATAGTCTTTGCACACACCTAAAATACGTCAAAACTGTTCGTTGTCAAATAACAGGTTTATCAAGAACGCAAGAGCAAACAGAACAAGAGACGAGGTAATCCTAGCAGCGCCCATGGTTATACCATTCGCCCACCACATCACCTATTTTGCAATTGGTTTTGAGCATCAGCGAACTGGGTCCAAAGCATGCCCGTGGTGTTTTAGGTGGCGTGAGGAGCGGTAGTGCAAATAAAGTGCGCTGCTCGATAACCTGTTCCTGACCGTCGGTATACTGAGCAATCTTCGGGCCGCGTCTCGTCTGTATCAGGTGTGTGCGGAACTTCATTTGTCGTTTTCAAGCAAGCGGTTGCGTTGACATATACTACCTGGCTTGATGTAAAGGAAAGGAACACCACTCAGCGATCATCTACTACACGCTAGGGCATGTTTTCATGAGCACCACGAACAACAAGAGCACCAGACATGGAGGCGACATCTACAGGACCACAACATCTTCGACGACAGTGGGGAGAAAACAGGGCGTATAATCGTACACTAGATAATAACAATGTGAAAAAGAAGTACAGACAGTCATGTTAACACTGCGGTAACCCACACTACAAACGTATTACGCAGGGTATTACTTCGTGCCTCCGGCCGTTTGCGTGATCGCCTGACAACCTCTACCAAACGATTTAGCATATATGTCTAACAAAGTAAAGTCACCCTCGCGTTCAATAGTGGTGACATCGCATGCCCACGTCACCTCGCGTGGTGTATTTGTAAGATGTATCTCTGTCTTGGATTTGGCGACCTCAAAGCCCCACATCGGCACGGCAAAAATCATCGGCGTAAAATCGTATATGTGAAACAATAATACTGTGAAAAGGAGATACAGGCAAATATGCTAAAATTGCGGTAAACCGCACTACCAACTTATTACGTAAGGTATCCCGTACATACTGTCTGCATGATCGCCTCCCAACCTATGCCAAGCGAAGTGTGACTAACGATGCAACGTAATTGAGCGCGTGTACACTAAGCGTTCCTTTCAAAACAATAACGATTCGCATCTCTCCCTTTCGTTCTCAATGGCGGTGACATTGCATGACCACATCACCTCGCCTGTTGTATTTGGCAATATGTATCTCTTTCATATAATTAGCGATGTCCGAAAATAATGGTATCTACATGATTGTACCTATCGATTGAAATATTCTATCTTTCGATCCATGTACAATAGCAAATTATGAAGCTTTTAACTCGTTGTTTACTGCACCTTGGGTTGCATACTACATGTAACATCAAACCTTCTAGAAAAGTAAGCATTACCAGCCGGGTGATATAAAGAGGTGTCTTCTTGCTGCAACCGTCAGATTCATCCCCTTCAAGGGTTTATAGTTTCCGCGCACATATTGAAATGCTTCCCCCCCCCCCCCCCCCCCCCTGATCCCTCTTGTTCAAACGCCCCACCTGAAACCAAAATCTGCAAGAGTAGTAACACTACCAGCCAGTTGATGTCATCTCATTATCCATCTAGCCATCCATGCTGTAGCTCCAACTCATCTCCGCCCCCCCCCCCCCCATTCCCCCCCCCCTCTTTGTTCCCCGCCCAGTTCGTTCAAACGCCCCACTTACAATCGAAATCGGTCAGAGTAATGAGCACTTCTAAGCAATTGATATCACGTCCTTATTCATCTAGCCATCCTTGACGTAGCTTTAATTCATCCCCCCTCCCCCCCTCCAACGCCCCCTCCTTCCCCACACCCCGCACGATCGCCTAGACCCAGCACGGCGCGTATAGCAAGCCCCTACATATATGATTAATACGCGCGATCGGAGGATCGTACACAATGTTGCGAACATCAGTGTCGACCAAATCCTTGATCTCATATCTGGAGTGTATTTAAATATTATATGTGACCTAAACCTCTTGAAAACCCTTGCCCCCCCCCCCCCCCCCCCCCCCGCCCTTTTTTTCCCATCGCTTCCTCTTGCTTAAACGCCTCACCTAATATCGAAATCCGCCAGAGTAATAAACACCTCGACGCCCTGGATATCGCCTCGTTAACGTTCTAGAGCCGTCCATGCCGCTGCTGCAATTCCCACCCACCCCCGCCCCCAAAGTCCCCTCCTTCCCCACCACCCGCACCGTCGCCTAGACCTGGCACCATGGGTATAGCAAACCTCTACATATATTCGACCTAAAGCCCTCTCCCCCCGCCTCCCGCCACCCCCGGCACATTTCGCCCCCCCTCCCCCACAAGAAGGATTCATAGTTTCAACGCACAAACTGACCTGCCCCACCCGTCCCCTCCCCCCCCTCTCCCCCTCCCGCCCCCCTTTTGATCAAAATCAGGCCCCCACGTCCTTCAAAACTCCGCCCTCCCCTCACCATATGTTCGACTTACAGGATTCACTTGATAAACTGATGCATTTCCTTCCACAGCTGTCAGATTCTGTCCCCCTCAGAAACGGGCTTTATAGTTTCCGCGCACAGACTGCCTAACATCACCCTGTTGACCCTGATAGCTACACTGTAGTTGTAAGGGGAGTCGCCGACCTATATCCTTAATGAGGACACACAACTCGAAATACGCGCGATCGGAGTATCACACACAGCTTGCAAAGATGAGTTTCGACAAAATATTTGATCTCACAGCTGGAGTGTATTTTCATTTTTATAAATTAGTTTTAACGGAGTCGCAGACTTTTGTCGATATAGAGGATACACACCCAGCAATACCTGCGATCAGAGTACCACACACAGCTTGCAAATATGAGGTTCGACGAAATCTTCGATCTCGAAGCTGGAGAGTACTTTTAGTTTTTATAATACACTCGCCAGTTGCAACTTCAGCCTGTTGTGCTGGAGTCGAGCCCCTCAAGCCTCGTGTGTAGGTATTCGGATGTGCCGAAGTACAGATACCGGTACACAAAAAAAGTGTCTGGTACATAATAGCCACCATGCGGATGGTGCGCCGCTAGTATTCACCTGGGGTACGCTCGAGACCATGAAGCATACCGATCCGTGGTATCTAGCATTCGACGATATATCATATTCAGCAGCTACCAGGAACCAGGTATCAGTCACGCTGTTAGTTGACCGTACTTAATGTGTGGTTTCATCCCTCGCCATTATTGTGGCGTCCCCGAGATACCTCGCCTACACCCTCCGGAGCCGTCTTTTTCATAGCCATTTAGCATCCGTTCGAGACTCCATGTTCGACGACGGGGCCTTTTGGCAAATATCAATTTTGGCAAGTTTATTCTTGGGTATTTTAATTTCATTGACCGCGTACATCGTTTCAGTGGTCTCGGTCATCCATATCTTACATGGTCGGATTTGTAAGTCGAAAACGGCCTTCTTCGACTGAAACACAAATCGGGCTTTTTTAAACAGTCGGAAAAAACCTTTTACGACTCAGCTTTTTCGCTCAAGTTTTCCAACTGGTTTATCCAGAGGAAGGCGTTCAGTTTTTCGACGGAATCTGCCAGTCGGAAAACTGAGTCCGATTGTTTTTACACATGTTTATTTGACCCATCGCATCGCTAATCCTACCATCGAACACCCATACATACCAGTTGCGACACAGAAGTATCATACACACTGCGTACGTTGGCTTGGCTATCACTTCTGTTTCTTCTCGCCGCAAGTCAGCGTGTGGCGCATTTCTAGCTCCGCTCGCCAGCAGCGTAGAATATCACACAACGGCAGCAGCGCGCGGTATCGATCTCATTTTGCCAACAGCGGCAACTAAGCCTGTTGCTGTAGTATTGGCGGCTCTAGACTGAGTTCAACTCCACGAACGAATGTGGCTTTGGCGGCTTTCGGCTAAGACCAAAAGCCACCAACCCGCTGGGACGAGGTACGTCGAGCGCGAATCACGCGTTGCTCGCGGAAAACACGCGAAACACAGAGCTGTGTAGTAGTGCTCCGAGTGGGGGATGCGTGGTTGGTAGTTGTTGGGAAGCGTGCTCCTCATGGGTTCCGGTGTCTTTGGTTGGTCTCTCTTTATGGCTCGGTGGATAGACTCAAAGCTTATGCAATATTTCCTCTACATTGGCCTCTAAAATACAGACAAAGCGAGACAAGACAGAGTACGGCAGGGTAGTGTCCAGTGTAGAGCAGGTAGCGAGATGGTGGGCGTCCTGCTGGTCGCATCATCGTCACCTACATTATCGCCCATCTATGATGGCCTTGACGTGAATGCTATGTTTAATGTCACGTGGTTTCACGTCAACTATACCATGGTTTCACGTCGAATCTATAAGTTATCCTTCTACAGAGGGCGCTCCATTACATAAGGCCACCCTGAACGGTCGTAGATGCAGATCACCTGGCAATGAAAGGATGCCAACAAAACACCCAGAATTGGAAAGGGGATCGAAGATGCGGGTATTCGGAACAAACGAAAATAAGGCTATAGATTCCCCCACACCTCGTAATAATTAGGCTTAAATGCCTCAAGGGAAGATATACAACCCTATAACGGAGCTCACAACCGTGAGTGCTCGAGAAAGGTACGTACCTACGGTATATCAGTAGCAATTGGCCTACGAAACCACGAAGGGCGCGGCCACTGAGCGCAAGGACCCGAGAGGAAAGCATAGACGCGGAAACAATGTCGGAAGATAAGAAGGGAGAACGTGTAACGCTGTGAAGGCCAGGCAAGTTGACGGCCTGAAGCGTAGTGCCAAACGGGCGGGCGGTAGGTCCATTTGCCGAAAGCCAAGAGAAAGAGAGCGAGGAACACTGCCTAAAATAGCGTCAGTGTCCGCCACGTTGGACATGGAAGCTGACGTGGGGCCATCGGTTGGACGGCGAAGGAGAAACAACCAAGACGCGAAGAATTACGCAAGCGTTGGGCCATTAATCGAAAGGCAGAGGAGCAAGAGCCTGGAATGATAGAAAACAAAGAACACTGCCTAAAATATTGTCAGGGTTCGCAAGGTTAGACCTGGTAGGCTGACGTAGTACCATTGGTCGAAAGGCAAAAAAACTATATATAATCAGTACGCTGAGGTGTAACGGAAGAACAGGGGCCGTAATGAGGGACCTACGAGGCTGGCATAAAGCCCTTGGTCGAACTGTAGAACGGGAAACCAAGACACCCGAAACAAATAGCCAATACGCAGAGAAAGGCAGCACCCAAACAGTGAGGCAGACAACACCAAAACGGTGGTACTAGAGGCGTGTGTGATACGTCCGATAGCTGAACCGGGGGGCAACGGTGGAGGACATTGAGCAGCTTTCTGAGTGCAGTACCAAGAAAACGGGAAGAAAGACGTGGTGAGGTCTGAGCCAAAGCAATACGCAAACAAAGACGAAACTTAAACGTAGACACAGAAAGACGGAAACTACTATCGGAAGCCGGAAAGGGAGTCGGCATAGGATATATTGAGAGGCTAACTAAGTATGGGAACAATGCCAGCGAACGTAGCGAGGCTATTCAACCACAACAAAGCAAGCAAAAAATGGGGTCAACAAGAAGATCCTCGTTCAGCTCGAAGAAGCGCTGGAAATGTCTAGCTCCAGAAATAATGTAGGGAACAGAGAAGAAAATATGAAGAAAGCCGCAGCCAGTTACTATACGTCGTGAACACGGGGTCGCTAACGTGGAGCAACGCTAAAAAGGTAACCGAGACAAATGACGGAAAAATAGGAAGTAGCTGGCAAATCGTGCCGTAGCAACGTACTGCAGTCTGGAAGAAAAAGGGAGATTCATAGCAAGGGACCTTGAAAGGCTACATTAAGAAAACGAGCATCACTAGGTACGTAGCGAAGGCATTCCTCCGAAATCGATTCCGCAAAAAACACAAAAACATGAAAGGGGGGCGACAGGAAACGATCTATATGGGCTGCGAAGCCAAACTGGGGTCAAAACGTGGGACCGATGCGACAAGTACGCCAACAAGCCAAGAGAAATACTGGGGCCAAGAGGGGACGGCATGTTGACTGTACAGTCAGGACGGGCTGTAAAGCCATGATTAAGGCCAGTATCGTTACACCCTATGGGCAGGTATGCCGAAACGAAACAAGACAAAGTGGTCGAGATAAACAAGACCTGTTAGCCGCGAAAACAGGACGGGGGCCAGTGTCGTTGGACCATAGGGGCCGGGGTACCGAGAAATCAATTTAAGAAGAATAAGTGGTCCAGGGGAATAGATCCTCTGGCTACAACGCTAGAACGGAGCCCGACAGCAAGGCCCTCTTGGGGGCAACTACCACCAAACAAGGTAGAGGCCAAAGAGAATCGACAGATGGGCTGGAGAGTCAGCACGAAACCGCTAACGTGGGACCAAAGAGGGGCTCTCAGTGTGAAGCCAGTGGTCGACAATATGGGACCATAGGCGGTGGGAATAGCTGGAATGCCGTGATACTAAGTGGATTGGGATATAGTGCAGCGACGTTAGTCGTGGGAAACATTACGACAAGAAGCAAGAAAGGCCCAAGAACAAAAGGGAAGTATGCCAAGGGGCAAGGACAGTCCAACACTAACAAAAAATAGAAGAAATTCCTCGCGAAAAACGAATCGAATAACACGGAAAGCATCCATGTTGTCACCAAGCGCATAGAGCGAGGTGGGAACGAGACGATGGAAAACTTCAACACGGTTGCCATGGTTCGTCGGTATGCACGAAACGTGGGCAGGCTACATCGGCGGTAGAAGGCGGAAGCAAAACCACAAAGGCGAACACTCGTCGTACTGTAGGAAAGTAGAATAACTTCGGCACAAGTTCAAGATCAAGGCGACCATGAAGATCACCGAAGAGCGAACAAACGCCACGCTTTGAATGCGGCGAAGAAGACAGAAAAGGCTTACTGCTGTGTTCAAACGTTGTTCGAGCCTCAACGATAGCCAGGCATTATTAAGGGGGTATTTTGAAGAGTCACAAGGCGACAACACTGATGATTAAACTTGTACCTACCAGGTAGAATTGTGCTGAGACAGTGGGGTCCGAATTCAATTCGCGCACTAAGTGTTTGCGAACGGATTTTTCCTAGACGAAAGGAGAGAAAACTACCACTGTCGATAGCTCTGCACAACAACTATAACAACTAAGGAACAAGAGCGCGTCCAGAAACAACAGGAAAACAAACAACGCGTTGTATGGACGCGAAAGCGGAAGGTATAGGTTCCAAAAATGCACGAAGGTCAGACTCGGGAGGAAGTATGTTCCGAAGATACACGCATTACAGAGGCGAGGGGGTGTGGGTTCCCATCCAGCACATAGTGCAGGGGGAGGGAAAACCAAGATAGAAAAACCAAGCTAACAAGATATTTGTTCAGCTCATCATACTGTGAGAGCGGTGAAAACGGGGTCTCAACACAACGGAAGACCCAGAAATTCCGCGAAAGAGCACGTACATAGCGCAGACGATATCTCGGCTGAGATGGGATCAGACGAAACTGCAACGATAGCTGAGAAGGAATTAGACGAAAACGCTACGTTGTCGCGGGCTGATACAAAACGAAGCCAGAGAGACGGGGGGGGCAAATGACGCACAACTCTAAAATGCGAACGGGGCGCATGCACCGCGAGCAGACGAAGTTCAGGCTAATGAGTACCAAGGGAAACTACCATGGTTTCGGGGGTTGATACTAAGACTAAGTTACTTGCATTATAGATTTTGAATTGTTACAAGGGCTCCGCATAGATGCCGGCATTTGCCGGCGCCCATTCTTCGGGTAGGGTAGGGCAGCACTTCGACAACTTAAGGTGTAGCTGTCCGATTTGATTTGGCATGAATTGAACTTTAAAGTAATGCCAAGAGTTTAATACGAAGATGGGATTATGAAAGTCATGCTTTGACAAAAGAAAAAACGTAATATTATACAACAAAGAAGGCAAACATAGGCGAAACAAACTATGTTAAATGCGCCGTCAAGTAAAAGTTGGCGTCTGTCAAACAACAATACCGAAAAGAGTATTATAATTGAGAACCTGCGTCGCCTCTAGGCGAAACAAAAGACGCCTTGGCATTAATGAAGAGACTGCACTGCTGTCCCCGTGGCAATGGGGGTTCGAACTCGACAGGATGCAAAGTCGGTTTTCATCAAACGTCGACATGAGGAAATGTCAGCCGGCGAGGTTTTGGAAGAAGATTGCTTTGTTTGTTACGTGAAGGCTGTCGCATTGATTGGTCTGCGTGGTCGCGGGCGAGGAGGAAAACGTAGAAGAGGAGGGCGATCTCTCGTTGAGGCGGCGTTGTCTAAGATTGGTGCCGGGATGGCTTTGCTCGTACGGGAGGTTGGCGTAGCGCTTCCTCTCTGTTTTTTCTCGAGAAGGCGGGATATGTGTGTCTGCTGTCTTTTCTTCGTGGGGGCTTTCACGTTGTCGAAATCGGACGCGTCCCCTCAATGCATAATATCCGGAGTGTCTGTACCATAACGACTGCTGATAGTGCCGTGCGTATTTCCTAGAGAGTGACATATTGTTTACTGGTGGCAATAATTATATACCTTTGCAACAATTTTTTTTCTTCGTCCCATGTATTATCCCCGCACCACTCTCGCGCTCCCTCCCAGTAGTAACTCAGATCCGGGGTCGCATAGCGGGCCCTCCTCCTCCCTCCCCACTTCGGCACGTGCTTTCATTTTTACCGCTAGGAGAATCCAGCATTTTCTTCACTCGTCGACTCGCGTCGAACCAACCCACGCTGCTAGGCGCTCTCAGCAGTTAGTTGATCCCTGTTTTTTTTTCTAGCATTTTTGCAAATAAAGTCAAATCTCATCGTGGTGGGTGTCGAACTCAAGGACAACCAAACGTTGGTAGTATTCGAGTGTAAAGCCAATATTATTAATAGACCACCGGGGCGGCCGGCTGACAGTTGATTAAAACAAAACAGGATCTTTGCATAGAGATAACATTCCCTCGCCCCATATTGTATGATATTACGATGGTTGACGCGATATGTATAGAATAAAACGCCTAATACCTAAATATCAGCGTACGCGGAGTTTTAGATATCATGAATAACGAACGACCGCGACGGCAGAGCACGGCAAAGCATAGCGCTTCGCTCTGCTGAGCTAGCGGTGCGCTGCTGAGCTGAGCCGCAGGGCATCGCATGGCACTGCATAGCGCTTCGTTGCTGTAAGCTATAGCGCTGCGATGGGGTGCTGGGCGGTGTCGAGCTGATGAGCCAAGCCCAGATCTCAGCTGATGAAGCTTCGTCAAGTACAAACAAATGGTGCGGATCAAAGAAAAGCTTAAGCTGGACCGTTCCGCAACTAATGCACAGGCGGCAAATTAGCGGCAAATGGTAGGAGGTTCAACTTACTAGACAAAAAGGAAGAAAAATCGCGGAAAGGTTCAAAATCGTGTTGGCAGAAAAACCAAATTTGCAGGAAGCAGCTGAAAGATCAAGAAACAGGCAATATTTCCGTTGTTGTTGTTGTTGTCGTTCTCACGTTAACTCGCATAATCAAGTCCGTGGTCACAGGACAGGCTCCAGTCACTCTGGAGCAGAGGAATACCCTAGGGGAAAAACACAAACCAAAGGTGGTACACGCATGAATCATAGCTGACGCAACACATGCCTCCACGAGAAACATATAAAAGTGAAATCGGGAGTCAGTCTACGATGTGCCAGGTCCATGCTGGTGCATACGTCTCATTACTCGCGCCTGGAAAAACCGACTATACCGCTTGCCACCCAAGAAAGACTACCAAGCATATATTACACGTGGTATCTATCACTACGCATACGCACAACAGACGCAAGTCAATTGGCAAAAAGAAACAAACAAAGAAGAGAAAGGAAAGGAAATGGGTGCATGGGGCCAAGAAAAAGAAAAGGCAAACATATTTTGGGGGGTCTACTGGCGAGTCTGCCACCAGAACGATGCCACGTGGTTTTTCGGCGATCTACAGCAGTACTACGAACGACTGCGGATACACCCACCCAAGCACGGACTACCGGCGAATTACGCGATCGACAGCTGGCTGTGGTTGTCACGTGTCTCTGTGTTGGGGGCCCCTGTGCGCTGCCTCTTGTTGGCTCTTGTTTGGGTAAAACATGCGGTGTGCTCCATGGTCTCACGGCAGCAACACACCAGAATCAGAACGTCCGCTCGTACGACGTATCATTCTTACAGGAAATGCAATTTTTTTCATCTCTTTCAATAAGAACATAAAACGGTTGTTATATATTGGACAGAGTGATACGTGTACGACTAAACTTGCCAACGGCACTCGTACTGCACTTTGAGCTATCTGCTGTGGTTCTGGTTGCTACTAGTTGCTGCAGTATGTGCTAGAAGTTTCGCCCTTCGGCTACTGCTGCTGCACCTGATGTTGTGTGTTTGCCAATGTTGTCAGTTGGCGTTCATGCTCGTCGTACATACTGCTGTTTTCACCTAGTACGTACGGGTTTCCTCGTACCTCGACGGCACGACGAGGAGCTCAAAACAGAAGGGAGGTGACATGAAATGGCATGGACAATGGCCACATAGAAGCGAGCACAGCGGGATAGTTCGCTGCGAATCAACCGCACTCGTTCATGCCTACAGCAGAGGCTGCCTGGAATGTCAGCGGCCCTGCTAAAGCCAGGGCCAAAGGCCGAAGAGACGGCTTTTTTACCTGCTTGGTTTTGTATCAAGAATCTGGTACATATTGGACAGAGTGATTCGTTTACGACTAAACTTGCCAACTGCACTCGTACTGCACTTTGAGCTATCTGCTGTGGTTCTGGTTGCTACTAGTTGCTGCAGTATGTGCTAGAAGTTTCGCCCTTCGGCTACTGCTGCTGCACCTGATGTTGTGTGTTTGCCAATGTTGTCAGTTGGCGTTCATGCTCGTCGTACATACTGCTGTTCTCACCCGGTTTCCTCGTACCTCGACGGCACGACGACGAGCTCAAAACAGAAGGAAGGTGACATGAAATGGCGTGGGCAATAGCCACATAGAAGCGAGCACAGCGGGATAGTTCGCTGCTAATCAACCGCACTCGTTCATGCCTACAGCAGAGGCTGCCTGGAATGTCAGCGGCCCTGCTAAAGCCAGGGCCAAAGGCCGAAGAGACGGCTCTTTTACCTGCTTGATTTTGTATCAAGAATCTGGTACATATTGGACAGAGTGATTCGTTTACGACTAAACTTGCCAACTGCACTCGTACTGCACTTTGAGCTATCTGCTGTGGTTCTGGTTGCTACTAGTTGCTACAGTATGTGGTAGAAGTTTCGCCCTTCTACTACTGCTGCTGCACCTGATGTTGTGTGTTTGCCAATGTTGTCAGTTGGCGTTCATGCTCGTCGTACATACTGCTGTTCTCACCCTGTACGTAAGGGTTTCCTCGTACCTTGTCGGCACGACGACGAGCTCAAAACAGAAGGGAGGTGACATGAAATAGCGTGGGCAATAGCCACATAGAAGCGAGCACAGCGGGATAGTTCGCTGCTAATCAACCGCCCTCGTTCATGCCTACAGCAGAGGCTGCCTGGAATGTCAGCGGCCCTGCTAAAGCCAGGGCCAAAGGCCGAAGAGACGGCTCTTTTACCTGCTTGGTTTTGTCTCGAGATTATGTTACATGAAAATGTCTTGATTCCATGGTTTGGGAGTTATTTTGTCACGAAACGTTTTGCGGTCGGTAATTTGTGTCGCGAAGTTGTTGGATATCGTCGGTAACTTGTGTCACATTTTAGGTGAACCCACACTAGAAAATTGAATTTCCAGCTGGCAAAACGAGCAAAAACAAAAGCAATAAAATGCCGAGCAAGAAACCAAACGAACTAGGAAAAAAGTACAGCAAAGAAACTAACGCTCGAGTGTATGCCACCGCAAAATTCCAAACAATATCACGTACCGTTTGGAAATGATGCCAATTTTGTAAATCATTCAGGCGTTGCAGCCATTAAGATTCAACAACTTTTCCAAAATTCCTCCTCGACACACGCTCGTCTCGCTCGGCACCCATCCGCGTTTACGTCGATGTGCGGAACGGACACGGCTAGGCGAGGGGCGTTCGAGCCGCCCCCCGAAGGCGGCGCTCGAACCAAGCCATATTCGACCGAGAATTCCAGTTCCGCGAATCGCATACTTAGGCCGAGACAAAAAACTCCTGACCAAAGTCCATGACACCAAGGAATGACTCGATATTCAAGGAATGTTTTTTTTTTTTTTTTTTTGGCCTGTGGAGGGGGGAAAATCAAGCAAGAAAAAACTTGGTTAATGTACGGTGATGGCCCAGTTCGCGACGGAAACAAAGCATAGTAGAATCTCACAACTAAAACTGAACGAACGGCCGGGCAGCACCAACACATCGAGGCACACATCACCTTCCACAGGGCACCCCGGACACACCAGACGGCATCCACAACACTCAAGCATTCTCCTGAAGAGGCTGCCAGGTTTGTAGAGGACGCCCTGCGGGATTGTCTTCGGCAGACAGGCTGACGCGTCATCAAGAGTGTCCGAAGCGTCGCAAATTTAAGTCTTTGCTACGAACACGTAACAGCCAGCAAACATTATTTTTCGAAATCGGAAGGCTCGTCTATGGCCGTACCCAATAAGCTACCATATCTTTTAGCTTATATCGGCTTTTTGAGCTTATGGAAAAGTATATTTCCGACGGAGCATAGCCAACATGCAAACAGCCTATCTACGCGAGAGCATAACAAGGGAAATCGAGCATAAATCGAGCATACATACGGTGGAGATGCCAGCCCTCATTTCGGGTGTATATGTGCAATATATGTGCGTCTGGTT
Organism: Undaria pinnatifida; assembly: GCA_012845835.1. Taxonomy (NCBI): domain Eukaryota; class Phaeophyceae; order Laminariales; family Alariaceae; genus Undaria; species Undaria pinnatifida. Next base: position 7,146,749 of record JABAKD010000023.1, on the reverse strand, counting down.
GTCTTGGCAGCACGGTGGGGACTCCAAATGGGTGGCCGCACGGTAATGATACAAATTCACGAGGCTCAATTACACCTATATTTACTGTCGGCTCTGTCTATCGCGATATTGGACGGTCCTATACACAAGAACGCATAAACACACACACTCGCGCGCCCACGCGCCCACGCGAGCACCAAAAAAAGGGAAGAGCGCAAGTGACGCAGCTGCGTAGCCGATCTCCCGATCTTGCGATCTTGCAGCGATGGCAAGCACGGGGGTCCCTTCTGAGGAGTGTGAGCGCGCTCGCTCTACCTCTGACGACAGTCTTGACAGCAGCTCGGCAAGCTCGGACGATCTGTGGCAATTCTGGCATGACAATAGTAGGCTTAAGCTGCCGCGTTGGTATGATGTTGCATAGGACATCGCGCTGATTCAGCCATCCTCCGCGTTCATGGAACGCGTACTTTCTATTCTGCGTGCTTGATTGGAAGAGAGGCAGGAGTCTAGCTTCAGTGACCGCATTGCAGCATCCGCTCTTCTCAAGTACAACAAGAGGAAGGGAAAGTAGCATTGCGTCGTGCGGGGTGCGGGGGTGCTGGGTAGTCTGTTTGGCTAGCTCGCTAGCTCTGTTTTTGCTGTCGAGTTTCGAGTAGAGACTTTAGACATAAGAAAGTTCAAGTTTTCCAATTGCTATGGTGGTGCGGTGGTATGGAAACGGCAGCAAGGCACCGTGCTCACTGTGCTGCATATATATGGACACAACACACAATAACACACAGCAACAGCAGTAGTAGTACGTGATACGTAAATATAGACTGTAGACTAGTCTATATTATCTTTCGAAGTATAGTCCATAGAGTAGTCTAGGAGTGTAGTCTAGACTATAGTCTATAGTCTAGACTATAGAGGTCTATAGGCTATATTGACTATATTTTACAGCACTGAAACACCTGCACCCGTGGCTTGTGGAAAAAAACAAAATAGCCGAAGAGTCCACGTACCACGAGCCTGTCGACGACAAGCAAGGATGCCCCACGAGTGAGTGTTAGACGAGTAAACATGCTTTTATCGAACTAAAATCAAGCTAGAGGTGGAACAAAAAGCGAGCATAATTCGAGCTTATCCGCGCAAAACTGGCATAAACCGCGAGCATATTTCGAGTTTTAAAGCCTATCCCTGCAAAAAGAATAAAGCTTATTACCTGAAAACAACCTTAATGGGTAAGGCCCTAAGCTCGTCTCACGTTCGTTGGAGACCGGCGAGCTGTGGCCCACACACAAACGTAACGCGCAACAAACGCGCCACCCACGCCAACGCCACAGGTGCGGAAGACTCTCCCGGCTTTACCACTGGCCCGCATCAAAGCCTGTTTGCAGCCCACCAACAGCATCAGTAGAGTGGTCTTTCGACGATTTTGACTTGGAGCAGTCTGCTCAAGGGTCGAAAAGCCACACCCGTACATGAAAACCCGCGAACAGTTTGAATTTCAAAAGCTCGGAGCTCGGAGATCGGAGGACAGGACGACACCAATCAAGGGAGACCAAAGACACGGTGCGTCTTTCTTCACCCGGGAGCAGCCCCCCTCCACCCCTAAGGCAGCCGGTCTCCACTCTGAAGACGCCGGTCTCCACATTTTTGAAGCCTCGAATTCCCCTCTCAAACCCCCCCCTTGTGTCCTGCTTGCGTGGCCGTTTCCCATGTTACACCATCTCGGTGTATCGGCCACTTCCGGGGTTGCAAGGAGGACGGCACAGAGGCAACCCTTGGTTTCCGGCTAGGCGATCCAGCCAGAAGTTGGTGGCTCGCGAGACATCGCCCGGATGACCAGGACAGCTCACGGAAACACTCGAGAGTTTCAAAAATTATTGATGTTACACACAAGATGGACATGTTCGGGAATAGACTAGTCTACATACCTTGCCTTCAAATATCTTCTGGTGATGTACATCATGACGTGGTAATCGATGACCTGTCCTAGGTGTGTACGTCTAAACCGTTTCATATTGTTTTTTTCTCTCTCCCGTTTCCGCCTGCTTCTGCATGAAACCCAATCCAACTAAATTCTCCGCATACATCAAACATCATTATCATCTGAGCCGTCAAACCGTTTTGTTTTGCTCCCAGCAGTTGAGCGCATCATCAACAGCAGTTTAGCACATGATCAACAGCAGTTGTTGAGCACGTCATCAGCAAATGAGAGAGTGACAGAAAATCGCGGTGAAGTCACCCACACAGCAGCAGCAGCACAGCAGCCTCTACGCGCTGGGTAGTCAGCGTCGAGGGTAGGAACCGGTCGTTGGGCTCCCTGCCATGTATACTGATATGCTGCCGTAATGTTTGCTGCGGTGCGATTCTCTGTTCTGCAACAATATCTCTAAGGACTTGTTCAAACTCCTTAGTCTAAACTTCCTAGAACCAAAACAAAAAACTGAAGCACAGCCGGTAGCATGACCACAAGACTAATTGATATGTGTGTTGAGTACACGCGGCGCCCGTGCTTATTACTCATGGTAGAGACATACAAAGTATGTGTGAGTCAGGGTAAACCAAACAATCGCAATGATTAATCAACATAAAGCAAGTGCAAAGCCGGCGTACCGGGCACGACAGCACAACAAAACGAGCGAGACCATAACACAAGAAAAAGTTGGAATCCAGAAATGAAAACACCAGGGGCTCTGAAGAATGTGATTAAAAAAAGCCAGAACAACTGCAAGAGAAACAACCTACGTGCTTGATGATGAAGAGAAACAGCTATCTGTTGCACGGACGAAACAGCAGGAAGAAGAGGAAGATACCGTCATAAGGCCGGTGGGGGGGGAAAGCAAGGGAATAAAGAGAGAAATATGGCAAAAAAAATGAACAAAGCAAGCAAGCCAACAAGTAAGTGTCATTATTGCCGCGTTCGTGCTTCCCCCGTTGAACTCGTGAATACAAACAAAGCAAAACACTACCGCTCACAATAGGGTTTAGGGCATTACTATACTTGAACACGCTCCACGTTTAGTCGAACCGGTACCTTGCCACACCATGTACCATTAACAGAGTTTTCTGAAAAACGGGAACGGAGCCTAAAATGAGAACGGACGGGTTTTTTTAGAAAGCAAACCAATTGTGTAAAACTCAAAAAAAAAAAAATGACAGTCCTGTGGGGCTGTACAGCAGCCTTCGAATGAGCTGTCGCTCAGGCTGAAAGTCCTCGGCATCGCCGTGGTAGCCAGCATCTAGAGAAATCACAATAGAGCCAGCGTGTATCGCTTTTTGCGGCCACCCGAAGGCATGAGATGGAGCATGACCGTTCTGACGAGCTCCTCTCACAGGGCTGGCCAAGGGGTTTCGCAGGATCATTTCGGTTCTCTGATACACCACATGGTTCTGGAGATAACGCTTGGTTCTCATTTTAGGCTCCGTTCCCATTTTTCTGAAAACTCTGTTCATTCCAGTTCGGCGTTTGTCCGCAGCTGTATCGGTGCGCTCGCCCCCCCAGTTTCCCCTTGTTGCTGTTCTTGGCGTCCACTGTTGCGTGGATTGGCCAGCTCTTGTCCGTTCCATTTCATCATGAAGCAGCCCGCCGCGTCGACGACCTCCCGGTACCAGTTTCCGCTCTTCTAAGCCACCCTCGACTATAGCGCACCCTTCACTCCTAACTGCAAAAAGGAGTTGTCCGTTGACCCCTCGGTGGCTTTGAATGCTTTGATATCGTCAGCTAGTGATTGGGTCCAGTTCTTTTTTGGTCGGCCTGCTCCCGGGTTTTCCCCACATTAAATATCGTCCCGAACATCACGCGATGGGTCAGCCGCTCAGTTGTCGTCTTTTGTACGGCTCCCGCAAAGAGGAGGTGGCTTTTGCGGGTGGTCGTCGCAACGCTCTCACATTGTGTTGAGGGTCTTAGCGATCGATATTTGGTGGTCGGTGCGTTGTCGGCGCTGGAAGCCAATATCCGTTAGAAGGAGGTTGTAGTGTGCCGTTCGGAGATCAGTGAAGTGCCCCTGGCCTAGAGTCCGAGACACACGCACGTACGGCAGGGTGTCCATCACCTCGGTCTTTAGCAGGTGCACCTTTAGTGTGAACGAAGCATCTTCCATATCGTACAGCTTCCGCTTGAATCGATCGTAGTATGCCCACGCGAGTCGGATCCGTCGTTATTTTATGGCATAATGTCGGCGCTTGCGTAAATAAGACCGCGCCCAGGTACAGGAAATGCATCGTCTGCATATATACCTCTGCCCCCCCGCCGCTTCGACAACGAGCGGTGGGGCCGGGAAAACCTTGTTGAGTGTGCGGAGCAGCTTTGTCTCCGTTTCCGTTTCGGGCACGATGATGCCTGCTGATTCGAAAACGGTCACAAGGACGGTCATCTTTGCAAGATCTTCCGTTGATTTGGACACAATGCCTGCATCGTCGTCGTACAGCATACCACAAACCGACCTCCGTACACATGCCAATGGTTCAACCTCTAACCCGCCCTCCCCGAAGTCCTCCTCGAGGTGCATCAAGTCGCTCAAAATGTCTGGGTCCTCACTGAAACTTAGTGGAACGGAACGCATCGCGCTGCGGCGAAAAATACATTGCAAAGAGGCGGCGACAGTACTCATCGTTGTGGCAATCCCTGAGTGTCGTCATACCATTTATAGTGTTCACCGTCATCCGTACGCACGCGGGCTCGCATGCTTTCGTGGAACTGGCCAATAGTGGTCAACATTCTCTCTGGTACGCGGAAACGTGTGAGCACCACCCACCGCCGCTCTCGGCGGACGGGTTTCTTTGCCATCTTGAGATCGACGAAGAACATCAACAGAGGGATTCCCCTACCTGAAGAACATCAACAGAGAGATTCTCCTACCTCGTCTGAGTTCTTGCCATCGGCTCTCGACAAATGCCTGAATATTTTTCCTCGATGCAAAGGAAGGGCTGGCACTCCCCCCAGGGTTGTAATCGCCCTCGGTGACGCTAGTACTCCGGGGCTCAGAACCACGAAACAGCGGCGTCAATCATCAAACCATCGACGCTTCTGATGATGCTAGTGCTGTTGAATGCCGTTAGTTTGTGGTGAAAAAATAGATATTATACTTGGTCGAGTATAAGCTACTTGTACCTCATACTGTCGCTCGACTGCAGAATGACAATGGTAGCAACGTAGACCTCACAGTATACAGCAGCAGCCGTAACGAACGTCTAGATTTCCTTCTGACATTTACGTAGATGACCAAGAACGGCAACACGCATTATGGCGATGTGACAACAAACCGACGAACTGCATACCGGCTGCCATCCACCGACCAACAACGCACTCAAGATGACGGTATTTTTTTCTCGTCAAAAATATCTTGATCAATCAGCAGGCTCAGCGTTGAAGAGAAGGGCAACTGCCCTGGGCACAGTCGAGGGCGCAAGCTGTAGCGCCCAACCCGTGCGAACCCCCTCCACAGTAAAGCGCTGTCCTCCATTACACAGCCCGCGATCAAGGGGTGCTGTATTGTTCTTGTTGTAGTCTGTACGATGTAGACTATATTTTTTGCTTTTTCGGGAGAAGCGAGCAAGGACCGCATAAAAAATGTTTTTTCACAGCAATGTGGAGCGCAAGCGCGGATTCTTCGAACGCAAGATGCCGGTGAGATAGGCGAACTCCAAACAGACAACGCACAGACCGTGGGCGCCCACGCTCGCGCCGAGCACACCATATCTGCAGGCCTCTGGCATGACCTCGAACTTGGATTTGGCAGTTTTTTTTTAATGAGTAACAATATCGATTGATCGCTTCCTGCTTTGGGTGGATAGCGACTAATGGCAGCGATTGGTCCATTTCTGGTCTATTCAACGACTAGGTAGATAAATTTGGCTTTTCATTTCGATAGTGGAAATTCGAAATATCTGAATTTTGAATAATGTATGGGCATGCGTGGGCTTTTGCGTCTACTCAAGGAGGTCGCGCGCGGGAGGTGGTGGATCTCAACAGACTGCTGTCGTGGCGTCGTTCCTGTCGATGGCCACGTTCTCATGCACAAATATCGACCCCACGGATGACGCCGCAGAAGCTCTCGTTAGTGAAAACTGCGAGGTGCCTCTGTTTAAATATTTGCGCGGCCGAGCTAAAGCCGCTTGTTCGTGCTCGACAGGGCGGCTCTACTGGGCAAGCAGAGAACCTCTCCCAGGAAATATCGGAGCATATGGCGAGAGTGAAGAGGTCTTTCAAGCAGGCGCATCTGCGACGTGAACCGAGGGTAAATGTACCACCCTGGGCGACGAAGGCAGCATGCTTCAGCTCTTCGGTCACGGCGATTATTGCGAAAACATTTCAGCCATGCCATCGAGGGCGTAGACTGCTACATCTCTCCCGTCGAAGCTGGCACTCAGATCAATCCGATGGAAACGATGTTCACTCGAATGGGCAAGACTTGCCACGTGTAGGCGACCCAGACTCCAATTTGACCGTACTGGGCGAGCTTGTTTCTCTAAAAGCGGACACACCGTGTCTCTGTTCTGCCTTGCTTGGTGTCGTCTTGTGTCTTCCGATCTCCGAGCTCTTGAAATTCCAACTGTTCGCGGGTTTTCATGTACGGGTGTGGTTTTTCGATTCTTGAGCAGACTGCTCAAAATATTCATAAACGCCGAAAGGCCACTATACTGCTGCTGTTGGTGGGATGCAAACAGGCTCTGCGGCGTCCCAGGGGTAGGGCCGGGAGAATCGTCCGCACCTGTGGCGTTGGCGTGGGTGGCGCGTTTGTGGCGCGTTGCGTTTGCGTGTGGGCCACAACTCGTCGGTCTCCAACGAACGTGAGACGAACCTTCTGATTCCGGAAATGTAATGCTGGCTGTTACGTGTTTGTAGCAAAGAGCTAAATTCGCGCCGCTTCCGGCACACTTGGTGACGCGTCAGCCCGTCTGCCGTGGGCAATCCCGCAGAGCGTCCTCTAGAAACCAGGCAGGCTCTTCGGGAGAGTACTTGAATGTTGTGGATGCCGTCTGGTGTGTCCGGTATGCCCTGTGGTAGATGATGTGCGCCTCGATGTGTTGGTGTCCTGGCTTCCTGGTCGTTTATTCAAATTTTTATGTGGGATTCGACTATATTTTTTCCCTCGCAAACTGGGCCATCACCGTACATTAACCAAGATATTATTTTCATTAATTCTTTCCCTCGTAGGCCAAATTACGATTCAAAATATTTGATGCAAATAGCTTATTGGTAGTATATTAGTGTCAAGTTTAGGCATGATGCATGGCATATAGGGACTACATTGCCAAGCGACAACGCTGCCCGGACAGAGGTAACAGGGACTATAGCTAGACCGTTGGCTAATATGCCTGGGGCAGAGACCACCGGTGATCCCTGTTGCACAAGGAGCAAACGCGCACGATGAAGAGCTGGCACGCTTACATTTTGATAGTCTCCGGATAAAAAGTCGCTTAGAAATCCAAGCAGAAGAGACAGAGCACACAGATAAAGCAGGAAAGGCGAGGCTCCGACAAAGACGAGGAGGTATGAGCTTACAATAACCTGGAGAGCGTATCCAACAAGGAACATTTTCGATGGGTCTTTACTAGGCTCCACCCAAATTGAACCATAAGGTAGGTAGGTTTTTTTCCTGGACGAAGCATTGGGCTGTCTCGAACACCCGCGAATATGCGTTAAAAGAGACAAAAACTCATACCATTTTTCAGGGCCCTCACGCCAAGAGCAGGGAGGAACTAGAATTTCAGTTTCGGCTGAAGAAAGTAGCGTCAGCTCGCGGGGCCTAACATCACCACCACGGTAAGCAACTCATCCTTACTTGGGCAATATTTGAGCTAGGCAGTCCTAATCTAGCGATTACAGAAATCCGCCGCACTCATGTACCTCCGGTGACGACTTGGACAAGCAAGCATACCTGCGTGAACGTATCAATGCGAAGATGGCCGATGGAGAGATACCTGTTCTTCTTTTTAAGAGAGTGACCGTATTCAAGCAGAAGGTGGCTGAGGTAGTCATTACTAAAACTGACCAAGAGGTAAACCTCAACGTTTTCCAATGCCTTTTGTCGGACTATGCGCTCGACACGAAACTTCTCCAAGAAACACCCAATCTGACTCTAACGCACATCGAAGACTGAGGAAGCACCACTCGCCGGGAGATGAAGGAGAGAATGAAGGCGGTCGACCAATCAGTCAATGTCCTGATCGCGGCTGGCGGAGTCGGGATTTTCCCCGCGCGCTGTCACCACTAGGGCGACTGGGATGGCCCTGAAAAGATCGATAAAGGGCAGCAGGAGCCGCAAGGTAGGGGCTGTGGTGGGGGAAACAAACTAAATAATAAACAAAAGCAGGACGCGCTTGCAACCGGTGGTGGCAGCGAAAACAGTGGGGGCTACAGCGGTGGCGGCGGCTGCGGAGGGAACGGCGGGAATGGTGGTAATGGCGGCTTTGGTGGGGATGGTGGCGGCAGTTATGGTGGTAGTGGCGGCAAGTATGGTGGCGGGGGCGGCCGCGGGCGTGGTGGCGGCAGTGGTGACTTTGGTAGTGGTGGCTGCCGTAGCGGCGGCGGCGGTGACCCCACTGGCCACGGCGGCAAAGATGTTCACCAGGCGTGGTCGAAGGTGCTACCGCGAGTTTCGTGAGACCCGACGGACACCCCCAGGGTACCGACCGTCTGTGAAACGCAGCCTGGTACCTCACCAACCTACGCCGTCATCCAAAGGCCACGCGACAGAGGTAAACATTAGGCGTGGTCGAAGGGGCCTTACTTGAAGATTCGCGTGACCCGAGGGACACCTTCCGGGCACTGATCGCCTGTATTACGCAGCCAAGTACCTCGCCAACCTAATCCGACCCCAAGGCAATGAACCGGGCTTCCATCAAGCAGATCGCTGCCCGCGTTGCTTCCGATGCGGTCTGCTCTGTCGTTTCGTGAATATACGTACCCTCATCGTCAGTCTCAAAGATGATGCCAACCCTCCGCGATACGTGTACTTCAACCATGTGCGCGCTAACCGTAACCACGTAGCGACAAGTGCCGCACCGCCAGTCGACACCCCCGCTCCCACTCCCCATCAAGGGTTGCAACAGCCGCAGTAACGATAAAAGCAGCAATATCAAGAGCAATAACGGCAGCAGCAGCAAAAGCACGACCAATAACAGAAACTCGAAAAGCAGCCGTCACAGCGGTACGAAGTACAGCACTACCAGCAACAAGAGAAGCAGCAAAACAACGACTAACAACAGCATCTTGAGTTGCAGCAGCAGCATCTGTACAGGGTACACGACGGTATCAGCACCAGAAAGAGCATCAGCACGAGACACGACAGTATCAGCTGCAACAGCAGCAACAGCATGTGTAGCAACAAAAGCAAAAACAGCCGCGGCAGTGCCCGTTCGCGGACGAGTCGTCTCATATCTTGACGGCACCATTCCTATGGGTCGTGAGTTAGTGGTGGGTGGTCAGAGTGAGACCGCTGGTAGAGGTGGTGATAGTTGGATAGCCGACAATGAGACGACGAATTACATGACCCCGAACAATCATACTACGCCGTACAAGGTGCGCCCTCAACCTAGAATGCTATAGTGTAGATTGGCGATGGTACCCCCCAAGCAGTAGAGTACGTAGGGAGCGTGGACTTGGTTTTGCACAGGAACGAAGTCGTACGCGTGACCCTGGAGAGTGTATCGTACGTTAATGCCACGTAGACTAAGTTACTGTAACTTCACACTGTCCCGGCGAAAGAACGCCACCCTAGATGCAACAAGTGTTCACCTGTTGGATGGCCGGCTAACGTTTGCGAATGGTAGATCAGGTTCCCGCCTAAACTCAACGCGCCTCAACCCCCGTCCCCCCCAATGCCAAATGCTCGAGGTACCGGCGTTAATGGCCCGGGTAACCCCGCCCCCCTCACGCCCGTGTGCTGGTACCTGTGGTTATCCGCCGGCGAGGAACGCTGCGGTTCAAGTCATGCCACCGACGCCGGGGGTGATGGTAGCGGTGGAACGACCATTAGCAATGGAGAAGTCATCGTCTAATCCCCCCCCCCCCTCTCGCTTGTGCGCCGGTACCTGTGATGCCGCTGATGAAGACGCCGGCGTTGCTACCCGTGCCTCTGGTGCCGTGGGTGGGGGCAGTCTTGAGCACTGCTCTAGCAGTAGAGGTCCCTCCCCATTTTTTTTCCACGTCGATACAGCAACCATCCCCCCTCCCTCCCGTGCGGGGGTACCTGTGGTGATACCGCCTTTGGGGACTCCGGCGTTTCCACTTTTGCCACCGCTGCCGGGGTGATGGTACCATTAAACCGATCAGCAGCGGTAGAGTACTCCCCATTTAACCCCCATGAGCCCGTGTCTGAGGTGCTACCGTCAGTGAGGACGCCAGTGCTGCTCTCCGTGCCACCGGTGTCGAGGGTGGGGGCAGCTATAGGCAACGTAAGAGTCATACAGACACCCTCATTTTTTTCCCGCGTCTGTATAGCTGATCCTCCCTCCTCCTCGCCCCCGTGCGCCGATACCTGTGGTGATACCGCCGATGATTACGCTGGCGTTTCAACTCATGCTACCGTCGCCGGGGGTGATGGTAGTGGTAGATCAATCGGTAGCGGCAGAGTACCCTCCACAATTGAACCCCTATACGCCGGTATCTGAGGTGGTGCCGCCGTTGAAGACGCCGGCGCTACCACCCATGCCACCGGCGCCAATGGTGGGGGCGGCGATGGATTCTGCAGTAGAGATAGATGCCTCCCCCACTGTGTCCCCATCGACGGTGGGTGTTATCCCAGTACCATGGCAGACTGATCCACCGGTGGAGCTTCACGACCCCCCCACCCCCGTGTTACGCCCGGCGATTGCCGCTACCGTGCTTGTCTCCGGGGTTCGACGTTATGAGGATGTGGACATCAAACGTTTCCACCTGTTCAACGCCCTCGCCTACGAGGGTATTTCACGTAAGGCGGTCAAGCAACATTATATCAATTTGACGGGGACCCTGTTTTTCTGTGGTGGGCACGTGCAGGCGAAGGGTAGGCGTGCGCCGGTGCCGACGGCGTCTTTCCCTCGGGTGACTCAACTCCTGCAGCCCGTTTTCGTTGACCTTGCCGGCCTCAGAAAAATCGTTCCGCATGCGGGGCTCTGTTCGTGATCCTGTATAAAGTATGATGCGACGCGCACGGGGTGGATCTACAAATTTAGGAGCAGGAGTGCGGTCGACGTGGCCACGGCAACGATGCAACTCCTGACCGAAGTCGGTGACGCCATCAAATACTTTCGAACGGAAAACGGGGCGGAGTACACGAATGAGAAGTTTGCGATGAGCAGCACGGAGAAGACCATCCGCCATCAATACACGGGGTAGATGGGCCGAAGCATAACGGCGGGGTCGAGCGCGGCCTCGGTTTGATCCAGGAAGGCGGCATGGCCGCTTCACTTGAGACCCCACGGCTGTTCCCCAGGCAACTCCCCGACCTTGGTCGTTATTGAGTGGAAGAGGCCATCTTTATTAACGACTGCTTCAACATCACGGCAACCACGGCAAAAGCTTACAACAAGTCGCCGTACGCAGCTTATAATGGGCGCCTGCCGCCGGCCAACACCCTCTTGTCATGCAGACCGAGTTCCACCGCGTACAACGCGCCAACAGTTCGGAGCCCAGGCAGAGAGGTGCTTCTACCTCAGCAGAGGGCCGGACCACCCGCGGGACTCCGTGAAGGTCTTCAAGTCATGCGGCCTGACAAGCGACACGCGGGACATCACCTGAAAGATGGAGCGCGTGGGGGTCATCGCAGCTAAGCTGGACACGGGGGCGCTGCCGCACTGAAGCGGTGGGAGATCGACTGGTAATTCAGGTACGTCCCGCCGGTGCCGTAGGTGCCACCGGTATTGCCGGCAACGCCAGGGATGACAACGGTGCCATCTGTGATGACGCCGTTGTTTATCGCCGGCACCACCGATGGTGGCGCCGTCGCCCGGGGTGATGTCGCAGTCATCCCCACCGGGGACCGGAAACCCTTAAATTGACGAGGATTCCAAAGACAGGGAGCCCTTGCAACCGGGATGACACGCGCGAGGACAAGTGCATACCACAAAGCGACGACTGCTGCGGGACCAGCTCATCATGCCCTCTATAACCAGCGCCCACCCAACAGCCACCATCCCCGACCAACCTGCCATACGAACGAGGTTTCGGAGCCCGCAACATACTACGTGGCTATGGACTCGACGTAACGCGCAAACTGGGTGTATTCGACCATTCAGGGGCTCTCCGGGCTTTATGGGGCGGGAACACTCGGAGTGTCTTATCAGCTAGAAGACGGGAACGTGGTGTCGGCGAAATAGGTCCTCACGTGGAAGTTCGATGAAACCCTTTAGTGAAGGCGAAGGCGCGACTGGTATCTGGAATACATAACCAACATCCGGGAGTTGAATCCACCGACGAATTTGCTCCAACCCCGCCTCGCCTTGCATACGGTTGATGGCTGCTGTTGCATGCGAGTTGCAGTTAGATATATGTCATTTTGACGTAGATCAGGCGTTAGCCCGAGCCGAGCCGAACGTTGTTAGCTTGATTGTTTATGCCAAAAAAAGCTGTTGAGCTTTACCTTGCAAATTAGAACGCCTCAATCGCAGTCTCTACGGTCTAAAGCAAGTGTCGAGGTCTTGGCACAAAACCTAGCCACTCGTCTGACGAGGCTTGGTTTCAACCAGAGCCTTGCGGACCCCTGTGGGTTTAGATTGATCGAAGCAGGATCTGCCTCCGTTATAGAAGCGGCGCACGTGGATGACAATATTGCAGTAGACCATGGAGAGATATGGCTGGTTTTGCACGGACTTGGGAAAACTTGTCCCAATCAATACCCTTGACGAGCTACGTTGGTACACGGTTTGTCACTATTCCCGAAACAACGTCGGGTTTAGACGTCACTCAGGTCCGGGGTCACTAAGTAGGCCCTTCTCCCCACTTTACTCTACGTTGCGTGCCTTCATTTTATCACGTGAAGATTCCAGCTGCATATTCCCTCGCCGACTAGCATCGATTTGTGCCCCTACCCACGTTGTTGGTCGCTGTCATCAGCATATTCATTAGGATTTTGTTTTTAGCAAATGTTTGTTTGGTGTCGGCCTCAATAAGGGATTCTCGTCAATTGGAATTTCTCGTTAAAATCGATTCGTTCGAGCGCCGTCTTCGATGGGCGGCTCGAGTGCCCCCCGCCCAGCCTTATTCGTTTTGCACCTGGCCAGGATCGGGTATGGGGGCTGAGCGGTTTAGCGTAACCCGCTCCACCGCTCACGACCCGGCCATAGCGACCGCACTATCGTGCCACGCCAGCTTCACACATCAGCCCTCGGTGATCCCGGCGACAAAACGACGGCTTCTATGCCGGCGAGAGGGGAGCGTGAAAAGCCTCTCTCGGGGACGGCTCGCTCTCTCCCCGCGAATACAGAGAATCAGAAGGAAGTGGAAACTCCCACTCCACAAGACCCACAGTATTTCAACTTGTGGGATTTACAGCTCGCTGTCGGCTTTTTTCTCTCTTTAGTTTGAGGCTTACATGAAAGACGATGTTCTCTAACTTCCTATTGTCTCTCGGCATTAACGAAGTATTGAGATACATCCATTTCCCAGACCCTCGGGCGCGGGGTGGGTTGTTTCCCATAGACTACCAGATTTGAACTGTTTTTTTTGGGCAATTTCATCCCGAGGCGTTACGGGTAATTGGTACCCTGGTGCCGGTAGAATTTTAATCTCAATGCACCGGCCTTGGAACCTGTCCCCATCCCGTGCAACGCTGCACACTGGAATTATGAACAATCTCTAGTCTATAGCCTTTTCTTAATTGAAGTTGTAAAATATCACTAACGTATATTTTTTTTCAACGTTATACTGCATGTCGTGCCCATATGCTTCGAAGTATAGAGGTTACAGATGAATCGTTCGCTTCGGTTTTTGAAGACAGTTCTCCAACTACCAATTGCTTTTTTAGTCGCTCTGTTTGACGGCAGGAAAACTGCAGCCGCCGATGTTTCACCTTTTCAGGTGCAAGCCAGTGAGGAGTAACGTTTTGTTTACGACCAGATTTGAAACTGTCTCGTTGGTTTGTCCCCCATGAGGGAGGTAAAACAGCTGCCGCTGCCACTGCTGCTGCTGCTACCTGCCTAATATTTTGCTGCTGCAGTATTTATACGATGCTATTTCGTTTTTGGAGGGGATGCTATAGAGTGCTGGTCTTGAGCACAAATGGTGGGGAGAAGAGCGGGGGGGGGGGGGGGGGGTCGACCTGCTATCATGAGTTTTGCTAACGATGACTGACGAGGGAAAGTTGGTATATCTACACCATCTACTACTGCTACTAATCCCGCTGCACGCCTTTCGATGCCAGATACCGGTAGCGTTGAGAGTGCTTACTCGTGCTCTACTATCCTATGACGCTGGGCTGACGCTGAAGTTAATGTAAAACCTGCATCTTGCCAGTGAGCGACTTAGGTAGATAGCTGTATATTCTGCTGTTTTGCGAGAGTTTTATAATAATCGTTATTGCCTGTAGACTACGCCCATAGCGTGAGCATACCAACTGCCCGTGTTGAGCTGCAATGCAAAATACCTTGATCCCCCCAAAGGAGCGATCACACACTGGGGCTACTGCCCACGAACGCAACTCCATTGGGTTGTATCCGGTACGTGTTGTTCAGAGAGTTGACACGTGCATCTAGCTAAACTCCGTCATGAATCCGTCCGTTCGACGAACACCAGCTGTACAGAGGTTAAGCTAGAATTCCTCCGTTCTGTTCGAGATTCTGTCCTGGGCGGCTGAGGTGGTTGATTTCAGGCCGCGGCGACCATGCAGCGCTGCCACCACCAACATTGCCGAGTGTCTGCATAATGTGCTTTATTTTCAAGGGGATCAAGGCGGCGAAATACTGCTCTAAACATGCTGAAGAGAGCATCACGGTGAATGTTGTCAGCAGGCGTTGTTTACACGAGGACTGTGCCAAAGGGCCGAGCTTCAATTTTGAGGGAAGAAAACCAGCGGCATACTGTGCACAGCATGCTGACAACGGCATGGTGCACATCCTTGTAAAGAAATGTTGTTCGATGGCTGCGGGAAGGTTCGGAATTTAAATGCAGTAGGGAGCGATAGGCCAGCTTTCTGCAAGAAACATGCTCTACACGGCATGGTTGACAGACGTTGCTTGCATGATGGCTGCCCGACGTTTGCGTTGTTTAGTGTCACGGGCAAGAGCCCCAATTTTGGTAGGGAACATGCCGAAGACGGCATGGTGAACGTCAATGTCAAGCGTTGCATACGTGGTGGTTGCATGAAGTCCCCGTCATTCAATGTCGCCGGCGTCAAGACGCCAGTGTTGTGCGGGCAACATATCAAGGCCGGCATGGTTAACATCCTGTCCAGGTGTTGCTCCCATGAAACATGCACCAAGAATCCGTCGCCGAATTTCGCGGGTATCAAGGCGGCGGTGTTCTGTGGGAAGCATGCTGAGGAGGGCATGGTGAACATCCACAGCAAGCGTTGCTTGCATGATGGCTGCAACAAGCACCCTTCATTTAATGTCTTGGGCAAGCAACAAGGTTCTGCAAGGCACATGCCGCGGATGGCATGGTCAATGACATATATATAGTCTATGTGTGTAACTCGCATGATGACAGCGTGACGGCTCCATGCTTTAGTATCAACGGTGGGAAGAATACAAATGATCGTATGCAATGTGCTGCTGACGGCATTTTGTATATGAAGCGCTACCGCACATGTGAAAGAGAAACCTGTACAACGACCTCGCATTTATTTTCGGAGGCGTGAAGACGGGGAGATTCTGCAAGAAACATGCCGAGGACGGCATGGTCAATGTAGGAGATAAACGTTGCTAACGTGATGGCTGCATAAGAGTCCGTCGTTAAACTTCGCGGGCATCAAGACCAAGGTGTTCTGCAGGCAGCATGCCGAGGACGGTATGGTTAGTATATACGGTAGCCGTTGCGCACGTGATAACTGCACCCAGACTCTGTCGTTTCATTCCTCAGGTATGTAGAAGAAGGTGCTCTGCAGGTAGCACGCCGAGGACGGTATGGTTAGTATATTTGGTGGACGTTGCGCACGTGACAACTGCACGCAGACTCCGTCGTTTAATGTCGCTGGTATGAAGACGGAGATGTTCCGCATGCAGCATGCCGAGGATGGCATGGTCAACGTCTTCAGGTGGGTTGATTGCTCACATCGTGACTGCGTGAGGCCATCAACCTTCGGTGTGGAAGGCAGGAAGAAATCGACGATGTGCGAGCAACATGCTATAGTCTACACGGTATGGTAAACGTCGTGCGCAGTCATTGCTTCCATGATTCTTGCACGAAGGTGCCAACCTTCAACTTTGACAGCAGCAGGCAACGGGTGTTATGCAAGCAACATGCCCAGGACGGCATGGTGAATGTCGTCATAAAGCGTTGCTCAACTGTCGGTTGTATGAAGCGAAGGACCCATTACGGCAAAGGCAGCACAGAAGCTTTGTTATGCAGGCATCATACCGACGTTGGCATGGTAAACATCTTCGGCCGGCGTTGCAAAGTGACTATCCGCGTGCCAAAGGAGGCCCGTGGCAACATTGGCGGCAGGCCGAAGGACAAAAGGGCCCGTCACGATTCGTCGCAGGTTTTGACTGCCGTCGCGGTCAAGCATCCGCCCGCGTCGCGCACCAAGGCTGAGATACAGGTGAACCTCGGTGTAAAGCGTTTTGGCCGTACCCCCATCACTTCGACGCTGGCACGCTGCTGCCCGGCAAGCATTCTACGCACTACGGATATGTTCCTCACGAGCAGAGCGATCACATCACTACAAATTCAGGAACATGTCGTCGGCCTGCTAGATAAGCGGCATCTCGAGCAGCAGCAACAACAGCTTGACCAAGAGCAGCGGCGATTTCTGCAGCAACAGTAGCAGCAGCTGTAACCTCAGCACATTTGGAGCGGAGTGATACCGCGTGCCGAAATGGGGGAGATGACACCAATACTAACGCTGATGTGCTACACGCCCAGACCGGAACTCATGATTGCGTGGGCAAGAAATAATACAGCAAACGCGCAAAAGCAAGGCATGTTGCGGTCAAGCTATAGAGAGAAAAATTGCGAGAGGGTACAAGCGAGCACCATCGAGCAGGAGGGTCTGCTCAGGCGGCTGGAGCATTGCACGCGGACAAGGCATAATGCGCATTTCCCCGGTAAGCGAGAGCAGAACTTCCCCCGAGGCCAGCCGATGACAGCTCCGGGAGCGATTGTCCCGGTACTAGAAGCTACCAGGTAAAGGTATACCGGAGGTGCTCCGGCGGCCAGAGGGACCCCCAAACCAAGAGAGAGAAAGTGGCCCAGCGGGCACACGGTATCAGCAAGAGGACTTGCTTCACCACAGCGAGCCGACTACGGGATTGTCTGCCAGAGGACAATCATGATAATCGGGATACCCCTGCTTGACCGTAATCTGCCCTCACACCAGAAAGAGAGTGATAATATCGATAGCGATACGCGGAGCCCCACAGAGACGGGGGAGGCGCCACAGGCCGAGGACGGTGAGGAGCACGAAGAGGGAGAGGGGAGAGGGGCGAGGAGTGCATGCTGTTGGGCGATGTCCGGCGAGCAAGGTAAACCGTACCGCTGAGTCGAAGCGATCACGACAAAGAGAGTGGGTGAACGCGGCCTTCACTACCCTGGGGTGCACATATGGGAGGCTTAGCGAATGAGTAAGCCGCGTACGAGATACATGTCAATGCTTGGCATTTGGGCTTTAGGAACGCATGTGCTGAATGAAGTATGCGTAGTGACTCCCACCCTCTGGTTACAGATTTTGGAGGCGGAGTTGATCTGCAAGCTGTCCGCGGGACACAGGCACTACTATTCCTTGACATTTGCAATTTCGGACGCTTTGTGTTGGAGCATGGATACGTTATGTAACAAACGGATGAAGAGCTATTTTTGTCACACGTGCCCAAGTCTCCAACCCCTTGTCCCAACTCTCTCACCGCTTCTAGTTCATTTCCTCCATGTCTACCTTCTGTCTGATTCCTCCCGTCTGCTTGTTGCAACAGCTGCCTGCAAACACCAGTCTCGTCTCACGCAGTCCTCTTCCAAGCGCTCGTACAATATAACAGATCTCCGGATGAAACCTCCAACAATGCCTCACGGTAACGATAGCTGTACTCAAGCTCGGTTCGCAGTAACTCACGCTCGTGTCAGATCAAGTTCAGGTTCCTTTTTCCCTCGTTTGGTTTTTTGTGTTTTTGGACTGAGGCCGCGAGCTGCACGCTTTCTAGACTCATCGGCATTATACAAACCTAGGCAGCATTCCGCCACGGGGTTTCATGTAACAATCATGTCAATCCGCCGCAACACCCCCTCAGCACGGCTCAGGAATACCGTGCTAACCGGGCTGCGGATACACTGGAGTAAGAGTGAGGGCCTTTTCCCACACTTAGTCGTGTTTCGATTACCCTAAGGCTCGAATGAGTGGCGTGTAACATTTTCATGGATAGGCGTCTCTCAGGAGGTAGGGACCCTGGGCCTCGCGTTTTTCGCATTAGGTCCCAGATCGGTACTGCTGGACTTGCTAGTATTTCTCATCAAGCGCACCAGCTGAAAGCCTCTTATCCACCACTTCCCGGCTTTTCCTATTAACCCGGGTAGGTCGAGGCCTTGATCCTCCTCGCTGGTCGATCTTCGGCCAACTTCTTCTCCCTTTCTCCATCCACCTCCACTTCACGTTCCACGTTTACGGGGAACCGGATTGCGAGTTTCCGGTCCCCCTACCTTCCAGGGTTTCACGTTCGTTGAGCTCCTCTCAATCTCCGTCTGCGTATCGAACCCGCCAGTACGGTGACTTGTAGTCGAAGACTTTGGAAAGGTGACGCTTCTTGTTTCCTTCAGCGTCCGCGAATTCCCTCCAGATCACGGTCCCCACCGGGTGTTGTTTCAACGCTTGTTCGCGGTCGATCCCATCTATTTCCTTCCGCGATAGCGTCGAAGTTGGTCTTGCCCGGCACTCCACTCCGTCTCGATGTTGATCTTGCCCGGCACTCCACTCCGTGATACGTTTCCCACAGCGCATGGAAAACATCCAGCTGTAAAGGGGTGAAGCTGTCTCGTGCCTCCTCTTCAGACAGCCACTGGGACTCTGTACCATCCGCAAATCGTCCCTTGTATCGCCACTTCCAAGCGTTGCCTTGACCCATCACAGCCTTTCTGTCTATTAGGGTATACATAGGTGACGCTACAATCGACGGCTCCGCCAGTCCGAAGTCATCTCCCCATGCCAGGTGAGCAAATTCGTTTTTAAAGTCGTGACGGAGGTCGTCCGGACGTAAGTGGAACATCTTGATATTCGATGCTGACGCCCGTCGTCGGCGAATCCCTTGCCCATTCATCGTGACGATGTAGCTGAGTCCTGGCAAGACAACTTCAGTCACCTCCCAAGGTCCGGTCCAGTGCTCGTGGGTTAGTTTATGATGTATCCCTTCCCTTGCCATCACAGACTCCGCCTTCTTCACCAGCACCTTATCTCCGACAATAACACGGGTTCCCACCGAGGTTTGACCGATTTTAGCATTCCGACTGTCACGACTTTTCTGCAGGTCTTCATGTCTTTTCGATAGAGCCATCCGTACATCCCGCACCTCCTTGTACGCTTGACGTTTGTCGGCCACGCAACTGTGCATCCCGCCTCTGAAATCACCACCATCTCTCTCGGGGTGCGTAGCATCAAGTTGCGTGCGTGCATCACGACCGAAGAAAAGACGGAAGGGAGTTGGCTTCCCCGGTAGGCGCAGGTCCGGCGTGGTACGATGGATTCACAGTGCCGGTCGCACTCGTCCCATCTGCTAGGCCATTTCTTGCACAGTTCTCCTAGTGCTTCGTGAAGCCATGCCCCTAGTCTCTCCACCGTCCCCTGTGCACGTGGATGATCGGCAGGCCCATAGGCGATGGTCACGTTCAACCACTTACATATGTGTTGCATCACCTCTGCCGTGAACTCGAATCCCGGATCACTGCGAACATACAGCGGTAGCCCAAAAGTAAGCATCACTTCGAGCAGTTTCCTCGCTACTCCGATTGCTTCTTTCCTAGGGAGTGGAAAGGCGAACAAGAACTTGCTGGCTTTGTCAACTGCTACCAGTAGAACTTTGTTGCCTGCGTCTGACTTCACCCCCATGTCCTGGATGTCGACTTCGTGTACTTCCTCGGGTCGTAGAAACCTCGACGGTAACATGGCAACCCCTTGACTCGCTGACCGCTTGCGACGTCTGCACCCACACGAGAGGGCGTAGTCTTTAACGTCCTTGACGAGGGTGAGCCAGCAGTACCGATGACTAATCAAGGCTGCAGTTCTCGCCGTCCCCGGATACCCATAGGTGGTGTGCGCCAGCGCTAAAATACCTGGAACGAGAGATCAGGGAACTGCAAGTCGTGGGATCCTTCCCCGAGGTGCTACCCGCAAGAGGCCGTTATCATCCATCACATATTCGCCACCTCCTGATCCTCGATTTCCCGCTTCCTGGAGTTCTTTCCGAAGCTTGCCAAGTACCATATCTTCGCACTGCCCTTGCGTCAGCTGTGGCAAATCCTGGAGAATAGCTGTCACCCTTTCCAACATGGATGGCTCTCACCGCTGGGGTCCCTTGGCTTCTTTCCCTGATCCGCTTGAACGGCTGCTGGTGTCCTTTGGTGATTCCTCCAACGGATCACGTTGCCGTTTCGGTCTCGGGATTGGCTCTCTTTGTCCCCTGAGTTTGCGTGGGCGATCAACTTCCACTGGTAGTTCAGTAGTAGTGACCGTCTGCGCCGTAGCATACTCCATCTCCTCCTCCTCAGGTAACGGCGGTTCTGCCTCCCAGACAACCTCCGGTGCCTGGGAAGTGGCCTTTGCCTGCGATCTCGTGACCGCTCTTGTCACCTTAAAGGCTTTTGATGCTGCGAGGTAATCTTCAAACACCATGCTGGCCAATCCTTCTAGTTCCGCGACCTCTGGTACCGGTTTTCCCAGTAAGCCTTGAACAGCTAGTTGAACTAATACTGCTCGTAGCATTGGAGGAGACGTGAAATCTGCGATGACGTTTTCCGCTGCGCTTTTGCTAACCGTCTGCGGGATCACGTAGTGTTCCTGCCCTGTGGTGATTTTGGCGTAGTCGTTGAAGTGCAACTCTTCGGCTTCTTCAAGGCGTGCCGCATCCGCTGGGTGGGCGATATACCCTTCGGTTGGCTTTTCCCCCATGATGTGAGCACGGTTCAAAGAGATGATGGGTTCGTTCAACGAGTAAATCGCTCGCTCTCCGTTACCTCTCTTCAGGAAGTATGCGCCTCTTCGTCCCAGAAATTTCCCTAATTCCAAAAACTGGTTGCTTTACCTTCTCCAACCTCCGCTTTCAAACGGCTAACTTCCCTTTGTGGCAAGGCCTTCCTTGATTCCTACCACGAATGTCCGTTTCCTCTTCCACGAAATCCCTACTTGGCTCAACTAGTATCTCCGCTTTGTCCACGATGTATGACTCTCGTTCCAAAGTGGGGCGAATCTCGTCGTTCCATTCCGTCGTTCGCAGAAGGTTGCCCAAACATTCGAGTATGAAAACTCGGGCGTCTGAAGCGATGGCAGCTTAGGCTAGGCTATTCGCTCCGGATATTCCTTCCTTCTCTCGTATCCCTTCAAACATCCTGCAGGCGTCACCGACCTCCACGTCTGGTTTCACTATTCTCAACATGGTTAGGCATTCCTGCGACCCTGTTGTCACCCTAAGTAGTTTCGCACCGTTGTCCAGTCCGTTTGCACTGATGCATTCCAGTGCTCTCCAGTCCTGCTCTACTGCTCCTCTGACCGTCAACAATCCCTCTGATGCAAGGATGCTGCCTCCCCCCCCCAACAGTCGAGCATGACCATCACTGGAAGCTCCGGCGCGATGACAAGCTTGGCCTGTTGAGTATCTGCGTCTGATGGGTCTGCGGGTGTGAGTGCGACGGCTGCAAGTACTGTAAGGCTTTGAGTACTAGATCCGTCCACATCTTCTACTCCTAAGGCTTCGAGGTGTACGCCGTCGAGCACTGGCCCCTCTGGCCCTTTGTAAACGCCTGGCAACGACTCGTCTCCTGGAAAAGAGTCGTCGAAATCTTCGATCACGATGCTCTTGTTCGGTAACCGCGACACGGCGTCTGGGAGCTGATGTTGTGTCCCCGGCCTCTACTTCAAGGTTATGTCGTGCTCCATAAACCTCAGAGCCCAGGGGTGGTATTTCGGTGTGAGAGATTGGCTTTTGAAGAGCCAAGTCAACGCCGAACAGTCCGTGATGAGCGTGAACGGTCGTCCCCAAAGATAGGGTCGGAATTTGTTCACTGCCCACATGACCGCCATGCATTCACGATGCGTTGCTGACCTTTTGGAGTCTCCTCTCGACCGCCTTTTGCTGACATACGCGATCACCTTTTCCACTCCTTCGATGAATTGTGTTAGCACCGCTCCTGCTCCTATCTCACTGGCATCGGTGGACAGCGAGAACGGTTCTGTCCACACCGGCAGGGCTAGGATTAGAGGTGACGTCAACGTTTCGATAAGCGCATCAAAAGCTTTGTTCTGCTTTTCTCCCCATGGGACTTTCTTTTTCTTCGCTCTCTTGGTTCTGAACCTTGGATCTCTCAGCAAGTCGGAAATGGGCGCCACCACTGTGCTATACTGGGGTACGAATTGTCGTAAGTATCCTGTCATGCCCAGCAACACTCGCACTTCCTCCACCGTGTTCGGCCTGGACAGCTGCGTGATAGCATCGATCTTGCTCGGGGCTGGCCTGGTACCAAGTCTGTCCACGATCATGCCGACGAAGTCCATGACCGACTGACAGGAATGCGATTTCTGAAGATTTACGGTTAAACGTCCTTGCCTTAGACACTCTAATGTTTCTCGCAGCAGTCCCCATTAATCTTCAAGGGTTTTCGACGGGATGGCGATGTCGTCCAACCAGTTCTTGATTCCCCTATCCTTGACGATTAACAGTCGCCCTCCAACGTAGTTGGCAAACGCCGAAGGCACTGTCTTCAACCCGAAGCCGCAGGGAACGTATTCGTGCATCTTTCCGTCAGCGTCTCGAAATGCCGTCAGGTGTCGATTATCCTCATGGATCTCGAGCTGTAAGAATCCTGAAGCTAAATCGATGCTGGAGAAATACTTCGACTCTTCCATCTCATCCATAATATGCTGCAAGTCTCCGAGTCCACCACTCTGTGGTTTGAGAAGCGCATTGATACCTCGAAAATCCTGTACAACCCGCACTGTCCCATCTTTCTTGCGAACCGTCGAACAGTTTGCGGCCCACTCGGAAGTTGATTCCCGAATGGATCCATTCTTCAAGAGTTTCACCACCCCAGTCTGAATCATCTCGCGCTGTTCCGGGCTGTAGTGTCGAATGTGCACCACGTATGGCTTGACTTTGGGATCTTTGAGCTCCAGTCGCATGGGCACTCCTTTGCACGCTGGTACGCTCTTGGGGTTGACCGCGAACACATCGATGTACTCGTTGAGAATGCCCATCAATGTGTCCTTTTCGCTCGGATTGAGCTGTCCGAATTTGGCCTCTCTCAGGTCCACCTTGGGGGCTTCGTTCGAAATCTCTGCGATTTCACCACCTTTGCTGCATTGCTCCGGTGGTCTCCCCTTGTCTTTCTTTTTTATCCCCTCGTCCTGTTCGGGTCTTGTCGGTTTCTCCGACACCGGGTTCATGAGTGACTTCATGCGTTCCCGATCGTAATTGTTAACAGCGTAAACCGCCGCAATCACCAGCCCCCCCTGGATCTTCACATTATCCTGGGTAATATTCGACAACTTACATTGAAGTGGTATACCTGGGAACCACCACTGTGCCCCCCTTGGCACTACTAGATCCACTCCTAGTTTAAGATCATAGCGGTTAGTTGGCTCTACCACTACGAGCTGCTGCACTTGAGGCTGAGGGCCTTTGACAAAAGCGTCTTCCTGGATACTGGTACCACCTGGAACCTCTACGTCTTTTGCAATGCGTAGTTTCCAGTGCAGAGTGCCTTCATCTTCCCGAACAGAGTTTCCTAACTCTATAATCCCCGCCGGGATCTTCGGTCCCTCCAATTCTTCCGGTCCTTGCTCGTCCGTTGACGGTTTCACCGCGCAATAGTGGTACCATTCGGCACACATCGCTCCTGCCGCGGCCTCTCCAACCTCCTTCGGGGCGAATGGCACCCACGATGGGGATGGTGTCGGCCGGAAACCCTCCTCACCATCGAAGCTGATGATACTTCGATTGTCCTTCATGAACGCGGCTCCAAGCACCATCGCATACGGAAGTCCCTTCACCACCCTGAACTTCACACGGAAGAGTTGATCGACCGGTGCAAAGACTCGTGGCAGCAAGCACGAGCCTACCACTTCCATCGGGGGTACGGCGCTATTCTTCGGGTTTGCTGCGCGGACTAGGCCGTCTCCCGTTGGATTTATCAGCGACTTTCCTCAACCATCACGTTCTTCAATGGGTTCGATGAACTGCCGTGACACGTAGTTTCCTCCACCCGCCTAAGTATCCACCAGCACCGCAATCGGAAGTCGCCGGCTCGAGCTCGTTGCATGCCACAACGTTGCATGGACTCAAACCCGTGACGTCTTAGTTTGCAGTGCTCCCATTCCCGATCAGTGAGAGGAACTCTCTGAACCCTGGCTGCTGTTGACCAGCGAACCCTGGCTTCTGTTGGCCAGCGAACCCTGGCTGCTGTTGACCAGTGAACCTTGGCTGCTGTTGGCCAGTGAACCCTGGCTGCTGTTGGCCAGCAAACCCTGGCTGTTGTTGGCCAGCGACCTTGGCGCCATTGGAGGTCCCCATCGTGATCTAGGGTTCGGTGGTGCTCCTCTTGGGGTTGTCTGTGGACCCCATCGTCCTCCGATTCCAAACGGTGACGGTAGGGAGGGAGCGGACATCTGATTGTACCCGCCTCCCGTTCCTACAGGATTTGCCAGTCCGAGGCTTACAAGCAGGCAGGGATTCATGTATTTCCCAGTCCTGCTGCCCCTTGTCCTGCACCACCCTGTGGACCCCATCCAACATGGCAGCCCTGTGGTGGGCCTCTAGCCTGGCCGCTCTGTGACGGGCCTCCCTGTGGTGGGCCTCCCCTCGGGTAAGGTGCACCAAAAGGTCCCCAAAAAGGTCCCCCTCTTCCTGCCATGTTATTTCCTCCAATCACTCCTCCCCCCCTCCCCTGGACGCCGCCCGTTTCCCTTTGACGAAACCTCTCGCTTTGCTGTCGTGTAGATGAACTCGACGAAGTTGTGCAGTACACGACGGACTCGACGACGCTGTGTTGTATCCGACGAATGGAGCTGTGGAGTAGGAGCTGTGCAGTATGCGACGGACTCGATGAGGCTGCGCGGTACACGATGTACTCGACGAAGCTGCGTCGTATAAGGTGAAGATGGTATCCAACGATGCAGTCTAGGGACACGAGTGGAGTCCAGGGGATCAATGGAGTCTAGTAACACCAAGTTGTCCGCACCAAACGGGTATAAACAGTGGCTTGGGACAAGGTGGGTGGGAAAAAGGGGTGATGAAAGGTTTCGAGTACACGCATATTTACCTTCCTGGTTTGTTGAAAGTTATCCTTTTATCATCATATACATGCAACCCTTCGAAAGCTCAAGTCTTCACTAACAGAGTAAGGTATGGAATCCCTTAGGTATCTAAGACAAAACAATGATTAATATTAATGTATTATTTACAAACCTCAAAATTATAACGTACTTATCGAGGTTCCCCCTTCCCATTCCAACATGATAATGTTTCTAAACCATGTTTCCAATTCCGGTAAGTTCTTAGCATGACAAAGAGCAGCCATAGAAAGGCTTACATTCCCCATACAGAATTAAAAACCAGAACAAGTTTGCAGTATCACTACTCTTTAAACACCTGTGGGAACGACCTTGCAGTGCCTATACAACCTGCGAAGACACAAAATCCCCATCACAAAGGCCAAAACCAAATTGCCTAAAAAAAAACCCTTGTCTTATGGTCGTCTCACAGTTTGCAACAAGTGTAGATAAACTAACAGACCCGAGCCCATTTTCAACCCGTTTGATGAACGCAAGCACATCCCTACAGTGACTTATCACGTATGAACTTACTCGTCATCGGCACTGATGACAATCTTTTCCCGATGTCCTATTGGTCTCTAGTTCCTACATTTTATAAAACTTAGTCAGCCCTTGTTATATTTTTCTAAAAAAAAACAGCCCGTAGATTACGATTTCGCGTAGTATAAATACCAACTTGTGTACTTTTTTATACAACGTACAATAGACAAGACCAACCTGTGTACTATTCTTCCGTACAGGAACTGCTAATCCTCCGGACCAATCGATTTCTCATGCTCTACAAGGTGCAACAAACAAGTAACCCCAATAATAACGTCTACATATAATACTCTATACTCACAACCGTACACTATTTTGACCATATAGTCTATACAGCAGTAGTAGGTATGTGTATGAGCAATTGATGTATAATATTTAATTACTACATTATTTTACTGGCTCAACAGTCCATGTTACTCCCTTCTCACCATCCTGCCTACATAAATACCCCCCCAACTTGCATGTAGGCAAGGCTTACCAGCAGGCAGGGATGCATGTATATCTTTTCCAGTACAAAATTTGAAAAAAATCGTTTTCGTCTAGTTTAAAAATTAAAACACACTCCAGTTGCGAGATCGCATTGAACCATCGCTTGCTGTATGCATCCGTTATCGATTGAGTACGTACTGGTACCCAAACGAACGAAAAATATATTTTTTCAAGGCAAAATCAGGTATACCCTGTCAGTTTGGCGTCAAAACTGGTGCAGCACAAAAAAAACAAGAGCATATATATCACAAACGACATACAGAACATATGATACGCACGTTTTTTTTTTTTTTTTTTTTTTGCGCACAGTTTCGCTTCCCGGCTTCTGGACAAGCCGTGGTCACAGGTGTCGTCCCTTCTTCCCCCCGGTTTTGCCTTCAATTTTTATCGCGCATAGGGTTCAGCACTCCCACCGCTCGTCGATTTGTCATCGAGTGTGTTGCTAACTCACGCTCTCGCGCTTTCCGCAAGTCAACTTGAGCACATGAAAAAGTCCCAACGAATTTATACGAGTACGCACTCGGCGGGGCTCGAACTCACGAAACTGACCTATACCAGGCTCGAGGTTAACCTGCTACGCCACCGGGGCGACTGGCACAATACAGCACGATGACATACATACCTGGCACAACAATGCAGAAGTACTCGTCGTAAGAGAAAGTACGAGCACCAAATCAAAAAAATGCATGCTTTGCGGAGCAATTTATACCATTCATTAATGCATATTAATGTTTCGTCTGCATCGCATACTAAAAACAGTGAGCCAGTCAAAGCGGGGAGAATCTCGTTTGCCCTCTGTATGTACTACTGTGCGTAGCATGGACTGCGTGACTCCTCATCATGTATAAACTATCAAGCGTCTCATTCCTCGCCTCCACTATCAAGAGATCACGACCACCGATTCTCATCACCCATGCGGCCTGCTGTACCGCTGCTTATATTTCTGCGGTGTCTGCCTGTGGTTATCTTGCCGCGTGTGGGGTTCGTGATACTGCTTCAAGCGAGATTTTGCTACACGAGCGAGATTTTCAACATGATAATATAGAGTTGAACTGCCATGGAATTCCCTTCAACATCCTGTAAAATTCATTCATATTTAGACTACTCATTTTTTTCCATACTACTATACATTATTTCAACCAAAATTGGCCCGACATGCAGCTGCACTTCTATCTGTGCATTTACGACCGTACTTCTACCTGCGTCAAGCGAGACTATCAACCCACACGGATCCCAGCTGAAGCCCCATGTAACGAACGGATAAAGAGCTATTTTAGTCACACGTGCCCAAGTCTCCAATCCCTTGTCCCAACTCTCTCACCGCTTCTAGTTCGTTTCCTTCGTGTCTACCTTCTGGCTGATTCCTCCCGTCTGCTTGTTGCAACAGCTGCCTGCAAACACCAGTCTCGTCTCACGCAGTCCTCTTCCAAGTGCTCGTACAATATAACAGATCTCCGGATGAAACCTCCAACAACGCCTCACGGTAACGATAGCTGTACTCAAGCTCGGTTCGCAGTCACTCACGCTCGTGTCAGATCAAGTTCAGGTTCCTTTTTCCCTCGTTTGGTTTTGTGTGTTTTTGGACTGAGGCCGCGAGCGGCACGCTTTCTAGACTGATCGGCGTTATACAGACATAGGCAGCATTCCGCCACGGGGTTTCATGTAACAATCATGTCAATCCGCCGCAACAGCCACTCCCCCTACCCCGCCGCTAAACGAATTGGATGGCGTGCGATTGCCGTAGTAGGACTGCTATGTGCGAAGTATACTTAAACTGCTACAAGGATTCTCAGACCGTGGCTTGTGAGCACTGCAAGTTCGCATTACCCCACTCACTTCGTGGTGAGCACTCGAATCATTCCGCGGTTGGGGCTGCCCTTTTCGAGCCAAATGTTTTTGACGCTGTGATCTCCCCAAGTGCTAACTAACGCTTGACATGATAACTTAACGAGTATATTTGTTTTAAAACTAGAAACCTTGGTCTTTGCGCAATTGAATGTCATCAACGTCAAAAATCCGGAGAAATATTGAGCTCCTCACGTTAGGAACTCAGAAACCTCTGCCGCACCCGTAGCGTGGGATGGCTCACGCTTAATACTAGTGGGGGGATTAATGTGTGAGTGGATACAAGAACTTTTTTTAGACGATAAATTAAATTTATGACTTGAGTTGACGTTGTACGTTGTTTATTATGCAAAGCTGAAAGCCGATGAATGTGACTGACGGGTAAGGCAGCATTGTTTATCTCGCGTAATTCAAATTTTATATCCATACAATCCTCACGGGATGTGATTGCGGAAGAAAGTAATTTGAAGCATTTGTGACTCGAAGGTCGACGGCATCGAGACTTGTACGTTTCATTGTGGTCCCTTGATGCTGGTTAACTGAACGTGGCATTTCCCGGGCAAGAAGCCTGTTGGTATTGATGCTTGGTTCTTAAATGTAACTCCGGTCTGACACGAGTAGTGTTGGCATCGACACTTACTTGCAGTAGTACTTGAAAATGATAGGCTGACATGATATTTAAGTGACCATGACGCTGTCGTTTCTTTTTGTAAGCCTCTGGGTTTGACCTATTCTTGATGATTTCCTTTTAATTTTTTGACACTTTTCGCTGAGGTTGGGACTTGATACTTTATTTTGAGGTCGATATTTGAGATTTTGCTGTAAGGTTGATGGTTGAGACGCTATTGCGAGGTTGAAATTGTAGACTTTGTGTTGAGGTTCAGGTTTGAGACTTCACGAGTTGAGGTTGATTTTTTTTTTTTTTTTTTTCAAGATTGGAATATTTAGTTCAAACGGTAAATTTGATATATACGAGGCGTGATTTTGACTGTTCGAGATGCTGCTTTAATCAAATTCACTTGTTTCAAACCTATTCAACACCACCTGATGATTGTTTGGTTACTAGGAAAAACGCTCATCGTTGTGGCAACTGACTCTTGACTACTGGTTTCATGTTGAAGTCTTTCACGTTTGATCTTCGAGGATGGACCAAATGTTTTTGGCATTTGAAACACACATGACTCAACCGTATTTTCAAACAACAGATCGTTTGATTACTGGGGTAGACGCTCCCAGTAACGAACGTCATGTTTGTGCTGATTCCCCGGGTTGTTGTTGATGTCACATGTAGATCTAATAGATTCTGGAGTTGACATTTATGCTGAATACCAATATGATATTACGATTTTGAAATGTGTGTTGTAGGCATGATAACATGGGTTTGAGTGCTCGATAGGCATCGTTTGAATCGCCGGTCTAGACATTGAAATACAATGGTCATTGCTTCCCATATCCTCAGATTGCACAACTTGCTCTCTAGCGCGCCATGAAAAAGAGCATTTTGTGTTTCAAGCCAAAAGATCTGCATGGAAATTCGGCTTCAGTCACTAGAGCATATTAATAACACTACAACTATGTATCTCTTTCATATAATTAAAGATGTCCGAAAATAATGGTAAACACTACATGATTGTACCTATCGATCGAAATGTTCTATCTTTCGATCCATGTACAATAACGAATTATGAAGATTTAACACGTTGTTTACTACACCTAAATACTGGGTTGCATACTGCATCTAACATCAAACCTTCCAGAACAGTAAACATTACCAGGCGGATGATATAAAGGGATGTTTTTTATTACAACCGTCAGATTTGTCCCCTTTAACGATTTAAAGTTTGCGCGCACATATTGAAAAGTCCCCCCCGCCCCCGCCCTCCCCCGATCCCTCTTGTTCAAACGCCCCACCTAAAATCAAAATCTACCACAGTAGTAAACACTACCAGCCAGCTGATATCATATCACTATCTTTCTAGACATCCATGCCCTAGCTCCAACTCATTTCTGCGGTCCTCCCCCGCCTCCCTTCTTTTTCCGCCCAGTTTGTTCAAACGCCCCGCTTACAATCGAAATCAGCCCGAGTAATAAATACCTCTACGCAATTGATATCACGCTACGTCGTAATCATTCTAACCATCCATGACGTAGTCTTCATTCTTCCCCCCCACCACCCCCCCCTCCAACGCCCCCTCCTTCCGCACCACCCGCACGACCGCCTAGACCTAGCACCACGCGTATAACAAGCCCCTACATATATGATTAATACGCGCGATCGGAGTCCAAATCTTTGATCTCACAGTCGGAGTATATTTTAACATTATATGTGACCTAAATCTCTTGAACCCCCCCCCCCCCCTTTTGTTTTCCCCCTTCTCGCTGTTTCTTACTCAAACGCCCCACCTAATATCGAAATCCGTCAGAGTAATAAACACTTCCACGCACTGGATATGACCTCATTATCTATCTAGAGCCATCCATCCCGCTGCTTCCTACCCACCCACCCCCGCCCCCGAAGCCCCCTCCTTCCCCACCACCCGCACCATCGCCTAGACCTAGCACCACACGTATAGCAAACCCCTACATCTATGCGACCTTAAGCCCTCCCCCCCCCCCCTCCCCCCATCTTTCCCCCTTGCCCCCCCACCCCCCACCTTCCCACCCCTCCACCCCACCCCCACCCCCTCGGACACTCTGCCCTCTACTCACTGGTTGTACGACTCACACGATATACATGATAAACTGGTGCATTCTTTCGAAAACCGTACGATTTATCCCCTCGAAGGATTTATAGTTTCCACGCACAAGTTGAGCTGCCCCGCCCGCCCCCCCCCTCCCTCCCCCCCTCTCCCCCCCCCCTCCCCTCCCCTCCCCCCACACCCCCCCCCCACCCACCCCCGCTCCCTCTTGATCAAAATCAGGCTCCCATCTCCTTAAAAACTCCGCCCTTCCCTCGCCGGTTATTTGTCTTACAGGATTCACTTGATAAACGGATGCATTTCCTTCCACAGCCGCCAGATTTTGTCGGATCGGCTCTTATAGTTTCCGCGCACAGACTGCCTAACATCACCCTGTTGACCCTGATAGCTAAACTGTAGTTGCAAGGGGAGTCGCCGACCTATATCCTCCATGAGGACACACAACCCGTGATACGCGCGATCGGAGTATCACACACAGCTTGCAAAGAAAAGTTTCGACAAAATATTCGATCTCACAGCTGGAATGTATATTAACTTATATATTATACAATTGACATACCAAATCTCTATTTTTAATAACAGAGTACCCTGTGTTTATTTACAGTTGTCATGCCTAGTGAAATATACAAAGCATGTGGTCACAGACTGTGCAAGAGAGAAACCAACCAAAGACAAACAAGCACAGCTTTCAAAAAAATACATGGTACCTTGTAATACGAAATCTAAACGTTTAAGGTCAGGGTTGTTGTAACCAGGACGCAGACGCTCGGTCTGAGCTAAACCCCAACCTGCTGGGGTCCGATTTATGGCGATGACGACTGATCGATCTCGGTACTCTTAACCAATTTCGACCCACCACTAATTCGCAAGAAGCAATCAGAATGGAGCTCGAACGGATTCGATCGACGGCATCATCACCCGTTCAACATGATGTGAAATTAAATGCTTGTACTGAGTTTGGGCGGGGGGGGCGTACTTGCAAGTGAGTCAGGAGGCCCAAGGAGATCGGTAGATAATAGTATTGCTTGTTGACACTACAACTCAGCTGGTTAAAATAGATTTACTTGCTTCGACATTTCTGCTGAAATCGCTCCGGTTGGTGCATCCCTGGCTTCTCCGGGGTCGGACGGTCCAGCTTACTTGCGGAACCGTCCAGCTTTTCTTTGGTTTCTTGTTCGGCCTTTTTTGTTTTTGTTTCTGCTCGTTTTGCCAGTTGTTTCTTGACCTTTCAGCTGCTTCCGGCAAATTTGTTTTTTCTGCCAACACGACACCTTTTCGCGATTATTTCTTCCTTTTTTAAAAATCTATACAATAGTTTTTCCATGTACTTTTTCGAACGCACACTGGTGAGGGTCCTTCCAACGCACACTGTGTCGGGCCCCTGCCAACGCACACTGAAGGGCGTCCCGGGGGGGGGGGTTCTGGGGGGGGCGCGTCGCCCCCCCCCGACACTGCTACTAGCATCCAAGCACCGTTCGGCTGCCCTGCCAACCCAGCACATACACCAACACCACACACACTACACTGCTAGTACCATCCGAGCACCGTGCGGCTGCCATCCAAGTACATTTCGGCTGCCCTGCCAACCCAGTGTTCGTGGTGCATTTTGGAACACACACACCAACACCAACACACACTACACTGCTAGTAGTAGCATACAAGCACCGTTCGGCTGCCCTGCCACCCCAGCGCTGGTGGTGCATGCGCTGGAACGTTTGCGCCTCTGCTGTTCGATCCTGCTCGTGCGGGGCATTTGGGACAACGAACACAACACACACCAAAAACATTTCACTTCGTTGTGCCCTCGGCTGCGGAAAAAAAATCCCTTCCCAAAAACCCTCCTCGTCCTCACAAAACCATAAAATCCGAACGGCTGCGCTTCAAATCAAACCGCGCTACGAACTACACCCTGGCACGCAAACAACGAGCTGGTGGTTCATTTTGGGACACACACACCAACACCAACACACACTACACCGCTAGCAGTAGCATCCAAGCACCTTTCGGCTGCCCTGCCACCCCAGCGCTGGTGGTGCATGCGCTGGAACGTTTGCGCCTCTGCTGTTCGATCCTGCTCGTGCGGGGCATTTGTGACAACGAACACAGCACACACCAAACACATTTCACTTCGTTGTGCCCTGGGCTGCGGAAAAAAATTCCTTCCCAAAGAACTCTCCTCGTCCTTACAAAACCATAAAATTCAAACGGCTGCGCTTCAAATCAAACGGCGCTACGAACTACACCCTGGCACGCAAACAACGAGCCGATTGTTCATTTTGGGACACACACACCAACACCAACACCAACACCAACACACACTACACTGCTAGTAGTAGCATACAAGCACCGTTCGGCTGCCCTGTCACCCCAGCGCTGCTGGTGCATGCGCTGGAACGTTTGCGCCTCTGCTGTTCGATCCTGCTCGTGCGGGGCATTTGGGACAACGAACACAACACACACCAAACACATTTCACTTCGTTGTGCCCTGGGCTGCGGAAAAAAAAATCCTTCCCAAAAAACCCTCCTCGTCCTTACAAAACCATAAATTTCAAACGGCTGCGCTTCAAATCGAACGGCGCCACGAACTACACCCTGGCACGCAAACAACGAGCAGAGCACACCGAACACCCTCTTTTTCCATCCCTTGTCGGATACACCGCTGCTGTTCGATCCTGCCCTGTGTGGTCTGCAGTGTCTGCGTACGGCGGCGACTGCGTCCTTCAGTTCGGCTGCTCCATACTTTCTCTCGCTGGTTCCTGTCGCAGCTCATCTCCGCCGCGTGCTGTGGGTGTCTGCTATGATCCTCTTCGCTCGTTCTAGGCTCCTCCTTCCCTGCGGCTGCGTGTCCTTCGCCCTCTTCAAACCTTACGGCGTACCACCTCCTCGTGCTGCGGCAGAGTCTTTGCACACACACACCATGCAGCGGAACGTCCCTACAGCAGAGTGGTATCTTGACGACTGGGGAGACCAAATCTTCCGTTACACATTCACAGGGCTCTCTCTGTGTGGTACATACATGGGTAGCGCAGCAGTACTCCTGTGTGTTTGCGTGTGTAGGATACCCGTACGTGTTCGAACCTGCCATACTACCTCACCTTCCTCCAGCGCTCCTGCGGTACAAATATCTTCTATCACATTTGAATGCGTACGTCTTCGAACCTGCCATACTACCTCACCTTGCTCCAGCGCTCCTGCGGTACAAATCCCTTCCATCGCAGGTGAATGAAGGTGTGTACACGGCACTGCTTATACGCTGCGCACTCAGCATGGTCACAGCAGTGTGTGTATGTACAGCGGTGTGCACACAGCTCTCGCTGTGTGTAGCACATAGTCTACATGTGTAGCGCAGCAGTACTCCTGTGTGTTCGCGTGTGTAGGATGCGCGTACGTGTTCGAACCTGCCATACTACCTCACCTTCCTCCAGCGTTCCTGTGGTAGTACTAATCCCTTCCATTACCCGTGTATGCGGGTGTGTACAGCGGTGTGCACATAGCTATCGCTGTCTGTGTGTAGCATATACATGACATGTGTAGCGCAGCAGTACTCCTGTGTGTTTTCGTGTGTAGGATACGCGTACGTGTTCGAACCTGCCATACTACCTCACCCTCCTCCAGCGTTCCTGCGGTACAAATCCCTTCCATCACCTGTGTATGTAGGCGTCTCCAGCTACGTCTGGGCGTCCTGTGAAAATCACCTGTTTATGCGTCATCTCCTATGTATGTAGGCGTCTCCAGCTACGGCTGTGCGTCCTGCAACAAGTGTTCGTGTCTTTCAGCACGTTACATCCTTCACCTGCGTACAACGTAACCCATGCGCACACTGTCATCACACCATGCGGCCTTCCTCGCCAAATTCTGCTGTTCCCTTTACAGGGGACTAAGTACGAGCATCCTATCGGTGACATTCGCCGCCTCAAAGCGAAAGTCGCCGGCTAAACATTCCGCCACTCCCGACGATCGCCAAGTGCCTTCTCGCGCAGTCAAGTGTGACAAAACATTCAGCCACTCCCGACGATCGCCAAGTGCCTTCTCGCGCAATCCAGTGTGAAACATCATTCAGCCACTCCCGACGATCGCCAAGTGCCTTCTCGAGCAGTCCAGTGTGACAAAACATTCCGCCACTCCAGACGATCGCCAAGCGACTTCTCGCATAGTCAAATGTGATTAAACATTCCGACACTCCCGACGATCGTCAATTGCCTTCTCGCGCAGCGAGCCACCAGTCAAGTGTGACAAAACACTTGTCCACTTAACACTAAAAAGCACGTGACTAAACATGTATTTTTAGCCGCTTGGTCGCTTGGGGTGCTTTGAAGCAAAAAGGTTGGTTGACGGTCTAGGTCTGCCCTGTCAAGGCTCCTCTAGACGCATTACACTAGTGTTTAGTGTAGGGAATTCCTTTACCACTGCCCGTCAAGGGGCAATCGTACCGTTAATCGGCAAATTCGCCTACAAGAGAAGCTAAAAACAACGAACCGAACAGAAAACGATATCTAGGCACGCATGCACATGGGGTTCTACTTCGTACCAGGTATTAACTACGATTGAACGCGAGATTATAATCGTACACAGCATCAAACACTTAGAAGTCCCTCTCAAGCACGCGGAAGCCGGGTTCTACAAACCGAGGTTCTATACACGAACACCGACCGAGATTGCAAAAACACCAACAATAACCTGACCCTCAGGGGACAGGCCGGGTCGACATACACCCGCATCCGTATACAACTATAGCTTGCGCTGCCGGGGTTGCAACTAGGACCACTGATAAGGTCAGCTCACGCTACACCTACAGTGAGATCCGAAGGGTGCGCCAGCTAGCGTTGGGTTGCGAAAGCAACTGAGTTAAATCGACACACGACGCGTATGAAAATGCGTGGAAGTGTGGAGCTTTATTTTTCGACCCCGTCCGCTGGAGAATGAGAAAAACAAAAACAAAAACAATAATAATACCTGCCATATATATATATATATATATATATATATATATGTAGGTATTCATTGCGATTGAATGCGAGGTTCTAATACTTCAATTTAAACAGTCCCAAAATGGGGGAACCCCTTCGAGTTGGCTGAAGCCAGGTTCTACGACCGAGGTTCTACGACCGCCGACCGAGATTCATACTGACTGGTAGATGGACGATTCTCCGAGTACTCAGCCAACGCACACACTTTTCTACAAAGTACGATTGAATATAAGCTTCTAGTGAACTTAGCGCCAAAATGTAAGACGGAACCCTTTCGCCACAGCTGAAAAGCCGGGTTACCGATCGAGGTTCTACGACCGCCGACCGAGGTTCATACCGGTATATATACGCGATTCTCCAAAATCTCTGAATTCAGTCGAAACGCACAAGCTGATATATTTTTGTCTAGTAAGTTGAACTTCCTACCGTTTGCGCTAATTTGCTATTTGCCGCTAATTTGCCGCTTGTTCATTAGTTGCGGAACGGTCCAGCTTTTGTTTTTCTTTGATTCCCACCATTTTGTTTGTACTTGACGAAGTTTCACCAGCTGAGATCTGAGCTTGGCTCATCTGCTCCGCACCGCCCAGCACCCCACCGCATCGCTAGAGCTCGCAGCAACGCAGCGCCGTGCAGTGCCCTGCGATGCCCTGCAGCTCTAGCTCAGCAGAGCGCAGCGCTGTGCTTTGCCGTGCTTTTCTGCTTTGCCATGCTGCGTGCTTTGCAATGCTGCATGCTTTTCGGCACTTTTAATTGTTCGTACATGCCAGTAACATTCGCAAGAGTAGAATACCACGTACCGGTAATATTAGTAAGTTTGTGCATACTACGTTGTTAGATCACAAACAATGCACCCCCTGCTCAGGCCAGCCCGGATATATATAGCTCAGCAGTGCAGCGCGGCATAGTGCGGTGCCGTGCCTTGCCCTTCGCTTTGCGGTGTTGTGTCGTGCGGCGCTGTGCGTTCTTTTGAACATACAGCAGCAGTTACTACGAATGATAGTAGTTGCAGTACCAGGCGTGATGCAGATACCAGGTTTATGTACGTGTTTTGTGTACTTGTCATTTTTTTTGTTTTCTCCAGTTGATTGTCCTCTCTCGGTCCCCATGCCCCCCTTCCCCCCCCGCGCGCGCAAATACCGCACGTACTGCCGTTCAGAACGTGACATCATCAAGCACACAGCACAGTGCAGAGCAATTAGCTCTGCACAAGCACCTCTTGACGTTATTATCAATTCGCTATTCGCACCAAATTATTAATCACGGGCCTCTTCTTCCTGCCCCATTTATATACATGTTTCAGTTATTAATAGTTGCATTCTTCCTTGCGCGCGAATAGCGGGCGGCGTCAGCAGCCTTGCGGAGCAGAGCCCTGAGCTTTCTTTAGAACCACACAGAGTACCACCAGGTATTGGACGAAGTACCAGGTAGCAGGTACCGTTGGTACGTGTGTGTACTCGTCTTTTTGCGTCATTGGTTTCGTTGTCCATCTCGGTCTTCGCGTTTTTTTCTTCGCAAATAACACCCGTCCTACTGCTGATCAGAACGTGACATCGCCAACATACAGCACAGCACAGACATAGCAATCAGCTCCGCACAAGTAGTAGCTCTTGGCATTATCAAATCGCTAGTGGTACTAAATCATGGGCCTCTTCTTTCTGCCCCCTTCACATATATTTATTAATAAATAGTTGAAATCTTCCTTGCGCGAGCGCAGCGGGCGGCGTCTGCCGCCAGCGGAGCGGAGCCCTTGTATAACGCTACCACATAACGCCGAAAACCGAGAACCACGTACGGCTCCCAACCATTCGGCCTCTCTCCAGAACCACAGCGCAAGAAACGCTCAATTCAAGATTGTGAAACTAGATTTTGAACATGACATTTCTTTTTCGCCAAAACATGCTTGGCCCATTCAAGCATGGAAGTCTGCGTCTGTCTGTAGAACGGCGTGTTGACTGCGTTTAGTGTTGATGGCTTTTTTGGTTGTTGGCTGTAGGTGTTGATGTTAGTGTATGTCGGAGGCACTTGGAT
The DNA here is from genome assembly GCA_012845835.1 of Undaria pinnatifida. Lineage (NCBI taxonomy): Eukaryota > Phaeophyceae > Laminariales > Alariaceae > Undaria > Undaria pinnatifida. The sequence continues at coordinate 7,108,619 of JABAKD010000023.1, read as the reverse complement.
TGGTGATGCGTGCTACAATAGGGGTGAGACGCTCGGGTGCGGCGACCTCGTGCGGGTAAGTACACAGCAGTACTTGAGTAAAACATGGATCGCCGTTGTTGACAATTTCGTCAACTGTCCAAAACATTCTACAAAAATCAGGCTTCATCCAATGGCGCCAGAAGGTGAAGGGGGCTTCCTTTGAGGGCAAGCATATGCTTCTACCTCACGGTTTCCTCTTGGGTAGAGTAGGTCGCGTGGCGTGGGCAACTTCTCCGGCGAGCAGCGTGTGAGGCTTCGTGCGTTCTACTACTGTGTCATCGTCCCGCCGTGTGGGCTGGCAAGTTTTAGACTATGCCCCTATCCCCTGCACAAAGATTATCTCAATCATAATACCAAACCCTCTCGAGAGACGAAAGACTCGAGACTCGAGCTCCACGACGGCCTCACTGCATGTTTCAGGTTGTACTTTCCGCAACACGAAACACCGCAGTAGGCGCCCCTTCCCGCCCTTTAAAGCTGCTTGTTCGGACGTTTGGCGCCAACTGGGTGTACAACTGGTCTCCGTGACGCCACCCTACCTTGTGAGCTTGACCGAATGCAAACAAAGCGTATGCTTTCAATGTTTTTAGGTGCAGGAACTTTTTGTGTCACAGGTACTGCTGTAGACGACGTTACCATGTTGTACGAATAGTCTGTTTTGTTACATATGTTGCGGTTTGGGGCAACAATTGCAGTAGGCGTACGAGAACAGCGCTGTTCTAGTCCTGGCTGGTGCAGGCGTAATCCCGTGCTTGTCTCGAGGGTGGTGTAGAGACTGATCCGTCGATTCCCTCTGTCCCCTGTGTGGCTAAGAAACTAAGCAAATTTTCGATACCCCCGTGGGAAACATACAACGAGCTCGTGCGAGCCTGTAGCACGCCAGCACCGTATTATTAATAGGTAAAATAATCCACGACGCAGTACCCTCGACCGGGGATGTGTCTTCGTGGATGAACCACGCGCAAGCGTTTGAGTTCGTGTCGCTGTCTGCCACAGCATGCTGGCCGTGGCTACACTGGCGTTTCGTGGTCTACGGCGGCGGTACCACAGAGCGCGACCCACACCCAGGCACTCTTTCACAGCCGCCACCACGTAGGCTGGCCGCACACGATCCACCACCAACAACGGAGAGGAAAGACATGGGTGGTACGAAAAGATGCGCATAACACCCATGTGTAAACATTGAGCAGCAGCATGCTTTTTTATATTTTTTTTGTACAAGGTTCCCTTGTAGCATGTGGTTCAGTTTAAATTCCGCGGGGTGTCGAATGTTTGGAAAGGGTGGACACAGGCGTTCGTGTGGCATAAACTATACCCAAGCTATAGAAAAGACAATTAGACATCACGCAAGTAAAGGAGCGAGTAACGCCGACCAGCATGAACAAGTTTACAGTTTAGTCTATAACCGTCAAGTGTATTTTAGTTCACATTAGACCTGGTACATATACATATGTGTGTGTGTTCTTCACATTAAACCGTTCTTCTACTCGTCGACATCCAGCACACCCAGTGTCCGTACTGATTCTTCACCCTAGAAAGATCAGCTCTGTGGTCACAAGCCACGACACAGAGATAATGCATCGTAATGCATTCGACAACGCAATGTCATGCCCTAGTACTGGGTACGACAGGCACAACATACATACGTCAGCAACAGAAATACATTGGAAGAGAGAAATACGAAATAAACAAAAACAAAAAACATATACGCGCGTTCAAACAGAAACAGTTGAGCATGTAGTAGTATTGGCAGTAGTGCACAAGGTTTTTCTTCGGAGTAGTCGTAGTGCAGGTGACGCAAGAAGCTAAGGTTACAACGAAAGCAGCAGAGCTTGTTCACTGTTATGCCCAGCAGCAGAAACAACCGCAACATCGATGGCACAACTACATTGCATATACTACTCATTTTCCCCCCAATACAGCGAGGAGTGCACGCACAAAGCATTTGGCCAAATCATGGTGCAACATTTTAGCTTTTCCTCTTGCCTTTTGTATCATGCTGGTGGCAAACGTTGTGCCCGCATAACATAATATACCACATACAAGGGCTCCGCTCTGCGGGCGGCTGACGCCGCCCGTTACGCTCGTGCAAGGAAGATTTCAACTAATAAATGAGAAGGGGGCAGAAAGAAGAGGCCCATGATTTAGTGCAACTAGCGATTTGATAATGCCAAGAGCTACTTTGTGTGGAGCTGATTGCCCCGTCTGTGCCGTGCTGTATGTCGGCAATGTCACGGTCTGATCGGCGGTAGCACGGGTGTAATTTTCGAGGAAAAAATCGCGAAGAGGACCGGGGTGGAGAACAAAACCAACGACGAAAGAGCAAAAAGACGAGTACACACACGTACCAACGGTACCTGGTACCTGGTACTTCGCCCAATACCTGGTGGTACTCTGTGTGGTTCTGAAGAAAGCACAGGGCTCTGCTTCGGAAGGCTGCTGACGCCGCCCGCTACGCTCGCGCAAGGAAGAATGCAACGAACTGGAACATGTACATAAATGGGGCAGGAAGAAGAGGCCCGTGATTTTTTGGTGCGAATAGCGAATTGATAATAACGTCAAGAGGTGCTTGTGCAGAGCTAATTGCCCTGTGCTGTGCTGTGCGCTTGCTGACGTCACGTTCTGAACGGCAGTACGTGCGATATTTGCGCGGGGGGGGGGGGGGGGGGGGCATGGGGGCCGAGAGAGGAAAATCAACTAAAGAAAGCAAAAAGACGAGTACACAAAACACGTACATAAACCTGGTCTCTGTATCATACCTGGTACTACAACTACTAGTCTTAGTAACTGCTGCTGTATGTTCAAAAGAACGCACAGCGCCGCACGACACAGCACCGCACACCGAAGGGCAAGGCACGGCACCGCACCGTGCTGCGCTGCGCTGCCGAACTATATACAGCCGAGCTGAACTGAGCTGGGGGTCCATTGTGTGTGCTCCAATAACAACGTCGTATGTAGAAACCTGGTGTAGTATTTATAGTACCGGTACGTGGTATGATACTTCGAATATTACTGGGATGTACGAACTAGTACAAAAGTACAGCAAAGCACGCAGCATGGCAAAACACGGCAAGGCACAGCGCTGCGCTCTGCTGAGCTAGAGCTGCAGGGCATCGCAGGGCAGGCACTGCACGGCGCTGGGTTGCTGTGAGCTATAGCGCTGCGGTGGGGTTCAGGGCGGCGCGCAGCTGATGAGCCAGGCCCAGATCTCGACTGATGAAACTTCGTCAAGTACAAATCACATGGTGGGGATCAAAGAAAAGCCAAAGCTGGACCGTTCCGCAAGTAATGCACAGGCGGCAAATTAGTGGCAAATGGTAGGAAGTTCAACTTACTACACGAAAAGGAAGAAAAAAATCGTGAAAAAGTGTCGTGTTGGCAGAAAAACCAATTTTGCAAGAAGCAGCTGAAAAGTCAAGAAAAAGCTGGCAAAACGAGCAGAAACCAACTAAGAAGGCGGAGCAACAAATCAAAGCAAAGCTGGACCGTCCGACCCCGGAGATGTCAGGGATGCACCAGCCGAGCACGTTCAGCAAAAATATCTAAGTAAGTCTATGTGTTGGCAACGTGATATGCTCTGAGTTCAACGTACACGGCCAACAGCGAATAGTAGGAGCACCACAGACGCCCGACGTACCTCATGTCGGGCAAGGGAAGCTACGATACAGAAATCGTAGCTTCGTTACAAATAGCCAATAGACAATTTATTCAGGATAAGGTGAAAACCTAGGATACTGCGAAATCCCATCGTAAGAAGATAGAGGAAACCCGTGATCACACTCGCACTCGTACTGCGGTGCCCATGTGTGCGTGGTATCATGCGTATACAGAAGTTGCAGCATCGAGACAGATTCTGGGTTGTACGTATACAAACATCACTGGAGGGAGCGTGTCAGGCAGTTCACGAAATAAATGTGTGACAGGTAGGAGATTGAATAATGTTGGATGCCCAGCGTGGTTCAAAGGTTTTGTACGATTTTTCATTTGGAATAGTAGAGCATCACCTTGGGGAGCATGGCGGTTCGGTTGTAGCGTAACGGCGTGTTTGCTTGTCTTGATCAAACCGCGAAGACTAAATAGCTTGCGTACGAGTACGTCTTCCCAACTTACAACGACACTATGGCACGTTCATATGAGTACTCGTATACCTGGTATTTGGTATAGAGAAGAGGTATAATACGTCGAGGTATACAGTTGGAGTGCCAAAATGGCTACGGTACGGCAACAGCGTTACGTTTGAGATACGATTTGGTTTCTCGATTGCTGCCCCTCGTCTAACTGGCATAGTAAAGTGCTTGCAAAGACCGTTCTAGGTCTGACTGGAACACCACGGATATTACTTGATACGAATACCGAACCGTCGAGCCGGCACTAAACTAGTACTTCTCTTGTTTGTAGTGACGTGCCGCCCTTCTTGTGGGTATCCCTTCTGTTGGCGTTGCAGCACCACATGCACCGCACTGCCCTTCTTTTTGGTAGGAGGGTACCGGACCTCTGGTAAGGATCTAGTATGATGTCATGTTGCTAGTCGTGTTTGTGGCACCGCGCCGGCAGCCTCTGGTGAGTCCCCCACGCAATGGGTTTCTTCATCAGTAGAACATCAGCGTCGACCCGCTGATACAAATATATAATATGTTTTATTAGTGGTCGCGTATATCGTATCAGGTATGCCACGACCAGGTGGTGTTTATGTGTTTCTTTCAGTATAGCTTAGAGTAGTAGTCGCGGGTGTATTTTTTAGCATGTCCAGACCAAGCCGGGTCGTGGGTGTCAATCACAACCGTGCCGAATCTGCTCGATTTAGGTCGCGTTTGTCATCTGCTACTCTCTTCTTGCTTCTGGCATTGCAGCTGGTTGTGTTACCCGTCGCGTCTACGCCTAATTGGAACCTAAACGTTGGGGTTGAGGTAGATTTCTTGGTTAGCGAATGCGACTATTGGTGGCTGTGCTCTCTTCACTCTTCATGTTTGTATTTTTTTCACGGACTTTGTTGTTTTTTCGTTGTTTCGAAATAATGCCTATCCTATACCCCGCAGTATCGGCGCCGTGACAATAACGGCCACGTGTACGATTGAGTGCTACTTTTTCTAGCTGTGCCCTCGTACTCGCCGTACTCCTGCCGCACTCTCTGGTCCTACATTAATGTTTTTTTTCCTGTCACCTGCAAAGTGCAACTCTCATTGTGTTTTCTCGTTCTATGCTAGGTGATACTTCGAAGTATACCTTTGTCTAGCGTCCGAACCCCTCACGAAAGATATATTGCAGTACACTTCTTCCTCTTCTTCGTGTTGTTTTTTTCCGTAACACAGCATTTATCTTCTTCACGTTGTTTTGTCCGTAAAACAGCAGCCATCTTCTTAGTGCTGTTTTGCCCGTGCAACAGGTATCTGTTCCTCTTCGGCATGTATGTATGGTGTTCCTCTGGCAATTGCAGCCTTTCCTTTCCTGTCCGATCTTCTTGCTTCACATTCTTCCGAACACCTGCCATTTCTTTTACTTTGTTTTCATTTATTTTAATTTTTTTTTCTTCTCTTTTTTGCTATGGTCTGGCTTGTTTTGTGTTCTCGTATCCGGTACGCTAGCACTTCACGTGCTTGACCTTGATGAATGGCGACTGTTTGGTTTACTCTGTTTTGCAGTCGTCTGTGATAACAAAAATTGTACGTTTCTAGGATTAATCAGCACGAACTCTGGGTGTGATGGTGATGTCGTTTGGTAGAGAAAACGGTTTACAAACAGCAGGGCAACGAATATCGTCGTCTTCATTAGACGCGTCTACGCTAGAGGTGCACCATATTTCGTCTGAGGTTCTTGGGAGCTTGAGCCCTGGCCCAAGAACCTGATTTGGACAAGAACGAAACTTCTAAAAGATGAAAAATCCCATGGCTTAGGTACACAACGAGAATCACGAAAATAAAACAGCCTATTTCCGAAGATTTAGGGTTAAGGATCCCATCGTTCAGAAACCATTTCAGACGAAAAGTGCTACCTCTATCGTAGCATGCGTCATTAAACTTTACTGCTCTTCTCTGCACTACTCTTGTTCATCTGTCCTACCTGGTACAACCTCCTTCTCTGACGAGCGGCTACGAGTTCACTTAGTTTTCTCACAGGCTGGTTCGCGTTGTAAAACCCCAAAGGTATCTCCCGGCATTGTCCACGCTGTTTAATCGATTTAAATCGTGAACTTTTGCACCCGTCTTCTATGTGCCCTCGCGAAGACCTCACCTGTTTTTGTTTTGTTTTTTTTGTCTGATTTTTTGTCAGTTGTCAGTTTTAGGGCAAAATGGACCAACCTAGATAATCTATTTTCGGCGAAAAATGAAATAAAAAGAAACGGGGGTCAGGCCTCGGGATGAGCATGTAGAGCACGCGGGAAAAATTCCAAGGTCTCTCTCGAAAACGACGTGGGCATTTGGGCTTTTGTGCGTAAAAGTGAGTAAGATACGTTGTTTCCTTCAAGTAACCTCCTTTTAGTGTAGGATCCAGTTTTTTTCGCTGGAATATGCAAAATATTGAACACACGCCGAGCAAATCTTCAATGTTTTGCGCGAAAAATGCCACAGACATGCCTCGGAGTACGTCCGGCCGGATCGTACAGTTCTAAGCCGGCGCGATTTATTTTTTCTCCCTGCTTGGAAAAAAGCTGAAAATTATTGAAAAAAATGTAGGCCTGCCATTGGTCGACACGAGTTTCGCTCCTGGAGACAGCCCGAGGCCGTTTAAACAAACTTAGCACACGTCACCCTCTTACACTTGCCGTGGGGGTCAGTATTATACAATATATTCACTCTTTGTCTAGATATTTTGAGCAGCGTTCGTGAGGGAATTAAGGTTTTATTACTTGCACCAGCCGGAAGCATCAATTCGGTACACCAAACCCCCAAATATCCTGTTCCGTCTTGGTCTTCCGCGGTGGAGAGCAAGACTTGGACACACCCTCGGCTTGGTAACACTGCTTTTTCGTGCGCTTTCTTCGGCTGCCACTGCTACGAGTGCCTTACTGCCTGTCAACACTGCTGTTGGAATTTTCCGTGTACATTTATACCGGGTATCATGTGAAAATCGCCTAACCGATTGAACGGACATCGTAGGCACGATACAATAGTGCGACCTGAGCTGTTGCTGTGTGTATCTGTTTTTGTGTGTATGTTCGTAGAGTTTATTTGATACCACGCACGTCCCTCTTTGGTAGTTATACTCTTTCGTGTTTCGCCGGTAGCTGTGTATACACACCGTGTGCGTAGCATGTGGTTGTGGCTATAAGGCATTCTACGTCCAAAACCGTAGATACCACACGGGGTGCGCATGGAGCATTGCACCTGAGCCCAGAGTCAAGTGTACAGCTTCTATTGGTTGTCCGATCGGCGGGTACTTTCTCTTGTGTCCCTGTTAATTTCTGGCTGCTCGCATACGTCGTCTATCGAGGATTCGGCCAAAAGGCTACGGGGGCAGCTAATAATGCAGAGGGAAACATGCCTGGTTCAAAACTTAGCTTTTACGACTGGATGTGAGTGCCTCTTTTCGTTCATAGTTGACCAGTGGACTGGCTAATGAGACACGATATTTCATTTTTCATTGCGGTGTGTTGAAATCTAATGGCGAACAATTGCAAACTCCCAGTTGCTCTAATTCGCTTTTTCTCCTGGACATGTGAACCACAGGTGAACAACAGTCAGTCGAACGCATCTCAGGTACATTCGACCTCCGTCCCAGGCTGCTCGAGGCATTTCGATTTGTTGAGAAAACCGGAATCCATGCCGTGCTGTCAAAACGAGCAATGTCAATTACCTGCGAGCTTTGCTTTCAAAGGAATGAAGCCGGGGATATTCTGCAAGGAACATGCCGAGGATGGCATGGTGAATGTCTCCAGGAGATACTGCTTGGACGAATCCTGTGAGAAGGTGCCCGGCTTCAATTTTGAGGGGAGCAAGACGCCGGTGTTCTGCAAGAAACATGCGGAGGACGGCATGATCGACGTCATCAGCAAGCGTTGTTTATATGACTCCTGCAAGAAGCATCCGCTCTATGCTATCCCGGGGAGCAAGCGGCCGCTTTTCTGCAAGGCACATGCGCCGGACGGCATGGTGAATGTCAAGCGCAGGCACTGCAGGCATGGCACTTGCACGACGACCGCGAACTTCAATGTCGGAGGTTGCAAGACCCCGGCATTCTGCAAGAAACACGCAAAAGTGGGCATGGTGAATGTCGGCCTAAAGCCTTGTTTGCATGACACCTGCACCACAAGACCGAACTTCAATTTCGAAGGCAGCAAGGCTGCCGCATTTTGTAAGAAACATGCTGCCGAGGGCATGGTTAACGTACGCCTTAAACCCTGCGCCCGTGATGGCTGCGTGACGTTGCCATATTTCAACTTTGAAGGGAGCAAGAAAGGGGCGTTCTGCAGGAAACATGCTGAGCACGGCATGGTAAACATTCGTGACGGGTGTGCACGAAAATCCTGTGTGACGAGCGCGAGTTACAATTTCGAGGGTATCAGGACGCCGGCGTTCTGCGTGAAACATGCTGAGCCCGGCATGGTCAACGTCATAAGCCAGCGTTGCTTACAAGAAAATTGCACGCGATTGTCGTCCTTTAATTTCGTGGGCCGCAAAAGAAGAGTGTTCTGCTCGCAACATGCTCAGGAAGGGATGGTTAACGTCGTCGTGAAACGCTGTGTGCGTGAAGGCTGCAGTAAGAGACCGGCCTATGGGGTTGAAGGTAGCAGAAAGCCAGTGGTCTGCAAGCAGCATGCCGAAGGTGGCACGGTACAACTGCTCAACAAGAGTTGCTCACATGAATCCTGCGTAATTTCGCCGAAATTCAACTTCGAAGGCGCCGACAGGCCGTTGTTCTGTCGAAAGCATGCCGAGGACGGGATGGTGAACGTATTCGTGAAGCGTTGCTCATATAAAGGTTGCACGACGCAACCATTCTATAATGTTGAGGGCAGCAAAGAACCGGCGTTCTGCAAGAAGCATGCCAAGGATGGCATGGTAAATATGTACGGCCGCAAGCGTTCCGAAGTTACTATCCGAGTTCCAAGGAAGAAGGTCGGCAGCAGCGGGGGCAATCCGACCGCGAAACGAGCCCGTAAGGATGTTCCGCAGACAGGGACCCAAGTTAAGCAGGAAGAACCTTCGGCATAGCGTGTGAGAGAATGGATATATATATATATATATACATATGCTGGAGAAGGTGTATTTTTTCCCTCTCTACCACCAGACCTGCACGTATACGGGGTGCATCCAAAGAACAGGAAAACACCGTCTATGTTCCTTCCCGTTTGATGCGTTTAGCGTGGGTTACTGTACGGCAGAAGTCGTTTTCAGGGGTTAGCAACATCCTTATTAAACTCCATGTACGCACGGCGCGGCCATTACGTAAAGGCAGCCGTGTGACATGTAGCAATCGTCATTCTGTTTAAATGTGAAGGCGCCATCAGTAGTTGTGGCACCAGCTTCATTAAGTTTTCTTGGTGTTGACCAATGTGTTTGGCTTTGATTTGGTTTTCATTTTCAGTTTGCTGGTTCCAGCTCGTGCAACCGGTCGCGAGACACGTTGTGTCGCTCTAATTGGCCTCTGAGCTCATTGCGATCAGCGCTATCGATGGGAACCTGGGGCATTCAACGATAGCCGCTGCATTTTAATGCAGAGCTGCAGCCTCCGCCTTTTGAGCTCTGATTGGTCCCGGCTGTGAAGCACGCACGATCCCGAGCGTGTGACTGACTGTCACAAGTGTCTTCATATACAGCCAATACATTCTGCTCGCATTTTTTGACGGCTAACCTTTTTTTTTTCTTCTTTTTATATCCTCCGGCGGATGGGGAAAAATAAAGCTTTAGCTCACCACACTTCCGCGTATTTTCATACGCTTCGTGTGTCAATTTAACTCAGTTGCTTTCGCAGCCCAACGCTAGCTGGCGCACCCTTCGGATCCCATTGTAGGTATAGCGTAAGCTGTCCCTATCAGGCTAACGTTTTCTCGTGGGCGACACCCTCCGCCGAATCACATGATCACGTCTGGTGTGTCGGCCGTCAATGTAGTTGAGTGTGAAGACCTTTGCCGTCGATGTCGACGGTCCCCTCTGCTGCCTGTCGACGCCTGGGGCATCTGGTGGATATTTCGCAAGTGTCCACTGGGTGTCCGATAGTTGTGTTGTTGCCTGTTTGTTTGGCTACCGACGCGTGCAACGATGGAGGTAGCACCTTTTGTCTGAACTGTTTTCCAGAATTTGGCTGGGCTCCTCAACCCAAACTCGTCAGAATTTTGTTTCTATTTAACAGAATTGTTTTGTAAACACCTAGGCCATGGGATTGCCGATGGGGTGTTAATCCCCCCGCCCCCCCACCAACCCAGTTTTTAACCGTACGCATACATCTATATAAAATCATTCGTTGATTTCGGGGATTCGGTCAGAAGTTTTTTCGTCTCGGCCTAAGTATGCGATTCGCGGAACTGGAATTCTCGGTCAAATAGCTTCGTTCGAGCGCCGGCTTCGGGGGGCGGCTTCAACGCCTCTTGCCCTGCAGTTTCCGTTCCGCTCATCGACGTAAACGCGGACGGATGCCGAGCGAGACAAGCGAGAAGTTGCACAAATTCCGCATGTCGAGGAGGAATTCCGGAGATTTTGGTTTTGTCTTGATGTCTGCAGCACCTGGATGGTTTACAAAAAATGGCATCATTTCCGAACAGTAGTTGCTGCTGTTTTGAATTTCGCGGTGGCACATTCTCAAGGGTATGTTTTTCTTCACGGCTGCATGGCTTGAGCGTTTGTTTGTTTTGCTTGACGCCTGCAGGGCTTGAACGAATGAAACACGTCCTCGGGGGGCGTCTGAAACGCCCCTCGCCCTGCCGTATCCGTTCCGCGCCTGGCCGGGATCGGGTACGTGGGCTGAGGGAGACAAGTGCACGATATTTCGTATTTTTGGCAGTATACGCCCGAGCTATTCTTGGATCTTGGCATAAGCAGAGCTTGAACGAAAACAACATACGGGAAAACGTTTATTTTCAAGTTGGCATAACATCTAAATGGCTTCTGATTTCGTCCCCACGGCACTTTTTCCATTGCCACACCTCAAAGCGTTTAGCCTGATGTCGTGCGACTGCTATGTCGTTGCTTTTCGATATCAGATTTCCCAAAATTCGTCGACCTCACGGCTGACGTCCTTGAAATATTTTTATATAATACCTTTGTTCGAGCGTTCGTTGTCTTCAAGGGGGGTCGTTCCCTACCCAACGACGCGATTACACCCAGCGTCCGTGCCGATTCTTGATCCTAGAGAGATGCAACTTATTATGTGGTCACAGACTGCGAGACAGAGTAAACCAAACAATTGCAATTGATCGAGCTATGTAGCAGGTGAAATGCTAACGTACCGGGTACGAGAACAAAACAAAACATACCAGGTCATATAACAAAATAGAACAAAAACAAAAAGAACGGAGTGGTCGCATTTAAAAATAGCAGTACGAGAAACAATGTTTTGTCAACCTTTTTCGTCGCCGCTGCAAGGTGTCGTTCCGTACATATAGACTATTGGTCCAGTTTCAACGATCCATCTTTCAGGACCGCATGGCAAAAAATCCACACTAATTCCATGTATATTTTTATCCCCACAAAAGACACGTGGATGCACTTCTAAAGATATTCTAAAAAATGAAAATACACTCCAGCTGTGAGATCGAAGATTTCGTCGAAACTCATCTTTGCAAGCTGTGCGTGATACTCCGATCGCGCGCATTACGAGTTGTGTGTCCTCATTAAGGATATAGGTCGACGACTCCCCTTACAACTACAGTGTAGCTATCAGGGTGAACAGGATGATTTTAGTCCGTCTGTGCGCGGAAACTATAAAACCCGTTTCTGAGGGGGACAAAATCTGACAGATGTGAAGGGAAATGTATCCTTTTATCAAGTGAATCTTGTAAAGATATGTGTGATTATCTAGGTGGTTAGTTTTCGAACGCTTTGTTGTGTGGTTGCAAGAACTGCGTTGGCTGCTGAGTGTTGTTGCTGGTCAATCCGTTCAGCACCTCGACGTGAACCCGGATGGATGATGAGCGAAACAAGCGAGAAGCACGCAGATAACAGACTATACAGATACCAACACATGGCTTTGGGATTAGACGCGTCAGGTGCTTGACGCACCAATCGCGTATTACTAAGATAATGCAATGGACGGGTGTTTCTGTCTAGGGACTGGCAGCGTAGGAGCGTAGGATGAACTACTATGCCGGACTTGTTAATCATAGACAACACTTGGGGGATTCGTACATCTTGCACCTGGCCCCCATAAACATGCTCCGCATGATCAAGTACATTGGACAAAACGGTATTCGCGGTAACGTCCAAAAGGCTTTCAATGTACTCAGGAAACGCTACTTGACCTCGTTCCCGGCGCCTTCGGTCCAACCGGTGAAAGTGCACAAGTTTATCTTCATGGGATTCACTAGTGAGATAGCCAACGTAGTCCCCCTGCGCGGATTACTGATGCGGCCAAATATATTAAGTAGGAAACCCCCTGTATGCGTTGGGTTGCGGGAGAGTATTATGGAAACAATCCCACTTTTTCCAGTATGGCCAGACCTTGGATTCTTTCTTCCTCAATACCAGCGCCGTAGCACGCGACATCAACCAGGATTTTTAGTGTATTTGCGGCAATTCTAGATGGTCTAAGTATGCCGTATGTATTAAGAATGGTTCTCTTTGTGTATTAACAACGGATGCAGAGTGCCTTAACTAAGCCTTAATTAAGCCTTAATTAAGCAGAAAGATGCTGAAGCCGTACTTAGATTGCAGACCGGGTTTAGATTAGATTATGCGGAGGAGAAGCATACAGCCCCATTTTATGTGCAATTGGTCACGGCCATTGAGGAACATGTAGCCGAGATCTGCAGCAACTTAGCAATCAACTACGTGGATACTTTAGACTGGAGGAACACGTTATTGGAAGAAATACGTAGGTGTTTAGAATACGCAGAAGATGCTGCTGAAACACGTCCAGTAACAGGCAACATCGACATTTCGGCAGCCATACACGCATTCAAACAGGCGCATATAAGTGTGGTTATCACCAAAGTGGACAAAGCAGCAAACTGCTTAAGCGTCTTGTGCAAAGCCTGTTATGCGAGAGTATCCACAGCAGAGTTGAGTGGTCCAGGATATAAACGAGTTGAGAGTGAATTGTTCCCAGACCTCAGAGAAAATTACGACGAGGCGAATTACATATTTGCTGAAGGAACATTTACCGATACCGATGGTCATGGTCAAAACCCAAGATCCTCAAAATCCACACAAATACAAGTATGTCGAAAGGTACTCTACGCAGATACCGGGTAGATATCTTATGCCCAAATTACACAAAGCGATCCCAGCTTTCCGGGGTATCACAGCGTTTTGTGGCACAACCACAGAAGGCGTAGCTAAGATAGCGAATGCAGTACTCGTTGGCATCAGACCAGTACTAGATGCCTTGTGGCGTGAAGAATGTATTCGTATCGGTTTGGCTGCAAACGAGTGTTGGATTGCGTCTGGTAGGGTTGAGATAGTAGATGTCATGAACGATTTGGACCACGAAGCAGCGATGGTAAAAAACGGACTGCCTCACCACCTGAAAACTTTTGATCTTGTAGCCATGTACACCAACATTCCGGTCAAATGTCTTAAACGTATCATGGGCGAGTTACTGGACTTGGTCTTCAAGTACCAAGAAACAAAATACGGTTCCAAATCTTTTCAAAGCAGCTGAGTTAAATCGACACACGACGCGTATGAAAATACGTGGAAGTGTGGTGAGCTAAAGCTTTTTTTTTTTGCCATCCGCCGGAGGATGAAAAAAAAAAAAGTTTCAAATCGATGTATATTAAGTTTGGGTCCAAAAATGATGAAAAGGAACCGAAGATCAACAAAATACACTGGTCTCTCAACCCTCCTGTAAATACTAATGAAACGACCAACAACGAAAGGGAATTTAGCGTTGGTCAAGCTCAACTGTGTGAATGGATTAATTTCGTTTTAGACGAAGGGTTTGTGCAATTTGGAGGAGCGGTATATACGCAATCATCGGGCATATTAATGGGCACTGCACCCGAACCCGATTTAGTGAACGATTTTGCGTTCATGCATGACCATAATTTCCTAAAATTATGATAAATAGATATTTGCTCGATACGAGGAACAACATTGAACCTCTTTACCCTCTAGAGTTTATTGAACAGTACGGCAGTAACACTAAGAGATTCATAGATTACATAATTACGGTAGCACCAGGCTTCCCAAGTATGAAAGGTCCTACATTAGAACAGGTTATTAAGCGGGAAGAAGGGGGGGTGTATGGCGGTATGTATCCGGAACACATCCTGTATGACGAGGGTGAGCAGGTTGCGAACCCTGTATCTATCACCAAAGAGTAAAGAGGGCAACCAGTGCATTTCCTGGATATGGAAATTCTCGTAAAGTACCCCTGGAGTGTCGCCAATTCGAATGTATGATAAACGGGACCACATGGAGACACTGAAGCAGTACCGTAGATACCCCCACATTGAAACACGATTATCAGAAAAGTGTTTGTATGCGACCCTCCATTGCCAACTCTGTCGATTTTGCAATTAGGTGCTCGGAAACCCATTTCTTCCACGTAGCAGCAGCCAAGTTGATGACGGACATGAAGAGACATGGTTATGCTAAGGAACGTTTGCGGAGCAAACTCCAAAATTTCCGTTAAACATTTTTCAAAAACTCACCGATAAAGCCGACTATAAAAAGAGTGCATGACCCGGTTGTACGTGAGAAGTATTGGTGGTTGGTCACTGAAAGAGTTTGGAAATGTATCCAAAGCGAAGGTCAAGCACCCGGGCATGATAGACTGCTGAGTAATGAGTGGGTACGTCTTTGTACGTTACATGGTTTTTAAGAATGAGCGATTGAATTGCAGAAGTTATACATGATTCATGGGAATGGCCACTTCGCCTGTCCCTCAAAAGTTGTTTTTTACAAAGTGTCATAGAGGAATGAACAACCACCGTTTATGGGAATAGATAGATATAAGAGTTATGGAGAGGGGAAAGGGGGGGGGAGGAGGGGTATTTTCGTGGATAAGTGGAAACGTAGTCAAGTAAGCATAGCCGTAGACATTAGAGCATGAGAGTGTAATGCACCGTCGTACCCGACTAAACAATGTGTGCGGGCATGTTGATTCGAGTTAATCGGAACAGGTGTGAAGATTACGTATGCTACATTTGGATGTGTGTGGGTTGGGAAGCGGGTGCATATGAGTTTGGAAGTGTGCATGTCGAGTACTTTGGTATCTGTGGGTTAAAAGGAGGGTGTATATATGCATGTTCAACCTACGTAGATAGGTTACAACGTCTTTATTAAACACGTTACAAAAGGCGTTACGATACATCTGAGAATTTCAAAAACGGTATCACAAATATATTGTTATGTATGGGTTATTTTGTCCTCTCCACGACGTCGATTGAGGAATAAAAATTAAAACCAAGATTCTCACTTATACCAACGCAAAACATACATTCGTGACGTACGCATCAAACACGCTACCTAGAACCGAAAAATTCAGGGAAATGAACAACGCCGACAATCAGGCCAAAACATGGTATCTCCACGCAAACAAACAACGTTTCTGAGTCAAAATCACACCTGAATGCAAGGGCTAGTCGTCCGTTTTACTTTAGTTTATTTATTTATATATTTTTTCCTTCCCGCTCTCCCCTAAAAGCCCCACATCGGAATCCGTCAGAGTAATAAACACTTCCACGCACTGGATATCCCGCTGCTGGAATCCCCCCCCCCCCTCCCCCTCCTCATACCCCCCCACCCTTCCCTCACCAGCTATTCGACTTACAGTCTTCACTTGATAAACTGATGCATTACCTTCCACGAGTTTCATAGGTTCCGTCCACAGACAGAATAACATCACCCTGTTGAACCTGATAGCTACACTGTAGTTGCAAGTGGAGTCGTTGAAACCTCCCACAGCTCATCACATGTCACCCGCCAACATGACGGGATACTTAATGAGCAGACTACCTATACATACAAACGCTTTCTCGTAAAGTCCCGCCGCCCCCCCCCCCCCCCCCCTTTTTTCTTAAACCCTAGCCTCACTCTGTATTCCGATTCAACCCCCACCGTGTAGCAAAAAAAATAATACACACATAGTCCAACTATGAAGAGTAACGGAATTATAAGTATATTATGATACCGCTACATCCCATAGTTGTCAAGGCTGGTTATTGCATGTTTATCTTCAGGGATAAATATGCATTTAACCATCCTTGACCAAAGCCGCGAGGGGGAACGTTTAAATTCCCGAACGTCTCTCGCAACTTCGTTTTGAGCCCCAAAAGCAGCTTTCTCGGCGCACATAAATACGTTTTGCAGATATACACAACAGCCCCCCCCCCCCAACCCCTAAGGGCCTGTAAACCAATATGTATTCGAAAACACCACTCTGATACAATACGATCATGAAGTCTAGAACATCAACCAAAACGTGCACGTCAGCAAAAACAACGCGGTTACAAAATAATATGTATTCGAAAACACCACTCCAAAGCAACACGATAAAGAAGTCTAGAACATAAACCAAAACATATACGTGTCGCAACAACAACGTAGAAAGCACCACTTTGAAACAATACGATAACGAAGTCTAGAATAACAACCAAAACATACGTGTAGCAAAAACCACGCGGACACACGACACACTAAAACCATATATACATCCGCATACAAAACCCAGTCAAAAGATTGAACCCATATACCCTGGGTTCCAAACTGAGGTCCCTACGAGTCAGAAACATCACACAGTCTACGAAAAGTGTTTATACAAACCTAAAAATGCGTCACAACTGCTCGTTGCCAAATGACAGGTTCATCAAGATCGCAAGAACAAACAGAGCGAGAGACGGGGTAATCGAAGCAGCGCAAATCATTATAGCATTCGCCCACCACATCACCTCCTTTGAAATTTGTTATGGGCATCAGCGAACTGGGTCTAACGCATGCCCGTAGTGTCTTAGGTGGAGTGAGGAGCGGTAGTAAAAATCAAGTGCGCTGTTCAATATCCTGTTCCTGACCGTCGTTATACTGAACAATCTTCGGGCCGCGTCTTCTCTGTGTCAGGTGTGTGAGGAATTTCTTGGTCGTTTTTCAAGCTAGCGGTTGCGTTGGCATATACTACCTGGTCTGATGTAAAGGAAAGGAACACCACTCAGCGATCATCTACTAAACGTTAGGGCATGTTTTCATAAGCACCACTCACAAGGGCACCAGACATGGACGCGACGTCTTCAGGACAACATCTTCGACGACAGTGGGGGGGAAACAGAACGCATACTCGTACACTATATAGTTAAAAAGTGAAAAATGAAGTACAGACACATATGTTAACACTGCGGTAACCCACACGACCAACCTATTAAGTAGGGTATTTTGTGCCTCCATCCGTTTGCATGATTTCCTGACAACCTCTATCACACCAAACGCAGTAGCATATGCCTAACGAAGTAACGTCACCCTCGCGTTCAATAGTGGTGACATCGCATATATGCACATGATATCGCATACCCACCTCGCCTGCTGTATTTGTAAGATGTATCTCTGTCTTAGAATTGGCGACCTCAGAGCCGCACATCGGCAAGGAAAAAATCATGGGCGTGAAATCGTACATGTTAGACAATAATAAGTTCAAAACGAGACACAGGGATATCTGTTACAATTGCGGTCAACCACACTACTCACCCATCGCATGCCAACGTGAGACGACCTCTACGAAACGCAGTAGCATATGCCTAACGAAGCAAAGTCACCCTCGCGTTCAATAGTGGTGACATCGCATATATATATGATATCGCATACCCACCTCGCCTGCTGTATTTTAAAAAATGAAAAAACACTCCAGCTGTGAGATCGAAGATTTCGTCGAAACTCATCTTTGCAAGCTGTGTGTGATACTCCGATCGCGCGTATTACGATTTGTGTGTCCTCATTAAGGATATAGGTCGGCGACTCCCCTTACAACTACAGTGTAGCTATCAGGGTCAACAGGATGCTTTTAGTCAGTCTGTGCGCGGAAACTATAAAACCCGTTTCTGAGGGGGACAAAATCTGACAGCTGTGAAGGCAAATGTAACCTTTGATCAAGTGAATCTTGTAAGTCGAATAACCGGTGAGGGGGTGGGGCGGAGTTTTGAAGGACGTGGGGGCCTGGTTTTGATCAAAAGCGAGCGGGTTTGGAGGAGGGGGAGGGGGGGGGGGGGAGGGGGCAATTTGTGCATGTAAGCTATAAATCCTTTCGAGGGGATAAATCTGACGGTTTTATCATCAGTATATTATTGGGGGCGGGGGGGGGGGGGGGTTGGGGCGGGGGGGGGGGGGGGGGGGGGGGGGGGGGCAGCTCAATATGTGCCTGGAAACTATACAATATTTTGAGGGGATAAATGTGACTGTTTCGGAAATAATACATCAGTTTATCATGTATATCCTGGGGTAAGTCGTACAATCGGTGAGTAAAGAGAGGGTGGAGTGTTCGAGGGGGTGGGGTTGGGATGGTTTGGGGGGGAGGTGGGGGGTGTGGGGGCCGGGGGGGGGCGGGGGGGGGGAGGAAGGGCTTTAGGTGAGGGGTTTGTTATACGTGTTGTGCTAGGTCTAGGCGATGGTGCGGGTGATGGGGAAGGAGGGGGCGTTCGAAAAAAACATGTATCTTTGTCTTAGAATTAGCGACCTCAGAGCCGTACATCATCAAGGTAAAAATCATGGGCGTGAAATCGTACATTTCAGACAATTATAGTTTGAAAAGGAAGCACAGGCAGACATGTAAAAGTTGCGGTAAACCACCTTACCAATCCATTACGTAGGGTATTTCGTGCATACCGTCTGCATGATCGCCTCCCAACCTATGCCAAGCGAAGTATGACTAACGAGGTAACGTAATGGAGCGCGTGTACACCAATCGTTCCTTTGAGAACACGGACGATTCGCATTTCTCCCGCTAGTGCTCAACGGCGGTGACAGCAGTGCATGACCACATCACCTCGCATGTTGTATTTGGCAGTGTACGTATATCTTTCTTATAATTAGCGAAGTCAGAAAATAATGGTAACTTCATGATGGCGATGACAGTGCATGACCACGTCACCTCGCCTGTTGTATTTGGCATTACGTATCTCTTTTATATAATTACCGATATCAGAAAATAATGGCAAATACAGATATTGTAGCTTTCGATCCATGTACAATAACAAAATAAAAAGATTTAACATGGTATATACTACACCTAAACACTGGGTTGCACACTGCATCTAACATCAAACCTTCTAAAATAGTACACATTACCAGGCAGCCCCCGCCCCCCCCCCTCCCCTCCCCCTCCCCCGATCCCTCTTGTTAACCCCCCCCCCCCCCTCCTTTTTTCTTTCCGCCCAGTTTGTTTAAACGCCCCACTTACAATCGAAATCGGCCAGAGTAGTAAACACCTTTACGCAGTTGATATCACGTCATCATCTTTCTGACTATCCATGACATATTTTTCATTCTTTCACCCCACCCCCCTCAACCCCCCCCTCCAACGCCCCCTCTTTTCCCACCACCCGCACGATCGCCTAGACCTAGCACCACGCGTATAACAGGCCCCTTCATATCTTTGACCTCACAGCCGGAGTGTATTTGAATATTATGTGTGACCTAAACCTACTAAAAAATTCTCCCTCCCCCCCCCCCCCCCCCCTTCTCGCTCTCCCTTGCTCAAACGCTCCACCTAAAATCGAAATCCGCCATATTAATAAACAATTCACGCACTGGATATCACCTCATTATCTTCCTACAGCCATCCATGCCGCTGTTTCCCCCCCCTCCCCCGCCCCCCACCCCCCGCCCCGATCGCCCCCTCCTTCCCCACCACCCGCACCATCGCCTAGACCTAGAACCACACGTATAACAAACCCCTAAATCTATGCCACCTGAAGCCTTTCCATTCCCCCCCCGCCACCCCCCCCCTCCCCCCACCCCCGCCTCGCCTCCCGCGCCCCCACTCCCCCCCGTCCCCACCCCCCACCTCCCCACCCTCCCATCCCATCCCACCCCCACCCCCTCGAACACTCCGCCCTCTACTCACTGATTGAACGACTTACCCCAGTATATACATGATAAACTGATGCATTCTTTCCAAAACCGTCAAATTTATCTTCTTAAAATAATGTATAGTTTCCACGCACAGATTGAGCTGCCCCACTCGCCCCACCCCCGCCCCAACCCTCCCCCCTCATGATGAACTCGTTTTTTTTTTTTTTTTGCTTCTTGAAACCATCCGATTTACCGCCTTAAAGGATTTATAGCTTCCACGCACAAATTTCCCGCCCGTCCGCCCCCCCCCCCCTCCCCTCCCCCCCCCCCCTCCAACCCCGCCCCTTTTGATCAAAACCAGGACCCCACGTCCTTCAAACCTCCGCCCTCCCCTCACCGGTTATTCGATTTACAGAATTCACTTGATAAACTGATGCATTTCTTTCCACAGCTGTCAGGTTTTGTCCCCCTCAGAAACGGGTTTTATAGTTTCCGCGCACAGACTGACTGACATCACCCTGTTGACCCTGATAGCTACACTGTAGTTTTAAGGGGAGTCGACGACCTATATCCTTAATGAGGACACACAACCCGGAATACGCGTGATCGAGAGTATCACACACCACTTGCAAAGACGAGTTTCGACAAAATCTTCGATCTCACAGCTGGAGTGTATTTTCATTTTTTATAATTAATTTGAACGGTACCCTCCAGGTTTTCTTCGGATCTTGATGGATGGAGAGGTTGGTGATAAAATATAACTTGGCAAGACATTATTCCCAAGTTGGCATAATATGTTGTCCCGAAACAAACACCATTTACTGCAAAAACAATTCCCACAGCAGTACTGCGGTAGGTATCATAGTCGTGCATTTATTTATTGAATTTCGGTAGGTAGACGTACATATATGGATATAGACGTGGCGAGCGGACACATGACTAAAACGAGGAGGAGGTAGTAGTGGTTACGATTGGAGCCCCAGAAACGTCACACAGCAGCATTGCGAATAGCTGCGTCCCCGGGGCCACGAGGGTGGTACTATACAAGTTCGGACAAAAAAACATGGTTTGTACTCTCGTACAAGCAACACAGGTACGTACAAGTGAGACCACACCAACCACACAGCGGTGTCGCATAGCGATGCCCTATTACACACAATAGCTGCTTTTTGTCTGAGACATGTTTTATGGCGGTGTACCATACATTTTCGAGACAAAAAACAAGGGGAAAAATATCGTTCCTCCTGTTGTTGTTAAGCTGCGCCACACGCGAAGGTCGTAGTACGTCGACAGTATCCACGGAAGAAACCAGTTAGTGGCATGCCTTCGTCCCGTGTCGCATCGTACGCGTTTTTTGTTTTTTTCCAGAGAAGACTTTTGGGTACCATACAAGTTCGGACAACTCGACATGGTTTGTACTCTCGTGCCAGCAATATACTTCCAAGTAGATACGTACGAGTAAGACTACACACACAGCGATGCTTTATTACACGCAATACGCTTTTTGTCTATGACATATTTTATGGCATGGAGCGGGGGTGTACCATACATTTTCGACACAAAAATCAAGGCGAATATTAATTTTTACTCCTGTTGTTAAGCTGCGCCACGCGATGGTCGTAGTAAAAGTCAATAGTATTCACGGAAGGAACCAGTGCGTGGCATGTATTCGTCCCTCATATCGCATCGTACGCGTGTGGTGTTTTTTTTTCCCGCGAAGGCTCTTCAGAGGATAGCGTGCTTTGTTGTTGCTGTGGTCCTCCACTCGGTTGCTGTAGTAGTTTGCCGGTCAAGTGCAAGCGGCGTGTTGGTACGTAACTGACAAATAAGTTTGTGTTGCTGCGTGCTTGACGTGCTCCTTGCTGCTGATTGCTGATTGATCATCTCTTCTACCAGTAGTGTTTTTTTTTTTTGGCACACTTCTACTTTCCAGCTTCTGGACATTAAAGCCGCATCACAGGTGTCGCCCTTTATCCCCCTCCGGTATGGCCCTCATTCTTTTTTTGCGCATAGGGTTCAGCACCCACTGATCGTCGATTTTTCATCCAGCGTTGCTAACTCACGCTCTCGCGCTTTCCTCAAGCCAGATGGCGCACAAGAAAAAGCGCACGGAAAAATTATACGAGTACGAACTCGAGGGGAATTGAACTCACGAAATTGATCTATACCAGGCTCGAGGATAACCTGATACGCCACCGGGGCAGTGAGTGATATAAATCGGTCGCCCCGGTGGTCTAGTGGGGATACATTATAAATACAATTAATAGGGTTGGTCCTTGACTTAAGTAACCATCGCGTTGTGAGTTTTGTTGACTTTTTTTGTTTGCAGAAATAAACGAGAAAGAAAGGATCAGCTAAAAAATCTGAAATCGCATAGCAGCGTGGGTAGGTACAATTCGACGCGAATCGTCGAGGAAAAAAAATGCTGAATTCATCTCGCGATAAAAATTAGAGCATGTACCGTAGTGGGGATGGGGGGGGGGAGTCCGCTATATGACCCCGGGTCTGAGTTATGCTACTAAAAGGGCGAGCGTAGTGCGAGCATCACAAAAAAGAGATGAGAAAAAGAAAAGAAGTAGAGTGTATTACTGCTGCTGTAATATTACGATACCCAACCAAGTTGCACCAATCGACTCGATCTGGACCGACTGCTGTATATTATGCAATTGATCCATAAACAAAATCGCTAATCACATGCCAGTATGATATGATAGTCATTGGACTTGCTGAACGTTTTGGTGAGTGGTGGTTTCCTCTATCGAAGGTTGGGTTACACTGTGCGGGGGTGGTATCGAGGCAGGGGGTCATATGAAATGTCCGCGTACCGCGGGGTTGGGGTGTACAAATAAAAATTCAGCAGTAGCAAGAGTTGCCCCGTTTTATCTAATTGAAAATACCTTGAAGGATTTCTGAACCGGGTTTGAACCCTGTTTTGTGGTGTTGGCGTTGTATGCGAACATCAGCTAGCTAAGGCTTCCACACGGTGCGGTGTGGTGTCGACCCGGGAGAAGCCGGCTTTCGCCCCCGGTTTGTTGGGGTTGATGGGGTATAGAAAGATTCCTGGAACGGCGATGGGGCCCTATCCTCATCGGGTGCGTCGAAACGCCCCCCGCCCGTTTGCTGATCTATATCTTCCCTGGGTGTCCCTGGCTCTACGTGCTGCACAGCCACTCAACGACAAGCAAATGTGAATAATAGGTGATTGTCGCACCATCGTGCGGGGCTGTGTCGACCCGCGGGAGAAATCGGATATCGTCCTCGGTTCGTCAGGATTTCTGAAACAGGCACAGGACTCTATATCCTGCCATGGTGGCATTTCCCTTATGTCCGAGCCCCAGCCAAGCAGCGGTAAGCGAAAACAATTGGAGTTCCACGTCGTGCGGAGTGGTGTCGACACGGGATATTATCGTTTTATCGTTATTGTTCCCGCTGTTTTGGAGCTGTAGAGATTCAGGGGGTTCATGAATGGGGGATGGGACCCTATCCGCCCCGTGTGCGACGGAAATGCCCACCATTGATGGGCCTGTATCCGCGTAGGACGGCGCTGTGGAGCTCGAACCAATCAGCAATAAGCCCACGGGATTGGGGTTTTCACGCCGTGCAGGGTGGTGTCGACCCGACAAAGCTCCGTTTGCTTCCTCGGTTGATGGAAGTTTTACAGATGTGGAACGACTTCTGGACCGGGGATGGGACCTTATATCCTCCCGAGGTGGAGCTGGCTCAACATGCGAACAATGGCCAATCCGAAAGTTGGCCGGGGGAGTTGGGATTTCCAAACCGTGCGGGGAGGTATCATGTGTGGATGGATTCCGATCCCGGCATGTGACCCTGTCGTGCCCGGGTGACGCCTACTTTGTGTATTAATCTTGTCCAATGCGCGATCAGACAAAACTGACATGTTTCTATTTTCGTCTAATAGACATCGAATCTGAATTACTTAGATGACAAAATCGTTAGCGCTGTAGTCGTGTACTGTATATACAAGAAGTGAGAGATCTACACAGCTAGCAACAAGCAGCAGCATTGCAAATGCTTTCGAGTAGTTAAATAAATGACGAAGGCAGTCATACCACCGTGTTTCGCGCCTGGAACAACGTCAGCACGTTTCTCCGCGATCAGACAACACATAGGCAGTCGATCTGGGAGGCTCGGATCAAGATGATACTGTTATATCATGCATTGTATATTTCAGAAGCTGGCTCAGTGCGCGTCTCTCAGTGGCTACGGAGAGAACACGCAGCGGACATAGTCAGTCACCTTACTGGTCCCGGACGCCTGATTGAATAAAAATATCATAAGGAACGCACCCGACACGTTTCGTCGCCAGAGACGAAGGGGTCAGTCGGCGTGTGGTCGGATTTATCCGATCGAAGTCTGATGAATGAAGCTCGGAATCGGATCCATTGAAAAAACGGTAGCGTTTACTAATAGGAGTACATTGTTATGAATAGTCTCTATCGAACTCTTGGCGTTACCTTACATACTGCACGTGCAGACCATGACTGTGTGTGGTGATTTTTTACTCTACTCAAGTATTGAATTGAACAATTTTAGGTGCTGCCCTACCCGAAGCATGAGTGCCGGCGAATGCCGGCACCCATGCGGAGCCCTTGTACCAAGTTTAAAAATGGGGACATATAGTGTCCCCTCAAAAAAGGCTCCTTGCGAACTTAGGTACACTTATGACAAGTAAGATGTCGCATTTCCGGAGAAATGGGACCTGATGTCATCGATAAAATATACAGAGGGGTCCTTGCGCCGAGGTGCCGGTCTGGGGTATGCCGCAGGCACGAGTCGTTCCACGGTAGCCCCAAACTTTTCCAGAACGAAATCGCTTGTTTCAAAACCAGCTCCCCGTAGTACCTCCTGGAATGCAGTGTCCGTCGACAACCCAACGTCGTCGATCGATAGGCCTTCGCACACAAGAAAATATATGATACTTTGTTTTCGATATTGTATCTTCCTTGTTTCGAGCAGCCTAGAACGTTCGTTGAAGAAAATCGCTGGTGTGTGTGGGGGGGGTATCGTAGTAAGAATCAGTTGCACCTAGACGCGTGCTATACTAAAAATAGCACTTTTTGTGGCAAAAAAGTTTCTGAATGACGGGGTGCCTTAGCCCAAAATTGCCGGGAAAAAGGTGCATTTTGATTGGCACGATTCTCGTGCTGTACCTAGGCCATGGGGTATTTCATCCGATAGCAGTTTTATGTTACTTGTAATCTGTATTTCCTAGGTTGGAAATTGCTTGTCTTAACCTCCTAAATTGGGGAACCTCAGAAACGAAGTAGTTCACCTCTATCGAAGCACGCGTCCTCTTGGCCAATTTATTTCATTCGAATTCACATTGTTTTGCGGTTTCGAGTTGCGAGAGGTGTAATGCTCCTCAAGCGAACAGCCTCAGAAAAAAAATGTTGCACTTCTACGTAGCACGCGTTGTCCGTCGTAGACCGCAAATGTCACACCACGTCGGGTTTACAGACATGTTTTCTCGAAACATCCAACGCGTTTATCGAGCCTTTGGGCCGACGCGATTACCGATTGTCTAGCTGGGGGACATTGACCTGGGTGGAAGCGGCTCCACAGGAACCACGCGACTCGCCTAGAAGACATAGTACCTGTTTTCTGAGGAGATATGGACCAGGTACATGTGCCCGATGGATAACTCCGCAACGCCGAAAACGTAGAGTCTGGAAATGGTGGACCAACCATGGCGTATATCCTTCTAACGACAGCTAGTGGAACCGTATGCACACTATAGAATTCACCGCAGTGCACCAAACCAACTTTGGGTGGAATGCACGAACACCCAAAAGAAGTACTCGGCAAGATTCTTCGAAATACCCAAATGGGCGTTGGACGGCCGGAAACCATCACCTAGCACCCACAAACCCAAGAACGGGTTGTTAAGCGGCGTATCATACCACCAACTAGAGTTGGATGCCAAGATCTAAGTTTTGAACTAGTTACTCCAGTTGCTGATCCATACAGAGAGCCCATGGACGACACAACACATCACCCTCGTCACGGCGTTAGGCGCAAGATGTATTTTATCAAAATCCTTGTACCAAGACAATACAAGCCGCCGAAATGAACACGCCACCACGCACTTCACGGTAGAGGTGCCTTTAATATTTATGAGGTCCCTCAATTGAGAACCTCTACGAGTAGCGTACCCAAATATAAAGGGGCATTCAAGAGAACGAAGGTCGAGGCGTTCCCATTGATAATACAGCGTCGGCGCGCATTCTTCATTTCGATGTTTTGACTGTATGAATCGCCCCCTCCTCTCCGAGTCCGAGTCATCTCTCGTCTTCTGTCCGGAAATATCACAATGTAAATTACACTTGACCGATTCGACGATAGCCCGTCTCAGAAACGAGCGTTTATTTTCTACGGGCATTTCATGGCTACTCAACACTCGAGGAAGGATTACATGAAAAATACGAATCTTCATCTTTTTTTGCCTGCAAGGGACTATCGAATGATGACTTCGGGGGTGGCAAGGGGCACGGTACTACAGGATGCACGGCCGGGAGCTGGTTTCGAAGCCGGCGATTCCGTTGACGAAATGTTGGGGGGGCTACCGTCGAACGAGTCACTTCAGCTGTAAATGAGAATGGCAGAAAGCGAGGCGTGACAAGCATGTGACCCTACTACGTTGAACCATATAACACCAGTCGACAACACCCGGCATCTGGTTGTGTCTAAAGTAAGGGCCAAGACACGGCGACACAATAATGGTTGAGCGTCGTTTCAACTTGCCGAACGCGACCACGCTCTATTTTTGTCGCATGCTACTGTAAGAGGTGCACTCGTTCTTCTTTTCCGGGCGTCGTAACCTGGAGAGGGTGACATATAACATCAAAAAGGACTTGGAGCAAGAAAAAGAGTTCTACACGCGATGAACAATCCACCAGCGGCCGATTCTAGGTACACCAGGAAACACACCACTCTGGCATAAAACACAGGGAACACTGGTAGTGGAAATAACTACGTAAGAACCGTAGTCCAAAAAATACGCCCCAGCTTTGTTGCTATGCTGATGAAGCTTCGCACAAAAACGACAGAAGCAGTGAACATGCATTCTTTATTATACATAAGAGACGAAAAACGTCTCGGAGATGTCCGGCGATGTTCTAGTCTAATATCCCCGGTCATGAACAATGTTTAATATTAGTTTCCCTTTTCTTGGCTGAGTGTTGGTGATTTTCCGTGTTCGTAGGCAGTTTTCTTTGGCATTGTTGGCCTTTTGCTCCTGCGGTACGTCTGGCTTCACGCTTGACGTAACGACACCCAGGCAAGCAACAGAGCACATGGCCGTTTCGTTCAGAAGCCCATCGGAATACCGTTTTTCATATTGTTATCATTTCTTCACTGAGGATAAATGTCCAACTATGGTCACGATGCTCACGATTGCAACAATCAGTTATGGTAGTGTTTTACGTCTTTTTTTCGATCGGGGTGGTTAAGATGAATGCAGCCGAATAACGAAAAACTCGATCGGAAGGGCTTTCAGCTGCAGCGGTCGCACAAATAGCTCCGATTTCCCGTGAGTAAGTGGCTGAACTCAAGGTTGTTATCTTCCTTGATCATCATTTTTCTTGTGTTTTTTGGGCGCCGTAGCCCATCGCCGGCACATCGTATGGGTGAAAATCGATTACCGGGTACATTCTCTCGTATTTTGGCCTAGGTATTGGCGCAAAGAATACCGAACCGAACGGTTCCCGTGTTGTGCCCTACACGGTGGCACAGCACAACAAGAACGAGATATCGGACCATTTAGGGTTAAGTAGCTGCTTCATTCAGAAAACGTTTCAACGAAAACCATTCTACCTCGATTGCATGACGCGTCCTTCCTCCGACACATAAATACGGTAGAGGTGTCACCAATCTAGATTTCATATTACAACTCATCACTTGAGGAGCTCCATGCGTCACCCACGACGCGTGCAACAATAGAGGAGCACCAATTTTTTTGTCTGCGGACTTCCGCAATTTGGGAGCTCAAGACCACTCCTAAAAACTGTTTCGGACAAAAATAATACTGCTACCAGATAAAACAAAAATCCCACGGCCTAGGCACACGACGATAATCGTGCAAAAAAATGACGTATTTCCGACGATTTGGGTTGAGCAGCCCCGTCATTCAGAAACCATATAAGGCAAGAAGTTCCACCTCTATCGTAGCACGCGTCCTACAGACACTTTGGAGTCAACTGGAAGGGCCACTCGGTGACCGAACGCACGGCCTGGATACAAAGTGTATACATACATCTAGTCTGCATATTCCGAAACAAGAACGAAATTCAGTCTATTTCGTGTTTAAGAAGCCCCGTCATTCACAATATATTTTTGCCAAGACATAGCAAATATTTCGTAGCGCGCGTTCCCGGCGACAACATACCAGGTACCACAACAATAGTGCTAAATACTTCATGTGCATATGCTGCATACAACGCGACGAGGCAAAAAAATACAAAACGAACAAAATATCACAGAGTACGCACGTCTCGGCCACAACAGGAGACACCGATGTATGCCATACCCGTGAATCATGGTGCACTATAGCAGAGTGAAACATGGTGGCCACATTAACGTACCTGAAAAAGGCCAAAACTAGAAAAGGAGGGAAAAAAAATGGGAAACACCACCCCTCACTCTTGCCTCCAAGGCCACCGTACAATTCCCGTTGAAACCGAAAAAACCTCAACATGTCAAGAAACGATAATACTCGCGGACATAGCGGCGGTGAAAAACCATCCGACTTCCACCGTCGGTAGTTAACCACCAACGAAACCGAGCATTCAAGGCAAGCCAAGACCAAGATACCACGTCGGCGGGATTAACCCAGGAGAAAATTCCTTCACCAACAAGAACAAAAATACTACCCATGCCAAGCCTGCATCGAAAGGTGAGGAAAACACGGCTCTGAGCTGCTCACGCCACTCAGTTGCGCTCAACTTCGCCCCCTCTCCCACCGCGAAATACGCAAACCAACATTCGAGCGAGGTGCTACCCGCAGGACGACAACAACATGCGAGCCGAGCCCCCCGCCTGTTTACCTTTATTCATGTGCAATACCTCGACGATCATGAACGGCTGCGGTAAGGGGAGGGGTACCCCTATTATCACCAACGGGTATTCACCGTTCCTACTAGTGAACCTGCACCTCAGGTGTAAAACTACTTCAAGCTGGCGTTTTTGAAGCGGCCCAGTTTACGTTCCATCGCGAATTCATATGGCATACAGTAGGTGGCCCTATTTAGTGCGGGTCGTATAGTGCGGGTGTCCGATACTGTGCGGGTGAAATCGTTTGGCACAATATAGACCCCTCTATAGTGGCCGGTTTTTATATAGTGTGGGTGCCCGGTATAGTGCGGGTAAACTTTCGTGACACATACCCGCACTATATAGGGCCACCTACTGTACTTAGATCAGCGTCAAAGCTCAAGATCACAAATGAACGGGGGAGGTCACTCCTCGCTCGAGTGACTTCGAGTCACTGCAACAAAAGATCCCCAAAGTGACCCCGCGTGCGGTAGTCTCGGTCCAAGGCTCCTCGGTTGATGAGCTCGACACTCCACTCCTAGCACCGACCTGTCGGTACGAAGCAATTTGCCCACAAGGTGCCTCGTTCAAGAATACGCCCTACCGCTCGTACGCCGACGCCGTCGCACCTGGATACAAACCCTTACCCCGTTATCCGTCAATAAACAATGCAAGGACCGATATGGTATACATTGCACGTTCCAACGAAAACGAAAGGTCCCGGACCTCCCGGCAAAGTCGTCTTATTCATTCTTGGTAGCACGTACACCGACTTGAGCCTGATCTCTTGGGACACCGTCTCTATAGATAAGCATGCCCTGGTGGTAGAAACCTAACCCGCGGGGACTGAACAACACCTTCCAGGAGCTCGGCCTGAAACGTTTGGTGCAGCGAGCGCTGTCGCTAACGAAATCGGTTCGAACACTTTCGACATGAGTGAGCGTAAATGCCGATTTTCCCTTGATATGGATCGGCAAAAAACAACCAACACCGTTGAAGGCAAGGGTACAACACTCTGAATCCAGCCAATGTCAAACTCAATATCGATGCTTTCCGCCGAAGGGTCGCATTTTGTCTTCGGGTCACCACCTAATCGACATCATGGCAGAGGGTCACTGCGTTCTATAAAAACACAACTAACAGTTACCTTATCTCTAACCAAACCAAGCATTGATTAGGGCTAAGGTTGCGCTGAGGGGGAGTCCCCACATTTCCACTGACGACACTTGCAACCGGACTAAAACATATCTCCCTGGAATACGCGTTTCATGTTCGTGTATGTATCCATGTAGTTCGCGAAGCGAAAGACCCGTGCTGCGGTAGAGGTGCGCCAAATACGTTCTCATACCCTCGCTTCTGGAGCTCCATACCTTCACAAAAAAAAACGACTTTGTGAGAAAAAATGAAAATTCAATCCGATAAACGATCACATGGCCTACGGATATCAGAGGGAAAGCACGCAAGAAAAACAACCGGCACTCTAGTGATTCTGGGGGGAAAAGTCACGTTGTTCAGAGCACTTGTGTCGGCCGAAAAGCGCTCCCTCGATTGTAACGCGCTTCAAAAAGCACAGAAAACGGAGAAGTAGCTACCCGAGGGGGTAGCTCTAAGTCCATAAATCGATATCTCTCCAAGTGAAACCTGGTCGTTGCCTTTGCCGGCGAATCCTCTGCCCGTACACAGCGTTTGTCGACGTTGTTTTCAAAACATGGACCAGGGCTATTCGGTGTTGAGGACTACGCTCCATATCTAGGCAAGGTCAAACTCTATCTTGACGTGCGTTTGCAGCGGTTGGCCCTGCTCGGTGGGTGTCAAGATCTGGGGCAACTCCTCACGTACCCGCTTCGCCACCGCTTCACCACTGTTGTCGTCAAAAACACTCTCCACGACTCGGAGAGCGCGAGAGCTACGCTTGCGGCTGACGTTCACCATGCCGTTCTCGGCGTGCTGCTTGCAGAACAACCCTATTCTGCTTTCCTCAAAGTTGAAGTGCGCAACCCTGTAACAGGAGGCCTGCGAGCAATGTCCGCGGTCGATGTCTGCAGCGACATTCTCGGCAGGTTGCTCGGAGACCGCTGACCTCTCGCTGGCATCAAAATTAAACACTGGATACATCGGGTTGGCGCTGCATGCACCTTGGCTGGAGATGCTGACCATGCCAACATCAGGATGGTCGGTAAACAACGGTGACGTCATGTCGTCGACGGTGAGGTGTGTGAATCTCGGGCAGGACTCCTGTGAGTAATGCTGGCGACCCACGTCCGCCACGCATTCCTCAGAAGGTTGCTTGGAGATCGCCGGCGTCTCGCTGGCCGCGGAATCGGAGCGCCGAGACGTCGTGCGGGCACCGTTGCGTGAGCTGCGCCTGGCGACGCCCACCATCCCATGCCCAACGTGTTCGGTGCAGAATAACGACGTCTTCCTGCCTTTCAAATTGAAGCTCGCGGACCTCCCGAGGGAGTCATGTGAACAGCGGTTGGCAACGACATTCACCATGCCGTCCTCAGCATGTTCCTTACAGAACACCGCGACCTTGCAACTCGCGAAATTGAAGCTCGGCCACGTCGTGCAAGATTCATGCGAACACCGACTGGCTCGGACGTTGACCATGCCGTCCTTGGCATGCTGCTTGCAATACTTTGGCCTTCTATTGCCCTCGAAGTTGAAGCTCGGCATTTTCAGGCAAGAATCCTGCAAACAAAAATCGTTTCCGATGCGTACCATGCCGTCCTCGGCGTGCTGTTTGCACACCACCGCCACCTTGCCCTTGAAGTTGTAACTCGGCGGCCTTCCGCAGGAGTCATGGGAACAGCTCTTGACCTTTACCTCCACCATGCCGTCTAGGGCATGTTCCTGGCAGTACTCTGGTTTCTTGCGGCCGTCGAAATTGAAGCTTGGAGGCCTCCGGCAAGAGTCATGCAAGCAACGCTTAGCGTTGACTTTCACCATACCCTCTTCGGCATGTTTCTTGCAGAACAACGGGGTCGCGCTCCCCTCGAAATCGAATCTGGGCTTCGTCGTGCAGGGGTCATGTAAGCACACGGTTCCGATGAGGTTAACCATGCTGTCTTGATCAAGGTCTCCCCCGGAGAAGGATGCCATCGTGCTGCTCTCGATATCCAAGTTTGACTTCGTTGGGCCGGAATCTCCGGCACTACGTTCGCCGCCGTCATTTTCCACGCTATTCCCGGCTTGATGTTTGCGAACCGTTGGTCTTTTACCGGCCTTTAACTTGGAGCTGGCCGATCGCCCACAGCGGTCACGTGAACGAGGCTTCGCTGTGACGTTCACCATGCCTTCCTCGGCGTGCTTCATGCAAAATAACGGCTTCACCACGCCCTCGAAGTTGAAGCTCGGACACATCGTGCAGGTATCATGCAAGCAAGAGCGGCTCGCGACGTTGACCATACCATCCTCCGCGTGCTCCTTGCAGAACAGCGAGTTTTTAAAGCCTTCGAAATTGAAGCTTGGCCACTTTGCGCAGGATTCCGCTTCGCAGCGTTTTCGGCTGACTTTTGCCCTCCTGTGCTTGACCGGCGGCGTGGGAGCCGCTGACCTCTTCCTGCCCTCGGCCGTGAGGCTCGGTGACCTCCCGCCGGGGGTGCGTGTAGGACGCTTGACAGGGGTATTGACCATGCCATCTTCCGCGTGTAGCTTGCAGAATAGCGGTCCGTCACTGCCCAATACATGGAAGCTCGGAAACCTCGCGCAATCAACACTTGAACAGCGCGGGTTCAGGACGTTGACCATGCCGTGCTCGGCGTGTCTGACGCAGAACAACGGTTTTTTAGTGCACTCGTAGTTGAAGCTCGGCCGCGTCGAGCACGAGGCTCGCAGGCAGTGCCTGGGGAAAGCATTTGCCACGTCGCGCTCGGCATGCTTCTCGCAAAACGTTGGCCTGTTGTTGTCGTTAAACATGAACCTTGGCGGGCTCGCGCATGGGCCAGGTGAACGCATTTTTGCCGCGACGACGTGTGAACGACGCTTCGCGGCGACGTTCACCATGCCGTCTTCGGCATGTTGCTTGCAGAACAACGAGCGCTCGTTACATTCGAAGTTGAACTTCGGCGGTTTAACGCAGGAGCCCCGTGCGCAACGTTGGCCATCGGCATTCGCAACGTCTTTCTGGGCATGCTTCGTGCGAATCGCTGCTGGTCTCTTACTGCCATTCGACTTGAGGCTGGGTGGTTTGGCGTTGTGGCGGGATTGGCGAACGTTGGCGTGGATGTTTACCATGCCATCCTCGGCGTGTTTCATGCAGACCAACGCCCTTCTACTGCCCGCGAAATTGAAGCTCGGTGACATCGTACAGGGGTGACGCGCGCAACGCCGGGAGACAACGTTGACCATGCCGGCCTCGGCGTGATTCTTGCAGAACGCGGCCTTCGTAATGCCTTCAAAATTGAAACTTGGCCACTTTGTGCATAGTTCTCTGGAGCAGCGACTGGCCGCGACGTTAACCATATCGTCAGTAGCGTGTTGCTTGCAAAACACTGGCGTTTTGCTACCCTCGACGTTGAAACTCGGCCACATCGCGCAAGAGCCGTGTGAGCAACGCCTGTGAGCCACGTTCACCATGCCGTCAACTGCATGTTTCCTGCAGTACGCCACTACCTTTGTGCCCTCGAAGTTGTACGCTGCCTT
Source organism: Undaria pinnatifida (assembly GCA_012845835.1). Taxonomy (NCBI): domain Eukaryota; class Phaeophyceae; order Laminariales; family Alariaceae; genus Undaria; species Undaria pinnatifida. Next base: position 7,074,819 of record JABAKD010000023.1, on the reverse strand, counting down.
CAATTCGCACTCCAGCTCAATGCATCGCGTCATTGTTGTCCTAATGTATAATGAAAACACCCACCACTGCCCAAGACGCGAAGGGGGGGGGGGGGGAAGAGGCGATCAGCTGGAACGCTCCGAGCCTACGTTTGTGCGCCTGCCGGTTGCATGTACATACATGGACACGACAAATATGAGAAGGTAGGCAGCGTTATCTCTTCGTCATGGTCCTTGCCTATCGCTGTGTCCAAACGTGCGCTCATTGGGCTTTAAACGCAAGACAGGCTCGGCGTTCAAGGCCATCGCAACGAAAACTACTGGATTAAAACGGGCAGAACGGTAGGATGCACACGTTTGATAACTCCACAAAACAACAACAAAAACAACAAGAAGGAAGACGGCACCGACACTTCATCCAGTCGACAGCGTCACTCAAGCGCGCGCAAGCACGGGTGGGACCATTGATTCGAGTTTGTAAGCGATAACCATACAAAATGCATACAATGTACAATGTTCAGGCATCTTGGAATCTTGCGTGGAAAGGGGGAAGACAGGCGTGCGAATGACCTAACGAGCGAAACCAGGTACGAGAAGATAGAAAAAGTTACTGTGCAGGGAAAACCAAACAAATGTCTGGTATGTGCTTAGTAGACATGATGAAGCAACAACGGGGGAGAGAAGCGACAGAGGCTGTTTCATGGCCAGCACCGAGGCAGGAAAGCCTGGTTTGAGCGAAGAGACAGAGGCTGTTTCTCGCCCAGCACCAAGGCAAGAAGATCTTTTCAAAGAGGGGTGAGTACAGGCCTCCCAACGAGTAACTACTGTCATATATATTTGTCTATTTACTCGTCGCCTGCATGCCTTTTCGAGCAAGGCAGGAAATCTTTTTCATGGCGTGGTGAGTACAGGTTGGCCAACAACTAACTAGAGAAATACGTATTTGCTCGTCGCCTCTTCGTCTACCTGCTCTGTCCGTCTGTGTGTGTGCCTGTTCATCTATCTGTCTGTGGCCCTCGGTTTTGAATTGCGACACCTGAAAACAACCGACGAAGATCGAGCCAGCACATATGAACGCGTCTTTCTGGCACACAGAGACACGAAATTCATGTAACGAAAACGTAGCGCTTGTATTGATTTGAGCGCTTACACCGCAGTTTATAATCACGTGGTCACGCTGCATTTCTTTCGCAGGGTGACCTTGCTGCCGTATGCTATGGAAGCGGGTTTCGAACAGAATAGTAACACCTTGTATCCGTGCGTTTTCAAATGCAATAACGTAGAGCATGCCTAGTACCGGTAATCAACACGACTGTGAAATCACGCCGAATTTATAGGTCAAAAAACGATATGCGCACCATCAACCTCAATACAGCGTCTGCACACCATAATATTTCCTCGTAAATTCTGGCCTGACTTTCTATAGAGTGATTCCCTTAGTATATTTCCTGCGGTAAATTATTTTTGTTTGATCGGCTCATCAGGACTCATGACAGAGTCATAGGGTGCCGCGGAGCCTCCACCGACCTGTCAAATGCCCAGACAGATTGACGCAAGGTGTACGGTTATTGCTGGCAGCAGTCCAGAGTTGGCGCATTGGATGATGTGCGGGGTGCGCGGTCCGTAGCATGCATTCAGACCCATACTACGGGAAAGGCGCACAGGAGTAGTCACCCTACGACAAGAGTTCCATACTTCAACCAACCCCGTTGTATCGACCAAAAATGAACGGGCACCGCGATCAACCATCTCACGCCGAAAAAGTTGCAAGAGTAACATCATAAAACACAAATAATAGTATTGACAGGTCCAAGACGAGAGACGCTTCGTCAATCGGAACAAGAAATCGCGCGAAAACATGCTGCAGTAGAACCCTCAGCGTAGAACGCTTCTATACGCACCGGGCGTAAGATTGTGACCCGATGTGTAGCAGGGACGGGGGGTTCCCCAAAATCCAATACGTGGGTTCAAGGCCAGTAGCGCTAGCGGCCCGGAACCTTGATCGAAAACGGGCTACATTCGCTTGTTTTGCTACTTCCAACCTCTGCTCGACGACCAACCCCGTGACCTCTGTATGGCAATATTTCATGGTGGGTGAACAATACGGCTTTGCAGCCATTTTTAGTTAAAAGAGACTCGTCGTGCAAAAGTTGTTTCCCCCAAAAGGGCCACAGATATTGTAGCACGCGTCATAATGTGTGCCTGGTATGGAGTACAACATCGGCCTCAAGACGTAGCTTGGAAGGCCGGGGTGACCGGTGTGTTCTAACGGCCATGGAAAGGGGCTTTGCTAGCTTTGCTAACACGAGTGTAGCGGGGTTGCACCCGTGCAGCCGCTCAATGTTCGTATAGATCGGAAACGTCACAAATTGTGGTTATTATTTGTCCTAGTACATCTCCTCGAAATAGGCCAAGACGGTTTAAAAAGAGAAGGGAACTCTGGGGGATGCTTGGCGGGCAAAACCGAGCAGCCGCCCTCCCCGCCGTGTTACATGTCCCCAGCTCGCTCGGTTTGCCCATTCGTCCGTAGACAGGGAGGATTGAACCTACGCCTTTCAAGCGGTGTGGGTCAGACGAGTAGACCGGTCTCGTAGATCTTTCGTACGTTGGACACATCACAACCGATACAATTTGTAGATACTGTATATACCATCTGTCGTCAAGGCGTGTTTGTGGTAGCTCGTTCAGATATCCCCGCTCCCACCCGGCATCGTGATATATAGTCAGTGCAGATCATTACGACCAGGGATACGCCTGCTCTGAATAGTGTAGACCGATACTAAGGGACCAACGCTACGGCAGGGGAGAGGGGGGCTTGTCCACAACTGGACTTGAGCCACTCGCACGAGTGACGCTGTTTCTCGCTGACGAATAAGACTTCGGGCGATATGTTTGGCGCAGCATAGCCAGCCATTTCATTGCGGGGTTTATAAATCGATAATAAAACAACACCAAAGCGCAAAGAAAGAAGCAGGGGCGTCACTCCCGCGAGTAAACCCGAACCACTGCAAAAAAAAAAAAAAAACTCCAAACTTAGCGTTGGTCAAGGATCGGATCTGTTCGATGTGTGAAGCATCGCCACCATCGTCACTTAGAAGCCCATACGCGCAGGATTCCGTGAAGGGCAGTCATATCTGGGGGGGGACAATAGGGTATGAGAACCCCCCCCCTCGCAATGCCGACGTTTCGATATATGTTACTGTCTTGCTATCGCTGCGATGAGTACTTCATCTCCACAAACATCCTCCGCACTCCGCAAGGAGTTCTCCCGGTCCTGATGTGCGAATAAAACCAAAGAGACAGCAGGTGCGGCGGTGGCAGCAGCAGCAGCAGCAGCAGCAACCAAAGCAGCAACATTTAGCAAAGTGGTGGTGATGGTGGGTAGTGGTAATGTAGTACGGGTTAAATTCGTGTGACCAAACCCCAGTGTCCCGCTCGACCGCCGATCTCCCGAAACAAGAACAAACCGGGGAACTGTCGACAATTCTTTCGAAAACGCCTGAACCTTGAATCCTATCTAAGAAATATTGGTAATACCTTCACCAGGAGGAGGAGCAGTACAAGCAGAAGCAGAAGTACTACTTGTACTAGGACTAGATGTAGTGTATACCACCAGCCAGTTAAACGTTGGGTGAAAAACAGACGAATGCGACTGCGCAGTCCGCGAGCCGCAATCATGTACCCAGATTACATGTATACGTTATTCTCGATCAGTGCAGCCGTGGGATGATGTTCGTACGCACTGCTGTTTTCGTAGTCAGGGATATACACTATAAAGTTCGGCCCGGTGGCAAACGGCAGTCCAGTTTGCAAGTTTACAAAGTTACAAGTCACGGTAGATGTACCTAGTTCGTACGCGTACAGCAGTGCAGGATAGCTGCTATGAAAACGTGAAATCATCGTAAGGCAAGGCTGAGATCAAGAGCGATAAAATATGCTCGGTACCATATTCGGGTGCAGTTTTGGCGAAGATGATGTGCAATAAATCCGGCACTCGTTTTCAGATGGGAGACCCGGCCTAAAATTTCCGGTCCTTCACACCAGTACTACAATACAAAGTGTATAGAGCTATCCTGTAGAATTAAGAATACGGGCACCCAACGTCTCAGAAGCTGGAAAACACACACAGCGGTAAGCCCTTTTGTAAGACAACCTCGGGACAGGTATTCTCGGTAGCGTTCCCTCCATGTGCGTTCTGAGCCCGCGTAGAGTGATCTGTCCAACTAAACGCAGAAAATCGTCATAAATCGGACCAACATGTCCTGACTCGGTACTGGTACTCGTACCAGATATAATGTTCCCCTTCGGGTTGTGGTTGACTTGGTATCCACCGGGGTCCTCGCCAGCAGAAAAGGGGGATCAAGTTCCAATGGTGTGTATATAATATATACGTATGAGCTACGGTACTGCTTGTGCTACTGCTGTATGCTTCGTGTACTTGGTACGTATTTGACTGTGGCATTGTGCGTGTCATGTTGTCGTGGTTTAATTATCTGCTGCTTTGCACCAGCCACGCATGTACACCGAGACTACTGGCACAAAAGTGAGAGCTTGGAAGACGGCCACCGCTATATCGGCGCTGCTGCACTGCTGTATACCAATACTGATTTTGTGGTTGCAAGGGAGAACTGCTCTTGAAAACCTAACGAACGCCGCTCTTTATCGTCTTGGTGCGCCTATGAATGCACACACTCCACGTGCAAAAGCACACATACAGTCACAAAAGAGCGCTGCTGCTGTGTAGTAAACAGCAGGGAGGGAAAAAAACAGGCGGAAAAAAGTGGACTGGTGATGCTGCACGGCGGGCGGGAGAGAGGGCCGAAGACAGCAATGTTAGAGGGAAGCAAGTTAGTTAGAATGCCCAAAAATGAAGGGTTGACATTGCACCTATATTAGGCTGCTCAATCAAGCGGAACGCAACGTCATGGAAAAAGGAGACTGTTCAACGACGTTGATAGCTCAGACAACCGCCGCGGAGCTCGGCCGACAACAAGACATGCGTCGTAATGTACTGGTGGGCGCCTTGCTTGCCCCGCAGCCGACAGCGCGAGAACAATGCTTAGGACGACCAGGGAACAGCGTGCCAGAATAAACAGTGAATATGTTACATGCAGTACACATGCTAGGTATGTGTTGTTAATAGTGCGTGTTGGGTGCATCAACGTCTGCGAGCAAGTGTATCGGGTATCTCTGCAGCCGTAGTGGCAGCAGCTAATAGAGATGTCTCTGAACAGTATCAGGGAGGGCGCTCGAGCGCTCCTGGGCTGGACGGTCGTGTCCAGTTAGTGTCTTGTGCGTAAGGGAAAGGATATTTTAAACGAGGCAAGACCGGGTTTCAGGTGCGAAACCGATGAGCCGATTATATCCAGGTATGAAAAGGGACAGCCCGACTTAACACCTGTTTTTTTGCACCCGAAAGTCTTCAACCCCGATCGATATTAGCAGCTAGTTTTAGGTGGGTATACAACTACTATGTTGGAGTATACAACAGCACTGCTGTGTCTTCAGTATGTTTTGACAGTGTATCAGGGTACAGCACTGACGTGACAGACCCCCAAGACCCTACGTGTACCCGCGTGACACACGTATCGTATGCCGGTACAGCAGTAATATTTTCAAAGTACGGCCCTCACAGCGTGTCCCAAGTCGTATCACGAGAGTAAATCCGCATACTTCCTGCCGCAGAAATGAGTTGCCTTATACCTGGACTACCTCTTACTGTTACCCAAAGCACGTCAACGAGACGGCCGAGCCGTGGATTATACCCCGCGTATCATCGGAGTCATCTTGGTCCCCTACTGAGACATTTTTCCCCGTGCCAAAAGGCATAGTACAGAGTGCAACAGCGCTGCTTGCAGTTTATGAGCTACGTACAGCTGTAGTCTACAGCACTAGTCTACGGCTTGTAGAAGTACTATCAACAGCTTCTTGGATACTGGATTTTGCACTGGATAAATACAGGCAGGGCTTCGCGGCGGCGGGCTGATGGCCAATGGCCGCCCCTGTCCCGCGTGCGACCACAATAAGCGAGGGACGTCGGAATGGTATATCACGATCGTCACCCCACGAGCCGGTCCTAGCAAACCTAGGGTCGGCACCACAGGCAGCAAAATAATTCCTCGTATAAGTGGCATGATAGCCCCGTATGTCAGGCTGGAGCGACCGCACCGCCAAGTGGGGTCTCTGCCAAGTGGCGTATTTGCTCATCGTCACAATCTAGTGAAGGCTACGAGCATGGGTTAAAAAAAAAATGGCTCGGGTTCTGTGCAGTTTTACCAGGTGCCTGGTACCTGATACTGCTACACTTCCTAGGGCAGGGTAGGGACGTGCTACAACGATACACTGCTGTAGGAGGTGCGTAACAACAGACCAGAGAACATGCATAACGAGGCCAACCCATTGGTCGAGTATTGAACCGCATGTATTCGTTACTATGTGTGGTGCTTGTACTCGTTGCTCGTGCTCGTGGTCAAAAATAGTCTTCATCAGGAAATCAGAAATTTGAATCGCAAGAGCAGCAAAGACACGACCGCGATGAAGACAGCCCGACCATACCACAGCCACCAGAGAGGGAGCCTCCTGCTGGACACAGGTACTAAAACAAAGCCAGCGCTGTCTCTGTGTAAGCTTTAAATTGCACAGCCCTCGACTGCCGCAGTAACAATCATCGAGGAAACATGATACACAAGTTTTCATCGCCTGTGACCAAGCCATACAACCTTACGCAAGGTGCGAAGAGAACAACCCAACATTGCTCACCGGAGAAAGAGCACCGTGACGCAGCAAAGATCAGCCCTGAGCCGACGCCGCAAGATGCCCAGGTGGTCTCTTGGAGGGAGAGCACGACTGTTTGCTTGCGTGGTCTGTCCGACTAGATATCGCAACACCAAACCCCCTAGTCCCCCGAATACTCAAAACTCCTTTTTGAAAGAGGCGTTCTGATTTTTGCGGGGACTTGCGTTTTTCGACCCCGCATCTGAAGATCCGACCTCCTGCATGCTGTTTTCGTCCATTCTTCGATATACTCATACATACTGTTGGTTCGTTTTACTGCTCTGCGCATTGCACTTGTACGGGCTGGTTCACGATTGCTCCAACTACGACTGCAGTAGTACCACAACATGCTTGACACTATATAACAGCAGGAGCCCCATGGCTGCTGTGGAAGCGTTGCTGCTTGCTGTTATTTTTTGCTGTGTCTTGGCTGTCCTGCTGTGTATACGTACAACGTATCGTACCAGTACGTACGAGTGCTGCTGTATGATTGAACGCTGTTCCCCCACGATGCTGCTATGATTCATTTGCACTATTAATAGTCTAATACTACTACTCCTGTGCTGATGTAGGTATTGTACTCATACTGTTGCTCTATACGGAGACTCCCTACGACTCCCACTGTTACCAGTAATTATCCTGTTATAGACTAGCCGTACAGCTGCAAGGTATAATATGAAGGCTTCGCACCCCTACGAATAGACCAGCACACAATTTTCACGGAACATCCGGCGGTCGCCCTGGGCATATTCAGCCGTCTCTCAGCCATCATTCCTCAGCAGCTCTCGATTGCCGGCATCGATTTTGTTCATTGCAGGATTCACGTCCATTGTTACAATTGATCGCGCTTTGGCTAATGACAGCTAACTTAATACGGGCGGCCAGTGTATGATGCACCCTGCAAAAATGAATATCGCCCCTTAAATTGTCGAACTCACAAGTAATGTTGTTAAGGTAGAAGAGTACTGTTAAGATATTTATTTTCTGGAACGATCCTTTTCATTTCCGGAGGTTTTCAACATGTTTTCTGTTTCGTTTGTTGTTCTCAGACGTATTTACTTGTTATGTCCACGCCGCGAAGCGAAGGAACAAACAAAGGTTCTGTGCCACGATAGAGGTAGCATTTGTTTGCCTTTTGTCTTCTGAATGGCGGGACACCTTCACCCAAAATTGTCGGAATGTCTACATTATTTCGCAATATTGTTTTCATATACCTAGGCCTTGGCTATGGAGTGGAGTTTACAGCTCCTGCTGTACGTGAGCCCAACGCTGGTGCTGTGCTGCGGGCGGCAATGGCTGTCACGGCGTTTGGGCCGGGCGTTGATGCGCCAGGTGACGTGAACGACGGTGTCCCACTGGAGCTGCTGTCTCAACGCCCCATGATATTCCAGGATTCCGAGATGGAGATGCAGGATCGTGTTGGGGTGTTGGAGACGTCGGTCGATGACGCTGCTGACCATGGCTCCTCGCCGGAATGTGCCAAGATACTGCGCGATAACGTTTTTCGCACGCATCTCGACGTGTTATGCCGGGCGGTGTTGGGCGACCCACGTGCACGCAAGAAGGTTGTGGCGGTTCGGCTTTGTGCAGGTGCAAGGGTGGATCGGGCGAAGCCGCCACGTGAACGTACTCGCCTACCGTAGAGTGTGGGGGAGTCTGGCCACGACTGCCGCTCGGTGGTGACGACGATCGGCGCCGAGGTGACCTGGGAAGGACTGGAGGAGGTGAAGAGGGTTCTGAGGTCCAGCTTTGCGCGTTTTCCATGACGCGCCGGCCGTTCTGCCAAAAGAGCTCAAAGCGCTGCGGCTAAAGACCGACCAGAATCGGGCGCTCCTACAGCGGTATGAGCTGCGTTGGTGGTCATATTGTGGTTTGGGGGGGTGTCCCGGATTCTGAGTTGCTGATGTTCTGTTTTGTCTGAATTTTAAATTTATATTTTTTTTTATTTGGAGTTTCTACACAGGGCGCCGACAGTACCTGACGCAGCCACAGCTGGCGGTTAATCGCCGAGGCTGTGAGTGGACAGAGCATGTCCCGGGTTGATGCTTCCGTGTTACGGGTGGCTATTGTACTGAAATGAACATTCCGTGTATATATATAGCCTGAGTTTCGACTAGTTGCATGCGCAATATAATAAATGGAGGTGTGATGCGTGGAGTAGGTTTGCTTGAAGATGCGATAGTGATGACGCGGCTGCTGAACAATAACTATTCAAGGTTAGTATACGTGGTAGAAGTAAGGTCGTCATGAAATTGACCACGATTTCTTGGACTTGATCACTGCCTAACGTACGGACAGCTATGTTAATGAAAGATACGCGGTCTGAGCTAACTTGTGGTTGATAACCCGAGATGGGCACTTTACCGTACATATAATGGTTGGATATATTTCTTCGGGGAGTTCCATTGTCATATTTGGCGGTTCTTGTGAGCTCTTGAGATACCATCGGGAAGGTCAAATGCCGATGGCATGGCCCTACCCCGTTTGATAACGAACAACCTATTGCATTGTGGACAAATGAACTCCGAGCCCCGAGGGGAAGTCCTCGGAGCTGATAACACTCAGCCCGCGGTCGCGCGATTCGGAAAACACCGGGCGAGGGATACACCCTGTCGATCGAAACTTTGTTCTTGATTGAAATGTGTCGTAATTATGTTCGCGGCCAGTGTGGGACTTGTGATTAGAAGACTATATATCACTTGTTTGCGGCAGGTGTGAGACCCGCAAATAATATCATCTGAAATTCGATCTGGATGGTATACGTAGTCTCTTTCACCTGGTAGTTTTGAAGTATGTTTTCAAGTTCAAATCAAGCAGTCTTTGTAAATCCGAAAAACTTTCAGTGTTTTTGTGGTGTAGACAGGACCAGAAGGGGTATGGTGTAGCGGATACACATGTCATACGATAACGATTTATAGAAAGGGCACGTAGGTGCACCTTGAGAGGTGTACTGCACGTGGGTGGTACTGATGGTTGCGATGATTGTTTGGAATTTTGCGGGTATATTTTGTTTCGGCAGTGGTTTTGTGAATGACTCTAACGAAAAAGAGGGTGGGCATATTCATTATTGATTGGTTGTTCTACCAACAGCAAAATTGTACGAAAACTTATTAGAAATTCGAGGAAAGGACCCGTGCTGCGATGGAGGTAGCACTTTTCGTCTGAAAAAAATCTGAATGACGGGGCTCCTCAACCCCGAATCGTCGGAAATAGGCCTTTTTGTTTCACACTCTCGTCGTGTACATACCACTGTAAGCCGTTTGGGGGTTGTCATCGGGTAGCAGATTTATTTTTGTCTAAAATCAGCTTTTACGAGAGGTCTTACGCGCCCGATTCGGGAATTTCAGAAAAAAAGCGGTGCACCTTTATCGTAACACGCGTCAAGGTGAAACACGAAATGCTTATGCGATGATCGAATAGTTTTCGTAGGCTGGGGCTGTTCGTGTCGACAGTGGCGGCTTTTGGTTTTTCGTTATTGGATTATTTGGAGCCCGCAAACAAAAGCCTAAAGGGCGTATTTAAGTCGGTATGATGGTTTGCGGCGACTTTTAATTCGATAAAGAATTTTATTTTGAGAATTAGACATAGTGCACAAGCAAGTTGTTTTGCATTCATTGTGCAATGAATAACGAGGTTGGCTGTGGATGCTCGGAAACTATTTGTGTCAGTGAGAGCGCGGGCTAATTTTCGCGTCGAATAGAATTCTGTATTTGTGGACAAGAATGCGTGTGACACCCTTTTACCGGAATGATCTTCGTATCTATGACGGTAGTGGGAGACGACAGAAGAAGACCTTTGTCCGGGTGACCTCGCGATCTATGGGATATAGTCTGTCGCACTAATTTTGCCCTGAAGGTGCGGCCGTTGTAATCTCTTCTTGATATTACAATTGTTGCAAGAGGGAGTATGGAAGAGGTTTTATTCCATGAAGATGAAGTCGTTTCCTCTTCTTGCCATTTTCGTCGTTTTTGTTGATGCAATGAAATCCATTAGTGATTCGTCACTGTCTCGTGAATAATCAGGGAGGGTTTTGAGTTGGGATTTTCAGTATGACAATCACTTATAAGTATTGTGCCGGTCTGGGGGTTTTGCTAATTTTTGGTGGACCCAGTACTTGGGTGGTGTTTTTGATGGTAGACTGCTGTGAGCTCCCACGCAAAAGCTCACTTGTCGACTTTCCTCTACCCTGTGTTGGGAGACTGATTACAATGATTTGAAACCTACGCCGCTTGGAGCTAACGACCAACTGCTATTACTGGTAGTTTACCAGTAACGTTTCAGCTACAACGTATGCCAACATTATTTGTGCTGTTCCACTACTCATATAATCATAACTCGCACTGCTGTTACCCCTTTAACTGTTTAGTTTACTGTATTACAATATTAGCCTACAGTTACTACTGTTGCTGCTTTTAAATCTGCATTTACAAAAAAAACATGTTTGTTGTTGTTGTGGTTGTTGTTGCTTTTTGTTGTATTTCGATGCTGTTGCTCTTGCTGTCGCGCCGTGTCATCTCGGTATGGCCACCCGCGGTCGTTGTGGACCCAGATTTTGCCGTGGGCCTGAGGGACAAGGGAGAACGCTTGATATCTAGCCCCCAGGGCACGCAGTCACAGAGATCGAGGCGGCAAGGCAAGGCCGAACGCGATGTATTCTTGTTATCACTTGCAACGAGAGTAGGCAGGGTGCCACTGCCCCGAGCTGAAGGCCCCGCCGTCAGGTCGTAATCGCGGGAGAGGGCAAGATCGACGGGGGTTTCCGCCCACGCGTGTGTGCGAAGAGGCCGGAAAAAGAAGAGAGGTGGCCGGCTTAGCTCGTCGTCAACTCCAGCTGAAGGAAAGGGGCTGGTTGCGGGAAGGGCCCTCTTACTCGCAGAGACGGACTCTGCCTCGCCCATGTGTGACGTGCATAAGGCACGGCACACCGCAGTAGTATCGAGGCACCAACGTCCCTTACAATCTCGCCTACGTAGTAATTAACTTCAAACTGCTCATATATGTTTGTGGGTGCCTCAGGCACCGTTATCACGATCGAAAACCGCTTCTCGACAACAAACGCGTGGCGGGGACAAGGCGGCTCAATTTGGCGAGGTCAGGGCTCACGATTCCCGCCGCAACTTCGCGGTTTTCAGCCGAGACAGGGCGGCGAGGGATTAGGAGACTGGTACCTCTCGCAGAGAAACGCACCACAAAATAGTGGTCCAACCGCCAAAAACTAAAGGAACTAGATGCGCAAAAACATAATGGCATTCCGCCGATTTTGGGTCAAGGAGGGGGCAGCGAACTTCAGAAAACATTTTTACCAATAAGTGTGACCTTTATCGTAGCACGCGTCGAGAATCACGTTGAACAACGGACGAACGTCGAACTCGCAACGGACGACGTGAAATTTGTGGTCGAAGATGAGAAAACGAAAGCGTGACAGCGCGGCAGCGCGTAGTGGGAGACATAGAGACGGTCACAGAAAACCCTCTGTAATTTTTAAGACAAGCTCTGTCCGTAAGACAGCCGTCGGGGGAGGGCTCCAGTAACAGGGCTGATGGGCCCGGAGAGCAGACCGCGCACTGCCCGTCTCACACGGGCTTTCTGTTGCTGCGCCCGCGCAATGCAGCACCGCTACTGTCACATGCACGCTTGCTATGAGGGGAGATATGTCACGTTTGGCCTGAAAACCGGCTCATGAATGACGGGGCTGCCTTAACCACAAAAACGTCGGAATTGCGCTGTTTTTTCTTTCAATCGTTTGTTCGGTGAAGCCTAGTCCATGGGATTGCCCACCTGGGTTAGCTCCCTTATTCGTCCCCGCGCGTGAGGTTTTTGGAGAGGTAGATGGACCTCGTCATGTGAGGAGCGGCAGAAAGAAAGGGGTTCACCAACACGCACCGCCATTGTTACATGCACCGTGTTGACCTCTACACCGCCAAACTACCACAAACACACACGCAGTACGTTCCAGCGACAGCACCAGGCACAAAACGGTGGCTCTCAAAGGCGCGTGGGTGTAAGCCAGCCCAATAATCTCGCACTATTCAGGGCGCCGGCAATGCTGGGAATAGGGAAGCTGTAGGGACTATCAGTCGTGAAAACGGTTCCACAAGCGCTGTAGAGAGTGGTGGCATCATTCAGCACTGTTCCGAGTAACCCGACAAACATGGTAACTGCTGTTGTTCACAGACAGACCTAGGGAAGCTGGACTAAGTGTTGCACGTGTTCTTCTTTGTGTCTTCTGCCGACGACGCCAGCATCAGTGCTATTGGGGACCTGGGGACCGGCTACTACTGCCATGTAGCGGTGCCTCTGGCTCTGTGATGGTCACCCACGCGAGGGATTCTTGGATGCCATTAATACATATCTGGTACTAGTAGTTTGCTGCCCGCCGGATACCTTCTGGCAGAACGGGGGGCGGAGCCGTCCGTAAATGCAGGCGATAACGCCTGCCAGCTAAAAAAGGGACACCTGGCAAAAAATCATACACACAACGATACTTCTGCCTTCGGCAAGATCGACGTGAGAAATCTCCATGGACTCACCTCGGGGTGCTTGTTGTAAGGGTCCGCGTTAAAGACGGCTGTAATTCGCTCATTCATGTGTGCTGTCTGTGCTGTAGTAATAAATAGCGTCGATGAGGCGGTGACCTCATACATTGCCTGCAGTAGTCCAGCCTGGAATGCCGGGTGAATACGGAAAACACCCAGGAAGGGGAAGCCCAGCAACCGAACAAACAGCAGCATACCTGATCTGCGATAATAACGGCAGCACGTGCCGGGCGGGATAAGGGAAGACACCTGTAACCACGGCTTGCCCAGAGAAGGTCGCCGAGGGCAGACCTCTCACGAGTTGAGCTTCTGTTATGGTATACCCCCTTCCCCGGTTTGAGGGAATACCAGCTCGGAAACGCAACCGAGAGCCGGTGTGCCATAAGAGTATATCACCCGGTCGCCCCGGTGGCGTATCAGGTTATCCCTGAGCCTGGTATAGGTCAGTTTCGCGAGTTCGAATTCCCCCAAGTGCATAGTCGTATAAACTGTGGGGATTTTTTCTTGTGCACAAATTGACTTGCGGAAAACGCGAGAGCGTGAGTTAGCAATACCCGATGAAAAATCGAGGAGCGGTGGGATTGGTCAACCCTATGCGCGATAAAAATTGAAGGCAAGAACCGGGGGGAAGAAGGGACGACGCCTGTGACCACGACTTGTCCAGAAGCTGGAAAGTAGAAGTGTGCAAAAACAGAAAGAAAAAAAAATGGTTGGCTGTACACGCGGAATACTACACAAACCTGAACGTAGGTGTAAGCAACGCACCCATTTTCCGTTTAAAACACCAACGGTTATTACATTGCTTGCTCTTTAGGGAACGTCAGTACCCAACAACCTCCACGAAAGCTAGCGAAACTCACATTCGAGACAAATGGTGATGCATCCGCGACGCGCCTTAAGGTCCGATGAAGCCTTTCACGTGTAGGGGCTTCTCTGGAGGGGTGTAGGTGCAGCGATGGTGCTCCGCTACGTTCGGGTGAGCCGGGGATGGAAGCAGGCACCGCAGCATGCGACACTGCCACACACAGGTGTTGTTTTTTGGTTGAGTTGCCCCTTCTTCTGTGTGAAAGAAAAAAAAAAGGAGTTCCGGAGGGAAGGCATCCTGGTTTTATGGGAAAACTATTGCTGTTGCCCCCTGGTCGACAAGATCGTGTCGCGCCCCTCTTTGGGATGCTCACTAGATTCACGCTTGTCGAACAAGTTGTCGATTATCGATCCTCACTTGATGGTTGGTGGTCTGAATGGTCTCTAGCTCGTGGCGCACGGTGGGGGGCGTAATATCTCCACGATCTAGCGCGCGTTTGCGCGGGTTGGGCATATGCATCCATCAGTACATACATGCCGATTCTGTGTTCATCTCAACGTGGCAGGTGCCGGGTCGACTGCCTATAATCTGTAGATAAATCGTCATCTGTCCTAGGTCCTTAAGAAGAGTATCCGACCACTCCACCAATCCTGCTGCTGACTGATGCCTCGGATCTGAAAAAAAAATAGACATGGAGGACGCGGCTGGCCGGGATATGGACTCCTACATAGTCTACAGCAGTATTGACCCTCTGATAAGATGCCGGAGAGATGATACTATAGTAATAAAATTTTATCATGTTTTTAGGTATTCTAAAATACACCATCGGGTTGCACATTTCAGTTTATACTCAAACGTGGCCCTCCGGGCGGTATTTTTTCAAAAACGGTCGGGAAGGAATACTAACCGGGGAGCGCTCTGTCACCGCAGGTGGTGGGTGGATATCTCTAAAATCAAGGGGTTGAAAAAGGGGGAAAATTGGAGGAAAAAAAAATACTCCGGAGTGTAAATCTAAATCGTTCGGCGATCACAGCGCTCCGGTCAGTTTTCCATCCTTATGTTTTTTAAATGTCCGAGGTGTATGCCATCCTGGGAAATCCCCGGGCATCCTGGACTCAAAGTATGTTTTTTGGTGAGGCATGTAGCTCACTCCCAACTTAGGAGAACCTCAAATAACGGAGATGAGACGACTTCACGATAGAATGTCTAAAATAAAAACGGCACTGTGCAGGAGCCACATGAAAGCACGAACACAGCGCAGGACACCGAACAAAACACTGAGCAACAGTGATCCAACAAACCAAGCGCTGACGCATACTACGAGATAGGTACTGTTTTTTGGCCAAAATAGTTTTTGGAGAGACGTGGCTCCTTGTATCCCCCAAAAACGTTAGGGAGCCAATATTGTATCGTTTTCCACAATGATTGCTGTGCGTACCTGGGCCAGGGGCTCGATGATCGGATTGCCACACTTTTCATTTTATCAAAATCGTTTTGGGGGGCGGGTGGGGCATGGATATAGCTCCGCCCTTAAGAAGCTCCAGAAAAAATGGCATGTTTTTTTTTTTTTTTTCCTTCCTTTTTTTGCACACTTTCACTTTCCAGCTTCTGGACAAGCCGTGGTCACAGGTGTCGCCCCTTCTCCCCCCCGGTTCTTGCCTTCAACTTTTATTGCGCATAGGGTTCAGCAATCCCACTGCTCGTCGATTGTTCATCGAGTGTTGCTAACTCACGCTCACGCGCTTTCCGCAAGTCAATTTGTCCACAAGAAAAAGTCCCAACGAATTTATACGATATGCACTCGGCGGGGCTCGAACTCACGAAACTGACCTATACCAGGCTCGAGGATAACCTGATACGCCACCGGGGCGACCGGTTGCTATATGCACCTCTATCTAATTAATATTCGTCGGCCACAGTCAAGGGGATAGACACATACACGACCTATATTAACAGACATTCTTTTTTAGCAGGGGACCCCCGCCAACCAAGCATCAACCCTACAAACTTGCAAGAAGAATAGCGCCTTAGGATATATTTATTACTTCGAAGTATGATTTTGAGATTTCGCGATTCGGTCTGCAAGCCTTTCAAAACTCCTTCCAAAACAATCCTACCATCTCTCGATCCGTGGTTGAGATATGGGGCCGTTCGGGCGCTAAGTAGAGGACCACACCCGGCAGTGAAGGATACCCGCAACCCTGACCTGGTGGCTACCCGTAAACGGGTTCACATTCTTGGCTCGGGTTCACTCGCGCGCGCGAGTGAACCCCCCTGTTGTTCCTTTGCGTCTTTAAGCTTCAACGCTGCTTTAATTATGGGATGAGCAGCATTGCATGGAATGGGTTGCTGCGACGACGCCAAACCAACACCAAGGGTACGGTGAGGGGAGCATCCCCATTTTCCACTCAACCGGGATTTCATCACTCGCACGAGCGACAATGCACACCTCTTAAACGGCCAAAAAAAAAAAAATGACGCCTTGTTTTTTTTTTCAGGCGTAGCGTAGTTCACTATTATTCCACTCCTGCCGGGGTTCCCATCGCCTAACCAACGTACAACAGCACCAAGTTTCAAGACCGCTAACGAACACAGGGATCACTCCCTCGCGCGAGTTGACCGAGAGACCGCAAATAAAGGCCTGAAAATTGATCCCCCCCAACGTAGCCTGGGTCAACAAAAGGCCTTTTCAAGGCGTTTTTTATTGAGGTACAAGGTCCGTCGGGCCAGGAGACCTTAAACTCAGCAGTAAAAAAGTTGTACCCTCGCCCTGCCATGGCCCATATATATGTGGTCACCGACCCTTCTTTTTTTTTGTGAGGCTCCTGGGCCAACGAGTTTGAAAAAACTAGTTTAAGTGCAACTCCGTCAAGTGTCCCATCATCATGGCATCATGGTCTGGGTATTCAAAAGTTTCACACGCGGTTGCCAAAGCACCAATCTCGTTCCAACGATATAGGGTGAAGGACCCTCGACACATGCGGGAAATATTTTACCAAAAAAGAGGTGCTCGTTGATCCTTAGGGTCTAAACGTCGCCAAGAAACTAAGCTAAAATACTGGTATTACTTTGATATACGACAGTAGTAGTAGACTAGTAAACTTACGGAGTCACCTCGGCGAGATCGAGTCCGCCTCGAACGCCCCTTTCTTCCCCATCACCCGCACCTTCGCCTAGACCTAGCACCACACGTATAACAAACCCCTCACCTAAAGCCCTCCCCCCCCCCCCCCCCCGCCCCCCTCCAAACCCGCTCGCTTTTGATCAAAACCAGGCCCCCCCTTTCCCTTCACAGCTGTCAGATTTTGTCCCCCTCAGAAACGGGTTTTATAGTTTCCGCGCACAGACTGACTAAAATCATCCTGTTGACCCTGATAGCTACACTGTAGCTGTAAGGGGAGTCGCCGACCTATATCCTTAATGAGGACACACAACTCGTAATGCGCGCGATCGGAGTATCACACACAGCTCTTGCAAAGATGAGTTTCGACGAAATCTTCGATCTCACAGCTAGCTGGAGTGTATTTTAATTTTTATAATATATATATATCGAAATTTTTATGCATATTTTTGGTTGCTTCCCTAGGATACGCACTAAATTGCCAGGGGGGGGATACCCTTACCGTGCGACGACGCCAATGACGCGTGCTATCATATCGGTAACACTTTTCGTGTAAAAATGTTTAAGAGCGACGGCTCCTTAGCCTAAAATCGTCTGGAATGGGCCATTTCTTTTGTCAAGATTCTCCTCGTGTACCTACCTAGGCGATGTGAATTATCATCCGGTATGTAGCAGCTTTGATTATTCTCCAAGTCAGTCTTTGGGAGACAGGTCTGTTTTGCTCCGCAAGTCATGAAACCTCAGAAGAAAAGCGGTGCGCCTCCATCGTAGCACGCGCCCGGGGAAGTGCTTCTAAAATCCCATGTCCCAACTCACAGCTGTTCACGACATACCGTGCAGAACCACACATCAGAGTCTACTTGGCGTAAGATCTGTAGTTTACCACTTCTTTGCGCACTGCTTCCGATACGCGTGACTGAGCAGGTTCGATAGATTCCTAGTGATATGATTGGTGGGCCCAAGCTTCGATATGATTTGCATGATGCTCGGTGGGGCACTTGACTTTGGTCCGCCGAATAGAATGCATCATATATATGTCTGATATTCTCCCTCGTGCGCGCCTCATGGCGGTGGTGCGCGCTATCCCACCCTCCTGGTGAGGGAGCCAGAGCCCCGTGCACAGATTAGGTCAACACTAAGACTCCATGGGCGATTGTGGCTTTTCTTGGCAGCCCAGCTGTTACAACTATTGTCGTATGCGTCGAATATGGTACAGTGATGTACCCCAGTTCAAAACGACCACCCCGTGGTAGCATAAATGACTGTAGGTGGCATTATCTCTACTATCTGGTCTTATCTTGTACTATTTATTTGTCAAAAACCATCCGATACTAATTCCAAAGGAGTTTCTTCTTCGGTCGTTTGAAGCCGACTCGCTTGGTCTTATATCTCTACTATGGTCTTTAACCGCGGGTGGTCTTAACTTGGGCGCACACCAAACACCTATTGTAGAACAATAGGGTTACTTTCCCCCCCTACCCTGACGAAGCTCTGACGAGATTTACTAGAAGAAGCAAAAAAAAATGGCAACGATATATATGTATATGTATATATGCGACGGTGGTAGGTTATGTGCACACGCCGGGACAGTGGGGGGGGGTGCACGATTTCTTTTCTGAGGCTCCTGGTTTGTGGCTGACCTACTCGGCCCGTCTCGAGAGGGCCGCGCGCTACGATGAAGGCATGCTAACACTTTTCGCCGGAAGTGGTTCCTGAATGACACGGATCCTTAACCCAAAATCGTCAGAAAATTGCTCATTTGTTTTGCATTTTGCATTATGATTCTCGTTGTGTACGTCGGCCATATGGGTTTTTTTATCCGGTCTAGACTATAGTAGCAGTTTTGCTTTTTCTCCAAAGAGGCGTTGTACGATAGAGGTGAATCGTTTTTGTTCCTGAGGTTTTTCTCGAAAAAAATGGGGTATTTAAAACCTCTCCCAAAAACAGATTTGTTTGGAGAAAGATAACACCGCTACCCCGGATAAAGCATACAATGGCCTAGGTACACACCGAGTGCCATGAAATACAAATATAACGGCCTACTTCCGGCGATTTTGCGTTAAGACGCCCCGTCATTCAGAAACCATTTCTGATAAAAAGTGCTACCCCTATCGTAGCATGCCTCAAAGATCTGTTTTTGGGTTAAGAAGGGCATGTCCTGAGCTCCTAAAATGAATCTCCGGGAAAAAAGTGTTGCGCCTCTATCGTATTAATAGCACGCGCGTCATGGGATAATACACCCTTACACGCCGATGATTGTGTGACGTAGACTCTCTGAGACGCGCGATAGAGACTGAGCAAAAACGAAAGAACTATATTGCACGCACACAAGACGTCCACTATATGTTCCGTACAATCCAGGGACTAGTCGATATCGGACACCGCTGTGTGCTCTAGACGTTCAAGTCTGGAAGTAGTACGATAGGTAGGCTTTGGCGCCACAATGCGCCATCACTTACACCACGCTTCCTTGCGCAGCTTGTCGCAATGCTTTGCAAACTCGTTCGATACCGCTGCGATAAAGCACATAACCCGGCGGAAAATGATACCCAAGCGGCCGCAATATATTCAGTCAACAAGTTTTATATCTCCCTCCCGTAATCTCTGCAAGTGCAATTCCAGAACGCTGACAAAAAAATGGAAATGGCAACCAGTAGAAAGATCCAGCATGGTTGCTACGGAATCACGGCAGGGTATCTCCTACGAATAGCGTCGCCTCGTGATTTCTCGCGAAGTATACTCCCTTAAATTCAGGCTTTGGTTTAAGTATCATTCGCCTAACAAGTGCCCTATTCTAGCGGCTTTGTTTTGCCTTTCGAGCCTACTGCAGAGAGGAGGTTGTGGAGTTGTTTTGAATAGCAAGGTCTCCCCGACGAGTTATCCGAACACTCAGCGCGGGCACATTCAACGCCCCCCCCCCCGTTCTTTTTCGGTTGGTGTACACGTTGTTTTATGGGTGTCCTGGTGCTCTGGCACTCGGGAAAATGCACCAAAAACTGCCACTAAGGGTCTGCTTGGCATACATATTTCCTTCTTGAGCGTCGGAGCATGCCTTACGGGAAGAAGGGGTACTTGCAGACAGTTAATCGTTGCGTACCGATTCGGCAATCAATGTTGAAAAAACTTCCGGGCTTTGGTCCCCTTTATGCTGAGGATCTTGCCGCCGGCGTCTGCTGAATCGAAACTGCTGACCCCTGGCACGTCTAGTCAAACGCCTGGCGGCCAAGAAGCTGATGTCGGTAACGCGTATTATTGCTCCTGAGTTTGATGAAGCACGAGAGCATACTCTGAGCTCACTTTCAAGAGCATGGCAATTCAACCCCGTAACGGCAAGATGTCCTGTATCTCTGCCTGCCTCTACGATGACATTTCTCGAACGTGGCATTTTAAGGAGCTCCTGTGATATTGATACTTGCAGCACCTCAGACGTAAGGAACGGGTCTTCACCGTCAGGAAGTAAATCAACGGATGGCCCGTAGAGATGTGATGGGACTATCGCCTTCATTTGTAAAATTCATGCCGTATGCTGCACCAATTTTGTTGCGTGTGTTGACGAAGTGAGATGACGTTTGAGTCTCCAGCGGACCCGAGCAAACGCGTCGACCGCACGCAGTGCGCAACGCGTTGAGGTGCAGACACCACGTGGCCGGCATTGACGCATATCGCACGCAAAAGCATACTCATCTCGAAGCATGCCACAACAAATAATACGAGACTCGATTAGTCGCCCGACGCGGTTAACGTTTAGCAACCTGGTCGTCTTTATCCATTTCTTGCATTTCATTTTTTTGTCGTCTCAATATCGACCAAACATCGACGCCATTACACACGCTACACTCGATGCACTCCTAAGAAACGCATGCTGCGTCCTCATTGGCATCAATTCACAGCGCCCTTCATGACATCCGACATTTGCCCTTTGCCCGTTGATCTTACCAACGGTATCAACCTGGACATTCTTCAAAGCTCCTTTTTGGTCGTGTCTTCTGTTCTGCATGTCACTGCATGCATCGTTTTGGTTGCCATGAACCAGCCTACTACATGGCGTAGAACATTCGCCAAATTTTCACAAGGAAGACACTCCAAATGTCATCAAAGAAAACTCTTCCTTACTCTACAGGAACACTTGCTTAAAATACACCAGCAGAACTCTATAAATACATACGTTATATTAATTAAAATTGTTTATTTTGTCGAAGCTACATCGGAGCTGTCGTCTGGGTTATGTGAACTCGGGGTATGCTATTCTGCAATGTTTGTTCGCAACTCTCCGTCGCTTGAGCGACCCCCACTTCACGCACCACACGGTCTTTTTCTTCTTGCAGACGCTGCAATATTCTTCCACTCATCAATACATATCACCATAACATATATCTCCCTCCTGATGTACAGTTTTTCAACAGCCAAACTCTTCTCAGGCCGCAAGTCCACGTGCGCCTTGGTCAGATAAACATCACCACCCTGTGAAATATGCCCACTTCAATCGCTGCTAGCTCGAGGAGAGCATCGACAAGTTCTGGAAACAAAGCCTCGACATCATCCTGCGTCCCAACGTTACCGCTTAGAGTATTTTCCCAACTGCCAGCCGCTCTCGCAAATGCCATCGCCTCAGCGGCCGGCCTCCTCGTCAGAATGCTGGACCCGCAACTCAACTCTCGACGTGAGTGTCGCGAGTCGAATTTGACGTTGTTTTTATTGGCGGCAACACGATCAGCAGCAGCTTCAGGTGGGAAAGAACATGGAGGGTGTTTGACGAGGTCAAACGCATGCAGAGTGGGAGGGGTAGACGACGACGAAATATTAGGGCAGCTGCAGACCCCACAACGTACCGCCTGTTGTTCACCTAAAACCTCCATATTCTCTGCCTCTGCGATTCGCCTTTTGGCGAAAACGACCAGCCAACCGCGGCGACGCCAGGATTTCTCCCTCTTGGCGTTCTTCAGAGCCGACTCGATTCGCCTCACCGTGGCTAGGTCTAACCGCCTAGCGGCCAGAGGCAACGATCCGCCCGTAAAGGGGTGCCTCCAGTCTTCGACACGATCAAGCGG
This sequence comes from Undaria pinnatifida, assembly GCA_012845835.1. Lineage (NCBI taxonomy): Eukaryota > Phaeophyceae > Laminariales > Alariaceae > Undaria > Undaria pinnatifida. The sequence goes on along the minus strand of JABAKD010000023.1, from coordinate 7,052,556 downwards.
GTAGCCTAGACCGATAACATCTACAGCTGAGGGTTCAGGAGCATTCCTGCTACTCGGTGACGACAACGTTGCTATCGCATACGCGGCCGCTTGGTCAACCGCGCTAGGATCTGCCCCGGCGTTGAGCAAGGCCTCCACGCTTTCGGCATCGTTGAAGCGACAGGCCCAGTGTAGAGGGGTTAGCCCGACCGAGCACCTGGACTCTGTGTCAGCCCCAGCTTTCGCCAACACACGGACTATGGGAGCGAGGCAGCCTCGGCAAGCCCATGACAAAGGAGTTTGTCCGTGGTTTTCATCAAGGTGCTCAGTGGAGGCCCCTGCCGTCAGCAGGAGCTCAACGACGTGAAGGTTGTTTTTCACCACTGCCCTGTGGAGCGGAGATTGGCCGTCAACGGTTAGCTGCTCTATATGACTGCCGCTCTCAAGGAGAGCAGCCACGATCTCGCCGCATCCTTGGGAGGCGGCGACGTGAAGCGGAGATTCCCCGTAGTTATCGCAAATATTCGGATTGGCGCCCCCCTGCAGCAATATTCTCGAGGTCACCACGTGACCAAATAGAGCAGCCCGGTGCAACGGCGTGTCCCCGGTGCCATCCCGCCATTCAAGGTTTGCACCGCCTTTGACAAGCCCGGTCACCATAGCCACATCTTGCACCGCCATGTTCACGTAGTCGTAGACGAGTTTACCGCCCCCGTCGCTCGTGGGCAATAGTAGGCGAGTAGTGGCCGTGGATGTGGAATGCGTTTTTCTGGCGGATACCTCGGCCGGAGTCAAGCCGGCCCCATCCTTTTGCCCCCTGTCGAACCCACTGTCGAGCAGAACTTCAACTAATTGCACGTGGCCACCAGCGGCCGCGCAGTGGAGGGCGGTTCTCCTCCAGTTGTCGACCCCGATGGGAAGGCGGTTCAAGGGCGTTCGGTCGGATTCGCCGGCGCGAAACTTAAGCAGCAGTCCAACAACTTCGGCATGCCCATGATACGCTGCTAGCATGATCGGGGTGAATTTACGTTGACTGCAAGGATCAACCCAAGCCCCTGCTTTAAGCAGCTCAAGGGCTATTTTACAGTGACCTTGCTCCGAGGCCCAATGGAGCGGAGTGCGGCCGAACCGATCTCGCACATCGCACGTAAATATGTTTCCCTCAAGCAAAGCTCGGACCAACAACCGCATGCCTTGCGACGCGGCGCAGTGAATCATCTCGTGGTCCGGAACAGCAACAGCAGAACGTGTCATCTCCTCACCCATTGGCCACGGAAATATGGTGGAAACGAGCCTCCGATGACTGATTATCCTTGCGAGAGGTAGTGCGGCGGCCTTGCCTTCAGTCGCTTGCTCGATGCGCGGCATCTTGTCTTCTCCAGAAAACCGGAGCTGTCGCCAAACCTGGACAGCACAAAACGGAGAGCAAAACACTAAGTAGAACGCATATTACAAAACGGACCAAAACACTTTGTACATCGTATATCTCAGTTTGGACAACGTGGTTATCTTCTAGGTTTAACGCCTGCATGGTGCGGCTGTTTGTCCTAGCCGAATGGTTTCGCTCCAGCGGCGAAGTATATGGTGTGTCAGCAGGTGACTTGTTTTAAAATATTGCTGAATAACCCAACGGTAGAGGCCCCCAGGAAGCCTCGGACAAGCTCACTATCATTACGACCTCAATATCTCACACGACACACAACCTCAAAGTCAGTCAGACACGCAATCCTCTACCAATTTCTTACATTTCTTTGAAGTACGCCCGGTCCGAAACCAATTATACTCGTGAAGGCGTAAGATGAACCTATCGTTCCTCACGCTCGACATGCCAGAACCGTTTAGCTTGTCAAAACGTGCCGACCCTGCTGTGGGAACATTCTGCTGTCTGTATGTCGCCCGTCGGAAATTCGCCAAGACAGACGGCGGTAAGTCTAGTGGTAGGGTCTATAACCGGTAAGTGCGTCAACGTAGACGCGTACATATATTTTATAGGTTGCACGGCAGGTTTAGGCTCAAGCCATATATTGTTGCCCTCGATGAACTTAACCCCTTGCGACAGCAACCTTGACGCAATATCTTTTAACTTCTTTTCGACTCAGAACCGCCCGTCGTGCCGATTTTTCGATAGCTTCACCAGTCGTGAAGAACGTTTCCGACATGCCGAGCGGATCAATGCGCAGAGAGCTCTGATTCGTTACTTTCATTCAATATAGCCGTACGGACACCTTCGACATAGCTTCACTGATGCGTATCGTACTAATGTTTTATTTTGGTGTACAAGATAGGAATTAGTTACCAGGAGTATACTCCATCACTACCTCGTATCGTTACGTTAAGTTCGGACAAGCTTCACTCATCGCACAGTCCTTTGGCCAAACAGGAGTCGTTTTATGGTAGCCCTCTCAAAAATTCTTTAACGAAATCGCCGGTTTTCAAACCAGCTCCCGGCCGTATCTCTTGAAGCACGGTGCCCCTTGCCACCCCGACGTCATCGTTCGATAATCCTTTGCAACACAAGGAAAAAATACGAATAATTATGTTTCGGAGCGTCCTCCCTTTTATCGAGCAGCCATAAAACGTTCGTTAAAAGAAAAACGCTGGTTCTGTGGGGGGCTATCGTAGTAAGAATCAGTCACAGCTGGATAGTGCTTAGAACCGCGCCCATTGGCCGATATTCGTACTGTTAGGGAGGTGCGCCGTCGTCTACTGGCGCCTAGAAAGGCGCCCACAATAGTCTAATAGCCGGCGGTCTGTATGTGCGTGAGAGGTGTGTTCGGCTATGGACATAATACGGTGTGTTCGATGGACGCGTGCTACGATAGAGGTTGCACCACATTGTTTTCTGAGGTTCCTGAATTGGTTGCACCAAATAAAATTGAAATGGAGAAAAATAAAACTGACTCCCGGAAGAAATGTTCCATGGCCTAGGTACACATCACGAGAACCGTGCAAAAACTAAGGGGGGCGTGTTTTCCGACGGTTTTGGGTTGAGGAGCCTCGTCATTCGGAAAAAAAAATAGCCAAAAAGTGCTATTAATACCTCTATATCGTGGCATGCGTCGATGGTTGAGCCCAAAGCTGCGTAAGGGGGTGGTTTTTTTTACGGCCTTTTTTTGCTGTTGGTCGGCGTTACTCGCGCGGTTGCCCCCCCCCCCCCGTTTCTCGGGGGGCTGACCGCTTTCGTGCGGCTTTCGAGTCGTTCTACAGTAGCCCCGCCAACCTTGCTTTGCACGAAATCGCCGGTTTCAAAATCAGCTCCCGGCCTTATTTCCTGAGCCACGGTGTCCCTCAACACCCTGACGTCGTCGATCGTTAGGCCTTTGTTAGCACACAATAAAGTACATGGATACCATTTCCTCAATAGTATCATTGTTTTGTGTCGAGCATCCACGAAACGTTCGTTAAAAAGAAAATCGCTGGTTTTTTGGGGGGGGGCTATCGTAGAATCACCCTTTCATGTTTCGACATCAATCCCCCACTGGATATCGTTAGTTGCGCCGCGCCGAGCAAATCGCCTAACGCTTTCTTTGTCCGCGTGGGCTATAGCGCCACTCGTGCGACATGTCAACATACGGTGGTGAAGAGGTAGCACGTTTCGTGTGAAATGGTTTCTGAATGACGGGGCATCTTAACCCAAACAATCGTCGGAAATCGGACATTTTTTTTGCATGATTCTTTTTTGTATACATCGAGGCCGTGGGGTTTGTCATCCGGTACCAGATTTGATTATCCTCCAAATCAGCTTTTTGGGAGAGGGTCCAAAGCTCCCAAATGAAGGAACCCCCAAAAAGTGGTGAACCTTTCATCGTAGCGCGCGTGTTAACACCTACCCAAACGCCGTGGCCTTGATGTTAACGAGAAATAGACGCGCACGGTGCTACGTTGGAGGTGGCTGCTTTGCACGTCCTAGGTGCTTTCTGAATGGCGTCGGGGCTCCTCAGCCCGAAGTCGTCGGAAATAGATCGTTGTTTTTTCACTGATTCTCGTTGTGTATCCAGTCCATGGGATGTTTCATCGTACGGTATCATAGAGCGCGGTTTTAGTTTTTCTCAAAATCCGTTTTTGCGAGAAGTTTTGAGCGCGCAAAAAATGAGGGACCCGCCGACAAAAAAAGCGGTGCACAACCTCTATCGTTCAGGACGCGTCAGTATCCCAATTCCACGCGCCTGCCTATCTATCGACACTATAATAACGCTCCACCTCCTCCGGCCTGCTCACGCAAAGGTACGTTTTTAACAAGCTAGACGTACGCTACGGTAGAGTCGCACCCATAATTTTTTGGTGAGGCTCCCAACCACTCCAATCCCATGCTACGATATAGAGGTAGTAAGGTGTACCGTTTTTTGGCGTAAATGGTCTTTGGACTTTTTGGCGCCTTCACCCAAAATCGTCGGAAACAGGATTATTTTTGTTCCCATGATTGGCACGTTCTACGATTCTACAGGTAGGGCTTTTGTTGGAGAGGCACTTTCTTTTTTCGTGACTCGTAGCCGGGCTCGTTAACCCGCACATTATAACCGTGTCGGGATGTCATTTTCTTGCTTTTCTTTTTTTCGTCTGCCTAGGCCATGTTTTTTTTTTTCTTTGTTTCAGGTCGCTCTGTCATATTTTTTGTGAACTAGTAATTGCCTCAGAGGGGTACCGAACTCCCAAGAGGAGGGGCCTCAGAGAAAATACGGCGCACCTCTATCGTAGCATAGGTCGATTCTCGTTGCATAATTTGGGCGCGGGATATTTCATCCGGTATGTAGCAGCTTGGCTTTTTCTAAATCATTATTATGGGTTAAGAAAGGTCTTAAGGCCCTGAAAGAGAGGAACCGCACTCGGAACACAAAAAATGGTGCACCTCTATCGTAGCACGCGCGTGTTTCGAAGAGCTCTGTTCTTCGCCGAAATCTGACTATTCTGAGCAAAATGAAAGTAAGTGTCACCCGATGAACAAAGCTGCGCACATGATGGCTTAGGTATAAAAACTAAAAATCCAAAGCAGTTTCATGCACCTTGGGTTTCATGGACACCCGTATATATATGCAGTGCAAACAAACAGCCGTAAGGAGCCAATCCCACGGCAGGGTTTGCATGTTTTGGGCCAAACGTTTACTGACCGATCTGACCGGTTGATCTCCCCGCTCGAGTGTGAAACTACCGGATTTAGCTTGATAATTTTACGAGCTTTTTGTTTTTTCAGGACCGGCGCACATGAATGAATGTTGGTCGGGTTGCGCGAGTGTGAATGAATGTCTTGGAAGGCGTGATTCGGGGGAGAAATTCATTGAGCTCCTCATGTGAGGAACTCAGAGAAAAAAAAAACATTATGTGCACCCGTAGAGCGTACGGGATGACCAGACGCGTGTTTCGATGAAGGGGCACCCCACTGTTTCTGAAATTTGCTCAAATCTGGGAGCTAAAGACCTCCCCGAAAAACAGATTTAGAGAAAAACAAAACCGCTACCCCGGATGAAAAATCCCATGGCCCTCGGTATACAACGAGATCCATGCAAAACACAATCTGGCCTAGATTTCCGACGATTTTTGGCTAAGGAGCCCCGTCATTCAGAAATCGTTTCACACGAAAAGTGCGCCGGCTATCGTAGCACGCGCCTTACAGGCAGCAGAGTTCGCTTCGCTCGTTTGTAGGGTTATGTAACCCCTCGTGGTAGGGGTGCACAGGGTCAGTCCCTAAGCTCCTCACACGAGCAACTGAATATCTCACCCCGAAAAATGACTTCGAAGGCATTCGTTCGCACATATCCCCGACCAAGCTTCGATGCCTTAGTCCTAAAAACATATGTATATGTACTCGTGAAATTGCTTTGCCAGAACCGGTAGTACCGCACATGAGAAGCTCAATTGGCCACGGAGTTTTTGGCGCTAAAACCTTAACCCCTATGTTGGGATATGACTCGGTATTTGTATTCGTGAGTGTATCGTGAGAAACGATCGAAGCGACATTACCGGTAGGAGGGAAACGTTTGTTTGATATGTTCCGCAGGGGGTTTGTTGGTCACTCCCGCGAGTAACTGCCCCCGTTCCGTTTGCAGCCCTGGCCTCTCGTGACAATTTAATTATCGATATGAAATTCCGAAAAAGGGATGGTTTTCTTCGAAGCTGCGCCAAAGCAATCGTCTGAAGGATGCGTGCTACGATAGAGGTGTACCACTTTTTCTTCTAGTACTACCCCTCAATTCGGGAGCTCGAAAAAAAAACTAATTTAGAGAAAAAGTAAAAGTGCTACCTGATGAAAAATCCCAACAAAGCCCAGATACACACAACAAGAACATCTCGTGCTACATAAAATGGTCTATTTCCGACGATTTGGGATTATTAAGGCGGAGGTCCCCGCCATTCGGAAACCATTTCAGAAGAAAGGGATACGAGTACGTCTATCGTAGCCTGCGTCAAAGTTTTTTTTCACTCTGACATGCAGAGTCACTCGTGTGAGTGGCTCGACGCCAGCAGAAAAAAGTGGGAACACGTGTTAGAGTATGATCCTACTATTTCACAGCGTACCCTTTGCCGGTATTTGTACTTCGAAGTATGTACCCGGAGACGGGGATAATGTTGGGCTTCGGTCGGTATTGGCTTCGAGGGGAGGGTAGTGAAAATTACTTATTTTTGTTATGCGTGTACTCCGCGGGGAACAGAGGACACTACGCATGTGTATTGAATTAATGTGATGGGGTGTTATGTGTTGTACTCTTGGAGGCATGTCGGCCACATTTCCATTCGTGGGCTTCGGTCAGTGTTGACTTAGTGGGCTTCTGGCAGTATTGTTTTTTTGGGAAGTCCCACGTGCGTTGTGGCCCGTGAGCTTGATTCGCTGTTCAACCCCCCCACCACCTCACCACCATAGTGTACTCGGAGCCGGGGATGGATTTGGTATTGGAGTGCGTTCATGTCCTGTTGGATTTGCCGTATACTGCAGTAGGAGGTGATGGTTGGCGTGCACTCTTGGAAGCATGTCGCCATTTCCTTCGCGCAATAGTCGAGCTATACACACCTGGTGTGCGAAATGTATTGTGGATATTTTCGTAACTTCGAGGCTTCGACACCCAAGTTGTTTACGTTCAGTTTGGTTTTTGGGGCCTAGTCAGGTCTATACCTTCGCGGTTATCAGCCGCGCGTCGGAGAACCGCCTTCTGGGTTTCGAAAAGTTATTGTATCCTACATATGCGGTCTTACTGGCCGACATCGTAACAGCTGAGAAACTGCCGTCTAAATGCGAACGTTTTCATTTTCCGTGTGGTCATAACGGTCTCTACCGTCTTCGCTGATCCAATGTCTCTTTTTGACGGTTTCCACCTGCGTCGGTGAACTACCGTGCGCTACTGTAGTACATCAAACGCTATTGCTTTTTTACGTTTGTGGACCAAGGCTGCGTTTCGCTCACCGGGTTTGAGCCACTCGCAGTCCCGAGTGATTCTGCACCGTGAACACGTACGAAAAATGTCTTAGAGACGCGTTGTTTTCTGTAGCACACAGCATCTAGCCCGCCGTTCACTCTTGCGATCGTAACGCAAAGGTTGTTATCAACAGAAAAAAAAATAAACACCCCCGGGAGGCATCCCACGGTAGGGGTTGCAGTTGTATGATTGCGCCAAAACGTCCCTGGGCGATTGAGTTCCTCATGTAAGGAACTGCCGTTCAATGAAGTAATTTCACGAGTACATTCTATTTTTGGACTCAGGCATAGAAGCTTGGTCGGGTTGATTGAGCGAACAAATGCCTTCGAAGTCATTTTTCGGGTGATATATTGAGTTCCTCATGTGAGGAGCTCGGGGACTTTCTGCTGCCGCAACCCCACCGTGGGATGGCGCACCGCAGCGAGGAACAGAGGGGGGGTCGGGGCACTCGTGCGAGTGTCCCCGAGCCGCCACTGCAACGAAAGGCCCCACAACAACATAGCCCCCTACCGTAGCCCAAGTATGTGACCGTATTGGCCACTATCGCGACTAAGCGTGTGCCACGACAGCGAGGACTGATTCTACGACAGCCCACCTCCAAACCAGCAATTTTTTTCTTCAACGAACGTTTCATGGGCGCTCGACACGAGGAAGGATGATGTGAAAATCACACAACCTTCACATTCTTTCTTGTTTAGCAAAGGACGTTCGAACGATGGCGTCGGGGGGGCAATCTGGGACACCGTTTTTCAGGAGATACACGGCCGGGAGCTGGTTTCAAAACCGGCGATTTCGTTAAAGAAAGTTGGGGGGAGCTACCGTCCAACGACTCAGAGCTATTAATAGCACTTTTTCGAATCGATTTTGATACTTGTATCTGGAAATGGGCTCCTCAACCCGCGGAGATGGTTGGAATGACATTTTCATTCTCGAACGCGTGCCACAGGATAGAGGTATTGTAGCACTTTTTTTTCGCCTTAGAATGTTTTCTTTTTTGAATGACGGGGCTTCTTCGCCCAAAATCGTCTGGAATTGGCCATTTGTTTTTAGTGATTATCGCGGTTGTGCACCTAAGGCCATGCGATTGTTCATGTCCCCGGTTGTAGCATTTTCATTTTTATTCATATCAGTTTTTGGGAGAGGTCTTAAGCTCCCGAATCGGGGAACCTCCCAAAAATGGTGGTGAACCCTCTATCGTAGCACGCGTCCTCATTTTGCCAGTTGAAACTTCGCATATGTAGGCCATGGGCGTTCAATACCAGGTTGCGCTTTCAGTTTACTCGAGATCGTTTCTATGGTTGAGGTGTAGAGCTTCTCTCAAGTCACCACCCTCAGAAGGGACAAAATGTTAACATTCAACCTCTAGCATGTGTTCCTTCTGCTTTTTAATTACCGCCTTATTGCGAACTATCCCTGTTTTCGGTGTAGTTCTGTCGGTCACAAAATCGCACCACTGCCAAGGGCTAGGATTCGCTATTTTGAGCGATCGGCGTCAGAAGCAGAAACCTTGTATGCGGATCGTTCATCGCTGCCGTCGGTCGAATGAGATGATGACTTACTCGTGATCAACAAACATGATTGCACACACCCGCGTCACCGTAAAGCAAGAAGATGAGCGATACTTTTGCATCGTGGCTGCTCCTGCTGCGCAAGTAGCTCTCGCTGTCCCAACAGGCAATCTAACAGCAGCACGATGTCTTCTGTAATATTACCGGCATGACACAAACAAGGTGGGTATGTGGTATCGACCTCTCTATCAGCAGTGCCGGGTGTACAACGTTCACTAGTTATTTCTGCGCGTGTGCACTGGTACATTGTGCACGTACAGTTGCAACGATACAATTTATTTGGTTTGTTGGGTTTGTTGGAGACAGGTTTTCTCACCGGATGGACGAGGACGAGTGGTGCCTGGTACGACGAGAACACTGGCAAGTGCTCTTTGGTCGACAGTAAGAGCAACGGCAGATGGAATGGCAGGGCGAAACGCAGTGCTGTGCGGCACGATTCGTTCCGGACGCCTTATTTCTGTAGTATGGGTCTGGATGTTGCGGTCGTGGGTTCCGTTTGCTGTGCTGGATGGTGCATGTTTCTCAGATATTACTCTTACTATTCACTTGCGAAATTTTTTTCCTGTGCTCGCCCATTCATTGGCTCAGGTTGCTCCGCGTTTTGTAGATTGCGCCGCTCTTTCTCAGGTTGCACCGCCTATATTTGCGAGCACAGAGTTTTTTCTGGTTGGATGTCTACCCCGGTTTTTAGTCCGCCTTCCCCTCGCTCCTGACGCGCTTCGTCTGCGTTCCTCGGTTGCGACACCTAGCTCTACCAGCCGCCCACTACCGCATTAGCATAGGACGTGCGTCATCCCGGCATCATACGATGGTACTATTGCCAATACATTAGTCTACATCACCAACCAATTTTGTGACGCCTTGGACAGAGGTAAACCCAGCTAAATAGTCTCTTGCTTCGACGATGGACGAGGGGAAAATATATCGCAAGAAAAAAGTTGTTTAGACACGCCAGCAGGGGGGGTGTATTGAGGTAAAGGCCAGCCACGCATCAATTCGGCAAAAACAAAGCAATACTTAGTACGCGAGCCGGGTATCCTTATGTCAGCTGTGAGTTCGACGGGTTAAAGTCGATACTCATGGTTGCAAGCCGCGTCCTACACCGGCCGCCCGTTGATATATAACATCACCCTGTTGACCCTGATAGCTGCACTGTAGTTGCAAGGGGAGTTGCCGACCTATATCCTTAATGAGGACACACAACCCGTGATACGCGCGATCGGAGTATCAAACACAGCTTGCAAAGATGATTTTCGAAAAATGATTCGATCTCACAGCTAGAAGAGTGTATTTTCATTTCGGTAATACAATATATATATATATTACCGAAAACACGCTTGTCGGTCTGTCTGTCTGTCTTGTCTGTCTGTCTGTCTGTCTGTCTGTCTGTCTGTCTGTCTGTCTGTCTGTCTGTCTGTCTGTCTGTCTGTCTGTCTGTCTGTCTGTCTGTCTGTCTGTCTGTCTGTCTGTCTGTCTGTCTGTCTGTCTGTCTGTCTGTCTGTCTGTCTGTCTGTCTGTCTGTCTGTCTGTCTGTCTGTCTGTCTGTCTGTCTGTCTGTCTGTCTGTCTGTCTGTCTGTCTGTCTGTCTGTCTGTCTGTCTGTCTGTCTGTCTGTCTGTCTATCTGTCTGTCTGTCTGTCTGTCTGTCTGTCTGTCTGTCTGTCTTTCTGTCTTTCTGTCTGCCTGTCTGTCTGTCTGTCCGTCTGTCCGTCTGTCTGTATGTATGTCTGTATGTCTGTCTTCTCAAGAAAGGGGTCACAGACACCAAACCGTGCGCCCCCTGCAGTGCCATGCGCTTTGTACTCGAGCAGCAAGCAGTCTACCCCAACCATAACATGTCATCATATGAAATAGAGGGTGCAGCATGTGTTTCTGAGAGCTTGCTCTTAACATCAAGAGCTAAATTTATCACCGGAAACATTATTTCGAACACAACACTCGTTCGCGCAAGCCGACCAATTGTGCTATGCGTGCTAGTCGTGAGCCTAACACGCTCCTCAGATTTTCTCACATGAAACTATAGTTCTAGTTCCACACACTTGACGGACGCAACCGGTCAGATCGGTCCGAAACCTTTGGCCCAAAAGCTGCATCCCCTACTGCACTATGGAGAGGTGGCTCCGGCCTTTGATGAAGGATGAGTGCTCTCCCCCCGACAGGCAATCCCACGTTCCCACTACTAGGCACACAAGACGGACAATGTTGTCAGCACGATATGTCAGTATTGGGGAACTATTAGGTCGGGCATCCCCGTCAATCAGAGCAACCAAAAACAAAATGTAGTCCGGAAGTGTGGCTGCGTTCTGACCTGCCCCCCTTCAGTTGGACGCGTGAAGCACGACGATGTAGATAGCGGTAGATGTAGCACTTTCTGGCCAACACGTTAGAGTCTTACTACGGTAGCCCCCCCAGCTTTTCTTTAACGAAATCACCGGTGTTGAAACCAGCTCCCGGCCGCATCTCCTGAAATACGGTGCCCCTTGACACCCCCCCCCGGACGTCATCATTCGACGGTCCTTTGCAAGCGAAAACATATACGAAGATTGTATTTTTCATGTAATCGTTCCTCACGTCCAGCAGCCATTGTGAAAAACGTCCGTTCGTTAACGAAAATCGCTGGTTTTGGGGGGGGGGCTTTCGTAGAGTCAGTCGTTACATTGTGAAAAGCGTCCGTTAACGAAAATCGCTGGTTTTGGGGGGGGGCTATCGTAGAGTCAGTCGTTACCTGAACGATGAAGAGGAGTCCCAGACCCCCAAAGTTGTCGGAAATGCCGGGTTCTTTTTTTGCATACAACAATACCATATATATTGTAACAACACTGTTTACCACAAGAACACGACGGTTTTGGCGTTCAAATATTCGGTTTGCAACGCCTCTTCTTTGTTGGTGCTTGTGCGGCCCGTTCGTCACACAACACATGCTACAGTAGTCAAACCGAGGCACACCACAAAGCGTGCTACGATGTAGAAGGTAGCCCTTTCCGTCCAAAATTGCTTCTGAATGACGGGGCTTCTTATGATCGACTATCTGAATGCCCGGTGTAGGGTGGCTCACGGGGAGATTGTTCTCGGTACCCGACGAGGGACCATCAGGCAGGGGAGAAGATAAGAAGATGGATTATATACGAGTTAAAGTACCGGAGTCCCGGAGGCCAATATGAACATGCACACCCGAAGAAATCAAGTAGTACACTGAGTAACAGCAGTAGTACTATTAATAGTACACTGAGCCAAAGGGGGCTCAACTCGAACACATCGGAGATTGAGACCGCCAATCATATCAATAGTGTTGTACTCCACCACATCCGTAGGTTATATGCAGTCACAGACATCATACATCAGGCTTGTGAACAGGCATAATCCAGCACCGTAACCAAAATTCGTCTGAAATATAGGTCTTTTTTCGAATGAATTGTCGTTGTGTACCTGGGCCATAGGATTTTTCATCAGGGGTATCATATAATAGCAGTGTTATTTTTCTTCCCGAATTAATTTTTTGGGAGCGGTCTTAAGCTCCAAAATAGAAGAAACTCAGAAAAAAGAGTGGTGAAGCACACCTCTACCGTAGCACGCGATCTCCATGGCCTAGGCACACCACCAAACTCACGATGAAAAAACAAAACGAACGAAAAACGGTAGGTCTTTTTTCGGGTTGAGGCGTGTGGGCACCGTTTTTCAGAACCGTTCCAGGAGCAAGAAACGCTACCCGATTTACCGTAGACTGCGTCAGGAGCGGAACGGTACAGACGCGCGCTTCGGTAGATGCAGCACTTCACGGTGGGGGGGGGGCGGTACCCGACGCGTGCTACGATAGAGGTATCACGTTTCGTCTGAAGTGGTTTCTGAACAACGTGGCCCCTTAACCCAAAATCGTTGGAAATCGTAGGTCTTTTTCGGTTTGCGTGATTCTCGTTGTGTACCTAGAGGCCGTGGTATTTTTCATTCGGGAGCAGAATTGTTGTTCTATCCAAAAACCGGATTTTTTGTCGAGAGCTCTTAACCTCCCGAATTGAGGAAACCTAGGGGAAAAGCGGTGCATCTCTATCATCGTAGCACGCGTCACCCCCTTCCTCACCAACCACCGCACTGGAGTGACACTCTGTACCTAACTTCCGACCACACGACATGTTGGGCGATTTGTTTGTTTGGTAGCTCGCACCGTAGCTCACCATCTCCCATGTGGGAGATTCATATCGAGAATTGAAACAGCACGAAAGCCCTTACCTAGTTGACGGCATGCACCAGGGGGGTTACTCGCGTGAGTCACCCCGAGCGCCACACTGCAAAAACATAGCGCCAAAGACGCGTGCTGCGATAGAGGGGTCACTTTTCGTGTGAAGTTGTTTCTGGATGACGGGTCTCCTTAACCCAAAATCGCCGAAAAATCGGCCTTATGTTTTGCGTGATTCTCGATGCATACCTAGGCTAGATGGGGCTTTTCATCTGGTAGTAGCAGTTTTATTATTTGACCCATTTACAACAGGACACCCGTTTTGGACCCAGGCTACGGTAGGGGGGTCCCTTTTTGGGCCTTCAATTTCAGTGGCTAGGGGTCACTCGCGCGAGTAACCCCTTTGTTCCTTTACGATCTTACGTTTTCTTCATGCTTTATATTGACGAAATCAATCCGCAATGCATAGGTAATCTAAGCTACTCCAAAACCACTGCCTAAACCATTTTCATCCGTGAGGTACAGAGTCACTCGTGCGAGTGGCTCAAACACACTAGTGAAAACGAGGGTACCCCCCCTACCGTAGCCTTGGTCTTTGGGGGGACAAAATTGCTTGGAATAAGTATCTAGGGAGGAGATCGGGGGCTCTAAAGGGGTTAAGCTCCCAAATTGAGGAACCTCAGAAAATAAAGTGGTGCTCCTCTATCCTAGCGCGCGTCCAAAGGGGACCCCCCCGGCGCTAGCATAGGTCACGAGTCACCCCCTACACGCTATCATAAGAGCGCGACAGAAGTTGCCGAGCGCCTAGCTTGTGGGGAGATCAACATCTCACCCTAAACATGGCTTCGAAGACGTTCACTGGTCTTGATGCAGCGCCCGCGACCAACGATTTCTATGCGCTCTATCGTCCTGAAATAAAAACGTACTCGTATAAAATTATCATATGACTAGTACGCGATGCTTTAACCCTGCTGGAGAAACGTTTTGCTCGGTAGCCAGCATCTAGAGAAATCACCATAGAGCCAGCGTATATCGCTTTTTGCGCCCACCCGAAGGCATGAGATGGAGCATGACCGTTCTGACGAGCTCCTCTCACAGGGCTGGCCAAGGGGTTTCGCAGGATCATTTCGGTTATCTGATACACCACATGGTTCTGGAGATAACGCTTGGTTCTCATTTTAGGCTCCGTTCCCATTTTTCTGAAATCTCTGTTAATTTTGGAGGGGGGGGGCAAGGGGCACCGTTTTTCAGGATATGAAGGCCGAGAGCCGGTTTCGAAACCGGCAATTTCGTTCAAGATACGTTGGGGGGTCTCACGTAGAACGACTCACATTTTGTCTCAAATCGTTCCTGTTTTCTGAATGGCGGGGCTCCTTTACCCAAAATAGGTTAAAATCGGTCAGTTTTTTTTTCTGCGTGATTCTCGTCAAGTGCTTAGGCCGTGGAACATTCCATCCGGTATCTTTTTTGGTTTTTTATCAGATCAGTTTTTTGGGGAGATTTTCTCAAGCTCCCAAATTAAGGAAACCTCTCAGAAAACAAAACGTGGTACGCCTCCATCGTAGCACGCATCTCCGTGGGATAATGTATTCTCTCACACGCATTTTACATTCGACGCGGACTTATTTCGCACCAAGCCTACGGTGGTGCAAGCCACACGCTCTCCTAATTGTTTTCTTCGCAGTGGTAGCTCGGGGCCGCTTGGGATGTCTCTCATACGCATTTTCAATATAACGTACTTCTTTCGCACCAAGCCTACGGTGGTGCGAGCCACACGGTTTCCTAGTAGTTTTCGTGGCCGTGGTGACCCGGAGCCACTCGCGCATGTGACCCCCCTGATCCGCTACGGTGTTAAGGTTCCTTCATGTTCAAAAAGTTTTCGCGATGTGAGAACCGCAAAAGGAGTGGTTATATATACCCCGACGGGCTGCTCTGCGAAAAGCAATGTTGCATTTTTAATAGTCCCAGGTGTGCAGAGTCACTCGCGGCACGCATGCTACGATCGAGTGAGCACTTTTTGGCTCATTTTTTGTTTTGCTGGATGACGGCACTCCTTAACCCCAGATCGTCGGAAACAGGCCACTTTTGTTTATCATTCTTGTTGTTGTACCTAGAAGCCACATGAGATTTTTCATCCGGTTGCAGTTTTGTCTTTCTCCAAATCAGTTTTTGGTGGAGGCCTTAAGCTCCCAAATGGAGGAAACCATAGAAATAAAGTGGTGCGCCTCTATCGGGCGAGTCGTGAAATCCCACCGACGAAGAAAGGGGTATCGTCCGCCCCATACCAGCAAGCAGCCTTGGTCTTCACTTAATCCCTTCACGGCCCCAAACATCTTCCCTATCACGGGTGCTACGATATAGAGGTTTAACTTGTTGTCTGAAACGTTGTGAAATGACAGCGGGCTCCTTCACCCATATAGTTGTCGTGGAAGTACAGGTTATTTTGTTGCGCGATTCTCGTTCTATACCTTAGAGCGGCCATGGAATTTTTTATTGTTTCAAGCAGTTTTTTGTTTTTCTCGAAATCAGTTTTTGGCAGGTAGGTCTTATATAAAGATGCTCATAAGGTGAGGAACGCCAGCGGATAAAACGCTGAGCACCTTTGTCGTAGAACGCGTCCTATACTGTTTCCAAGTGTATTTTGGTGCCCCAACGTGGGTTTCCAGTTGTGAAGGCGATAATCCCACGTAGGAGTAATTCTACGATAGCCCCCCAAAAAACCAGCGACATTTTTCAGCGGACGCTTCATGGCTGCTCGACACGAGGAAGTATGCTATGATATAGAAAACAACGTCCGAACAAATTTTCATGTTTGCTACAAGGACAGTCGAACGATGACGTCGGGGGGAAAAGGGGCACCGCAGTTCAGGAGATAGGACTGGGAGCTGGTTTCAAAACCGGCGATTTCGTTAAAGAAAAATTGGGCGGGGCTACCGCAGAACGACTCGCAGTCGGAATTTCATTCTCGTTTGTCGATTTTTTTTCGACGTATGCCTCGGCTATAGGATTGTTCATCGACTAACAAGGAGTCGTTCCACGTACGGTAGTCCCCGCCCCCGAACGTTTTGTTTTGAACGAAAACGGTGGTTTTGACACCCTTGATGCTCCCGGCCGTGTCTTCCTGAAAACACGGTGGGCCCCTTGCAACCCCGACGCCATCGTCCGATATTCCTTTGCTCAGACAAGAATACATCTCTGGAGACTTTTTTTTTTCATTTTGTCTCATATTCCCTCGTGTGGAGCAGCCATGAAACGTGTTCTTGAAATAAAATTGAAGAAAACAAAATGAAGAAGAAGGGACAAACGACGCGCGTGCTGCGATAGAGGCGCTACACCCCCATTTTTCTGAGGTTTCTTCGAATAATTTCGGGTCTCAAGACTTCTCCCCAAGAAAGATTGATTATTTAAGGAGCGCCCCTTAATTCACGAAAAAAAGGCAGCCAAAAAGTGCGACTTACGCCTGTCGTAGCATGATTCCATTTTGCGACTTTTTTTGGTGAGGTACGTAGAGCTCCTCGGGGGAGCAGGAAACCTCCTGCCATGAGGAAGAGATACGGTGTCGTTGCTTCACCGCGATTTTATCGAGTGCTACGATCTAGAGGCAGCACTTTTCGTCCGAAATGCCTTCCTTCCGAATGACGGGTCTCCTCAACCCAAAATCGTGTGTCGATCAAGATATTTTAGAAGATTTTTGCGAAGATTCTTCTTCCCGTCGGGCAACCTCTAGAAGGCCAGATGGAGGATTTTTTCACTACTCGGGGTATAGTCTAGTCTCTATAGTCTATAGACTAGAAGTTTTAACCCAAAATCATCGGAAATCTTGAAATAAATAAAAATATTTTTTGGCGTTTGCTACGATATACCTGGTAGAGGTATCTCGTTTGGGGCATTTTTTTTTTTGTTTTCGTGGATGACGAGACGCAATCAACAAAACAACGTCGGACTGACATTGTTGTTGAGCACAATTGTTGTTTGTTGGTATGCCTAGAACGCCGGGTTCCTTTTATCAAATTTGCTGTTTCGTATAATCCGTTTTTAGGTGAGGTGTAGAGACGCTGCTCAAAGGAGCTTCAAAAAAAAAAGGGGGGGGGGGCATGCGCCTCTACCGTAGAATGTGTCTTTTTTGTGTGATTATCGTCGTGTACCTAGGACATGGGACGTTTCACCCGGGGTTAAGAACTTTTTTTCTCCAAAATAAGTTTCTGGGGGAGTTTTTAACGCCTTTACAACTGGAAACCCGTTTTTTGGGACAGAATTACTTGCATTTAGTACAGGGAGGGGTTCGGGGGCTCTAATAAAGGGGTTGAGCTCCCAAATTGAGGAACCTCCAGAAAAGAAGTGGTGTGCACGCCTCTATCGTAGGAACCGTGTTTTTTCAGTAACAAAAAGTGAAAAGTGCAACCCGATAAAAAAAAAAACATGGCCTAGGCATAAGAAAAAACAAGCAAAGCTCGAGAATGTCATCTCGACGGTCTTGGGTTCAAGATCCCGGGCTACCACAAAATATTTCCCAGGACGGGTGCCCTAAGGTGGTGTATACAGTACAAGGAGGATCGGGGTGTGTTCTTAGAGTGACGTGATCAGGAAGTTAGACGTATGTGACACGGAAGAATTCAGTAGGCTGGAGAGTAGTGTGGGGAAAACGACCGCTATCCTAGGGGAGATAGATGGTGGCCGCAGACGGCGAAACAGCACGGGGGTAGGATAAGCAAACAGTTTCTATGTAGTACATAGAAGAAGCGTTATGAGCGCCCAAATGTTGGAGGTGTCTCCACTAGGATAGGAACAGTGCTCGGTCTCGAAAGGGATGCCTGGTCAAATGTCACATGACTAAAGGCAAGCAACGAATGAGTACGCCCACCCTTCCCCCTTCCCCAACTCATGAGCGGTTAGACTACGGTCTTCAAGGCTATTGACATGCGCGACACGATCGTACCACCCCCCCCGCGATTCCTGAACGACTTTTGTTTATTAGACGACGGTCATGGAACACGATACGCTTGCAGCTACCTGACACCTTACGGGCGAGGTGTAAAACACTCACCAGGTACACGCGCTAAGCATGCCATCTTGATATGCAACACCCCGAAGATGATATAATATAAAGCTACCGCAAATACCCTATTCTGCACCCCGGCTGGCGTGCCAGATGCGGTATGATGTGCAGCAAATGGTTCGGCTATGTTTTGTGCAAAAATCTATTCCACTCTTTCGTAGTCCCAACATATTTTCTTTAAACAGACCCGAGAAACACCCCCCCCGTCGCCCTAGGTATACCGGTGTTCCCACGCGCTACCAAAACCCGTGCTACCAGCAACCCCACTCTCCTCTCGAACCATGTGGTGTTTCCATGAATGACATAAACACACCCGCGGAAATACCTGAATTGCTATTTGATTGTGGTCCTGCATGCTGTGATTGCAGCCTCTGCCCAAAGCCAGACCGGAGGTGTAAAACCCGTACTTTAATTATGCCAGCTGGTTACTCTACTCCACCCCCGCCTTTGATTCCCACCCCCTCTGACGCCTGTTCCCCGGGGGGGGGGGTTCGTGTGAAAACTTCTGGGAATAACAAGACTTTTTTTTTTCGTCCGGACAACCTCAAGTTTCTCCTTTTTTTTCCAACTTCTTGCTTAGTGTCGTTTATATTTTCCGCGAACATACAGTTTCAGGACACCTACCTGCTACATAACCGCTGACCCGGACCAGCCTTCTCATTTGAGCGATGCATTTTTTTTTTTTTTTGTGGGGGGGGTTCCTGGCTAGAGGACTTCTTTACACTACCTCACACCAAAGACCTATTTCGCGTGGACTGAAAGCGAAACGCGCGATGAGTGAGCAAACCCACGTGTTATACGTAGCCTAGATACAGAGTGATCCCTCTATAGTGCGGTCTGGGTTGCACTCTTTTGTGCCATAACATGGTGTTTCTGACCTTATTATGACGATATGACCGGTGGAGCTCAAAAAATTGACGAAGTGCCGGTTATAGCCTGAGAAATTCCCGAGTACACATCTGCCGCGTACGACTAGCAGCGGGCACAGACGCGTTGAGGTCGGAATATTGCGCGGAACGAATGCGTCTCGTCGAAGCCTGGTTGAAGTGAGAGATATTGATTGAGCTCCCCACGCTGGGAGCTCAGAAAAATCCTAGAATCGGCTGTATACCCCTGGCGCGGGATGACTCTCATAATAAAGAGATCGTATTTTACAGGGAACAAGAACATACGGCTTTCCTACGAATTCGTTTTAACCCCTTCAGTGTGACTGCAGTCCCAACTTGGAGACAGATTCACTTGAAACTAGAGTCAGATATATGTTTCTGTACACTGCAGCGTTAACCCCTGTGGAGTGCTGGCACTAAAGTGATCGACGCCCCTTCACAAGTGGAAACCCTTTCGGGGAAAAATTACTTGAATTTAGTATGGGGAGAGCTCTAAAAGGGTTGAGGAACCCCGTCATTATGAAAATAGCTTTGCCTTAAAATGAAATTGCCTATATCGGTAGCACGCGTCAGAGGGAACGTTCTGCACTAAAATTCAACACGCTATCTATGGCTTCCACGTTATTTTTTAGCGCTCGTGAAAATATCAGTCTGCCCTTCTTACCGCACTTGTTTTGATATTATTAACACGGGTACTGTGCACTATGCCCTAAGACACCCTCGCCTTGTAAACCAACTAACTCCGCACGGTATGAGGGCCAAAACACCTTTTGCGCCTAGAAATACCGCCGGCAAAAACGTGATCCCTCCCTCCCTCCCTCCTTCCCTCCCTCCCTCCTTCCCTCCCTCCCTCCCTCCCTCCCTCCCTCCCTCCCTCCCTCCCTCCCTCCCTCCCTCCCGACGGTTGTAGAAGCATGTCACTATTACCCCATAGATTTCCTTACCCCTTTCCAGCTTCAACAACTACATCAGAGGTGACCCCGTGCGCAACCCTCCCTCCCGCCTGGCGGATGTAGCATCAAACCACGATTGCTTACTTCCCACTTCAAGACAATACCTCGGACAAAATATCAGGGGCGCATGCGATACGTTATACGTACGCGGCCGAGGACCAACGCCCGAACGGGTACGGTGGATCGCAACCGGACCAAAGCCCGGCGGAAGGCTGTTCTCTCATGGCCGGGGGTTTTAATAGTGGATGAGCTTGCTCACAAGTCCCACGCTACCCGGAATGGTGCCGTTCCGGGTGGCTATCCCCACCGCACCTGGCCGTCAGGGGTCAGGCCGGGTGGAGATACTCACCACGCATCCGTAAACGACGGCAGCTTGCGCTGCTGGAATAGTAACGGGGTCCGTCGGCAGGGACAGCTCGCGCCATCGTTATAGTGGGAGCCGACGGACACGCCAGCTAGTAACTTATTATGGTAGCACATACCAGGTAACGCAAATCCAACACCGGAGTTCCAGCACGTCCTTCTTTGTGCCGAGCAGACGGCTTCGGCTTTAGTACTACATGCGTCATCTCTGCAACAAAAAAAGTCAAAAAATGTACTAAGACAAAGTTACTATAACAACGACAGCTGTGAGTTCGACGACTTGCAGGGTCGATACTCATATTTTCAAGCTGCGTACGACACCGTTCGCTCGTTTAGATCAACAGTGTATGGAGTGCCCCATGGTCCCCTCGTCGAGCACATTGCCATCAACTGTATACCCCCTACATCTAATCCTGGCCGGTACGAGTCACCAGGCATTAAGGAGGAGCCATGTGCCATTGATATCTCACCCGGCTGATCTAGCTCGTGCACCCAGCCAAATATATGAGGGCAATATATATCTGCCCCGAAAGGTGGCGATCCGAAGATGATACAAGGGTAACTCGTACCCGAAGTATACAGATCATCGGGGACGAGGGTCTATTCCATCTGTTCGATGAGAGCCGCGACGGTCTCAAACGCCGCGTTCTTCCGGGTAAGCAGTTCTCCACAACCAGCCCGGAATTGCTATATCGGTATCCTACCTCGCTACTCCCGATCATGCAGGTAATATAAATCTCGGACACATCTTTCCCTGAAAGACGTATAAATCACGTTAGAAAAATTGAAAATGGTCTATTGGGTCTGTCCAGTCTGTGCAGCAAACGGTCTCACACGTCCCATCCTTCCATCGTAACAATTTCCAAGCCCAACTCCAAGTCAAGCCTGTTGATGAACGCGAACACAGTTTTCGCGAAGATCTATATCACAGAAGGACGTTATTGCTGGTCTGTCCCACCTGCGCAACGATCACACGCCCCGTTCTACCATTGAGGCGTCTTCCAAACCCTGCTCCATGTCCATCTCGTTAACGACTTTGTATAGCTAATTTCGCGGGTGACGCAGGCTCTGTTGATGATGGTGTCCGAATCCTCAAGGTTGGCGTGATCTAGATAATCAGATGGTGATCTATATGATCTGTTCAATCTGTGGAACGGTATCGCACGCCCCGTTTCCTCCGCTGGGTTATTTTCCGAACCCTCCTCCAAATCGATCCCGTTGACACCTCTGTAGAGAAATTCGCGTGTAGCGCAGGCGGGGGTGGTGAGAGCGTGTATCCGAGTACTCAACGTTGATATGATTTAGGTAACCAGACGGATATTTACACTATCTGTCTGATCTGTCCGATCTGTGTAACGGCATCTCATGCCCACGTTCTCCCGCTGGGTCGTTTTCCGAGCCTCGCTCCGAAAAGAATCTCGTTAACGACTCTGTACTTGGATAAATTCTCGTGTAGCGCAAGCCCAGGCTATGGCGTTGAACTCCTCGACGTTGGTATGATCTAGAAAATCGCATGAAGATATACCTGATCTGTGCGATCTGGTGCAACAAACGGACCGGTCTCACACGCCACGTGCTTTCGCTCAGTATGTTTCTTCCGAACCCTTCTCCAAATCAATCCCGTTAACGACGCGGTACAGGATCTCGCGTGTAGCGCAGGCCCAGTTGGTGATGGTGTCCGACGCTTGCACGTTGATGTCTCTCCTCTTCAGGTTCTCTTCCACTTGATCTCTGCTGTAGGATTTCTGGCTCGACATGGCCACGTGAAGCGGCGACGGCGTGAAGGGGGGACGGAGGGGGGGGGGGGGGGGACATATCAATTTTTCGCCTTTACCGTTCGCCACACGTGGTTAATATTTTCATGCGCTCTGTCCTGTCGCCGACGCTCCGTGTTTTACCTGCGTGTCCTGATACATTTCGCACGTGTTGACAAAAACCTAATGTCAACGACGGGGCTCCCTCAGATCGAAAATTGTCCGAACTCCCATCACAGTTTTGCCGTAGATAATCTGCTTTATACCCAGGCCTCCATGGGATTCAGAAATCGGGTTTCAGACAGAGGCTACGGAAGGCGAGGTGCCCCTTTTTTAAGCAAGGGCTACGTCACTGGGGTACCCCCCGCCTTTACAATATCATACTATGACACTATCGACTGATTCTCCCGGCTATAGGATTGTCGCCTCGACACACCCTCGTAGGGGGGGGCGCGCTGGGGGGGGGGGGGGGGGGGGGGGGGGCTAGGTGTGAGTTGTATCCGCCGTTTGATGTTCGCCACACAAATTAGTTTTCCTTGTGTTGTATCTCGCCGTCGACGGCATTTGCCATGGGCTTAGTCCGAGACGCCATCTGTGGAGGCATTCGTTCGTTGGGCTACGGGTGAAAAGTTCATCTACCATCTACCGGAATTGAGGCTTGCAACACGTTGGCGGAGGAGGCTGTCGAACACAGCTCGTATTGAGACTTGGAACAGCAAGGGGTGGGGGGGGGGGGGCGAATACAGCTTTATGGGGCTGTGGAGGCAAGCAACGGCGACGTGCGTGACGCATGCTACAATACCCAAGGGGTTGCACCTGACCAAGTCATTGACTTCTGGAGAAAAATGACACCGCGCACCCCGACGAAAAAGCCAGCGGCCAAGGTATAAAACGCCGCAGGTGTCTTCGGTGCTGTAGCCTTCATCTATATCTAGCTCATAGGGATTCAGCATTTCCACTTTCCAGCTTTCTATTCTCGTCGCTTTTTTGCGTCGAACCTCGCCACCTCAAAACGCTCTCGCATCTTCCGGCCTGTCGACTTGAAAAGAAAAGAGTCTGCTATTGTGATGTTCGAACTTACGATCCCGAACTCATTCACACTCACACGGGTTACTATTGGACCACCGGGGACGTCATGTACTAACATGTTACATAGCGAAAAACGAATTATTTTATTCGAGGATTTTGAGTCAGGGAGTCCTGTCATTAAACAAAAAGAAAAGGTCAAAAGGTTCTACCTGAATCGTAGCGGGGATCCGTATCCATACCTCCCAAAAGCGCCTTGTTTTTGCAAGGTAGTCCTCCGTGCTGCCCAAGTAGTGGTTGATCCGCATGTCCGTGACATCAATGAGTTCGCACGTGCAGCCCTCGGCGTCGTGCATGTTAAACAGGGGCGGCTTGATCGAACCCAGCGAGGGGTCTGTAGGGTCCAAATTTACCGCCACCTGTGTGCGGGTACGAGTATGCAAACAAAACACCATGTTACGGTTCATAAAACGAAAGACGAAGCAAAACTGTCAGGATGTCCTGTCGTCGACGCCATGGAGGGTCCTACGGCTTCATCGCCGTAGCATCGTGATCCCTGGTCTATCTGGCACATGGAGTGTTCCAAATGTTGTACTATAGTCTTATTGCGAAAGGCTGAAGATCTGACAGAGTCTCGGAGACGGGGGCGAAGAGCAAAAGCACTACGGACAGATGAGAAGTGATGGGAGTGCGCGAGCACTCGCTGCCGTTAGGAGCTCAAGCCAAGGACAGGCCACAGGGGAGTCTTACAGGCATCTGCTGTGGCAATCCGCCGAACGCGTAGTCCACCAAGCGGTGAGACGTGTAAGGCTGGAGGGCGAAACGAGGATGAGTCAATCTCTTGACGTTCTCCAGGAACAGCTACCGGAATGATGATGGGGCTTGGGGTTTCGACTAGTTCGGTAAGCGTGTTGGTTCAGGGGAAATGGTATCCACACAGAAATTAAAAACGATTTCTTCATGTTTCCGGGGATGCTTAAGTGTCGCCGAGGTGGAAGCTCAATGCTACGAATTATATAGGCAAAAGAACGAAAGCGATGAATGCGGTTACTGCTATGTATGATACGTTTTTCTCTTTTTTGTCTCACTTTGGGCGCGGAATATTCCTAAGGGGTGTGTGGTCGCTATCTCGACCGCCCATGCTGCAAACTAGCGGACGGAGAAAAGCAACACGCGCGCACGCAACGGCTAAAATCGCGCACAAGATTTGTTTATGGGGATCCTCGCTCTGAGGAGCTGCGAACCCCGCCCAAACCTGTTTTTGAAAGTCCTAAAGCCCGAAAGCGTCAGCCCTTCCTCCTTGTACCTGTTGTGGCTTGCTTTTTTACCTGGCGCTTTTGCGCTGTATATGGGCCTTCGTTTCACGGCTTGTGCCGTGCCGTTCTTATTTAGACACACGCTACGGTAAATGCACCCCCCCCCCGGCCCATCGTTTTCATTCAGGCTCCTCGCTTCAGAAGGAGCTCCACATGCCTCATCCACAGTCTCATACAGCCTAACCCGAAAGCGCGCCACCCCTTGTGCGCTGACCCTCACACGTGTGCGTCGAGGAAGTGATACTACGGGAGAAAAAAAAAGTGCCCAAACCTAGGGGGAAATTCCACCGATAATGACATTTGCGCATAGTTTTGCTTGGATTGTTGCACTCCACCGCTTCACCACACAAATCACCATTTCGGACTTCTAACGTGTCGTCCGCTGTGCGATGTTGTCGGTGCATCTGTGTTCGTAACGGGTCTCCGTCACCAAGCTACAGTAACTATACGCTTCTAAATATAGCGGGCACTTACGTACGTGGGCAAACGTACCTACGGCAAAGACAATAGTTGCGGCGAACCTATCAATACCAGAGCAGGCTGTGAATCGGCACAACCAAAGTCACCAACTAGTTACTAGCCGGATTAATAGTTGTTCGTTTCCCGGAGGCATCGACTACATTCGACTTATTGAGTTTCCACACTCGTGCGAAGGATGGGTAATGCGGAGTGCGTTGTTTCGATTATTATTGGGGCCCCCCTCGAGCGGGGGGGGCTGATTGGGCTCGCTTCGCTCTCCTGACTCAAGCCGGCACGTCGGCTGACCAGATCGTTTCGGAAGCCGACTTGGTGACTAATGTCACATAGTAAGCTAACGACACCTACCGATTAGTTTATAGTCGTGAAAACGTGTGGACTCACACAGCTCTAGTCAGTACCTTATTAATAGCCTATTCAAACCCTATGAGTACCCTCTTTGTACCGTCTATATACTATATTAGTGACCTATCTATCGTAGGGCTTCAGTACACGGGTTACGCGTAAACACGATCACACCCGCAGCAAACCAGCCGCCACCTGCGAGCAAAGTACCTTGGGGAAGCGGTTGTCGGTGAAGATGGCGGGATCCGCATGCCTGAGGAACAACTCCAGCAACAACCCCCGAGGCTGCTGCTGGTAGCCGCTCGTCCCGTACTGAACGCGAGGCACCTGCACATAGGAAACATGGACCAGCGAGGAGCATACGCCAACAAACGTCATATATGGGGTGGCCAAAACTGATACAAACGAGCTTCAAAGTATCTCCACGAATACCGAAGACAATGAGATTCTCCCCAAACATAGCAGGAGGCGGGTCAGTGAGGGGAAAATGCCCAGCGGTCAAGCGTGTGAAACCGAATGGCAAATTGCCGTCGGTCAGTGCCTGAAAGTGTCGTCTCCTGACATCTCTGTTTCTCCCCGAAAAACAACGGTGTCAACCGAACAACCCGGCTTGACCGATGACACCGTCCACAGAAGAGGCGCACACATTATCTCTTTGTCCTCTGCAGGGTTCTTGGCTTGAGGAGCTCTACACCTCACCCACACACCGACCTAACCGCTTACTTAGGAGGGCTCCCCCAAACCCGTCCCTGTACTATACCCAAGTAATTTTATCCCCGAGGACGGGTTTCCAGTTGTACAGGGGTTAACCCATTTCCGACTCCCAAACTGTATGGTAGTCTAACCCCAAGTGTTTTGTCCCCTCGTCGGGACTGCGGCGCCAAGAGGGACGCGTGCTACGATACAGGTAGCAGGTTTGGCTGAATATATAAATCTGTGAATGGCCGGGCTCATTAATAACCCAAATTCGTCGCAAACTCGTTGTTTTGTGTGTGAAAAAATTCGCTTTTCACCTACTGTGTAGGCCATTGAACAATGTGTTCATTGGGGAGCACGTTTTTTCACGTTTGTCCAAAATCAGGTTTTTGGGCGAGGGATATAGTCTAGAGCTCCTCAAATCACCACCCTCAGGAAGGATTAAACGTAGGGTGGACCTCTAGCGTAGCATGCATATAAAAGAAAGGTCAAGAGCAAAAACCGAAAATTATATACGAAAAAAAAAATAGATGAGCAAACCCACGGCGTGCGTATACGACAAACAAACAACTTCGCAAAATGAGAAAAAAAAGACGCGTGCTGCGATAGAGGTAGCACTTTTTCCGTCTGAAATTGTTTCCGCACGGCGGGGCTCCTTAACCCAAAATCGTCGTAAAAAATAGGCCATTTTTTTGCCTGATATTCGTTGTGTATCACCTAGGCCACGGGATTTTTCACCCGGGTGGTCGTAGTTTTATTTCTCCAAATCAGTTGTTGGAGGGGGAGGTCTTAAGCTCCCAAGTTGAGGAAACTCAGAAAAACAAGCGGTGCAGCTCTTTCGTAAAAGACGCCTGCCTGTCGTTCTTCAGACGATTTTGAGTCAAGGAGCCTCCGTCATTCAGAAGACAAAAAACGCCAAAACGTGCCCATAATGCCTCTACCGTGCCACACGCCTCCTCCAATCAATGCCAAAACAGGTGACCTTACTCATGCTTCTTCAGCCACCTCAAGAACGGTCCCAGCAGGCGCGGCGTGTGTGTGCGTATTTTCACGACGAAGGCTACGGTGGCGGGGTTCACTTGTTAGGAGGGCGGGGCGGGGGGAGGGGACGGGGGAGAGGGCAGTCTCTGGGAGACATTCGCGCGACGACTGACCCCGCTGTGTGATCCATTTGGCGGTTTGAGCCATTCGCAATGTTTTCTTCAGTGTTGCTATAATTGTGATATGAATCTGTGCAATAGAATGGTGAGTTGCGCTGCGCAGAAAATAAAAACGCCTTCTTGTTGAGCATTTTAACCAATGAGACACGGAATCACTCGGGTGTATGTGTGTGTGGTGAAACCGCTACCACCGGTAGTCTTGGTCGAAGATATGCTTTACCCCAAAAGTATTCCGAATGCCATTCTTGTTCCTCGCGGTATTTGATTTTGTACATGTACCATAGATAGGTCGTTTCTTACACAGTCAGTCGGATTTTTCAATCGAAAACAGCATTTTTCGACTGAAGCCCAAATCGGGCTTTCTTACACAGTCGAACAAGAGCTTTTTCGACTCAAGTTTTTTCGACTGAATTTTCCGACACTAAAGGATCCAGTCAAGAAACTTCACTTTTTCGACTGGATCCGTCAGTCGAACAACTCGGTCGAAAAAGTTTTACAGGTGTTTTTTCAACCCATTGCATCCCTCATCCCACCAACAAGCACATACCCACACGCCCACACACCTATACTAGGTACCGCACAGCAGTATCATACAAGGCGCTGACGCTGGCTTGGCTATCACTGCTGTT
This sequence comes from Undaria pinnatifida, assembly GCA_012845835.1. Classification (NCBI taxonomy): domain Eukaryota; class Phaeophyceae; order Laminariales; family Alariaceae; genus Undaria; species Undaria pinnatifida. The sequence goes on along the minus strand of JABAKD010000023.1, from coordinate 7,024,774 downwards.
CCTTCTCGCCGCAAGTCAGCGTGGCTCATTCCTAGCTCCGCTCGCCAGCAGCGTGTATCACACGACGGCAGCAGCGCGAGGCATCGATCCCATTTTGCGAACAACGGCTACGCCTGCTGCAGCGTTGGCGGCTCTCGGCTGATTGCAACTCCACGAACGTTGCTTTGACGGCTTTCGGCTAAGAGCCCACAGCCACCAACTCGCTGGGACGAGGATTCGTCGAGCACGAGCACGCGTTGCTCGCGCAGAACGCGCGAAGCACAGAGCTGCCAACCTTTCGACTGCCATACAGCAGTACTGCCTCACACCAACCGCCTCTAGGAAGAGCACAAAAACTATAAAATCGACTTGACTGACGATAAGAAGAAACGTAGCCGGTCGCCCCGGTGGCGTATCAGGTTATCCTCGAGCCTGGTATAGGTCAGTTTCGTGAGTTCGAGCCCCGCCGAGTGCATACTCGTGTAAATTCGTTGAGACTTTTTCTTGTGCACAAATTGACTTGCGGAAAGCGCGATAGCGTGAGTTAGCAACACTCGATGAAAAATCGACGAGCAGTGGGATTGCTGAACCCTATGCGCGAGAAAAAACGAAGGCAAGAACCGGGGGGGAGAAGGGACGACACCTGTGACCACGGCTTGTCCAGAAGCTGGAAAGTTAAATTGTGGGGGAAAAAAAAAAAAGGAAGATGAAGGACCAGAATAATCCAGTCGAAAAAATGTTCGACTGGCGGAATCCGACCGTATGAGAAATGGCCTCAGTCCCGTGAGATGTTTTCATTGGGGCTCATTTTTTAGTTTTGTTTGTTTTTTGCTCGAAGAAAATATGTTGCGTGAGATGTTGACATGTCAGAAATTCTCAAAGGAGAAGTTCCAGAAACAAGTTAGTGCGCCTCTATCTTGGCATGTATGTGTTGTCCTCCATCATATACTATAACATGCTTGTATACGTACCATTTAATACAGCAGTCAGTGTGGGCACCCGAACTTATGAGCGGCCCGTGACAAGCAGAAACATGCACTCGTCACTAACTATGCATTGCTCCTATACTATCTTTGTAGTGGAAAATATAATTATTTTAGTGTAGGGGGGACATACATACCGATTTGACGGCTCTTAAACCCCGAACGCTCGTGACCCGGGCGCTGTTAAATTGGAGTACCCACTGCAATTACACCCCCGTCGTCCTCTTTTTTTCGGCGTACCCCCTGCTCCCGCTTGAACGCAGCTGTTGGGGGGGTGTTTCACGAACGCCTCAGCCGTGGTATTGTCTGTGTCGACCGGGAAAACGTACTCGTCCACATCTCTGATCAACCTCCCCATCCCCCACCCCCCCCCAAGCGAAACGCCTGCTGGCACCTCCACCACCACCGCCAACCACATGACCATCACCTACACCGCCTACCAGTCCTCTATTATCATGCACAATGTCAATCCGCTGTGGTCACCTGAACGCAGCACGTCTCGGGGTGCCTCATGAGGGCCTCGGACATGGTGCTGTTGGTCTGGACCGGAAAGATGTACTCGTCGACATCGTGGAACACAACCCACACCGGAGCATCGCTGCTCTCTTCCCTGCGTTCGATGTGTTTTCTCAGGCAGTGGTTGAGAGGCTGCATCTCGTGTTCCAACCTGTTGTGGGGTTGAGATATTGAAGTAACACAGTATGCAGATGATCAGATGGATATTTACGAAGTTCTCTGCTACTTGACGGCTTTTCTCGGACATCGGTGGAGAAGCTGCATCTCGTGCGCCCTTCATTGGTCTTGGGAAACGTACCGTAGGGATTCGTATGACGGCAACGTACCAGGTATGACATACCATGTTGAAGTGTCACTCAAAATAATAGGCTAGTCAAGTAACAGCTCGACGCCAGACACTGGCTGTGTGAAAAAATCGTATGCGCAGTGGATACCATGATTTGTGACCAGCCAGTGTCAAGCCAAAACGAGTGGTCTGAACCACGCATTGCTCCGCAGTAGTAGGCCGTCGTGTACGAATTATACATTGGAAGTAAAAAAAGATACATTTCAACTTGACTGATATCTCAAGTCCCGAACGGTCTTTCCTCGCGCGCCCTTGAAATCGGATACCCGATGTATTGATCGCCAACCAAATACTTCGTCCTCTCTCCCCGCTCACGTAGAGCGACGAAAGGTTATCATACCTAACACCCCCCACGCCAGCGTTTCTGTGTACAGCTCGTACAAGACATATTGGCCGTGATATTACCACATTCTAACCATTCCCTACTACAGGCGACGTCACGTGGGAGCGTGATTTTCACAGAGGTTAACTGGGTGAACACACGGTTGCCCCGGTGGGGTATCAGGTTATCCTCGAGCCTGTTATAGGTCAGTTTCATGAGTTCGAGCCCCGCCTAGTGCATACTCGTATAAATTCGTTGGGACTTTTTCTTGTGCACAAATTGACTTGCGGAAAGCGCGAGGAGAGCGTGAGTTAGTAACACTCGATGAACAATCGACGAGCAGTGCGATTGCTGAACCCTATGCGCGATAAAAATTGAAGGCAAGAACCGGGGAGGAGAAGGGATGACACCTGTGACCACGGCTTGTCCAGAAGCTGGAAAGTGAAAGTGTGCACTGGCCCGAATTAACGAGGAACTTGCCAAATCGAATTTCGATTTTTATTTTTATTTTATGAAAAATACACGAAAAATTCAACTTTGGTTCTTATCAAGGAACAGGGCAGTGCGTTCTAGGAAATAAATAAAAAAAATCAAAAAACGCAAAAGGGTCAACGAACACCCGTGGGCAACGACCGAGGCGAGCGATGGCTCGCATGCTCCCCGGAGCGCCGCGGCTAGCCGCAGAATCTTCTGGCCGGCAGCGGCTTGGAGGCTATGGTTCTAGGTGTCTCTTGGATGGGCTGGCGCCACCCCGCCGCCCGACACGGGCAGCAGCGACGGGGATATAGCGGTCGAACTTCTGAGCGAAGTCATCATGTGGTAGTTAGTCGTGTAACTTTTGAGGTGCAGGGCGACGAAAAACTGGGTTTGTTTGCGGCGGTCTCGGTTGTTTTCGAAGCGTCGCAGGCGGTCTACGCTGTGCTAAGGACCTTCGGAGCCCGCGCTGCGGCTACTCCGGTGGTCCTACCTCTCGCAATGGTGGCTTCTCGCCTCTCAATCAGCCGACGACATGGCACCAATTCGCGTGGCCGGCTTCGGTTACACAGAACAAGCCATGTCTAGGTGGACAACTCCCTAAATTCAATTTCGATTTTCGACTAAATTCGACGGAGAAAGTCTTTTTTTTTACTTCTTTGTTGAATTTGATTTTTCGTAATAATTCTGAGAATGCCTCCTTGGTGATTCATTTCTTGACCAATCAGAGATGCAAATTAAATTCACTTCTATCGAAAAAAATCGGAATTCGATCTGGCAAGTTCCTCGTTAATCTGGGCCCAAGATAAAATAAAAAATAAAAATAAAAATAAAAAACAAATCCCCAGCCGCTGCGGGCAAGACGGTGATGTAAACCCTGAGGGGCAGTCTGGCTTCTTCTGCCGCTGACTGTGTACAGAGAAGACGCTTTGAAATGTTGTCGACCACCAACGAAAACCCTCCTCTCGAGGTAGACCTTCGTGCACACAGGAGGGAAACAAGATGTATATTGGACCCACGCTCCAACGCTTCTATGGTTAGAATCAACGATCGATCGGAGGACTCATCCCTAGATAGATAAGGGTTGACGCACGCTATTAATACTATAATATAGTCTAGACTAGAAGGTATCACTTTCCGTGCGAATTTTTTTCTGAATGACAGGGCTCCTTAGCCCAACATCGTTGGAAAATACGCCCCTTTTTTTTTTCATGATTCTCGTTGTGTAACTAGGCCAAGGGATTGATCATCCGATATCGTAGCAGCAGCTTTATTTTTATCAGAAAACAGTGTTTTGGGAGACTCTCGGAGAGGTCTTAAACCAACCCGAAATTGAGGAACCTCAGAAAAAAGGCGGTGCACACTTCTATCGCAGCACGCGCGTCGACACGTTTTCGGCCAGAAGGGTGTTTAGTAACAAAAGTTCTCTGGTAATGTTGCGGATGACTTCCTCAAGCGAGGAACTACCTATTAAGTTGAGTGTGACATACTCGGAGTATTATAGAATGTAGAGGGCATAGACGCTTGGTTGTGGTTGCGCGAACACGAACGCCTTCCAAGTCGGACTATTTCGCGTGAAATGCCGAGCTCGGGTTAGGAGCTTTTGTTAAGGTATTAGTGGGGTATTAGTCCGTTTGACCACTTGCAAAAGGTTAACCGGTAGCTTACCCAAACTAAGCCTTATAACACTCTCCCCCCCTGAAACGGCGGGATAGCAGATCGGCCGGATATACGGGCGGACCTGTCATTTATCCAAGCCGCTTCATTCCCTGGGATACCAGGGAGAGTATTTTTCAAGTTCGACATGGGGAAAATCTGAAAAGTTTATTGTTGTGGATGGTGGGGATCGAACCCACGACCCAAGAAACCCATGGTCCTGCCGACGACGCCATTTGTTAAGGTATTAGTGGGGTATTAGTCCGTTTGACCACTTGCAACTGGTTAACCGGTAGCTTACCCAAACTAAGCCTTATAACACTTTCTCATAAAACTTTATTCCGAGCCCCCTGCTGTATCGTAGGATACGTCTCGGAGTGAGAGGTGTTCACAATCGAACCCGTAGGCACACTACAACGTCGAAGCCAAGAACAATGTGGAAAGTTGTACCTAGTGAGGGAAGCTGTGACTGGGCAAAAAGTCGAGTAAGCCCTCGGTAAGCGTTGATGCAGCCTAGCATCCGCCACCGACCCTGTGGCTCTTGCTACGACAGAGGTGCACCACGTTTTTTTCTGACGTTCCTCAATTTGGGCGAGCTTAAGAAGATCCCTCCCAAAAACGGATTTGGAAAAAATTAAAATTGCTATGATACCGGATGAACAACCAATCCCACGGCCTTGGTACACGACGAGAATCATGCAAAATAAAAGTGAACTATTGCCGACGATTTGGGGTTAAGGGGGGTGCCGTCATTCGGAAAACATGTCAGACGAAAAGTGCAACCTCTATCGTAGCACGCGTCAACCATAGCTCCTCACAATGAGGAATACGACGTCTAAATTGTCGTATCGGAGACCAACAGCCTCAATACTAGAAAAAGCGTTCCACATGTATGTGAATCTCAGGTGATTCTTCAGAACAGCACGTGTATGCGGTCGGTCCCATGGGGCTTGGTCCCCGTTGGACTTCAGAGGGAAAAGTGTCGAAAAACAAATGTGACCATTCCTGTATCGGTCTCATGGACCAAGCCCGGGCGCTGGGGTGAGGAAAACGTGTCCGCAGAGGAGGCTGCATGCGGAGATGTTTCGACGACACCACACTCGCGCAGCACAAGACTACTCGAGTCGTGATGTTGCACGATCTTGCTATGAATACAGTAAGTTGATAAGATCGCTCCTGTCGTGCATTTCGCTCGGTCGAAGCGGGCCTCATCGTTCTTCGACCCTCGTTTTCGGGATATTTTAAACATACGTAAATGACCGCTGCTTACCACCCCGGTATCAAGCGCATACAAGCAAGAGCACCGACCGTTGTTTCGGAAAATATATACTGACCGCTGCTTACTGTCGGGGTCTCGCGCACATACAAGCAAAAGTATCGAGCCTGAAATTGATCGAACTCACAGCTGGCGTGTTTGAAACAAGTTTTTGATATAAACAGGAAATATAGGGTCGGTGCGGCCGACGTTTGCCACGCCGCTTGCACTGCTGAATATCGACTGCTAGTTTAATCGATTCGTCCAACTCACGGTTGGTGGTACACTTCGGAACAAAATATCAAGTACATCAGCCGTGATGAGATCGAGTTTTCGAACGCTATCTTTGCACGTTGCTTGTAACACCATTTCGGATGCGCGCGTACTACCTAGAGGCGTGACTTTTGCGCAAAGGACATATGTCAAATTTCCCTCTTCGGTGATATTACCAGGGTCAATAGGGCGGTTTCATAAAGACCACCAGCCAGAAACCCGTTGTTGTGGTGGTGGGGCAACATGGATCGACGTACCAACTACTTCTATTCAGGGGTGCTTCTGGCTCTGAGAAATGGTCACTCACACGAGGGCTGCTTGGATGATACATCTCTGGTGTCGGTTGCTTGCTGTCTGACGGATACCTTCTGACAGAAGCTGGGTTGAGGGGGACGGAGCCGTTCGTTTAGGCAGGCGATAACGCCTGCCAGCTCAGCTATGAACGGGAAAACTGTTGTTAATCATAACGCCACAACGGGGTAGAGGGGATACCATAGCACAGTGCTGCACACGGACGATGCACGAGTATAACCCTTCCGTCCCGGAAGGGTGCCTAATCTGAACGCGCTTTAATATTTCTTTTATAAGCCCGGTACTCACCTTCCGACCTCCTTGAAGAGGTACATCACCAGCCCGGCGTTCACGAAGGGTTGCAGAATCTGCGGTTTACGGGGTTTGCAACGTGGGACAGGCGTTCATGTTTAGGGTCCGATTTCGCATGAACAAGATATTATTACTGTCAACACGCTAGTATCGTGCTCGCGGTCGGACAACGTGTAAAGGCATTCGCTCATAGAGGTCGATCACCTACGACATAGAAGCATCCTCAGACACAGTTGTCAGTTGTTTACCGTGTTTGTAAAGCTGTTGTATGAAAACTCGAAACACACTACGAGTAGTTTTCTACATCAGGGAGTACAACCGCACGAAAACCACACTAGGATGAGATACCCTCGGCCTCAAAAGGCGTTGCGAACTGAGCGCTATCGGTAAGGGCGTTTTGCTACCTTGGCCTCGACACACGCCACAGCGGAGATGCGTTTATGTATGTGATTTTTTAACGCTCTTTCCGCCGGAGGAGCTCAAGACTGACCTTGGGATGATGTGAAAGCACAGATTACCTCGGCAGCAGGAACGTACCTACGAAAAAAATAGAGCAGCAGCAGCAGCAGCAGCAATACCGACAGACGATACCGTACCCGGTGTGCTCCCCAAGAACAGAGGTGGGGTGCACGGACCGCGCAGACGCGAAGACTACGAGCGCACAGCCCGATGAATAGCCCCAGAAAGGCTTGACGATTACCCCTCGTAACTCGTGTGGGATACGGTCGGTGCTGCTTGCCGGGTTACTTTTGCGCGCTGGGGATAGTTTGTTCTTGTTTGCTTTGGTTTCAAAAACTGGTTTAGGCTGTACACACCTGGCATTCTTTTTGTACATGGTACCCAGGAAGGGTAAGGCGGCAGTGTGGTCTATAGGCCATGAGATTGCTCGTCAACTTTCGGGTTGTTGTACGTTTTTCATACCGTGGCGAAATTCAGGGTTTTTGGTTCGTCATGGACCTCCTCGAACGAGAAACCACCACAGCAAAATCATGGGTGCATCCCCCGTCGCATAGCGTTGGTGTTTTAGACGCGTGCCAAATTGCAGTTTTTTTTTTTATTATTACAACAACAACAGCCATTCATTCACTGATTCATTGTGATGGGGTGTTGCACGCCCTCCTCATGCGGGAGCCCTGTCGAGGAAAATTCAGGGCTTTTTACGGGGCGGATCAGTTCTCCCGGGTCGAACCGTGGCCAGGGCAACCCGACCGGACCGAACCCCGTAATAACCCATCGGTTTTTTTTAACATACTTCTACGTTCCAGCTGCTGGACAAGCCGTGGTGACAGGTGTCGTCCCTTCCTCCCCCCCCCCGGTTCTTTCCTTCAATTTATATCGCGCATAGGATTCCGCAATCTCACTGCTCATCGATTTTTCAGCGAGTGTTACTAGCTCACGCCCTCGCGCTTTCCGCGAGTCAATCTGTGCACAAGAAAAAGTCCCTACGAATGTATACGAGCATGCACTCGGCGGGACTCGAACTCACGAAACTGGCCTACACCACCGGAGGCTCGAGAACAACCTGACACTCAACCGGGGGCGACCGGCTAAAACCTCCTGACTCCACCCCACGAGAATCAGACCTCCTTCTTTGAGTCATCCCTCTATAGGTTGCACCTTTTGAGCAAAAAAAAGGTATACCTCTGACCGGTTGAGCTCTTCCAGTGAAGAACTAACGGTTGAGCCGATGATAAATATATTACGCGAGAATTTGATAAGGTTGGCGTTGTATATTCGGGATAGCCAGGAAATAGATCTGAGGCACGTGCCTCCGATCTCAGAAGCCACCCGCGGCTCTGGTGGAAACTAATAAAGCCATATATATATATCTCTCTCCTAAAGGCTAAAAGATTGAGTACCCTCCGAGGACCTGTTCAATTGGCAGACTTTGCATGGGACACTCTGCGTCCCCGCCCAATACCCCTACACAACATTTAATATCATTTTTTACTAGGGTGGACCACAGAAGTCTTGGTCGGGTTGCGACAACGAAGGCCTTGTCGAAGTCACGTTTCGAGTGAGAAGAGAGATTTTGAGCTCTAACTCCTCGGTCGTGCTAGGCAGAGAGCGCATGGATTTTCTGCTGATGCACAACCCTTCCATGAGAGGACTCTTCTGGTCCGACCCAACTCGCCTCACTGAACTCTTGGGAAAACCACCTGGTCCGACCCGCGCGCCGCGATCATGACCTCCGCGAACAGCCCTCTTTGTTCTTTTTTATCAATAGAAGCCGTTCATTGGATGAGGTGTCTTCACTCCCCTTACGTGGGGAGGGCTCGAGAATAATCCATGGCTTTTCACGGGTCGGTTCAGCTCTCGCGAGTCAGGTCGGGCCGGGGTGTCAACTCTCGCGGATTGAGCCGCGTCGGGGTGACCCGGCTCGATCGGTGATATTCCATTCCAAAACACCTCGGAAAGCGATCATCTACTCGACCCCTGCGAAATTTTGAAAAAGACCCTCCAGACCCTGCCCAAGGGTGGGATCATTACCGCGGTGAAAAGCCCTCTGGAAAATGTGGTGTGCACACTAACTCCTGACGATATTGTGCGACCTGGTGGGTAGTGCCTAAAAATGTTTACTGGCGCTCAAAGTTAGTAGGAGAGGTTTCGTTTTTTTCCCCCAAACGCTACTCAATTTTCCGTAAATTTGAGCAGTCAGGGTTTGGAATCGGCATCATCGTCCTCTCATTAAAATCAGGAGGGCCGCAGAAAATTAGAGGCTACTATCTATTATCCTCCACCGTGGCGTCATTGTTATCACAGAGTTACCTGACATAAACCAATAGAGTTCTCCATACTTCCTCCAAAAAGCTAGAGAGCTTTCTTTGCCTTGAGCGGTCAGGGTTTGCAATTCCGTATATAATATCTTGGATCTCCTTAAACAAGTTTTAAGCCGAAGAAAATTACAGGTTGTATCGAATCCGCTATCGAAATTGATTTTTCCCAAGCAGGGGTTGCGCTTTTTTTAGTTCGTCAAGGAAAGAACTACAGTATCGGTTAGTCATTTGGCAAGTGATTTTACGAGTATGTTGTTTAGGGATTGACAAAGGCATAGACGATTGTGTGCGGGTTGCGCGAACGAATGCCTTCGAAGTAATTTTGCGGGGGTGATATATTGAGCTTATTCCCTCATGATAGGAGAGCTCACGAATTTTGTTAGAATTTTCTGTACACCCCTTTACCGCGGGATGGCTCATATCGTAGATCGGTGTACCCCAACATGGACTTGTTGGTAGATCTCTAAAGGTATACACGTAGCTGGCGCGGGAAGGCGTGGTGATGACTCAAGACGGTGACACAGAACTCCCTCTTATATTATCCAGCCGTCGAGCCTGACCCGGTCTCATAATATGGAGCAAAACTGCGAGTGAAAATTCATGGCAAATCATGCCGCGAAACATCCGGCCAAACAGTCTCCTTACACGTTATACATGAATCCCTTACCAACATAATATGGAACTCCCTGATATAAGATGGATCACAACTAACTGTCATGTTCATGAGGACAACCAACAGAACCATTATGAACGGTACCGGCTTCCATTGTTAGAATTGCTATTGCTTCAACATCAAGCTTGCTATATTGTTGTTATTATTGCAGTAATGATCCCTCTGTATGGTGCCGGCTGTGGGCCGGCCGGAGAAAAAAAACAGCACTATAGCGGAAAGCGGCACTTCTCTGCATACTGCCACCACTGACTGGCTGTTCCCATATGTTCAAATGTGGCAACCCATTTCATAGGCACTATAGCGGGCAACCGGCGCTACTCCGATTAGTCCCACCACTGGCTTTCCTCATATGTGTCAAGCAACTTCAAAGGCACTATAGCGGGCAACCGGCACAACTCAACCGGCCTTGTAGAGAGAAACCCCTGCACTATAGGGGCAACCGGCACGACCCCGTGTCTACTCTTGCTACTGAATGTTTCCATGAGTGTCGACAAATTACACAGGCACTCTAGCGGGCAAACGGCAGACGCTATAGAGGCAGCCAACACTCAAGAAAGGATCATGGCAGTACTGCTGTACTCTTGACCCCTTTACAACCCCCAAAATCCTTCCTTATACTAACTTCAAGTAAATTTGTCCACCAAAAAGGGTTTCCAGCTGTAAAAGCGTTAACGTGAAGCATGATGCGTACCTCCTTGGTCTGGTCTATGCTGTTGTCGTCGTAGAGGGTGATCTCGTCCACCCCGATGGCGTAGTGGTAAGCGATCCACTCGGGAAGGAATCGGCCGGCATCTTTCGATCGAACGCACACCGCCACCTGAGAGCGAGAAGCAAAAAAAAAACGCGTCAAGGCGAATCAGAAGAAGGACACACGGGGAAGCTGGGAACGTGATGCTGCCTGCATCATGGCTTCATCGACGAGGTATACCTGGTACACAGTATACCACACCAGTTTTGTCGAAGCTCTCTTATTTTTGGCCCAGACAGGGATTCTCAGTTTATAGTATCGTTATCTATAGTTTTTTTTGTCGTCGTTCTTCATATGCCGGCTCAACTCTAAGGCAGGGTGTGTCCTACGCTTCACCTAGCACCAGTGGGGTACAAAATACCAGCTCAACTGTAAGACAGGGGTGTATCCTACACTATATCCGGTGTAAAAGAGGCCACGTTGAAAAGCGTTCGTCGTCTGAACCTCGGCCCTGCAAATCTTGAACTGCGAAAAATTGTGTAATTAAGTGCTGTCGCGTACTGTACGGCAGAACAGACTTATAAAACATAACCTGGCTTACTCTAACGCTGTGCCACCCTTCACAAAAAGCGAGCTGCATGGCAGTAAGCGGACAAGACCACGGCCTTCCACGGGCCGGATCTTTTCCCACGGGTCTCTGATCGGGGTCAGGATGACCCGACTCCCACCCGACCCGGGGGACTTTGATAGTTCCCTGACCGGATTCGAACCGACCCGTGAGATTTCGAACCCCTCATATTACCCTTCCCCGCTCGACCCGCGCGACTTTTCATAACCTTCCTAGTCCGACCCGCGGTCCGGATCAATCATGACCCGTGGTAAGCCCTGAGGTAAAAGCAAGCATTCATGTTTGCTCAGGGGTACAGCAAGTGAAACCCGCATGCATGCATGCATGCATGCATGCTGCCACCGAGCCATCCCACGGTACGGGCTACACTTTTTTTTTTGGGGGGGGGGGGCATGGGTTTTTGACCGGTGTAGGGTAGAGCTCCCTCTCAAGGCAAGGAGCGTGTAACAATCCTTTAAAACTACGATAACTTTTAAATGCGAGTGCATTTTTGTTTTAGGAATAGACTAGAACTCTAGCGCATGGAAATTATGCTGGTTGGGTTGCGATGGCGAAATGTCTTCGAAGTCAGAAGTCGTGTTTTTTCGTCGGGTGAAAAATATTGATTGAGCTTCCTCGCGTGATATAAATAGGAGCAGAGGGTTCAGGAAATGCTGATGCACCCCCTAGCTACAGCGTGGCATGACATGACTCGGTCGACACACGCCACGCTGTAATAGGTTTTATAGCTTTTCCCCCGAGTGAGAGGCCGCTTCCTCAATTGAGAAAAACTCGATGTCCCATCCGCCGACGCCAAAAAACGAATTTTGACCAAAAAAAGATTCGACAGCAGAGAGAGCCCGCGGTGAACAATCTCACGGCCTACGTATATACACAAAAACCAAAACAAATAAACAAATATGTGCAATAGAAACACGTGACACTCTATCCAGCGATACCGCGTGACGCCCTTCTAGCACGCACCGTACTCACTCCCGACTTGGGAACAAACCACTTGTAGTTACACTAGACTAGTGGGTTAAGGCTGGGAGTTGGGAATGGGCTTAAAGGAAGAATACGACGGTAGAAACGGATGAACGAAGCGAGGAACTTTCGTGGAGTTCTTTCCGGTGAGCCGTCCGAGCACCGTGCCATTGTTTTTGTGGGATAGGAGAGTCCCTACATTCACAACAAAAAATGTTTGCAGAGTACAGTAGACAAGAAAACGATACCAGATGTACACTACCTCTGTCGTAGCCGGCGCCTCCATCAACATCGTACAAGAGCACGTTGCGAGGCAAAGAAGGAGATGGCGGGCCGCGGGATAAAAAGGGCTAGAACCAGCGAAAAGGGGATGTATTCTGATCGGCACCGGTTCAAACGCTAGAGAATCCGCCCTTCAAAGCTGAGGTAGCACCATCTGCCGCCGTCGAGTACCACGAGCACAAGTTTCAACAAAAAACAGCCTGCCGTGTATCTGGACGCAAACACGCTCCCAACCTTTACGAAGATTGTGATGACGAAGCGTTTGATGGGAGGACAACATATAGATAGAGATTCAGCAATCAAGCATTATTACACAACACACAACATGCTGTGAATAGGTGGCCCCGCCGGCAAACAAATTGCCAACGGTTCCAAACACCCTGCGATGCGAACGCACGTTGCCATCATGTTTGCGAGGGGGGCGCGGTAATGCAACAATGAAGCAAACAGGAAAGGCATAGTGACCGTAGGGACTCAGTCAGTCCGAGAAACGGTACCACCTGAGAGAGGGAGTTGCCTCGCCAGCTGAGGCTGTGCCAACCCAACCTATTAGAGATGGGGTTTAGTACAACCAACCACCCCATTCAACCCCACGCATCACACGTGGTTGGACGCTACCCCGCTTCGTGCACACATATCGAGGTGTTGACCTTGTTTCAGACCTTAGCGCCTTCTCCCTGCCACCAGCTAGTGTGAAATACGTAGGAGAAACGTGCTAAACGCTCAAATGCTGGAGATGTCTCTACTGGGAGTAGGAACCGTGCTCCGCCCCGAAAGCGATGCATGGACAACCATGGTCAAATGACTAAGACAGGCAAAAAATGAGCGCGCCCCTGCCTCCCCCCCCCCCATGTCGAACATACACGGGATAGTTTCTACACTACTATCTCAGACCTTAGTGTAGTATCTCCGCCACACGCCGTGTCGCAACTTGTATTTTCTCGTAGTTTTTTCAGGTGATTTTTTAGGTTCGCCATTGTCTCGTGTTTACTGCTGGTACAGTTTATAGCTCAGACTTATCAGCCTTACCTCAAATTGACACAACTTTCCACCTAGTGTTTTGGCGGGTAGTCTCGCCACGACAGGTCGTAGCTCAGTTTGTTCCATCCCCGTCGCCTCAGGCTAATATAGATTTATATCAGGTTTCTGCCGTGTGTCTCAGGACCATGCTACGATAGAGGCGCTCCGCGTTTTTTCTTGAGGTTCCTCACATAAGGAGCTCAAGACCTCTCCCATAAACGAATTAGGAGAAAACCAAAACTGCTGCCGAATGACAAGTCCATGGCCTAGGTATACAACGAGAATCATGCGAAAAAAAAAGGTCTATTTCCGACGATTTCAGGTTAAGGAGCCCGTCACAATCCGGAAACCCTTTCCAGACGAAACGTGCTACCTCTATCGTAGCACGTGCCTTCACGTTTACTTTTCGTCAGGATTATCTCAGTTTGTGTTCACCATGTAATCTCAAGATTACATCTCCTTGCATTTTTCTTTTTAACACAATAGGAGGGCAATTGTGACGTTGTCTCAGGTTATGTTGAGCAGTTTACGCGAAAGAACCCCACACCTTCTCGCCAGCAGGCGTCCCCTTTCTCCTCCTCAGTATCTCCCCAACGTGCTCCTGCTTCTCCGGCGCCATGCAAGCGTCCCCCCGCAAGCTGGGGCTGCCACCATCCTCACTCACCAAGGAAACGGCGTCTTGCCACTCCGCCCCAATCCCGAAAGGCCCCCCCATAGCAGCTGTGGGGGCCTGCCCCGGCATGGTGTCAGTGGTGCCCTCATGAATACCACCAGCAGAACTTGAGGCAGCAGGAACTGTGGATGTGGCATTCACTGACGGATTGTCAGCGGTCAAGCCCCGCCTGTCGAACACGTTAAACAAAAGGTTGGGCACAAGCACCGACTGTCGGACGCGATAAACCGAAAGTTGGGCATCCTTGAGTGACTGTCCCGAGAACGCGCTGACCCAAGCGTTGACAAAATTCGTGACTGTCGAACACGTTACGAATAACAGCTGGACGTAATTTCAGTGACTGTCCCGAGAGCACGTCGAACCAAAAGTTGTGTTAAATTTGTGACTGTCCAACACGTTAAATCAAACGTTGGGCATAGATGGTGGCTGTCGAGCAGGTTACAAAATACAGGATTCATGGTATGGAAGGGGGCAGCTTATTTGAGGCCCAACGGTTTCTGTATGACCACAGTGGGCTTCTCAACTGCTATGGTACTCCCCAACATATTTGGAACCCCGTCGTATACAGACACCCTTACCATAATACAGGCTTTGAGGTACACCTATTATGAGCCGATGGGATTGCCCCTCGATGTTGATCAACTGCACTATGTCAAGGCCGAGGTTTGGGGTGGAGAGTTCATGCAGCTCCTCACCTACCATAGAGGTGCACCAGTTTGTCTTCTGCGGTTCCCAAAATCTTGGGAGCTTAAGACCTCTCCCAAGAACTGAGTTAGATAAAAAACAAAAAAACTGCTATGTACCACCGGATGAAAAATTCCACGGCCTATGAAGAGGTACACAGCGAGAATCACCATGCAATATAGAAAATGGGGCGTATTTTCCGACGATTTTGGGTAAAGGAGCCCCTTTTGTTCAGAAACCAAAATAGCCAAAAAAAGGTATACCTCTATCGTATCGTGAGCCAGGTCCAGCAATAAAACGCCTTTACGCACCTCTACTACTGTTGTGCGCATGCGTCACAGCAGGGACAGGCATTGGTCTTGATCGTGGATTCTGGTTGCTACGGCCTCCAGTAATAGTCACGTGCGCGGCGATCAATTTGCGGGGCTAGTGGAACCCCTGCATCTATGATTGACGCGTTTGCTTGTGTGGTGATTTACGCGAACAGCATGTATGTGCTGAGCTCTATATAGTTGACGTTTACCTCGCCACTGGTCGACGAGCGCTACGATATACAGAGGTAAATAGTACGTTTTGGCAAACACATTAACGCCTTCACTACTGGAAACCCTTTTGGGGGACAAATGTACTTGAAGTTAGTATGGAGAGGGATTTTTGGGCTCTGAACGGGTTAACGCCTTCACTACTAGAAAGCCTTTTCGGGGACAAATTTCTCGAAGTTAATATAGGGTGGGATTTCGGGGCTCATAAGGGACCAAGCATCTGACGGACGGGGTTCCTTGACCCATCATCGCCGGAATGTCCCTGTCGTCTCGAACTATTTATGTTTTCGTGCTTGGGCCATGGGTCTGTTCACAGCCCCTACAAATTCCAGCCAACGATATTCTCCGCAAAAGCGCGGGAGACAGTAACACCCCGCTGTCGTAAAGCTAAACGTGGTACATGTGACAGTACTCCGAGTGGGGGATGCGTGGTTGGTCGGTTTGGGAAGCGTGCCCCTCATGGGTTCCGGAGTCTTTGGTAGCCTCTCCTCATGGCTCGCTGGCTAGGCTCACAGCTTACGCATTATTTCCCTATATAGAATACTAAAAGGCATACATAACAGGGCTAGGTAAGGTAGGGCACGGTAGTGCAGGGTAGTGCAGGGCAGTGCCATGAGGGGCGCCCTTCGTGCCCCATCATCGTCACCTACATTATCGCCCATCTATGATGGCGTTGACGTGAATGTCATATCTAGTACCACGTGGTTTCACCTCAACCATGACATGGTTTCACGTCCAATCTATAAACTATCATTCTACGGAAGGCATTCCATTAAATTAGGCCACCCTGGATAGTCGTAGATAGATGCAGATCACCTGGCAATCAAAGGATGTCAACGAAACATCCAGAAATGGAAAGGGGATCGAAGATGCGGCTATTCGAAACAAACGAAAATGAGGCTATAGAGATCCTCCCACACCTCGCAATACTGAGGCTAAAATGCCTCATTGCAAGATGTACAACCCTATGGGGGAGCTCAACCCAGACTTGGGTATACTCCACGATGTTGGTTTTTACTTTTGGTTTTTGCGGAAACGTGCGGACCGTAAACCCGGCGTCATCACCCGGCAATAACCCGCGACAACCAGCGCCGCTCATCATAAATGCCGTGGCAACTTTTTTTTACAGCGGTAATGAGCGTACTCCAATCCTCAAACGTTTGTTGAAAGTCAATCCAGTGCGACATTAATTGCATGACACAAATCAGGTGCTTTGAGGAGCGACAGATAAAGCGTTGTAGTCGGCTCTTATTCCAAGGTCTGTACAGTAATCCAAAATACGTTTCCAGATTCCGTGCAAGCTCGAGCAAAAACGAGCACCCACCCAGAACGGTTCGTCGGCGTCAGCACAACGGGAACAGCTCTCCACGGCTGCCCGTTCTCCTTCCTCCCGCCGCCCTTGCCCTCGCGCGACGAAAGATCGCGGCTCGGCGGCGATGGTGGTAGTGGTCTATTGGTCTTGAGAGATGGCGTCGATACGTCACCCGTAATCGTGAAACTCCCGCTTGCGCCTCCCCTGAGCGGCACCACGAACATCGCTGCCGAGAAAGTGGCAATGACCGTCAGCGCTACCATTAAACGCGCTTTCCGCGTAAAAGGTGCTTCTCCTCCTCTCTTCATCATAATTTCGCCTGTTCGCGGCTCTCCTCTTTCCAAAGGTGACATCGATTGTTCCTTGGCCTAGCAAGAATAACGGAGGGGAGGGAAGGCGAGGGTAGGTAATCGTTGTCATGCATAGCCGCAGTCTTTCAGACCATCATGATCGCTCGAATTACTGCAATTCTGGGACAGAGCGCGTCAGCGCTGCTCCAGCAGGTGCCTTTGCCACCTTGCTAAGGTCGTCCGAGTTGGTGAAAAGAATCTAGGGCGGTCAGTCTCGTACCAGGTATTATGAAGAAGTTTAAATGAGAAAGTGGGGGCGTACGATTTAACCCCGAAATAATCCCTTCGCTCTAATCGTATGTAAACCAAGGGATCGATCCGCCATGCATAGCCACAGACCTTCGATGGGCATCTCATCTGTTCAACGTGTGGGATATTTTTTTGAAGTGTAGCTACAAGACATGCTTACGAGGTGGCCAGCTAGTGCCCCACCCCGTAAGCATGTATGTGTGACCTGTTGTGTTTGACCTCCTTCCTATTGAATTGTCATCAAAGACCTTTTTTGTGTGTTTGAATTTGGCCTATTGTGTATGTGACCTATGTCGTGTGTGTAGCCTGTTGTGTTTGGCCTATTGTTCGCGACCTGTTCTATGCGACCTGTTGCTGTAGTAGTTGGATCCTATTGCATTTGAGTTATTGTGTTTGATCTACAACAGCACAGGACACCTTGAGCAAGCAACAGGGGAAATATAAATAATACGTCAATCCGCTAACTCCCAAGAAATATTAAAGACTCGAGCCTTGGCCTCCGCTGCACCCAAGAAAAGTCGCCCTTCACCTACGTGGGGAAAATCTCCAGCGCCGTCGGGTCGAAGTGCTGGGTCAATGTGTTCAAACCACAATCGGAATCGGATCTATTTCGGCCTGCGGAAAACAAGGAAAAAGGTCTCCATAAAAAAGGGGCTTTGCGAAAAAGGACAGTAAAAACAGGAAAGCCAGCCTGCTGAGCCCAGATTCCCGTTTCTCATTATTTAATAGCTGTCCTGTACTGTTTCGTGTATGGCCTTCGTATTACTGTACTATGTAAACCTAACGTATTGCATATGATGTACGCACGCGATATAAAGCGGACGAGTAGGGTGCGTGCTTGCTGCAACATAGAAACGCGGCTGGTCGGTTTTTCGAATACATCACATTCATGCGTATGGATGGTACGAACACAGTGATGGATTAATAAATCGGTCAACTGGATGTTCCACTTCGCCACCAATACCGCAAAGAAAGGCGAAGGCGACTTGTCAAACTTTACGCGACACTGACAGATTCCCTGCTGCACGTGGAATCTGGAGTGGTTGGAATCGTCTGCGGCGGGGCCACCGCCAGCTAAGCACCTGCGGGGTCCTATTTAATGTACGTAGTGATGTGGAGGCGTGCACGTACGTCCCGCTTTAGTGCGGGCTCTATGGACGGACCGGCCCCGGCAGCCGCATTAAGAGCGAGCACGTACTACGAACGATGTGTGTTCAATGTAGTTATAGGCCCAACGAACAATAGTAGAAACATACGGTGGCTACTTCGGGTTATCCGACAGGATATTGCGGGATATTGTAGTATGGGAATGATACGTGAAATATTCCTTTGTTCGGATCGTTGTGGAATGCTGAGGACAGCCGTAGGGACTTTCTTAATGTGCGAAGTATTAGATTATGGAATTTCGAGACTTCGGAACAGCAGCCCGTGGTACATGGAGCCGAGCACGTAGGCTTCGCATACCGGCGCCAACTCGCCCACTCCATCTCTTCCCCTCTGATCAGCATCCGGGACAAGTTTATAAAGACACCTATATACCATCCTCTTCACACTGTGTGTTGCAGTGAACTTCGCGCCCTGAGACTGGGGTGCTGGGAGCACGTCATTCTTTGCATAACCGATGTATTTCAACAATGTGCCTGGCCGTCCCTGATGTATGATCCACAAAAGGTTGACCACACACAGATGTTCGCACCGCTTTGACCACAGCAGTCAGTCCGCTGGAACCATGTTAGCAATAGAGCTCTTTTAATAATCGTGCCAGGCGTGCTTGATTGGGCCACAGACTACAGAGTGAACAGGTGGGGTGAGGCGGGCAGCCACCAAGCTTCCGTGCATCGGCTCTCATATCGGCAAGGGTTCTAATAATGCGTCATATAGGGAATTGCCATCGACACTAAAGCCCTCTGCACCGTGCAGTACTTCACCCGCGCTCACAACAAGCCTCCCTTGTGTCGTAGGGCTCACTTGAAGCAGAGTATATACTACATCTATCTGGAAATATACCAGAGCACAGTGAATTAGATCGAATCCTGGCGTGACGAGTAAAGCTATCAAGCGTGCATGCGCACATACCACTATAAAACCAGCGAATCGGATGAAGCCGTGGCTTGTGGCATACCTGGTAGATAGTGCTTTCACACTGTATACGTACGTACCGTTTTCCCGATCACACGAACCAGATCCTGCTAACCTTCTGGTTCGGACAACGTCTACCTGCTAAATATAAAATCATGTGAATATCGAGTATCAGCTAGGACGTACGGTTGGTCTATTGCTCATACAAAGAGCGTATACATGAACCACGCCATAACATTAGCCCACTCTAAATACCCGTAGATGCACATCATGCGACTGTGTTGAGATGGTCAACCTAAGATATCATCAGGAAATCGGGAAGTGGGTCGAAGAAATTGCTATTCAAAACAACGAAAAACGAATCAGGCCATAGACCAACCGACACCTCGCACATGAGGCTAAGACGCCTCTGGTAAGGGTTAAAACCACCCGTGCTACAATAGAGGTGCACCATTTTTTTTCTGAGGTTTCCTCAAATTCGGAGTTTCAGACCTCTCCCGAAAACTGATTCGGAGAAAACCTCAACTGCTGCCGGATGAAAACTCCCATGGCCAAGATACACGACGAGAAATCGTGCAAATGTTAAGGTACTTGTGGAGTATTAGTCCATTTGAGTATTAGTCCATTTGACTACTTGCAAAAGGTCAACCAATAGATTACCCAAGCTAAGCCTTAAAACACCCCCCCCGGCGCCTGAAACGGCGGGATAGAAGGTCGGCCGGATATACGGGCGGACCTGTCCGTATCCCAAGCCGTTTCATTTCCTGGGGATACCGGGGAGAGTATTTGTTCAAGTTCGACGTGGGGAAAGTCTGAAAAGGTTTGTTATTATTATTGTGGATGGTCGGATTTGAACCCACAACCGAAAAAAAAGACATCCAGGGACTGTCGACGACGCCATTTGTTGAGGTATCAGTGGGGTGGTCTATTAGTCCGTTTGAGCACTTGCAAGAAGGATAACCAATGCTAGCTTACCCAAACTAAGCCTTATGACACAAACATATATATGAGCTATGATTGCCGACGATTTTGGTTGAAGTTAAGGGAGCCCCGTCATTCAGAAACCATTTTCGCCGAAAAACGGTATACCTCTATCGTAGCACGCGTCGAACCCTTCACTTATTTTACTGGTTTGGTGTCAAAGAATCGCTGGGGAGAGTTTGTTCGAGCAAGGGGACCTCACAAGAACAAGGACACTGGAAAACCAGTGTAGAAAGCCGCTGACAGGCTGGGTCGTTGTGCACTTGAACCAACAAGAATATACCTTCCTGTAGGGCAACCGAGCGGCAGGTGTATCACGCAGCTTGCATAAAGATGTGAGTTCGTACTCGCATCGATCCTAAATGTATCCAACTCACAGCTGGAGTGTTTAGAATCATTTGGTTACAAAATATAAGGGCACCCAAACGGGAATAAAAACGAGCCCCATCATCCGAAAGAAGATAACAATTGCACTATATTAGTATACCAGGCAGCAGCAGCAGCTGAATATCTATCTGTGCATGGGACGCCAAACACAAGGTAAGGAACGCACCGTAGAAAACTACTGACAGGCTAGGTCGTTGTGCGTCTGAACCAACACAATACGGGGGCATTGAAACAGACTGCCAAGAAAAAAGGTACCCTCCGAATTCCTAGAATACATGCACTGCAGAACATTAGCATGCACCGCAGAATACCAGCGTGCACTGTAGATTACCAGGCAAGCGGCTGAATCTCTGTGCATGGGACGCAGGGCGCGAAAAAGCAGCACCACAAAAGGTGGAGAAGGTGCCCTCGTCCGATCTGAGAACAACTGACAAAATACGTGAATCTGCGGTACCAGTCAGCGGCTTAATGTCTGTGCACGGGACGCTACGTACAAGGATCCAAGAAAAGTAGCACCAGAAAAAGAACTGACGTCCGAGCTGCTAGCAGCTTAGAAATGAGTGCACTTTTTTCGCAGAAGAATACCAGCCAGCGATTGAAATGTCTGTGTGCACGGGACGCATAGAATAGATAGCACAAGGAAAAAGGAGCACCAGAAAACGAGCGAAACAACTAAATAAATCCGGAGTAGAATACGACAACGGGTGGGAGAGGATTACGTGTCTAGGACCGTACGGAGCAAACGCTCAAGGTGGTCATGTTGGCGATCCCACGGCAGGCGTGTATGCGGAAGATATTCAGAATTTGCTGAGCTCCGAACATGAGGAGCTAGGTCGAAATCCCACCCGAAAAATGACTTTCGAAGACATTCGTTCGCGCAAACCGGCCAACGTCTCCCACGCGCTAGTCCCGATACAATTTTACTCGTAAGACCACCATGCTTATATAATCGATCGCAAGAGCGTTTCACTGTTGAAGAGCTCAGCCGGTCAGAAACGTAACGTTTTCGTCTCAAAAAGTGCATGCGTCCCCCGCCGCTGGATGAGTCTTTTTTTGTGGAATCCGAGTCTCGGGAAAAGCTGAGTTGTTAAAGAAAAAGAGCCGAATTGGAGGAACATGTATCTTCTGTGCCTTTTGACACGAAAAAAACACAGTGAAAACCCGCATCGAAGAAGTCAAAGCACGAAGTTACAGCAACCATCAGCGCTCCATAACTGCACCAACGAAGTTTCAGCAAAAAAAGTTGAATATGCCATAACTCGTGAGGAAGACAAAAAACAGAACAAAAACATAAAGAACACTGCACAAGGGGTCGGGGCTAGTTTTCCGCCTGACAACCAAACTCGTAATCGTTGGTTCAAGAACCACGCGGAGGTACGCTAAGTAAGGGGGAATAGAAGGGGCTCCGCGGGGGCCGTCAGCACTCGGTAAAAAGCTGCGAGCCAGTCCCCCCCGGCTTAATGAAGGCTGAAGACAGGACAAGATCCGTGGGCGGCGTTCCGTGAAGTGGTGTTGCATGATGATGGCAGGGAGGTCGATCTTGACCGGGCCCGGCTCATCGTGTGTTGTCGCGCCCATTGCCTCCTGCTACTACTACTGCATGTAGTTCAAATTGGTATCGTGTCAACATCGTAATTAAATTAGATCGATGTTGCCAATGAGTTTTGCTGGTTGTGTACGAATTCGTACGAAATGTCGTTTTATTTTGTCGTGTGCCTTTTGAAAAATCAAATTCGTACCGGACACCAGGTATCTACTCTTGAGACATTGGCATCCACTTCGTCGTCGGCATTCCAGCAGCGAGCAGTTTAATACTTATCAGCCGAATGAATGTACGGGTGGCCCAGCAGCCATCCTGTACTTTGCGGGTGATCCAGCAGCCATCCTATACTTTGCGGGTGATCCAGCAGCCATCCTATAATTTGCGGGTGATCCAGCAGCCATTTAAATATGTTGCGGTTCACAAGCCCGGTGATCTAGATGCCATAGTATAGTCAATGTGATCCACTCCACTACGAGGAAGGGTGGTGATCCACAGCGCACTGATAGGAGGATAGAGAGCTCTCCTCTCGAGCGAGGAGCTCCAGAGAAAAAAACGGTGCATCTCCATACGAAGTACAGGGTGGCATATACAAACTGATGCATTCCACAGCCGTCAGATTTCCCCCCCTCGAAACGGATTTCATGGTTTCCTTGCACAGGTTTGATTAGCGTCACCGACCCTGGGTACAAGCTGATCTAAGGGGAGTCGCCGACCGATATCTTTAATGGGAACACACACAGTGATACGCGCGATCGGAGTATCACACACCACAGCTTGCAAAGATGAGTTTCGGCGAAATCTTCTATCTAACGCTGGATGGAGCGTGCTTTAATTTTTTTTAATGGTATTAGTCTAGTCTATAGTCTAGTCCACATATGTACCTGGTACCGGTTATGTCTAAAGCGGGATGACGTTATGCATGATTGTTGAGCAAATATATTTCATGGGGTGCCCGCTGTACCGCTACTAAAACTACTGCTGTAGACTCTACAGCACATAAGTTTTTTTTGTTTTTTGTTCAAACACATCTAACTTTCCAGCATCTGGACAAGCCGTGGTCACAGGTGTCGTCCATTCTTCCCCCCCCCCCCCTCCCCCGGTTCTTGCCTTCAATTTTCATCGCGCGTAGATAGGGTTCAGCAATCCAACTGCTCGTCGATTTTTCATCGAGTGATGCTTACTCTCACGCTCTCGCGCTTTTCCGCAAGTCAATTTGTGCACTAAGAAAAAGTCCCCACGAATTCACTCGAGTATGCACTCGGAGGGATTCCAACTCACGAAACTGACCTACACCAGGCTCGAGGATACGCCACCGGGGCGAACAGAAGTATCGGGCCTGCTGTGATATAAGAAATCGATATATATATATATATATTTCGAAGTGATAGTTTAACGGAGGGTGTGCTTCTGGTATAAGGCTTAGTTTGGATAAGTCATTGGTTAACCTTATGCAAGTGGTTCAAACGGACTAGTACCCCCCTAATACCTTACCAACGGCACACGAGATACATGCCCGCGGGGAAGCCGACGAGGTGTGACGCTGGCTTCGTTGAAGAAGCCGTACACACCACGAGACGCAGCATCTCTCACGGAGATCATTAAACGGTGCACTGAAAAACTATTCCCCTCGGGCGCGCCCCAAACGAGACATGGCCGACACGCCGCATGTCCACGGGGGCCATTAAGCGGTGCACGAGACCTTCGCCGGGTAAGGGGAAATAGACGATACATTCACGAGAGTAAGCCGACGAGCTGCGACACACGCTTCGCTGGAGCACGTGCAAACACCACGATATTCCGCACATGCCCACGAAGGCCACTAAATGGTGCACGCAAGCCTTACCCGGATGGACGGCTAACAACAACGTGACGTGCGCGAGGGGGCCAACGAGCTGTGACCGCACCTGCAAGCATACACGACGACGTAAACGTTGTATGGGTAGACACCACAACCATCCCCAACCCGTGGTTGAAAACGCCACCGGAATTGAAAGAGCCCGTTCACGACCACGTGAGATCGCAGACCACGTGCCCAAAACACCGGCGGGGCGGCAGTAACAACAAAAACACGCGGACAAGGAAGACGATGCCCCGTCTATCCGGCGCAGGGAGGCCGGTACAGGTATAGAAGGCGCAGACGTGAAGACCGACCATTCATCAACTGGTCGAACATACCGCTGACGCATGTGAAATGGCTCTACGTGATGGCGGAGCATGATCTCCTTTTTGGACTCTCCCGATGCCGATGTAGATCAAGCGAGCAACGCCTTGAATGTCCCGAAGAGACTCACAAAAAAATGTTAACGTTCCCGAACGGAACAATAGCAGATCTCGACGCCTACAGCTTGTCGCTGAAAGCGTACACACCAGTAAACCCGCGTACACCAGTAGTAAGCGGGACGCAATCGAAAGCAGACGCGGTACCTGCAGTAGTCCGTGACCGGGGAGTGGGTGGAGGTGCAGGGGCTCCTGGTGTGGTCTTTTTTGTCGTGGTCGAGTCTTCCACAGAAGAATCCGCGGGTAAACTGTCCCTTGGGCCCAGGGAGAGTGGTATGGTCAGTACGAGGCGGTCAGCTGTGAGTCCAGAATCGCTGGAGGTCGAGTTGTGTGCTGTAATTCCGCGGGGTCGGCGGACGCCCAACACTGCCGACGACACCAAGTATGAAAGTGTTTGCCTTGCGGGATCCTTGCCGATACGATTCCTCAGAAGGGACAGGTGTGTCTATCGCGAGACCACCGCTGACGACAATATAAAACCCAGGTAGGACATAAATTATCTTATTGTTATCGAGCAAGGTTTGCTGATTTAGGTCAGGATACCACAGTGATCGAGAGGGGGGAGGAGAGGAGGGGGGGGGTGGAAGCTTGGCTTTGGCCAAGCTCCAAAATACCAGCTCTCGTACTGGCAATGGATCCAAAGCTTCATACCAAACGTCACTCCTGAGTGCAAGCAGCTAACTGCCTACGTCGGCCACTTCTACAAGGCCACGTGTATGAATCATTGCATACTTACTTAAAGCGGGAGTAAGGACCAGCTCACAACACAACCAATTACATCGAGTCCTAGGACTAATGCTCTCCTAAGAACCACCCTACTCTTTACGCGAACGTGCAGCTACCTATTCTAAGCCAGTCAGCGCAGGGCGCGTGGCCTAAGGCAGGATGCTACCAAGTTGTTATGTTTGCTACATGCTCCGCAGGTCTCGCCATTTTATTATACTTTTGTGCGATATAGGCCATAAGTACGCGCCAATATGTACGCGCCGAATTCTGTATCGCACGACGGCCTTCCTAAACACTGTTGATTCCGAATCTCACGATTCAGCATTCCGAATCGCACAACGAATGAAACAACGGAAATCAGACCTTAACTTATCAGCAGAGGTATGATAGACGGTTGGTCTGTAACTCGTGCAGATAGTGGACACCTAATGAAACACCATAAGAACAATAGTCTATACAAAGGCAGAACGAGGCCCGTCAATTTTTTGACAATACCGGTTTTGCCGTTCGAAACGGAATTGATCGTGAGGCGCACGAATATAGCAATACCAACGAGTCGTCGATCGTCTGTGTGCGTCGATCAATCAAGCAGGACATGAGTGCGTGCCATCGGTCGATGGCCTGGCTGCGCAAGTGGCTCGGGCCATCGGGCCATCGGCAGTGTGGGCGCCCAAAGCGTCAAAGATTAAAACGCGTCAACAGAAGATGCCGAAGGTTGAAGCACTCTCAGGGTGGCTAGCCGCAACATGTGCATGCCAATCGGTACGTACCAGGGCGTTCATTAGCTGCTATGCGCTGTTGCAAGGGCACAACATTTTGGTCAACGTGAAACCGTTTTGTGCAACAGTCGCCGCGAGGTTGGTTGCGCGCAGCGCAACACGCGATTATGGGCGCGCAAAAAAATTTCGCCGCAAAGGAAAAACATTTTGAGGGCCTTTTGAGGGGGTCAATTTTTCTACATCGCCGAAGGCGAAAAAACTATGAACCACCTTTGTCCAATTTGGCCGTACGTGCTTATTAGACTAGACTATTAATAGACTAATATTAATAGTTGAACATTACAAATTTTAGGCCCTTTTCCTATTTTAGCTATAGACTAGTCTAATCGAAAACAAGTAGTAGGCACCTTTGCTATTCGCCGTAGGCTTTTATTTCTTTTTGGGCAGCTTTTTTATATTCGACGTAGTAGCCGAAACTAAATTAGTCTAGACTAGTCTACACCACCAGGTGTGTTTTTTTTCGTATTCGCCGCGCGTGATGTCAATGTTATTAGTCTAGACTAGACTATTAGGCACGTTTTGTGTTTTTGTTGTTTTGTTTTGTTTTTATCGATTGACCCTGGGTGCAACGATGCTGTGGCGCCGAGCTAATCCTGACTGACTTCGGGAGTTTAAGCGCGATCTGCTCATTTCTGCTTCAAGGCACTCCAAGGCATCCCGGTACACGCCTTTTCGAGGTTCGGGAGGTGTTTACACGCAGTTTGCTTCTTGGTTTTCAGGCGTATATATTCGCGCATATATATATCGCGATTTTTTCCCTCCGGCGACCCCGGAGTGGCCTCTGTGCGGGGAGAGCTTTCGCGCCTAAGGCGCGCAACACGCGCCGCAGGCGTGTTGCGTTGCGCGCAACAGATGCCGAACCACTGTTTAATGCCTTGGTACGCGCTGTAACAAATGAATAGACTACAGTGTGATACGTACAGGGTTCGTAGTACCAGGCAGGAACATGTCGCCCAGGAGGCAGAGATCGCGATAATAACATACTGAGATAACGAGATAATCGAGTGTACCCTCACCCGCAACATCGCACTGTGCAACGACATATATAGTCTATACCAGGCACCGATCATGGCGATTCGCTCCTGTGTTGACCGCTCCGCCCTCGCTTGACATACCGCCCGACGCGGCCCACCTCGCTTTCCGTTCACACCCACAGCTAGCTGCCCCACAGCCTCATAGTTTGTCCCCCGATCGAAACGATTGATTTTAAGAATGTCAGTGGCTATCGCGAAAACCCCGAGCTTGATCAGCGTTCAAACTACCGTACGTGGCAAAACAGACGCTTTCTACCCTTAACCCCATGAATCCACACTAGGCTGTGTCTGTCACACCTTGAACCTGTAGCGATGTGCCTCTGCTCGACTACGTGCTTCACTCCCAGGTCATACAACTACAAAATTCCAGATATACGTGTCTGCAAAAGCAGCTGAGTTGAATCGACACACGACGCGTATGAAAATACGTGGAAGTGTGGTGAGCTACGTGAATCTTTATTTTTCCCCATCCGCCGGAGGATAAAAAAAAAAAAAAAAAAAAAAACGTGTCTGTGATGGTTTTACACGCACCCAAACACCGTTCGTTTCGTACGAGTAACCCGCGTTGATCTGATTGGCCTTTCCGGCCGAATAGACCCAACATGCTAATAAATAAATTGTTTTTTGGGACCCATTCATTCACACAGACGTAAAAGCGACGGACACGATTTAGTAAACCAAGCGTCTCTATCCTACCTAGCAGCGTCATATACTTAGTATATAGACTGCCTCACGCTTGTGCCTTGTCAGCTTCTCGGGTTGCATTTTGAGCACATACTTTACACACCAGCAGCAGCAGCAGGTCGGACTGCTTCATGTGGCCAACATACTGTGAAATCGGCAAGTTATTTCGCCATTCTTTTGCGACTGAAGTTCAAACGCGTAAATTATATGACCTCTCTGTACACACGACGTACGTGCCTGTCGAATACCAGGATCCAACTCTTCCTCTCCCTGCCTCTCCTCTTCGTGGCTTCCCCGTGCGTTTCCGACCGAATAGCCCTAGCTAAAAAACATTAAATAATGATCCCAGCTTGCTCTCTGTGTGTATACGCTGATTTATTACGCGCGCCTGTCAAGTCCCGGGATCCACAATTCGTCTCCTCTGTGTCGAGTTTAGCCTATGCGAAAGAACACCGGATGAATCATGGCTGGGCTTGGTATCTACCTGATCTTTAAATTATCAAATTGCCAAAACAAGACAATCGGGTTTGAAACAGCTTGCAAAGACCTAATCCGTTAAACTTTGAAATACCCAAGCTGCTGTGTGCTGTGCATGTGTCGCGATCACACGCCCTAGTGTACTACTTCGTTGGCCTGCTCTCTGACCTATTTTTATACTCGCTCTCGCACTTCTGCAGTAGAAAATCGCACAGAGCAACTATTAATTATTAATAGCTGCTGTGCAGTCTAGTCTACATAAATACCAGCACACGAGCCCGATTTCAGGCTGCGCCGGTGCTATTGCTGTATGTTGCGAGCTGTGTACTGCCCTGGTATCACACGATACGTATCCTACTTGTAGATATGTGTTGGTGAATGTTGACGACGTGGCTACGAATGAATGCCAAAATACGAATAAACTTGATTGTTTTTGTTTGTATAGACTAGACTACGTAAATCGCGGAAAACTTCAAACCTGCCTCCACCTACTGGAACAACTCTGTTTGTTCCCAAATGAGTTTGGAGCGATTTCACGGGCACTAACTAACTGTGCAGCATTCCTGGTACAGCATACCGTCGCGACCAACAGGCACTTCTCAACCGGCAGGGACGATAGAGGAGCCACTGCTGCCGCCCTATGTATGATAGGATCAACGATAGGATAGGAACAAACCTATACGTACCAGGTTCGTGCCAAACACGCCATGTACGACCTCGTCGCCAAGCACCACAACTGACAGCACGAACGATAGACTTCACGTAATAGGACACTACACCTTGCACCCACAAAAAAAATAAATTTTTTCGTCTCGTTCTTGCGCCACTCCACAACTTCCCGGCGGAAACCTTGGTGCAGCAGCAGCAGCAGCAGCAGCAGCAGCAGCAGCAGCAGTTGCGGTGGTGTTCCTCATACAGCGCCAAGTACGTCCGCCGTATATATGGGTATTTAGGGCCGGGTATTTATTTATTTTACAGTACGTTTGGCGTAAATTACTGCACAGCTCACCAACGACGCCATGATGAGATGCTGTTGTTGTAGCGGTGTGCTGCTGGTGGTGCTGCTGCTGCTGCGACGGCTGCGAGTCGCCAGCGCACAATAATAGGTAGATCCTCTCCGGTGCAAACTATATGCAATTTGGACTTCCGGGCAATATGGTGGTGGTGGTAGTCAATTGACGAACACTCTTCAAGGGGGGGACGCTGGCCGCATCTTTGCATTCGATTCAATCAGAGTGCCAAAAGATATATATCGGTTGACGCGAGGTTGACGTTCGCTCTATCTAGCTGTTCCCCTTTTAGAACGCGCGCATCATGGACGCAAGACACACTAAAGAAGTACCAGGTTATACATATCTTCAATGCAACTAATTTCGCAAAAGAACACAAACTCTGCACTTGGGACAATTTTTCCAAATAAGTTGCCGTCTATTTTGTTCTGGATTCTCTTTTTTTTTACACCAGCCCGAACGTGTGCGGCTAACGTTGGCTGACTTTGTTGCTCAAGCTTCTGCGACACAGCAGTAGTCCATGCAATACGGTAAGAGGGTTGCCCCCTCCCCTCTTCCCCTCCCATGCAAATAAAATCCTGGTCTGGGTAGCGTGGAAGTCGACGACAAATGACGCACACTTCCCAGCTCAACTGTGTCACGAATGACATGACGTGAGCAGAACTTTGTTTCTGCATGCAGAAGGGGTGCAATATTGGCCCGTTCAAAATTGAAATTGTTCGGGATCACTTCCCAAAATCGAATTTTACTGCACGCAGCGGCCGTGCAATGGCCGCCGCAAATGCGTTTGTGATGCAGTCAGAATACAACGCAAGTTTTTTCAGTGGGGCGTATCCCCCTGCTTGAACGAGACCCTCGAGCTCGAAGATCAACAAATGAATGAGGAACATGGAGCCGAGGAGAAGAAGCAAAAACAAACCAAAACGCATGACGTAGGATGCGCAGAGAGCAGAGTTATTATTCCTTCTGTGGGTGAAGGGGCCGTGCAATGGCCCGTGCAAAAAATATTCGGCATCTCCAGTCGAATCTTAATTTCTGCCCTCAGGGGTTGTACAACGATCCGGTGTAAAATCTGCCACACAATACAGCGACTAGTCGGTACGGCGCGAGTGATGGCGGGGGTTCCCCTCTCTGCAAACCAGGCTCACACGGGCCATGAGGAGCATCGCAAGAGGGGGAATCGAAACGAAGAGCGAGCGCAAACTGTGAACGCATGACGTGTCGTATAGGATGAGCACAAATATTTCTGCGCGAAGGGGCTGTCCAATGGCCCGGCGCAGGAACAATCGACATCATCACCACCACCAACCACCAGTCGCATCACAGTGCGCAATAACCCGGCGTATAAAACGCCCATAAAAAACCTGCAATATGTTTGGAGTCCTCGCCGAGACGATGGTGTGAACGGCCGCGAAATGGCCGAAGGGAACCTTCGGCATCATCATCAATCACCACACCACAGTAGTGATGGCACGAAGAAACTACTGCCACTACTACTACTGTGTGTGCACGCAAAGGAGAGGTGCAACGGCCCGGTTCATCTGCGACACATACAGCAGTCACGGCGCGAGTATATAGCAGGGTATTATAATAGACTAAAAGTTCAGGACGGATTTTTTCTGTATTCAAAACATTTCCGACTGAGGGCTCCCGACCGAACATTTTTTGCCCACTACAAAGTCATCGTTGCCAAGCTCGAAAAGCTATTGTGCCTCTGCGTGCATCTAGGGATGAACACTGCTGCCAGCTGTGTAGAGTCGATGCTGCTACTGTGTCTGCATCAAGCCAGCATCATTTAAATGATATAAAAATAATTAAACACGTATTTAAAGTGTTGGCGGGGCCTTTCCTCTGCGTATAATAAACGAGGCTGGTAGGCACGATGAAAATATTAAAAGAGGAACTCGAAACGAGAGGAGCGAGGGCAACCTAGCAGCCAGCAGCTGCTAGCTCTATCACAACCAGCTGCGTACCGGGCAGGAGAGAGCTAAAGTTTCAAAACAAGACTTACAAAGAAACACCGAAACACTCACCACGTACGTTGTATCATAGAAGATCCTGCGTTTTACCTCGCACCAAAATGTAATTCAACAACAGCAACTAACTGCTGTAACTGCAAAAGATACAATAAGAACGAATTCGATGCAATTGATTGCTTCCTGTTGTCGAGCATTTGGGTCTCGTCGCGCGGAATCAGTAGGAATCAGGATTTTTCTTGGTAGGCCCCGCGGACGACTACTTCTACACCCAGCGTCAGCTTAAATAAATAGAGGGAGCACAGGCTCAGCCCCTGCGTAGTCCCTTCGGTCATTGCTTGTTGCAGCTGCTCTACGTAGATGGCATCGGATGTATGGAGTTCCATGACGTTGAACGGAGGCATACGATTCCGGGCTTTTTTCTAGACATACTCCGCTTTTTTGGGCTATTTGCCCCTTTCTTTCGGGTGGACTTTCACCCTTTCAGCGACACGGGCTGTTTTCCAGAGCTGACGCCGGGAAGAAGCCTTGCAGGAGACATGGAGAGCAGGAGCAAAGAGTAAGCATCCTGTTACTGAACTAGCTGGACAACTGGAGACGTGTGCTGGGGATCGTCTCCTTCCTTGAGTAGGCTATAACTGTCGGTCAGTTAGGTTAACTGCCGCTGTTTCTGTGTGGTCCTACACGTCGGGGTTGTCACTTGTGGGCGAAACCTCTTCCAAGATCTACATAGGAGCTGAGACTTGAAGACAGACTACGAGTAATCCGCATAGTCTAAAGCTGTTCAGCGGGCTTTGCTGGTCATTTTGTGCTGGTCGGTCGCTCCACTTCAGAGGGAGACGGGGCACGAGAGAACCCGCAACTAGCCGGAGCCTGGGAGTGCCCGAGAGCGAGTCGACGGTGAGTGGGAATGGCCAACTTCATTTACAGAACACCAACAGCAGTACGCAGCGTATCATAAAGGCATAATACGCAGCACGTGATACGCAGCAACAGCAGCCGAAGAAAACGAGAGGGCCAGCCTGAAATTCCGCAGGAAAATAAGAAGCTTGCTTTCGAAACCTATGTCGTTATTTCTACCAGGTAGGTACTGTACCAGGTATGATATGTCCTGAAGTCTGTTTGGAACTCGCCCTGTATACGTGAGAAATCCAAGCTGGGCTTCCAGGTCAGAGGTGCCAGGCACTGCTGTTTGTTTATAGCACGTCTATTTCTTATCATATGTTTCTTACACGGCGCCTTTCTTACTATTTGTATAGACTAGTCTTGTCTATAGGTACAGGTAGCATGTACTGCTTGCTGTACTGCTATAAAATATAAAATGCTGTAATGGAAAATCCGATCAAGAACTGAATACCTGCCAATAAAGACAGCAGTGAAGAAAGGCAGCTTGATCGGTATTTACGGCAAAACACGAAACGAGGAATACCGGGACCCCTCATGCTCGAGATAGCTCGAGACGGTGAAGAGCGCACCCTCTCCCAGCTTACGGAACCAAGCCAGAGTGTCAGTATTCCTGCTTCTTGATATCGTGGAAGGTGTGTTCGGTTTAGTTTTGCCAGTTATCCGCAGTTTTTGTTCCACTCTCCCGCTCAACTCGCACCAGGTACGAGGTTTTGTACCCCACATCGACCTTCTGGAAAAGCCGCAATCTTCCGGGTGTCTCGTCTTCCCTTCTCTCCCCCCCCCCCCCCCGGCACTTGCCTTTTGTAAAATTATCGCGCTTGTGATACCTGGTATATAGGTTTCAGCGTCCCTCCCACGGTTTTACTGTGAGCTTGTTGTTGTTATGCTCGTCGATACCCCTACTGTTGATGATGTGTAACGTTCCTGTTCCTTATTGCCGGTAAGGGTGCCATTTACCCGTATCGGTGCATGCCGTAGCACCACTCTGTCCGTATCTATACAGTAGTTACCTGGTATACCATTAAAATCGAAGTAAATGTTTCTTTCCAGGGCTCCGCTCCACGGGCGGCTGACGCCGCCCGCTACGCTCGCGCAAGGAAGATTTCAACTAATAAATGTAAAGGGGGCCGGAAGAAGAGGCCCATGATTTAGTGCAACTAGCTATTTGACAATGCCAAGAGCTACTTGTGCGGAGCTGATTGCCCTGTCTGTGCTGTGCTGTGTGTTGGCGATGTCACGTTTTGATCGGCAGTAGTAGCACGGGTGTAATTTGCGAAGAAAAAATCGCGAAGAGGACCGAGATGGAGAACAAAACCAACCACGAAAAAGCAAAAAGACGAGTACACACGTACCAACGGTACCTGGTACCTAGTACTTCGCCCAATACCTGGTGGTACTCTGTGTGGTTCTAAAGCACAGGGCTCTGATCCGCAAGGCTGCTGACGCCGACCGCTACGCTCGCGCAAGGAAGAATGCAACTATTCAAAAACTAAGACATATGGTCTAAATGAATGGGGCAGGAAGAGGCCCGTGATTATTTGGTGCGAATAGCGATTTAATAATAATGCCAATAGGTGCTTGTGCAGAGCTAATTGCCCTGCGCTGTGCTGTGTGCTTGTTGATGTCACGTTCTGAACGGCAGTACGTGCGATATTTGCGCGGGGGGGGGGGGACATGGGGACCGAGATAGGACAATCTTCTGAAGAAAGCCAAAAGACGAGTGCACAAAACACGTACATGAACCTGGTATCGGTATCATACCTGGTACTACAACTACTACTAGTAACTGCTGCCGTATGTTCAAAACAACGCACAGCGCCGCACGACGCAGCACCGCAAAACGAAGGGCAAGGTACGGCACCGCACTGCACTGCGCTGCGCTGCTGAGCTATATATAGCCGTGCTGAACTGAGCTGGGGGTGCATTGTTTGTTATTCAATAACGTCGTATGTACAAACCTGGTGCAGTATTATTAGTACCAGTACGTGGTATGATACTTGGAATATTATTGGCATGTACATACGAACTAGTACAAAAGTACAGCAAAGCACGCAGCATGGCAGAGCACGGGCAAAGCACAGCGCTTCGCTCTGCTAAGCTAGCGCTGCGCTGCGGTGCGCTGCTGCGCTGAGCTGCAGGGCATCACAGGGCACTGCACGGCGCTGCGTTGCTGTGAGCTATAGCGCTGCGATGGGGTGCGGGGCGGTGTGGAGCTGATGAGCCAAGCCCAGATCTCAGCTGATGAAACTTCGTCAAGTACAAAACCAATGGTGACAATCAAAGAAAAGCTAAAGATGGAGCGTTCCGCAACTAATTCACAGGCGGCAAATTTGCTGCAAATGGTAGGAAGTTCAACTTACTATCATAGACTAGACAAAAAGGAATAAAAAATCGCGAAAAGGTTCAAAATGGTGTTGGCAAAAAAACCAAGCTTGCAGGAAGCAGCTGAAAGGTCAAGAAACAACTGGCAAAACGAGCAAAAACAAAAACAATGAAGGCCGAGCAAGAAACCAAAGAAAAGCTGGACCGTTCGGCAAGTAATCTGGACCGTCCGACCCCGGAATTGCCGGGCATGCACCAACCGAGCACTCTCAGCAGAAAGAAGTTAGTAAGTATATTTA
This sequence comes from Undaria pinnatifida, assembly GCA_012845835.1. Lineage (NCBI taxonomy): Eukaryota > Phaeophyceae > Laminariales > Alariaceae > Undaria > Undaria pinnatifida. Next base: position 6,990,046 of record JABAKD010000023.1, on the reverse strand, counting down.
CAAGGGCTTCGCTCGCGGGCGGCTGGGCGCCGCCCGCTACGCTTGCGGAAGGAGGAATAGACATTCAGTAGAAAGGCGGAAAAGAAGCACACATGGCGCAACTGGCGACTTGAAAATGCCAAGAGGTCCATATATAGTACAACGGTACAGGATAGAGACGATTATGATTATGAGTTTGTTATTATCATCCATTCGCCCAGTCCATGATGGGCGCGTCGGAGGACTTGCTTGGCATATCCTTCCACCTCTCAGGTAGCACCTAGGTCCTGTACACCTATTAATAGCTTCTCTAAGTCGATCATCAATAATAAATTATCGCAGTGCATAAACACCAGGCACGCGCTTGTCAAGGATAGACACAGGAAAACTACAACTTAAGATGTAAAGGAGCGCAGTGCCAAAAAAAACATGCTGGAAGCAGGAACTTGAACGCACACACCGCAAACATGTGAAGAACATTTGTATTCCTGAAAGAAGAAGAGCACGCATTTAGGCATAGTTCTCAAAAAACGATGCTGGTATAATAAACCACAACTTTACGTTCTATAAAGAACGTGCTGTCAACATTGCTTCCGAAGGAGCATGCAGGCTTGCTTGGACTCTTCCTCCTCAGCGGAGGTACCCAGCACCTTGCACTCTTGTTTTTTGTCGATGGTCTTGTGGATCTGTCCACAAACGTTGAAGCATGGCGGGAGAACGTCGATAAGTATGTGTAAAAAAGTATTCGTACTTCTCTCCAGCAGACGTCGTAACCATCCAAATTATTGGAGCTCCTTTCGCTGTTAGTAATTGTTGTGGTATTGTTGTACTTGCTCTTGGTACTTGGAAAAAGAGCCGCACTTCATAGACTATATCCGCACGCCATCCCCTAGTCTTGAGCAAGAGACATGGATGTCTCGACTCGTGACACACAGGACGAAAGATAAGAGTAGAACGTACCTCGATGTCGAACGCCCTCGTGGCACCGTGGGAATGGAATGCGGGATGTATATCGAGCAAGTGGTCGCCTGCCTTCTTCAGGAGGTCACCGACCTTGATGTCGCCGGTGCACTTCGTGTTTATGTCCTCGCCGACTTGGCGGCCCTCGGCGGCTGCTTCGCAGGGCTTCTGCAAACGACAACAACGGATGGGAATACCTTGCGTTCAGTGAATGTTCAAAATAGTAAGGCCACGTAGCTGTCGTCGATTTCCAAAGTTGGAAAGGAAGTCGTACAATTTAACACTGTTGTAATGAAAGCGGTCGTTTATGGGCGAAGCCCTGCCTGGTACCACAACGTTGCTAACACCTATGAAACCACCACTGGGACAGGAACGAACGGGATTCACAGTCGCAACTGGTAAGCGTAAGCCCCGGTATACTGCTATATAAGGCCTACCGGCGGAATACCGACAACGAAGGGTAAGAGTACCACAACGTTGCTAACACCTATGAAACCACCACTGGGACAGGAACGAACGGGATTCACAGTCGCAACTGGTAAGCGTAAGCCCCGGCATACTGCTATATAAGGCCTACCGGCGGAATACCGACAACGAAGGGTAAGAGACAGTACCTGCTGTATATATTGTTCACCCTTCCCCCCCCAACCCATCCCAACCCCACCCCCTCGAACACTCCACCCTCTCTTTACTCACTGATTGTACGAATTACCCCAGGATATACATGATAAACTGATGTATTATTTCCAAAAATGTCACATTTATCCCCTCAAAATAATGTATAGTTTCCAGGCACATATTGAGCTGCCCCCCCCCCCCCGCCCCCCCCCCCCCCCGCCCCCAATAATATACTGGTGCCAAAACCGTCAGATTTATCCCCTCCAAAGGATTTATAGCTTACATGCACAAATTGCCCCTTTCCCCCCCCCCCCCCGCCCCCCTCCAAACCCGCTCGCTTTTGATCAAAACCAGGCCCCCCTTTCCCTTCACAGCTGTCAGATTTTGTCCCCCTCAGAAACGGGTTTTATAGTTTCCGCGCACAGACTGACTAAAATCATCCTGTTGACCCTGATAGCTACACTGTAGTTGTAAGGGGAGTCGCCGACCTATATCCTTAATGAGGACACACAACTCGTAATGCGCGCGATCGGAGTATCACACACAGCTTGCAAAGATGAGTTTCGACGAAATCTTCGATCTCACAGCTGGAGTGTATTTTAATTTTTATAATATATTGTTCGGTACTACTCTATTACTGCTGCTATCAACACTATTACGACCGACGTGTACTGCGATTCCTGAAGAGGTTGAGCACCCTACTTGTACTCGTTAATACAAAGAGTTCATGTGGTTGTATGAAAAATGAGTAACAGTAGTAGTACACCGCGTCACTACATGAACAACTCGCTAACCCCAATCACGGGACTGCTCTCCAGCATCACCCAGGTTAACTTCAGCTTCTGTTTACTGCTATATATCAACCTCCAGTGTGTACTGCGACTGCTGCTGAGGTATCATGTTGCTGTGTTATTTATCACTGCATGGACCATTTTTACAACCCTGGCTGACCCCCGTGATGAGACTTGCCCGTTTTCATTGCGTCTTACATGTATAGATGCCACGTAGTCGTAGTCGTACATCCAAAACGTGTGTTTATATCACAGCACAAAGCGTCACTGCATGGACCACTTGTTCAACCCCCGCTTACCCCGATGACGGGACTGCCCCGTACTCGTAGTCGTACATACATGAAGTGTGTTTGGCTGTACATATGAAGAAGAAATCGCATCACACAGCAGCGTCACTGCATAGGTCTCCTCGTAGACCTGAGTACTTGTACAATTGCCGCTTACACCGCGATGACGGGACTGCCCCGTACACGTACTCGTACATGCAAAAGTGTGTTTGTACGCATGAAAAAGAAATCACAGCACAACGACAGAAATGTAACTCACGTTTCGTCAAGCTCTCAGCTCCTTCGTTAGGGACGCCGATCGAAGGTGAATCACAGGTGTCCGCGTCACACCAGTCACACACACGAGGGTTGTCGCCGCTTCCCCAGTGCTTCTTGTGAAGGTTATGAAAAGCTTGGCACGTGGAAGGCTCGTCACTCCTGCAGGTGTCGCAGACAGCGTACTGGGAACTCCTGTTTTTCCTATTTCGTGCGATGAGGAAGCCGTCACAACCCTTGCTCGGGCACGGCCAATCAGGATTGCCAGAAGAAGCTGAGTCCCGTTCTTGCCCGACCAGCTTCCACACGCCTGATCCTGAACCTCCACCACCCCCACTGTTGGCGGAGCCTCCTCCCGCACTAGCCTTGGTCCGCTTCGCAAATTTCAACTTCAAATTGTTATTGCCGATCCGGCAAATTTCAAATTCAAATTGTTTGCAGCCGTCAACGGCGATTCCCTCTCAACAGCCAGCAATTGGCCAACTTCAAAAGTAAAAGTACAAAAAAGAAGTTGCTGAAAAAGCAAAATAAAAATATCAGAGAGCAAGCAGTAAAGATCAGAGAATGAGAGCTAAAAAGTAAGTAAGAATGAGACTGGGGAAAGCAAGGAAGGCAAGGAACTTCGGGACGGTTCTTTTTCCCAGCAACTAATTTTCTTTTCGGCAATTACGGGCTGAGAAGGGCTGAGAGGGGGGAGGATATGCCGAGCGAGACGTCCGAGGGGGGCGGGGTCTAGGTATATAGTTTTATATTTATATTTATGGGCAGCGTGGTAAGGAACGAACGCACTGCTGCTGTAGGAACGGGAAATTTGGTCCAAGATAGATTTATTATCCTGGAAATTAATGAATCCGATGTTCCACGTTAACTTTACTCTGGACAGCGCCCGAATTTCTCTTTTTCTTTCTTGTATCAGCCTGGTTTTGTTGGGGCTCGTTTTCTTATTCGCGTCTGTGTACTGCTGTCGTGCATGGCAACAGTAAGGAACGGGGAAGCTGGTCCAGGTTGGGTTTTCTTACTTGGGAATTGGATGTTCCACACTAGCTTCAGTACAAATTGTGTATACAGAAGCGGCCGGGTTTCTTATTTTTTGTGAACAACACGCCCCGGCTTTCTTGTTGGTGATCGATTCCTTCGAAGCTGTGTACACGGTCATGTTGGTGGCGGTGGTGTTGGTGGTTGTTGTTGGTGGTTGTTGTTGTTGTTGTTGCGGTTGTCGCCGTCGTTGTTGTTGTTGCTGCTGTACTAGACTACTGTTCGACGGGAGCAACGTGTGCACCTACGGTAGTCTGCCATGACGATGCACGATGTGACAAGAACACGACTGGCCTTGTCCAACTGCCATATCATACCACTGCTGTCTGGACTGCACTCCGGCAAACTTGCCGCCCCCCTCGACTCAGTTCATGTAGATCAGCAGTGCGCAGCAGAAGTATCATGGACCGAAGTCGCCCTTTCATATTAACTTTGAAGAACGTGGGCGCGCTTTCTTTGTAAAAAAAAAATGTCCCGTTGACCTGTCGGCAACACACAGGACCGGGGGTGGCGGCAGTGAGTCGTTTGACCTTTACGTTTAAAGCGGAATACATTTGCCGAGACGCGCGGCCGGAGTACATAGCGCAGCGTGCAAAGATCAGAATCGTAATGCATCATACAGCTGACTTTAATAATATTAAATCATGTTTTTTGTTGAAAACACTCTACAGCCTACGACCGTAGCAGCGTCGAACCGAGAATTTCGTCGAAACTCAAATGCGCAGATTGTGTGTTGTAATATACTCCGACCACGCGTGTTTGGTTGCCCTGTCGTGGCTTTGCGGTGTGCTTGTTGGCGATGTCGCGCTCTGATCAGCAGTACGGATGTAAGTTGCGGATATGAAAAAAATTAGAAGAGGACCGAAAGGGAGGATAATCAACGAAGAAAAAAATACGAGTAGACTACACACGAACTACCGGTACTCGTGGGAATTTGGGTGCTTTAACCAAGACCTGGGATTGTGAAAATATTTCAAATGCATCAGCTTTTGTGAGTTTTTCGACCAGTCGAGTGGTCGATGTTCCGTTGTTTTTAAGCTGCGTCATACTTGGGGCCATGCGTTTTTTATGTTGTTATACTATTAAACTGACTAAAACTTTACAGCAGTTGGACTTTTTTCTCGACGGCTAAGGTTACGCGTTTTCCTTCGTAAATGGATAGGTCAGGGAGGTTTGAATCGAGAAGGAAAAAAAATAAACGAAAATTCACCCGTGTTTTCATTGTTTTGTGGAGCCTTTCACATAATAACTGCCTCACGAGAAACGGTTTTACAGTTTTTTTTTTCGTTTTTGGTCATAAGGCCTCCTTTCCGGTTTTCGTTTTTTGTTTTGGACAAACATTGCCGTCGGGTGCGCCGACGTTTTTATATAGCTTTTTTCACACACCTCTACTTTCCATCTTCTGGACAAAAAAAGCCGTGGCCACAGGTGTCGTCCCTTCCCCCCGGCTCTTGCCTTCAATTTTTTTCGCGCACAGGGTTCAGCAATCCCACTGCTCGTCGATTTTTCGTCGAGCGTTGCTAACTCACGCTCTCGCGCTTTCCGCAAGTCGATTTGTGCACGTGAAAAAGTCCCTACGGATGTGTACGTGTATGCACTCAGGGAGACTCGAACCCACGAAACTGACCTATATACCAGGTTCGAGGATAACCTGATACGCCACCGGGGCGACCGGGCATAGCACCCATTGCCGTCTCTTGTCAGTTATACGGACCGTCTTAAATTGTGTTTTTATCGTGTTTTGTTCCGAGTTTCATGTTGTACCCACTGCCGTCTCGGCCAGTGATATGGACCTTCTTTTTGGGTTTTTATCGTGTCTTGTGTCGGCGGTGCCCAAGATGGTATTCGAGTTAGACCATGTGGGGTGAACTGTAACCCCCCGCAAGGGAGATGGTGCCATGTTCATATTGTTTAGATATGGTAAAGCACCCACGGATCAGTTTTGCTGGTATAGGGTATCCCACTGCTGTCTCCGGATGTGATGCCGACGGTCTTTTGTTGTTTCTCTCGTCTTTCGTTTTTCGTTTCGGCGGTGCCCGAGATGATGTTCGATCGGTGTGTGGGGGGGGTAGATACCATTAACTCGGGGTAATAAGGGGGATGATGCCATGTTCACAGTATTTTAGCGGTGTACGGTAAGACACCCACGAGACAGTTGCATAGTAGTAATTATTTGCTGTCTCTTGTCAGTGATGCGGACGGTCTTTTTTGCGTTTTCTCTCGTTTTGTTTCGGCGGTACGCAAGATGATGTTCGAGCTAGATCAGTGTGGGGGGGGTAGATAAGCTTGACTCGGGGTAATATGGGGGATGATGCCATGTTCACAGTATTTACCGCTGTACGGTAAGGCACCCACGAGACAGTTGCATAGTAGTAATAAAATGCTGTCTTTGTCAGTGATGCGGACGGTCTTTTTTGCGTTTTCTCTCTTTTTGTTTGGGCGGTACCCAAGATGGTGTTTGATCGGTGTGTGTGGGGTAGAAAACCTTAACTCAGGGTATGGGGAATTATACCATGTTCGTAGTGTTTGTATGGTAAGGTAGGTACCCACGAGACGGATGGACAGGGCACGCATTGCTGCCTCTGGAAGTTAACACACCAGAACACCTATTTGGTCTTAGTAAGTTGTAAGCTGTCACTCATGTGCAACGCACAATTTCCTGAAGGCTGCTGCCTCACAAGTGGGTCTCGGCAGGATTCATGCGGCTCACCCTTCGTGCCAGTCGCCGCCGAACACCTCACCGCGCTGCTTCGCGCTTGTTGCACGCGACGCCCGCCTCTGGTCGGTTAAAACCCGACGTGCGTACGCCGTCCCGGCGTTGCAGACGTCAGAGGGTGTGCGATCGACGGGTCTGCATGAAGAGGCATCCCCCGCTAGGGGTGCAGCAGATTCCAAGAAGTTTCTCAGCTCATGGCGTGAGGAGCTCAGTATCATCCATCATCCATCATCACCCGATACATGACTTCGAAGGCGTTCGTTGGCTCAACCCGACCTACGTTATTTTGCACGAGTCCTGAAAAGTATATATATATATGCGTTAATTATCGTACAAGCCGATAGTTTCACGCTTAGTCTAGAGGGGCTCAGGAAAAAAAAAGGAAAAAAGCAGTGTAACCACTAGTGTGGGATGATTCTGAAATGAGCACATACCCCACCCCTCTGTGGTTATCTCTCGCTCGCTTGTTTCGTGCAGGTGACTAGGTAAGCGGGCAGACTGCCTGCAGGCCGCTCGCTCCACGACGATGGAAAAAATTCCACCGGAAACGGCGGTGGTGGACATCACCAACGACTACAACGACTACAACACCAGCAACATCAACGACAACATCAACAGCAACAGCAGCAGCAACAGCAACAGCAACACCACCACCACCACCACCCGCCGCCCCCTGAGCGCTACGGGGAGCACAAGCCCGACGGGGGGGGCACCACGGCCGCGGTCCACCGCCCTGTCCCTCTCTCACCGCGCCGGACGTCGAAACCTCGTTATCGCCGCCGTGGGGTCGGTGTGTTTGGCGTCGGGACTGGTGAACCTGGCCTGGGGTAATGGATACGTCAATCGCCTTCACAAGATTATCCCGTTCGGCGAAAAGTCTAGGCATGGTGGCGGTGGAGTGGTAGGGGCTGGGCAGCCGGGGGAAGGAGTTCCAGAAGCTTTGAGGCTTGACATCCTTGGGGATGAGGATGAGGTAAGGTTTGTATGTGGGTGGGGGTGGGGGTGGGGGTAGGGGGGGGGGGGGGGGGGGTACTCAATGTGTGCATGGCCGTAGTCATATGACCATAGACCCTCGCACCCCTACTATGCTGGGACCGAGCACGTCGGGCTTTCACCAACCAGGCGAACATTGCTGGCGCCAAGCTAGGAGCGCCGTGCGGTGCTCGGCGAGTCGCATACAGAGTGAACTACATCCTTCCAAGAGCCGCTCGTAAGACTCATGGGGGGGGGGGACAGAATTTTTTGTAAGAAGTGGGACCCTTACTCTTTGTGGAGATCTTCGCTCATGGAACCTTACACACTTCGCCCCAAAACAAACCCCGATGAAAAAAAAAACGCTGGAACCATTTGCCTTAGGTTTAGGTAATATATAATACCTTCTGAACTCGTATGCGGTGGCCGATACGAACAGCCCAACCGTGGCTTGCTTTCCCGGACTCTTTGGTCCGACTGGCCCAGACAGGCTTTTGCTTCGGGCTTGACAGATCGACCATGATTATTTATTTCGGGGGGAATTGATAAAAAGTTTTCCCTCTTGCTTTCCGCTGGCCCTTTCAAGAAGCTTTTCGCATCACCCGGTTTCCTGCCCGGTTTCTAGCTCTTTAGCCCAAGGTACTAATATGTGCTGAATTGAAATGACGCTCGCGGACGATTTTTTGGATTTTCAAAAGCCCCGTCCTTCGGGAGAGAGAAAATACAGACATAAAAGCGCCGGATGGAAACGTTCAGGCCTACTTTCCTTGGACGATTTATGATACGGTGACATGTGATGATGTTGGTCTGTTTGTTTTTTTTCACGGTGATGTACGAGTTCCTCTTTGGGTACCCAGTTGCAGCAACGTTAACGCCTTTAGAACTGGAAACCCGTTTTCGGGGACAATTTTCTTGGAAATAGTATAGGAATGAATTTTGCCCAGGGCTGCGGCGGTAGGGGCTATGTTAATGCCCTAGTTTTCACTACCACGTCCTTTGGGCCCGCTCGCATGAGCGGCTCTGTATCTCTCTGAAAAAAAATGAACTAAAAAAAAATATATATATACAAGCGCTTTGGGCGATTTCTTTGGAGTAGGGTACCTGTAGCTAACCCCACTCCGTCGCGGATTCATATCACAACATTTTAATTGAACAACGTCAGCTGTGAGTACGACCGATTGAATGGTTGAAACTCAACTTTGTAAGCTGCGTGGTCCATCTATGTTTCGCTAATATACAGTAGTTGCACAAAATTTACCGAAGGTCGCTCGCGCGTGGTATATATTTGATCCTCAAAAACGGCACGAAAGGTTAACTCCCTTTAGAGCCCACAGATCGCTGCCCATACTAACTTCAAGTAATTTTGTCCCCAAAATAGGTTTCCAGCAGTGAAGGCGTTAACCCTTTGGAGCCCAAAAATCCCTCCCTGTACTAACTTCAAGTGAATTTGTTCCGCAAAAAGGTTTCCAGCGGTAAAGGCGTTAAGACGGCAACGCAGCAGGGGGGTGGGCCACTCGCGCGTGTGACCTCCTTGAGCCACCGCTGCGAAGAAAAGGCCCCGAAAAACGAAGACGTAGGTTGATTGTCAAGCGGTGACCCGTCAAGGCCTGTTCAAACGGAATACACTGGTTTTCAGTGTGGGGGTGCTTTGACGCATGTCTTGTCGAGGGTCAATGGAACGAGTGCCATCAACCGGATCCTTGTCGGAAAGTGACGTCCGTACCGTATCCGCGGTCGCCCCCCGTTTGGTGCGGGGCCATTTTTGCGGTTAGTAGCAGGGCGACCAGGGGGTGGCTGTTTCAGTTCAGTATTTGTGACCAGCAGTACCAACACGGTATCGTCGTACTGCGCGTGTCGTACGCCTCTTTTCAATTTGCGCTGCTTCGGGCATAACGGCATTTCACCTCCCCCAGCAGCCCGGGCTGTGGAATCTTCTTTTTTTTCGCCACGTTTTCCCATCTGAAATCTGAAAAGGCTGTTACCATTAAACCCCCCTGCCCCCCTACCCCCTTCCCCCTCCCGCTCCCCCCCTCAACCACCGCCACCCTCCCTTACCTCCTCACACAACACGGCGAACACAATGCGACACAGCACATCAGACGCCTGGTTTGGCACCGGAAACCACGCCCTCCACCACCGCCGTCACGACCCACCCACCCACCTCACTCTCCTCCGCCCCCCCGCCCCCCCGCCCCCCGCGCGCTTCCCCGTCTTCCACGCCCCCATCGCCGCCTCTCTCCCCTCCACACCCGCCCGTCCCCACCCCCCCACCCCTCCCTTGTCCCCCTCCTTCGCCCCTCCCCTCCATTCCGCCTCCTGCCTTCCCCCCCCACCCCCCCCCCATCCTCTCCCTCTACTCTCACCCTTTCCCACCCATCCCCCCTCTTCCCCCCTATGTTATTGGGTGGGTGGGTGGGTGGGTCCCCTCCCCCCCCCTCCTTCTTTCCCCTCACTGAACATGACGACCACATCACAACACAACACAACGCACTGCACATTAGACGCCTGCCGCCGCGACCACCAGTCCCCGACCACCACCAACGACAACACCAACACCGGTAGCGCCACCGGAGGTGGCGGGGGCGGCGTTGCTTGTGGCTATCAAGGGGGGTCCGAAGGGATTGGCCACGCTGAGATTGTGGTCGGACATTGTGCTTGCTGCCGACGCGAGCCGGGGGTACGGTGGTGACCTTGCTGGTGGTTGGACAGACGGTGATCCGGGTGGTGGTGGTGGTGGTCGTGGTGGTGGTGGTGGTGGTGGTGGTGGTGGTGGTGGTGGTGGTGGTGGTGGTGGTGGTGGTGATGGTGGTGGTGGTGGTGGTGGTGGTGGTGGTGGTGGTGGTGGTGGTGGTGGTGGTGGTGGTGGTGGTGGTGGTGGTGTTGTTGTTGGTGGTGTTGTTGGCGGTGTTGTTGGCGGTGGTGGTGGTGGTGGTGTTGGCAGTGGTGGTGGCCGTCGTGGCCGTGGTGGTGGTGGCGGTGGTGGCGGTGGTGGCGGGCGTGGTGTAAGTGCAAGTGGTTTGAGTGGGAGCGGCTTTGGCGGTGGCTTTACTGTCGAAATCGGTACCGGGAAAAGTGATCAAATTGGCGTCGACGGCCGGTTCTTGAGAAGCAGCAGCAGCAGCAGCGGCGAAACAGCCATCGGAATGGGTGACAAAAAAGGCGGCGTAATCGGTGGAAAAAGCGAGGTAATCGGTTATGCAGGCGGCGTAATCGGTGGTAAAGACGGCATAGTTGACGAATCACGCAGCGGAGCTGACGAATCACGCGGCGGCATTAGCGACACAAACGATGAAACCGTCGATATACTAGTCGGAAGAAGCTTACAGCCGCCGCACGCGGCGTCCATTCCTCTCCCTCGAGTGTGGATTTTGAGCGCGGATGTGGAAGTGGTCAAAACGGTTCGAGAAAGCATGCCCCACCTTAGTTTGCTTTCGTTGGCTGGTGGCGGTGGTCGGGTCGGGTCTAGGGGGTTGTGGGGAGGTGGCGGCGAGGGTGAAGGTGGGGTTGTGTCGTCTTTTCGACCCTCCTCCTCCTCTCCGTCGTTGTCTAAGGGCGGTCACAGGAGAGGCCTGGAAGGGGACGACGAGGAGGAGGAGGAGGAAGAGGAGGAGGAGGAGGAGAAGGAGAAGAAAGAACGGGGGATGGGGAGAGACGGGGAAGTGCTGGAAGAGGAGGGGGAGGACGAGGAGGAGGTGGGGGGGGGGGGGGAGGGGGGGAGAGGATGCTGTCCGAGGCTAAAAAGAAATGGCTGGATGAAATAGAAGACGATTTCCACGGGTATGATGATATTCCTGACGCAAAGGGAAGGGCGAGGAAACGGAAGCGTATAAAGGGAGTGAGCGTCGGGAGACCCGGAGCACACCGCGCGAAACGCGCACGGGCAGCACCAGCAACAATACCAGCTCAAGCAGCAGCAGCTAAGACAGCTCAAGCAGCAGCAGCCCAGACAGCAACGACGGCAGCCCACGCCGCGGCCGAAAACGGGCTTATTTTCCCTTCCTGGTCCGACGTTCTCGAAATTTTCCTCTCCGCAAACCCCGGCGTACAAGTATTCGGCGTTTTTGGGGAGGGGGCCCTGCCGGGGCCCACCACCCTCTTGGCCCCCGCTGCCCCCACCTCGCTGAGACCTCCCCCCCGTTCCCCGTTCCCTCTTTGGGGGGGGGGGTCGGCGGGGGCTGCCCTTTGGTCGGTTCTATCCTCTTCCGTTACACCCACGGCGGTGGTAGCGCGGTCGAGGGCGTGGAGCGGGGAGGACGGCGACGGGGTCGCAGCGGCGATGCGGGGAGTGGACTGGAGTAAAGGGGAGTGGCTGTCGGACAAGCTGGTGGCACAGGTTAGTAAGACATGAAGAGATCTATAAAGAGATATTATACGACGAACGTTATTGCAATTTTGCTGTTGATGTTCATTCACCCGGACTCGTGACAACATCTGTAGGACAAAACGAGCGGCCGTTGTATCCCATCACGCCAGCTTGCAAAGATGAGTATCGACCGTACATTTGTCGAACTCACAGCCAACGTCGTTATAATACTTTTATAAACTACATCTTTCTGGGGTTGGTGAAACCGGGCGATGCTGGCGAGACGTTGCGACAAACGAATTTTGCGCTAGGATGTTTCCAATACAATGGGAGGGGCTTTTTTGTTTTTCTAATACACGGCCACTTTTTCGCTTAATTCTGGAAAACCGCCTGAAATCCACGCCGCGCTTTTGGAGATCTTGTTGTTTCTTTTTGCATAAAACCTCCACTTTTGCTTAATTCTGGAAACTCCCTGAAAGCCTCTCGCTTTGGAGCTTTTTACAGCCTTGTCTCTATCTTGTTTTGTTTTGCCCTTGTTCGGAAGCCTTTTTTTTTTTTTTCAACAGTTTCGGAAACTTTTTTTTTTTTTTGCAGAAGAAAATACTTCGAGAATCAGAGGAAAGAATCGCGTTTCGTTCTGAGCTTCGTCCCCATATCCAGAACCAGAGGACTTTTTAGGGCTCTCGTTCCGGAAACTCAAGTTCCGGTTCAAAATCAGAATGGACGGGGCCCAAGATGTGGTGTGTCCGTGTTTTGGTGTGGAGAGCGCTCTGATGTGAAATGCCCACACCACGTACCTACAAGCAGTACCTGTACCTGGACACAGATCAGACATGAGTATAGCGCTTCAACCAACAAACAAAGCACACCCCGTACCACCAGTAGCTAGCCACAACAGCAGCAGCAGCAGCGAGACACGCATGCAGTAGCGGACGGTCGCAAGGATATGGGCCCCCTCAGCGGAGGTTCGAATCGGTGCTGGCACGCTACAATGGGCAAAGGAGAGGAGGGCTGAGCAGAGCGAGACACGCATGCAGTAGCGAACGGCCCCAAGAATGTGGGCCCCCTCAACGAAGGTTCGAATCGGTGCTGGCACGCTACAATGGGCGAAGGAGAGGAGGGCTGGGAGAGGGGGTGCTGGTTGCTGGGTACCGGGGAGAGAGGCTTGCCAAGAGGGCCAGCTACAGCGACCGAGAGGCACAAATGGGCTTTCGAATCTGAGGGTGTCGTCTTACTCGCCGTGCACTCCCGCTGCGTGCTTTCTTGCTTTGGCAGCCTCGCACAAGCCTGTGTATGGCAGGGTCGTCGATTTCGCGACGTAGCGTACTTGCTGTTGACAATAACATGTGGTACCTGGCACGCGAATTCGCGCTCACCCACACACAGCTACGTATGTGATAACTACTGAAACAGAGCAACTGCCTTGTTTTATGTTTGAGTCGACCACGGGTACGCAGGTCCTGGCCAAGCGCTGCGGCTGCTGCTGCTGCGTGCTTCGTCCCACACGCAGTCTGGTTAGCTGTTTAGCTAGCTCCCTGCTGCTGACGTTCGTTCATTCCTGGGCCAAATGCAAAAAGCTAAAACACACGAAGAAAAAACACTTTGAAACCTCTCTGAACGCGGCCGATTTTTACACCAATCAGCACGAGACGTCATTTTGCCATTTCGTTCTGGAAGATGAAGAAAAAACTGGTTCAGGAAATGTTCATTCTGATTTCTGGAAAACGAGAAGTTATTTCCGAGACTGTCTATTCTCCCCCATGTATCCGCGCGCTTCGGTTCGTTTTTTCTTTTTTAATAAAAACCGCCACTTGTGCTGGAAACCCCTAGAAATCCGCACGCGTTGTACTTATTCGCAGCCTTGTTTCTATTATTAGTGGTATTTTTTTTCTGCCTTATTCACAGCCTTTTTTCCTTTTTTTATATTTTCCCTATATATCCGCGAGCTTTGGAGCGTTTTTTTCTTCATAAAAGAACACCATTTTTGCTTAATTCTGGAAACCCCTAGAAATCCGCACGCTTTGTACTTATTCGCAGCCTTGTTTCTGTTTTATTTTTATTTCTATCCTTATTTGCTCACAGCTTGTTTTCACTTCCTTGTTTCTTTTCCCTGTATTTATATATATACACACATTTAGGTTTGGTGTAACCGGCCGATGCTAGCGACGGCGAGGAGGTTGGGCACTGGGCTTAGCCGCGCTGGCCCCAGCGATCTAACGATGACACACGCCCTTCGGAGGCTTGTCAGGGACCCCTCCGCTGTCGGGGCTTTGCTGATGGATGGTACTAGGTTGGTGCGATCGACCTTTGCCGGCGACCGAGCTGCTGCTGCTTCGGCTATAGTAGAGGGGGGGGAGGCGTTGAGGGGGGGGGTTAAAGGAGGGGCGGAGGGGAAGCGGAGCGATGGGGGAGAGAGGAAGAAGAAGGGGCACGGGGAGGGCGGGGACGGGAAGGGGAAGAGGGAGAGGGAAAAAAAAGGGGGGGGGGGGGGAAGAGGGAGGGGAGGGGAGAGAAGGAGGCGGAGAAGGGGAAAGGGGAGGGGAAGCGGAGGGGGAAGGAGGGGGGAGATAGTGCGCCGGGGGTGGGGGCAGCAGAGGAGGATGTGGAGATGGCGGAGGTGGAGAAGAATAGTTGGAGGAGACTGAGGGGGAAGAAGGCTCCCGGGGATCAGGCGGTGGGGGAGAGGGGGGGTCGGGTGGTCGAGGGAGGAGTCTCCGGAGCGGCGAGTAGGTCGTTGTTTCTTGAGCAAGAGGAGGAGGAAACGAGACGGGAGCGGGAGGAGGACGGGGAGTGGGAGGGCGAGGGGGAGGGGCAAGGAGGCGGCATTTTTGTGGCGCACGAGGGCGACCCGGCATCGTCCTCCACTCACCGGCGGAGGACGCACGTGCACGAGAGAGCCACCTCCGCGGTGCCCCCGCCGCCACCCGGCGACGAGCTGTACATTGGTGCCCTCATGCTAACCGTGGTGATCGACGACAGCGGCGGCGTTGATGTTGATGGTAGTGGTGTTGGTCGTAGTGGTGTTAATGTTAGCGGTGTTGGTAGTGGTGGTGGCGGTGGTGGTGTTGGTGTTGGTGTTGGTGTTGGTGATGTTGGTCGTGGTGGTGGAGAGAGCGGTGGAGGCGGTAACTCTGGGCGAATTACGAAGGCTCCGTGGCCCCCGATCTACGTCCTCGACCATGTTTCTTCCAAGGCTACGGGAGGGGTGGTGATTGTGACCAGCGTTAACTGTGGCTACCTGGACATGGCGGCTAACTTTCTTCTCTCGGTTCGACGACACAGCGACGCTAAGGTAAGGAGGGATGCAGGGGGTGGCGGGGGGGGGGGGGGGGGAGGGGGGGGGGGGGGTACTCAATTTGTCGCTTGCCTTGGTCGTTTGACCAAATTTCTCACGCATCCCTTTCGAGACGGAGCACCGTTCCTACTTCTAGCAGAGACAACTCCAACGTTTGGGCGTTCCGTTCCGTTTCGTCCACGTGTTACGTTAGAAAAATAAGCTGTTTTCTTACGTTTTTCTCCTTCCTGCTCCGCCGTCTGTGGCTGCCATCTGCCTCCCGAGGATAGCGTTCGGTTTCTCGCTACTGTCTAATGTACCAGGAGGCGGGGAGGGGCTTAGGGTGGTACGGGGTGGAGGGTGGGGGGGGTAAGATACGGCTGCTAATTTTCTGCTCGTTTTTAGGTGTGACGGAACAGCAACGCTAAGGTGAAGAGGGACGCAAGGGGGGGGGTAGGATGGTACGGGGTGGGGGGGGTGAGGGGGGAGGGGAAAGGGGGCGGAAGGGGGGGTTAAGGGCGGTGATCTTGACGAGCATTGGCTTCAGCGACCTAGACATTTGCCGCAAATGTTCTGCTTTCTGTGCGATGGCACAGCGACGCCAAGGTAACGTGGAGGGTGGGGGCGGGGGCGGCGGGGCGGTGGTTGGGTGAAAAGGGGAACGTGGGGGGGGTGGGGAGAGAGGGGAACGCAGGCGAGGGCGAGGGGGTACTCATTTCATCCAGGGCCGTAGTCTTGAGACCATTGTCCCTCCAACCCCTACAAAGCCGGACCGGAGCACGTCGAGGTTTCACCGCCGAGGCAGAATCGCGTGCACCAAGCGCGAAGCAGCACCGCGAGGTGTTCGGCGAGTCGCATGAAGGGTGATCTGCATCCTGCTGAGCACCAGCTGTGAGTCTGATCTCCACGCTTATGTGCGTGCTTTTTTGCAGGTCGGAGGGCAGCTTCGAATCCATTTTCGTTGTTGTGGTGTGGAAGACGGGAGGGGAGTAAGCGGGAAGGAGGGAGAGTTGGAGAATAATGGAGTGGAAAGGAGGCGGGCCGGCGGGAGGGGAGGGGGGGGGGGGGGGCGAGGGGGTTAGGAGCGGGGCGGGTGATGTCGCCTGGCGGGTACCCGGGTATTGTTGTCGTCAATTCCGAGCAGTTTGGTTTCCCACAAGGTTGCTGCAGTTCTAAGCCCTCCTCTTCCTCTTTGTGTAAAACACCTGTTAGACTCTCTTCGTGGCGTGATTGGGGAGGTATCCTACATGACTGAGATGCCCGCCCCCGTGCTGCGACTGTGATGCCTGCCCCCGTGCTCCCCTCCCCCCTCCTCCTGCCCCCCTTTTGTCCGCGAAGTGGGTGTTCATAGTGAATCGCAAGGGTGTTTTCCTTCCCCTTTGTACCGTGTTGATTACCTCCTCGAGAATGCTTCGGTTAGGCTCTGTTCGTGGAGATGGATGAGGTGGTCTACATGCCCCCCCCCCCCCTCCTCCTCCCTTTGGTCCACAAAATGGTTTGTTCATTGTGAATCGCAGGGGTGTTATCCCTCCCCTTGTACTGCTCTATAGAGGGTAGACTCAACCACCCCCTTCCCCATGTCGAATAACGCCTGCTAGGTTATGTTCTTGGCGGCGGATGAGGTGTGGTCTACATGGATGAGATCCCTCTTTTTCGTCCACGAAGTTGTTTGTAGTGTAATCGCAAGGGTGTAAACCCTCCCCTTCCCCCTTGTTGGAATGCCGCCTCTAGAATGCTACTGGTATGTCGATAGTGCGTAAATGAGGTAGGCTCAACCATCCCCTTTCCCCTTGCTAAAATATCGCCTCTAGAATCCTATTCGATTGTGCAACATAAGATGGGGGTAAACTCAACCACCCCCCTTCCCCATGTCGAAAAACGCCTGCTAGGTTCTGTTTGTGGCGATGGACGAGGTAGCCTTCGACTACATGGACGAGATGGCCCCGGGCTGTGTCGCGCTCATTCAGGGAGGAGACTCGGTGAGACCCACGTTGTTTTACCTTTTGTTATTATGTAGTCTTCATAAGCCTTGTGTACTATTTAAGGGTAGATTTTTTCTTTTTTCTTTTTCTTTTCCTTCAGCGGCCTTCTTGAAACAAGCGTTGGTTGCAGGCAGCTGCCGTTGGAGGCGACCTTTTCCCGTGCACCACCCCGAAGATACCAAGAAAAAAAATACCGAAAATGTTACGCTCCATAGCAGGTTTTTCGGCTTGTTTATTTTTTGTGTTCATGGAAGTTTTGTTTTTTCACTATAACCGTGAAGGCGTAGACCCTGTTGGAAGTAATCGATGCACGGGGCTGGTTTCCTCACGAGGAGGAGAGGATAGCACACGCCATCGTCATCAGGCTAAAGTAGAAATAATGCTGTATTGATATTTCACGAAATACTAGCCAAGAGCATCAACTATGAACGTAGAAACCAGACGAACATCAGACCTGAGCCACAGGGGGCTCATCCCGACCATATCGAAGATTGGGACCGCCAGTCATATCGATAGTTCTGTTCGACCATCTCCGTAGATTTTATGCAGTCACGCTTGTCAGAAGCAACGCGCAAGAAACCGGTAGGCCATGGATCTGACGTCTTCAGTGAACCTTTGGTCGATTTAGACCCATCCCAACCCTAGCCCTGACCCTGGCTCAAGCAACAAGAACGCCTGAATACCTTCCCACATACCACTGCTTTGACGGCTTGGAAGCCCTTTGTTTGCCTGCTCGTCTGCTCAGCTCGCAGCAACAAGCGGTGTTCGTTTCGCTAACTGCTGATACGACAGCTCTGTTGACATCGGCACGTCATCTGCATACAGCACGCATAGACACACCCACATGTATATGCCCGCTGCGTGGCCTACGACGGCCGTTCTCGCGTCCACATTCTCACTCTTCGCTGCGCTCCTGTCTACGAGAAAGTTTCCCTTTTTTTGGCTGAATATGTTTCTGAGTGACGGGAGCTCCTGAACCTAATTAGAGCCCCCCAAAATCCCTCCTTATGCTAGATTATTTTCCAGT
Source organism: Undaria pinnatifida (assembly GCA_012845835.1). Taxonomy (NCBI): domain Eukaryota; class Phaeophyceae; order Laminariales; family Alariaceae; genus Undaria; species Undaria pinnatifida. The sequence goes on along the minus strand of JABAKD010000023.1, from coordinate 6,971,847 downwards.
CGCAAAGGCGTTATAATCAAGATGTCACCGTCGAAAAGTCACTTCCTGTTCTTTTTTTCTTTTTTTTTGATATTGTAAAAAATGAAAATACACTCCATCCAGCTGCGAGATCGAAGATTTCGTCGAACTCATCTTTGCAAGCTGTGTGTGATACTCTCGATCGCGCGTATTACGGGTTGTTGTCCTCATTAAGGATATAGGTCGGCGACTCCCCTTGCAACTACAGTGTAGCTATCAGGGTCAATATAACACACCCTTGCTTAATATATTAGTAATACTTGTAGGCCATTCATTAGTTGGTTGGTTTTGGCTTTCATCGGATTTTGCACTTTTCGGTTTACTACTGTACCTGTACGAGGTCAAAATCAGTTTTTGTCTCGGAAGGTGTGGAGCTCCTCAAGCCGCCACCCTCAGAAGGCCAAAAAAAAAGAGCCATATGCACATTTTTCCGTAGCATGCGTGTCCGAGATGGGTAGAGCTGTGAGTCGTCACGACTTAACGCCTTTACAACTGGAAGCCCTTGTTTGGGAACATAGTTACTCGAGTTTTATATAGGGAGGGGTTTTGGAGCTTTAAAGGGGTTAACGCCTTCACTACTGAAAGCCATTTTGGGGACAAATGTACTTGAAGTTAGTATATGGAGGAATTTTTGGGCTCTAAAGGGGTTAACGCCTTCACTACTGGAAACCCTTTTTTTGACAAATTTAAGTGAAGTTAGTATAGAGAGGGATTTGGGGGTTCTCAAGGGGTCAAGTCACTACCAACAACACCTGCAGTAGTTACTAGTCGGACTAGGTAATACGTAGTGGTTTCCCGCGAGTGCCGACTATCCTACTTATTGGGTTTTTACACCGCAGGAAGGATTATGCAAGGCGGGACGCACTTTTGTCCCTATTGGCCGGGGCCCGGGCGGGATCAGATTTGGCTCTAGAAAAAATTAGTGCATATTTACCGTAGCACGTTGTCCGATGGGACTTTTATCTTAATGCACACGATCTAGATCTTGAATTTTGTCCAAATGCATGAAACCTTTTTTCGCAAGTCCCCCCTCCCCCCTTCCTCTGCCTGTGGCTGGCTGCTGCTGTAGGGGCGACACAAAGCTATCAAGGCCGGGCAGTGGGGGGATGGCATCTTCAAGGGGGAGACGGTGGTACGGCCGGATATCCTCCTCAGGATCCTGGGGCAGGGCTACACAGTTCTCTGGACCGACGTCGACATGGTTTGGAAGGGGAACCCGCTGCCCCTCATGCCCAACATGGGCCCGGACAATACAGAGGTGAGCTAGAGACCTTGCCACCATGAACGAAGCCGAACCCTAACCCCATCCAACCCAACCCAACCCAACCCAACCCAACCCAACCCAACCCATCCCAACCCAACCCAACCCAACCCGACCCAACCAAACCAAATCCAACCCAACCTAACCCGATCCTTTACTTTTATTGCTAGTTTTTTTTATTTAGGGTCCCAATTAACGAGGAACTTGCCTAATCGAATTTCGATTTATTTTTTCGAAATTGAATTTATTTTGCGTCTGATTGGTCAAAAAATGAATCACCAAGCAGGCATTCTCAGAATTATTACGAAAAATCAAATTCAACAAAGAAGTAAAAAAAGACTTTCTCGGTCGAATTTAGTCGAAAATCGAAATTCAATTTGGGGAGTTTGTCCACCTAGACATGGCTTGTTCTGTGTATCCGAAGCCGGCCACGCGAATTGGTGCCATGTCGTCGGCTGATTGAGAGGCAAAGGCCACCATTGCGAGAGGTAGGACCACCGGAGCAGCCGCAGCGCGGCCTCCGAAGGCCCTTAGCACAGCGTAGACCGGCTGCGACGCTTCAAAATCAATCGAGACCGCCGCAAATCCAGTTTTGCGTCGCCCTGCACCTCGAATGTTACACGACCAAACTATTAATACCACATGATGGCTTCGCTCTGAAGTTCGACCGCTATATCCCCATCGCTGCTGCCTGTGTCGGGCGGCGGGGTGGCGCCAGCCCATCCAAGAGACACCTCGAGCAATAGCCTCCAAGCCGCTGCCGGTAAAAACAATTTACCGCTAGCCGCGGCGCTCCGGGGAGGACGCGAGCCATCGCTCGCCTCGGTCGTTGCCCACGGGTGCTCTTTGACCCTTTTGCCTTTTTTTGAATTTTTTCATTTCCTAGAACGCACTACGCCGTTCCTTTATAAGAACCAAAGTTGAATTTTTCGTGTATTTTTCATGAAATGAAGAAAAAAAATCGAATTAAGATTTTCCGTGCTCTTCGTTGATCTCGGCCCGTAGCGGTATACCTTCGCGTTTGAGTTCGATGTTGGTTTTGCTTTTTCTTTTCGACGTTGAAACCCAACCCGGCCCGACCATATCCCTTTTGCTTTCGTTGTAGTTTTTGTTTTTCTTTTCACAGTAGTAGTTGTTTACCTTCGCGGTGGAGTTCGATTTTTTTTTTTTTTTTTTTTTGTCATGTTCTAGTTTTTGAGGTTGATTGTGATGTTTATCCGCGGTAAATTCGTTTTGGTGCCGATTTTTTTTTTTTTGTGGGATCCGGTGTAAGTCTCGTTTTTTTTCTTTTTTTCTGTGTGTGTATCCTGACGAGTTTGTGATTGGGTCGCGTGCTGTACTTTGGGTCTATGGCGCAAGATGCGAGAAGGGTATTATAGTGGGTAACCCGATTTAAGAGCGCCCCGTGAGAAGCCGAATCAATTGCTCTTATCTGTAGTGGGAGACATGTAGCGGATGGGTGACTGGCGTTACTGGTTTTTTTTTTGTCATCATGGAACTAACCCTAACCGTGTCACTTGACCCTTTTAGAGCCCCCGAACCCCTCCCTATACTAAATCCAAGTGTTTTTGTCCCCAAAAACGGGTTTCAGTGGTAGAGGGGTTAATGACGTCATGATCACGTCACTGAGGTGAAATGGTTGAATACTAAAACAACTATGTGTATCACTGCATATAGCTTCTAGTACAAACGGGAGATGCCGATTTGACAGAATGACGTCATGATGACGTCACTAGGGTGAGAGGTTTGCAAAAACACAACCATGTGTATCACTGCATATGGCTGTTAGTACGAACGGGAGATGCCGATTTGACAGAATGACATGATGACGTCATTGGGGTAAAATGGTTGAAAAAAACAACAATGATGTGTATCACTGCATATAGCTGTTAGTACAAACGGGAGATAGATGCCGATTCGACAGACGTCATGATGACGTCACTGGGGTAAAATGGTTGAAAAAAAACGATAATGTGTATCACTGCATAGACTATACCTGGTAGCTTTTAGTACAAACGGGAGATGCCGATTTGACCGCTCATATGCTATGGTACGATATATATGTGTGTACTCACCTTCTTTTCCTTCGTAGAGACGTTGCTTTATTCGATTCCACCAGAGCCCCGGATAGCTTCTGAGGTCAGAGGCACGTGGAGGCACGTGGTGCCTCCGATCTATTTCCTAACTTTCCCGAATATAAAACGCCAACCTTATCGTACGAAACCCATCCAAATGATCTCAAATTCGGACAATTACAGGCCTTTCAAGGCCATATCTTCAACACTAGCCCACCCTGATGAGTCGCATATGCAGAAATCAGGGCTCTCCTCCCCCCTCCCCACTACCGTGCGTGCCTTCATTTTTGTCGCGAGAAGATTTCAGCATTTTCTTTCCCCGTCGACTCGCGTCGAATCGTGTTGTATAGTATAGCGACCAAAAAAACACGTTGATTGCATTATTTTCGAGCGTCTGCGAGTAGTAGAGTGAGCGCAGCAGTAGGAGTAGGATTATGCTGCGCCCGTCCCGTCCGGATCTCGGCATTGTTGGCGTCATCGTTCTCTCCTAACCTCACCGAAAAAAAAAAAAAGAACAAAAGTGACGTGTGAAAAGCCGACGAGCAAGCAAAAACTCCCATGGCCTACGTATGCTACACGAAAAAAAAACGTATACGAGTACCAGGTACGTACCGTACTCGTAGCGCGAAAAACATTAATTTGGAATGAAATTCGGACATTTTTTTTTTTTTGTCGTGTGTAGCCTATCGTAGCACCACTTTTTTTCGTTTTTTTGTGGGGTTTCCTCAATTTTGGGAGCGCTTAAGACACCTCTCCAAAAAAAAAATGATTTGGAGAAAAATAAAACTGTTTTTTTGAACAAAATAATAAGACCCCTCCCATTAATAAAAAACTCACCCACATCGATATATTACAAGTACCAACAACGCAGCTTGCAAAGATGAGTATTGACCCGAAATTCGTCGAACTCTCGGCTGACGTCCTTGAAATATTTTTATAAAACTGCTGCATGTGTATACCGGATGACACGTCCGACGGCCTAGGCACACAACGAGAATTCATGCAATACAAAATATGGCCTATTATATTTTTTTAACCGACGATTTGAGGTTAAGGAGCGCCGTCATTCAGAAACCGTTTCAGACCAAAAGTGCCACCCCTATAATATTAATAGCATGCGTCGGGGGGGTTCATGTCGCCTTCACTACTGCAAACCCTTGTTTGGGGACAGATTTACTTGAAGTTAGTACAGAGAGGGAGGTTGGGGCTCTAAAGGGGTTAACGCCTTCGCTACTGGAAACCCCTGTTGGGGCACAAATTTAGTTGAAGTTAGTATAGGGAGGGTTTTTTGGACTCTAAAGGGGGTAACACCTTCACGACCGGAAAACCTTTTTGGGGACAAATTTACCTGAGGTTGGTATACCGAGCGATTTTTGGGCTTGACAGGGGCTATCGCCTTCGCTACTGGAAGCTTTTTTTTTACAAATTCACTTGAAGTTAGTATTGGGAGGGATTTTGGGCTCTAACGGGGTTAACGCCTTCACTACTGGAAACACTTTTGGGATTAAGTTTACTTGAAGTTAGTATAGGGAAGGATTTTCGGGCTCTTAGGGGGTTAAAGCGCTCCGCCATTCGAGAAAATGTCTTATTAGCCGTAAAGTGCTAAAACTCCTACTCTGTGCGGTAGTTGGCGCCATTTTTTTTTTTTTTTTCATCCCGTTTATTGTCCTCGCACTACACTGGTGCTCCCTTCCCAGTAGTGCATCAGATCCGGGATAACGTAGCGGGCCTTCCTCCCCCTCCCCAGTACGGGACGTGTCTTCATTTTTTTTCTCGAGAATAATTCAGCATTTTCTTCCCTCGTCGACTAGCGTCGAATTTTGACGAAAAAAACATTCAACAAAATGCGTAGGACATAATCATAGCGCCGAAACACAAACGTAAATTCGGACGATTTTGGGTAAACCCCTTTAGAGCCCCCGAACCCCTCCCTATACTTAATCCAGGTAATTTTGTCCCCAAAAAACGGGCTTCCAGTTGTAAAGTCGTTTCTAATGACCAAACAAAATTTCTAAAAACTTGCTTTTTTAGCAAGAAGAAAATGGCAACACTTTCCAAAAAGCCGACAATACTTTCTAACGCGAAACACTGCGCATTTGGCAAGTTTTTGGACAATTGGCAACTTTTGTCATCATAACGCCCTCAGGTTTTGTTCAAACCCGTCACAGCAGCAGCAGCAGCAGCAGCAGGGAGCCAACGGCACGCCGACGCTCTCTGTGGAGTAAATGCTGGCGCAGAAAGGACTCCAGGCACAGCCCATGTACCTCAGAGGTTGGCGGTCCTTCCAGCCCGGTCAAATTCCCCTAGGAAAAGCTGGGGCGGCTGCTGTTCGTGATGATGCTTCAGCACCCGCTCAAAACGACGCCCATGTGGCATCCACGCGATCCTCACGGCCAGTGTCGCCAGCCCTATCATAGCTGCTGCCAATGACACCGTGTATCCTCCGTACCTCGAGCTATTACAGAAGTTAGAGCGTGTCTAGCACCGGGCGTCGTGGGGTGGGGTCTGGTTTGTACAACCTTGCGTTGACGTTATTGGCTAAAATGGCAAATGAAAATGGCAAATTTCTCACTTTCCAAAAACTTGCCGACGAAGCGGAACGGAAATATCCCAAGAAAAACTTTGGCAAGGTTTTTGCTATTTTGGCAAGTCCAAATTTCCAAAACCTTAACAAATTGGCAGAAAATTTACCGAAGAAAAATGTCGTTAGAAATGATCCTAAGGATCGATGTCATTCGATAGAGCATCCCATAGCGAACACCTGCTACGGTGGGTACCCCGATTCAAGAGAGCCCACGATGTGAGCAATATTTTGCGCAATTCTTGCAGTTATCCTATTATTACTCGAAGTGTTTTGTCCCCATATCGGTAGTGCGGTGCTAAAAGGGTTAACGTTTTGTCGGGAAAAAGGTGATTTGAAATTTTCTTTTTTGTTTTCAGGGCTGCCAGTGCTATTAGTAGTAATGTTCTTTTTCACGCTCTAGCCTACTGAAGTGATTACGATTGTTCCCCACCAATGTCGTTTGCCATTCTAAGAGAGTTACGCGATGGCTGCGGCGTTTTTTCTTTTTCTTTTTTCTTTTACAGGCCGAGCGAGGACTTTTTTTTTTTTTCTTTAATTTGTTTTTTCATGGGCCGAGGACTCTGTTTTGCTGCAGATCGACAGGAAAACAATCAGCAAGTGTTATTTTGTTGTTGCGGGTGGTTGCGTACTGTTCGTATTGGATTTCAGCGTTCTGGGAGAGGGGGGGGGATGTTTTACCTGGCACTTGCTGCTTACTGCATTTCGTGCAGAAGTAGTCGAGACGCGAAACAAAACATTTACTCCCTCCCCTCTCCTGTTGCGTGCGGCTGTTGCTGTTTTTCGGTCGCGCGACCTTCATGTTTTATTTGTTCACTTCTCCGATCCCATAGTCTCGAGGTCATGTGTTGTATTGTTGTACTACGTTTCGTGCAGAAGAAACGGAGAAACGAAACAAGTAAGTCCTCCCCCCCCCCCCTGTTACCATTCTGCTGATGTACTTTGTATTTTGGTCGCGCTATTTTTTCTTTCTTCTTTTATAACTTTTCCGATAGGCTGAGGTCATGTGTTGCACTACGTTTCGTGCTGAAGAAACCGAGAAACGAAAAAAAAGTTTATTTCCCCCCCCCCCCCCCCCCCCTGTTGACGTGCTGCTGATGTACTTTGTTTTGGTCGCGCGTTTTTATTTTTTTTTCCCCACTTTTCCGATGCCATAGTCTCGAGGTGATGTGTTGTACTACGCTTCATGCAGAAGAAACCGAGAAACGAAAAAGAATGTACTTCCCCCTTTGTCGCGTGCTGCTGATGTACTTTGTTTTGGTCGCGCGTTTTTTTTTTTTTTTTCCCCCACTTTTCTGATGCCATAGTCCGAGGTGATGCTGCAGATCGACGGTAAGGAGAACAACAAGTGCACGTGCTTCATGTACCTCGAGCACACCCCTAACGCGGTGCAACTGTTGGAGATGTGGAAGCACGAGATTGTCGCCAGCAAGGCGGAGCAGAACCAGGTGAGGGGTTGGATTGGTTGGCCCGGTCCTCGGCAGTACTCGTACAGAACCTCCAAAACTCTTGAGTAGAGTCTAGGCATGTCGATTTATGACGCGTGCTGCGATAGAGAGGTGAATCTTTTTCGTTGAAGCGTTTTCTGAATGACGGGGTTCCCTAACCTCTTTAGAGCCCGAACATCCCTCTCTCTATACAAACTTCAAGTAAATCTGTCCCCCAAAAAGAGTTCCCAGTAGTGAAGGCGTTAACCCATTCAGAGCCCAAAAATCCCTCCCTATACTAACTTCAAGTAAACGTGTGCCCAAGAAGGGTTTCCAGTAGTGAAGGCGTTAAACCCTTCAGAGCCCAAAAATCCCTCCCCATACTAATTTCAGGTAAATGTGTGCCCCAAAAGGGTTCCCAGTAGTGAAGGCGTTAAGCGAAAGTCTAGACCATGGGACTGTTCATCCGTTTTTTTTTTTTTTTCCATTTTTTTTCCTGTCAAAAAGCAGTATTTTCAGTGAGGTTTAGGCCTCTCGAAATGTCAGCGATGCATGAAACATGGGACGTTTTCAACCATTTTTTTACCCCGGTGATGTTATTGGCGGGTGCTTCGGCCGGGATTTCGTATGGGTTTAGCGGTAAGAATTTCGTAGAGCCGTGAGTTGACACGACTTGAGTCCCCACCTATGTATTGTTTGTAGTCGAACTGATAGCTATTCGTTTCCTGGAGGTGCCGACTATCCGACTTATTGGCGCAATCCCTTCTTGTTGGAGGGAATAGTAGACGCGGGATGCATGCTCCCTATTTTGGGCGGGGTTTCCTCGGTCGGGGGTGGTGATTTCGCTTGCTTCGCTCGGCTGACTTTTTAGTCGGTAAGTGTGCTGTCCCTCAGTAGGGCTAGGGTTAGGGTTAGTTCCATGGTTTTGAAAAACCCAATAATGTAAGACACCCCTTCAACTGAGGAGCATCAGAAAAAAAAAATATGTCTACCGTAGCAGGCGTTTTCTCCCAGTATTAACCGGGCCTCGTTAGTTCTGCCGACAGAATGGCCCGGCGCAAGTATTGAAACCTCGAGTAAAAGCTGAGTGTTTCAAGTCTAGTCCATTGCTCGCGGTATCAACCACGCCTCGATATTTCTACCAACAGAAATGCCAAGTCCTCGCAGCGTAAAACCTCGAATAAGCTGAGTACAGTCTTGTGGCCTATTTCTCCCACTATCAACCAAGCCTCGAAATATCTGTCAAGATATAGCATGGCCCATGTTGGAACCCTCGACAATACTGTACGAGTTTTTGTCGCTAGTTTATGCCACTAAAAAAAGCAAAGTGACCGGCAGTCCGAAAGCAACCTACTGTGGACGTAGTAGCATGGTAGTAGTCTGCTTCCAAGCGTCTTCCAAGTGCTAGGGTTAGCCCGGAATATTTTGGCCCGGAACAGCCTTCGATTGTTTCCAGTCAAAACACGCCTACGTCCATTGGAAACCCGGGGATGAACTCCTAGTGTGTCCCCCGACTGCAAATTTAGTGCTGTTTTCCTTCCTTCCTTTACCCCCTCCCCCATATCGAGTGCCCTCCCGAGATGAAGCTCTCCCAAAAATTTGAGCTGAGTAGGCACAAGCTTCAATCACAAGCTAGTTAGTAGCCGCATAATACTTATTCCCCTAACTGCAAATTCAATACTGTTTTCCTTCCTTCCTTTACCCCCCCCCCATATCGAGTGGGTTTAACAATGCTACGTTACAGCAGTGTAATCTTCGTTGTTATTGTTGTTGTTCTTGTCACTTGACACACAAAACGAGTGGTGTATTACCAGTCGAACACTAGGTCGTGCATGATCAGTGACGTAATACAATGCAATCTTGTATTGGGTCCTGACTCATGAAACTTTTTTTTTTGTAAACGGGCGATCGATGTAGCAAGCAGCTTTGCCAAAGATGAGGATCGACCCTAAACTCGTCGGACTCACAGCTGGCGTTGTTAGAATGTTTTTATGCCGTAGCCCGGGCCGTCGGTACAACCTCGCCACAAGATGAACTTTCAACTAGGTTGGCTTTCCGACCCCCCCCCCCCCCCCCCCCCCCCCGCACCCCCCCCACGATGCTCCGTCTCAACAGGGATGCGTGGTCAATGATCAAATGACTAAGGCAACCAACAAATGAGTACGCCCCCCCCCCCCCCCCCCCCCCCCCCCCCTCCCCCCCCTACCCCTCCCTCTCACACGACCCACCCCTCCACCTCCGCTACCCCCACCGCTTATCCCACACAACGTTTTCTCTGGGATTTAGGGAAGAAGCGTACTGAGCGGCTACATGTTGAGAGGTGTGTTTATTAGGAGTAGGAACGGTGCTCCGTCTCGACACTCCCACCCGAGCAATGAATGGGTACGCCCCCACCCCGCTCCCCACCCGCCCCCCCGCCCGCCCTCCCCCAATTGTCCCTCCTCTCTCCCCCCCCCCCCCCCCAATAATGGCAACGATGATGCTGTTGTCGTTTCCCTTTCCCCAGGCGGCTTTCCAACAGCCCTTGGTAGAGATGCAGAAGGCGGGGCTAACGTTGGACATCGTCCCGGCCGAGGTATGAAAGTGCTAGAATGGGTGGGGATTTCCACATTCTTACGATTCTCCGCTTTCCCGGGGAGAGGGGAGTTCCGTCCCCGGGAGCGCCTTTTCACGCCCACCGCTCGCCGAGTTGGAAGCCGTCGGCCGTTTTATCGGCCGGGACTCGGAGAGGTCATTTGTGAAGCAATCGTGGCACGGGCGCGCGGTCTCTGGGGGTAGGATGGAGAACGGTAGAACGGATTGTGCGGAATGAATACTGAAGCCGAATGTTTTTCAGGAACCAAAATGTCATCACCACCATTACGACGCTACGTTGTGTTATATAATTAGGATTTTTTTCCCGGTCAGGATGTTTTTTGGATCTCACGGGTTGGGTCGGGTCGGGGCGGGGCGGGGCGTGGCGGGGCGTGGCGGGGCGGGTCGGGTCGGGTCGGGTCGGGTCGGGTCGGGTCGGGTCGGGTCGGGTCGGGTCGGGTCGGGTCGGGTCGGGTCGGGTCGGGTCGGGTCGGGTCGGGTCGGGTCGGGTCGGGTCGGGTCGGGTCGGGTCGGGTCGAGTCGGGTCGGGTCGGGTCGAGTCGGGTCGTAATCGGATGGGGGTTTCTTTCTTATTCTCAAGGGACGGGTCGCGTCGGCTCTTACGTCGAAGGCTCAACAACGTGTTTTTTTTTGCTGGCCTACCAGGTATGTGACAGTTCCGACCTTATCCGCCTTGCCTAGTATGAAACAGCCGATGCCCCAGGGGATCAAACGACGTCGGTAGAGCGATGGACCCCTTCCCGTCGTCCACGCCAGAAACCAATTTCAATCGTTCGAAGATGCCATCCGTTTTGCAACGAAATCTTTCATAATATTCGATATTGCGAAGAAAGTATTCGCAAAGTGCGGAAGTCTGCTCCGCAAGTGGTTTTGGTTCTCGGTATATAGGGTGAACCTCTCCCTTCATGCCACTCGCCGAGCACCCCGCCTCACGGCGCTGCTTGCTTCGTGGTTGGTGCACGCGATGTCTGCCTCTGGTCCGTCAGTGAAATACCCGATGTCCTCCATCCCGGCGTTGTACAGGCGCGAGGCTCAATGGTGTTAACACTACGGCTATGCATGAAATGAGCCCCCCCCCCCCCCCCCCCCTATAACGCTTAGAGATATACGGGGGGTTGAGGGCAGATATTGGAATGAAAACGTGTCTGCACGGCCCAATGGACCACGCGAAAAAGCTGAGACTGTGATTTCGTATAGGGGACCTGGATCTACCAGATAGAAGAGATATACTAGTAGTCGGGAGGAGAAACGGGATGAGCGTGAGAGATGTGAGAATTAGACGTACGTGACATGGAAGAGTTTGGTAGACTAGAGAGTAGCGAGAAAACGATGGCTATCCTAGGAGATAGATGGTGGCCAAAGACGGCGAAACAGGACACGGATAGGATAAGCAAAACAGTTCCTATGTAGAATACGGCAGAAGCGTAGTGAGCGGCCCAATGTTGGAGGTGTGTCTATTAGGAGTAGGAACGGTGCTCCTTCTCGAAAGAGATGCGTGGTCAATGGTCAAATGACTAAGGCAAGCAACAAAATGAGTACGGCCCACTTTACCATGCCGCCCCCTCCCCGAGGGTCTATGGTAATACAATTACGGCCATGCACAAACTGAGTACCCCCCCCCCTCCCCGAGGGTCTTATGGTAATACAGTTACGGCCATGCACAAACTGAGTACCCCCCCCCCCCCCCCCCCCCTTCCCGAGGGTCTACGGTAATACAGTTACGGCCATGCACGAACTGAGTACCCCCCCCCCCCCCCCCCCCCCCCCCTCCACTACGAGCTCCACCCCAACCCCCACCCTATCCGCCATCCCAGGCATGCTGCGGTGGTAGAGGTGAAGCGTGTTTTCTTTCCTGTTGCTCCTAACTTGTGCTCCATAAAAAGAAAGGTGCTGTTATCGCCTTCATACAGCCGGAAACCCCGTTTTACGGACAAAATTACTTGAAATTATAATAGGAAGGGGTTTTAGGACTCTAAAAGGAGTGTCCTAACGGTAGGAGCTTAACGCCTTTACAGCTGGAAACCCGTTTTGGGGACAAAATTATTTTGAATTAGAATAGGGAGGGGTTTCAGGGCTTCTAGAGGGGTGTCCTCACTTTAGAAGCTTAACGCCTTTACAGCTGGAAACCCGTTTTGATGACAAAATTACTTGAAATTGGTATAGGGAGAGGTTTTAGGGCTCTAAAAGGGGTGTCCTCACTTTAGGAGCTTAACGCCTTTACAGCTGAAAACCCGTTTAGGAGACAAAATCACTTGGAATTAGTTTAGGGAGGGGTTTAAGGGCTCTAAAGGGGTTATTTCCCAATGAGACAGTTCCACGGCCTGCAGCGGTGGGTATACGACGAAGAGGTCTTGTAAAAACAGGAATGAAATCCTGACGATTGTTGGCGTTAAGGCGCCTCGTAATTGAGAATAAGCGTTAAACATGTATATGTACCGAATTTTGGTATCCTTGACGGGTCGACAAAAAAGCTTTCGCAGCCTCTATTAGTAGTGACCTCATATGCTTCTTATGCCCCCCCCCCCCCCCCCACCCCACCCCACCCCACCCCACCCCCCACGAATGCCCCCTCCTTGGACTTGAGTTGAAAACGCGATAAAATACGAAAGTTCAATATTCTTGATGGGCCGGCAGAGCTTACTTAGCCCCTACTGACCTCAACTGCCTTTTTTGTTTTTCTTCCCCGAATGACCCCCGCCCGCTTTCGATATCAGTTGATGCCTCCGGGATTCAAATACTTCAACGACGGCTACGTTGTGGTGGAGCACCCCGCCGACAAAGCCAAAGCGCTGGTTGTGCACAACAACTGGATCATCGGCCACGACGCGAAGAAAAGACGCTTCAAAGAACACGGACTCTGGGATGTGGATGACTGGCAGTTCCCAACGTGCCAGCGCAGGAGGCGTCGTTTAATTTGAGGGTAAATCGGGGCCACGCCGTCGACGAGGTGGTGGACCTCAAATTTTCAGGGGAGTGGACGGGGGGGGGGGCATTGATGTTTCATCCTCGGGTTTTCAATAGCGTTCTTTGTTTTTTGTTGTAAAAAATCTGCATCGATGCCGAGAAGGAAATCGTGGTTTTGTTGGCTGAGGAAAATTCAGGAACGCCAGCGTGACGTTCCCTCGAGGGGGGGGGGGGGGGGGACACACCAAGAGTTCATCCCCTCGGGGGGGACGATGATATTTCATCCCCGGGAGGGGAGACGTGTAGTTAGTTCATCGCGGGGTACCAGTAGACAAGGCGTATTTTGAGGGAGGGATAGGGGGCGCGGGGGAGGAAGGAATGGAATATGATTTAACGCCTACCGGTACTGTATTTCCGTGCGGGGTCACGCTAGGAATTCATCCAGGGGGAGAGGGAAAGGGGGACGGTAAAGGAAGGAAAGAAAATAGTACTGAGCTTGAAGTTGGGGGACGCACTTAGGACTTTATCCGCGGGGTCCCAATGGATTCATTCAGGTGTGTTTTTGACTACAAGAAGTGGAGGACGCGACGCGAAAGTCGAGCGGTTCCGGAACAAATGTGCCGGGGATCGAGTTGTTGTGCGCTTTTGGGTGCGTCACTGGCCTCTTCTTTTTTTTTGTTCGCCTTTGTTGTAATAGTTAGTTGTTATTCGAAAAACCCGAGTGGTTTTTTTGAGTCTGTGTGGGACTCAGCGTTGACCTCTACAAAATAAATGAATTGAAGCCTTTACTATGAGGGATTCGCTGTGCTTTTTTATTACTCAAGAGAAGATTTGCAGATTTTTATGAAGGGCGCGAATTAAGAAAACCCATTGATTGAATCCAGAGCTTTTAACGGGTCATGGCACGCACGGCCCGCCGGGCGGGTCGGGTCGGGTCGGGTCGGGTCGGGTCGGGTCGGGTCGGGTCGGGTCGGGTCGGGTCGGGTCGGGTCGGGTCGGGTCGGGTCGGGTCGGGCCGGGCCGGACCGGGCCGGGCCGGGCCAGGCCGTGTCAGGAGGTTATTCAAAGCTCGCGGGTCGAGTCGTGTCGGGTCACGGGGTGCTCGACAATCTCACGGGTCGGGTCGCGTCAGGTTGGGTAGACGGACCCATCCCGCGGTAAGTGTTGACTGACTTCTTGTTTGGGCGCAACGTTTTCGGCCGGTTGGACTTCTCACAGCGAGTAACTGTTGTGCCTGCCGGGTAGTCTGATCGTCATTCGAATATGTTTGGTTTAGGAGTTATCAAGTAGCGCATGGATTAGTATAGGGGCCCGGGTTGCGCGATTGAAGTGCCTTCGAAGTCGTGCCCTATGTTAGGAAAGCTAAAACACTTCAACGCTGCTCCTCCTGACGTGGGGTGGCTCCCAGGAGGTTTTCTAATGTCGCAGGTTGGGACGGGACTGGTCACCCAGACGGGACGGGTCACCTTGACGGGACGGGTCGTCTGGACTCGAGACGCGTGCGACTTACGATAGAGGTGCACCACTTTTTTTCTCTTGAGGTTCCTCAATTTGGGAGCTTTTTAAGAGTTCTCCCAAAAACTGATTTCTTGGAGAAGAAGAATGTTTTTTCCAGATGAAAAAACACATGGCGTAGGTACACAACAAAGACCAACATGCAAAATAAATGGGGCGTATTTTCCGAAGATTTTTGGGTTAAGGAGCCCGTCATTCAGAAACCATTTCAGACGAAAAGTGATACCTTTTATATCGTAGCACGCGTCCCAATCTGACCGGGGAGGCGTGATCCGACCCCGGGGAAGAAAAGAACAGATTCATAAGAAGTAGGTAGTCCGTAAAGGGTCCTGTTCTCACTTTCGTGCGTTTCGATCTGTCAGACCATAAGGTCCCCCCCCTCGCATCTCTGGCATGCCGGGGCACGGAGCGCGTCGCGTTTCTTCCACCGACCCAGGCAGAGTCCGACGACGACGGCGTGCGTCAGAGGCGCGAGGGGAGCCGCCGCGAGGCGCTTTCGCCGAGCCGCATGGAAGGGTGGCCTGTGCACGCGCACCCTCTACAAAGGGGCGCTTGTGGGGCACTGACGAACTCGGGCACCTTGTGTGTGCTTTCTTCTTGCGCCTGGCTGATAGCGTGTCTGTTGTTTGTTGAATGAGTTTCTTTGTTTTCTGGTTTGGCGGCGGCGGCGGCGGGGGGGGGCGGGGGCGGGGGCGGGGGGGAGGGGTGGGTACTCAGTTTGTGCATGGCCGTAGTCGTATGACCATAGAACCTCGCATCCCTACTATGCAGGGACGGAGCACGTCGGGTTTTCACCAACCAGGCAGGGGGCAGGTGGTGGTTTGAGTCTGTTGGTGGGGTCTAAACCAGCCTACAGTGTTCTTTTGACGATTTTTTTGCGGCAGCGTCACGGCGCGAAGTACAAAACACCCCACTTATCCTGTGGCCCAGACGATAGAGGTTTTAAGGTGTACCACTTTTTGGCGAAAAAAAAATGAATGACGGGGGGGCTCCTTGGGCCCAAAATCGTCAGAATGCATTTCTTGGTTTCGCAGAAATAAAAACAGTTTCGTGAATCTGTCTAGATCACGGGTTTGTTGATAGGATTGCGTTGCACATTCAGTTATGCAACAAAATGTCACAGTTTATGGAGTGGGGGGTGTTGAGCTCCACAAGGAACGAGCTCTTGAGAAAACGAAATGTGCACCTCTGTCGTGGCATGTATCCCCGGGGGGTTGGGGGGGGGGAGGTAGTTCTGTCCCCGGGGTGTTAACAAAGAACAGCAATTTTTTACGATGTTTTTGAGGTGCCGAAATAGGGGGTGAATATGGAAACCCCACTTGAACGTGTAGGCGGGGCTTGGGGGAGGAGGGGGGGGGGGGAAGGTGGCACTTGAATTTCTGCGTGGGTTAGTAAAATGTAGCAGAGGGGAAAATGTTCTGTTAGGAATACAAGAAATAGAGTAGAAGAAGGGAGTTTGGTTTTGATACCCCATTAAATATACATTCGTCGGGGGGCGGGGGGAGGGGGGGGCGTATACTTACGGTTTTTGCTGTGGTGCTATCCAAGGAGTTTTTTAGCGGATGAAGGGGTGAACTTTTTAACACTCCACTTAGTAGTGTTGCCTGGGGGAGGGGAGGGGGGGAATTATGTCCCCTGGGTTTAACGACTAGTTTTAAGAGATATATATTTTGCGACGCCGAGTAAGGAGAGAGTACAACAAATACACTCCACTTATAATGTAACCCGGCGCTGGGAGGGGGGAGGGGGGGGAGTATGTGATTATGTCCCCGGGGCGTATACACTGTTTGTTGACGAAGAAACTGTGGCGCCGCATCTGGAGGGGGCGAAGTGAGCACACTCCATTTAAAATGTAGTCCCCCGGGGGTCGATTCTGTCCCCGTGGTGTTGTTAATTGTAGTCCAGTGGCGGGGCGTACTGTTCTCGGGGCGTTGGCAAATACGGCATTTTTGACGAAATAGTTGTGCCGTCGGAGAAAGAGTAGGTGGGTGCCGAAACCCACAGAGAATTTACTTGGGGAGGGGAAGGGAAGGTGGGGAGGGAGGTTCCAAGTATATCACCCGGTGCGATGGTGTTGAAGGTGTTTTCTTTTCTTGCCAAACTTCCAGAAGAGGTGTGTGCTACGGCTCTTCAAGAAGGGATTTGGCTCTTTTGGAACTGCACTCCCGTTATGGGAACAGAACACTCGTTGGAATATAAACAGGGGTCAATTTCTGCCCCCTTTTTTTCACCTGCTTTTTTTTTATCAAACTTGCTAACTTTCCCTGCGAGCACGGCGCAGGTAAAGGCGTTTGGTTTTCACATGATATTTTTGAAAGTGTACTTGGGAAAAAACGGGTGCTAAGATACAAAGGGGTGGCAAGTTTTGGCTGGAACTTCCGATGAAACTGGCGGGGCTCTTTAACCCAAACTTGTCGGGCTTTTTTTTTCTTAATTCTTGGTTTTCGATACAGTACTGTGGTACTTTTCGTTGCATGTACCTGGGCATGGCCATGGGATTTTTGTCATCGGGGGGTACATTCGTGTAGCAATTCTGTTTTTCATGTGAACAACAAAAAAAAGTGTTTTCTTGCGGTAAAAAAATGTAGAGATGATGCTCAAGTGGGGGGAAAAGAAAAAACACTCGTACAAGAAAATATGGTGTAGTAGCTCTTGTCTACCCCTACCTAGCACTTTTCTTCTGTCACGGTTTCTGATTGACGGGTCTCCTCAACCCAAAACCGTCGGAAATGCGTGGCCCATTTTTGTTTTTCTTGCTTGATTCTCGTTGTTCTTGTACCCAGGCCGAGGGATGTTTTCATCCGGAACAATGCAATTGTCACGTGGCGGTTTTATTTTTCTACACGCATCTGTCTTGGGGAGAGGTCTTAACCCTTTTAGAGCCCCCAATCCCCTCCCTATACTAAATCCAAGTAATTTTGTCCCCAAAACGGGCTTCCAGTGGTGAAGGGGTTAAGCTCCCCAAAAAAATGGAGGAACCTCAGAAGAAAAAAAAAGTGGTGCTACCTCTATCGTAGCAGACGCATGCCACGATAGAGGCACAACAAGTAGCACTTTCCGGCTGAATGAAACAGTTTCAGAATGACTGGGCTCCCTAATTAACCCAAAATCGTCGGGAATAGGGACTTATTCTACGATGCCCCCCCCCCGCCCAAAACGAGCGATTTTTTTTTAACGGTAACGGCCGTTTCATGGCTGCTTCACACGAGGGAAGATGGATGATATTTATGCGCAAAACATCTAGACTAACCTATCTGTCCCATACTTCTCTTGTTTTGCCAAGTACTATCGAACGATGGCGCCTGGGTGGCAAGGGGCACCGTATTTCAGGAGATACGCCCGGGAGCTGGTTTCGAAACCGGCGATTTCGTTCAAGAAACGTTTCGTGGGGCTACCGTAGATAGAGCGACTTTTTTGGGCCATTTTCTTTCACCTAATTCTCGTTGTTGTGTGCCTAGGCCGTGGTATTTTTCATCCATCCGGTAGGTAGCAGTTTTATTTTTCTCTTGAATCGGCTTTTTTTCGGGAGAGGTCCTCCTACGCTCCCGAAATCGAGGAAACCTCAGAAAAAAATGTGGTGCACCCTCCTCTATCGTATCAATAGTGCGTCTCTCAGCACGCGTCGCGGTGAAATAAGTGTTTTCTACGTTGCATGCAGTGTTGCATGTACGCGCGGCCTCCATTGAAAAAAATGTGATTCCAAGTCGTTCAAGATTTCGTTTTCTTTTTCTTGAGCGTTTATTCCTCGGACGGCTATAGTCTAGTCTATAGTCTATATATATTTACCCTGTTGGCCCTGGTACAAGGTACACTGTTGTAGTTCCAAGGGGGACTCGCCGACCTACATCCATCCTTAATGAGTGACACACCCAGTAATACGCGCGACCGGAGTATCACACGACTTCGTGTAGGGTACGAGCTTCTCAAAGTTGACCAGTGGTACGTTTTTTTTCTCGCTGCTTGGTCGGGGTTGTTGCACGGGGCGTGTGGACACAGCACGCAGCTACCAGGTATCATACGGCCTGCGACGACCACCCCCTCCCTGACGGGCAGCGCAGGATAACAGACGAATCCCAAAACCACGGGTGGAGGTCGTTCCAGAGTGCTCGTATAATAAATAAATGGTCGTCCACAAATAAATGGCCATGGTCGGGGACTCCGGGCTCCATACATACGGTCTGATGCGGGGTGTTCGCGTGTTGCCTAAACTGTACTATTTAATACTGTACTCCTGTATCATGTGCGTGGTCTCTCAGCCCCTCGGCTGCTGGTTCGCATCCAAAAGTTAGATTTCACACATACATGGCTGGTTTCAGGTACCTGGTACCAGTACCTGGTATTGGTACAGAACTGCTGCTTTGCTATTCCCATTGATTCGTTCTGTTCCGCAAGTAAGTAGTACGTTAGGCTCTACGTATAAATAGAACGCAATCAAAGCCGAACAGTTTCAACGGTTTTGGTCAGCTGCTGTGCTCATATACTCGAACTGGCGAGCCGGGGAGCGCAGTGGATAAGGGAGTGCTCACGTGCCTTCATTTTTTTCTGCACTGCTGGTTTTGACGCAGTCTCCTACCATCCCATTGTTCATGCCCGCCAGCCGTTGGTTTGCGCATCAGCATCCTCGCGAATGTTCACTCCGCCGTACGACTCTACTGAAGACGTACGTTGCAGCAGCCGGCAGGCCGCTCATGCACAGGCGGGGAAATCTAAATTGTACCGATTTTTTTGTCAGATTTCCTACAAAAATCAGTCAAAGATCATCACCAGCAATTTCCTGGTGCGGGAAACGGGTCTGTTTATTTTTATTGTGCCCGGTCTCGACAAGAAGACTGTTTAGTGTGCCACCACAACATCGTACCTAGCCCAGCCTGTTGTCTGCGTTGGGGAAGACCATCTTCGTATCTGTCAGCCCATCGTTTGACGCAGGGGGAGTCTCCACGAACATTCGCAACGCGTGACCAGCAGCCAGCAACCCGCGGGCACACAGAAGACCGACAGCAGGTGATCACTAGAAAACGCGTCTGAAAATGTGCGGGATTTTTCTTTTTGCAGATTTACGCCGCACAGCCCGAGAAATCAAGGATCTCCGACATTCAGATTTAATTTTTTCAAGGATCTACTCGTACTACCTGGTATTTAATTATGCTCCGTCTGTTTTATTAATACACTAGCTGGTCTACCGCACATTTGATTTTCCTGCGAAGTGGCCTGTACAAGCAGGCACTACCATCATCGTGGCCACCCGCTGTCCTAGTCTGCCCTGAGAAGGACCTCTCGCCCGCTGGAGATCCGGACGTAGCTATCCATCGCAACGGCTAGCTCATGATACTGATGATATCTACAGTGGTAAGCTCTGTGTGTCTGTGTGCCACAACAAAAAAGCATGCGCCATCAATTGAGAACGAAACAGACAGACGGCGCAGTGATTGCCCCAATTTCTGCGGTCCGCGTGCAACCATCCACTACCGCCATCGTGCCCGCTCGCTGCCCTCTGCTTTGCCCTGGAAAACGCATCTCGTGCGCTGTGGGACCGAATCTACCAATGTTGCAGCAGCGAGCTCATGTTGTCCGCAGTGGTAAATACTGTTCCCAATATACGGTGTAAATACATGCACCATGAATTTCGAACGACTGGCAGTCAGTGCGGCGACCTGTACCTACGAAAGAAAGTAGGTGGTGACTGCTCCCGGTAATATAAAAGCACTGCTTGCTGTGGCCTGTGCGCAACCATCTACTACCTACCACCATCGTGCCAAACCCACTGGCCTACCCTGACGGGGGAAGGGCCTCACGCGCGCTGGGGATCGATCGGTATAGATACCTATCGCAAGCAGCAAACTCATGTCCGCACTGGTAAGCCCAAGTTGTTAGTTTCCACCCTGTACATACGTGTGCAACGAGTCGCGAACAGTTGTATCGTTTTGCACCATATCAAGATGCTCTGGCGCGACCTAGCCGCGGCCGCGCTTGCGAGAGGACGGGGTGAGACCTCTCGTGCCCTGGGGACACGTAGCTATCTCTCGCAGCAGCGAGCTCATCATGTATGTGGTCGGTGGTGAGCTCAAAAGCTTCGACCCAACGCGTACGCGTACGTACAAGAAGAAAGAGCACAACCGGCACAGCAGCAGTACGAGACTAGACTAGTCTGAATATCCAACCGCAGTTTCAAAGTTGAACATCGACCACTCAGCTGGTCGAACTCACAGCTGACATATACTTCGAAGTAAACGGATGCGTTTCCTTCCACACACAGCTGTCAGATCTTGTCCCCCTCAGAAACGGGTTTTATGGTTTCCGCGCACAGACTGACTAACATCACCCTGTTGACCCTGGTAGCTACACTGTAGTTGCAACGGGAGTCGCTGACCAGTACCCTTAATGGGGACACACAACTCGTAATACGCGCGATCGAGTATCACACACAGCTTGCAAAGATGAGTTTCGACAAAATTTTCGATCTCACAGCTGGATGGAGCGTATTTTCATTTATTATAGAAGACTAGACTAAATGTATTAGACTAGACTATAGTCTATATTCTAAATTTCAACCAAGTTAAGGGCGTTGCAGGTACGGTACGGAAGGCGTTTGAGGCTGCCCTTGTCCCAACACCAACGCGGGTTGTTAGTTGCACTTGTACTGCTGTCTCGTGCGTTGTGCTTCAAATCGGATCGCGCATACGAGGGGAGGGTGCGCCATGGAAATAGTTTCTTTCTTGACGTGGCTGTGTGAAACATGAGTCTAGTCTAGTCGACTATTTTTTTCGGCCACGTTCGTCGACCGCACTCATTGCACACGGCATCGGTATCAATGCCGCTCCCGTCGGGCTCTGTGCACGCACACATACCAACGAACCCTTTTCGTGGGTGGTGGTATTTATTGCTGTTACCCGTTCAGAGTCGGTCGAGCCAGGAGCGACAGCGTGTGTACGGAGAGGCATTGCCGGTCCTTGTTGTGTGCGTGTTTTTTTTTTATGTATTCCAGAAACGTGAAAAAACATGCGCAACGAACGGTTTTGGGTTCTTACTATTAATAAATACGAGTACCAACAACGCAGCTTGCAAAGATGAGTATTGACCTGAAATTCGTCAAACTCACGGCTGACGTCCTTGAAAATTAGTTATTATAAAATACGAGTATTTTCATTTAACTCCTGGAGTGGATATAAATTAAAGCTACAAAATGCGACAAGCGCGATCAAAATCAAGGTGGCCTAGAGGATATAAAACAATGAGATAAAGCTTGAGGCAATCCGAATTTTGCCATATGCCTCGCGCCTGCCTCGCAGCTTCCTGCGTTGCGGTTCGAACGGACCTCATTCATGCAGCACACAGCAGGCTCGGATTACTTGTTCCATGCGACCGACGCTGCTGTGTAATCGGCGTTTTGTTTTTTTGTCCATTTTTGCGACTGAAGTCCCAAAGGCAAGGCTTCAGGACTGCTGTAGAAGTCTACTAACTGTCATAGAAGACCGAACACACGGGCTCCTACGAGTAGGGCAGCTCGAGTAGGGCGTCTTTTTATTTTTCCCCATCCGCCGGAGGATGAAAAAAGAAAAAAAAGAAAAAAAAGGGTGCAAGAGTATGGCACCAGGCGTGTACGTGCAATGTTTTTAGAATTGCACGTAAACGCAGTACAGCCCCTGCCGACCTCGAGAGCAGACCGAGAGCCCCCCAAAGGGTTGGGTTGGGGTTAGTCAAAGGGTTAGGGTTGGGGTTGGGGTTGGGGTTAGGGTTAGGGTTAGGGTCGGGTCTGGGGTCGGGTTGGTCTGGGCAGCGTAACGGTCGTTTTGTGCGGACCCGGACATAAGCAGCCGTCATACATAAATCGCTATTAAACTTACGTGCAAATCTAAGAAACCTTGCACGTACGTGAAATTTCACGGGAGCCCCGAGTAGACTATGGGTTTCATCAAGCCAGTTTACACCAAACTTGAATGCCCATGTACGGTAAATATATAACGGGCTGCACCCTGCTTGCTGCTCTACGATTACTGGCTGTACTATTACTACTGTACAGTAGTAGTGGTATTATAGGTGTTTTCAGGGGGTTAGTCGACGAGACGTACGCACGGCGACAGTAGTAGTCATGCTCTGGTCTTGTGTGCCGTGTGGCGCTGTTTCTACCGCTGCTGCACAATCTGCTGCTGCTGTTGCTGCTGATTGAATCGCGGTAAAAGCCATAGACTTACCTCATTTTGTCTTTCTCAGGGATTGCCCATCCCTGGCCTCTCAGAGCTCCAACTTCCATATTACTGGCGGAACCTTTCCAGCTTTTCTTTGCTTTCCAGCTTCGTTCGAAATACAAAACGCCAATAGTACATACCGGTACGACTACTATCAGAGATACTACGCTGTTGGATCACATGCACGCCCAGCTCAGGTCAGTCCGGCTATATATAGCCCAGCAGCGCAGCGTAGCGCCGTGCGGAGCCGTGCGGTGCGGTGCCGTGCCCTTCGCTGCGGTGCTGTGTCGCTGCGCTATGTGCTTTCTTTCGAACATCGAGCAGTACCGGGTATAATGCGTGTTGTTGTGTACAGAGTACTACTTTTCCTATTTTTTCTTGTTCTGCATGTATTTGATCTTTCACGGCCCCCTGTTTTTTCCCCCACGCAATTGACCCCCATACTGCCGATCAGAACGTAACACCGGTAACAAAAGTACACAGCACGGCTGAGCACAACAGGGCAATTTTCTCTGCACAAGCAGCTCTTGGCATTATCAAATCGCTGTTCGCACCAAATCATGGGCCTCTTCTTTCTGCCCCATTAACATATGTTTTTACTTGCATTCTCCCTTGCCAGCGGGCGGCGTCAGCCGCCCGCGAAGCGGAGGCCTTGCATAGACTATAGACCATGTTGCGCAAGGATATTGGATGACGGTCTAGAACTAGACTACAGCAGTAGTAGGTTTGATCCGTCAAGGCGCCTTTGGGCTTCTCATACTATTTTTAGTGTGTAGAGTTCCTTGACGGCTGTCCGTTACATCAAGGGGCAAGAGTACCGTCAACCGAAATATCTGCAGCCGACAAGCGTGCGTAAATAAGTAGTCTAGTGATACAACATAGATGTACCACGCAGGTTGCAAAGTTGATTTTTTTTTTTTTTTTTCTTTAGATCCTGCTGGGGATCCGGGTAAAAAAAGCTTAAGATGAGTTTCAACTATTCAATCGGTTGTACTCTCAGCGGACGTTTTTCAATTTTTATCAAATTAAGCAGCTGCCGCGTATGTACTGCAGTAGGCAGTACTAACTAGAAGATTTAATCACGACCTGCCCTTCAACACTCTACTCGTGCCCGCGTTGCATTTCTTCTGTGTTCTCCTCATTTTTCTCATCATGTAGTTTTTGTATTGTGGTGTGCTCGTGAAGCAATCGGGTGGGAGGGTGGGAGATTGCGATTGGTGTCTCCCCGTGCCACCTCTCTACCCCTATGCTCCTGCCGACGTCTTCTCCCTACTGCTACTGCTGCTGCTGTCGCTGCTGCGTGGGCGCTACTCCCTTCTTCCTCTACCGGTTGTTGTGTCCGATACTCGCTGCTGGTGTGCTGCTGGTGTGCTACGTTGTTGCTGCTGAGGTCCTCCTTTTTTCCGCTATTTCCTTCCCCTGGAACCACCCCCCCCCCTATGCTACCCGGTTCTCCGATATTTCCTCTTCGTTCCGCCAAACTCCAGACTGTTCCGACATTCTTACATTTTGGTCTCCTCTTCACGAAAATATGCGTGTTCAGTAATATCATGGTGTTCCCCCGCCCCGCGGGGGAGGGTGAGGGGGGGTGGAAACTGACGGCTCACACTCGTCCGGTTTTCCTTGCCCCCCTCTCCCTCCCCCGCTCCCTCTCCCAGCTATTGTACGCGGCTGACCTGCCCCCCTTCCCGACAGATAACCTCAACAACCAGAAGCCCATTCGGAAGCCGCGTTCTACGCCCGCGCCTAAGCTATTCTACCCTCGCCCCCGCCCCCCCCCCCCCCCCCCCCCCTCCCCCCCCTTCTCGTCCCTTGCCCCGGCTATCTGCCCGGCGCTCCTGACCTCCCTACCGATATCCTTGACACCCAAAGGGGGTCTTCCATATTCGATCTCACGTACCCCATGAATGCCTGCGCCGCCAACCTTCCTTCTATCTTGATCACCCACGGCTGTGTTCCCATCTCCGCCAGCCTTTTCGCTCCCCCTATCCTTCGGGAGTGCAGCGCAAATTCCTCTGGAACCAGCTCTCCCACTGCCCCCTTCCCTTGCTTCTTCCATTTCCTCCCCACTATCTCCAGCCCGCTCCTTAAGCAAAACGTCGCTTGCCCTGTCGTCCATACCTTCCATCTTCCCCCGCTCCTGTATGTCATCAGCGGGGCGTTCCCCCCCCCCCGGAACCGTCCTCCCGTAGTAACCTACTAGCTCCGCCATCAGGTCCACTACGTTCCCTTCCACCCCCCCCCGACCCCCCCCAGATCCTTTAGTTCTCACGGCTACCGCGCCTTGTCTCCCCTGGTCTCCCTTCCCCCCCTTGAAACGGACCCCCAACGTATCCGCGGCTTCCTTCCCTCCCGGTCCCAGCTGCACCCCTTTCTCGAAGAAAGCCACATCCCCCCTACTCAAGCAGTAAACCTCATGCACCTTTCCTCTTCCTCCGCGAATAGTTCCGAGGCCTTCAGCAGCAGCTGATACGTCAGTGCCAGCCCGATCCACACGATCCTCCCCCCTACCCCCCACGCGCCGATACTCTCCTCCAACACTCTGATCATCTCCCACGTCAGCGGCCTCCTTACCCGTGCCTGGTTCCTCGCCTCCGCATGCGCCCTCCTGATTCCTTTCTTCACTGCCTGAATCCTGAAGTGCTGCAGCGGCAGAGACAGCCCCCCCACTGCTCGTGATAAAGTTAACCGCCACTCCTTTGCATTCTCCTCCTACACCCCCCCCCCCCCCGCCCCGCTTGCCCCCGCCGGTTGCCCTCTTCCCCCCCCCCCCCCTTTCTCCCTCCCCCAGCCCTCCCTCGCACCCCCCCATCCATGTATAGGGGCGCCACGTCCAGCCACGCCCGCGTTGCTTTGAACTCCGGTACTGGTAGGGGCCCGGCCTCTTCCGCCGTCGGCCACGTGTTCACCCTCCGCTTCATCCTCAGCGCTTGCGTCCCCACCTCTTCCCCCAACTCCGCTAAGTCGATCTTGAACCGCGTCACGAACCGTCCCCCCCCCTCCCCCCTTTCTCTCGCCCATTCAGATGCAGCTTGCTCAGCTGCAGAAGCCACCGCACCCTTCCCAACGCCCACCCCACCTTCCCCAAGCCCACTCCTACATTTATCCACATCTCTCCCCCCACACCAGCCACGACCCCCAACCGTCAATCTCCTTTCATCTGCGTCTTCCCCCTGTCTTCCCCAGGCGCTCCATAGCGCCCCTCCACAGTAGGGGCACCTCTCATTCTGCCTTGTGCAGCTCGTGCGCGGTTCCGTTGCTGCGCTCTTTCCCTCCTCTCTCCCAAATGGCTCCCTTTCCACGCCTCACCCCTTCGGCCCCGTTGCCGCAGGCTCACCTTCCATGAGCGTGTGCGGTCCCGTTGCCGCTCACTCCGCCCCTTTCTCTTTGCGCGACCCCTTTCTCCGCCCTTTCCTCGTCGTGGCCGTTCTCCCTCGTCGCCCCTCAGCCCCCTTTTCTTTGCCTCGTCGTTCCCCGTTCTGTGTGGCCCCTCTGCCGCGTTCTCCCCTCGTCTGGTCGTGTACGTCCCAGTTTCCGCACCCCCCCCCTCGTCCCCTTCTTGCGCGGTTCGTTGTCACATTCCCCCCCTGCCGTGTCGTGTACGGCCCCGTTGCCGCGTCCCCGCCCCCCCCTGGTCGTGTACGGCCACACTGCCGCACACCTCTTCCCCCTCCTTGCGCGGCCCCTTGCCGCGTCCCCCCCCCGACCAGGCCGTGTACGGCCCCGCTGCCGCCCCCCCCCTTCCTAGCTTACGCGGCCCCGTTTCCGCGTTCCTTCCCCCGCTATGTCGTGTACGGCCCGTTGCCCCCCCCCCCCCCCCCCCCCCCTTTGTTTGCGCGGCCCCTTTGCCGTGCCCCCCCCCGCCTGGTCGTGCATGACCCCGTTGTCGCACGCCTCTCCCCCCTTCTTGCGCGGCCCCATTGCCGCATCCCACCCCCGACAAGCTCGTGTACGGCCCCGTTGCCGCGCACCTCCCCCACTTCTTGCGCGTCTCCGTTGCCACGCCCGTTGACCAGGTCGTGAACGGCCCCGTTGCCGCATATATCCCCCCCTTTCTTGCGCGGCCCCGTTGTCACGTCCTACCCCCGACAAGGTCGTGTATGGCCCCGCTGCCGCACACCTCTCCCTCCTTTTTGCGCGGCCCCGTTGCTGCGTCCCCTCCCTGACCAGGTCGTGCGCCACCCCCCCGGCAAGGTCGTGAACGACCCCGTTGCCCCCCCCTCCCCCCCCCCCCCCCCCCCCCCCCCTGTTTGCGCGGTCCCCTTTCTGCGCCCCCCCCCCAAGCCTGGTTGTGTACAGCCCCGTTACCGCACCCCCACCCCCCCTTTATTTGTGCGGCCTCCTTGCCGCATTATCTCCCGTGCCCGGTCGTGTACGACCCCGTTGTTGCACCCCCCTTCCCACCCACGATGCCACGTTCACGCCCCCGGGCGGCTTATTCGTGTACGACCTGATGCAGCCCCTACCCCCCCCCCCCCCCCGCCCCCCCCCTTCTTTGCGCGGCCCCGTTGCCGCGTCCCCCCCCCCCCATCCTGGTGAAGTACGGCCACGCTGCCGCACACCTTTCACCCCTTCTTGCGCGGCCCCGCTGCCGCGTCCCAACCCCGACCAGGTCGTGTACAGTCCCGTTGCCGCCCCTTCCCCCCCCCCCTAGTTTACGCGGCCCCGTTTCCGCGTTCCTTCCCCCGCTTTGTCGTGTACGGCCCGTTGCTCACCCCCCCCCCCCCCCCCTTTTTGCTCGGCCCCGTTGCCGTGTCCCCACCCCACCTGTTCGTGCGTGACCCCGTTGTCGCACGCCTTCCCCTTTCTTGCACGGCCCCGTTGCCGCATCCCACCCCCGACAAGGACGTGTACGGCCCCGTTGCCGCACACCCCCCCTTTCTTGCGCGGCCCCGTAGCCGCGCCCCCCGACCAGGTCGTGAACGGCCCCGTTGCCGCCCACGCCCCCCCCCCTTTTTTTCCCGCGCGGCCCCGTTGCCGCGTTCCCCCCCCCCTTGGTCGTGTACGGCCCCATCGCCGCCCAACCCCACCCCCGTTCATTTCGCGGCCCCGTCGCCGCGGTCCCCCCGGCCTGAACGTACGCGATCCCTTTGTCGCGCACCCCCCGTTTGTTTGAGCCCGCGGCCTCACCGCCGACGCTCTGCGCGGCCCCGTTGCCGCGTCCCCTCCCGGACTGATCGTCGTGTGCAGCCCCGTTGCTGCACACGCACCCCCCCTTTATTTGCGCGGCCCCGTTGCCGCGCTTCCCCCAGGCCGGGTCGTGTACGGTCCCGTTACCGCACCCCCCACACACACGTTTCGCGTGGCCCCTTTGCCTCACACTCCCCATTTGTTAGAGCCCGCGGCCTAGCCGCCGTCGCCCTGCGCGGCCCCGTCGCCATGTTCGTTCCCTACCTGATTGTATGCGGCCCCGTTGCCGCACACACCCCCCCGTTTTCTTTGCGCGGCCCCGTGGCCGTGTTCCCCCCCGGCCGGGTCGTGTACGGTCTCGTTGCCGTACACCCCCCCCCCCCCCCCCCCTTTTCACGGCCCTTTCTCCGCGCACCCCCCCGTTTATTGGAGCTCGCGGCCTGGCCGCCGTCGCTCCCCCCTTTTCCCAGTTCGGTACTTCTTATTCGCGGCCTTCCCGCGCCGATACCCCTAGCTTCTCCTTCCTGTTCCTGTCCGGTTCTTTTCCCGTACCCTCCTTCCCCCCTTCCTCTCGCGCGCCCTATCCCCCGTGTTCCTTTATCCCCTTTCACCTACTGTCTTTCCCTTTCCTTTCCGTATCTTCCTTCCTGTTCCTGTTCCCCTCTGGTTTTCCCCTCTGTTGTTCCCCTAAAAATTCTTCGCGCGCTTTACGTCAATATGTGGTTGCTCTGCGCGGCTCCGTCGCCGCGTTCTTCCCCGACCTGGTTGTGTGCGGCCCCGTTGCCGCACACACACCCCTCTTTCCTTTTCACGGCCCCGCTGCCCCGTCCCCCCCCGGCTGGGTCGTGAACTCTATCCTGCTCGCCCCGTCCTTCATAGATTCATTGCCTCAACTCGCCACCCCTTCCCCCCCCCCGCGCCGTTGATCTCCTGTTTTGAAAATGTCTACTTGTACGCATATATATATATATATTCGTCCCCCCCCCTCCCCAGCGACCCCCCTCCTCCCCGCCCGTTGCCACCCGCCTCATCCGTTCCGTAGCAGTCACACTTTACACCGCTATTAATAGTTTCAACAGTATATAAAGTGGTATCGTAATCTCCGAGTAATAGCAATCAGGGTTCGTAGTAGAGTGCAGTATAGCAGCATCAGCAGCAGTAGTAGTGTAGTAGTACTACTAGTACTGGTAGTAGTAGTCGTAATAGTATTAGCGGTAGTAGTGATAGTAGCATCCTAGTGGTATTAACACTGCAAGGCCAGAGTATTAACAGTACTATGCTAAGCCTGTAGACTAATGCCGTTAGTGGTTACTACTCGTAGCGGCTGTGGTGATATCGTGGAGCTCGTTCCAGTGACGGTAAATGTCACCGCGTCACTGCTGCGGTAAATAGACTTACTTAATTTTGTCTTTCTCAGGGACTGCCCATCCCTGGCCTCTCAGAGCTCCAACTTCCATATTACTTGCGGAACCTTTCCAGCTTTTCTGCGCTTTCCAGCTTCGTTCGAAATACGAAACGCCAATAGTACATACCGGTACTACTACACCAGGTTTATACATACCATCAGATACCGCACGCTGTTGGGTCACATGCACGCCCAGCTGAGATCAGTCCGGCTATATATAGCCCAGCAGCGCAGCGTAGCGCCGTGCGGAGCCGTGCGTTGCGGTGCCGTGCCCTTCGCTGCGGTGCTGTGTCGCTGCGCTGTGTGCTTTCTTTCGAAAATAGAGCAATACCGGGTATAATGCGTGTTGTGTACGGAGTACTATTTCTCCTCTCTTTTCTTTTTCGACATATATTTGATCTTTTACGGCCCCCTGTTTTCCCCCCCACGCAAATTGCCCCAATGCTGCCGATCAGACACCGGTAACAAAAGCACACAGGACAGCTGAGCACAACAGGGCAATTTGCTCTGCACAAGCAGCTCTTGGCATTATCAAATCGCTGTTCGCACCGAATCATGGGTCTCTTCTTTCTGCCCCCTTTACATACGTTTTTAGTTGCATTCTTCCTTGCCTCGCGCGAGCGTAGCGGGCGGCGTCAGCCGCCCGCGGAGCGGAGCCCTTGTATTAAATACAAATCGCCTGGCTTTCCATGTTTAATGATTACGTTCCAATACTTGTTTTCCGTGGTGTTTTCCGTCCTATACCGCACCTTACTGAAACCCGAACGATCCCAAACCGCAACACAGGGGGTTATAAATCCTGCGAGGGGGGCTCTTTGGTTGAAGTTGATCCTTAATCCTACAAGCAGCAAGCCAGTTTTCATTGATTGCCTCACACACCCCACCCGCCCCACACACCGATATCACCTCCCCCTCCAAACGCTCTACATAATCACCACCCAGCCCTGTTGCAGGGCACGGACACGAGGTAGATGCGGCTGCGCCACCATAGCTAGGCCGGGAGGGCCCTCTCTCGGCTGTGCTGTGGTGGGCTACTACTACTACGGCTGCTGCTGCTGCTGTGTCTTCGCGTTTGTCGCCGCACACATCCGTGCTCTTGTCTTCGGTTGTGTGTGTCGCCACACGCCCGCCCTTGTTTTACTCATCATCATGTTTGTGTCTCGCGTTTTCCGTTACAATCGTGCGCTGCCGCGTCCTAGCGGCAGATGGCAACCACGTGTGAAAGGCTGCCGGACAGCAGCACAGGTGAAGTTCCGTGACGGGGCGCGCACGTGCGTGCGCACACGGTGACACTACTCCTATGCATCTCGAGGATTGCCCGCACAAGATGAATGAATGCCGTCTGTCCCCCAGTTTTTAGGACACAGCATCCCGATCTACGAAGAAGGCGCATTGATAACTGCTGTCACAGCAGTTATGCAAGAATGTTGCCGGAAATTTCCACCAAGAATTTTCTGAGAAATTCGTGGTGGGCATACTTTTAAAGTTATGGAAAAAAAAAGGTTTTCAATTACATCGCAGGCATTGTTCCTATCGGACCTGGAAGGCGTTATACACTCTCGATTTACTCTACAACCACCCTATATAGTATATATACCAGAGTAGTGCATGGTATATAATAAAATAGTTTCCGCGCACAGACTGACTAAAATCATCCTGTTGACCCTGATAGCTACACTGTAGTTGTAAGGGGAGTCGCCGACCTATATCCTTAATGAGGACACACAACTCGTAATGCGCGCGATCGGAATATCACACACAGCTTGCAAAGATGAGTTTCGACGAAATCTTCGATCTCACAGCTGGAGTGTATTTTCATTGGAGTGTATTTTCATTTTTTATAATAATAATATACAGGCCTCGACTAGCAGCCAATCCCGACACACAAGCCTGCGGATAAATATGTCAAATTGCCGGTCCCTCCCCGGCCTCTGTCTCATACGAACTCCTCCTAATCGTTTTTTTTTTTTTTTTTTGGCTCCCTTTTACTTTTTTTTTTTTTTTTTTTTTTTTTTTTTAATCCTCCTGGGGATCCGGGTAAAAAAAGCTCCATACACTTTCGTTTGTGTACCAGTTTTCGTCCATCTGCAGAACGCAGACTTTGTGTCAACCTCGCCCCTCCGGTTTAGTCAACACTATGAACTTGCCGGCCTTCTTTGGCTGATCCCTATACGGTTCAACCAAGAAGGTGAGATAGCCACCCAGGAATCGACAGCTCTTTTTGCTCTGTCTTTACCCTGGGTAGTGCGGGATTAGCCTGCGCCTGTTCATTTTTGACTCCTTCGACGGTGGGTCTCCACCTGCCGTTAGAGAAAGGTGCATCCGCTAAACTCCACGTTTTGGGTTTTCTCTACGCAGTGGCTTTTGATGTAATGCATGGCTTCAGGGAACAGATCGCTGCGCTACCCATACACTCGGGACTCGCCTAACTGTTTGTTCTCGGTATGCGTCATGGTGTCGCAAACATGTCCTTACTCTTGAATCTCTGCGTTAACCTGCTCGTTCGGCATCCCTATACGACCACGCTTGTACAACATTCCTTCTTCTTATTTCTTCTCTACTCATCATCCACAGCAGTCCATACAACACGCTCTCACCGCGATGTGTGCTGTTCTTGAATAGCTTGTGATCGATGACACTACAACTGTTTTACCTGCTGTATCCCTGTTCTCCTATGCTCCTGTCGTACGACCTTCCTTCTAATCTGCTGACCCTCCTGTGTTGCTGCTGCTGTTTCCATTGAAGCTGCATCATCTGTCGCACTCTCCTGCCCAAAAATGTAGATTGCGATTGGTGTCTCCCCGTGCCACCTCTCTACCCCTATGCTCCTGCCGAAGTCTTCTCCCTACTGCTACTGCTGCTGCTGTCGCTGCTGCGTGGGCGCTACTCCCTTCTTCCTCTACCGGTTGTTGTGTCCGATACTCGCTGCTGGTGTGCTGCTGGTGTGCTACGTACGTTGTTGCTGCTGAGGTCCTCCTATTCTCCGCTATTTCCTTCCCCTGGAACCACCCCCCCCCCCTATGCTACCCGGTTCTCCGATATTTCCTCTCCGTTCCGCCAAACTCCAGACTGTTCGGACATTCTTGCATTTTCTTCTGTGTTCTGCTCATTTTTCTCATCATGTAGTTTTTGTATTGTGGTGGTCACACTGGATTTATTTTGTACCAATGTTACAACTTGCCTACCTGGTATTATAGTCTAGACTCTAGTGACCACTGGATTTATTTTGTACCTTTGAACGGCACGGGCCCGAGACCACCCAACACACAAGTAAAGACTCCAAAAAAAGCTCACCAGAAGTCGCTCAAGTTGAGTCGCTGGAAATATTTTTCCCCAAGAAAAAGTTTGAGGACAACACACCAGGAGGAGGCAACAAGCAGCCTCTGATCGCATTTGGCACACCCTGCCTGGTCCACGCACACCTACTGCTCCCCACCCCACACCCACACCTGATCCCACTCGCGGGCCTGATCCACTGAGTACACTTCGTTCTGCTGTACCTGGGTATCTGGTACGCACTGGCACATCGCGCTAGCCATTTCGTACTCCCGCTGGAACATATCTGATCGAAAAGTCGGTGAGGAAAACAAAACGAGGTCTTGGAGACAATCCACATGTAGATAATAATATGCTCAATTGTAGCATGTTCTGTACTATGTGGAGACGGCGAGGTGCCTTGTCATGGTACGGGGTGGTACCGTTTGGTGTTGCGCGCCTCCCGGCTTAGCGGGGGTAAACATGACGTGTACGTACCTGCCACCACGCTGCGCGCCCTCAACAGAGAGCATTTATTGCACTGCACCATCCCGGGACAGCAGTAGTGCGAGGTCCGACGTTGCTGCGGTTATTATCGTCGTCGTTTCTGCCAGGAACCGCACCTAAAGCAATACCAGGTAGAAAAAAGAGCGACCACGAGACTGCTAACAAAGTTATGTTGTACCGGATTCTATTTTTTATAGACAAGCTAGAGAACAAAGTAAGAGGGTTTTCAAACAAGAGACGGTGAAATATCACGCGTACTTGTAGAAGCAATAATATTAGCACACCCCACCACAAAATGATGGCGGTGTGCCGCAGTCGTTGTGGGACCTTTACTAGCCACACACACGTGCGAACACGTTTTTGCCATTCGACAAGAGTATAACTGGCAGCACGCGTACGGACTTGTGTGCTTGGGTTGCACCATTTTCGTTATTCAATTGCGTTGCATGTTGAAGAAAGAAAAACTGCGGCCCGCTCCTTTTGCCACAGGAAAACGTTTTCGGGCACGTTTCCCCGTGGATGCGGGAAATAATTTTGGTTCCTTTTCGCCGAACATATGCCTTGGGTCCGGAAATAAAGTACGGGACTCGGGTGCTGTTATGACAAAACGCAACCTTCGTCGCATATCATGATATAACAAATCAAGCAGGGGTGAAAAGTATTCACAGCAGTAGTGTAGGGTACGAGATTTTTGAAGTTTTGGGCCTTTTAGCACCGCAGTCCCGACATGGGAGCAAAATACTTGAAGTTAGATTAGGATCGCTTCAGGATATGGGAATTGGGCCCTTGACTCCCAGGGGGAGAACGAGAGAAAGAACGAAATAAAACAGTCGTCCGTTTCCTTCTGCTGTTCCTACGTTTCCCGTTCCTTCATCTTGTCGATTCCCCCCCCCTACCCACCCGTACCCGTGTCTGGTCTGCTGCTGCACGCACGTGACGTGACGTGCTGCTACTGCTGACGCTGCACTGGTCTACTGCGGTGCCATTATTCTGATGCATGATACGAAAATAGTCCTGTGTGCTGTAGTACGGGAGCATTCCTGCACCCACCGAACCAGGCACATTATTATTGCTGTATCGGTACACAGCAGTGCCGCGGAATAATACCAGCTGCTACATACACACGACTAGTCCTCCTCCGAAAAGCACAACCTTGAGTTAACCTTGCACCTGGGAGAGTATATCATAATATACCTCTGTGCAGCACCGCCCCTCAGATAATAAACAATTGTTGCCAACCTGGGTCCAAGTATTAGCCGCATTGTTAATACTGGATTAGAATTAGGAGTAAATTGCTTGTAATTGCGCTCAGAGTGGTATGCCTGTTTTAACGCCTTTATAACCGGAAACCCGTCTTCGGGAACAAATTCCTTGGAATTGGAATAGGGAGGGGTTTCGGGGCTCTAAAAGGGACACAGTGTTATAGTAGCTTTCTTGCTCGAGAAAGGGTATATTTACCCTACAATTTTTATTCGTAACAACTACAGAATACAAGGTGCCGAGCTCGGTTCTTTCTATTTTTCCAGTGAGGGTTTAGTCTGTTTTCTGGTGGGCCTTTGCTTATGAGAGGGCCGAGGGGGCGGCTGTGCATTGTAATTGATCATTACGGGAGACTTCCCCCTCGGGTTGTCCCCCCCCCCTCCCCCGCTTTGCGCGGGGTGCGGAGTTGACAACCTTTTCGAACCCCAAAGCCCCTCCCTATACTAATTCCAAGTAGATTGACCCCAAAAACGGGTTTCCGGTTGCAAAGGGCGCTGACTCCGCGCAAAGGTGGCTGATATAACGTAGCATGCATATCGTAAGGCACCCACGAGGCAGTTCCGTAGGGTTATACGTGGTATCCCCACTGCTCTCTAAAAGTGGCCATACCAGTAAACAATTAGACTTATTCGAAGCTGCCAACCGTTTGCAAGATAGTGCGCACGCAAGGGCGAGGAAGTCCGCCTTCCGAGTGGTTCTTAAAGTAGGAGCTCACCCTTCACGCGATTCACCGAACACCTCACGGTGCTTCGTGCTCGGTGCACGCGATTGTTGTCGACCTCGCGTTGGCGAAAACACAACGTGCCGCGTCCCGGTATCGCAGGGGTGCGAGGGTCAACGGTCTTAAGACTACGGCTATGCACAAACTGAGTACACCCCCCCCCCCCCGCGAGGGGGTTCATGGTCAATGGTTGCATGATAAAGGCACGCAACCTGTGATTACCGCCACTCCCCTCCCTCGCGTAGGCGTTGGTTGGCAGCGACGCTGCAAAGCATGTCAACCACTGCGTGAGCTAGACAACCAGGGTACTTTTTGTTTTTGTTTTGCTTTTGGCGGTCACCATGATGTTTATCCTGTTGGATCGCATTGTGCGGGGCAGAAGAACCCTAACTCCGCACAAGGGGATTGATCGCATCACGTAGTGTTAATATGGTAAGGAACCCACGAGGCAGTTGCACAGTAGTACCCGTTGCCGTCTCAGGAGTGGCCACACCAAAAAACAAAGTATCTCATTGGTCGCGGTCATCCATAAGCAAAAAAGTAGGCACATGATGCCGAAGTCCGTCTCACGAGTGGTTCTTGGAGGGATGCAGTTCACCCTTCATGCGACTCGCCGAACACCTCACGGCACTTCGCGATTGGTGCAGGAAATTTCTGCCTCTGGTTGGTGTAAACCGGATGTGCTCCGTCCCGGCATAGTAGGGATGCAAGGGTTTATGGGCATACGACTACGACCATGCACAAACTTAGTACCCCACCGCCACGCTATTTACAGGCCAACGGGAAATCGACATTCTCTCAGGAGGGAGCAGGGCCACGAGCAGCCAAAATGGCGGGGGAGGGGGTACGAGCACATCAAACAAGACGAAGGCGTTGCCTAATGGCCCTATCCCTGATTGCCTCTTTCACAGCCACGGCGACGGTGGTGGGGCTGGTGAGACGCGGCGCAAGCAGATGTTCGACAGCGCATGGTGGCGTATCGACATCCTTCCCTAAGAACGATCAACCACCACCATCATTGTCACCGGGCCACGATGCTTCGTCTCTCGAGGACAAAATCGACGGGGGAAAGGGGAGGAATGACCTTCCCTGGAGAGCTGTTCCAGTTCTGCTGACGCCGACGAGGTATTCGGGGTGAGTGCCTTCTTGACTTATGCTGCAACAAACCTTGAGGGTGATGGCTTCATTTTATGTGATAGACCCAACTAACATGCTTGTTCGTCAAGTTGCGGGTGGAATCGAATGTCCCAGGATACTACCAGTCATTTACTGGGCGAGGGAAGAAAATCCAGGCTACGCTGCACGGTAGGGGAGCCACGTTTTTCGGTGGGGTCTATTCTCTCGGGCGAGCGGCTGCCCTGTTCCTTTGTACCTGTTGTCTTGATCCTACCGAGTGATTCCCATTCCGCGATATGGCATGGCATGAATTCGTTGCTACGCTCTGCCGACAAACCACGTTGAATGACGCATGCTACGATAGAGGTAGCACTTTTCGTCTGAAAAAAAATCTGAACGACGGGGCTCCTGAACCCAAAATCGTCGTAAATTCGCCATTTTTGTTTCTTCACGATTTTCGTTGTGTACCTACGCCATGGGAGCTTTCATCCGGCAGCAGCAGTTTTATTTTTCTCCAAATCAGATTTTTTTTTGGGGGGGCGTCTTAAGCTCCCCGAACTGAGAAACCTCAGAGAAAACGTGGTGCCCCTCTATCGTAGCACGCGTCGAATACCAGAGTCACTCTCGGGCGAGCGGGCTACAGTGTGCAGTAAAAATGGCGATGCTACACCATTGCAATGCGAACGGAGAAGAGCCGGGATTTCGGCCATATTCGTAGGCGTGATGGACCCGGGTAAATGGTAACTACATACATGGTGCTATTACACCGTTTCCACTAAAATGCTGTTTCCTTGAAAAAGCCGTGTGGTGGGCAGGCTTGCATACGTTTTGCCCTCGTGTTCGTTGCGGTTGGAACTGCCATGGCCAAATTGCCTTGCTGTATTTGCAACGTGTGTATCTCTGTCTTCTAGTTTGCGGCCGCAGAGCTCGTTTCTGTAGGAGGCATAAGCACGGACACCGGTTGTACTGGCTGTGGGTACGCGAAAATGTAACAGTAGTAGATGAATGTAAACACAGCTGATGAACCGCACCCTCGGCCAGAAGCTGCTCATCATGTCCGTTATTCTGACGAGAAAAATCGGCGATCTCCCCTGCCGAAAACTAAGTGAAACCCACACACCCCACCCCATCACACACGGCACCGCACCGCACCACACCGCACCGCACCGCACCGCACCGCACCGCACCGCACCGCACCGCACCGCACCGCACCGCACCGTACCGCACCGCACCGCACCGCACCGCACCGCACCGCACCGCACCGCACCGCACCGCACCGCACCGCACCGCACCGCACCGCACCGCACCGCACCGCACCGCACCGCACCGCACCGCACCGCACCGCACCGCACCGCACCGCACCGCACCGCACCGCACCGCACCGCACCGCACCGCACCGCACCGCACCGCACCGCACCGCACCGCACCGCACCGCACCGCACCGCACCGCACCGCACCGCACCGCACCGCACCGCACCGCACCGCACCGCACCGCACCGCACCGCACCGCACCGCACCGCACCGCACCGCACCGCACCGCACCGCACCGCACCGCACCGCACCGCACCGCACCGCACCGCACCGCACCGCACCGCACCGCACCGCACCGCACCGCACCGCACCGCACCGCACCGCACCGCACCGCACCGCACCGCACCGCACCGCACAACACCGCACACCCCACCCCACCCCACCCCACCCCACCCCACCCCACCCCACCCCACCCCACCCCACCCCACCGCATTGTTGTTGATATCGAATTTTTACTGTCGAACGTTTCGGCAGGCGAGGCTTGACCTCTGACAACACACCAGCCAATGCGTCAACAGCAGCCCCTGCGCCAAGCGGTAGCAATTTTTCAGCCAACACCACAACGGAGGAGCCCTACGGCAGTACCGCCACCGCAGGGCGCCCGTACGAGGTACCGAAGAAGACGTGTGCTACGATCTCGTAGAGGGGTAACCCTGGGAGGCAATACTACTACCTCACTGACGGCCCAAAAATCGTCTTTTTTTTTTTCTCTTGTTTCGCGGAATATACTACTTGTTGCTTTGTTGTTTTTGGTTGTATGCTCTCGTCGTAGACCATGAGATCAAATAACGGGTTGTGTTTTCACACGGCTTCTAAAAGATATCGTTTTGTTTGGAAAGAAAGTTACATGGGACGCGTGTTACAATAGAGGTAGTGGTTTTCGTCTAAAACGGTTTTCTGAACGACGGGGCTCCTCAACCCAAAATCGCCGGTAGAAATACGCCATTTGTGTGGCATAACTTTTTGTCGTGTACCTACAGACCATGGGATTTTTCGTTCAGTTCAGCAGTTTTCTTTTTCTCCAAATCTGTTTTTGCCTTAGAGAGGCCTTAAGCTCCCGAATTGAGGGGTAGTATTAAGAAAAAAATGTGGTGCACCTCTATCGTAGCACGTGTCTTATGAAGCTCCTCGCTATACGAGAACCTCAGCATAAAAACGGCGTGCATCTCCCGTAGCTTGTGTGAGAACACCGCCGTGGTGGGGGCGATGCTCACTTCATGCATAGCCGTATCCATAAACCCATAGACCGTGGAATCCCTGCATTGCCAGGCCGGAGGGCGTCGGGTTTTCACCGACGAGGAGGCGGACATATCGCGTGCGCACCAAGCGCGAAAGCAGTGCCGAGAGAATGTTCGGCGAGTCCCATGAAGGGCGAGCTGCATTCTGCTAAGACTTACTTGTGGGGCACCTTGTGCGTACTTGCTTGCGTATCGGATGACAGTTTCGAATGCATCTACCTGTTTGCTGGTGTGATCACTACCAGATGGGGGGCGGGGGCGGGGAATACTCATCTGTTGCTGGCCGTAGTCATTTGACCATTGACCTCGCATCCCGTTCCAGACGGAGCACCGTTCCAGCTCGTAATCGAGACACCTCCAACATTTGGGCGCTCATTACGCTTCTTCCGCATACTACATAAAAACTATTGGCTTATCCTATCCCCGTTCTGTTTCGCCGTCTGCGGCCACCCTCTATCTCCTAGGATAGCGATCGTTTTCTCGCTACTCTCTAGTCGACAAAACTCTTCCATGTCACACGCGCCTAACTTCCTCATCTCCTCCTGTAACGCATCCCGTTCCTCCTTGCATATTTCACATTCTCCTACGATGTGAGTCCTATTCCCTATTGCTGTGCCACACGTTCACAAATCTGTAGCCACGTCCTCGTCCTCCCGACTACTGGTATATCTATTCCTTCTTTCTGGTAGGTCCAGGTTCCTTACAAGAAATTGCAGTTTCACCTTTTCGCGCAGTCCATTGGGCCGTGCGGGTATGTTTTCATTCCAATATCTTTCCTCAACCCCTCGTATACCTCTAACTGCTTCTCCTATTTCTGCTCATTTCTTAGTGCTAGCCTGTCCCTTTCTTCTATTGTTTCGTTTAATTCTGTCTTGTACTCGCCAAACTTCTCTATATACAGTATCTCTTCTTGGTCTCCCCCTAAATCCTTCCATATTTTCTTGATTACGTTATGCCATCTTATTCCAGCTCGTGCACTTTTGTTATTTTCTCCCACACAGCCCTATCAACTATGCGCTTTGGCTGGCAACCTCTTTTCTGGCATATTCTTTACTTTATATTGCCTCTTCAAATTTCTGACGTCTCTAATTGTTTTAAGTGGGTACATTTGTAGTTCCGCTCTTAATACTGTATTACTCGTTGTACTTGAGCATCCTAGTAGTCTGTATTTTTAGCTGCTGTCATTTGCAATGTTTACGGTTGTTTTACGAACTTCGCGTTCCCTTTCCATGCTTCTCCTGCATACTCTTAACTTTGGTACAATCACATTCATCACTATTCATATTTGAATCCTAGCGTCTTGCTTTCCATATACTGGTATTACGTACCGTGTCTTTCGTATCCCCCTTCCTTTTTCTTGTTTGGTTGTGTAAACTAAATGAAACACGCATTTGTTCTATGCCCTGAGAACGCCAGGACGCCTACCGATAACAATAAACAGGGCGACAACAAAGGGACGTCGAGATATACAAGACAAAATAGAAACTTAGGACTGTAAGCTTTTAGCAGAGAGCGCACCCTCTCCAAAAAAAACACACACACACCTTAGGTCAGCATCTCAGTTTCTTATCCGCTTTCCT
Organism: Undaria pinnatifida; assembly: GCA_012845835.1. Lineage (NCBI taxonomy): Eukaryota > Phaeophyceae > Laminariales > Alariaceae > Undaria > Undaria pinnatifida. Next base: position 6,931,765 of record JABAKD010000023.1, on the reverse strand, counting down.
GTACCGTATAATGAAAAAAATACCCTTGTTCTTATTTAATGGCCTCCGTTGTTTGCCTGCTGCGGTTACAATCGTATATATTCTAGGGTGTCACCTTGGGGGGGCCGTTTGGGGTAGCGGGTGACTGGCAAGACGGGGTTTCGCTTGTAGGGAGGGATGGCGGGAGCCCCAGCTTGAGGGGGGACGCTTGCATGGCGCCGGAGAGGCAGGAGGAAGTACGGCAGATACTGAGGAGAAGAAAAGAAACACCCTCCGGCGCGAAGGTACGGGATAAAAGTGAAAAAACGACCGGAGATCATTGCGCGAAGCACGCAGACATCTTCGAAAACATTAACGGAGGTAGTGCCATCAGATACCATACTACACGGTGAAAACCAACAGAGAAAATGTCAAAATCTGAGAAACAGTAAAACCCAGCTTGAGCGCGGAGGATTGCCTGGAGCCTGGTCGGCAGGAGGAGGCAAGGAGGGTACTGAGGAGATAAAAGCAGACACCGTCTGGTGTGAAGCTGCCGATTTTAAGAACACCGAAGACCGTAACATTCGGGACTTACGAGCGGTTGAATCGGCATGCCCCGCCTGCAGGTAAAATTATTTATTGCCTAGTGTAGATCAGTGCGAGGTGCAGTCATGAGGGCTTGTTTTGTTCTTCACAGGGTGTTGCTAAAAGAATAGAAGTACCCATTGCATAAGATATTAAACAAAAAAACGAAACAATTCAAGAATCCCGCCCAGACAACGTATGTATGGAGTGTCAATGTCGGAGAGACGGCTCAAACTAGCTTGAGGGGGGGGGGGGGGGGGGGGGTTAATCTGGAACCGAACCGGAGAGAGGAAGTGCGGGAGATAAAGAGTTAAAGAAAAGGAAACACCCGAAGGCGCAAACCTCTGATGTAATGGCAAGCCTGTGTGTGGAATGAACGAGGAAGGGGGTGGGAAGCAGGCGGCGTCAAGAGGTCTGATATATTGTACAGGGCTGTGTGTCCGATGGCGGGCGGATAGGCCGGGGGGGGGGCGGGCGACACATTTTAGGGTAAAGTTGCACGATTTGTTTCGTGAGGAGCCCTACTCACGTCAGGAGACGCGTGGAACGATAGAGATGAACCACTTTTTTTCTGATAGGCTTCCTCGATTCGGGAGCTTAAGACCTCTCCCGAAAACTGATTTTGAAGAAAAACGAACGAACCTGTGCTAGTGCTGTTAGGAAAAAAAATCCCATGGCCTAGGTACACGACGAGAATCGTGCAAAAACGACCTATTCTCCGACGATTTTGGGTTAAGAAGCCTCGTCATTCAGAAACCATTTCGGACGAAAAGTGATACCTCCATCGTAGCACGCGTCTTCGGCGCTATACCTTTACCCACAGACGAACATTTTTGTTTATTTTGTCAACTGAGAGTACAACCGGATGGCCAAAAAGCCATGGCCTAAGAATACATCCTTTTTTTTTTTTGGAATTGGAAAAAAAGGGATTGACACTCCGACGATTCTAGGTTAAGGGGGTCTTAAGGAATGGAAATATTTTTTTCGCCGAAAAGTGCTACAAGGTGCCTCTGTCGTAGGACGCATCGGGCGAAGGCCTAAGACGCATGGCTCGATGGGGGTGTATCTGTTGCTTTGGGGGCTCTTCCCTTGTGGTGGTCTGCTAGGGGCTCATGTATGACACCCTAGAACCTGGTTCGCCTTAGTATTGTAGGAACAAAGACATCCCCGGTCTCCGTTTTTTTTACTTGTAAAACCGGCATGGCGATCGGCTGGCGCCTCAGGAAACTCGAAAGGGCTTCTCCTTCTTCTTGTTTAGCGTGCGCGGTCTAAGTTTGAAGCTCTGCCGTTCACTCCCTCCCTGCCGTAAAACATTTCCCGCATGCGTGCTGTGTTTTTGTGCCTTGCCGCGCTTTTTGAAACACAAAAAAGGTGGCTGCGTGTGTTCGAACGAAGGATGCCGGCCGTTTCCTTCCCGAGTGGATCGCTTACCACCACGTCATAGGGGTGGACGAGATCACCCTCTACGACGACAACAGCGCTGACAGGACCAAGGAGGTATACCTCATTTTCTGGTAGGACACGTTGACAGGAATCGCCCAGAAACGTCGGACGACTTCAGATCCCTTGTCATGATCTACTTCGTACGTATGTCTTCAAGGGCAGATGTATCCCGGTAGCCCCGGTGGTCTCGTGTTTACCCGCGAATATGCTGCTGGCGTTGGTCCTGGAGTTCGATTCCTACTTCGTACGTATGTCTTCAAGGGCAGATGTATCCCAGTGGCCCCGGTGGTCTCGTGTTTACCCGCGAATATGCTGCTGGCGTTGGTGCTGGAGTTCGATTCCCACCGTGGTGATATTTTTACTTTGTGTGCAAAAGTACGGCAGAAACAATATCAACTATTATTGAGAGCGCGTATCATCGTGGGTAGGTACAATTCGACGCGAGTCGACGAAGGAAGAAAATGCTGAATTCTTCTAACGATAAAAATGAAGGCAGGTTCCGCAGCGGGGAGGGGGGAGGAGGGCCCGTTATGTAACCCCGGATCTGAGACACTACTTGGAGGGAAGGGCGGGAGTAGTGCGAGGATAACAAATGGGATGAAGAAAAAGTATAGTCTACATGTATATCATAGAAATAAAAATACGCTCCAGCTGTGACATCGAAGATTTCGTCGAAACTCATCTTTGCAAGCTGTGTGTGATACTCCGATCGCGCGCATATATATCCATGGTCGATGTGATCTGAATAGCCCGGGCGAAGCCGTCGCACGGCAGGGGTGCAGTTCTAAGAATGTTCCGAGCTCGTATCATGAGGAGCTCAAATAATTTCTCAACTACCCCAAGCACGCCTTCAAAGACATTCGTGCGCGCCGCAACCGGACCGGACGTCCTACCAGTATATGCGCTGCGGTCCTAAAACAAGTATACTCGTCTAACATTATCGAACGAAGCGGTGTAGTTCCATATTTGACGAGCTCAAAAGCGGTCAGAAACGCTTGGCCCACATGAAGTGCTACCCCTATCCACCGTGGGACAACTAGCGAATAGTATAGATCATGTTGACGGAGGAGAGATAGCCGGACACCCCGAATGCTTTCGCTGTTGTTGTTTTTTTTGGCCGGGTTTGGATCTGCACAACGCGGCATATGTCAAGTATGTGTACTTCAAAGATCCCCCCCGCACACAGCAAAAACTAGTCACAAGAAAAACGACGGATACATAGTTTAGAGAAGATATATCTACATACAGTTGATCGTCGTCTGCCCAATGTAGTGAACGCGTCGGATCGATGGAGCGTGCTGCGATAGACGTAACACATATCTTCGTCTAAAACGTGTTCTGAACGACGGCGAGACCCCCAAAATATAGTTGGGATATGTCATTCTTGTTTTCGCAAGATTTTGATGTCTTTCCATGCCCTAGGCCATATGAGTCTGTTCTCATCGAGTCGCGCTTTCAGTTTGCTAAAATATCGGTTTTTTCGCGACAGGTACTAGTACAACAGGGGCTGCTCAAGCAAAGAGCCTCAGAAATAGGGCTGTTCAAGCGAAGAGCCTCACAAAATATATACGGCTCACCTTTACGGCATAGCATGTGTCTGATGGTATATCAACAGACTATACTGCTCAACCATCCCAGGCTACAGGGGTGCACGGCATAACAAATTTCTGATCCCCCCACACGAGGGGCTAAAAAACATATCACCACCACCCCGAACGTGACTTGCGAAGACGTCTCCATTCGCTCGCGCAACCCGACCGACAATTGTATGGGCTAGTCCTAAGACAAGCATACTCGAGAGTAAAATTGTCATGCTACTGTTAACAAGCGATGTAGTTCCACGCTTCGAGTGCTGATCAGCTCACTCAGCCGGCCAGATCGGTCAGAAACGTTTGGCATGAATTTTGCAACCCGTGCGGCAGTGGGATGGCCCACTCCATCATCAGTAGATCGAGACCTGTCTGTCCAATGTGTGGACTGGTTACTTCGATAACCAGCACCGTTTTCCCTTGGTTTACTTGGTCGTTTTGCGTGTATGGTTTTATAGGAATGGTCGACGTCGAAACGTATGCGGCACATCGTTGATTGGTAAGCACTCCTAGATACTACACTCAATTGGTAATCAAAGCTGATGTGTCACGCTCCGCATGTTGAAAGGCGAACCACAACGAACGATAAAACACGCTCTTTTTTTCTTGTTCTACCAATCGATCACAGTCTATTTTTATTCAAGAATCAATCAAGTATTGTAATTATTCAATCGCGTACTTTTTTCTGCGATTATGATTCTGTGTCGTCTTCATTTCCTTAATTTTGGCTTTGTTTCGCCATTGACAGCTATACGCTGCATGCCGGGTCCCTCGAACGTGGGACCGATCACGCAGCCTGCAAAGATGAGTGTCGACCCTTAAATTGATCGATCTCACAGCTGACGTGTATTTATAACTTCTAATTTCATGTCGTAGTTTCGCCTCCCTCTCGTATAATATGTGTAAATGGAGTACGTAGTAGTGCGCTTGTGCCTTTCATGCTCGTTTGGGTCGCAAACACACTTATATAATACATGTAGTCTATTATGTATAGAACCCGATGACCGTCATAATCCACGGCCGATCAACCCACAAAAAATGCACGTTAGGAAGTAAACAAACTAGTCTAGTCTACAGGAATTAAACAAACTATACCAGGTAGGAATGATTCCAACCTGTTTGTGTGTTGCTGATATTTCGTGGTTTCAGTGAACCTGACCTTGGAATGTGACGTTGTGACATTCGAACGTCAAAATATATGTTTCCTACCTATATATAATTCGTGCACAACCAAGGTTCGTAGCTCGCCGACACTCTCTGGTTTGTCGGCCGGTAAAACACGATGATGATAGTTTGATGATTGCCATAAATGTTAACAAGCCGGTCTACTGTAAAACGCCTGTGAACCACAGATTCTCCAACCTTTCGTGGACGCCGGGCTGGCGATGTATCTCTTCAAGGAGATCGGAAAGTGAGTACAAAACATAATAATATGTACATTCAAATATTCTACTGCGCTAGCAAATGACTTCGAACGAGTGTAGTCTACATGTATATTCATGTTGCATAATAGGCAGATACAACGTAGGTGTACTGCTGTTTTGATTCCACGGGTGGTAAATATTCAGCTTTTTGGGCTGTTTAGACTAGACTTTCGAATTCCCATCTGCTGTTGGACCATACATACGCTCTTTTTGGGCTAGTCTATACTTATAGACTGCACATGTTTCAACTGCAACCCTTCGCTTTTTTCCAAGCTGCTGCTCCATGGGTTACCAGTGCCGTACATAGTTTTGCTTCATGCGACACACCTCCCGTACCAGCTACCTGGTACTATATGGTACAGCAAGTTTTAGGAACAAATCTTCACCTTCCGAAAGAACTCACAACTTTGTCAAGACCAAGACAGATAGACAGGAGGTGTAAACAACACACCAGCAGCAGCTGCTGCACAGCATCAATCAGCGGCGACGGCGGTGCGGTGCGGTGGCGGCGTCGTGCTTCAAACGTTTTATCTTTCTGCCTGTCTCTGAAAACTGCGCTGCAGGGGTTGTGGGTTGTGCTTCCCATTGCTGAATGGTGCCGGCATATTATGATGGCCTACCCACATCGGAGTCTGATCTATTCGTGCTCGCGTATATTGGATGGATTCCGGCCGGCATTTTTTGGCGGTTCGTTCCTCGCACACACAGTCAAGTGTGCTGCTGCGTACACAACCAAATGTACGATGATGCGTGCCGCCGCCGCTGCTTTTGGCGCTCCTGTCGCGTTGTTGCTCGCTCTCCAGGATACAAACCCTCTGTTGTTGTGCTCAGCAAGCGTGCTGCTTGATGCCGAACGAACGTTCTTGATGTACTACTCGTACAGTAAACGAAACGATTGTCACATTTTTGTCAGACACATAGTCTATATATACATTCAAGATAAACACTACTGCGGCTGCCTCCACCGTCGCGCCACCGCCGCCGCCGCAACTGCCGCCGCAGCTGCCGCCGCCGCCGCCGCTGGTGCTGATGCAGGTGCTGTCATGTACGTTTACTTTTAAAACCTCCGGGTCTGTTTGCAATAGAACAATAAACGGTGTAGGCTCTACTGCTTGGTATGCCTATCTCTACCTTTCCCAACCCCGCAGGAAGGCCCACCAGATGAAGCCTATCAACCACTCAGCCTGATAACACGCTTCAAACTTTACTCTTATACTGCCGTTAAACGGCGGGATGTCTTTGTATCTCAACGTCGCAGGAGGGCACATCAGATGCAACCCCTCAACCACTGCCTGAGAAGACATATCGAGCGACGGGAGGTGGACAGCGACGCTCCGGTTTGGGTGTTGTTTCACGATATCGACGAGTACATCCTTCCGGTGCAGACCAACCAGACCATGTCGGACGCGCTCATGAGGCATCCCACCACCTGCTGCGCGAAGGTAAGCGGGACAGAGGGGTATGTGAGTCGGAAATTTTGTTGATTGGTTGGTTTCGTACGGTGGTGACGCATGCTATTAATACCACAACAATGGATACCCCTATTGAACCCCTTTATAGCCCCGAAATCCCTCCCTATTGTAGCTTCAAGTAAATTTGTCCCCGAAAAGAGCTTCCAATTGTAGAGGTGTTCAGAGCGCCTAGGATAAGAGTTCTTGCGGCTTAAGAGCGGTCAAATCGGCATGTCCCGTATGTTCTATACACCTTACTTTTTTCCCATTACAGATATGAGAGCAATATCTGGTTAAGAACGCCTGTATTGGCTTGTGACGGGGCGCTCTTAAATCATGGTACCCACGAGAGGTATCACCATTATTTTTGCCTTTGTTTCACGAGGCTCCTTCCTCGCTTAAGCAGCTCTATACTGAAAATATGACACTGAAAAATTGACACTGAGAGGAAAATGAAATGTTCGACGGAATGGCACGCGAACTATGACAGAGGCATATGGTATACCTTTTTTTGGCGAAACGTGTTCTGAGTGACGGTTCTCCTTAGCCCTAAACCGTCGGAATTTCGTTGTTGCTTTCTATTGCAAAATATGTTTGTTGAACATCTGAAACCTAGATGGGATGTCTCGTCGGGGAGAACTTTAATTTTCCGCCTGATCAGGTTCTACGGTCACCCTTAAATACAAAATGGTGAGGCACCCACGAGGCAGATACATAGTAAAACCCATTGCCGTCTCTGGAGTGGCCACACCAGAAAACAAATTTACTCATTGGCGCTGTCATCCATAAGCAAGAAAGTAGGCACAAGGTGCCCAAGTCCGTCTTTCGAGCGGTTCTTGGAAGGATGCAGTTCACGTTTGGTGCGACTCGCCGAACACCTCACGGCACTTCGCGCTTGGTACAAGCAATGTCTGCCTGGTTGGTGTAAACCCGACGTGCTCCGTCCCGGTATGGTAGGGATGCGAGGGTCTATGGCCACACGACTACGGCCGTGCACAAATCGAGTACACCCCCCCCACCCCCCCGGCGCCCCCAAATACACAGGGGTTGACTGCAAACGAGGGGGGACGGAAGAAACTCTACCTGAAAAGTCTCAAGGAGCGGGATAACGAACACCGTCACATCCTAAACCGTACGAATGCTAGATTAGAGACAATGAGGAGTGTACACGGCCGGGCTCAAAAGCAAGCGCATTCAAACGCGATCGAGGAAACTAGAGTAGAAACGAGACGTATTTCGGAAGCGAGAAGGGCCATCCCACGAGGATAGGGGGTATTGGACTCGTTGTTGGGCCAACCATTCCCGACCGGTCGATCTCCTCAAGCGTGGAACTATATAGGGCAGCATGACACTTTTACGAGAGTTAGTAGTTGTCTTGGGACTGTCGCACATAATATTTTGGTCCAGTTTCGCGAACGAACGCCTTCGAAGTCGTGTTTCGTGTGAGATAGTGAGCTCCATTCTCATGTTAGGAGAGCTCAGAAAGTTCTTAGAATATGCTGCACTCCTAGCGTGCGATGACTCGCGACGGATAGCGATAGCTTACCTCTCGGAATATGCTATAGGTAGTAGAACCTCCACCACCGTGTCGAGCGCAATGCCAGGACCGATGGTCACCAACGATCATAGAGAGAATCTAGCGGCCAACAAGGGGGGAGGGGGAGCGCTGAAATGTCCAAGAAACATCTAAGCAAAACGTACACGCAACAGGAGCAGTAAACTGGGAGGCACCCTTGAAACGGTAGCTTTTTTACGAGTTAACACGATTTAAGTTATAGGAGCAAAACAGCGGCTGCTATGGATGAACACGCGTGGACGCATGCTGAGCTTTAGGTGGACCTTGATTTTTTCCGAAGACGCTCACTTCGAAAACTCCATTCCTCACCTTAACCTCGATTTGGCAAACAACAGCGTTCACAGCGATATTGATAGGCAACCCCATTAGCTACGCATACAGCAAATACGTTTGGAAACTCACATGGGCTTCGGAATGAAGCTGGTAGTTCCTCAGTCCAGAAATCCGCCATACAGCAATCGTCTGGTCAAAACAAATGCTACGTCTATCGTAAGACGCGTATTTCGTATGAATGATAGCTTTATCATCAGGTGTAAGCAGTGTTAAATGAGTATGGCCCTCGAGAGATCCACCCGGTCAACAACAATGATGGATCTGGTTTAAACTTGGGATGGTCAACTTCCATCAACGGTACTGATTGATCTGATTTAATCTTGACATGGTCAACTTTTGGTCCATGCGCTCTTGATCAGGAAACCAAAGAAGCGCTATATGCTTCCATGAATTATTCCTTACTTTTGCTTTTCTGCCACGTGAGGTCATGTGGGCCCCAGGCGGTCGGTGTACACCGGTTGGGAAGATTGAACGGTAGCGCGAGCAGCTGCCTTGAATTGGAGGTTCTGGCTGCTTTTTACAAACGTGCACACGTCGCATGAGGACGTACACGCTGTTACCGTGGTTGATAAAGTTGTCTCCGGCGTCGCGCATGTTACCCTCCGTATCGACTACCGCCTCGGAATCCGTGGTGGTGGCTGTTCCTAGTAGAAACTTTTGTCCTGTGGCTAGATGCGTGCTACGAAAAAGGTAGCCCTTTTCAGGTGAGGACGTTTTTTGCACGACGGGGCGCCTCCTTAACTTAACGCAAAACCATCGAAATTTAGGCATTTTTTGTCGCCATGGGTTTGTCCAGATCTGGTACAATATTATTGGAACATTTTTTTTCATTTTTTTTCAAGTCAGCTTTCGCCTCAGAAGGCACAGAGACCCTCCATAGGTTAAGAGCCTCAGAACAAAAGGAGTGCACCTCTATCGCAGCATGCTTCGTTACTATCATATCGGGTCTGGCTTTCAGGCCCGGGATGAAGCTCCATGTCCAAGTAGTTTCCGCCCAAGTAGGGTAGACCACATACCGATTTAAAGTATACGCGGGTTTCAAGTTTCGACAACCCTCTAACAAATAGGGGCCCCAATCGAGATCGCTGAAGCCCGATTATACGGCCGGGGCCGCCACCGACCAACGAAGACAATTTGACAACGGTCACAATTTTCCCGCTGCTCGAGAATATATATCTAGCGACAGCTAGACTGTTTTGGTACACCGCATCCCCCCCTGGCGTTGGCGTACGAACAGTGCAGAAAACCTTCAACAAGAAGAGTTATTTGCGAAAACAACCCAGCCTGATTTTTTGTGTGGGAGGCAGCGCCTTTACGGTTCCAATTTTTCCTATATTCCTGTATGTGCCAGCATGATTTTCTTACGATCGTGTCTCTTATTGTATATAAGTGTCCTGTTCGGTATTCGAGATTGTTTGTCTTGTTTTGCCCCTCCCCCTCCCCCCGCTGTTGTGTATATTCGCGTCCCTGACGTGCTTGGTCCCTTCATTGCAGGTACCTCGCGTCCAGTACGGGACCAGCGGCTACCAGCAACAGCCTCGGGGGCTGTTGCTCGAAACGTTTCTCAAGCACGCGCACCCCAGAATCTTCGCCGACAACCGGTTTCCTAAGGTGGGGCGACAGACGAACCGCGACGACGGCTCCTACTGCGGTAGTTTTTCTTTTTTGTCGCGTTTAGGGCTATGCGCTATTAACGGTAATGGCTGCCGTGAATGTTTCGCAATCTCGAGCAAGCTCTTCCGCATTAATATTACTGTTTATTTCGTGGTCATGACCGGCCGCCATGAAAATGGTGCGTCGGCAATAATATACTCGGCTCCCCGGCTTTGAGAGACGTACAGAGAGCCGCTCGCACGTCCTATACTCGGTAGTGGTAGAAGTATTCCAGGTGGCGCTATATACTACCAGGTAGGTATGCTATAATACTCTGCTTAGTACTGTAGTCCAATACTACATACATACCTAGTATAATAGTGTTATGGAAATGTTACACAATATCCTAAATAAATAGACTAGTACTGCACCAAGTACAGGGTACCTCATGACCTGGTATTGGAATGCTATACTTTACACTTGCTCTGATACCATGTATATATACAAAGCCATACGAAGTATCGCCACCGTAGCGTTGGTCTCTTCAGAGCTGTCGCCCTTTGTCTCGATTGCCCACGGAAGAGTAATTTCTCGAAAACGCCCACCTATCCAAATCAAAACCTGCGCTTCTTCTATGACGGAAATATGCTGTTACTCGTAGCATGACTACAGAGGAATACCAAGTACACTACAATGGAAGCAACGCCTTCTAACTGACCTTCTGCCCGCTGCCACGCCGTGGCTTAGATCTTCATCGGCAATCGCTTGCATGCTCAAACCTCTTACTGCTGCTGTGCTTCTCTGAGATGTTATTCGATAACTCGTCTCCACCTTTCGCTGAATCTCGCCTACGCGACTGCTGTCTCTCACACGCCTCTGTATGTAGCGTGTACCATCCAACACAACACTCACTATTGGAGACCAAAAAACAGGCTAGAGATTTCCCTCCCCGTTTTGAATGGCATTCTGCTAGAAAGGAAGGGAACATTTTAACACGTGGTAATATGTACTATAGCCATCGAGAATAAGGCTGAACGTCTTAGGGTCACCTTGTTGACGCTGGTGTTTAGGATAACCTTACACTGGTGTAAAACAATTGGAAACAATATAGTCTAAGGGAAAAAGGACGGCAGGAAAATACGAAAAATACAGCACAACAGAAACCTATCAACTGTTTAACAGCAACGACGCAGATGAAGCCGTCTAAGCAACGTGCAGCAGCCACATTGGGTTCCAAACTGCCCTCCTGTATGAAGCAGTAGGAGCATTGCCGCATGGTTCTACCGCCTGCGCGCTATTTCTGACGAAGCGGGGTGCTCATACCGTCAACAATAATAAATTGAAGGGGAGTCACCGACCTTTTTCCTTCTTCACGAGAGCACACCCTGTAACACGCGATCGCAGTATCACGTACAGCGCGGAGAAAGGAGTTTTTCTTTTAGGTTTTCCTCGGTGTCACAGCTGTACATACGTAGCATCCTTTGTTTTTTTTGTACAATGTTCGGTACGTCGGAGTATCGCAATGCTGACAACTGCTTGTGGCGTGTACCAAGTACACCATACCTGTTATGTAGCCTGGCGGTACAAGTATTAATCCGGTTTATAGCTCTTACTTCCTCACTTTTTTCCGGAACGAACGATGCCCTCTCTGCTGTCGTGTGTCTTTGGTATTCTGACAGGTAGCGGTGAACCTGTCACCCACCAACACTTCGCTGGGTTTGATCAAGCCGCCTCTGGCCAATATGCACGATGGCAAGGGATGTAAGTGCGAGTCGATCGACGTGGAAGACATAAGGATCAACCACTACTTGGGCAGCGCCGAGGACTACCTAGAGAAAACGAAGCGTTTCTGGAAGGTATGAGTGTGATCTTACTACTACTACTTCTACTACTACTACTCGTTTTAGACTTCATCGAGGTGAAAGAATGTCGACAACAATTGGCCGTTTGAAGGCATCTCCTCGGCCACTGCTGGTTGGCGATGAAAAAATTGGTTGTCCGAACGACAACTAACAAATAATGAGTGGAAGAAAAATTATCGTACGGAACGGGTACAGCGTGATCCTTGCACGTACTGCTGCTGCGCGCTCAAGCTTCTGGTAGACGCTCTGGAAGACTTATTATAATCGCCGCGTTTTGAACTCGTGCTACGAGATATGGAGGCAGCACTTTTCGTCCGAAATGGTTTCTGAATGACGGGTCTTCCTCAACCCAAAACCGTCGGAAATGCCGCGTGCTACGGTATAGAGGTAGTAAGGTGTACCGTTTTTTGGCGTAAATGTTTTCTGAATTACGGGGCTTCCTCAACCCGAAATCGTCGGAAATGCCGCGTGCTACGGTATAGAGGTAGTAAGGTGTACCTTTTTTTGGCGGAAATGGTTTCTGCATGACGGGGCTTTCTCAACCCAAAATCGTCGGAAATGCCGGGCGCTACGGTATAGAGGTAGTAAGGTGTACCTTTTTTTGGCGTAAATGGTTTCTGAATGACGGGGCTTCCTTAACCCAAAATCGTCGGAAATGCCGCGTGCTACAGTATAGAGGTAGTAAAGTGTACCTTTTTCTGGCGTAAATGGTTTCTGAATGATGGGGCTCCTTACTTAACCTAGAATCGTCGGAAATATACCTTTTTTTTGCATGATTCTTGTTGTGTACCTAGGCCATGGGATGTTTCACACCGGTAGCAGTTACATTTTTCTCTAGATCAGATTTTGGGAGAGCTCTTAATCTCCCAAATTGAGGAAAGCTCAAGAAGAAAAGTGGTGCACCTCTATAGCAGCACGCTGCTATGTTCGGACGCTACACACGGGTCCCCAAACCGGTAATAAATAAATTCGTACGTAGAACTGGTCGCCCCGGTGGTCTAGTGGTTACCCTCGATTACTTCAAGCGTTGTTCCTCGAGTTCAATTCTCACGGTGGAGAGATTTGACTTTATTTGCAGAAATGCGAAAAAAAGGATCATTTGCTGAGAGCGCCTAGCAGCGTGGGTAGTAGGTAGAATTCGACGCGAGTCGACGAGGGGAGAAATTGCTGGATTATTCTCGCGATGAAAAAAGAAGGCACACATACCGTAGCGGGGAGGGGGGAAAAGGGCCCACTAGGTGACCCCGGATCTGAGTTACTACTGGGAAGAAGGGCGAAAGTATAGTACGAGGATAATAAACGAGACGGAAAAAAAAAGAAGAAAAGACAAAAAAAAGTACGTCGACCCTTCTGTGATAAAGCACACGTTAAGAAATAAATGTAGCCTACCAGGTAGTATTTTGGGAAAAAAACGAAGAAATTCCGTCGCCTAGGCGCTCGCCCTCTATACGCATGATGAACGAAAGTGTAAGAAATCTCCTCTCCCTTTTCGCGCCACCAGAAGGTGCATGTGGCCTGGGCACCGGATTCCAGGATTCTTACGAGAGGGTCGATACTGCACTACACAATCAAAAAGGCCAGTAGAAGTCGTTGCAAGTGCTTTGAGTTGGCTGACTAAGATGCTTGCCGGCTAACTATCAATCAGCTACATACAGCTAGGATACTGTGATAGTCACTGCCGTCTAGCTCTAGCAAACAGAAACATTGTGAACTTAACCTGGCAGACCACCCCACGGCCTATTATTGTATTCGGTACACAACAAAAAAAATGCAAAGAAACAAGAACGGAAATTGGACGGTTTTCTGGGGTTATAGACTAACCCTTCATGGGCTTCAGAGGGAAAAAATGACAAACACGACGATGTGCTAGGTTGAAGGTGTGGGAAATCTGAGGCTTGTGGAGCGGGAACGGATCTCGACGTGTTTGGAAGGCTTGTTTTTTAAGGGGTAACCTCGCACGAGAGAGCGAGTTCGTTGAAGTGAGCTGTCATTCAGGAGAGAGAGGAGGGTACCGCGGGTACCACGTGTAGAGCAAACGGTCAACATTCAATCCATCGTTTCAGATTCATGAAGCACAACAAATGCAGCATCCTTACACCAGAAGCAACCCGGGCCGCTAGTACATTATTCGCTGACGACGATGTCACCGTCCAAATCTAACGCAAGTACCCGCAAGACAGGGGCACAGCTTGCACTGCTGTGTGATGCATGCTCGCAACATGATACCAAGAACGCGCCCATGAATTGTTTTCTCGCTGTACATGGCCCCCAAACGGAGCTCCGTCGTTCGGACAATATCGCCAAAACATTGCCACCCCTGCCGCGGAACGCTTCGACGTTAACTTGTTGTCTTCTCGGACGCTTTACATCATACCCCTGAAGATCTAATGTGCGGAACACGCAGCGGGCACACCATAATCCTGGTGACAGGACTCCAGCCTCCGTACAAAATCGACCGCTTCCCCCACCCTCTCCCCCCAAACTTCCCCCTTCACATCGCCTTGTCCAGCTGGATCAGCGACAGTCGGGAAAAAGCGAGGGAAAACCTTAGTAAGGGAGTCGTCAACGTAGAGCAGTCCGATGCTACTCCCACCGAAGCGTACGCATACCTTCCGTTAGAAGGCTCATGCGCTGCCCGCAGCAGTAGTAGACACGAGTGCCCCCCCTTCGAACACCACCGAGTTACGCTAAAAAAAACACAACCCAGAGAAAGCGTAATATTACCTGAAGAGGAAACGTAAATAACTCCAGCACCGTACGGAAGTACTCGACAAACTTATACGCCTCCCTTCCCCCTCGTGCCCCCCGGTCCGCCACGCCCCCGCCCCCTTTCCCCCATATCCGTCAATGCCTCCGTGCCGAGCCAGGAAAACCACAGCAGGGCGAAAGTGGAGAAAAACTTGATCACGAGAGATATCAACGTCGAGGAGTCGGACACTATTACCAACTGGGCCTGCGCCACACGCGAAATTCTCTTCAGAGTTGTTAGTGGCGTCGACATTGAGCTGGGTTTGGATTCAGTGCATAATACAACGGCAGAACGGGGCCGCCTGTGACAGTTGCAAGATCGGATTGTCGGTTCGTTGAGTCCGGATATTTTCCTCGGAGCTCTCTTTGGAGGCTTTGACGGGATCGAATTAAAGCTGGGTTTGGATGCAACTAAATGCGCAACGAAATAACTGGAGCCTGTTACCGTTTGCACGGGTCATACAGATCATAGGGATCCTCCATTTCAAGTTGTAGATCGTCCGAGCCCGCCATATCTCTAACAGATGATATCCTCCTGTGAGGATCTAGTCTCCTTTGAAGTTCTAGATCTTTGCTTGACGGAAGTATACCTCATCTCTGCACATGAACCCGCGCCGCACGGAGGTGGGCGCTCTTCAGGGTACTTTCGACGGATCGGTTTAACACAACGGACGAGCGGGAGGGCCGTGACAGCTGCGCTTGTTGGACGAATCAGATAGGTCATAATTTCGTGATGATCTAGATCTTTCTGGGCGAACGAACCAAGCCTGCACGCACCATATTGCCTCCAACCCGCTCGGGTGGACGGACCCCCCCCCCCACCCCCCCGTTTTATCGACATAGTATAAGGTGGGGGTAAAGGCCGACCTTGTGAGCACATATTGCAAAGTGACATATATCACGGACGCGTGCGAATTTGCACCATGTTATGTGAGCCTGCCGTGAGTTTTGGTCGTTCGAGAAAGGTGCTTCCGAACGATGTCGTTGGGGGAGTTCACCGGGACGTTCTGTTGATTTTTCATTAGTCTAGAGCTGGCTCTTCAAACGGTGTGCTCAGATGGTCTGCGCTTTTTCTTCTCACATATTTCCTAGGTGGACGGAAACGGGGGAGGTCGGGACCCGTCCACTATTCTTTCGGTCGCGCTGTTCGCGGTTCCAAAATTGTGCAGGCTAGCAAGCACGGCCACGCTGTATACACGGGACTTTGATGCGGTTTGGATTATGACGCATCCTACGATAGCAGAAGAAGCAATTTTTGGGGGGGGCTCAGTGCTCATTTGGTCTAAAATGCCGGGGAGCTCCTTGAGGGCCATGCCGTCGTAGGATTTGCAATTTTTTCGGGCGATAGAACAGTTCTGAGACCTGTTGGGCTCCTCACGCGCGTGTGTGGAGTTATCGGTCAGTTGTGATAATTTTACTGGTTTCTTTGTTTTAGGACTAGTCTAGTAACTGTAATAGCGCCCTGAAATGTTTTTCGTATTGTTGGGCGAACTGGATGCCTTTGAAGTATAAATGTTTCGGGGTGATATATTAAGCTCTCCTCTAAAGTCAGGAGGAGGAGCTAAAAAGAAAGCCTCTTTTGGGGGCCGCAAGGCTAACCTAGGATTGCGTTAAACCCACACTCCTCGAGAAATTGAAGTGTTTATGTTCTTGATTCGCAAAATCCATTGCTTTTTTGGTGTATCTAGACCGTCAAGGAGTTTGGTATCGTAAATCGGATCGCACTTTTCAGTTTACTCGAAAAATCAGTTTTTTGAGGGGCGTTCTGGTCGGTGCGATCCACATTGAAGAGCTCTTCAACCGAGGAGCCGCCCGGATCCCCTCGGAAGAACAACGTTTCCCCTCGACCGTAGAGTCGCATGTGTCCTCACGTAGGAGGGCAAATCACGTCTTGAAACGTTATTATATCTACGTCAGCTGTAAGGTCGACATAATAATCTAGGGGTCTCGACACTCATCTTTGCACAAGGTGTGCGTGATTTTTGTTTTGTGTTTTTTTTTGGCGGGTGTGGGACCTGTTGGGTCCCGGAGCCATCCCACAGGAGGGGCTTGCATGGTTTGGGCGAAACGTTTCGGACCGGGGTGGAGGTCCCTCGAAGGAGGAACCATCGGCTAAGGGTGATAATTTTTACGAGTGTACATTGGTTTCAGGACTATTAGCGCACAGAAGATGTTGGTTCCTCGGTCGGGCGTGTTGCGCGAACTCGCGACCGTCTTCGAAGTCATGTTTCGGGGTGGAATATTGAGAGCCTCATGTTAACCATAGGAGCAGCCCAGAAAGTTCTTAGAATCTTCTTTGCCCCTACCGAGGGATGGCGCTACGTTGTACAGGGGTGCACAACCTGTTTGTTTGCTGCGGCGGGTGTGATCTGTATCTCGCTCGGTTCGTACGCACGGTGTGAGCCGAACCGAACATGTGTATCTTGTTAACGTCTCTTCTCTAACAAACGTCTCGTCTCTTGCACAATAATTCATGCAAGTAGATGCAGCTACACGAGCATTTAGATTTTCCAATAATTCGCGAGCTCAAAAGACCCGTGGACGGTTGGCAACCAAGAGGTCTTGCCTTGTTCTCGAGACAACTGTTGGGCAAACAGATTGGGCCGGGATAAAAGATCTAGTACTTGCAGCCTGCCCGATGAGCCATATAGTTTCGTAATCTACGGACACAAGATTCATGATTCGCGTATATTCGAGCGATATAGGATATATATATATATGGTATTGGGAAGTGAGTGTTTTCTATTGGATAGTGGTGTGTTGTCAGAATGTCAGCCACCCCGCTGAAAACATGCCTTCTACGGTATGTTTAGTTTTGGGTTGATTCCGATGAGGTACGCCCTTTATGTCAGTCTTGTTTTGGTCCAGTTTTTGCCCCTGATTTGTGGGCGGCTTCTGGCCGATCTTGACTCATCCCATGTCTTCATTGTGATAATATACTCGGATACGCGACAATAATATAATGGATTTTTCTACATATTGATCAACATCTGGGACTTCTCTTTTATCCGCTGCCACCGCGCAACCAAGGTCCCCGCATGAAGTGGCCCACGCGAGCAAGCCAACCCTGAGCATGGGTTTTCCCATCATGATATCTTGCGCGTGTGGTTCTTGCCACTCAAACCTGCATCAAACGTCGTCTGGGACACCCACGGCGTTGTTGCGTGGCATGTTTTTTTTTTAGCGTCCGTAATTCGTTTCGGAGTATACATAGGATAGCATACCAAGTGTAGCTAGTACCTGGCAGTAGGAAGTAACAATAGCAGAGACGCGTGCTACAATAGAGGTGAACCATTTTTCTTCTAATACTACCCCTCAATTTGGGAGCTTAAGACCTCTCTTAGCCCAAAAACTGATTTGGGATAAAAACAAAACTACAAGTGCTCAAACCGGGTGAAAATCCCATGGCCTAGGTACACAACGAGAATCACGCAAAACACATAATGGTCGAAATTCCGACCATTTTGGGTTAAGTAGCCCCGTCGTCCAAAAATTGTTTCAGACGATAAGTGATATAACTCTATCGTAGCACGCGTCCGGAGACGACGTATTTTACCTCTCTCTGGCAATAATAAGTGAATCATACAGAGACACAAAGGATATGCTATAATAGCAAAAACAAATAACGCCTGTGCTACGATACAGGTACAAACGATTTTTCTGGTGAACTATTTATGTATACTTCGTATACCCGAGGTGTTCTGTGTTCTGGATAACGAAGCGCCGTCGTTTGTCCCAACCAAGAATCGTCGCAAAACTCGTTTTCTTGTTTTGCTAGACATCCTTCGTTCTCTACCATTATGCCATGGATTTGTTGTCTCACGTCGGCGTTTTTTTTTCGACAGGGTACAGTTTTATTAAAGGAGTCCCACAGTTAGTAAGACGTTGGTGGCGTGTCAGAATGTTATCGCCGTAGTTGCCGGAACCCGCCTTGTTCATTCAAGGCTATGCGAGCGATTTTCCCCCGGGCATGCGCCAATGCGAGTTCGACCGCCTTATATCGGGATACCGCCTTATATAGGAATACCGCCTTATCGGTGGACCTCCATGCTGTACAGAGCCCCTCACTCACGTGAGGAAGCCACGGTATTAATTCCAGGTTATGTGTGCAATTTTCCCCCGGACACGCGCCAACACGAGGTTGACCGCCTTGCATCGGGATACCGCCTTTCTCCCAGACCACCTTATCGGGGGACTCCCATGCTGTACAAGTGAGGAAGCCGCCTTATTCATTGCGGGTTATGTATGCAATTTTGCCTCGGCGCGCCATTGCGAGTTTGACCGCCTTATATCGGGATATCGTCTTATATCGGGATACCGCTTTGTCGGGGAACCCCCCATGCTGTATAAGCTACTTGCATTAAGGATTTTAAATCGTAATTTGGGCTGTGGGGGAGAAAAATCGAGAAAATAATAACTTGGTTAATGTAGGGTCATGGCCCAGTTTGAGAGGGGAAAAAAAGCATAGTAGAATCCCATATAAAAAATTGAACAATCGACCAGCCAGCCAGGACACCAACACATCGAGGCACACATCATCTTCCACAGGACATCCCGGACACACCAGACGGCATCCACAACACCCAAGCACCCTCCCGAATAGGCTGCCAGGTTCCTGGTGGACGATCTGAGGGATTGCCCACGGCAGACAGGCTGACGCGTCATCGAGAGTGCCCGAAGCGGCGCAAATTTAGCTCTTTGCTACGAACACGTAGCAGCCAGCGAGCAATTTTCGAAATCAGAAGGCTCTTCTCACGTTCTTTGGAGACCGACGAGCTGTGGCCCACACACAAACGCCACAAGTGCTCCACCCACGCCAACGCCACAGGTGCGGAAAACTCAACCGGCCCCATCCCTGGCCCGCAGCAAAGCCTGTTTGCAGCCCACCAACAACAGCAGTAGTAGTGCGGCCTTTCGGCGTTTTTGAATATTTTGAGCAGTCCGCCCAGTTCTTTCCGTGGCATTCTAATACGAAGGGCTTTGTCCAAATATATACAAGTGACTGAACATCGTGGAGCCTGCTTGGCGGGGAGACCTGCTGGTTTGGGATTTTTCAGTATGCCAGTTACGTAGCACTTGTTCATGCCGGTTGGGGCTATTAGCCTATTATTATGGGATGATACCTAGTACTTGGCTGGCATATTTATGGTAGACTGTCAGTTCTTACGCACGATCTCACTTCTCGGCTTGCCTCTACCCTTTTGAGAGACTAATACAATGACTTCAAATCTACCCCGCTTGGGGCTAAAGAACACGACAGTGGCCTGTGTCTGTAGTAAGCGTTCTCTGAACATTTGGCGTCCTCCGGCACGCACTAGTTCCTTTTCACAGCCTTTTTTCGTGTTTGGTTTGCCTCGCTCCGTGGCGAACTAGAGTGTTCACTTAAACCAACACGTTGGTTTTTCCCTTTTCACGGAATTAACCAATCCGGCACGGGCTCTCTGCATCCATCCGTGAAAGGCATACCGACGCAGTAGATTCGTTCTACGGTAGCTCCACCCCAACTTTTCTTTAGCGAATCTCCGGTTTTGAAACCATCTCCTGGCCGCGTCTCCTGAAACACGATGCCCCTTGCCACCTCGGCGTCATCGTTCGATAGGCCCCTCCAAACAAGACAGTACACGATGGGTTTTTTTTCATAGCATCCTTTCTCGTGCCGAGCAGCCATGAAACGTTTGTTAAAAAAAATCGCTGTTTTTTGGCGACGGCTATCGTAGAATCAGTGAGCAAAAGCCCTCCGCCATAGACCGACGGGCCGTCGATGCCCGGAGTTGTCGTTGATCGATCGCGTACGTCAGTCCCTGGTCTCGCAGGAAAAAAACTGTGAGACTCGGTGTTTAGTCCACAAGCCACGCACATAAAGCCAACGGCTGCTCCTGTTCCTGTTCGTGCACCTCACAGCCCTGCTGCTGATGCGATCCTCGTCAGCGACACCAGACATGCCCCTGTTCCGTGCACCCCACAGCTCCGCTGTCGTTTCGATGCCCGTCACGCCCAAACCTCCTCTCGCAGACGGCCAGCGCTTGACTGCAGCCCATGAGAGCCTGAGATTTTATGTACACTGAACGTGTGTCACAAAGTGTACGCAGAGACAAGCCATCACATGACGCATATCTGAGCACGATTTCTAACAATGAGAGTTCCTCCCCCGCAACCGCGGCTCCTAGTCGGGAGGCGGTCGGGACTGACCCTAACCTGAAGGCTCTCGGGACTGTGGTTGGGGGTCCTTGACTCCTCAAGGCCGGAGCGGAACCTCGCACAACCAACCTCTGATACAAGCAACAACAGGGAGCGACGAAATACTTTTTTCCTTCTGTGAGGCAGACGTCACTCTAGAAGATAGTGTGGTACATCCTGAAGATACCATGACCCCGCGCGGTACCTCTTGCAAAATGTGTTGAGACTCTATTCGTAGCATAGTCATCCCGCGGCAGGGGTGCCGCAGAAGTTTCTGGGCTCCCAAGATGAGGAGCCCAATGTCTTTCGCCCGAAGAGACTCTATTCGTAGCATAGTCATCCCGCGGCAGGGGTGCCGCAGAAGTTTCTGGGCTCCCAAGATGAGGAGCCCAATGTCTTTCGCCCGAAACGTAACTTCGAATGCCCTCGTTCGCGGAAACCCGATCAACAGCTATATGCGCTGGCCCTAAAACATACTAACCGATAGCTCATCGCTTGAGGAGAGCTCAACCGGTCGGAAACGTTCGGCCCAAAAAGGGCAATCCCTACGGTCGAATGACTCAGCTCGTTTTATCCTGAACGCCTCCTTCCTCCGGAAGAGAGTGTGGGTGACTCTGCTATTAATAGTGACGCGCCTTTCACTTCTCGAGACCGGCCCCCAGCTCTGCGAGCCCTCAGCCCTAAGCACTAGTCGCCTCAAGCGCCCAGCCGGCGTAGAAGCGACTGCGACTGCTGTTTGTTGCTCCTGCGCCGAGCGTAGCCACTAGTGTGAATGAGCCTGCTGCCGCTGTTGCGAGTTGAAACGCTTTCGCGTCAGCATCCATCAGAACTATTGCTGCTATTGTGAGTGCCACCGCCCTTCATACCAAGTTTTATGTTGCCGCTACGGCTGCTAGTGAGATTGCCCTTGCAACTGCGGGCTGTACCCCTGCCGTTGCCGGCGCAGACGCTCTCGCGACCGAGCCCCACAGCACTACTGCTGTGGCCATGAAAGTATCCGCCCTGGAGGCTGCCTTATCCAAAATGCCGATAAAGGCGCGACTGCCGTCGCGTCTGGGCCTACCGCTGCGGCCGCGAGCGCAGAAGCCTTCGCGGTCGGGCCCAACATTACAACTGCTGCGGTTATGCATGGACCGCCCTGGAGCCAGCATCCCGTACCAATGCCGCCGATGCAAATGCCGCTGCCCTCGAGATTGAGCGCCACACTACCGCCACTGCTGCCGCGCGTACAGCTGTCTTCGCTACTGAACCCAGCACTACTGGTGTTATTGCAAGTACAGTTGCGTTTGCGACTGAGCCCAGCAGCATTGCTGTAGGGCTTACCGTTCATTTTACCACTGAGCCCAGCAGCATTGCTGTAGGGCTTACCGTTCATTTTACCACTGAGCCTCGCGCTACTACTGCTGCTGAGTATCACTCATCGCTGTGCTCCCCCCAACTTCCCCTTACCGCCTTGTTTCCTGCCCCCGCGACCGAGCAACGCACCAACACAACCACGATATCGGTGAATGCGGAGGACTCGGAGGGTCTGGGCAGGCGCGGTGGGCACCGTCGCCACTTTCGGCACACGAAATCGGAAGATGAGAGGAACGTTGTTTCTGGGGTTCGCGAGGAGGTGACAAGCGTTGCGTTTCCCCCTTTTTTTTCTTCTTTTTTTTCGCACATTTCTACTTTCCAGCTTCTGGACAAGCCGTGGTCACAGGTGTCGTCCCTTCTCTCCCCCGGTTCTTGCCTTCATTTTTTTATCGCGCATAGGGTTCAGCAATCCCACTGCTCGTCGATTTTTCATCGAGTGCTGCTAACTCACGCTCTCGCGCTTTCATGAAGTCAACTTGTGCGCAAGAAAAAGTCCCCACCAATTTATACGAGTATGCACTCGGGGGGATTCGAACTCACAAAACTGACCTATCCCAGGCTCGAGGATAACCTGATACAACACCGGGGCGACCGATACCTCACGGGGACATGGACACCAACCCCCGAGGCGACTGGGTGTTGCGGCTCGAGAAGCAAGAGTCCTCTGGACCGGATCCCACCGGCCACGATGGGGTTTCACCCCCCTGCCGTCCCAGCTTGCGCTTCCGCTCTCTGCGAACCTGCCACCCCTCTTGCGGGGTATCGTTCCTCAGCATAAAGAGGGGACTCGATACCCGGCAGCGCACGGAACTGCCTCGGGTTCGCCAGAGGATTGGGGCATTGAGTCAAGCGGTACACACGAGCGCTGCCCAGGAGGCATCTCACCAGCGCCAGACGTAGGCCCAAAGCACCAAGGCCGCGGTACATGCAGCGGAAATAACCTCTGTGAGGCCGAATACTCCTGCGCGTCCGCAGCGCTGACAGGAACTACTACAGAGGAAAGGAGCCAGTGTTTACTTCACTGGGACCTGCGGGAATGGGCTAGGGCCGGAGAGGCGGTGGCTTCGGTCGCGACGAAGAAGACGGCAACAGCGGCCCTTCTTCTCGTGGGGAAAAACACAACACATGTCGGAAACAAGTATCAACTGAATGGGCGTGCTTCTGCCGCTACGGCCGTGGCGGTTCCGACCTGTTTGGCCGCTCCTACCGCTGTTGCCGCGCGAGCCTCCTTCGCAGCCGCTGAGACCCGCCCTGGCGCTACGGTCGCGGACGGCAACTCTCCTGACGCTGTTGACTTCGGCGCCTCCTGTTCGGCTTCTGAGACCCTGCCTCCACGGCCCTGAGTCGTCAGCGTTTCTCAGGCGCTCTTGCCGCTGCTGCCGCGGGGACCTCCTTTACAGTCGCTGGGACCGAACCTGCCGCTATGGTCGCGGGCCACCCCCGTGCGGTCGCGGGTGCCTTTTGGTTTAGGGGCCGTTCTACCAGTGTGGTAGCCTCTGCTACGGACGCTGTCGCCTGCTCCGCCGCTTCGGCCTCGGAGGCAACGTTTGGGCGCTCCTCCCACTGCTGCCGCGGGGCCACCTCATGCCGCAGCTAGGGACCACCTTAACGCTTCGGCAGCGCGGACCAAGCCCTTTTCGGCGATCCTGCCGCATCGGCCGCACGAGGTATACGTGTTCCTCCCACTGTGGCTAAACGATCGGATGGTTACGTCATCCTTAGAGACGATATTCTCACGCATGGCAGCGTGGAATGCATGGCTGCCAAAACCCGCAGGCCATCGACGGTTGACCTGGCGGCAAAGGCTGTGGCAGCGGCAACCGCCGTGCCTCGCCGTTTGCGGGAGCCGCTGGTGTTGGTGTGCCTCGCGACGAAACGGAGCGGTTCCGCATCTTATTTTACCCAGTTAATCACGGTCGTCGTGGACGTCCTCTGCAACTTCAGCCGGCTCGCGCACGCGACAACGGTGACCTGCTTGCTCTGGGCATCCTCAGCGGTTATGCCGAAGACATGCGCCAGAGAGGAACGCATCACCGATCTCGTGATGGCGGTGGTGGCGCCAGCGACTCACGGCACAGCCGCGGGGAATGCGAGGACCCCGACCGCCGTGGTAGCAGAACTGGGCGGGACATCTGCGGTGGTTCGGACCATGCCAGTGGCTGTGGGAGCAATGGGCGGCGCGCGATAGCACGACATAGACCGACAAAAGAGGAGGAAACGGCGGCTACTCTGGAGGCATTTGGGGACGCTGGCACACGGAGGGGCGTGTCAACAACTCCACTTCGGGCGCACTCTCTGACTGGTTTGAAAGGGGGGGTATGAGTTTGCCTTCCTCGGACGTCAAGGTGGTCATCCCGCCCATCGTCAAGTACCATCGTCGGCCGACGTCGCCTCATTTACGTATAGGCTACGAAAACCAAAGTTTTCTAATGACTGCGCGGAGCCGTCGTCTTTCGCTCTCGCCCACGCTCGCCAGGCCTGTGTAGACGCGGCCGCCGCCCAAGCCGAAGACGGTCGTATATCCGCTGTGAAATCCGCCTACGTCAACATCGATACGCGCTAGGTCAATGGTATCACAGCTTTGTTCCCCACCAACCCCGACTAGCCACTCGCTTCTCAGCAACTTATCCGTTCAGGCAAACAATCCGAAACCGATCTTTTAATTTCTTAGGAATCCACGTTGAAGCAAAGACGCCGTGGAGACCATGGTTTGAGTCACCGCTCGGGAACACCCCCTTAGAAGATCGCTCGGGCGTTCTATCGCCCCTGACAAACCGTCCGCTCCCGTCCTCATCACCGTCATTGGTGATATCCTTTGGCGAAGTCACGCGCGCTCTTGAACGGGGAGATTAAGGGGCGGTGGCTTTCGACGCGCTCCTTCAAGCACTTGCTGAGTCGGCAATTCGACCACGGTTCAAGTTCTGAGGCGGAAACTCCACCACGGAGACGCGGCGTCTGCTCTTAGTGAATCGATTCATTTTCGTATCCTAATAGGCACGCCATACTCCGCTTTATATTGTGCTTCCCGCATCGTAGTTTCGGGGATGACAGAAAGCGAGGACGGGTTGGCGCCGTGGGTGGGGTTGGTGCTTGAGATAGCTCGTCTGAGTTCAATCGAGCTTTTCCGCAATCCATGCCTTTTCTGTGCCCCTGAGAGCTAACAAAACATCTCTTCTTCCTTTTTGGCTGATTGACGCTGCGTGGTTGGAGCCCTTGCTAAAACAAAGACGCTTGCCTTAAACAGCGAAAAGTATGTCCACTGCCTTTCTCCCGCCCCAGGCCGCGGGCAGGGGCGCGCGCCATCTCAGCTTCCGTTTGGGCGACGGATCCGCCACGCAACCACCTTACTATGAACGTGCCACAAGCCCCCGCCGATTCCTCCAACCCCTGTGCCTCATCCACTTCATTCTAGCACTGGCTGCTTGCCCATTATGATGAAGTTTGCGATGGAAGTGTTAGTTGCTCGACCGACGATCGTCCCCTATCGAGCGATCTGCTTTGATCAACGGCCTGCTCGGCGCCCTTCGTGAAATTCCAATACCCTGCGTGAAACACACCGAGACGTCACATTCCTTCATACAGTGCAAGCACCCTTTCGCAAACGCGAATGATTGCATGAGCCCCAAGTTTAGGCGGCTCGAAAACAATGGTGGTGCGTACCCTCGCTAGAAGGAGTACATGCTGCGTTGTCTTCGAGGACATAAAACGGGGAGGACAGGAAATAGCGATCGCAAGGGCCGCCGCCATCAGTCAGGCCGGCAGCAGGACCAAGGTCAGACGTCAAACTCCGGCCGCCACTCGCAAAACGCGCGCTCCGGGTACACACAGCAGGGGTCAGACGGCGGCTGCGGACAGCACACACAGCTCTGCCGTAAGTGCACAACACCCAGTCCCGTCCTCGCCCGCTTCGTCTAGCAACGCCCCTGCAATGCTTTCCCGGCCCAGCGCACAACCCGCATAATAACCCCAACTCGTGTGATCCGGGCACCTTCCGCGCTAGTAACCGACGCTACAACGGTGGTACGGCACCCCTCGCTCGTCCGCCGCCAGCTTTTGCCAGGGAGGAAACTATAATTTGAAATAAGCTCGTGTTCCACGCTCGCCCAGCTCCCAGCGTTGACCAGCATCGACAGCTGCCGATACGCCCCGAACGTTGCCCATTGGCACCAAAAACCTCCCTTAGCTTTATGATGCACAGAACCTCTTGTTACGGCGACGAGCTCTCATGCTCTTTCACCATCTGACGCCGCCATGAAACGCCGCGTCACTGATATTTCGTCTGTAGCGCCGGCTTTAAGACCATGTATTAGCCGCCGCTCGGGTTTAGCCCCTGCTGCGCCCAAGCCCGGCGTCTCGTCCACGCGTATTTCCACGTCGGCTGACCTTGACTATTAACGAAACCGCTTCCAAAACAGGAGCTCTCGCCCAGAGTGGTACTTTCCCTTCGCGCTGTGAGCGCCCCGGGATCTGTCCCGCCGCGCCACGTTGAGTTTTCGCGCTGGCATCGCCCCCCGCTTCGCTCCTACACACCCATCTTCCCTTGTTTAGACCATACGGTGACGGTTGGTTTAGGATACGGGGAAGCCGGCGGCGGAACCACGAGTCCCTTTTTGCGCTTGACTCGGCGATTCCTCGCATGAACAGCAGGCGTTCTGACCTGTTTCTTATCCCACATAATTCGGCAGGCTTAGCTACCACGTCCACATTTTCAGGCACGTCTCCAGGACAGGAACCCCCTCCGGCACGCATCACGTGCCTCCCGCCCGAGGCCCGTATTTTGATTTGTCGGGAGTGTCTGCAGGCTCTCCTTCGTTTTCGTGTGCCCACGCACACCCCTTTCCGGCTTCCATGGCGTCAGTGGAGCCGGCGCTTCTGACGCGTCCCGTTGAACCCACGGTGACTCAACAGCCTCCGATCAACGCAACCGGATAGCTTACCCGCCGTTGCGCGGATGATTTTCTTCTCTTGTTGAGCAGAATCAGCTTTAAACCCATTCATTGCCTGCGTTGGCTTTTGGCCGATGGGCGCAAGGAGCGCCTCTTTTGGCGATTTTGCGTGCGATCAAGCCTCCCAGCTGGTCGCCCTAGGCCCAGCCCCGGGTCTCGCGTCGGTGGTCCAGTGCTTAGTGCCTCCAGCGGGCTGCACTGCGCGCCCCAATTATGCCCCCCAACGACTCGGGCCCCTCGTATTTTAACCCTATACGCGAGCATTCCGCGGAAAACGTTGCGTGTTGTACTGGCCGCCCCATTCCATTTCCTCACAATGATCACCGTCTGCGTTTTTCGTCGGCAACGTTTCATATTCCTGCGCAGAGCAGTAGATGGTGGCCGAAAACGCGCGCTTCTTCCACGTCTCTACCAGGCATTGAACATCATGTTGCGCTCGTTGTATCGCCTGTTGTACAAACGCGTCGCCCGCGGTGTTTGTGGCTTCGACAACGCCAAATGGGAGCGTGAACGGGAAAGTTCCACCCTCGCAAGGACTTCGCGGAGCCTTTGCAAAGTACGGCGATGAAGCACTGGTGATATAGGTTTAGCCCAAACCATCCCTTCTGATGTGGTGTGAGGCATTGGCGTCCGGGCCGCTGACGCCAACGCTCATGAGCCCCGCTTGTAACGAGGAAAATGCTTGCTAGGGAAGGCTTTTTCTTTCTACCGTCCGCGACCTCCTTCGCCACAATACGGACAGGTCGGCGCACCCTTTATCTTCTCCTCAATAATGAACTCCGATATCGCTCAAGGGAATGAACTAAAGTCACCCCTCGCCATTGTCGCGCATTCGAGCTTCGTCACGCGCGTGGCTCCGCTCTCCCTCGAAGTTTTCGACCCATTGTTCTGACGCGCGACAGTTAACCACAACCCCGATGTGCTTGCTGCCAGCTCTGGCGCCATTCTCGCACTCGCGGGGACCCACCCTCGCCCCCCGAGCACGGTCCGGGCCTTGTGGGAGAGGCACGATTACGCTCGGCGACGATTCTCTTGCCACTAAAATCACCGTTCATAGTGGGGCCACTGCTTCCACGGCTTTTGGTTGTATCGCGCTGAGTACCAGCTTTCCTCAGGTTTTAATCCGGCGATAAGTCTTAGAGCAGATATTTTTCCGCCGGTACGACCACCGCCCATTGCTAGCAAAACTCTGCTATTCGCTCCTGGAAGGGGTTCGGCGAGCTTGCTCCCGTGCGAACTTCCTCGAGCGTCTGCTTGAGCGTCGAATTATTCTGGGTTGGTCAGCCAACGAGCTTCCTCGCCGTGTAGGCCTACGCCGTCCGCTTTCGGCTGCGCAACTCGCGGGCCTCTTGGAACTCGATAGCGCTTGTGTTTTAACACGCGCTCATACCTCTCCGTCTTTGCCCGCCCGTCTGACCAGAGGGTTTCGGAGAGCTGACGTTTTCACGCCATACCTCTTGGGGTGAATCGTCTTTCGTAAACTCCCCTTTGCCTCTCACGGTGGTTTTCACCTCCCTTACGATGGCCCCGATGGAGTCACTTTGTCAGCTGAACCCCAGCAGCTCGCGGTTAACTTGGTCACGCAACAACGGTTCACCAGCTCTTACAGGCCACTCAACTTGTCGAAATCCTTCCCCAGTCGGACCTTCTTTTTGCCTAAGAACACTTCGTCGCCTCAGGGCGGTACGTTCTTCCCATGGTTGGTGCGGCCGACCTTGAGCCCGATGACCTTCTGGGAGTCGCCCACGCCACATTGATGCGCCCCCGCCATGTCTTTTTCCGCAAACGTGCCTGAGGTTGAGGCCGTTTCGGAACACCCTCTCACAACAGTTGCAGCCATGGACTCACTCTCGCCTCGCCTGCCAAAATGTTTGACTCCCAAAGGACGTGCTTGACCCCTGCGCGTCTGGGACCGCCTGCTGCTGCGTTTGCGTGACATAATCTTCGACTTACATGGCCCCGAGTAGACTCCTGCGCCCATCGAACAGCTGGGCGACGTGCTGTGCGAATTTCCGGGAGTTTTTTTTCTAATCCAAGACGGGTTTTTCGACTCCTTTTCTCTGGTGCCTCTCGATATTCTGGTTCTGAGAGACAGCGCACCTGTCGCCCACCGGCCTCATCGCATCATCATGAGTTTGGCCAAAGAGATGGGCACCACCCGCATTCAGCATCTCTCTGCCGGTCTGATCCAACCTTCGAATTCGCCGTGCTCGAGCTCTCTGGTTGTCACCCCGCAAAGGTCTGGAGATGTTCGGATCACCTCTGTCTACAACAAAGCTCAACGACATCAGCAGACTAGTCCCGCGCGAGAATCAGGTCCTGGAGTCTTTGGGCTAAAGAAGCAGTTTCTCCCTCTTCGACCTAAAGCCATCGTTCCAATAGATAACCGTGCACAAGACTACGGTTCCACTCGCTGCGGTTTGCACCCAAGTGGGCCTTTGCGAGTGGATTGCCATGCCTCAGAGAAGCAGTGCATCGCCAGTTTGGTGTTTTTAAATCATTAACGAGGCCCTCGAGGGCTTGGAACAGGTTGCCGTGTACCTCGACGATGTCATCGTGTTCGATTCCAACCCGTCGAATCACGTCAAGACTATTTCGTGTTCTCGTCGACCGATAACGCAAGCAAGCACAATATCAATATCTCTCTCTCGAAAGTCTGGTTCGGCGCGACGGACGTCGATTCCTGAGTCGCTCTATCTCGCCCGCAGGCGTGCGCCCAAACCCAGATAAAGTGTTAGCCTTGACGCTCATGCCCATGCCCCGCGATCTGAAGCAGCTACGCTCTCTCCTGAGAGGCATTTCGTACTACCGAAAGTTCTTGCGAGATATGCTTACACAGATTCGACCAATAACCGCCTTTTTCAACTATTGGCATCAATTTCTTGGTCACGCCGACCATGGAAGTCATCGTGCGTGGCTTTCCCGCAGAACTCGTCTCTCCGCCAATCCTGGGGTTCCATGATGGGGGCGCCGTGAAGGGCGGCTCTCGGATTTTCCGGGTATACTGCAACGCCAGCGTCGATGGCCTTGGTGCTAAGCTTGATTGACCAGGAACGGGCCGACGGCTCCGTGAGGCCCTTCCCTTAGATCAGCCTCCCTACCCTCGACTTGGACCCCGCCCTATTTAAAAGCAGGTAGCATTATTTTGGGTGATCTAACGTTCCTTCAAAGCTACGTTAGGACACGAATTGTTATCAGGTCACAAGGCTCTCGAAGATATCGGCTAAGTCGAGGGCCAAAACGCGAGAGTCCAGTGGTGGCTCGAGCATCCCACAGCGTTCGCCTCTACACTCGAGTACCGAAAGGGCAGCGCCAAGATGATATTGTCGATGTACTATCGTCTCTGCAGTAACCGGCAACAGAGCACAACCACAGTGGGTCGAGCTGCCTCACGCCTGTAAATGATGAGGCCATATACCTCGTCAGGGCCTGCGGTCTACACGCCCCCTTCACACGAGTCCTCGGTGTTGGCATGGGTGGGCTGGTGCCCCGGCCCGATAGCACCGTTTTGTGTGGGATTTCTTTGACGACTCCCGCCGAGTTTCGAGATTCTCCCGCACATGGGCCACGTATGGAGATTGACGACATTTCTTCCCCTACTTGAACATTCGTCGCTCATGTTTCTGCTTTCGTCGGTACCGGTGATGCCCTCCACGGCCATGCGACATGTTTTCCTGCTGCCGTCGCCACTTCCAATCCGGTTTCCCTGTGCCTTCAGGGGTTAGTCCGTCAGATTTCCCCCACGGATCCACACGCCCACCTTTGGAGACTTCCGTGGCACTGCCACCCTCGGGCCGCATCTCCACTCGGATACGCCGAAGAACAGCCGCTGCCGCCGGCGCCGCACAACCTGCTGTCGATTGTGGTTTCGGACACGACAGGTTCTCTCGGTCGTCTCCTTATCGGGGCGACCCTCCGCCGCGCGTTCCTCGCCCTCGACCGCAATTGGCTGTTACACCGGGCCCATCTCGGGCCAAAATGCCTGTCCCGACAGTACCCGTCGCGTCCGACAGTACCCATCACGCCCGACGGCGGCCGAGCGGAGCCTTTGAAAGCCCCGCTTATAAAAGCCCCGACCCCTTCGGGGCCTCCATCCGCCCCCACGGCCGATCAAGACGTCCTTGGCGCTGCTCCCGAAACGCATTTTTGCCGCTACGTGTTTTTCTCACGCCGCTTGGGAAAGGGAGCAACAGGAAGAGCCTACGTGTTACGCTGTCACCTAATACACTATTTTCGGGCGGCCGTTTGCCCTGCCCACCGAAGTCTTACCGCGTTTTCCATCACGCCAGCGCCCCTCCTTCTCGAAGAGTCAGGCGCTCGCTAGCAAAGGCCGCCTCCATACTATCGTAGAGGGCATTGTCCTCCACCGCCGTATTTCAACCCCGAGTCCTTACTCTTTATGGCCGGCGAGACTCGGAGCTTGTCTTTTGGGGGACGAGCCAGTTCGTATTCATTTTCCTGTATTCATGCGCCCTTTGGTCATGCCAGTCTGTCATATTCGACTGCTTGTGACCATCTTGTCACACGGCTGGTACACTTCGCGTACTAGAACGTTTCTATTGGTGGAAAGGAATGACCGCTTTCCGCCCGCTGGTGGCAGCGCCACTGCCCGGCGCAGATGCGCACCGCCGAGTCTCCGTCAACCGCTGCTAATCCTGTGTCAACCTCCGCGACCGCGGCAACGTGAATGCAAGGATCGTCTGGGTGGGATGACGCAATATGTTGACGCATGCTACGATAGAGGTATCAATTTTGGTCTGAAATGGCTTCTGAATGACGGGGCTCCTTAACCTAAAATCGTCGGAAAACACGACAATTTTTTGCATAATTCTCGTTGTGTACCTCAGCCAACGGATGTTTTAACCAGTAGGGCGGTTTTGTCTTGGTCCAAATCAGTTTCTGGGGGAGGTATTAAGCTCTCAAATCGAGGAACCTCAGAAAAAAATGTGGTGCACCTCTATCGTAGCACGCGCCTGTTCTCAACAACGATGACCACGATATTCTCCCGTGTCACGTCACTGAGGAAGACGTGTCGAAGCCCTTCCAGCGGCTCGAGGTGGCTTAAGAATCACCGGCCATCTATCGTTCTGTCGCCGGGGTGGGGTCATCGCGGTGATGTACGAGACGCATTGGACCAGGCTTTCTCGCCCACCATGGAAACGGGAGACGAACCTCCAGTTCTCACGACAACAAAATCTTGCTCTGCATATATTGGGCTTGCACTCCGAATCAGCACCGTCAAAATAGCCGCCTTTACCGTCAGATGCGCATTAGTGCTGTACAACGGGGACCTTCCCGCGCGAACGGCGAGCGATATTTGGCACCCGGCTGCAGCGGTGTGCCGCTCGCCGAGTGGTTTAAGCCACTGTAGCACTACCGTGATCCCGAACGAGGCTCAATTTTGGTACAAAGCCGACGACAGCTGGGCGTGGTTAAGGAATACCAGCGCTGGTACCACCCCCGACGAGGAATGTTTGAGGTGCGTTTTTTTGGACGAACCGGGACCCATCAAGCTTCCGCTCTCTCCGGCTCGTTACACGACTTCGACAGGAGGGGTTGAAGACGCTTGGTGCCTTCGAATCCGTGGCAAGCTTACCTAGCAAGTTGGTCGTCCGGATCTTTGGGGCGGTGAGCTGTTTTCGCGTTTGTAGGCAGACAGAAATTCCTGGTCGGATCGAGGTACGGGCGTAGACCTAGCCCGACCTCTAACCCTAACTCTAACCCTAATCCTAACCCTGACCCTGACCATGACCTCAACCCGGACCCCAACCGGGCCAGAAACAGCCGTGAAACCGGGCTGCGCCGCTTTTGGAACTCTCGTATATTATTCCGATCTGCGGACCGCCACATAGCGCTCGGCCAATGAGAGAGCGTAAAACTACCCTCCAAGATCCGGGCGGCCACATTGTTAGGGCATCTGTCCGTGGCGGTACATCAGTTACACGCGTCCTTCAAAAGAAACGAAGATGAATTTCGAGGCGGGGACGTGGTTGTGTCGACGTTCTGTGCCCTGTTTTCTGGTCATGGGTTCTGGTTCCTCGGGGCATACTCGTTTTTCGGGGTTTTGACTTAGTTCTCAGGAGGGGGATGTTCTGTTTTTTTGCTCCGCTCGGCTTCGACGTCGTCCCCGCAAGGCTACGCTCGATGTCCATTCTGCCCGTGAGCAGAGTTTCGTAGGTACCTAGTAGAGCGATCTATTAATAGTACTCTGTGACCCCTCAGGGTCTTGTGGAGAGGTTTTCACTTATCAATTTGTTTTCCTCGCGAGGTAGTCACCCGTTTCTCTCGCATATGTGCAATTTATTTTGCTGCCATCACCGATGGGCCCCCGTTTTGAGCCGTTCTACGGCAGCCCCCCCCGAACTATTCTTTAACCAAATCGCCGGTTTTGAAACCGGCTCCCGGCCGTGTCTACAGAAATACGGTGCCCCCGACCACCCCGACGTCATCGTTCGATAGTCCTTTGCAATCCTAAAAGTGTGTGAAGATATTGTTTTCGTAACGTCCTTCCTCTTGTCGCGCAGCTGTGATACGCTCGTTTAAAAAAAGTCGCTGGTTTAGGGGGAGGTTATCGTAGAATCGGTATTTTCCGTTTTTTCTGTCGCCCAATTTCCCATATATATATTGCCCTCGTAAGTCGGAGGACGGTGATGGCTCTCGCTTCCGCCAATTCCGCCTCCACAGTTGAAGTTTCTGTGTTCCGTTTCCAGTCTTCTGTGCTCCGTTTTCGGTTTTCTGCCGTTCTTAACGTTTCCCTGAGGCTTCGTAGCCTCACAGGGCAGAGGTGTGGCATTGGGTTTTCAAGACCCGCATGTTCGAATCATGTTCTAGACCGGGGAACGTGGGAACTGGTGCTTCTCAGAATATTCCATGCGTCTGCATTTAGGGCTCTTCAGGGTGGGCTAGTGTTATGGTATTGCCCTGGGAGCTCAGCGAAGGCTTAGGATCGGGGATGTGGGCTATGGACATGCGATAAAACCGTTTCAAGTGTCTTTGAAGACGGGTGCGTATAGGAAAAGGCCGACATTGAACTTGCCTCGCTGGCGCATAACGTTCAGTTATTTCCGTGACCGTGACGTGACACAAGGAGTGGTGAAAATATATTTCCAAGGGTACACACCAAGTGAGTGAACATCGTGGAGCATGCTTAGTAGAAAGGTCTACAAGGGGTGGCGTGTGTCTGTGTCAACCCTTCCCCAGAAAATGTACCCAAGGAATTTCTTATGCCTAAAGATCCTGAATCATGCGGAAGGGCAACGACAATCAGTAGCGCAGAGGAGTTATTTTTCAAGGCCATGGGGGGACCCAAGCGTCCCCTGGTCCCCGGTTTTCAGGTAACTCTAACATCTAGATGTTTTATCGGAACAGTAAAACACATGTGGCTAGGTTAACACGCTGCGTTTAGAGCTTCGTCTGGTTCGTGGAACACAGACCCGGAAACCCATGATTAAAAGGGTTTAATCCACAAAAGATGCTGTGAGTCTCTTCAGATCGGTGTCCCTCTGGTTCTCAGCAGAAGTCCACACCTCGACTTTTGAGGCACTGCAGTGGTCAAAAATTGGGGCTCACAAAACGAGACAAAGAACGACCCCCAACAGAACGTATACTTCAATTCACTAGCGGGCAGCCACACACCCCGACAAGCAACCACGGCCCGCGAAATTGAGGGACGCTCCTGGTGGGGTGTATGACGACGTCGGGTGCGCCAGCCAGCAGCAGTCGTAGGCCGCCAGAAGCGACTCACGAGATGTTTTCGTGAGTTCGAAATTGCGAGCAGCAACACCAAAAGCTACCACCGAAATCGCTTAAATATTTATTTCAATTCACGCGCGGGAGCTTCATACAATGGGTACATCACCGATGACAAAAAAGGTTTTTACCAATAAAAGCTTGCTGATCACCAGGCGGATGATACAACTCTCTCATAATAAGTGGGGTTCAAGGGCTTAGGAGAAAAGATAGAGGGACGCTACTACTATAGGGGTGGTTGGTTATGGAGTCCAAAAAAGGGCTACGAGCAAAAGCACCTGAAAAGCTCTGGTATTATTTGGATCTTTGTCGTATTTTTTCTAATATTTCGAAGTAAGGATCTTGTTTGCAGATAGATGCCATAGACTAGTCTATTTTCACGTGGTTTTATATGTGCGCGGAATGCCTCCATACGAGCTCCTACTCAAAGTATTCCAGGTGCGATCTCACGTGGCCTCAAGGTCCGGAGGAAGGTGTGTTCGATGTGCATGGGTTGCTGCTGTTGTGTGCTTCTCTCGACCTGCTGCTGCTGTCAGTTGCTGCGACTACTACCTCGGCCCCCGCTTGTTTTTCGCTCGGCACGGCTGCTGTGCACCCTCTTTTTCTCTCACTTAGCTGCTGCCTTCTCCGTAGCCTGTGCCGAACGGGGAGAAAAAATGAACCTCACTAGGAGCGGGCTACGATATAGTCTAGAGGTGCACCACTTTTTTCTGGGGTTCCTCAATTTGGGAGCTTAAGACGCCCCCCCCCAAAAACGATTTGCGCACAAATGAAACCACATCTCGGATGAAAGATCCCATCACCTAGGTCCACAACAAGAATCATGCAAAGGAAAAAAATGCGTATTTCCGACGATTTGGGGCTAAGGAGCCCCTGTCATTCAGAAAACCGTTTCAGACGAAAAGTGCTACCTCTATCGCAGCACGCGTCTTTAGCGTCGTCGACCACGACCACAACAAGGCGGCCCCTTTTGATCTTGAGTCATTCTACGGCAGCCTTCCCAACCTTTCTCCACCAGTGGGGATTGCTGAACCCTACTATGCGCCATAAAAATTGTAGGCAACGACCGGGGGGGAGAAGGGACGACACCTGTGACCGCGCGAGTGCAAAGGGTGCTCCATGGCGGAGGGCATTCGCGAGGGCATCGAAATCGCCGGTTTTGAAACCAGCCCACGGTCGTATCTCCTGAAATATGGTGCCCTTTGCCACCCCGACGTCATCGTTCGATAGTCCTTCACGAACAAGAACGCATGGGGAAATATATTTTTCATAGCATCCATCCTCGTACCGAGCAGCCACGAAACGTTCGTTTGAAGAAAAACGCTGGTTTTGGGGGGGCTATCGTAGAATCAATCTCTTGTACAGGGTGGCCATAACACTACACTAATTCCACTCGCCACAAAAAAAGTCCGCCGCAAAACGTTACGGTACCGTGCACATTTCAATCGGCACGACATCATTTCGTTATTTATCTTCTGGGTGCCGTGAACCAGATTGCATGTTCCCTCTCTGCTACGAGGTAAACCTTAAACAACAACTGGCGAATACGTTATGACCGGTATACCGTTTTATGGCATTTTATTTTCCGTACAGTCAGACGGACGGACAGCTCGGATATATTCTGCCAGAAGAAACCCTCCAGGTAAACCTAGGGAACTTTACGTACGTACAACGGGGCATCGCCGACGGCACGGACGATCGCCGGCTCGCGCGACGCCTCAAGTGCTAGCAGCGTTGTGGCAGAGCTGGAGAGCACTCTCAACTCCTGGCGCACCCCGCCGAAAAAAACATGCGAAAGGCGGCGCACTGGTATTGCGCTGCGCTAATTAATTGGGACGCATGCTACGGGAGAGAGAGTAGGTATCACACCTTTTCGTCTGAAAGGGGTCTCTTACGAATGACGGGGGTCCTTAACTCCAAATCATCAGAGATGGGCAACTTTTTCTTCATGAGATTCTCGTTGTTCACCCGGTATTTCTCATCCGGTACAAGTAGCAGTTTTATTTTTATCCAAATCAGTCTTTTGGGGGGGAGATCTTAAGCTCCCAAATGGAGTAACCTTGTAGAAAAACACTGGTGAGCATTTCTACCGTACTCGTGGCACGCGTCAATTTGTACCTGGTGCTTGTTTTTGTCTTGCATCGGGATGCCTTTCAGGTTTAGGCTACATGTTTCCGGGAACAACTGGTTTTCAGGGAATGAGCCAACGAAGCGTGCTGCGATAGACAGAGGTGCATTACTTTTTTTCGGAGGTTCCTCAGTTCTGGAGCTTTTTAAGACCTCACCCAAAAAACTGATTCGGACATGAAAAAAAAAAAACTGCCACCGGATGAACAATCCCAGATGGACTAGGTACACAACGAGAAAATTATTATGCAAAACTAAGGGGGGCGTGTTTTCCGACGATTTTGGGTCAAGGAGCCCCGTCATTCACGAAAACAAAATAGCCAAAAAGTGCTGGCCTCTATCGTAGCACGCGTCGAACGCGAAAGCATTAACATCATCATCATTCCAAGCAAGTAGCCCCAGGTCAACACCGGTTTTGGAGAAACGAAGGATATATGTTTCGCGCGCTCGCTTGACTTTACGGCCGGGTTCAGGGTCGTTTGCTCGGTTCGCATTTCGAAGGGCCACATTACTTCGTTTTGATCATAATGGATTACAGTGCGTGCCCCGATTCAAGAGCACCCGGGATAAGAGCGTTCGGGACTTAAGGGCGGTCAAATCAGCAAATCAGCATGTCCCGTCACACCAAAAACTATATATTACCTGCTACAGATAAAACCAATGTTTAGCTACGAGCGCATGCTTCGGCCTGTCACGGGGCGCTCTTGAATCGGGGTACCCACTGTTGTGTCACAAGCACCACCGTACACTCTAGCGCAGTAGGAACTGAGGAGTAACACCATCATAGTCTGTTTTTTCCGCATGACGAAAGAAAAAACACAAAAAATCGTAACTCTCGTACACATTCCTATTATTATTAGTAGTAACAGGAACTAAAATGTCAACGCAATAGCGCACAGCCAGCCATGCGGACGCTTCAGCGACGTAGCGGCATTAAACCGCTCCCTTACGCCCCCCCCCCCGCCCATCACCTCCCCCAACCCCCAAAACCTACCACCAAACTGCCACCTAGTCTATAGCCCAGGGTCTTGAGCATCAACGCCAAAAAAAAGCCTAAAAAAAAAATGGAAACCCACAAAGGCGGGGCAAATGAAGCCTGATCCTGAGACATGCTGGAATGTCACCTGCCCAAAGAGCACCCAACGACAGAACCGGTCCCATGGTTGACCGTTGACTCCCAACATCATTCATCACGTCACCCATGGTTCCCTTCCTCCCCTCAATGGTTGACTCCTCTTTCATTTCCCTTCCAATGGGGGACTCCTCTCTTCCACCACCCCCCCTCCGCAATGGTTGACCCATCTCCCCACCATCCCGAAATGGTTGGCTTTTCTTTCCCTCACTCTCCCCATCGTTGAATCCCCCCTCCACTGCCACACCCCCGTCGCTGCTTCCTCTTAATCCCACTCACTCCCTAAGCAGGGTGGAGGAATTGCTTCAAGATATCAACAGAGCCCCGACTTCATAATCAGGATCAGCACCATCACCTCAGAACAGTCGACAAAAGCAGCTGGTGCGGCCGACAAGCTCATTAGAGCTGGCCTGTCGCGTCGGCGGCAAAAAATACCGAGATCAAGCTCGGGCTGAGCCGTACGTTTTCACTCGTCGAGGTGAGCTGTTTCAACCGTTTACCACGCTGCTAAGTGCGTACAGCGAGCTGTAAATCGTCGGCAAGCTACCACGCAAGCAGGAAGACAAACGGACAAACGGATATCACGCGGCCATCAACCCCCCCGCTCCCTCGACACGGTGCAAGCAATGTCTGCCTGGTTGGTGAAAACCCGACGTGTTCCGTCGCGCCATAGTAGGGGTGCGAGGGTCCATGGTCATACGACTACGGCCATGCACCAACTGAGTACACGCCCCCCCCCCCCCAACCCCCCCCTCCCTCGACAGCCCGCCCATCCGAACTCCTTCCAAGTGAGGATACCACAAACAAAAGAAACACACAAGTGATGGCGGAGGCATGACTTTCGAAACCAGGGTGTTTGAAAGCAAAACAGGGACCCATATCGGTAGTGGACGGTGAAAATCGAGGGTGCATAACACAACAAGGAGCCAACCCAGCAAGGAAACCAATCCCCAAGAAGAATTCGACCTCGACAGCTCCAAGAAGAATTCGACCTCGACAGCTTCGAAGCAAGAGTGTCCAATGACAGAGGGAACCAATCCCGTGCCCAAAGGTAGCGGCATCAGTCGTCCGTCTCCATGATCGCTCGGGATTTCGACGCCACCGCGGAGGCTTTCTGCTCGACGCGGGTAGAAGAGGGGGGGGGTCAAGGGGGGGGAGAAAATGGGGACGAGGGGACGGGGGGGACGGGGACGGGGGGGGGGGGTGGGGGGGGGTGGGGGGGCGGAGGGGGGAAGAAAAAAGGGGGGAGGAGGGGGGGGGGGGGGGGGGGAGTTAAGCGGAGGGGACGGGGGTGCAGTCAGACGGAATCAACATACTCAACTACCCTATGACCTATGATACAAGAAAACACGAGTTTCAAATTCACACGGAGCCAATAAACAGACCGATTTCGAGAGGGTTGTCGCTTCCTACCGCCGACCGCCCACCATCGACGCGGACAAGTAGACGACACATGCAAATATCCTGCTGCGCTCGTTCCTGACGACAGCTGTACTATTATGTACTATTATGATAAAGGTATACCAGCAGCCGTCGACGCATCGTCAAACTAGCTGAGGGTTTATTTTCGGATCGCGAGCGATAAAAATGCGAAAAGGCTGTCTAGACTGTGGTGATGGCATTTTTTTGTTCATACTTTTCGGACGATTGGCTCAACTAGATCTCAATGATCTTGATCTTGATCTTCTGCCGTGTGCCCTACAAAAAACACCTATTCATACGGTACACGCTTTAATCAACATGTTCCGTTTTATGCACAAAAAAAAAGGGAAAGGTATGTCCAACGTTCTTATGGTCCATGATTTGATCAAGGTATCACATTCCCTGCGATGGGCGATTAAACACGATACAGGGACCAACCACCATTATAGTGCCCTGTCAAAAAATATACAGGTAGTTTCTTTTTTGAACCATGCAATAATGATAATGAAAACTCTAAATCCAAACATGGACGCAGCTCTGAAACATTGATGAAGGTTGGTTCATTCAACAATACAAAGAGATCATCGAGTTGCCAGCTTGGCCTTTGGTCCCAGCGGGTCTTGAGAGTATTTTCCCAGTCAGGGGCTAACATAAACACTACTGTAAAAGGGACTAAACCTTACGAGCAGTGTAGTTTGTGCCTTTTCTTACCCGCCGCAATATAATGACCCAACACGGTTGCCACGCGTGGGGTGCAGTTCTGAAGGAGGGATGGGTTAATGAAAAAAACAAAAGAAAAACGGCGTCCCTGCATGACCTTGTCCGAGAGAACCGAGAGTCTTCTCTTGTCCGTGGTTAACACCATATTACTGCAAAAAATGATCCAATACATTTTTCAAGTAAGTGTTGCCCCGAAACGTGGCGCGCTTCTGATAAAAGGCGTCTGTAATTTTCGAAAAGGAATCGTACTTTCAAAGCCAACGGTTTGCAGCGTGCCTGCTCGGCGTTGTCCAAGAAGGCAATGAGAGTCTTCTCCGTTAACATCTCCGCAAAATCATTGCACACAAATTTCAAAGTAGGTGCTGCCCTGAAACGTGCGCGCTTGCTGAAAAAAGAAGCCTGTTACTTGCGAAAAAGCAACTTGTACTCTCAAGCCAAGGGTTTCCAGCGTGCTTGATTGGCCTTGTCCGAGAGGGCAGTGAGAGTCTTTTCCCCCTGCCCGTGGTCAATGCTACTGCAAAAATGAGCCCATGCCATTTACACGTGGGAGTTACCCCGAAACGTGCGCGCTTCTGAAAAGGGGCCTCCGTCATAATTGCTTCCGAAAAAAAAGAATCGTGCTCTCAAACCAAGGGTTTCCACGTGCCTGCTTGGCCTTGTACGAGAGGGAAGTGACAGCCTTCTCCGCTTGTCCGTGGTTAATACGACTGCAAAAAAGATCCCATACGATTTTCAACTACGTCGGTGTTGCCCCAAACGTGCGCGCTTACTAGAAAAAAAGCTCCTGTTCTTCGAAAAAAACGAATCATATCCTCAAACCAAGGGTTTCCAACGTGCCTGCTTGGCCTTGTCCGAGAGGGCGGTGAGGGTCTTCTCCCTGTCGGTCGCGGCTGCGGGTGCGAGCAGCTCGATGTTGTCCTTGATCTCCGCCTTGATCGACGCCTTCTCCTTGGCGAGCGCCCCCTTGTGTCTGTTCTCGAAGAACCTCTGCTCTCGCTTCGCCTGCACCTCCTTCACCTGTGTGTGGGTCGTTGAGATGTCATGCGTAATTATATCAGTATCCTGCAAAAGCATACCCGCACAGACCATGCATTCACGACCATCATAAGCAAGGTACTTCGTATCAGTCCGAATACAAACACAAGCTCGATAAGAAAAACAACAAACATCGACATAGAATTGAGGGCAAGCGGTGCTGCCAAAGAAAAAAAAAACAGGACTTGTTGATAATCGTACCCCCCATGCTGGCCGATCAAAGGAATAAAGCACCCAATCGTTGCCCCGGATATGCCCATTCACTATTCCCGCCTTAACATCTCGGAGATTCGCAGGTGTTTCAAGCATTACTCCTATCGAGCTTGTATCCCCCATGCAGGCAGATCAAAAGAATAAAGCACCCATTCGTCGCCCCGGATATGCCCATTCACTATTCCCGCCTCAACATCTCGGAGATTCGCAGGTGTTTCAAGCATTATTCCTATCGAGCTTGCATAAACAAACACGAAAGACCACCCAATGTATCACCGGGATACTCTGTGTACCACACACCCCTTGAGCATACCACACCCGTTGATAAGTGATACCTGGCAAGTCTTTAGGGGGGGCCTAAACGCCATCACCGGGGGGGGGGTAGTTTAGACCCTCGTGCATGTGCGGTACGTTACAACCACATGGCACCTCTAGGGGGATCAAATGTCAAAAAAAAAAAAAAAAAAAACGATTATGGCGTCATGTTGCGGCATTGCCCAGAGGGGGGGGGGGGGCTACTGCAGCAAAGGCTTAGCATCCATGAGGTGGGATATGGACAAAGGATAAAAGGCTTTCACACGCCTTCGACGGCGTGTGCGTATAGGGAAGAGGGGATGGGGAAAATGCATCCTACTCGCGCGTAACACTCCGTTCTTCCATGACCCGTGACAGAAGGTATAATGCTGCTCTTAAGGATACAGAAGTGAGTTGGTGCTGTTGCTGTCCTCACATTAACTAGTATAATCAAGTCCGCGGTCACAGGACAGACTCCAGTCACTCTGGAGTGGAAGAATACCCCAGGGCAAACATAAAACAAACCACAAGCGGTGCACATGTATATTATACTACAGCTGGAGCAAGTTTACATTAGCCAAAGAACAAAAAAAAATGAAATCGGAAGTCAGCGTACGTACGTGCCAGGCCCACACTGGTACACACACCTCACGACTCAGTGTAAAACCGACTACCAGGTACACCACATGCCACCCAGGAAACCAAACCAACAAACAAACCCGAGGAGTAAAAAAAAAAGAATAATTAAGTAAACATCGTGGACTCTCCATGATTAGATAAACCTGCGAAGGAGCTACCAGTATCGGTATAAGGCCAGTCTTCCTACGAACACGCTACGCCAGAGGCGCACCGACCTGTTTATGACACGTCTCGCTCGAGGAGCTCTGCCCGAAAAAAATTGAACGCTGACAAGACTGAAAGCGCACTCGACGTGAAACAAAAAAAGCGGTGGCCTAAGTAGTACAGGCTGGGCCAGCCAAGTAACTGCCAGGAACGTAGATTGGCCATGCCCCGCTCAATCTTACGTATTTAGAAGCGTTTTTGGAACACGAATGTTGATCGTGGGCCAACCGACAAACGGACAGCCGGGTTTCTCTCTTTTTCGGCTTTTGTCCGCGATGAATGGCCGATATTAAGATCCGAAAAAATACAAAAGCGCCCATAACTTGGGTGAAAAAGCAAAAAACAACAAAACTGCCCGTCTTTCCGTTTGTGCGTGCGCGTGCACACGCGGTTCAAATGCGTCCTTGAAAATTCAGATCAAAATTCTCAAAATTGAGTGGGGCATCGCCAAAATGCCATTTGTCGAAAACACTAGACTTATAAATGGAATCGATTTTGGTACAATCTTTTGATGGGTGGCGAATTGGGCAATGAAACTTATCGATGTTTTTTCTATTAATAGCGTCTTGAGCATTGTCTGCGCCAAATTTCACCTTGATCGAGAACGACGATTCTTTTTACAGGATTTTTGTGTGGAACAGTTGGCGCTCTTGAGTTTTCGCGGGTATCCCAGCGAGATCGAGTCGGAAAAAAAAAGAAAAAAAAACTTATAATTATTCATAATACTTGTTTTTTTGAGTGGGCAATGAATGTTGTGTCAGGGTCAGCGCTTCCAATTTTCCAAAGTCTTAGGTCGTAAAAGCAGTAGCGGTGGAGCTTTCGGAAACGTTGCCCGTATTTTTTTGGCTGTAGCCCAGCTCGTAGTACAAAGCCTTTTGTCCTTTCACACAAAAAGACACCAATGACGGGTTAAGGAGTGGTCCTTCCGAAAAAATACTAAAAGTCCTACTACCTCTATC
The DNA here is from genome assembly GCA_012845835.1 of Undaria pinnatifida. Taxonomy (NCBI): domain Eukaryota; class Phaeophyceae; order Laminariales; family Alariaceae; genus Undaria; species Undaria pinnatifida. The sequence continues at coordinate 6,888,230 of JABAKD010000023.1, read as the reverse complement.
GAGCAGGATGCCCATTGGGGGCCAACGACCGAACAAAAAAAGAAAACGGTTACGTTTTATTTTGATCTGCTTCTAAAGAGATAACCGACCAAAAAGGCTCGACATATATATTAAGGAAAATAAAAATTACACTCCAGCTGTGAGATCGAAAATCTTGTCTCGAAACTCATCTTTGCAAGCTGTGTGTTACTCCGATCGCGCGCATCACTGGGTGTGTGTCCTCATTAAGGATATAGGTCGGCGACTCCCCTTGGAACTACTGTGTAGCTTGTACCAGGGTCAACAGGGTGACGTTAGTCAGTCTGTGCGCGGAAACTATAAAACCCATTTTGAGGGGGACAAAATCTGACAGCTGTGGAAGGAAATGCATCAGTTTATCAAGTGTATCCTGTAAGTCAAATAACCAGTGAGGGGAGGGCGGAGTTTGTAAGGACGTGGGGGCCTGGGTTTGATCAAGAGGGAGGGGGGGGGGGGGGGGGGGATTCAACATGTGCGTGGAAATATAAATCCTTCAAGGGGGTAAATCTGACGGTTTTGGAAAGAATGCACCAGTTTATCATGCATATCCTATAAGTCGTACAACCAGTGAGGAGAGGGCGGAGTGTTCGAATGGGTGGGGGGGGTTGGGGAGGGGTTGGGGAGGGGTTGGGGCAAAAGGGCTGTTAACAGCTTTAGGTCGCATAGATGTAGGGGTTTGCTATACGCGCGGTGCTAGGTCTAGGCGATGGTGCGGGTGGTGGGGAAGGAGGGGGCGTTGGGGGGGGGGGGGGGGAGGGTTTTCATCTTCGTGTTCCAAGCAACTACGTAATTTTTCAAATAACGTGTTCCTTCAGTCTGAAGTATCCACGTAGTTGATTGCTACGTTGCTGCAGATCTCGGCTACATGCCCCTCGATGGCCGTGACCAATTGCACATAAAATGGGGCCGCATGCTTCTCCTCCGCATAATCTAACCTAAACCAGGCCTGCAATTTTAGTATGGCTTGAGCATATTCCTGCCTAAGGCACTCTGCATCCGTCGATAGTACACAAAGGTAACCATCCTTAATGCATACATACGGCATACTTAGACCATCTAGAATTGCCGCAAATACACTGGAAATCCTTGTTGATGGCGCGTGCTACCGCGCTGGCATTGAGGAAGAAAGTATCCAAGGTCTCGCCATACTTGAAACATGGAATTGTTTCCACAATACTCTCCCGAAACCCAACGCATACAGGGGGTATCCTACTTAATATATTTGGCCGCATCAGCAATCCGCGCAGGGGGGACTACGTTGGCAATCTCACCAGTGAATCCCATGAGGATCAACTTGGGTACTTTACTAGTTGGACCGATGGCGCGCCGGGAACGAGCTCAAGCAACGTTTCCTGCGTACATTGAAAGCCTTTCGGACCTTACCGGGAATGCCGTTTCGTCCTACGTACTTGATCACGCGGACCATGTTCATGGGGGCCAGGTGCAAGATGTACGAATCCACTAAATAAGTGTGGTCTTATGGTTAACAACTCCGGCAAAGTAATTCATCCTACGCTGCCAGTCCCAAGACAAAAGCACCCGTCCATTGTGCGTTGCCTTAGCCATACGAGATTTGTGCCTAGAGCGTCTGACTCGTCCAACCCCAAAGCCATGTGTTGGTATCTGCGGGGGTTGGGGCTTGGCGATGTCCCTACGTGCATTGGACCCTTTTACGCGTGTGTGCAATCGGTTTATCCATGAGTTTTCTCTTTCTCGCCAATGGAGTGTTGTCCCCGAGCTCTCTACACCCTCTCAACACCGGGAACTATTTCAAGGAGAACGACTACAAATTTATTTTGGTCGGCCTTGACTTCTCTGCCTAGAGCGTCTTTGAGGAAATGTGTTCCGGAATCTAACGTACGGGCTCTCGATCGTTCGTCCAACGTATGTTTTCCCGTTTTTCAAACGAACTTATAAGCGTAAATAGAACATGCGTCCTTGTCAGCGACTGGGCGTCTTCCACCTGGGCCGGGAACAACGTGCCATTTTTGAAACGTTTCCCCACTCTTTTGCTGGCAAAATGCTCCTGGTGGCAAATCCCCCCTTTCCCCCTTACCCTTTGCCAACCAAGCATTCCGAATGTATACGACTTACAGGATACACTTGATAAACTGATGAATTCCCTTCCACAGCTGTCAGATTTGTCCCCCTCAAAAACGGGTTTTATAGTTTGCGCGCACAGACTGACTAACATCACCCTGTTGACCCTGATAGCTACACTGTAGTTCCAAGGGGAGTCGCCAACCCGTATCCTTAATAAGAACACACAACCCGTAATACGCGCGATCGGAGTATCACACACGGCTTGCAAAGATGAGTTTCGACAAAAATCGTCGATCTCACAGCTGGAGTGTATTTTTATTTGAATAATATATACACGGTTCCCCTCCGGGAAGTGCCTAGGGGAGTAGCGCAAGGACACATGACATGATTATTATCACTACCGGACGCAATGACTATCTGTTTGTACATACAAAAAAACCTTGCCCGGAAAAATAGTGAACTCGCAGTTTACCCGCAGTACTCCTTGAGTGTACTCAACAGCAGTACTTTAAGCACTTTTGGGTACTCGAGATAGACGTGCCCACGACCGATCTGCTGTTGAGAAAATACACACAACACACAAAACTTTTACACCGTATAACATGTACGATTTCGAGAAGGGCGTCACACTTCGACCTCCAGGTTAGGGGCCGCCAGGAAGCGAGAAGGGGCACGTCTGGCGTGGGATGCGGCTTGCTGCTGTAGAATACTACGTAAATAGCACCTATTGAGAACGGGGGAGCAAGAGGACAATACGTGACAGGCTATGGCAAAAGCAACTCGCCGCCGAAGGGAGAGGATACGGCACGCGCACATGGTCCTACCACTACCGCGGTAGTAGCGCTTTGCTCTCCGCATGTTGTCTGCTGCTGTCTGTCATCTGCGATCTTCACAAAAAAGGAACAGAAAAAATACTCGTTGAAATACTGCCTCCGTGGACGTGAATGTGTAAGGATGGGTTGGTTGGTCTATCTAAATTGTTACTATTGTTTAAGGTTCCTATGTGCAGCAGAAACGTGTGGTGCGGCGGGGTGACAAATGACAGGCTCCGACACAAGCAACTAGCCGCAGCATAGCGAGGACACGCCATGCGCACATTAATGGTGTGCCTACCGCTGCTGCAGTGCGGGAACAGAGCTGTAGCGTTGTGCTCTCTTGGTGTGGTACGATATCATATACGAAGCACACCAACCTGGACATAAATATAAGGTTCGCTTGCGTACGAATATGATATTCAAACGATCCTTACACTTTACGTTATCATGTCACTTGACACTTGACAGGAGCAGCAGCAGCAGCAGTAGCAGCAGCAGCGAGAGGTAGCGGCGTATAGGCGGGTAGAGCATCGCAGGCTCCGATCAAAGCAATCAGCTACTACAACAGGAGCCACACTCGCAGAGAGTTGCAGGCTGCTGCTGCCAGGGGGCTGGACTGCTGCTGGGCGGCAGGATCGTAGCGTGGTGCTCTGTGCCAAAATAGGGAAATGTACGTATACGAAGCACACCAACCTGGACATAAATATAAGGACCGTTTGAGTACTAATATGATATTCAAACAATCCTTACAATTTACGCCGGCATGTCACTTGACACTTGACAGAAGCAGCAGCAGCAACAGCGAGAGGTAGTGGCGTAAGGCGGGTAGCGCAGTCTCCGATCAAAGCAATCAGCTACTACAACAGCAGCCACACGCGCAAAGAGTCGCAGGCTGCTGCTGCCAGGGGGCTGGACCGCTGCTGGGTGGCAGGATCGAAGCGCGGTGCTCTGTGCAAAAATAGCGAAACGCGCCTACGTGTACCCTCTACGAACAGAAAAACGCGGTTTGCATCCAAATCTTACGTGCGTACACGGGGATAGGGGATGCAGAAACCCAATCCCCGGGGATGTTGCGGAAACCCGGGGATGTTGCGGAAACGCGGGGATTTGCCTTAAAAGTGCGCGCAAGGCCAAAAATGTTCAAAAGACTTGCCACGCGCGACGCACTGCACGGATCGCGCCCAAACCTCCGGCAACGTGACCCCGGCGGTCGAATTGTGCCCACCCCATCCGACGCTACGGACCAAGGTGCGAGCACGAAGAGATGTGCCCCAAGAGAAAAAATAATAATAATATCAATTATACATAGGTCTATACATGTACCAAGGGACACACCGTGTCGTGATAATGCGGTCTCCCCTTCACTACAGGAGTGCCCTTGCGTGTGCGTGCGTGTATGCACGCGCGAGCTTCCCCTCAACCAACTAGAGAGAGGGTTAGTCGCCACGCCACGGGTGTAATGTTGTCCAACGGTACACCCAAACGCACGCGTCGCCCTCATTTGCAAGCGAGGCACAGGGCTGTTCGCGCCAGCTGGCAGCGCACTCGGCAGTGAACTCGGGGGGTGCCCCCCCCCCCCCCTGCCGTAGCTCGGCTGCTTCTGTGCTGAATGCCTACCGTTGTAGGGGTCCCACCCAAGAGGGGAATAAAAGGATAACAAGACAACCGCACCTTCTTCATGGCCAGCAGCGTCTTCCCCATCGCCTCCCGGTCGTACTTCACCGGTCTATTCCGCCGCTTCTCGAAGTCAAACGTAGTATCCTGTTGTTGGGGTTGACAAAAAGCGGGGGGGGGGAGACGGAAACATCGGTACACCAAAATTGAGGATGAAGAAAACACCATTAATAGGGAAACGTACAAAGTAAATTATAAAAATTGAAAATAAGCTCCAGCTGTGAGATCGAGGATTTCGTCGAAACTCATCTTTGCAAGCTGTGTGTGATACTCCGATCGCGCGTATTACGGGTCGTGTGTCCTCATCAAGGATATAGGTCGGCGGCTCCCCTTGCAAATACAGTGTAGCTATCAGGGTCAACAGGGTGATGTTAGGCAAACAAAGATAGGCAACAAGCGGCAACATCTCAAAAACATCGGTACACAAAATTAAGGACGAAGACGAACAAAACACCATGGGCACGTACAAAGCAACAACAACAAAAAACGGCATTGCAAATTTATACCACTCTGTAAGGAAATGTAAGGATCGTTAAGGCATTCACATAAATATGCAAAGACGAGTTTCGACGGAATCTTGGATCTAACATCCGTCGTGAATTTGTTAGTAAAAACAAAATGCTCAGACAAGCGAGCCCCCCAGACGGTACTCTATTCCCGACCAATGTGGCGCTAACCTATGGAGCTAAGGACAACATGTTGTGTGGCTGGTAAGAACTTTATACTTGCAAGTGCCAATCGCGTGTTCGCGGCACCCGGAAGGCAGCCAGTGTTTCGAGCAATCATGGTTGTCGTCGTGGAGCAGTGCGCGCAAACATCCGGCTCATACTCTATTTCTGTCTTGATTTTTTTCCAACTATTTCGTTCTTTTCTTTCCTGCAAATGTCTAGTTTGCGGATGTCCTGCGTTTCGTGCCCCGTCCGTTTTAGGGATGCCATGTATTTTTTCTGTTTCGTAGCGTGTGACAACAACCGTCGCTACCACCACACCTCTTACCATCGTCATCGCTACCACTACCACCCCTACCGCCACTACCACCCACACCAGTACCACTACCCACCACCGTCACCACCACCACCACCATCCACCAATACCACCACCCGGGCATCACCAACCTCACCACTAACACATTTACTACTGCTGCTGCCACTACGACCACCACTACCACTAATACCACCACCACTAATACCACCACCACTAATACCACCACCACTAACACCACCACCACTAACACCACCACCACTAATACCACCACCACTAACACCACCACCCCCACCACCACTCCCGCCACCACCACTACTACTACTACAACTACTACTGCTACTACCAACATTACCAGTACTCTTGCTACTACTTTACTACTCCCACTGTCACTACTGCTACTACCACGTCTACCACCTCCACCTCTCCCTACCTTTCCCTTCCCTCCACTTCACTTCCTCGCCCCTTCTCATCAACGAAAGTGCACGCCCCCCCCCCACCCCCCACCCCCCACCCCCCACCCCGTTGCCCCCGCCGCCCCCCAGTCCCAACCACCGCCACTACAAGCGATGCATGAATCATCGTCACCTCTTTGCGCGCGACTCATCGGAACGCTTACTATTACTACTACCTACTACTACTCTTACTGCTACTGCAACTACTATTACCCCTACTCGTACTGCTACTACGACTGCCTCCACTCTTTACTGCTACTACTGCTACATTACCACTCCAAAACTGCCAACACTACTATGTACTCTTACTACCACTTCCACCACTATTACCTTCCAACAACACCACCAACTATTACCTTCCAACAACACCACCAACACCTGGCCCTCCCCTCGCCATGATGTGATTACACCCGCCCGCCCGCGCCTCCCCCCCCCCCCCCCCCACCCTCACAACCACCACCACTATTACGACACATGCTAGTCTACGGCAAAGGTGTGCCCAGTTTTCGTCTTTGTCACTTGACGGGCTCTATAATTGACGGGCTCTATACTGCTGTGTCTCACCAAAACCCTTACGGTGAGAAGGCAGAAAAAAGCAACCCGATGGCCAAACCTATGGCCTACAGAGTAGATACAACAACAAAAATATCAATACCATCGCGCAATACAAGAAACGACATTCCGACGACTTTTGAGGTGACAACCCAATGGTAAGGAGGTTGTAACCCAGAGGTTAGGAGGCTGTAACCCAGTGGTTGGAGTTATTATAACCCAGGTTATAAAAACCCCTTTAGAGCCCCCCCCCCAAAAAAAGAAAAAAACTACACTAACTTCAAGTAACACGTCGCCAAAGAAAACGGGTTTCCACAAGCAAAGGCGTTGAGGAGCCCCGATTTTCACAAGAAAAAAATAAGCAGCGGGTACCCCGATTTAAGAGCGCCCCGTGACGAGCCGAAACATCTTAACTACAAAACACTCTTATCTGTACTGGGAAATATAAAGTTTTTAGTCTGGCGGGACTGGCTGAGTTGGCCGCTCTCAACTCCCGAATGCTCCTGTTAATAACTCGGGTGATCTTCATGCGGGGTACCCACTGTGGCCAAAAAGTGCGATTTGTTCTTCTACCTATCGTAGCACGCAGTCCGTCCCTTGGCAACGCAAAAATCACTCACCACCGTCATCTCCTTGCCCGCCGCTCGTCGGAACGCCTTCGTCCACTTGGACTTCCGAGGGTTCCGCTTTCGCGTGAAGTTTCGGTGGCACTTAGACCGGCAGAATCGAAACACCTGGTTACGTATATACCGTTTAAACGGAAGTAAGAATGAGCGGAAACAAGAATTTGTCGTCAAATTGGGTGCGTTGCGTTTGGTGTGGGAGAAAGCAGAAACTGGGGTCGGTGGCCGGCGATCGGCGGTGTCCGCAGTGCTACGATAGAGGTGAAGCACGACGGCTTCAAACTGAGGCTAACCGCATTAGTACTGCAGTGCACAGCAACCTATATCTGACTCTATTTTCCAGTGGTTTGTCCCCGAGTTGGGACTGCAGTCACCCTAAATCAAACGGGATAATCGATTTGTTGTACGTAGGGATTCTCAGAGGGAAAATATGTCCGGGAAAAACAAGTGGCCATGTTGCAGCATCGGCGTCACGAGGAAGCCCGGGCTGATTGATGATAGCGTAGGGGGGCGCGGGGCGTCCATGAAGTGCAACGGAACAGACGCACTTAGGGTTAGGGTTGCCCAGCATGGCGGCACTCGTACCCTGGGCAACCCCTATTTGCATTATCGGTGTGAAGAAAATGAAGGCACAGACGCTTGTTAATACTACTCGTATTAAAACCCTAACCCTACGTCCATTTCTATCTTGCACGTCGGCCCAGACACCCAGACCCAACCCGACCCCACCCCTATCCCTAACCCTAACCCCAATCCCAACCTTTGGGGGGTTCAAGGTTGGCAGGGGCGGTCCCGCGGCTCCGCTGCGTGTTTCGTACCAGGTAGGCGTTTTTCAACAAAGAAAAAACCTATCCCTAACCCTAACCCCAATCCCAACCTGTGGGGGGTTCAAGGTTGGCAGGGGCGGTCCCGCGGCTCCACTGCGTGTTTCGTACCAGGTAGGCGTTTTTCAACAAAGAAAAAACGGCCGGCCGAAAGGCAGGCCTGAACCAATCAGGCACAGGGTTAGGTGCTGTCCTCTCGGGCTTCCGCACGGTCATACTGATACTAGGCTTCAAAGGATAACACACGCCGTTTTTTCGCCGGCATACGTACGAGTAAGAACATGGATCCGAAGAGTGGGCACACGGTGCGGTACGACGACGAGGACGAACTGCCGTGGGGAAATCGTACTAACATTCCAGTTTCATGCGGCGTGTGTGTCGTCGGGTGCAGTGTGCCAGTACATGGGCGATCAACTGCCCGGGCTGCTTCGCGTGAGCGCAACACCCACGTTTCAGGCGCGAAGTACTTGGAATTAGGGTTGCGTCGCTTTGCAGTGTGTGTGGTATGATATCATGGCAGCTGAGACGCACTCACGACGGCGCTACACCAACTATCTGTCTCGCACCTTGGAGTCATTGCGGGCAAAGACGATGCCGTGGCCGGGGTAGATACGGCTCGAGCAGAAGTAGCAAATCTCTATCCGCACCATCCTCCCTCTCTCCCCCCACTAGCACCTCAGGAAAGTAGTGCTCTGCGCCCGAAGGTACCTCCTCCTCTCACCACCCAGTAGATAGCTCTCAACAGCAGCGGCTGCTGTGCTTGCTTTGACAAACACAAGCAGGAGTTTCTCAGATACGTTAGAGAAAACCTACAGCGCCTGTGAATTCAGAGCTTAGCTCGCCAGCACCAAGGTTCGTCGCGGTCGAGCTGGTGAAAGGTAGCGGTGGTCTAGCTTGGCGGAGAGCGTGGCCGCGACGTGTCGTGTGGAGGGTGGAGGAGATTTCCTCGTTGCTCCCCCCCCCCCTAACAAAACTGCCTGGGCGTCTTGTAAACTCCTTCTTAGTATATCCCTACTTTTAACCGCCTGTGCAATAAACTAAAACCCCTCAAAAAAATATTATTTGACGCACAAACCGAGAGGTGTTTAGTTCGCTGTGCACGTCGTACACGTCGCAAAAGGCAGGACGGCAGAGGGGTTGCTACTACGCATCGGACGATTTCAAGGCCCAGATATCCTTGCGGGTCCCAGCACCAGGGTTGCTCGGCCGGCGACACCCCTGCAAGGCACCCGGCGCGGGAGAACGTCGCAAAGATCGGCACCGCCCTTCATCTCCGCTCTGCCCCGCCTCTGCCGTGGATCGTCCCTTTGGGGGGGGAAGGTATCGACATTGTCACCCCCCTACCTACCCAAGGACGGGGGGAGGCAGGAAACACGTTTTGGTTTATCAGAGTGCTCTTTTTTTTTCTACGGGCAAGCGATCGGCCTTCCCGCTGATCGGGCTCTGGGCAAGGTTTTCTCTCCACCGCACAAGAAGATCTGCCCGCGCTCTCTCGTGAATTGCAAGGCAAGTCAGCAGAGTAGAGCATACTCGTAGAGGAAATAGCTTCGCGCACGCGACGTGTATCTCAGCATAGCAGCAGCAGCGGTGGCAGCAGCAGCAGCAGCAGCGATAAAAGTAGTTGTTGCTTTGTTATTATTGTAGTTGTTTATCGTTTGGTTGCTGCCGCTGTTGCGGTTGCTGTAGTGTCGCCTGCTGTGATGTTGCTGTTTTGCGCTGGTAGCGCTAGCTTGTTATTGGTCGTTCCTGCGGAGGCATACTTCCGGCTACAAGACAGCAGTTGCCCAAACCCCTGCTCCTGCTGGTGCTTCTCACGGTACGTGATACGGCACCTGGTCTGCGTGGTACCAGGTATCATCACACTGCAGAAAACATCAAACTTGGATCCCACATCCAGCAATAAGAGGCTACGAAGGAGACCGGCCTGTCTGGACGCGTCAAGACCTCTTGTATTGTTGGTTACCGTTGAGAGCGCGGTCAGTCCAGGGGTCAAGTCGTGGTCTGTTGACCTAGGTTTAGTTCAGGGGGCGGTCAGTCAAGGAGTCAAACCGCGGTCTCCTAGAAAGCACCTTTGATTCCAAGCATAGGCGCAGCAGGTCTGTTGATGGAGTAAGATAGTGCTGCGCCGTCTTCGATTTAGACCATCTCTATGCCGTTATCTGCTCGTCTCCCTCTGTATCTCCCTCTCTCGTTCTCCTTCTCCTTCTCCCTCTCCCTCTACCTCTCCCTTCTCCCTCTCCCTCTCCTCCCTCGCTCCCTCCCTCCGTCCCTCCCTCCCTCCTTCCCTCCCTCCCTCCCTCCCTCCCTCCCTCCCTCCCTCCCTCCCTCCCTCCCTCCCTCCCTCCCTCCCTCCCTCCCTCCCTCCCTCCCTCCCTCCCTCCCTCCCTCCCTCCCTCCCTCCCTCCCTCCCTCCCTCCCTCCCTCCCTCCCTCCCTCCCTCCCTCCCTCCCTCCCTCCCTCCCTCCCTCCCTCCCTCCCTCCCTCCCTCCCTCCCTCCCTCCCTCCCTCCCTCCCTCCCTCCCTCCCTCCCTCCCTCCCTCCCTCCCTCCCTCCCTCCCTCCCTCCCTCCCTCCCTCCCTCCCTCCCTCCCTCCCTCCCTCCCTCCCTCCCTCCCTCCCTCCCTCCCTCCCTCCCTCCCTCCCTCCCTCCCTCCCTCCCTCCCTCCCTCCCTCCCTCCCTCCCTCCCTCCCTCCCTCCCTCCCTCCCTCCCTCCCTCCCTCCCTCCCTCCCTCCCTCCCTCCCTCCCTCCCTCCCTCCCTCCCTCCCTCCCTCCCTCCCTCCCTCCCTCCCTCCCTCCCTCCCTCCCTCCCTCCCTCCCTCCCTCCCTCCCTCCCTCCCTCCCTCCCTCCCTCCCTCCCTCCCCCCCTTCACCACTCCGTACAGCCTCCTCCCTCCCTCCCCCCTTCACCACTCCGTACAGCCTCAGTGCCCCTCCGTCTATGTCATTTCCTTTACGACATACTAGGTATAACCACCTCTGGATTTTCTCCCCATAACCCATGTATTTTCTGTCTCTGCCTCTATCACCATCTGCATGACCATCTCCCTCTCCCCTGCTATCTTCGTACAGCAACTGCAGGCTCTTACCCATGCCTGTCTCTGTATATCATATTCTATGGCATGCGGTCGTTGTGGAAATCCACTACTGCTGTGCGGTACAACCACCTGGAGCTGTGCCACGGCGGGAATAGTACGTCGGACAGATTCATCCGATCCCCACTTCATGACCTAGATATAAGAGAAGATCTGTATGGTCTGGATTATGGTCCCGGGTGGGAGCCGTACGATCTGCATGATCTAGAGAATGTTTCCAATGATCTGCAGAATGTTTCCAGGGTTGAATAAGTACTCTTTCTATACAGGTCCTGCACGGCACCTGGCCACGCCAGATCCAGGATCTATTGTAGATTTTCTGCATGGTGATGTGTCTGAAATGTTTTTTTTTTCTGTCGGGTCGTTCATCACGGTCCTGAATAATCGCGCGAAGTTGAACGTCCATTTAGTTGCTCCGATCCCGGGGCATAGCCAAATAAATACCCAGGGCTGCGAGTCAGCACGGCTTTAGTCACCAACTCGTCGGACTGAATATCAATAGCCAGTCGTTTTTGGGAGGTGTCGACTGTCCGATTATGTGGTTTCCTTGCTTGTAGGAAGTCTCTTTGAATGCGGGATGCAGATGTTCTCCGCGAATCACTGCGGCCATTGACAAGGGCCCCCGCAGAGGTCACGGCCATGTGCTCTTGGATGGGATGGGGTACCAGCAAGGCCCGCACTTTCGAAAGGGGGTGCTTTGTAAGAAAATTGGGCTTTGTTTCTTCTCGAAAACTATGAAATCAAATGTAAGAAATGCAGCTCATAATGCCCAGGGCTGTTCACGGGTCAGGTGGAGTCAGGAGAACCCGTCCCGACCAGCGAGAATTGAAAACCTTCTGACCCGACCCGTTCCGTGAAATTTCAAACGCTTCCTGACCCGACCCACTCGGCCCGCGAGGTTTTGATAACGTCCCGATATGATCGGCGGGTCCGGTCATGACCCGTGGAAAGCCCTGATAATGGCCAACCAACTTTCCGACTGTACTCGGTTAGTCGGGTTCGTTTCTTGGCGAGTTAGTTCTTGGTCGTGAAATCCTTCCGACCCACAGCCCTCGTACGAACGCCGAATTTGACGCAACGGCAGCAATCATGATACACAGGTACAGTTTTATCAACCTTCTGTTGTACGGGAGATCATAGTAATGAGGATCTCCTGTACAGGCAAAAAGCTTGTGTGTGTTTTTTTTGTATATTTCCCGGTTTTTACTAACCCTATTTGGTCCTGATTACCAGGGCTTGTATAAAGGCGAAAACCTACATATTTCCCACGTGTTAGTAACCATAGTTGGTCTTGATTACCAACAGGGCTTAGTCACGGGCCATGATCCCGCCCGCAGGTCTGGTCAGGAGGGTTTCAAAACCTCGCGGGTCGAGTCGGGTCGGGTCAGAAGGTGTGGAAATCTCACGGGTTGGGTCGAGTCGAGTCACGAGGTAACCAAATATCACGAGTCAGGCCGGGTCACCCTGACACGACCCGACACGACCCGACCTGCGAAAAGGCCTTCTGATTACTATCTTCTCCCGCAATATGCACTCCGAATTGTTTTATAAAATTAAGAATACACTCCAGTTAGTTGTGAAATCGAAGATTCCGTCGAAACTCATCTTTGCAAGCTGTGTGTGATACTCCGATCGCGGTTATTACTGGCGTGTGTCTTCATTAAGGATATATGTGGGCGATTCCCATTAAACTATAGTGTAGCTTGTACCAGGGTCAACAGGCTGATGCTCAATCAGTTTGTGCGAGGAAACTATAAGACCCGTTTTCGAGGGGGACGAAATCTGACGGCTATGGAGGGCCGTGCAACGCTTGTGCTTGGCCCGTGTCGTACACGCCTCCTTTCTTTGCACGTTGGACACGCCCTCAACCCCGGCAGACCAGGTGGACTGGGCACGAGTCCTTTCTCGGGTTTCGCGCCGGACGCAGTAGCCTTTGCGATACGTCTAGATTGGTATCTAGGATAGTGTATGTTAATCGGCGAAGGTTTTTTATCCATGAGTTTTAATGTGCTCGACCGCATTTTCAGATAAAAAAACGTGTCGCTTGTTTTTCCTAGACAAAGTTCTACGGGTGGGGGGGGGTTAGGGTCAGGGTCAAGGGTCTAAAGTACTGTTTTTTTGTAATGCTGGAGGCACACGTACCCCAAACGAAATTCCTCGATTTCCATACTTTATCCAATATGATAATCCGGAATTGCGGTGAAGGCGGCTCGCCGGACGCTACCCGTATACTGTACAGTATGGTGGTTTAGATGGGTGCTACGGCAGAGGTAGCACGTTTTCATTAAACTATCTCCTGAATGACGGGGGCTCCTTAGACCCCTTGGAGACTTAAGAGGGAAAAAAATCGGGCCTTTCACGGGTCGGATCTCTTCTCGCGGGTCGGATCGGGTCAGGATGACCCGACCCGACCCGACCCGACCCGACCCGACCCGACCCGACCCGACCCGACCCGACCCGACCCGACCCGACCCGACCCGACCCGGCATGTTTCGAGCACCTCCTCTTCCCCTACCCGACTCAGCGTGCGAGTTTTCGAAAGCTTAAGATCGTGATCCGCGAAAAGCCCCGGAAAAATTGGCGTCGAAAACGGACGATTTCGTCATCGGCCACTGGTGGCTAGCGATGATATAACATGGCGCCCGAACTACAACAATTCAAAGACTCGTGCGGGACGGGCGCAGCGAGATCCTGCTCGTACTGCTGCACGCTCACGCTACATATTGGCGAGAAACTTGAAAAAAATCGCAATCGTCGTTTTGTTTTGGGCGCTACACACGGGCACCAAAAGGTTCTTGTTTTTTTTTCGCAACAGTTTTCTTTTTTTATGTGACGTACCTACGAGGCCGTTGGTTTTGTTTGTCGAGTCGCACCTTAACCCGTTTCGAAGTCCGAGCAAATAAAATGGACGAAAAAAACTGCCGATCAACTCATCGTCGTCGGAAAGTTATTCTTGTTTTTTTTTTTGCAATCGTTTTTTTTCATGTGCTACACCTAGGCCATGAGTTTTGTTCGTCGAGTTTTGCACCCTAACCCGTTTCGAAATTCGGACGCATAGAACGGACGAAAAAAACTGCCGATCAACCCAACGTCGTCGGGAGGTTGTTATTTTTTCGCAATAGTTTTTTTTTATGTGCCATGAGTTTAGTTCGTCGAGTTTGCGCCTTGTCCCGTTTCGGATTTCAGACGCAAAAATGGACGAAAAACCTGCCGCTTATATCATGAGCGACATTAATGAAGCAACACGAGCTGCTGGTGTAGCAAATGTGTTAGAACTGCAGCGCAGGAAGGAGGCTAAGGGCCAAGCCTGAGGCATGACGATACTCGGATTGATTGCCTCAAGTTTTTTTCCCCCCTAGGCCCTTGATGTGATCGATCGCGCTCGTCGCTTTTTGGTCTGGATACTAAAGTCAAGATGTTGTCAAGTCCCAAAATGGTTCAAGTTTACGATAAAAAAACGTTTTGGGTGGAGCACAGAGCTCGTTAACCCATTTCCAACCCCAAAACTTTCCTAGTCTAGCTGCAAGTGTTTTGTTCTCATGTCGAGACTGCGGTGCTACAAGGGTTAACGCCTTTACAACTGGAAACCGTTGTTTGGGGACAATTTACTTGAAGTTAGTATAGGGGGGATTTTTGGGTTCTGAAGGGGTTAACGCCTTCACTACTGAAAACCCTTGTTCGGGGGAAAATTTACTTGAAGTTAGTATGGAGGGGAGATTTTTGGGCTCTGAAGGGGTTAATGCCTTCACTACTGGAAACCCTTTTCGGGGACAAATTTACTCAAAGTTAGTATAGGGAGGGATTTTTCGGGCTCTAAAGGGGTTGAGCGTGGAAGGAGCCTCGTAAAATAAAAACACTGCACGTCTACGGTAGCGTGTGCCTGCAGAAGCGGATAAACTTCGGGGGCAGATTCTGCTCCTTGGCATATACCCACTCTGCTTGCTTTGACACACAGGTGCCTTCGCGACCGAAACAGTGACATATTTCGGATGCTCAGATTGATTGCATCAAGACTTTGCCTAGGCGCTTGATTTGATCAATCGCTCTCGTAGCTATATGGTCTGTATACTATAATCAATATATAATCAAGTCCCGAAAGGGACAAGTTTACTCGAAAATCATGTTGGGTGAAGTATAGCATATATGTGAGGAAGGATTCTCGGGAAATTAAAACGCTGCACGTCTACGGCAGCGTGTGCCTGCTGACGCGGATGACCTTCGAGGACAGACTCTACTCCTTGGCATATACCGACGCTGCTTGCCTTGGCACACAGGTGTACTCGCCACCGAAACAGCGACAGAAATCGGTGTTTCGCGCCGTTCCTAGCAAACGGGTAGAAAATGTCAGGAATCGTAACGAAAAGAACGTGACATTTTTTTTCGCGAATCGTGATGTTTTGTCAGGGATCCGGACTTTTGAAATCGTTTTGACGTTTTTGCTATAAAAAATTGATGTCAAGATTGGAGACCGAAAAAACGTGTATGTGTGCGTGTTATTTAAAAACGTGACGATTCAAGATTTTGAACAAATCAGGAATCGTGATATTTTTGCCAGGATTGGTGATTTTTTTTTGTGTGCTCGTTAACCCCTTTAGCACCGCACTCCCGACATGGGGAAAAAAACACTGGGATTTATTCTACATTGGGATGCATTTTTTTAGGGGTTGAAACGGGGTTAAGAACGCCCCTTGATTTTTTTCGTTCACTCACCTCGGACAGACCACGATGTTCGCCAACTACGGTAGATCTCAAATGTGTAAGATTGAACGCAGGAAATGTGGGGTTTGTCGAGCGGGATTGAATCTGAATATATCTGGAAGGAATGTTTATTTGGGGATATTCTAGTACGAGAGAGCGAGTTGGTTGAGGTGAGCGATCATTCAGGAGAAAGAGAAGGATGCGACGGGTAGCACTACAGCAAAGCGGATACAGCAGAGTACAGGGAACTGGTTGGTGTCTCGTTAGCACGTACGGAACCGCTTGTGTCGTGGGGTGGGAGATTGGAGGCGGAAGATGTATTTCTGTCGTTATGGTATGTTGGTTCAGGGGGTTGTATGGTAAAGATTCCAACCCAGGAAACACGCGCTGTGATGGATCGTTCAGGTCGTCGGACTCTCACCGGCACCATGATCTATGTATGCCATACAGATCATTCTGACCAGGAATCTATCGATCCTGAAAAACATAGATCATACAGATCATGAACAATATTCTGAACTGTCGGTTGCGTACTTGTTGTACGTTACAAAATTGTTTCAAATGCGTCAGCTGTGAGTTGGATCAACTTAACGGTCGGCACTCATTTTTGCAGGCTGCATGATGCTCCGGCCGCTCGTTTTTTCCCTTTGAAGATGCATGAATCCCCTGGATTTTATTTGTCAAAGGGCAATTTCGGTCCACAAATACTCTGCGCAACTGATACGATATGTGTAAACTGATGCATTCCTTCCATAGCCGCCAGGTTTTGTCCCCTTCGAAAACAGGTTTTATTGTTTTCCGCACAGATTGACTAACATCACCCTGTTGACCCTGGTACAAGCTACGCGGTAGTTCTAAGAGGAGTCGCCAACCCTTATCCTTCATGAGGACCCACACCGAGTAATACGCGCGATCGGAGTATCACACACAGCTTGCAAATATGAGTTTCGACGACATTTTCGATCTCACACCTAGAGTGTATTTTAATTTATGATAACTCGTTAGCTGCAGGTGCTGTAAACTCCCAACCGCTCAGCACCACAGTACGAGAAGTGTATTATAAAAAATTAAAATGTACTCCAGCTGTGAGATCGAAGATTTGGTAAAAACTCGTAGTTGCAAGCTGTATGTGATAGTCGATCGCGCATATAACTTGGTTTGTGTCCTCGTTCAGGATCTAGGTCGGCGGAACCTTTTTGGGGGATAATTTTACTTGAAGTTAGTATAGGGAGGGATTTGGGGGCTCTACACGGAGCCACGGTAGAGGTGCACTGGCTCTTTTTTGCCTTCTGGGGGTGGTGGCTTTGACAATAATGGTTAGTAAACTACTCTAAACCTCACCCGAAAACCGATTCAGTTTAAACTTAACCCATTTTCCAACCCCTAGTATTTTCCTACTCTAAATTCAAGTGTTTTGTCCCCTTGTCGGGAGTTCGGAGCTAAAAGGGTTATAGTTCGACCCCAATGATTAAAACTCATGGCCTACAGTAGCTACGAATAAACGATTTATATTCCGCAAGAAGAACGTCGTTCTGATGATTTTGGGTTACCCCCTTAGGGGCCCCCAAAACAACTCCCTATAGTATCTTCAAGAAAAATTGTCCCCAAAAAGGGTCTCCAGTTGTAAAGGCGTTAAGGAGCCCCGTTGACGATTCGATTTTTTTTTTCTCGTACCAAAACGTTCTCTACCTCTAGTATATCGTAGCACGCGTCCTGGATTTTCTGCTGTACCCGTACCCCTTTTGGGAACCTTATGTGGGGAGAAAGAAAAACACGACGAGTGCGTTCTTATCCAGCATCTATGTGAGAAGAGCGGCGCGCAGCAGCGCGAGGGGTGCGGGTACCGAGTCATCCTACGGTGGGAGTTTCATGTTTTGGGGACGGCATTCCTGGCCGGTTGAGCTCCTCAAGCGAGGAACTGCCGGTTGGTCGGATTTTACTCGAGTATTAATGTTAGGTTCTAGCGCGTAGAAGTGTAGGTCGGCTTGCGCGAGCGAATGCCTTCGAAGTCATGTTTTGGCTGAGATGTTGAGCTCATGTTTGAAGCTCGGAAACTTCCGCTGCATCGCTATGATAGCGTGGGAAGACTCTAGCCCTCGTGCTGCTGCGCAAAGTGTCGCTCACCTCCTTTCGTTGCAGTTCGGGCGCACCCCCCGCCCTCCCCAGAGATGCCGAACGGGTTCGTGCTGCCGCTGCTGTAGTCCGTGTTGACTTAGCTGTGACGTCGTCTGTGATAGTCGTTGTGCCACTTGCCCGGTTACGAGGGTGGTTGGTGGCTAATCGTTGTTTCTGTGGTCTTGACAAGAGGTTTGTCCCCATCCCCACCCTTTTTTTGCTCAAGACGCTCCCGGGATTTCAAGCCCTCCACACCCCGAAGGGGAGCCTTGTAGACGAAGTTACAAGCTCGTTTGGGCTGGCCGGTGTCACTTGCCGGGTTACAAGGGCGGCGGCAAAGGCGAATTGTTTCTTTTGTTGGGTTTGTGCAAGAGTTCTGTCCACTCCCTTTTCTGCTTGCTGGACCCCCGGAGCTGCACTCAAGCCACAGCCACGTCCCGACGGGGGCGCTGGCACACCTTGGACAGATCACCGATCCCTCCTTGATTATCTAGATCTTCGGGGAAGACCTGAACGGTCTAGCTCATTTTTTTTTTTTCCCCCGGTGGGTGCCGTGCGATCTGCCTGATCTGGCACGAATTTCCTTTGTTGAATCTAAGCTATATAGATTCAGATCCTGCAGAGCATTTCGTAACGGCGGATACGGGATGCACGGTAGATTATGTGGAATGTCATCTGTCGAAGGCGTGGAAGCTTGTGCACCTGTTTTCTTTTTTTACAGGGTTCTCCCTCTTAAGCCCCGACGGAGTTCTTAACCCAGAAACATTTTTTTTGGCCACAGGCGCGCGCCAGCCTGGTGCAAAGACGCAAAGCTCGGCGGATTACTGCACGTAGCTATCGGTAACTGTAGTTCTTACCTGGCCAACTAACAGCTACCTGGTATTCGGTAACATGTACCTGGTAAGTAGCTACGTCGTGTTCGGTGGCTTTTCGTAACTATTCCGTGACTTTAGTGTCTATTCGTTGGCTTGTAAATTGCTATTGGGTGACTTGTAATAGCTATTCGGTGATTGCCGACGCTGTAGTGTCGTTATATATATTATCTATAGGTAACAGACGCACTTTTTTTTGTTTGGGCTTGAAGTCCCCCGGCTGCCGAGGTTTTTTTTCCGGCACTTTCGGCTGCGGGACAAGCAAGGGGTCCTTGGGTACATGGCGATGCTTGTCTGGACCCCGATCGAGCTCCGTGGCGGTACTCTGAGCGTTCCAGGTTGCTGAGCTGACTCTTTTTGCCAAGGGGTTGTGTTCCGCCTCGCTGAGCCGGTCAGGTGCATGGAAAACCGTATATTTGTTGTTGATTTGAAAAAATAACCCGTTCCGTTCTCACATTTTTGTAAATAGGACGCGGCGCGAGCTGTTATTCACTACGTTCTGCCACCCGCTGAGCGACGTTACCGGTCCAATATGTTTTACGCTTTCTGCTGCCTGCGACGCGCTCCGCATGTTTGCGGCAGTCGCACCGGGCAAGACTCACAGAGCAAGGCCCACACTGCCGCGTACCTCGTCTTGCTCTGCTGCTGCCATGAAACATATGGCCCTCCAGACTCAGTACTTGTGGCAGTCACCGTACGACGGCCGAGGTGCTGTGAGCTCTCTCCTTTGTGACAGCCACAGGCGGTGCTTCTGTGTGTATGTTTTTGTGTGTGCGCTTCTGTATGTACCAGGTATTGTATATGTGCGTGGAGTGTGCGAAATCAGTAAACAGCAGCAGCAGCAGCAGTACAACGCTAGCCGTGTTTCAAACTCTTGCGTTCGGGCCAGTAGAAAGGGTAAATATTGTGATGTGTGTGCAGTTGGTGCACAGCAGAAAATCGAACCACGACGGCATTTTCACGTCCAATATACCAAGCAAACACACGTCGTCGGATCTCATACCAGCTATAGGAAGCAGTAGAAAAACAGCAGTAGCTCATATTATTATAAAAAATGAAAATACACTCCAGCTGTGAGATCGAAGATTTCGTCGAAACTCATCTTTGCAAGCTGTGTGTGATACTCCGATCGCGCGCATTACGAGTTGTGTGTCCTCATTAAGGATATAGGTCGGCGACTCCCCTTACAACTACAGTGTAGCTATCAGGGTCAACAGGATGATTTTAGTCAGTCTGTGCGCGGAAACTATAAAACCCGTTTCTGAGGGGGACAAAATCTGACAGCTGTGAAGGGAAATGTATCCTTTTATCGAGTGAATCTTGTAAGTCGAATAACCGGTGAGGGGGGTGGGGCGGAGTTTTGAAGGACGCGGGGGCCTGGTTTTGATCAAAAGCGAGCGGGTTTGGAGGGGGGGGGGGGGGGGGGGAAGGGGGCAATTTGTGCATGTAAGCTATAAATCCTTTCGAGGGGATAAATCTGACGGATTTGGCACCAGTATATTATTGGGGGCGGGGGGGGGGGGGGGGGGGGGGCGGGGGGGGGGGGGGGGGGCGTGTGGGGCAGCTCAATATGTGCCTGGAAACTATACATTATTTTGAGGGGATAAATGTGACGGTTTTGGAAATAATACATCAGTTTATCATGTATATCCTGGGGTAAGTCGTACAATCAGTGAGTAAAGAGAGGGTGGAGTGTTCGAGGGGGTGGGGTTGGGATGGGTTGGAACGCCTATGTTCCCATCCCAGAGGAGAACCTTGCATCTGGTATTTTTTACATGCTTGTCCCTCTGAAGCCCCAACGATAGAGCTGTGAGTCTGCGCGACTTAACTCACCAGCTAGTTATTTGTCGGACTAATAACACTTTGTCGTTTCTCACTGGTGCCGACTATCCGACTTATTGGGTGTCCGTACTTGCCGGAAGGATTGCCTAATGCGGGATGCATTTTTTCCTTCTTGAGCGGGGCCCCCTCGCCGATGGGGGGGGTGATATGCCGCGCTTCGCTCGCCTGATTTAAGTCGGCAAGTCGGCTGGCCATCACTTGGCTTCACCAGCCGACTGGCTGACTGAAGTCACTTAGTTTCCTAGCGGCACCTACCGATTAGTTGTTAGTCGGGTAGTCCTGCCCATTCACAGCTCTACGAAAAGCAGGTTTGATTGGGGTATAGACCTCAAAAAAGAACGGTGCGAAGAACGTTGCAAAGAACGGTGCGAAGAACGGTGCATATGTACCGTAGCATCTGTCACTTTCGTAAGATCCCGTGGGCTACAAGCCTCCCATTTGGGATGCGGTTGGACTTAAAATCTCGGGGGGTTTGCGAGTAGAAAAGGGAGGAGATAAAACTCTTGTAAACACTAACGAGGAAATAGTTACCCGCTGTAGACGGGCTATTAACGCCGTCCAGCCCTATAAAAAACAAAAGAAAAGGGAGGAGACAACCCTCTTGTAAAAACTACAGGGAAAATTATCAAGCCACCGCCCCATTGTAGGCGGGCAAGTAACCCCGACCAGCCCTAACGAGTTTTACAGCTTAATCTACTGGTACAAGCTGAAAAGGGGACAAACTTCTTGTAAAAACTAGAGAAAAGATGATCAGCCACCGCCGCCCTTGCAGCCGGGCAAGCACCACCGACCAGCCCAATCGAGTCTATCGCTTAGTCTGCATGTTGAAAAGGGGACAAAGCTCTTGTAAAAACGAAAGGAAAAACAATTAGCCACCACCGCCCTTGTGACCCAGCAAGTGACACCGACCAGCCCAGACGAGTTTTACAGCTTTGTCTACAAGTTGAAAAGGGGACGAAACTCTTGTAAAAACGAAAGAAATGATGAGCCACCGCCTTTGTAACCCGGCAAGTGACACCGACTAGCCCAGACGAGTTTTACAGCTCAGTCTACAAGTTGAACAGGGGACGAAATTGTTGTAATATCTAGAGAAAAGACTATTATTAAAGCCACCGCCCTTGTAACCAGGCAAGTAGCACGGACCAGCCGACAAGAGCCTATCGCTTAGTCTACAAGTCGAAAAGGTAGGGGACAAAACTCTCGTGAAAACTAATGGAAAAACAAGTAGCCACCAGCCTTGTAACCGGGCAAGTGTCACCGACCAGCCCACACGAGTTCATAACTTAGTCTTCTAGGTTTTCCTTAAGAGATGTAGTTGGCTTATCGTCCCGGGGCGGTGCCGCAAGTTAAAAAAGGGGGAACAGGCGTATCTATGAGCTATATTCAGCCTTGTACAGTGATCGAAGTATCACACGCAGCTTGCAAAATATGAATTTTGATCCAAAACCCATTTTTTGGTCGATTCTCACAGCTAAAGTTGTTTTTTTTCATTCTTTTGAATATGACCAGGTACGGGAGGGGTCTCCGAGCAAGGCGGTGGTTGGTGTGCCAGAGCGATGTGACCGCATTATTGGGAAAACCCGCCCTATTCATTCAAGGTTACCTGGTGTTCGTGAAGTTCATCAGTCGTGCCTGGCGATTTTGACCGCCTTATATCGGGATGCCGCCTTTTATAGGGATACCGCCTTATTCTGGGACCCCTCCTGTACTCACAAGCGATTTTGACCGCCTTATATCGGGATACCGCCTTACTCAGACCGCCTTTTTGGGGGACCCCTACTGTGCTCAGAAGCGATTTCGACCGCCTTGTATCGGGGTACCGCCTTACTCAGACCGCCTTATCGGGGGACCCCTACTGTGCTGAGAAGCGATTTCGACCGCCTTACATCGGGATACCGCCTTACTCAGACCGCCTTAGTGGGGGACCCCTACTGTGCTCAGAAGCGAGTTCGACCGCCTTGTATCGGGGTACCGCCTTACTCAGACCGCCTTATCGGGGGACCCCTACTGTTCTCACAAGCGATTTCGACCGCCTTATATCGGGATAGTGCTTCACTCAGACCGCTTTGTTGGGGGACCCCTACTGTACTCACATGCTGTTGTGACAGCCTTATACCGCTTCAGTCAGACCGCTTTGCCGGGGGACCCCTACTGTACTTACAAGCTGTTTTGACAGCCTTGTATCGGGATACCGCCTTACTCAGACCGCCTTATTGAGGGACTCCTACTGTAGGTAAAATGTCTACTGAGTTGAGGGACGATACATGTTCGTTTCGGAAGTATTTATTGTAACAAGGGTTTGAATGGCGGGCACGGGCAGGGCGTGAAAATCTGTCCCCACCGCTGTGCCCTCTCACGGCTTGGATCATATTCGCCCGTTTTTTTTTTAGAGTTGTGCTATGCAACGTCTCCTGCTGTCAGCTTCTGGCGCTAAACGCCGGCCAGTTTGGGCTATAAGTCATACCGGCCACTCAGGACAAGAGAATATCTGTGTTTAGATGCATCAATAGATTAGCGTTCCTATTGAAGAGGACAAGCTGACTTGAAGTTACTCGGTGAGAGAGAAAAGAGAGAGAGAGAGATAAGGCGAGTGAAAAAAGACGAGAGGCTACGGCGTTTATT
The DNA here is from genome assembly GCA_012845835.1 of Undaria pinnatifida. Lineage (NCBI taxonomy): Eukaryota > Phaeophyceae > Laminariales > Alariaceae > Undaria > Undaria pinnatifida. The sequence goes on along the minus strand of JABAKD010000023.1, from coordinate 6,865,003 downwards.
TCTGTCTACGGGCACGTGTAACACCCGTTCGGGTTCGTTGTTCTATTGCATGGTAGGTATACTTACCTTTTCTCGGGGAGTACAAAACTACGAAGCAGTATCAGCTAAACGTTTTTTCAGCTTAACGGGTCGCATTTTCGTTTTTCTCGATCAATTTTTGCCTCAGAGGGGTGGTTACCGTGGACCAATCGCGGAAGTCCCTTTTTCGCCGTGGACCAATCGCGGAAGTCCCTTTTTCGCCGTGGACCAATCGCGGAAGTCCCTTTTTTGCCGTGGACCAATCGCGGAAGTCCCTTTTTCGCCGTGGACCAATCGCGGAAGTCCCTTTTTCGCCGTGGACCAATCACGCGCGAGTCCCTTTTTTCAGGGAAGCGAGGAGAGCGTTTTTCACATTAAACTGGCTTTTCCACTCGCGTACACCCAGTACAACCAGTGTCCGTGCTGATGTACTTTGTATATCATGTGTGTGAACGATACCCTGGTGCGTGTTTCGTTCTGGTGTGCCACATTGTCAAGGGTTTCGATATTTCTCGTTTCTACGTGTTTACGCTGCTGTATTTGGCGTTTTGTTGTATCGTTTTTTTTTCGTGTTGAGTTTTTCGATTGCTTTACGTTTTTTACGTGTTTATTGTTTCTTTAGGATTTATTATTGTTGTTGTTGTTGTTGTTGTTGTTGTTGTTGTTGTTGTTGTTGTTGTTGTTGTTGCTGTTGCTGTTGTTGTTGTTGTTGTTGTTGTTATTATCATTATCATTATCATTATCATCATTATTATTATTGTTATTATTATTATTATTATTATTTATCAGTTAAGGTTTTATCGTTTTATTAATGATCCCTCCCCCCTGTGCTGACCTTGAACCAATTACAGGAAACCCACTCTTCGAAGAAGTGGAGGAAAAGGAGCTTGTCAAGATATTTGCCCAACTCCAAGTGGGTGGGAGGTGGTTTGTTGATTGGCTCGGAGAGGAATTGAGAGAGGGTGGCAAGGACGGAGGAGCGAGGGGATCCGTTTAGGAGGGGTTGCTTTGTTTTCGCGTTCTTACGTGGGCGAGCTGCTCGAGTAGCGGGAGCGGGGGTTTTGCTTCCAATATTTTTCGCGTCGGGCAAAAGGACAAACGAGAAAGAAGGAAGACGAGCAAGGAAATCAGGGACAGGAAGAGAGTGAAGGAAAGAGCTTTGTTGGGATAGAGACGGAGGGAAGGGGGCAAGCAGGCAGGGAGATAGGCTCGGGCTTTTTCCTTGTGCTACCGCTGCTGCTGCTGCTGCGGCTGGTGTTGGTTGAGTCCTATTCTCGATCCTAGTCTCGTGCCTTGAGGAAACGGCGAAGGAAGAAAGACAAGTAAAAGAGCATCGGTAGGGGTTCATTTTTACTCCGCTTTGAGGGAGGAGCCCAATCGAGGAAGGCAGGCGAGGGAAGGGAAGAAGGCACTGATAGGAGTGACCAGTGCTGTTGCCGCTGGCGGTGTTGGGGGCTGAGGCGACGGCTTGGTAAGCGGAACAAGGAGCGGTAGGCGACGAGGGGTGCTGGCGCGGAGTGGAGCGGGGTGGAGCCTGGAGTGACCAATAGCCATGGCCAACATTCACCAGCTGCTGCAGGTCTTGCAGGTACAAACGTGTAGTTCCCATTCCAGCGGTATTGGTGCTCGTAGGTATCACATGTGCGTCTGTTCTTCCTGTGTTTCATTTTTGTTGTTATTGTTGTTGTTGTCGTTGTTGTTGCTCATGCAATTTTTTATCTACGCGCTTTTTCTTTCTTCCTTCTTCCTCCCTTGACGGAGCTCAGATCCGGGGTCACAAAGCAGGCTCTTATCCCCCCTCCCCACTACGGTACGCGCCTTCGTTTCCATCCCGAGCATACTTCAGCCGTTTCTTCCCTCGTCGACTCGCATCGAATTGCGCCTGCCCACGCTGCTAGGCGCTCTCAGCAGTTGATTCCTTTTCTCTCAGCAGTTGATTCCTTTGGTTTTTTATTTTGCCGATATGGGCAAAAGTCCAACCCACGTAGGATTTTTACTCCAGAACCAACTCTACTACGTAGCATTCGACGGTAACCGCTAGACCACCGGGGCGACCATGCACCGTACTGTTGGTCGAAAATATGAGGGGGCGTTTCCTTGTTTGTTTTGCGTGTTTGTATGCTTGTCGTTTGTGCGTGTTAGTTTGTTTGCTGCTGTAATTTCGTTGTTTCGCTGTTGCTTTGTTCCTGTTTTGCGGTCCCTTTCTAACCTTCACCTGCTTTAGTTTTTTTTCTTCTTCTAATGAAATATCGTCGCCCTCAAACGTGAACAGTAATTTATGCCTTGAATTATCGCATTAATAGGATGGATTGATTAGATTACCTTGCTCCCTCCCTCTTATTCACGTGGCATGATGTACCTGGCATACCTGGCAATCGTTCTCTTACTGTTCGCGTGTTTGGTTTTTCGGTGGTGCAGTTTTGCTGCGTTTTTTTTTTTTTGGGGGGGGGGGCAGTCCCGTTCTAAAGTACCCGGTAGGATATATGTAAATAACTGGTACGAAGTATAGGATATGCTGGTATGAAGTATAGGATATGTTCTGGTGTACAACGCTGGGAAACGTGGGTCTGAACTCCGCTTTTCTCTCTCTTTCGTTGCTTATTTTTTCGTTCTGCCAGTCCCGGCCTGAAGTGGACGAGCACATCGCGGTTCTCCATGAGCTCAACACCGCTCTCACGATGGCCTCGGGACACCCTAGCCAGAACAGGGTGGGGGGCGTCATCCAGGCGCTAGTGCCGCTGCTGGCCGTTTCCAACAATGAGGTGGGCGTTTTTCTGGGGAGGGGGGCTATGGCGAAGATGTCGGTTGACGGCACTTTTAACCCTTGACGGACAGCCGTCAAGGGACTCCACACACTAACTAGTATGATAAGTCCAAAGACGGCTTGACTAGTCAAGAGGAGACCGTCCCTTGACGGGCTGCCGTGAAGGAACTCCACACTCTATAACAAGCATGATAAGTCCAAAGATGGCTTGACGGGTCAAACCTAACCGACACCTTTGGTGAGGAGCGTGACTACGGTCCTCATCGTTGACGGCACTCTTGCCCGTTGCCGGACAGCCGTCAAGCAAGGAACTCCACACACTGCAACGATTGTGATAAGTCCAAAAACGCCTTGGCGGGTCGAAACTAGACCGTCCCGTCACGGACAGCTGTCAAAGAACTCCACACACTAGAACTAGTACGCCGTGACGGGTCTCAACTAGACCGTCAACCGATGTCTTCGGGTTTTGGGGAGGGGGGGAGGGAGGGCGAACGCGCTCCCGCTTTGATTCGCTGCCTTTGTTTTTACTTGCTTTTTCGTAGTTGCTTCTTTTTCTTTTTAGGGGTTATGGAGAGGGCGAGGGGGCTCTCACTTTTGATTTGCCGCCTTGCTTTGTTTGAGTTGCGTATTCGTATTTGCTTTTTTTTTGTTAATTTTTTGCTTGTTTCAGTGTTAATCCCTTTTGCTTGCCTTGTCTTGTGTGCCTTGCCTTGCCTTGCCTTGCCTTGCCTTGCCTTGCCTTGCCTTGCCTTGCCTTGCCTTGCCTTGCCTTGCCTTGCCTTGCCTTGCCTTGCCTTGCCTTGCCTTGCCTTGCCTTGCCTTGCCTTGCCTTGCCTTGCCTTGCTCGCCTTGCCTTGCCTTGCCTTGCCTTGCCTTGCCTTGCCTTGCCTTGCCTTGCCTTGCCTTGCCTTCCCTTCCCTTGACTTACCTTCCCTTCCCTTGACTTGACTTGACTTGACTTGACTTGACTTGACTTGACTTGACTTGACTTGACTTGACTTGGCGTTGCTTGGCTCGGCTTGGCTTGGCTTGGCTTGGCTTGGCTTGGCTTGGCTTGACTTGGCTTGGCTTGTCTTGGCTTGGCTTGGCTTGGCATAGCTTGGCTTGGCATGGCTTGGCTCGGCGCAGTGCTCTGCTCTGCTCGGCTTGGCTTGGCTTGGCTTGGTTTGGCTAGTGTAGTCCCTTCTCCCCCACCGTAGATACACGCCTTCAATTCTTATGGCGCAAAGGGTTCAGCATTCCCGCTACTTGTGGACTTTCATGGTGGATTTTCATCGAAGTTTGCTATACTAACTCGCGCTCTGCTGCTGTTCGGCGACTCCATGCAGGTGGTCCTCCTCGCTATCCGCGCCCTGATCACGTGCATTGACATCACACCGAGGGCGGCATCCAGCCTGGTCGAGGGGGGCGCCCTCAGGCCCATGTGCAGACGGCTGTTGGAAATCGAGGACATGGATGTTGCCGAGGCTTGCCTCAAGTGCATACACTTACTCTCCAAGGTACGCTACCCGGTGTACTCCCCGACGCGTGATACAATAGAGGTAGCGCTTTTGGTCTGTAATGGCTCCTGAATGACGGGGGGCTCCTTAACCCAAAATCGTCGGGAAAAAATAGATAATGGGCCATTTTTTTTTCATGATTCTCGTCGTCTACCTAGACCATGGAGAGTTTTCATCCCATCATGGCAGTTTTCGTTTTTTTTCTCCACATCAGTTCTTGCCTTAAAGAGGTCTTAAGCTCCCAAATTGAGGAACCTCAAAAAAAAAGTGAACCTCTATCGTAGCACGCGCAGTGGTGTAACTGGTACCCTTTTTAGGACCATCCGATTTGACACCATATTAGAGATGAAGACCAGAAATATCGGCTTGTCACGAAATAAAAACATTCAAGACCAAATTGGCCCTTATCCTCTCAAGGTCTTGACCCCTTTCGAGCTCAAAAATCGCTCACTATACTAACTTGAAGTAAATTTGTATAAAATAAAGGGTTTCCAGTAGTGAGGCGTTATAACCCCTTTAGAGCCCAAAAATCCCTCCCTATACTAACTTCAAGTAAGTCTGTCCCCCAAAAGGTTTTCCAGTAGTGAAAGCGTTAACCCCTTAAGAGCCCCAAAATCCCTCTCTATACTAACTTCAAGTCAATTTTTGCCCCAACCGGGTTTCCAGTAGTGAAGGCGTTAACCCAGGCGTTAACCCCTTTAGAACCCGGAAATCCCCCCCATACTAACTTCAAGTAAATTCGTTCCCAAGAAGGGTCTCCGGTAGTGAAGGCGTTAACCCCTTTAGAACCCGAAAATCCCCCCCGATACTAACGTCAAGTAAATTTGTCCCCAAGAAGGGTTTCCGGTAGTGATGGCGTTAACCCCTTTAGAACCCGAAAATCCCCCCCAATACTAACTTCAAGTAAATTTGTCCCCAAGAAAGGTTTCCGGTAGTGAAGGCGTTAACCCCTCTAGAGCCCGAAATTACCCCCTATACTAACTTCAAGTACAGTCCCCAACCAAGGGTTTCCAGTAGTACAGGCGTTAACCCGATGGATACTTGGCCTAAAAAATGGAACGTATAGTGTCCCCTCAAAAAAAGGCTACTTCTCAGCTGCTTTGCGAGCTTAGGTACACTAAAGACAAGTAAGATGTCCCATTTCCCGAGAAGTGGGACGTCTGCCTTGGATACAGTATACAGAGGCACTCGGGGCAGGTAGGTCCCTGCGCCCAGGTACCAGTTTCGAGGTATGCAGCAGGCTCTTCGCCAATCAGGTTCATTTGTTATTGTTTAGTCTGGATTCGTGATTTGACATTGTTTGGTCGCACCCGTAGGGTTAAGTGGGGAAAATAACGGCTATGCACGTTATACAAAACCCTTCGCTTGATCCAAGACAGCCCAGCCCACGAGCGCCCTCTGCCGTTTTCGGTCTTATCCCGGGTAAAGGCCATAACGGTCTTAAAGAGGGATAAAACCAAAGTAGAGATAATACCAGGTGGTCTTCCAATGGGTACACCACTGTATAGGCACGTGCTACAGCAGTAGACGTGGCACGTTTTGTCTCGAAATGTTTTTTTTCCGGAACGAGGGGGCTCCTTAACCCAAAGTCGTTGAAAAATATTTTCTTGTTCCTTTCCTACATTTTTTTTTTTTCTTGGCGCAATGTGTTTCGTTGTTTTTCCCATTCACCAGGTAGGCGTTTGGATTGCTCGTTGCGCAGAACGTCTTGTTTGGGCTGCGAAAGCAACTGAGTTGAATCGACACACGACGCGTATGAAAATACGTGGAAGTGTGGTGAGCTAAACCTTTATTTTTCCCCATCCGCCGAAGGATGAAAAAAAAAAAAAAAAGTCTTGTTTGGTTTGTCTCGGAGAATCAGTGTTTTTTGGGTTTGAGTTATGATAGGTGTTATAGAGCTCGTCATGTGAGGAGCCTCATAAGACGCGTGCTACGATAGAGGTGCACCACATTTTTTTGTGAGGTTCCTCACTGTCGGAGCTTAACGCCTTCACAGCTGGAAACCCGTTTTGGGGACGCAATCCCTGGGAATTAGTATGAGGAGGGGTTTTAAGGCTCTTAAAGGGTTGGAAACCCGCTTAGGGGACATATTTACTTGGAATTAGTATTGGGAGGGGTTTTTGGGCTCTAAAAGGGTTGTCATCACTGTAAGAGCTTAACGCCTTTACAACTGGAAACCCGTTTTGGGGAGAAAATTACTTGAAATTTGTATAGGGAGGGGTTTTAGGGATCTAAAAGAGTGAAGACCTCTCCCAACAAAAACTGTTTTTGGAGAAAAGTAAAACTGCTACCACTTGATGAAAAGTCTCATGGCCCTAGGTAAACGACGAGAATCATGCAAAGAAAATCGCCGATTTTCGACGATTTTGGGTCAAGAAGCCCCGTCATTAAGATATCATTTTTGACGAAAACTGCTACCTCTATCGTAGCACGCGTCATGAAACGAAAGAAAGTCTACCGTCTTAGCTCGCGTCTATAATACCAGGTACATGTTATACGTGAAATAAAATGCACTCTATATATATATATATAAGTTTGCAAGTTGTGTGTGATACTCCGATCGCGCATACGAGGTATATTTTTCGAGCGAATGCGACTTGCGCTAAATTTGATGACTTTAAAAAAAATGGAACCCCGCTCGAGGTGGTTGTTCAAAAGCCTGTTTTTGTTTTGGTTGACCGATCAAGACTCACATGTTTTGCAAGGTGGGTGTGATATTCCGATCGCGCATACCAGGTATATTTTTCGAGCGAATGCGACTTGCGCTAAATTTTTGTGGCGTTAAAAAAAATGGAACCCCGCTCGAGGTGGTTGTTCAAAAGCCTGTTCTTGTTTTGGTCGACCGATCAAGACTCGAATGTTTTGCGAGGTGTGTGCGATATTCCGATCGCGCATACCAGGTATATTTTTCGAGCGAATGCGACTTTCGCTGGATTTGATGGCGTTAAAAAAATGGACCTCCGCTCGAGGTGGTTGTTCAAAGCCTGTCTTTGTTTTGGTCGACCGATCAAGACTCACATGTAAATGTACAGCAGCTTATTTCAATATACGCTTGCCATGTATGTACGAATAAGGACATGCACCCAGTCACACGCGCGATCGGAGTAGCACACACAGCTTGCAAAGATGAGTTTCGACGAAATCTTCGATCTCACAGCTGGAGTTTATTTTGTTTTTTGTAACATTCGGTTTTCGTGTACGATTCTCTCCAAATTCCCAACCAATGCACACAATTTGACAAACCGTTACCAAAACACACCCTGCCGCTGCTGCGCGCGTTCCCAGCGACAGCCATACTTGCTTTTTTTATTGTGTGAAGCGTTTTTTTGCTCTCCTGTCGTGTACCTTTGTTTTTGTCATACGTATTTGAAGTTTTTTTGGTTTTGTTTTTCCCTACCCCCCCCCCGCCCCCCCCCCCCCCCCCCCCCCCCCCGCCCCCTTCCTCTTGCGGCGACGAAACAGGACAATCCCCGGGCGGTGCTGGAGGCAGGAGGTGCCAAAGCCTGTTTGGCGTTTTTTCGATTTTTTTTCCGCTCGACCTTCAGCAAAATGCGCTGGGTACAGTGTCGCGGCTCGTTGCGCCCGGTGTCTGCGGCAAGAAGTCCGACGTTCGCCGCGTGCGAGAGGCAAGTTTGTAGTTGGGGACAAGGGGGAAGACGAGAGATGGGGGGGGAAGGAGAGCGGGGGGGGTGGTTGAGAGGGAGGAGGGAGGAGCTGGGAGGCGGAGGAGAGGCGGGGGGGGGGGGGGGGAGGAAGCGGGGGGGCTTACTGTTGGTAGTGGTTGTTGTGGTGTGTGTGGTGCTTGTCTTGTTGGTGCTGTTGGTGCTGCTGGTTGTATCTTTTGTGCTGTTGATGTTTGTTTTTCTGTCCATTGTTTCCTATCCTTCTCCTTTCCTCTCCGCAGATCCTTCCATTCTTGCGGGAGTGCCTGATGAAGCAAACGGTTACCGACACCGGCGAACACATCATATCCCCCTCAGGGAGTTCCAACGACCTTCGCGGCGGTAGCGGGGCTGCCGGTAGTGCGGGGGGGGCGGGGGCGGGGGCGGGGGCGGGGAGAGCCGGGGGTGGAGGACGGGGTGGAGGTGGGGTGGGTGATTGGGGTGGGGCGGGGGGCGCGTCTCAGATGGCGAGCTTGTGTCTCGAGCGCTTGGTGGTGTCTTTTTCTACGCCGTTGAGGAGGCCTGCGGCGGCGGGGGCAGGGGCGGGGGGCCCTGCTGCTACTGCTGCTGCTGCTTCATTTGCTGATGCTGCTGCGGCGGCGGCGGCGGCCGGTCGCAGCACCTTGAGGTGGGCTGGTTTGATTTAGTTTTTGATGGACTGGCTCGATTTACTTTTTGTTCGGCTGGTTTGATTTGATTTATTTTATTGGTTTTTGTTGGATTCGAGCTGATTTGTTTTGGTTTTGGTTGAAATTATTTGAAATCACATGTGCCGCCAGGGTACTCAGTATTTTCCAACTATGACAACCTGTTGTAGCTTACACGAGTAGTTGTGTTCCAGATGAAATAGTACCTATCATAGCTTACACAAAATAGTGGTATACCAGATGAAAGAGTAGAGAATAATACAGGCGTTCAGTATACCTTCAGTGTACTGATAGTGTGCCCAGAATACTATTAATACTAGAATATCCAGGATACTGCTGGAATATCCAGGATACTGCCAGCGTGTCCAGTATCACTGCCGGAATATCCAGGATACTCCCAACGATGTGTTCGGTATCACTGCCAGGATATCCAGTATACTGCCGTTAATACGTCCGGTATCGCTGCCAGTATATCCAGGATACTACCAACGACGTGTCGAGTATCACTGCCAGTATGTCCAGTATAACTGCCAGAATGTCCAGTATCACTGCCAGTATGTCCAGTATCACTGCCAGTATGCCCAGGATACTGCTAGTATGTCCAGGATACTACCAACGAGTCCAGCGTGTCCAGTTCCACTACCAAAATATCCAATATACTGCCGTTAACATATCCAGTATCACTGCCAGTATACCCAGGATACTGCCAATATGTCCAGTATGATTACCAGAATATGCAGGATACTGCCATTGTGTCCAGTATCACTGCCAGGATATCTAGTATGCTGCCGTTATCATGTCCAGTATCGCTGCCAGTATATCCAGGATACTCCCAATGACGTGTCCAGTATCACTGCCAGGGTATCCAGGATACTGCCGACGCGTCCAGTATCACTGCCAGTATATCCAGGATACTGCCAACGTGACCAGCGTGTCCAGCATAACTGCGAGGATATCCCATATACTGCCGTTAACATGTCCAGTATCACTGCCAGTATATCCAGGATACTGCCAACGGCGTGTCCAGCATCACTGCCAGTATGTCCAGGATACTGCCAACGTGTCCAGTATAACTGCCAGGATATCCCATATACTGCCGTTAACGCGTCCAGTATTACTGCCAGAAACTATTCAAGCTATACACTACCAAACGTGTCCAGTGTCACTGCCAGGATATCCAATACGTTGCTGTCAACGTGTCCAGCAACACTGCCAGGATATCCAGGGTTTTTTCTCGGGTCAGGTCACTTCTCCCGGGTCGGGTCTGGTCAGGGTGACCCGGCCCGATCCGACCCGACCCGACCCGACCCGACCCGACCCGACCCGACCCGACCCGACCCGGCCCATGAGATTTCGAACACCTTCTGACCCGACCCGTGACATCTCGAACACCCCCTGTGACCCGACCTGACCTGACCTGACTCGGCCTGCCAGAATTTGACAGCCTTCTGACCCGACCCGCTGGTCGGATTTTGACCCGTGAAAACCCCTGATAATATGCAACACCTGGTATACTGTAGGGGTCTCCCAACATGGCGGTCTGGGTAAGGCGGGCGGGTGCTACGATAGAGGTGCACCACTTTTTTTCTTAATACTACCCCTCAATTTGGGAGCTTAAACCCTTTAGAATCCCCCAAACCCCTACCTATACTAATTCCAAGTAATTTTGTCCCCCGAAAAAGGGTTCCAGCTGTAAAGGGGTTAAGACCTCTCCCAAAAACCGACTTGGAGAAGAATAAAACTGCTAGGATGCCGGAGGGAAAAATCCCATGCCATGGCCTCGGTACACAACGAGAGTCATGAACAAAAATGGCCTGTTTTACGGACGATTTTGGGTTAAGGAGCCCCGTCATCCGGAAAATAAATAGCCAAAAAAAGGTACACCTCTATCGTAGCATGCGTCGGCGGTATCCCTAAAGATAAGGCGGCCGTAATCGCTTGGCGCGAGTGGGGAATTGCAGTCATAACCGGGAATGAATGGAGGTGGGTTCCCCATGTAAGGCGGTCGTATTGGCCTGGCTCACCACCCGCCTTGCTGACGCCCCCTGGTGGGCTGCCAGTATTGTAGCATGCTATGGCCTGTATTGCTGTGACGACGTTCGCCTCCGCTTCCACCTCTGCTGCCTCTTGCTTCGCCCTGTTCTCAGCTGGAGGGGTCGTGGGGGAGCACCGGCAGGAGACGGAGCTAGTGAGGGAGAAAGAGGAGGAGGGGGAGGAACCGAAGGCGGCGGACGGGGAGGATCAGGAGCAGGAGGAGGAGGACGGGCGGAGGGGAGAGACAACGCAGCAGCAACATCAGCGGCAGCCGCAGCAGCTGCAAAGGCGTTGTCCGGGGCGGTAGGAGGCGGTGGGGGGGCAGGGGAGGGGGGAAGAGGGCCGGGTGGGGGTGGGGGAAGAGGGAGGGGGCGGGGGGTGTCTGCGGGCGGTCTGGAGGCCTGGCAGGTGTCGTTCGTCCTCGAGGTGGCTGACGAACAGGTGTTGAGGGCTTGGTCCAAGACCCTGGGGAAGAGCGTTATGATCACGGGAGGTAGGGTTTTTTGTTGTTTGTAGCGGATGCATGCAAGAGCAGAGGTGCGCCATTTTTTTCTGCCTTCTTAACCCAACAAAGCTGCTTCCGGGGGGGAAAAAAAAAAGGTTCTATGTACCCGATGGCCCAATACCATGGCCTACTACGGCAGGTACACAACGAGAGTTATCTATAATGAAATTAAGAACGGATTTCCGTCGGTTTTGGGTTAGTGAGGAGCCCGCCATTCAGAAAAAGAACTAATTCGGCCAAAAAAGTGTCACCTCTGTCGTAGGTGGGGTGTGCCGCGTGATACCTACGAGAGGTACGAGTACTCGTATCGTTTTTTTTTTCCTTTTTTTTCTTGGGGGGGGGGGCTTAAACGACGGGGCTGGGCTTTCTTAACTTATTCCTTTTTCAACCGGAAAATTGACCCACTTTCGGGGGAAAATTGCGTGGAGTTACAGTATGGGGAGGGATTTGGGGGGCTGCAAAGAGGTTGTAAAAACCCAGAATTTTGCCGGAACGCCGTTGTAGTTTTGCTGTGTCGTATTATATCGTATGAATGTTTTTTATCTAGGCCATCTCACACGGCCATCAACCATTGCATGTACAGGCAGCAAGCGTAACCCATAAATTGCCGGAATGCCTTCCTTGTTTTGCTGCATCGTAATATATGAATGTTTTTAGCCTAGGCCATCTCACACGGCCACCAAACATTGCAAGTACAGGCAGCAAGCGAGAGAGAGAAAGGGAACGGGGGGGGGGGGGGGCGGGGGAGCATGCGTGAACCAAAACTACAGCAGTTTCGTAGGTGTTTTTGTGCGGTGCAGCAGACGCCGTACGCAAACAGGGGTCTGATATTCGTCTTTTTATACGTTGTGTCATCGTGGTGCTTTCGGTTTACTCGGAAAGAAAGAAATTGGGTTATAACCCCTTTAGGGCCCCCGAACCCCTCCCTACACTAAATCTAAGTAATTTCTCCCCAAAAACGGGTTTCCAGTTGTAAAGAAGTTGGGAAGGGTACGGTAACCCCTTTAGGGCCCCCGAACCCCTCCCTACACTAAATCTAAGTAATTTCTCCCCAAAAACGGGTTTCCAGTTGTAAAGGAGTTGGGAAGGGTACGGTGCGCGTTTACCGTAACATGGGTGTATTTTGGGGGGTTGAGTTGAATGCGGGGGGGTGGGTACTCAGTTTGTGCATGGCCGCAGCCGTATGGCCATAGAACCTCGCATCCCTACTAGGCCGGGACGGAGCACGTCGAATTTTCACCAACCCGGCAGACATTGCTTGCACCAATAACCCCTTTATAGCCCCCGAACCCCCCCCTATACTAAATCCAAGTGATTTTCTCCCCAAAAACGGGTTTCCAGTTGTAAATATGAGTTGAGAAGGGTACGGTACGCGTTTACCGTAACATTGATGTATTTTTGGGGCGGGCGGGGAATTGGGTTTAATGCGAGGGGGGTGTACTTAGTTTGTGCATGGCCGCAGTCGTATGGGCATAGACCCTTGCATCCCTACTGGGCCCGGACGGAGCACGTCATTTTCACCAACCAGGCAGACATTGCTTGCACCAAAAACCCCTTTAGAGCCCTCGAACCCCTCCCTATTGTAAACCCGAGTAACTTTTTCCCCAAAAACGGGTTTCCACTTGTAGAGGGGGTAAGAATGGTGCGGTGCGCGTTTCCCGTATCATGTGTGTGCGTTTTTGTTTTTTTGAGGGAGGCGGGGGGTTAGGTTCAATGCGGGGGGGGTGGTGTACTCTGTGCATTGCCGTAGTCTTATGACTGTAGACCCTCGCATCCCTACTAAGCCGGGACGGCGGAGCATGTCTGGTTTTCACCAACCAGGCCGATATTGTTTGTACCAAGCGCGAAGCGCCGTGAGGTGTTCGGCGAGTCGCATGAAATGTGAACCGCATCCTTCCTAGAACGGCTCGTAAGACAATGCGGCGGGGAGGGGTTAGGCGGTACAGTGGGTAACCCCGATTCAAGAGCGCCCAGGATAAGAGCTTTTGGGGCTTGAGAGCGGTCAAATCGGCACGTCCCGCCTATATCCTAAGAGCTGTACATTTCGCACTACTAATAAGGGCAACGTGTAGTTGAGCGCGCTTGTTAGGCGATTTGAGAGTGGCCCGTGACAAGCCCAAACAAGCGCGCTTATCTACAAAGTGCTCTTATCTGTAGCGGGAAATACATACACCCCCGACAGTAAATATAAGCTCGATATGGAACACATAAGGGGTAAACTCGATACGGAATTGAAGTCATGCGGTACAGGTATCACAAACCCAGGACTCGTTGACAATCATGTATGTATGTATATATCCCCATGCAGATAGATCAAAGGACTGAAACATCCGTTGGTTGACCCCGGGGATATTCACTCATAACCCCCTCCCTGGGATGCCGGAGTTGCACATTTTTGTCGAAGCGTTAGTCACGTTGAGCTAGTCTGACGCTGCTGTGTCTATTGTCGGACTGGTAGCCTTTAGTGTGGCAGTGTGGCGGGACATGTCGAGTTGACCGCTCTTGACTTCCGAATGGGTGCTCTTGAATCGGGGCACCGACTGCTGTCGTTCGGTTGGAATGGGGTGGGGTGGAGTGTATGCGCTGTACGGGGTGGTGAGGGCTTGGCCCAGAACCCTGGGGAACAGCGTCATCATTGCGGGAGGTAGAGTTTTTTTCTTTTTCTTTTTTGAGGGGCTTGAGGTTGAGGTTGGGTGGGGCGGAGTGCGGTGGTTGTTTGAGTTGTGTGCGGTGCGTACGTGTTTTTTCTGACGTTGTATTCGTTTTATGCGTTTTGTGCGTTTTATGCGTTGTGTTCGTTTTATGCGTTTTGTGCGCGTCCTATGCGTTGCGTTCGTTCTATGCGTTTTGTGCGTCGTGATGCACTGCTGCCAGATGCCTGTGAAACCGCAAGCATATCCGGTGGATTATTGACTAAAATGGTTTGAATTCGTTTTGTCTGGTCGGTGTCACCTGCTGGGTTACTCACGCGGTTGCTTATTGTTTTTTCTGTGGTTCTTATAAGAGTTATGTCCCTTACCTTTTCAACTTGCGACCCTCCCAATAGTTCAAACCCTCCGCATCCTGGGGGGGACGTTGTATGAATGTATGATATCTCGCCTCCTATAGACTATATACCCTCCGCTGCCCTCGGTGCCGCCTTCGTTGTTCACCGCTGTGCCGTGACCATGATGCGCCTAGCGTGTTGTATGCGCTGCATTCGTGGGTTAGGCTTTATGCGTTGCGCACTACGAAGAGTGTTTTTCGTGCGGTGTGTGCATATGAAACAACAACAACGGCAGCAGAAGATGTCGCCGGTAGATTGTAAAAGCTTATGTCGTCCCCTCCCCTCCCTCCCCTCGCCCCCCCCTGCTGGTGTGTGCGCTTATGCGCTTTATGCGTTGTATGTGCGCCTCACACATCACACGTTTTCTGCACATCTTGTGTTTTGCAACCCACTTGCACATCGGCGTGATTACGAAAAAAAAGGCGGCGCGGGCAATTCTGCTTCGTTGCCGCTATCGTCCTCATCATCACCCCAACCGTCATCATCATCGCTACGACCACAACCTCCACCTTCTCCCCCACCACCGCCGCAATCGCTCTCGGCGAGCGAAGGGGATGCGGGAGAGGGTGAATTGGTGGTTTCGGGGGGCGGTGGGGGGCGGTCGAGGGGTGACCTTGAGCCTGCTTGGAGGTTGCAGTCGCGATTATTGGCTTCGATAGCCCGGGTGGCGTCGTCAGCGCCTGTCTCCGTGCAGCAGCTTTTTGACCTCGGAGTGCCGATGTTGTTGCGCCGCATCTTGTCGGAGTATGTCCGGTGTGATGATGAGGAGGATATGGGGGGACAGGAGGACGAGGAGGAAGAGGAGGAGGAGGAGGAGGAGGAGGAGGAGGTCGATGTTGGTGATGATGATAACGAGGAGGAGGAAGAGGAGGATGGGATTGACATCGATGGTGATGACGGTGGTAGTGGTGGTGGGGGTCGTCGTTGTGGTGATGGTGTTGTGGAAAGTATCGACGTTGTCGGCGAATACGATGTCGATGTCGGTAGCATGGGTGCCGGATCTGCTCCTAGGGCATCGGTGCCCGAGGCACCTTCGGGAACGATTGGTAGGGTGCTTGTGCCTACGGTGACGGCTACGGAGTCCGCCATGGCGGCAGCAGTTGCAGCATCAAGAACAGCGGCAGCGGCAGCAGTAGCAGCAGCAGCGACAACCGCAGAAGCAGCAGCTACGGCGGCGGAGGAGGAGCGGAAGGCAAACAGGAGCAGGGTGTTAAGCCCAGGCGGGGGCGGCAGCGGCGGGAGCAAAGGCAAAAGCAAAGCTTGTCGGGCCAAATCGAGCACTGGCAGCCGCGGCGAAACAAGCGGGGCGAAGCTTAGCGGGAAAAGGAGCGGAAGGGGGGGCAAGAGGGCCATGAGGAGGAGCAGCAGCGGGACGGAGAGGACGGCGCACAGGTGGGTATAGTTTTACTATAGCAGTGCCAAAAAATGTCGACAGACAGTAGACGAGGTTAGTTGTTTAGTGATTTGTTCTTTGACATTGCAGCAGGAGCAGGAGGGAGAGTTTGACGCAGGGGTGGGTGTAGTGGGAACAATGTTGTATTACAGTGGGTGTCCCGATTTAAGAGCGCCTCGTGACAACCCGAAACAATCGCTCTTAACTACACATTGCTCTCATCTGTGGTGGGAAATATACACACTGAGTACAGGCGAGGCATGCCGATTTGACCGCTCTTAAATTACGAGTGCTCTTATCCTGGGCGCTCTTAAATCGGGGTAGCCACTGTAGTAAAATCTACCTGGCACAGTAGTCTATTAATAGTTGTTTTTTTTATTTTGTGGTTAGTTTTTATCAGGATAGCAAGACACCGAGGTGGGTGCAATCATGTTGCGATAGCAATCAACGACAGTAGGCAACAGTTGGAGTGATTACGTTCCAGTATTTTTTTTCTTGTCATAACCAGCTGACCATATCATAGTCGACTCTCGATGGACGTTATCAACTTTTTATTTTCTACTAGAAATTACAAGTAAGCTACTGCTGTGAGGTCGAGGATTCCGTCGAGCTTCGTCTTTGCAACTCTGTCGTGATAGTCCGATCGCCGATCGCGCGTGTTGCGACAGCCACTCCCCTTTTTTTTTGTTGCCGACACTACGTGTATTCTCGTAAGTGAAAGGCGAACCCCGTCGTCTTGGCCTGCTGGCCGCTGCGATCCCTACTCTCAGATAACGATGCGAGCATGATATATCAACAACAGCAGCAAAACGAAAGTAGTGCACTATCAAATCTTGAAACCCCCTTTTTTTGTCGATAGGTGGGAAGCGAACCCTCTCGTGCACGAAAGACAAGGCGAGGAACGCCTCCTCGCAGCGCTTGGTCTGGCCACCGCTATGCTCCCGCCGCCGCCACCACCACCTCCTCCACCGCCCCCACCTCCGCTGCCGCCATCTCTGAGGCTGGCGCTATCCCCGCTTTGCCCGCCACCGTTCCCGCCAAGGATTGCGGGCGGTGGGACTGGACGGGGCGCGAGAGTTGAGGCGGAGGCAGGGGTGGCAGCGGGAGCGGGGGAAGGGGCAGGAGCGGGTGCGGGGATGGAGGTGGAGGACGGAGCGGAGGTGGAGGTTGGGGTGGAGGCGGGGACAGGGGCGAGGGCGGAGGCGGAGGCCGTGGTGACCTCTGGCGTTTCCTCGATGGACATTGACGAAGAAGAAACTTCTCGTGTAGGGAATTCGCTAGCGGTTTCTTCGGCTGGTGGTGGTAGTACTGCTGCTGCTGTTGCTGCCGCTGCTGCTTCCGTCGCTGCTGCTGTTGCTGATGCCGCTTCTGGTGCTGCGACCGCTTCTAGAGCATCGAAAACGGGCGTGTTAAAAGCGGGGGAGGAGGAGGGGGAAGGGGAAACGGGCGGTGATTTTGACTGTACCGCGGAAGATGGCTGGCTTCCTCCCAACCTAGAGGCGGCGGCGACGGCGGCGGCAGCGGCAGCATCAGCAGCACCTACGGGCAGATCAGGAGGTGGGGAGGGGGGAGGGGAAGAGGGAAGGGGCGGCAGCAGCAGCAGGAGGAGGAGGAGAGAGAGGATGAGGTTGAGGAGAAGTAGCTGGGCCCGTGAGGAAGAGGAGGAGGACGGGGAGGACGAGGAGAAGGAAGGGGAAGGGGAGGGTGGAAGTGGAGCGCGACATCGACGGGAAGCTTCTTTCCACCCAAGCTCGGGGGGGGGTGGGGTTGGGCGTTCCTCCGAGGTAGGGCGGGACGAAGGAGGCGTGGAGGAATCGAAGATGTCGTCCGGTGGCCCCATTAGGGTCAGCAGCGGCAGCAGCAGCGGCAGCGGCGGCAGCGGCGGCCGCCGCAATGCTAGTGGTAGGAGTGGTGGTGTTGGCGGTGGTGGCGACGGTGGTGGAGGTGATGGCGGTGGTGGGAGCGGTGTTGGTGCAAGCGATGGCAATGACGCCCCCGCAGCGTCATCACTTGGTGGTGGTGGTGGTGGAAGCGGCGGTGGGGGTAGTGGTGGCATGGGTGGTACTGCCCCCTTGGCGTTGGCCGATGAAATGACGCCGGGAATGGACGCAGCGACGGCAGCGGTAGTTGCTGAGCTGGAGCTAGGGTTAACGGTGGAGGCGGTGTCGCAAAGAGGGGCAGGGGTGGAGGCGGGGGGTGGAGCAGGGACGGGAGAATCGGGAGCCGGGGCAGGGGGGGGGGCGCGAGCTCCTTCGTCTATGCCGGTATTGGCGGAGGCGGTGCTGGAAAGGGCCGCAGGGGCTGGAGTGGGGGCTGGGGTGGCAGCGGCAGCTCCTTCGTCCACACCTGGAGGCCAAGACCCGGTCGGTGATGGTGTAGGCGGGGCGATGGCTATGACGACTCCGGTGGTAGCAGCAGCGACAGCAGCAGTAACAGCAGGTGAAGCGCCTGTACCAGCAGCTGAGGCAACAGTGACAGGGGAAGCCGCCGCAGCAGCAGCATTGGGCCACCTTGCGGCGGCAGCGGCATTGGCAGCTCCAGCAGCTGTAGCAGCACCAGTAGCACCAGCACCATCACCACCTGGGACAGCAGCCGCAGCAGCGGCAGCAGCAACAGCAACTGAGGCAGAAGCTGAGGCAGAATCGTTAGAAGCAGCCACAGCAGCATCAGAAACGGCAGCAGCAGGCAGCCAACCCGCACTGACACCGGCAGCAGCAGAACCTTCCACTGCAGCATCAGCATCAGCATCAGCAGCAACGGCAGCAGCAGAGCTAGAAACAGAAAAATCGCGCGCCAGAAAATCCGCCGGAGACGTTCTAAAAGCAGCCGCGGCCGACGCTGCTTCCGCGGCCTCCGCTGCCCGAGCCGCCAGAGAAGCCGCTAATACTTTGGGTGGTAGCAGTGGTGGTGGTGGTGGCGGCGGTGGGGGTGGGGGGGGCGAGTGGGCGTGCTCGGCGTGTACCTTTATCAACCATAGAGGGGGCATGTGCGAAATTTGTGGGACTCCTAGGATGCTGGGAGGCGTTGCGGGTGGGGGGGGCGGGGGAGGAGGGCTCTTCGGCAACAGCGGCTTGGAGGTGGGTGGGGGGGGAAAGGAGGGGGGTGGGGGCTACACCGTAGAACCACTCACAAGATGGATGGACCCTTAATTTATCGAACTCACAGCTGACGTGCTCATAATAATTTTGGGTGGACACGTGTTACGATAGAGCGTGCGGTTTTTGACCCAAAATATTTTTTCTGAACGACGGCCCTCCTTAAAACTCTATTATAGAACCCACTCAGAAACCGCAAAAGAGATAACAACTCTAAAATAAAGTTGAAATATATATATATACGTTCGTGTGTAATATACTCCGGAGTATTTGGTAAAAGTATCCCGGCCAGACGTATTTGGTGAAATTATATCAACTGACGTGGGCCCAAAAAGGTCGGTGGGCCCAAAAACGTCGAGGTTTTTTTTTTTCTCTTCTTCTTTGGGGACCCACACTTGAGGACTGTGATAATTGTGTCCGCAAAACCTTGTAGGAATACGCAGGGGGGGGGGCGGGGGGCGGGGGTAGAAGACCCGGGGGGTGGGGTAGTAGTGGTGGCGGTGAAGTTGGTGAAGCTGTTGATGGTGTTGATGAGTGGTGTTGGTCGTCATCGTTTCCATGGTGTATCGTATTTTGTTGTTGTTGGGTGGTGAGGCTGGGGGCGGGGGGCGGGGGAGAAGGACTCTTCGGCGACAATGGCTTGGAGGCGGGTGGAGTATGGGGGCGGGGGGGGGGTGAAGGCACGAGGAGGGGTTGTAGGAGTGGGCTTGATGGTGGTGGCTGTTGTGGGGATGGGGTTGGTGGGGGGGGGATGTACTCATTTCGTGCATAGCCGTAGTCATCAAGGTCATTGACCCTCGGTCCCTGCACTGCCTGGGACGGAACACGTCGGGTTTTCGCCGAACAGGCAGACATCGCGTCCACCCAGCGCGAAGCGCCGTGAGGTTTTGGGCGAATCGCATGGAGGGTGATCTGGGTGAGAGGGGAGTGTTGGTGGTGGGGGTGATGGATTGTGGTGGTCTCTGTGGAGATGGGGGAGGGAGTGGTAGGCATGGCGAGGGAGGAGAGCTCCTTGATAACGGCGGCTTGCCGAGGAAGAAGATAAGCACACCCCGTCGCACGCGAAGTGGTAGTATCGCACAGCTTGGAAATATGAGTTTCGACGAAATCCTCCGACATCGATCCTGCAGCTGAGGTTTTAATTTGTGTACAGTACAGGGGTCTATGCGTGTGCGCCAAAGGTCTACGGAATAAAACGTGGCATCTGATCTGTTTGCGATGTAGGCAACATTGCATAACTGTTCTTCTCTGTTTGCTGCCCCCCACCCCACGCCCCCAAACAGTCGAGGTTGTCGGCGCTGGCCTTCGGGAGAGACCCAGGAGGAGGAGGCGGGAGCGGAGGCGGGGGAGGGGGGATGTCGATGTGGGACCACGATGGCATGGGGGGAGAGGACGATGAAGACGATGGGGATGACGGCGAAAGTGAGACTCAACCCCCCCCCCCGTCTTTGCCCTGGTGCTGTTTGGCAATCCTCATGTTTTTTTTTACCCTATAAATGTAAAAACATCCCCACCTCCGGGGATGATGGAGAAGTTCCCCCCTCCCCCCCCCCTGCCTGGTCGGTGAAAACCCGACGTGCCCCGTGCTGGCATGGTAGAGATTCGGGTATTTATGGTCATATGACTTGGGCTATGTCTGCGATGAGTACCCCCCCCCCCTTCCTCCCTTTCTCCCCGTCGGTTACAATCGTCATGGCTACCAGTACTTCGCAAAACAATAGCTTTTATTTGCGATTTCGACATCAGTTGAGTCGTACGGGCGAAGCAAGCAGATGGCGCAATCGGGTTTTTGCTAGTCAAGACGAAAGCAACCTAGTGCTGTAGAAAGCGTTTGTAACGGTCGCCGCGGGTAGGGACAGCTCGCGCTGTCCGGTTCCCCCCCCCCCGCGCTCCCTCTTGTTCAAACCCATGCCCCCACGCCCTTAAAAACCCCGCCCTCCCCTCACCGGTAATACGACTTACAGGATACGCTTGATAAACTGATGCATTTCCTTCCACAGCGGTCAGATTTTGTCCCCCTCAAAAATGGGTTTTATAGTTTCCGCTCACAGACTGACTGACATCACCCTGTTGACCTTGGTACAAGCTACACTGTAGTTCTAAGGGGAGTCGCCGAGCTATATCCCTAATGAGGACACACACTGTAATACGCACGATCGGAGTATCACACACAGCTTGCAAAAATGACTGTCGGCAAAATCTTCGATCTCACAGCTGGAGTGTATTTTTATTTTTATAATAAATTCGAGGATATTTGTTACACAAATATTCCAACGACGTCAGCTGTGAGTTCGACGAATTCAGGGTCGATACTCATCTTTGCAAGCTGCGTGCTGAATCGATCGCCCGTCTTTAGTAAGTTTCATAAATCAATACCTAGTATAAGATGTACTCCGTATTATGTTGTATTATGTTACCTGTCATGTATAACCAAATTAACATACCAATAATTATCTGAGCACTTTGATGTACTAATGACCTTTCGTTAATTGATGCTTTATTAGGTGATAGGTTTTTTGTCGCGTACCTATGAATAGCAAGTAATATAAAAATAGTTTGAACCCAGTTTCGGGGCCCATAAGCGTTCTAGTTCGAAGAGGGTTACCAAAATCGTCGGAATTAAACCATTTTTTTTGTGAGAAATGTTTTATGTACGTGCTTTTGGCCACGGGCTTTATAAAATGATTCCAACAGCGCCGGCTGTGAGTTCGACAACGAATTTAGGGTCGATGAGTCATCTTTGCGAGTTGCGTAATACCCCGCTCGCCCGTATATAGCAAGTCTTTATAAAATGATTCCAACAGCGCCGGCTGTGAGTTCGACAACGAATTTAGGGTCGATGAGTCATCTTTGCGAGTTGCGTAATACCCCGCTCGCCCGTCTATAGCAAGTTTTCGTGAGTCGAAATCTAAGCAATGGTCGTAGTGATGGGCATTAAGCCTGCAATGAACCATGATCAAGGCATTGACGTGTTAAGTGACATGTGAATTATTTCCTCCAATTGTTTTCTGGAGCTCCTGAAAATTAACGCCTCTACAACTGGGAACCCGTTTTTGGGTACAAATTACTTGGAATTAGTATGGGGAGGGGTTTGGGGGCTCTTGAGGGGTTTTATATACATATATACAGTCGGACACATGCTACGGTGGAGGTGCACCATTGTTTTCTGGGAATCCTAAAGATTAACGCCTTTGAAACTGAAAACCCGTGTTTGGGTACAATTTACTTGGAATTAGTATGGGGAGCGGTTTGGGGGCTCTTAACACCTTCACAACTGGAGATCCTTTTTGGGGACAAATTTACTTGAAGCTAGTATAGGGAGGGATCTTGGGGCTCTAAAGGGGTTGAGGGGTTATATATACATATATACGGTCGGACACATGCTACGCTAGATGTGCACTTTTTTTTTCAGGAGCTCCTGAAGATTAACGCCTTTACAACTGGAAACCCGTTTTTGGGTACAATTTAGTTGGAGTTTGTATGGGGAGGGGTTTGGGGGCTCTTAACTCAACCCCTTTAGAGCCCCAAAGTCCCCCCATACTAAATTCAAGTAAATTTGTCAACTAAAAGGGTTTCCAGTTGTAAAAGCGTTAAGGGGTTAAGGAGGCCTATACGTTCACCCCAAAACTAACGGATTGGAGTAAAACTGAAAGTGCAATCCTATTACCAAACCCGTGGCCTTACAACACATTTGTTTTCTTCACGAAAAAAGGTTTGAAATTGAGCCGATTCATGGGTTCAGGACCCTCGTGGTCAGGGAAGCACAATATATATATGTTACCCGCACTTGTTTTTTAAGGAGCCAGGCAGAGGGGAGGGAGGGGGGGGGGGGGGGGCTTATTCGTTTTGTGCATGGCCGTAGTCGTACGACCATAGACCCTCGCATCCCTACTTTGCCGGGCCGGAGCACGCCGGGTTTTAACCAACCAGGCAGACACTGCTTGCACCAACCAGGCAGGGGGGCGGGTTACTAAAACCAAGTAAGAAAACGTTGGAAAGAAAACGCCATTTGCTCGATTCGCGCAGAAATCACAACGCTCCGTTTTTTTTTTTTTTCGTTTCGACCTTTTTTAGGAGTGTAGGTCCGCTTTGTCTTTTTTGCGTGCTCCCCTGTCGGGGTTCGAGTCTTACTACGGTAGCCCCCTCAGCTTTTCTTTAATGAGATCGCCGGTTTTCAAACCAGCTCCCGCCCGGCCGTATCTCCTGGACTACTGTGCCCCTTGCCATCCCGATGTCATCGGTGGGTAGTCCTTTGCAAAACGGAAGGTATATGGAAGCATTTTGCTATAGCATCCTTCGTCGTTTCGAGCAACCCGTGAAATTTTCAATATAATTCGCGGGTATTGCGGGGGTGCTATCGTAGAATCCGTCGTTCAGAAAACGTTTTGGCCAAAAATTGTTGTGCCTAAATCGTGGGAGGCGTCGTTCGTGCGTTTTTTTTTTGGAGACCGATACAGATTGAAACCCTCTTGCCGTCACGGATGAAATAGAGGGCCAGGTTTAGGGACACGCAAAGAGACGGCAAATCTACGGCGAGGCTACAAAAATATAGGTAGTCCTTGTAGCGGCAGCAGCAGCGACGCGTCGTTCAGCTTATTTTTGGAGACCGATACAGATTGAAACCTGTGCCTGTACGGGTTGAAACAGTACTCAAGATTTAGGGACACGCAAGAGAAGGTATATCATCGGCGGCGACGAAAAATTAAGTCGTGCTTGTGGCGACAGCGGCAGCGGCAGCAGAGAGGGGGTGGGAGGACGGTGTTATTAACAATAGCAACAGAGACAAGCCAGACCAGCACCAATAGTTTGTGTCCTCGCAGCAGCAGCAGCAGCAACATCAAACCGAGGATCTCGGTAGTAATAACCTAAATGACGACACCGCCACCACCACCACCACTAGCAGCAGCATTTGTAAGTAGCGCCGTAGCAACATTAGCGGCATCAAGTATTAATAGAAGACAGAGCGCAGCAAGCGGTATCATGCACACACATGGCACGAATACGATGCACGCACAGCTAGCTGACTGCCGTGCGTACTACTTGGGCCTGTTGATGACTGGACGCGTGTCGGGCTGTTCGGGGACATAGCTGACAGCTGTTGACCTGTGTCCGGCTGTTCGGTGTTTTTTTGTTCTAGCAATGTTGACAGACGCGCCTTAAGCGTTTGTTTGTTTTGTTGAAGTAAAAGACAGCCTGACGAAAGTCCCCCAGAGTTTTTTTTTTTTCTTTTTGCACATATAGTTCAGCTTTGATTAAAACGTAACAAGGACCTTGCTTGCATTTGATGCGTGGGAGTTTTGTTTTTCTTTTTGCGCACCTGGTTTAGCTTTGTTTAAAAACATAACAAGGACCTTGCTTTTATTTGACGCGTTGGAGTTTCATTGTTTTCCTTTTTTTTTTCAGGTATCCCCGGGTTTTCAGCTAGCTGGCATATTGGCGGTAGCAGGAAGGTTGAAGGTGGGCATTGTCGCGAGCTCAAGTGTTGTAGAAGTCTCCGAGGGAGACGCAGGGGTGTTGAGAAGCGCTCTCCTCACGGTTCACGGTGTCTCGTTCATCTCTCGTCTGGCTCTCTGCTTTTAGACACGACACGGCAGACAACGTCACACTCTGTGGAACAGTAGTATAGAACAGCAGTACAAAGCAGTGAACGATGTTGGGATGCTCTTCCCCACAGCATAAACGTTATTTATATTCTCGTCCATCTACATGGTGGTGTTGACGTGACTGTGACACCTACTATCACCTGGTTTCACCCTAACCATGACATGGTTTCACATCGAATCTACAGATGACCCACTTCTACGTAGAGCACTCCGTGACATTAGCCCACCCTGAACAGTCGTAGATGAAGATCACATGATCACAGGATGTCAGCAACACATCTAGAGATTGTAAAGGGGATCGAAGATGCGGCTATTCGACACGAACGTAAATGAGGCTATATATTCCCCCGGATCCCGTAGTGATGAGGCTAAGACACCCCATTGCCAGAGATACAACGCTGTGGTGGAGCTCGCAACTGCGGGAGCTCGAGGTAGGGTGTGAACCTACGGTCTGCTAGTAGCGACCGGCCTACGACGGGTATTGGCTGTTCGTGACGCCGCACGCGATGCCGATGACCACGGCGTCGCTGGGCTTGAACACCCGTTCCTTACCTTGTGCGATCGACACCCGTTCCTTGAACGCCCGAAAGCACACGTGGGAGAAGTCCGTGAGGGTGGGCAAGCCGAAGGTGTTTAGCTGCTCGAACGCTCGCCCCTAGTCGCCTTCTTCAACGTGGTCGGTCGTCAGACGCAGGAATCTTTCTTTACGCAGACGGCCTTGTGGTAGGCGTTTGAGGTGCTGGCGACGAAGACGCCGACGATCAACGGCCAACGCTTCCACGCAGCTTCTTCCGGGTGGTACGTCACTTGTTCCTCCTCGCCACCACCCCCTACACGGCAGCCGAACACACGTGGCCCCGGCACTCACGCACTGGGATCCGCTTTCAATCCCCTGGTACTGAGCGTGCCTGAAACCCACACAGACACGTTCTGCGAGGACGAGTCGGACCTGCCCCTCCGACACTACGAGGAAGTGTACGTGGTAACGACACCGACAACACACAGGCCCGTCCGCTGCTGACACCGCTCGTAATGAGCTCTGCCCCCGCCCAAGCCCTACGTGCTCACGGTGGCCACTCCCTCAACAGCAACGGTACCGACCATAGCATGAAGACCTGCTCCGAGGGCTCCCTCAGCACGTGGAGAGTTCTTAGCCCGGCTCTTGGGCAGCTGGACGTCGGCACGCCTGCCAGCTATGGCAACAAGGGATGCGAGTCGTACCGCCGAGGACAGTACGAGCACAACCTAGATTGCAACACAAACTGCCACGCCCACAACAGCGACACCCGTCGGGACAACGACAACAGCAACCGCAGCGGCAGCCACAACAACCGCTCTAACCGTGACCACTCCCATCACCACCCCGGCAACAACGGGTGCCACAGCAACAACGGGCGCCGCAACAACAACGGCTGTTCCTACGAAAACGGCGCATCGCGGCCGCGACACCACCTACAGCCATGACGGTGCATGCCCCGACGGCTGACACCGCTCACATCCGCTACCACTTCATCGAACGTGCGGATCGGCAACAGCAGCTCTGCTAACCCCAACCAAAAGCAGCCGGGCGCCTTCCCCACCAACTGACAAGCCGGTGGTGGACCAACTGCCGCATCTCCGCCATTAGCACTTGCTGCGAGGACCCGAGGCTCCCGAGACGCCCGTGGAAACCACGTGCACCATGCCTCCCCCCCTCCCTGCCCCCCCCCCCCCCCCCCCCCCCACCAAACCCCAGCCCAATCCCCAATCACTTGCCCAAGCGCTAATTCTCTTGCTCTGGTGGTTGTCTTGAGGTGTGGGCGGGAGGAGGCCAAGATGCCTATCCCCACCGGGATGCTCCACTCGACGTCTTCCCGCGATGGGCAACGCTACCGGCCGACCATAGCCTATACTTCGGATATTGCTCATCTGGGGGAAGTCTCGACGATCACGGCTACCAGGCGTTCCGGTTTTCGACGAAATTACTGTTTCGTTTACCGGGCCATCGTCCCCTGAGCCGGCCTCGACCCCAGATTGACGACTCCTTACGCGCTCGGCTCAGGGCGCACGTGAACCCGCGAACGACGGGTTTCCACCCGCTGCCACGGCGTTGACGGCACCGCTGCCCCTGAGCTCGAGGGACAGTCTCGTCTTTGAAGACGCCAGGCTAGCGATCACAGTCCACTAGGACATGCCCTGAACCCCCTGCCCCGTCACCCTCGCCGGCCTTGCGTACTCGACTCGGACCACAGGGTCGGCATGCCCTAGCGTGTGCAACCCTGTTGTTCTCCACACGTCCGAAGACAGGATCCCCCAGGGTATCTCCGCCCGGCGTATACGAGCCGCGTGGACCCTTCCGATACCTCGGCTTCGCCGCACATTTTTCCTCCGCAAACTCGAGGGTTCCGGTCATCGCCGTCCCGTCGGGCCTGACCTGACTCCGCCCCCGACGACACCCAACGGCGATAGCACCAACAACCGCCGCCCCCCGCCCCCACCACGACCTGATCTGACTCCGCCCCAGACGACGCCAAACGGCGATAGCACCGACAACCGCCGCCCCCCGCCCCCACCCCCCCGCCCTGACGGCTCGCCCTCGCCGGCACACGATACGGCGGACTCCCCCCCCCCCCCCCCTCCCGGAATATTTTCGTTGTCCTGCCGACGATGCCATGTGTCTTAAAAGTCCCCGGGGACACATGGTACGCTAAATGTGAGTACTTGTCTCGTGCCTCACCCAAAAACGGTTTTGGGGTAAATCCGATGAGCAAACCCGTGACCTAGGGGTACAAAACATGTTCGTATTGCAAAAAAAGTGGCAAAAAAATGGAGTATTTCCGACGATTTTGGGTTAAGAAGCCCCGTCGTTCAGAAACCATTTCAGACGAAAAAAATGCTTACGTCTATCGTAGCGCGCGTCCGAGGGAGACGCTGGGTTGTCGGTGGTGTTGCAGCACTTTTTTTCGGAGGTTGTTCGTTTTTTGGGCCTCAAGACCTCTTTCCCGAAAAGCTGACTTGAAGAAAAATAAAAACTGCTATCGGATGAAAAATCCCATGCCTTAGGTACGTGATGAGAAATTCGTGCAATAAGATGGCCTATTTTACGGACGATTTTGGGTTAAGGAGCCCCGTCGTTCAGGAACCATTTCAGACGAAAACAGTGCTACGTCTATCGTAGCGCGCGTCCGAGGGAGACGCTGGGTTGTCGGTGTGTTGGGAAGCGCTCTCCTCATGGCTCACGGTCTCGTCCATCTCTCCTTGGCTCGCTGCTTTGAGACACAATAAAGGATGACAACATGATACTCTTATGGAACAGGAGTATAGAACTGTGTAAAAGATTGGATGATGTGGGGCTACTCTTACCCAGAGCATCACTGTCAGTTGCATTCTCGCCCATCTGATAGTAGATGTCACGGTCACGTCAAGGCCATCATGTAGATGGGCGAGACTGTAAGTGCCGGTGACGCTCTGGGGAAGAGTAGCCCCACATCGTCCACTCTTTTACACTGTTCTATACTACTGTTCCATTAGGGTACCATGGTGACATCCTTTATTGTGTCGCAAAGCAGCGAGCCATAGGCGATATGAATGAGACACCGTGAGCCATATGGAGGATGGCCTCGACGTGACCGTGGCATCTGCGATCACCTGGTCTCCGCCCCACCCATGACATGGTTCCGCGTCGAATCTATAGGCTGTTGTTGTTGCTGTTGCTGTTGTTGTAGTTGTTGCTGTTGTTGTTGTTTATGATTTTTATTTACTTCGGTTATTTATTAGTAGTATTGCCCTCCGGCAATATGGCGTAGATGCCGTCCCGATACAAATCGAATACCCTTCCATAAACCAGTAGTATCTCTCTTATGACCCTCTGCCAACCACTTCTCCATTCCATTTCCGCACATATATTCACTATAACTATTACTACCGAATCAGTCTACCCTAATCCTCAACATTCCAAGCCCAGGCCATTGGCCGCAGTCCTCCGGCTTCCTCCTCCCTTCCCCTCGCGGCCTGGCGGTCCGTCCACGTAGAGCTCCCCTTAACATCACTCCCCCCACCCCTCAAGACGGGGATAGGATAAGCAAACAGTTTCTATGTAAAATATGGAAGAAGCGTAATGAGCGCCCAAATGTTTGAAGTGCCTCTCTTAGGAGTAGGGACGGTGCTCCGTGTCGAAAGGAAAGGGAAGCGTGGCCAAGATTCGAATGACCAAGGCAAGCAACAAGGAATGATTACGCCCCACCCGCCCCGCCCCGCCCCCCAATCCCCCACCCCACGTGTTTCTCCTCTGAACAATCATGGCCAAGAGGTATTGACCCAAAATTCGTCGAACTCACGGCTGACGTCCTTGAAATATTTTCATAAAATAAGTGTTGTTACCTTTTTTCATTCAAGTTTCGATATTTTCTTCCGTCGACGCTCTCTTGCTTGCACGTTGCGTGTGATACTGCGACCGCGCTGCGCTATGTTCTGCACGCATACGTGCGTGCGTAGCTATTGATGTGGACATAATATTCTCGTGCAGAACCCCCCCCCCCCCCCCCCCCTTGAAATCTACATGTAGTAGTTGGCCTTGGTTGGCACCGACGCTGTAAAACGTTATGGGTATATTGGGGTTGGCGTTGGTTGGCAACGACGCTGTAAAGCATGCCAATTACTGCGTGAGCTAGACAACCAAGGTACCGTTTTTGTTGTTTTTTGGCGGTCACCATGATGGTTATCGAGTAGACCACATAATGTGGGGGGTGGAGAACCCTAACTCCGCACAAGGGGAATGATCGCATCACGTAGTGTGAATATGGTAAGGCACCCACGAGGCAGTTACATAGTAACACCCTCTGGGGTGACCACACCAGGAAACAAAGTATTACTCATTGGCGCTGTCATCCATAAGCAAGAAAGGAGGCGCAGTCCGTCTTCCAAGCGGTTCTTGGAAAGATTCAGTTCACCCTTCATGCGACTCGCCGAACACATCACGGCGCTTCGCCCTTGGTGCAAGCACTGTCTGCCTGGTTGGTGAAAGCCCGACGTGCTCCGTTCCGGCATAGTAGGGATGCGAGGGTCTATGGTCACGACTACGGCCATGCACAAATGAGTACCCCCACCACCACCAGTAAGGTCATGGTGTGCCGGAGCAATATGACTGCCTTGTCTGGAGAAGCCTCCGTATTCAGTCCGGGTTGTGAGCGCAATTCGGCAGTCGCGCCATGCGATTTTGACCGCCTTGTATCGGGATACCGCCTTACTCAGACCGCCTTATTGTGGGACCCCTACTGTACTCACAAGTGATTTTGACCGCCTTGTATTGGGATGCCGCCTTACTCAGACCGCCTTATTGCGGGACTCCTCCTGTACTCACAAGCGATTTTGACCGTCTTGTACAGGGATACCGCCTTACTCAGACCGCCTTATTGGGGGACCCCTCCTGTACTCACAAGCGATTTTGACCGCCTTACATAGGGATACCGCCTTACTCAGACCGCCTTATTGGGGGACCCCTCCTGTACTCACAAGCGATTTTGACCGCCTTACATAGGGATACCGCCTTGCTCAGACCGCCTTATTGCGGGACCCCTACTGTGCTGAGAAGCGATTTTGACCTCCTTGTATCGGGATACCGCCTTGCTCAGACCGCCTTATTGCGGGACCCCTCCTGTGCTCACAAGCAATATATCGACCGCCTTGTATCGGGATACCGCCTTACTTAGACCGCCTTATTGGGGAACCTCTGATGTACTCAAGCGATTTTGACCGCCTTTTATGGGGATACCGCCTTACTCAGACTGCCGTATTGAGGGACCCCTCCTGTAGACGAACAGCGGTCTTCCTGTGGTACGGTAGAGGTGGTGCACTGGCTCTTTTCACCGGCTCTTTTTCGACTTAACTCCTTTAGAGCCCGAAAACCCCTCCCCATACTAACTTGAAGTAAATTTGTCCCCCAAAAGGGTTTCCAGTGGTAAAAGGCGTTAAGGGTGGTTGGTGGCTTGAAGAAGAGCTCTACACCTCACCCAACATCTGACTTAAAAAAAAAAAAAATGCAACCCGATGAGGTGATTTTGAAAAAAATAAAAATAACAATCCAATCGTTTTGCAAAAACCCCCAGACGTTTTCCGACGATTTTGGGTGAAGGGGCCTCGTCGGTCAGAAGGTAGTATCGCCAAAAAATGGTATACCATACCTCTAGAATCGTAGCACGCGTCTTGTTACGGTACAGGACATAAAACGAAAAAAATTGCCGAACCGTACCTCTAGAATCGTAGCACGCGTCTTGTTACGGTACAGGACATGAAACGAAAGAAAAATGACCGAAAAAATAGTTGCTTGATGGCAGCGTCGGCCGCATGAAGTAATCCCGAGCAAACGGATAAACGAAGCCCATGGCCTACTCACTAGCGAAAACTTGTGCATGGTGTCATTCCGGCGAATTCGGGCGAAGAGTCATCCCGCGTTTGGGGTGTGCAGCAGATTCTTAAGAATTTTCCGAGTTCATAACTTGAGGAGCTATCTCAATATCTCACCCGAAAACATGACTTGGAAGGCGTTTGTTTCGCGCAACCCGACCTCAACCAACACACAACACAAACACACACGCCTATGCTCTTTA
This sequence comes from Undaria pinnatifida, assembly GCA_012845835.1. Classification (NCBI taxonomy): domain Eukaryota; class Phaeophyceae; order Laminariales; family Alariaceae; genus Undaria; species Undaria pinnatifida. Next base: position 6,834,153 of record JABAKD010000023.1, on the reverse strand, counting down.
GTCCTAAAACAGGTACTTCTCTGTCCTCTGTCCCAAAGGTAAACTACGTAATGGGTGTCAGAGCGTATCTCGCCGATGGAAGTGCCCATGACGTCATAGTTAGGTTCGCCGGAAAGCGCTAGATACGTACGTCGAAGTATATGCTCGTAATAGTATCGGACTAGCCGGTCGTTCCTCGCTTGATAAACTTCGTACCCTGGGGTGGCTCTGAAGGAGCTCTCGTCATCCAGAAAACATTTTTTTTTTTTTTTTTTTTTTTATATAAAATGCTCTCTCTATTATAGCACGCCTCCTCTATAGGCCAGATACAATCGTAAGCGTTGGTTTTTTTTTTCATGGGTTTGAGGAGGCGTGTCTCGTGCGGTACCGGCTCTCCTTCCTCCCACGAGAAGCCCGAAATCCGGCTCTGGGCTGTATTAGCCAGCTAGCATCTTGCGGTAGAAGTTTGTTCCCCTGTTTTTTTTTTTTGTTTTTTTTTCCAAGCTCGTTTACATGATGGGGCCGTTAGTACCAAGCCGGAAAAACTGATTTGGATAAAAAAAGAAGTTAAGAGTAGAATCATTTTAGGAGTTCAAGTACCAAGCCGAAAAATCTGATTTGGAGAAGAAAAAGTTGAGAGTAACAAATGCTTAAGAGTTAGAAATGGGTTGAGGAGCCCAGGCATTCAGTAAGCACAAAGCGCTGTGATACGTGTATCGTGCCATCCGTCCGTCCCTGATGGAGAAGCAGGTGGAGGTGTGAGTCGGCAGGCGTTGACGACCTCGTAGCTAACCGGTAGGCGCCGTTGGCTGACAAAGTTGCCTTTGTCGTAAAGCCGGCTGACGAAACCAGCTCATGGCCAGCCGACTTGCCGACTTAAGTAGTAACTTGTTGGTGACTTAAGTCGTGCCGACTTAGCTCTCAATTAACGCCTTCGCTACTGGAGACCCTTTTGGGTGACAAAATTACTTGAAGTTAGTATAGGGAGATATTTTTGGGCTCTGAAGGGGTTATAACGCCTTCACTACTGGAAACCCTTGTTTGGGGACAAATTTATTTGAAGGTAGTACAGGGAGGGATTTTTGGGCTCTATAGGGGTTAACGCCTTAACTACTGGAAACCTCGGGGGAAAAAATTACTTCAAGTTGGTATAGGGAAAGACTTTTGGGCTCTAGAGGGGTTACCGCCTTCACTACTGGAAACCCTGTTTGGAGATCAATTTACTTGAAGCTAGTTTAGGGAGGGATTTTTGGGCTCTAAAGGGGTTAACGCCTTCGCTACTGGGAACCGTTTTTGGGGACAAATTTACTTGGATTTAGTAGAGGGAAGGATTTGGGGGTTCTGAAGGGGTCAAGTAGGTGAATCCCGTCCTTACTAACGTGAAGGCCGTGGCTTCAAGTTTCACCCAGTGCATGCTGTCGGGTCACGTTTGACGGCTCAGGTCGAGTCATTTTTAACGGGTCAGGTCAGGTCCAAGTCGGGGCACGTTTGACGAATCAGGTCGGGTCTTTTTTGACGGGTCAGGTATGGTCACTTTTGATGTGACAGGTCGGATCACTATTGTCGGGAAAGATCGGGACACTATTGACGGGTCAGGTCAGACCTGGTCACTTTTGCTGGGTCTTTTTGACAGGCCCGGTCCGATCATTTCTGACGGGTCAGGTCGAGTCTCATTTAACGGGCCAGGTCGGGTCTTTTGACAGGCCATATCGGATCCTTCTCGACGGGTCAGGTCGGGTCACTTTCAGCGGGTCAGGTCGGGTCACTTTTGACGGATCAGGCCGCGTCACCTCTGACGGATCAGGCCGCGTCGCCTTTGGCGGATCAAATCGGGTCACTTTTGACGGGTCAGGTCTGGTCAGGGTGATCCGACCCGACCTGTGAGATTAGAAAACCGCTTGACCCGACCCGACCCGACCCGACCCGACCCGACCCGACCCGACCCGACCCGACCCGACCCGACCCGACCCGACCCGACCCGACCCGACCCGACCCGACCCGACCCGACCCGACCCGACCCGACCAGACCAGACCAGACCAGACCAGACCAGACCAGACCAGACCCGATCCTTGAGAATCCAACAATCTTCTGACCCTACCCGACTCGACCCGCTCTTTTTTTCAGCCTCCGAACACTACCCCCGGGACGGGTCATGGCCCGTGAAAAGCCGTTGAGTTTTTCCTATACCTAGAACGCGACCCCCCTTCTTACCCGTCATCAATGCCTTCGCAGGCGGTAGAAACCCCGATGCAGAAGGGAACCATGAGCTAGAGGAGGAGGAAGAGGAAGAAGAAGAAATGGAGGAGGAAGAGGTGGAGGCGGAGGAGGAGGCGGAAGAAAATTCTGAGAGTGTTCCGCCGGACGGCCAGGTACGGTTGTTTGTTGTTGTTGCTGTTGTTTTTGGTTCGTGATGGTGGTGGTGCCGGTGTTTGTTTATGATTGTGCAGTCACTTTCATTTGCTGTCGAAAATATGTGTCGTTTTAGTTGTATTTTTTTTTGCACGATACGTGTGCAATTTGTTTCCGACGCTGTTTACGTTTGTTTTTTTTGCGATATCAGGCTTCGACGCAGTTGCTTTTTGTTTCTTTTTTTTTCGTGTTGATGTCTACGTTTCCCCCACGTATCAAGACCTTTTTTTTTTTTGCGCCTCGTTTCTTTTTGCCGTGTTTCGTTTTCGTTGTCTTTCGCCGTAACAGGTTTTAGTGCAGCTACGCCATGTGTACGGGCAAGACCCCGGACTTTTCCAGGAATTTTCCGGGGAGCTTCTATCGCCCCTTCTGCGCCTCATCCCGTCGGCGGTCTCGCCCCCAGAGGGCGTTCGCTTGGCTTCAACAGCTCTTTTGTCGCTCCGGGAGAACTGCCCCCGATGCCTCTTCCGGAAGGTACTGAACAAACTGAACTATTGTTTTTGTTGCTGCTGTTGCTGTTGTTGTCGCTGTTGCTGTTGCTGTTGCTGTTGCTGTTGCTTTGCTGTTGGTGTTCACGTTGGCCTTAGGTTTTGCATCGGTCCCGCAATGTACTCTTTAGATTTCCTTACGTATAGGCCAACTAGTTAGTAGGCGGCAACTAGTTATTGGTCCAGAAGGTGCCGATAATCCGACTTATTGGGTTTTCATAGTTGTAGGACGGAATGTTAAATACTGGATACATGTTCCTTTTTTGGGCGGGGTTCCCTCGGCAGGGGGAGGGGTGATCCGCCTGGCTTCGCTCGCCTGACTTAAGTCGGCAAGTCGGCTGGTCATCAGCTGGTTTTGCCAACCGATTTGCCGTCCAATGTCAGCTAATTGGCAAGAGGCGCTACCGATTAGTTATTGGTCGTGAAATCCCGCCGACTCACGGCTCTATAAAATGATATTGACAACAGGACCGCTATATCATACATACCCCTAGTGTGCTTTCAAGAAGAGACCGCCAAAGTGTTGTCCCTTTGGCGGTCTCCTTTGACAGCACCTTAGGAATAGACATAGTGTAGCGGGGGTGTTGCCGCGATCATTTTCAAGAGCTGTGACTCGGCAGGCTTTCACGGCTATTAAGAAGAGCAAAGGATAATACATATCGGCGGGACGGTACGGGTATCGGAATTCGTTATTTGACGACATGGAGAAGAGCGAAGAGGGGGGATGAGGAAACACATGATACGGCGCGCACAAAGCTTGGCTTTGTTGGCAGATGAGCTGTGGTATGTTATATTACCGTTGTACGCGTCTCTTCTGTTCGTATCACGCGAGGTGAGGTTCAGTTTTTACATCTGTACAGACGAGCGGGCGATGTATCACGAAGCTCGCAAAGATGGGTATCGACCCTTAAATTGATCGAACTCACAGCTGACGTGTTTAGTAGAAGTTTTTTTTATATATCTACTCGGTAGGTGCAGTTACCTAAGTGACTTCAGCCGGCAAGTCAGCTGGCTAAACCAGCTGATGGCCACCGACTTGCCAACTTGAACCAGGCGAGCGAAGCCAGGCAACACCAACCCCCCCCCCCCCCCTCCCCGGCCGAGGGGACCCCGCCCGAATACAGGAAGATATATCCCGCATTTAACATTCCTTCCCACCAATATGAAAACCCTATCAGTCGGATAGTCGGCACCTCCTTGAAACGACTAACTATTAGTTCGACTAATAAAAACTTGGCGACTTAAGTCGTGCGACTCCCAGCTCTACCGTTTTATCCTTCCGGAGCAATTTTATTTTATTTTATTTTTTAGTATAACCACGTACCAGTCCGGCAATAAATAAAAGCTCGATTTGAACAATGCTTGAAAAATGTGCGAAACTCCGAGATTTTAGGGAGGGGATGATGAGTGAGCATCCCCGGGTCAACCAATGGATGTTTCGATCATTTGATCTATCTGCATGGGGTTGGTATTTTCAGTGAGTCTGTTTATGGGTTTTTTGTAGCTGTACCGCATGGCCTCATTTCCATATCGAGCTTATACGAAAGTACGTTGGGTGTTTTTTTTTTGCGTATCGAACTGGTATCTTTGTAGAACAATCTTCTAAACACGTCAGCTGTGAGTTCGATAAGTTTAGGGTCGATACTCATCTTTGCAAGGTGCGTGATACATCGGCCGCTCGTTTGTGCCTCGGAAGTTGGGAGGGCGAACAACAGAAACAACAGAAAAGTTGTGATAATGTTGGCTACTACACGTACTCTACTACACGTACTCCATCCCAAGGGCAGCAAGCTGCTATGATTCGCCAGTGTTAACAGCAATGTGTTAAACACGTACCGTAACGACACATCGTTTATCATGTCGGGCTGGTACAGCAGTAGTAGTCCTCTCTGTATCGCCGCCATCTTCCGGCCGGAAGTATACCTGCACTATATCGGCCACTGGCACTACTCCGCGTACCGCCACTAGGGGTTGTTCCCATATGTACCACAACGATTTCGCAGGCACTATGGCGGGCAACCGGCACTGCTTAACCCGTTTCCAACTCCTAAAATCATCCTAGTCTAACTTCAAGTGTGTTGTCCCCTATCGGTACTGCGGCGCTAAAAGGGTTAACCGGCGCTATAGAGGGACCTCTGCCATACGTGGCACCAGGTAAGCAATACGCCCATTCACCCCCACCTGCTCGCCCAACCGCATCCGTCTTATCTCCCCCCCCCCTCGCCATGCCTGTCCTTCCCCCTCTCCGCGTTCCCCCTCCCCATTCCTCTCCTGCCCCTCCCCCTCCCCCCCTCTCCTCCCCTCTCCTACCTCCTCTCTCCCTCCCCCGCCCCTACTCCCCGTCTTTCTCCTGTACCCTCTCCCTCCCCGCCTACAACGCCTCCTCAGACACTCACGCACGATTTAGCGGCGGCACTTTACCGACTCCTTTCCAAGAACGACCCGGTTTTGAGAGCGGAAGCTCTTTGCGTGGCCAAGGCGGTTTTGAGACCCCAACCCCGTCCTCTATCCCCTAGGAGTGCTACCGACTTATCAAGGGTTTCCAGCAGTAGGATTTCCAACTGGGTGCGCGACAGGCGTTTCGAAAGGATCTTTCGCGGGGAGAGGGATTACTACAGAGAGATATTTGCTAGGCACGGCGTAATGAAACTGGTGAGAGGGGGTTTGGGACGGAGGGTAGAGGAGGGGGAAGGGGGGGGGGGGGTACTTATTTCATGCATGGCCGTAGCCGTATGACCATATAACCTCGCATCCGCACAAGACCGGGACGGAGAACGTCGGGTAGTCATCGACCAGGTAGGCGCTGCGTGTGCCAAGCGCGAAGCGCCGTGAGATAGTCGGGGAGTCAACGTTGGGGTTTTTGTCATGCACGAGGTGGTGAAAATGGTGAGACTTATGGGCGCACGCGGGGTGGAGGGGGGGGGGAGGGGGGGGGGGTAGGCCATATGACGTAACTTAGTGTTATCGAAGTGTTGTGCTGCCCGAGGTGTGTTGTTTTTGTTTTTGTTGGCGGTTGTGGTGATGTTGGTATTGTTCGATCAGGTGGCATTGTCCAATAAGAGTAGGTTATTATATGGCCATTCCTGTCCAGTATGCACCGACTCAAGCCCCCCCCCCCCTGTATGCACTTCCTTGCTGCATGGTGCTGGACCCCTATCGACTTGCAGATGGGACACCCCGGAAACGAACGGAGTATCTCCTCGTTCCCGAACAGCAATGGAACCATGAGCATATTTGGAATTGGCGGTGGAATAGGCGGCGGAATGAGCGGCGCGATTGGCGACGTTTTTGGCGGCGGAACTGGCGGCGAAAGACTCGGTGGGATTGGTGACCGGACGAACCGAATGAACCGAATCAGCCACGGGTTTCTCGGAATTAGCAACGGTGTTGGCAGTGGAAGTTGCGAGGAAGTCGGAAACGGAACCGGCCTCGGAACTGACGGCGACGTTAACCTAAGAAACGGCGGCGGAATGGGTGGAACATGCGGTGGAATAGACAGAAGCAGCGGCGGAACTGATGGCAAAGGCGGCAGAATAGATGGAAGAAGCGGCGGAACTGAGGGAAGTAGCGATGGAACCGTCGGTGGCGACGGCAGCAGTGGAAGTTTGAGTGAGGGTGGTGTTGGGATCGAGGGGGGTGTTGAGGGGAGTGACTCTAGCGTTTCCCTCCTGTCCCAGCTCAAGGTTGTGGCGGAACGCCTAGACCCGTCCTTACGGTTGCCGAGTCCTTGTAGCGGTGGTGGTGGTGGTGGTGGTGGTGTTCGTATTGGTGGTGGTGTTGGTGTTGGTGTTGGTGGTATCGGCGGCAGTGGTGTTGGTATTGGTGTTGGTGGTGGTGGTGGTGTTGGTGGTGAAGGGGGCGAGGATCCGACGACAGTGCTTTGGGGGGGGAATTTAGCCCGCAACCCTGACGCTGTCGCGGATGCTCTGCGCGCTCTTTCGTTACGACAGCGGCAGCAACGTGAGGAGATGCTTGGAACGGGCGGGGGTTCTATGATGGTGGGGGTAGGAAGGGTAGGGGTGGGTCGGGCCGGGGTCGGGGGAGAAGGGGTAGGGGGGGTCGAGGGAGTAGAAGGGGCGGGGGTGGGGAGGAGGGAGTTGGGGGGGTTGGAGGGGGGTGGGAAGTTGTTGGGGTTGGCCGAGGTCGGCATTGGGTTGGGGGGGGTGGGGAGGGGGGTTGAGGGAGACGGTATGGATGTGGATGGGAGGGTGTCGGGGATGGGGGGAGTGGAGGAGGAAAAGGGGGAAGGGTGGGAGCGGTACCATCAGGAGGAGCTGCAGCGGCTTGAGCAGGGACGGAGGGAGAGGGAGGCGAGGAGGAAGGAGGAGCGGGAAAATCAAGAGAGGGCAGAGGAGAAGGACAAGCCCGTGGGTGAGAAGTTGCTGGAATTGGAACGCCTGCAGGAGAAAATGGGGAAGAAGGAAGACAGGGGGGAGCATAAACTGGGCACGGGAGTGGCGGCTTCCGCCGCTGCTGCGGCTTCTGCTGATGCTTGCATTTCTGCTGCTGCTGCTTCTCTTGGTGTTTTTTCGTCCGTTGCTGATGCTGCTAAAGTTGCGTCCGGAGCTGCTGCTTCTTCTTCGTCATCTTCTTTGTCGTCTGCTGGTGCTGCATCTGGCGCTGCGGCCGCTTCTGCTTCTGGTGCCCCTTCTGCCGCCTCGGCTGCTCCTGCTGCTTCTCGCCGAGTGGACGATGCCGGCGGAAGCGGTAGAGACGGTGGTGGTGACGCCGGCGGTCGAGAGGGAGACAACAGGGTGGCAGAGCTGAGACGCACTTTATTTACGCTCACGCAAGCGTTTTCATCTTCGTCGTCTCCACCATCGCGACCAGCATCGTCGTCATCGAAGCTTCGTCGGGCGTCTAAAATCCGTGGCGGTAGTGATGGTGGCGATGGTGACGGTGATCGGAAGGGTGTTGGTAATGGTGGTGGTGGCGGGGGTGGGGGTGGGGCTCGGGGTGGTATGGGCGTCACGACGTTTGAGGCTGAAGAGAGCGGAGTCCTTAAAGCGCTCCTGCATGCGTTGCTCAGTGGCAGACATAGGGACGCACAAGCAGTGGGAGGAGGAGGTGGAGGAACAGGAGGAGCAGGAGGTGGTGGCGCAGCAACGGTAGAAAAGGTCGAAGTTGGGACGAAGGGTACACGGGGGGGGGTGGCAGCGGAAGAGGGCGGCGTCCAGGACGCGGAAGATGGAGGCGTTGTTGATAACGGGGATGTTTGTGCTTCGCCCCCTATGTTCGACGCCCACGGCCCCGTGAAAACCGAGGAGCGAGTTCAGGCGGACAAGATGGAGGAAGAAGCAAGCTACGGCGGTGGCAGTGGCGGTGCCGGTGTCGCTGGTGCCGGCGTCGACGGTAGCGGAAAATGCGTGTCGGCGCCACCCGGGCGGAGTAAAAAATCGGACGGGGAGGCGATGAAGGGGGCGGAGGAGCGGAAGGAAGGGAGGCGGAGAGAAGGAGAGGGGCAGAGGAAAGGGGGGGAGGAGGGAGATGCAGCGATGCCGGACGTCGCCCCTTGTTCCGATTTTGCTGCCGCTGCGGCTTCTGCTTCTGCGGGTGCGGTTGCCCCTTCTGCGGCGCCTGCGCCTGCTGCTATTGCTACGGCTGTGGTTTCTTCTGCGCCTCCTGGTGGTGGGGCTGCTGCTGCGCCTGCTGTTGCTTCTGCTCTCGCGACTAGTTCTGCGGCCGGGTTTGCTTCTGCTTCTCCTCCTACGTGTTCGCCTAAGAACGCCAGAGCTGCTGCGCCTGCTTCTGGCTCTTCGGCGTTGGAGACACCGAGTGTTGAGTTGATGGCACCGATGGCCCATCACGTGGAGGTGAAGCCGGTGACGACTGAAGAACCCCTTGTGGGTGGTCCGTTCTTCTTGGAGGTGAGTTGGTGGTGGTGGTGGCGGCGGTGGCGTCAATGCTGGCGTGTTTGGGAGGGGGGGCGGGGGGCGGGTAGCGGTGGCGGCGTTGGTATGTGTGTCGGAGGGGGGTGGATGTGCTAGTAGCGGTGACGGTGGCGGTAGCGGTCGCGGTTTGTGTGTGTTGGGACGGGGCGGGGGGAAGGGGGGGGTGTACTAGTGGTGGCGTTGCTGGTTGGTTGTGGTGGTGGTTTTGTGGTGGTGATGATGACTCTGTGACGACTGCGGTGGTGTTAGCAATGGTGGTGGTGGGTGGGGGGGGGGGGGTAGTGCTGCTGAGGAGGTGTAGGGGCGGTGGCTGTAGCTACGGTGGTGCTGGTTGTCGGTATTGATAATTTGTGGTATTGGTGCTGGTGGCGGTTGCTGGTGGTGGTGGTGATGTTTGTGGTGTTGCTGGTGGCAGTGGTTGCTGGTTAGTGGTGGTAACTTTTGTTATGTTGCTGGTGGTTGCTGGTGGTGGTGGTGATTTGCGGTGGACGTGTGGTACGATGCAGGTGACCCACTTTTTTTCTGAGGTTTGCTCAATTTGGAAGCCTAACTCTCCCAAAAACTGATTTGGAGAGAAGAAAAACTGCTACCGGATGAAAAATCCCATGGCCTAGGTACACAACACGAGAACCATGCATAAACTAAGGGGGCGTATTTTCCGACGATTTTGGGTTAACCCCTTTACAACTGGAAACCCGTTTTTGGGGACAAAATTACTTGGATTTAGTATAGGGAGGGGTTCGGGGGCTCTAAAGGGGTTAAGGAGCCCGTTTCAGAAACCATTTTAGATGAAAAGCGCTACCTCCATCGTAACACGCGTCGGTGTTCTTGGCGAACGCATGCTACGGTCGAAGAGGCTCTGAACCACTTATTGGAGCCCGTTTTCCTTCTACCTGGTAAGGTTTATATATGCGCGATCGGAGGTATCACGCACACCTTTCAAACTTATATAAATATGGCGTGCTTTTAGTTTTATTTTTGTAACATGTATAAGTATAGACGCAAGCTAAGGCGGTAGACTTTTTTTTTTTTTCTTGACGCGTGCTACGATGGAGGTAGCACTTTTTCGTTTCGTCTGAAAAATTGGTTTCTTAATGGCGGGGCTCCTTAACCCAAAATCGTCGGAAATTTGCCATTTTTTTTTGTTGACGGATACTCGTTGAGTAGGTAGCTAGGACATGGATTTTTTTTTTTGTCATGCGGTATCATAGCAGTTTTTATGTTTCTCTCCAAGCAATGTTTTTTTTGGGGAGAGGAGGTCTCTTGAGCTCCATAAATTGGGAACCTCGGAAAAAAAACTGGCGCGCCTTATTGGAGTACGTCGTACACGGGGTTGCTGACATTCTGACAACACACTACCATCCAATAGAAAACACTCATTTCCCCATACCATATATGCTATATCGCTCGTACATACGTGAATCATGAATCTCGTCTCCGTAGATTACAAAACTATACGGCTCATCGAGCAGCCTGCAAGTACTAGATTTTTTACGCCTCTATCGTAGCGCGCGTTGGTGTTGTTGGTGAGCGCATGCTGCGGTAGAAGAGTTTCACCCCATTGTTTTTCCGAGGCTGTTGACCATTTTTGGAGCCCAGTTGCCTTCCAAGGGTAGTGGTGGCTTGAGGAGTTCAATTGTATCTCACCCAAGAACTGTTTCAGAGACAAAAAAAAAAATGCACGTTCTGTCCCCGATGAACCACATAACAATACAACAAAACACGTTGCCACATAACAAAACACGGGCTTGAAAACTCCGACGATTGTTGGGTTGACGCCTTCTACCACTGGAAACCCTTTTTTGGGGGACATATAATTGCTTGAAGTTAGTGGAAGGGAAGATTTGGGGGCTCTAATCTGAGCCACGGTGAAGAAAGGTGCTTGAGGAGCTAAATACCTGACCCAAAAAACCGATTGTTTGTTTCTAGAAAGCGTTTATGTTTTATCCGATGAACAACACCGATGTTGGCCTCGGTATTCATGACCAAATCAGGTTGCAAAACAGAAATGCGTTTCCGACGATTTTGTGCTAAGGGGCCGCCCTAGTCATTGCCGAAAACGAAATGGCCGAAAAAGTGCTATACTGCATCTCTTATCGTAGCACGCCTCAGATGGTTTGTGACGATTTGTGGTGCTGCTGGTAGTGGTGGCAGAGGTTCTCCCCCCTCCTCTCGTGTGGTGCTTAGTAGGATGCGGCTCACCCTTCATGTGACTCGTCAGCGATTCGCGGCGTTTCGCCCCTGGTGTACGCGGTGTCTGTCTGGTGGGTGAAAGAAACTCAACGTGCTCCCTGTCCGGGGTATTGTGGGATGCGAGGGTCCATGGCCGTATGGCCACGACTATGCATGAAATAACGCCTCGCCCGCTCTTGTTGCTGGTGTTCCCTTAGGTTGGTAAGGCGTTATTTACGGCGAGGAGTGACGGGAGGCTACCCATGGAGGACTTGATCGACACAACGCAGGCATGCTTACAGGTACGACGGTACAATGTACACACCCCGTAATGCGCGCGATCGAAGTGTCACACGCACCTTGCATAGATGAGTAAAAATCATTTTTGTTTAATCTCGCAGCTGAAGTACATTTTTCATTCTTCATTTTTCATTCTTCATTTTTTATTTCTTTTCCCTTTCTAAATGTCTGCACATACGACTCGCGTTCGAAATCGCGCGAAATTCAAGCGATTCGTTTGTTTTTTACCGTGTATACTTCGATTATATGCATTCGACTTGACGAAGAAATCGGCACCTACACATTTGTAGTTCGATCGAACTTTCCACACCCTGTACAAATATCCATAACAAATACAAATAATAATTGCGTGTATTTGTCCCAGGGCAGTATTTGCCTCCAGACAAATATTTGCGTAGCTTCTCAAGCGAGTATTTGCCTACCAGACAAATATTTGCACAGGTTGTCAAGAGAGTATTTGCCTGCAGACAAATATTTGCGCAGCTTCTCAAAAAAGTATTTGCTTCCAGACAAATATTTGCGCAGGTTTTCCAGAGAGTATTTGCCTGCCAGACAAATATTTGCACGGGTTGTCAAAAAAGTATTTGCCTGCAGACAAATATTTGCGCAGCTTCTCAAGAAAGTATTTGCTTCCAGACAAATATTTGCGCAGCTTCTCAAGAAAGTATTTGTCTGCAGGCAAATATTTGTGCAGGTTCTCAAAAAACTATTTGCCTGCAAACAATGTATTGCGGATGCGGAGATATTGACCTCTTCGGCGTACAAGTACGTACATTATATGGGGTACATACGTAATGCATAAATACGGCCGTTGAGCCCGGTGTATTTGCAGCCGCGAAAAGGCCGTTGACTCATAGGTAGTCGATAGATTTTCATTTTTTCTCGGTTTGGCTGATCCTGTGTTTTTCCACTCCGATCAAAAGATATTTCAGATGCACGCTTCAGGGATTTGCTTTCGTATTTCCGACACCAATCTCCCATCGCATGACATATGATACGGCTAAGCTCTCCCTCCGACCTCCCTGCAGTAACAGCTGTTTTTTCAGAATAATTGTCTGGACAAATACCATACTATTTGCGCAGGTTCTCCAGGGCAGTATTTGCCTGCCAGACAAATATTTGCGCAGGTTCTCAAGAGAGTATTTGCCTGCAGACAAATATTTGCGCAGCTTCTCAAGCGAGTATTTGCCTGCAGACAAATATTTGCGCAGGTTCTCAAAAAAGTATTTGCCTGCAGACAAATATTTGCGCAGCTTCTCAAACAAGTATTTGCTTCCAGACAAATATTTGCGCAGGTTTTCCAGAGAGTATTTGCCTGCCAGACAAATATTTGCACAGGTTCTCAAAAAAGTATTTGCCTGCAGACAAATATTTGCGCAGCTTCTCAAGAAAGTATTTGCTTCCAGACAAATATTTGCGCAGCTTCTCAAGAAAGTATTTGCTTCCGACAAATATTTGCGCAGGTTTTCCAGAGAGTATTTGCCTGCCAGACAAATAGCAAATAATGTATTTGTACAGGGCGTGGAACTTTCACTCCGTTTCGCAGCCCTAACGCATATGCCCTTCTCGTGTCTGCCCACACACCCTATTGTATCAAGCAGCTTTCTTTTTTTCTTTTAATCCACCGGCAGATGGGGAAAACTAAACCTTAACGCCTCTGCAACTGGAAAACCATGTTTTTGGGGACTTGGAATTTTTGTAGGTAGATGTTTTGGAGCTCGAAAGAGGTTAACGCATTTACGACTGGACCCTTTCTTTTGGGGGGACAAGTAATTTGGAATTGGTATAGGCAGATGTTTTGGGGCTCTAAAGGGGTTGACGCCTTCAACTGAAAACCCTTTCAGGGGACAAAGCTACTTGGAAATAGTACAGAGAAGGGTGTCGGGGCTCTAAAGGGGTTAACAGCTGTACGACTGGTAACCCTGTTGGGAGGGACAAAACTACTTGGAAATAGTATAGGGAAGGGTTTTGGGGCCCTAAATGGATTCATCAAGCTCACCACACTACTTGATGAACAGGCCCCTGTCCTATTGTGTACAGAAACGTGCATCTTGCCAACAAACCTGAATCTTGTCAACAAAAAAAAACGTGATATTCCGACGATACTGGGTTAGGGTTAACGCCTTCACTACTGGAAATCCCGTTTTGGGGACAATTTTACTTGAAGTTAGTATAGGGAGGGATTTTTGGGCTCTGAAGGGGTTAAGGGAGCCCCGTCCTTCAGAAAATAGTTTCGCCAAAAAGTGGTATACCTTAATACCTGTATTACTACATGACTTAGAGGCGCATGCTACAAGTACGGCGGTAGAGGCGTACACCTTTCTGTTCCTTCTAAGGGTGGCTGCTTGAAGAGCTCTATGTACTCTATCCAAAAACTGTTTCTTTTTTCAAGGAAAAAGCAACGCCTTTACAGCTGGAAACCCGTTTTGGGAACCAAAGTACTTGGAATTAGTATAGGGAGGGGTTTTAGGGCTCTAAAAGGGGTGTCCTCACTGTAGGAGCTTAACGCCTTTACAGTTGGAAACCCGTTTTGGCGACGAAATTGCTTGGAATTTGTATAGGGAGGGGTTTTTAGGGCTCTAGAAGGGGTGTCCTCACTTTACGAGCTTAACGCCTTGACAGTTGGAAACCCGTTTTGGCGACAAACTCACTTGGAATTATATAGGGAGGGGTTTTTAGAGCTCCAAAGGGTTTAATTAAAGTGCAGTTTGCTGAACAGGCCCCTGTCCTATGTGTCAAGAAGGCATGACTCTTGCCAACGACAAAGGCATGTGATATTCCGACACGGTTATGAGATTCAGAACAGTTTTGCCTATAAGTGGTATACTTTAATCCACCTATGGTAGCACGCGTCTATTGTTCAGCTGTCAACTAGTCGGCGAAATTTAGTCCCCCATGTGGAGTGGTAGATGAATCTCGCCGATGCTAGCGTCGAGGTCGTGAATTAAAATCTCACCGAGTGTATGCTCGAGCTTCCAGGGAGTTATTTTCTTGCGTAACGAACGATGAGCGGAAAGCGCGAGGGCGTTGAGTTTAGCAAAATAAAAGGCTGAAAAGTGGGAATGCTGAACCCTATGCATGCGCTATCAAATTGAAGGCGTGTATCTGGGGGGGGAAGGGGAGACACCTGTGACCACGGCTGTCCAGAAGGGCGCTGAGGGTTAAGAGCTCTTACGATTTGAGCTGGAGAGTAAAAAGCGGAGATTGAAAAGACGAGAAAAAGAAAAAGACCAAGTCTACACCAGTCGCATGTTCCAGCTACTTCGAAGTAATCATCATTTGGAGGTTCCACCTGGGGATGTGAATGTCTTAAAATTCCGGGTCTATGGCAAGTTGAGAAAGGGAGACAGAGCTCTCGTAGCAGCTAAAGAGAAAACAATTGGCCACCGCCGTTGGGTTGAGAAGGGACGCGTGCTACGTACGATAGAGGTGCGCCACTTTCTTTATCAACACTACCCCTCAATTTGGGAGCTCAAGACCTCTCTCCCCAAAAAGTGATTTTTGGAGAAATATATAGCTGCTGTGATGCCGGATGAAGAAATCCCATGGCCTAGGTACACAACGAGAACCAACGTGCAAAAAAAAAAAACTGTTTTTTTTTTTGCTCTCCGACAATTTTGGGTCAAGGAACTCCCGTCATTCAGAAAACAAAAATAGCCAAAAAAAAGTATACACTCTATCGTGGCATGCGTCCGGGCACGAAACACCGACCGGCCCTAACGAGTTTTACAGCTCAACCTTTACAGCAGGTTGAAAAGGGGACAAAGCTCTTGTAAAAACTAAATCGAAAATGGTTTAAGCCACCGCCCTTGTAACCGGGCAAGTGTCGCCGGCCAGCCCAAACGAGTCTACGTTTTTTTTTGTTTGTTTTTTTCCTCAAGAATATATATCGGAGTATCACACACAGCTTGCAAAGATGAGTTTCGACAAAATATTCGATCTCACAGCTGCAGTGTATTTGAATTTGTTTAATATATAGTCGACGGCTTGCATTCCCACCAATATAACTGGTTATAGCGGGCCACGGGCGGTTCGACCTCATAAACACCAGGACGGAACGGACGTTACCGCAGACTTGCGGAAAATGCTACGGGAAGCTACGGGAAATCGGCTTTCTTTTCTTGTCACGTTTGGCCGTCACGGCACAACACGGCGATGAAAAGTAAACATCCCCGGGTTCTCCACGCTAACCATTATGAAGTCGCTAAAAATAAACAAATCGCTGAAAATAAATAAAAATGCGTGCACGCGCGTGTACAACTGCAGCAGTCATGCTTCATGAGCACGATGGCCAAGTGTCAGGTATACAAGGTACCACTCTTACTGAACGTCTTGTGAGTATGGTGTCATGCCAACGTGTCACACCAACCAGCTGATACCAACTGCCGCAATGGGTAAAGCGGATAACGCGGGTGCGACACCCATGCCAGACCATTTCGCGAAGTGTGCCGCCAACCCTTTCGTTAGTGCCTGCAATCGATTTGCTGCACGTCTTGCACTTGGCGGTCATGCTCGAGTGCGACGCGTACGGGCCGCCTTTTTGTGGTGTTCACCAACGTGAGAAGCCTCTCACGCCCGCCTGTGTCCTCGGCTAATAGTAGAGGGACTGGATTGGAAAACGAACCATCCAGACACCCCCAGGAAGACCCGCCCCCAGCCATGCTGGGTGCTGCGTGCTGTGCGTTGCGCTCTGCGCTGTGTGCTGTGCTTGTTGCCTTCACCGCTGCCATGATACGCTGCTACGTTATATCCGAAGGGTTTCCACTATACATGGAGGCTTTTTCCTGCCGGGGATAGGGGACGCAATGTCGTTACGGCAAAAAATCTTGTTACGCACGGCGGGCCTTCCTTACGCGTCAGTACGTGTTACGCCGTAACGTACATCCCTGATAACTCTCAGGATACATGCTAACGGCAGAGGTGAAACCTTTTTCTTTTTTGTTGTACCCTACGGTAGATGGGGAAACATATATAGCTTAAACTCACCACACTTCCGCGTAATTTCATCTCGTTTTTGTTTCTCTTAGGCTCCTCATTTGAACCGGATTTGTGAATAGCGAAGGCGCAACCAGATGAAAAATATCATGTCTTAAGGTAGTGACGAAAAAGAAAAAGATTACTTTACAAAAACGACAGTTACAAATATCTTAATGTCTTGAAAGGTACCGGTAGTGAAGAGAAGAAAAAAATGATTTAAAAAAACATTTTCAACGATTTTGGGTTAATGCCGAAATCCAGACAAAAAGAAAGCGGAAAGTGCTACCTCTATCGTAGCGGCCGTCCGGGGCAGTCGTCGCAAACGCCCTACTGTATAGTCTGTTCATGCACAGCGCTAACCCCCTGCCTTCGTCGCTCTGTTCCTACAGGCTCTAACCGACGACGTCCAGGTGGTTGCCCATGGAGGCGAGACCGAGGCCGCTCACTACCGCGCCCTCGTCCGCCCGTTCACGGTGCGTTTGTCACCCGGGCACTGCAAGGGCGGCGCAATCATTGGCGGTGACGGGGTTGGCGCTGGTGGTGATGGTGGCGGTGGTGGCGGCGGGACTTCAAGTGGTGTAGTTGGTGCCGGTTCGTCTGCGGCGGGGCGTGGTGGTGGTGGTGGTGGTGGTGGTGGTGGTGGTGGTGGTGGTGGTGGTGGTGGAGATAGGCAGCAACGAGTCGCTTTCGCTAGCGCTAGCGACAACCCTACCGCCAACACCAACGCTAATGCTGAAGCTAATGGGAACGCCGACACCAACCCCGGCAGCAACACTGACCCCGACGCCAACGCCCACACCAACGCTAGCGCTGACAATGAAGCTAACGCTAAGGATAGCTCTGGAGGAGGCGCGTTAGGACAGGACGCCCGGCAGCAAAGGCGAAGACGGCGGTCCGACTCCTCTGGGCGCGCGTCTCCGACCGAAACAGCCCCCGCCGCTGACGCAGGGTCGCTTACTCCTGCCGCTACCGCGGCTAGTGGTGCTGCTGGTGTTAGTGGCAGTGGTGACGGTGATGGCCGTCCTACGAGTGCCCGTGCTACCTCTGCTGCTTTTTCTGCTGCTAGTACTTCTGTCACTGTTGATGCTGGTGCTGCTACCACTTTTGGCGCTGCTCGCTCTTCTGGGCCTGCTAGGGCTGCTGCTGCTGCTGGCGGCAGTGGTGCTGGGGGTGTTGCTTGTGACAGTTCTGCTCTTGCGGCTGCTGCAGCGGCTGCAGAGGTTAAATCAAGCGAAAGTGCCGCGGCGGAGAAAATGCGCGCTCAGGAGGAGCTGCTGCGGACGCTCTCTGTCGGGCTGCACCCGGTGTTGCTGGTGGAACCTCTGACGACCGTGGGCGAGGTGACCAAGTGGTATTCCCTGCAGCTGGAGAACTCGTACAAGAACTACAAGCGCAGGAAGAGACAAGAACGGCAGCGCGTGGAGCAGGCTCGGTGAGCGACCTCACTCCCCCCTCGCCCCGCTCCGAAAAACTCCCCCCCCCCCCCCCCATCCATAAGCAAGAAAATAGGCACATGGTGCCGAAGTTCGTCTTACTAGCGGTTCTTGGAAAGATGCAGTTCACCGTTCATGCGACTCGCCGAACACCTCACGGCGCTTCGCGCTTGGTGCAAGCGCTGTCTGCCTCGTTGGTGAAAACCCGGCGTGCTCCGTCCCGGCATAGTAGGGATGCGAGGGTCCATCGTCATACGACTACGGCCATGCACAAACTGAGTACCCCCCCCCCGACAAACATAGTAGCGGGGAATCGATCGCTGTCCTGGGAGATTGATGTTGGCCACAAATTGCCAACCAGGTAGCTGTTGGTATGCCTGTGCTAAGCCTTTTGACCTCTCCTAAAAGCGGCATTTATCTTTAACCAAGCTCTCTTAGATCGTAGCCCCTCCTCAAGTGGTTCTTGCGAGTAGTAGGATGCGGCCCCATACTCTCCATGCGACTCACCGAACACCTCACGGTGCTTCGAGCTTGGTGCGCGCGATGTCTGCCTGGTCCGAGGTGAGAGCCCGACGTGCTCCGTTTGGGCGGTGTGGGGATGCGAGGGGCTATGGTCTTATCCCCTTTAGGGCCCCAAGACGCCTCCCTGTACTAATTTCAAGTAATACGTCCCCCAAAATGGGTTTCCAATTGTACAGGGGTCAAGACCACGGCCATGCGTGAAATGAGTATACTCCCCTCCCCCTCTGTAGATGAAACTCGGTCGATGGAGGTAGAATTTGCCTCCGACAACAGATGAGGATCTAGATCATCTACGGTTCATCGGGGCCGTATCTGTAGAGCTGTGAGTCGGCAGGCTTTGAGGACTAGTTGGTTAGGTTTCATTTCTGCTTATAAGGGGACACTAATTTCCATGCCATCTCAAACGTTGATGTCATTATCATGTTTCCTTTGCAGGTTTGATGCTCATTATTGCTGTTGATTAGGTTTTACTATTGGTGTAGGTTGTATATTTTTTTTAATTGGGCAATAACCAAAAACGGGTATGCCCGGTCACTTTCCTACCAAAAACGGGTACACTACAAAATCAAGTGAAAAGCGCACCCCACGAGCCACGCCATTGGTCAAAACAAAATTGTACCTGTTTTTGAGAGATGATGTCCCGGGTATACCAGTAAATGGCCATTATGCTTGGCTTTCACCCTTTTTTGGTTGTATCTAAGCCAATCAGATGCCTTCATATACATTGCACTCAATCAGAGGTAATACATTGATCCCCTCTATGCGAACGTCGCTTTCGCTGGGATGGAACGCCACCGTGGTGCCTGAAAGAAGGGAGGCCAAGAGGTTCACAGCAGCTTCGACTCCTTCCACATTAAACACCACTTCCCCCGTGTCACACACGTAGCTCTCTCCTTCCCTTCACCTCCGACGGGCGAGCACCACGGCCACAGAGGGCAGCTCGCCTGGCTCATCGTACCTGCGTGTAGGCTCTGTGTTTGGCAGCACGAAGGAACTTCGTTCGGCTGTTGCGCGGGCGTGTCTGGCAACCGGTCATGGGTACAGGGCCTCTGGGAAAGGGGGTGGGCGACAGAAAAAGTACTCGTGCTCCGGGGCGGCCGAACCAGCGAAGCCGAAGCAGGATCCGTCGCAGTAGTGCTAAATGATCATATCGTACAACAGTCTATGTTTAACGAGTACTATGTGGTATATATCGTAGTGCGAGTACGAATGAGTGTGATCACAACCACAAATACACGTATTCCATTATCGCTCGCTCCTTCTCTCGCCCGCCGTCGCTCTTGTTACTACTATCATCTATGATCATGCTCAATTTTGATGTGATGAATACAGTTAATGTTTGACGAGAATACCCGTATACGTGATACATATCGTGGAGCGAGTACGAATGAGTGTGCTTAAGACAACAAATGAGTGCATTCAATTACCAACTACACAATAGACATATACCTTGTACGAGTTACACCTCGTGTATAGCGTCAGCAGGCCAAAAAACGAGAGGTTCATCGATGGGCAGTCGCGTGGCTCGTGGGGTGTGCTTTTCACTTGATTTTTGAGTGTACCCGTTTTTGAGAAAAAAGTGACCGGGTATACGTACCCGTTTTTGGTTATTGCCCTTTTTGATTTGCCGTCAACATATGACGAATCGTGACGACTTACTGCCTACGGAAACGAGCGGCCGGTTTATCACCCAGCTTGCGAAAAATGAGTGTCGACCCTAAATTTGTCGAATTCACGGTTGGTCTAGTTGGAATAGTTTCATAAAGTAACTATACCGAAGGTGTCATTCGTTAGCGAACTAAGTGGCTGTTGTCGTCAAGGCGGCTGGCGAAACCAGCTGGTGGCCAGCCGACTTGCCGGCTTAACTCGGGCGAGCGAGGCGAGCCAAACCACCCCCGCCCAGGCCGAGGAAAACCCGCTCAAAACAGGGGGGGGGAAGCAGGGCTATTGACGGGTCATGGTTCAGACCCGCAGGTCAGGTCAGGATGTTATCGGACATCACGGGTCGAGTCGGCTCGGGTCGGGAGGTGTTCAAAATCTCACGAGTCGGGTCGGAACGGGTCAGGAGGTGTTCGAAATCTCACGGGTCGGGCCGGGTCAACCTGATTCGACCCGACCCGCGAGAAGTGGTCCGACCCGTGAACAGCCTTGAGAAAAAGCGTTCGGCATTTAACACTCCTTCCTACACGTAAGGAGACCCAATAAGTCGGCCAGTCGCTACCTCCGGGAAACGACTAACTATAAGTCCAACTGATAAACTAGTTAGTCGAGGAGATCCCGCTCATAAAGGGAAAATGCGTCCGGCATTTAACAATCCTTCCTACAAGTAGGGAAACCCAATAGGTCGGATAGTTGGTACCTCCGAAAAACGACTAACCATTACTCCAAGTGGTAACTAGCTGTGACGTTGTGTCGTTGTGACTTAAGTCGTACCGACTCACAGCTCTTCGAATCTCGGATTTTTTGTGCTTGTTAATTACGTATCCCCCCCCCCCCTTCCCCCGTTTATACTACAAGAGTAGGATTCACATATTAATATTAATAGTTCGTAGGAGAATGTGAAATATACAAGGAAGAACGGGATGCGCGTTAGAGGAGATGGGGAAATTAGACGTATGCGACATTGAAGAGTTTGGTAGACGAGAGTAGCGAGAAAGCGATCGCTCTCGTAGAAGAGGGATGGTGGCCGCAGATGGCAAAACAGGACGGAGATAGGATAAGCAATCAGTTTCTATGTAATATATGGAAGAAGCGTAATGAGCGCCCAAATGTTGGAGGTGTCTCTATTAGGAGTAGGAACGGTGTTCCGTCTCGAAAGGGATGCCTGGTGAATGGTGAATTGACTAAGGCAAGCAACAAATGAGTACCCCCCCCCCCCATGTATACCCTCGGGTATAGATGGTGGCCACAGATGACCAGAGGGAAAGGACGTAAGACAAGCAAAAGTTATTTATATGTAACACATGGAAGAAGCGTAATGAGCGCCCAAGTGTTAGAGGTGTCTCTATTAGGAGCAGGAACGGTGCTTCGTCTCAAAAGGGATGCGATGTCAGTTGTCAAATGACGAAGGCAAGCAGCAAATGAGCCCCCCCCGCCCCCCCCTCTATTGGTAGTGTACTCGAATCCCGAATTCTATTTATTTGTGCATTCATCAGTCACCCCTTCCCCCCCCCCCCCCCCCCCCCCCCCCCCCCCGTTGTTTATTTGGATTGCCATCCCACCGTTTCCCCCTGTCCTTCTTTTTCCCTCTCGCTGCAGTAGTAGGTCTGCAGCGTCGGGATTCTCAAGTGCCAGTGCTGGTAGGCGTGCTGCTGCAGCAGAGGCGGCAGCGTTGGCTGCTGCGTCCTCATCGGCAGCAGCAGCGGCGGCAGCAGCGGCGGCAGCAGCAGCGCCGAAAACAGCCGGTACGGCGGGGGCGAGAGGGGGCACGTCGGGTGCTGTGTCTGCTGCTCGCCTATCCCTCCTAAGCTTGAGGCGAAGGGTGGGAAGGATGGGACGAGAGCCGGAGGCGGAGGCGTCGCCCCCCGTGGCGGGGCCGGGGGGGGAGGATAGACCGGCCAGGGGCGCTAGGAGGACGGGAAGGTGAGGTGGTGGTTTGGGGCAGGGGGTTGAGGGGGGAGGGTGTACGCGTTTCATGACGCGTGCGAAGATAGAGATTGGCCTTTTTTTTCACCCCTGCACGGTTCTTGGCTTGACGCCTTTACAACTGGAAACCCGTTTTGGGAACCAATTACTTGGAATTTGAATGGGGAGGGGTTTGGGGGGCTCTAAAGGGGTTAAGGGGGTCTGTACCTCCCCCAAAGGCCGATTTGGGGACAAATGTAAAAGGTTTCTCCCCGATGGTCGAATCCCACCCATGGCCTGAACGCCTTCACTACTGACAACCCCAGTTGGGGCACAAATTTACTCGAATTTAGTATAGGGAGGGATTTGGCGGCCTTTCAAGGGGTTAAGAGCTCCCGTGAAAAAGCCGAAACATGCGCTATTGTGAAACAAAGCGCTCTTATCTGTAGTGGGAAACATATAGCCTTTAGTGTGGCGGGACATGCCTAGTTCGCCGCCTGTAACGCCTTTTCAACTAGAAACCCTTTTTGGGGACACGTTACTTGAAATTAGTGTAGCAAGGTAGTTTGGGGCTCTCAAGGGGTTAACTCCCGCGTGCTCGTAACTCGGCTGCTGCTAACGGCTTCATTACTGGAAACCCTTTTTGGGCACAAATTTGCTTGATTTTAGTATAGAAGGGATTTTGGGGCTCTAAAGGGGTCAAGGCCTTCACGACTCGAAACCCTTTTTGGAGCACAAAATTGTTTGAATTTTGTATAGGAAGGGATTTGGATGCTCTATCGGGGTTAACGCCTTCGCTACTGGAAACACTTTTTGAGGAACAAATTTACCTGAATTTTGGTATATGAAGGGATTTGGAAGCCTCTAAAGGGGTAAAGTATTCAAGCAAAAGTGTTGCGAAAAACAAACAAAAATCAAAAAGACAAAACAAAAAAAACTGGTGACGAAATAAATTCCCGACGGTTTTTGTGTTTTGAAAAGCCTCCGTTATTCTGAGAAAGCATTTTATAACTAATTTTCAAGGACGTCAGCCGTGAGTTTGACGAATTTCAGGTCAATTTTTTTTTTTTTTTTTTTTTTTTTTTTTCATCCTCCGGCGGATGGGAAAAAATAAAGCTTTAGCTCACCACACTTCCACGTATTTTCATACGCGTCGTGTGTCGATTTAACTCAGTTGCTTTCGCAACCCAACGCTAGCTGGCACACCCTTCTGGTCCCGTTGTAGGTATAGCGTAAGCTGTCCCTATCAGTGGTCTTCGTTACAACCCCGGCAGCGCAAGCTGCCGTTGTATACGGATGCGTGCGTATGTCGACCTTCAGGTCAATACTCATCTTTGCAAGCTGCGTTGTTGGTACTCGTAATATACTATATGAGTGAGTTTTTATTGGGAGGTGTCTTATTTTTTGTCCATTATAATGGTTTATTTACTTCGTTTAATTCCAAATATGAGCTACCGTTCTCGTAGGCAGAGCGCGTCCCTTGCACAAACAAACAGCAGTAGCATGTGTATGCACTTGGCACGTGCTACGATAGAGGTGTACCTTTTTTTGGCTATTTTGTTTTCTGAATGAGGGGGCTCCTTGACACAAAATCGTCGGAAAATACGCCCCATTTATTTTGCGTGTTGGTTCTCGTTGTGTACCTAGGCCCGCCATGGGATTTTTTTTTCATCCGGTAGCGGTTTTATTTTCTCTAAAATCGTTTTTGGGAGAGGTCTTGAGCTCCCAAAACTGAGGAACCTCAGAAAAAATGTGGTGCACCTCTATCGTACGAAGCACGCGGCGTACTTTTATTTTACTTTTTTCGGATGCGTGATGCTTTCGACGTTCTGGGATGCGTTTTCGATTTTTTTGAGGGGGGAGAATGCCCGGGGCTCATTTGGCTGATTAACCGTTTTGCCAGGTGTGTGAGTGAAACTTCCAAAACCTAGGCCCTTAAGAGAACCAAAATGTGCGAGCTTTTTCGTGGAACGCGTTTTATGCACAGCCGTGGCCATTAGACCATAGGCCCATGCATCCCTACTATGCCGGGACGGGCGACGTCGTGTTTTCACAGACCAGACAAGACATCGCATGGAATAACAGCAAACGCGAAGCGCCCCGTCAGAAGCTCGGTTAGTCGTATATGTATATATGAAGGGTGAGCTGCATCCTGCTAAGAAGCACTTGTGAGGCGGACTCGGGCGCATTGTGCGTACTTTATTGCACATGGATGAAGGCTTCGAAGTGACTGAATTGGTTTCTGCTGTGGCCGCTTCCATGGGGGGGGGGAGCGGTACTCATTTGTTGCTTGCCTTAGTCATTTGACCATTGACCAGGCATCCCTTTCGAGACGGAGCACCGTTCCTGCTCCTAATAGGGACACCTCCAACATCTCGGCGCTCATTACCCCTTTTCCATATGTTGCATAAAAACTGTTTGCTTATCCTATCCCCTTCCTGTTTGCCGTCTGTGGTCACCATCCAGTTGGGAGGAGCTGGGGCGGGGGGCGGGGGCGGGGGGGAGGGGGGGGGGCGGGGAGGATGGTAGTTTTGTGATTGTCGTGTAGCGCCGGCTACGATAGAGGTAGCTCTTTTTGTGAAGGAAGAAAAACCTTTTCTGAATGGCCGTGGTTCTTAACCCAATGCGTTTTTTGTGATTGTGGTATCCCAAGCCATGCCATGTGGGGCCGACACGTTTCTTTTATTGGACTTAGTTAGGTTTGCACTTGAGAAGTGGTCAGTAGCGGGGGGGGGGGGGGGGGGCACCTGCTACGCTAGAGGTAACACTTTTCTGGTTTAACATTTTTTGAGATGACCGGGCTCCTTAATCCACCTTAACCCAAATCGTCGGAACGTCATATTCTTTTTTGGCAAAATGACATTTTTTTTTCTATGCCCAGGCCATGGTTTTGTTCATCGGGTTTGCGCTTGTATGTCCGGTGATATATCCAGTTTAAGACCACCCCGTGACGAGCCAACTTGTTGGGTGGTATTATCTCTATTAATAGTGTGGTCTTATCTTTTACTGTTGCACTGCAATAATTGTCCAATACATTACAGGTAGTTTGTCTCTTTCGTGACAAGCCGATGTACTTGGTCTTATCTCCGCTATGGTCTTGGACCTCGGATGGTCTTAAATGGGTACACTTTTATGTATTTATCAATTTCGTGTTTGTGTGAGATGTCGAGCCCGTAATAAGGAACCACGGGAAAAAAATGATGCATCTCGACCTTAGCATGCGTGATGGTGGTGGTGGTGGTTGTGGTGTTTTTTGGGGGAGGGCGTTGTTGCGGCAGATTTGGTGGTGTTCGTTGAGAAGTCCTTGTGGTGGTTTGTGGTACCTTTTTTTTCCCTCACTTGTTGTGTTTTGTTTTGTTTCGTTTCGTTTCGTTTTTTTTCCCCCCGTTTTCGTTTTCGTCGTTTTTTTCGTTTTTTTTTTGTTTTGTTTGGCGATCAGGTCGAGCAGATCGCCTCCGTCTACGGCAGCCTCAACAACACCAACAACCGCAGCAGCAGCAACCGCAGCAGCGGCAGCAGCTGCAGGCGCAGCCGCCGCAGGTGTCAAATGGGGCGACTCTGGCAAGGGTCACTCCGAGTTTGGGCGGGTCGGGAGCGGATTGAGACGAACATCGAAGATGCGTGTTCCTCCCCCCGTTGCAGCTGCTGCTGGTGGTGGTGGTGGTGGTGGTGGTGGCGGCGTCGGGAGTAGCATGAAGGGGTCGCGTGCCATGAAACAGGAGGAAAGGCTGGAGCAGAAGCTGGAGGGGGGAGAGGAGAGTAAGGATTGCTTTGTGGACATCGAGGTGGCTGTATCTGAGGCCGTTAGCGCCGTGGCGGCGGCCGCGGCGACGGCGACGGCGGCAGCAGCAGCGGCAGCAACGCCATCGGCATCCCTTGCAGGCAAGAGCCGGGGAGAGGGACGGGGCCGAAGAGGAGCAGGGGCAGGAGGAGGAGGGGTGAGGGGAGGAAACGAAGGCGGTTGGGCAGAAGAGGGGGACGGGGAGGCGGGGGCGGGGGCGGAAGGCAGATACGCCGCGTCTTCCAAGAAACGGAAGACTTCCAGAAGTGGGGCCAGAGGAGGACCAGAAGGAGGAGGAGCAGGGGCAGGGGAGGCGGGGGATTCGCCGGTTGCAGCAGGGGCGGCGGAAGCCGCCGGTGGAGGGAAGGAGGACGGAGACATGCGGCGTGGGGCTCCAGAGGCTCTCTCTTCTCGCCTCCGCAAGCGGCGCAAAGTTGGGGGGGACGGTGGCAGCAGCGGTGGTGGCGGTGGTGGTAATGGTGGCGCTTCTTCTGCTACTGGTGGTGCTGGTAGTGGTGGTGCGGGTGGTGGCAGTTATGGTTCTGGGGCTTCTAGTGTGGCAGGTGGTTCCAGGGCGGGGAGGGGGGTGAGGGGAAAAGAAAGGAGGGCGGGAGCGGGAGGCGGGGCGGGGAAAGAGAAAGCGGCGACGTCTGTGAAGCTTAAGATGGGAGCCGAGGTGAGGGTGTGTTGTCTCTCTCGCTTGTTACTGAGCAGGCTAAGGACTAGTAAGTATGTAGACAGGAGCTATTGATAACCCGCGCGATCGGAGTATTACATCGCACACAGCATGCAATGATGAGTTTTGGCCAATTCCTTCATCTCACAGCTAGCTGTACGTACTGCTTTCTTAATTTTTACTAAAGATGGTGGTGGGGGTGTTATTGATGGTGGTGTTGGTGTTCGTGGGCGTCAGCCTCTTCGAAGGAAATAATAATAATGATGGTAATGATAATGATGATGATAATGATAGTGATAATAGTAATAGTAATAATAATGATGATGATAATAATGATGATGATAAGAATGATAATGATAATGATAATGATAATAATAATAATAATAATAATAATAATAATAATAATAATAATAATAATAATAATAATAACAATAACAATAACGATAACAATAACGATAACGATAACGATAACAATAACAATAACAATAACAATAACAATAACAATAACAATAACAATAACAATAACAATAACAATAACAATAACAATAACAATAACAATAACAATAACAATAACAATAACAATAACAATAACAATAACAATAACAATAACAATAACAATAACAATAACAATAACAATAACAATAACAATAACAATAACAATAACAATAACAATAACAATAACAATAACAATAACAATAACAATAACAATAACAATAACAATAATAATAACAATAACAATATGGAACCTGGTCTCTCACGGGGTCCCGGAGTCGAAGTGGAGAGGGTGGTCCCGGAGGTCTGGTACTCGTCGCGGATGGTCGGTAGTCGGAGCGGAGAGGTCGTCGCAGAGCTGAAGTCGAAGCGGAGAGGGCGTCGCGGTGCTGAGGTCCCTTGACGATCGTTCTCAACAGCGAACGCGACTGATAACCTTTCTTTCTTATATGTAGCAAGGAGATGCTAAGCCAGAGCTAGAGTGACGGTGGGCATATGCCCTTCGTCATGCGGCGGGATCATCTTTCGGTGGCTGACCTTCCGGGGACGGGTCAACGCCGTCTATGACGGGTGACGCCGTTCGCGACCCGGGATCGTGTATTGCCTGACCGGTGACGTGTCCTCTCGCGCATGCGTGTACGCGATCTACGATAGGTATCTACGACCCTGTCTTCCACATCACCCCCCTCTGTATTCGCTGCAAGCCCATCTTAGCTAAGGATGGTTTTGTAGCGGTCATCGGGAGGATGACAATTTTAGGAAACAGGGTGTCGATTTATCGGATCGAGACACAGCAGCTGTTATATGCGTGCATCCACTCCTTATAACTGACGTGTTTAGCAAACACGGGTGTGAAACACCGGGCCAGCGAGACCCTGTCTTCCACAACAATAACAATAACAATAACAATAACAATAATAATAGCAATGATAATAATAATAATAATAATAATAATAATAATAATAATAACAATAATAATAATAATCACAATCATAATGATAATGATAATGATCATGATAATAATGATAATGATAGTAATAATAATAATAATAATAACAACAACAACAACAACAACAACAACAACAACAACAACAACAACAACAACAACAACAACAACAACAACAACAACAACAACAACAACAACAATAATAATATTAATAATAATAATTATAATTATAATTATAATTATAATTATAATTATAATTATAATTATAATTATAATTATAATAATAACAATAACAATAACAATATCAATAACAATAACGATAACGATAACGATAACGATAATGATATAATAATAATAATAATAATAATAATAATAATAATAATAATAATAATAATAATAATAATAATAATAATAATAATAATAATAATAATAATAATAATAATAATAATATAATAATAATAATAATGATGATGCTTTGGTTTGCTTTTCCAATACCGTTGATCCTCCCTCCCTCCCTCTCTCCCTCCCTCCCTCCCTCCCTCCCTCCCTCCCTCCCTCCCTCCCTCCCTCCCCCCCTCCCTCCCTCCCTCCCTCCCCCCCTCCATCATAAAAGCTACAAGTATCGACCCCCGCCCCCAAACAAACAAACGAACAAAACACCCTGTCAGCCGACCCCGCCCCTCATCCTTGTCACGATTTTCGCCTTCCCCCCCCCCAACCGCCCGCGGGCGCTACCATATATTTAACGCTTTTTGGCTGAAACGTTTTCTGAACGACGGGACTCCGAGACTCCCTAACCCAAAATCGTCAGAAACTCGTCCATTTTATGTTTTGTTTTTGCAACTTTTTTTTCTTGACACTTTTTGGCTGAAACGTTTTCCGAGTGACGGGACTCCGAGACTCCTTAACCCAAAATCGTGGGAAATTCGTCCATTTTTTGTTTTGTGTTTGCAGCATTTTTTTTTTTTTCAAACACCGGGTGGGACATGGAGTTGTTCGTGGAGTAGGTATTTGAGGGGGAGCCAAAGCAAGTAGGACCTGTGACACATACAAAACTCTACACCAAAGGTGTTATTAAACTCTACCAAGGTATTTATTATGCACCCCTTTTTTTTACCAACCATTTTTTTTTGCCCTGATTGTTACGTTTCCCCGTTTGTTGGAGCTGTGAGTCGACACGACTTGGCACGCCTTTACAAGTGGAAAACCGTTTTGGGGGACAAACTACGTGTAAATAGTATAGGGAGGGGTTTGGGGGCTGTAGCGGGGTCAATACGCCAACTTGTTACTAGTCGGATTCATAGTTAGACGTTTCCAAGAATTGCCGACTATCCGACTTATTGGGTTTCCACACTTGTCGGACGAAATGTAAAGTAGGGGATATATGCTCCTCTTTTTGGACGGGGTTCCCTCGGCCGGGGGGAGGGGGGAAGGGGGGGGGGATTTGTCTGGCTTCGCTCGCCTGACTCAAATCGGCAAGTCGGCTAGTCGTCGGCTGGTTTCGCCAGCCGACCTGCCGGCTAAAGTTTGCTAGTTAGCTACAGGCACCTACCGATTAGTTATTAGTGTTGAAATCCTGCCGACTCACAGCTCTACCGTTCATGGCACGTTTTGTTTTGCTCAGATCAGTGTTTTAGGAGAGGTTCAGAGAGGTCCTTAACGCCCTTTACAAGTGGAAACCCGTTTTTGGCGACAGAGTTACTTGGAAATAGTACAAGGAGGGGTTTGGGGGCTCTAAAGGGGTTAACCCATTTCAAACTCCTAAAATGATCCAATACTAATGCCAAGTGTTTTGTCCCCATGTCGGGAGTGCAGTGCTAAATGGGTTAAGCGCACACCACACCCCTTTCGTAGTGCAAAAAAAAAAAAAATTAGAAAGGAATCAACTTCTGAGAGCGCGCCTAGCATCGTGGGTACACTACGGCGAAATTTGATCCGAGTCGACGAAGTTTGCAAGGGCTGAAGTCTTCTCGCGGTGAATCGAAGGCGTGTTTATACCGTGGGGGCGAGGGGGGGGGGGGGGGAGAAGAGCCTGCTCAGTGACCCTGGGTCTGAGTGACGTGTAGGGAGAGAGAAATAGAAAGAAAAAGTGCGGAGATAGTAGATGAGAGGAGCGAAAAAAGTAAACTGTACAATATAGAGGAGCGTGCGTCCTCCTGTGGTTCACTGACTCCCCCGCCCTGCGTCCACTGTTAGCTTGTCACGGATAGACCTGGGCCCTTTTCGCCTCCCCCCTCCGCCCGCCCCCCCTCCCCACGCCACGCCACGCTACGCCACGCCATCCCTTGTGCTGTGTTGCGGGCTTGGCGTGTGCATTTAGTTCCCTTTTTTTTTTTTTTTTTTTGGTTTGGTTTGGTTTGGTTTTGTTGGAATTTCTGTTTTCGTTCTCGTCCTTTGTTTTTTTAATTGTCGGCTCTATGTCGAGTTTTCGTTTTAGGGTTTGTTTTTTCGCTCGTTTTTTTTTTTACTCATTTTTCGATTTTGATTCTTCGTTCTCGTTTTCATATTCTTTGTTTTTTTGTTTTTGTTTTCGTTTTCGTTTTCGTCTTTGTTTTCGTCTTCGTTTTGTTTTGTTTGTGTTGTGTTTTGTGAAGGTTTATTCGTGCTTCCGAACGGGCGGAGGAAGAGCCGTGTGGTACCGCGGACGGGTTACCACCTGCCATCGCAACGGGACAGCTGATGTCAGGTATGACAACGTTTTTTTTCGGTATTTGTATTTTTTTCCTCCGGAGCGGGTGCATTCATATGCTAACATTTGGCTATTCATGTTCACCCTGGCATCACACTTGAGCTTTTATTTTTCTCTCTCGTTATCCCATTTGTTCTCCTCGCACTACTCTCACTCCCCCACCTACGTAGTAGTATCTCAGATCCGGGGTCGCATAGGCGGGCCCTCCTCTCCTCCCCCCAGTGCGGTACGTCCTTCATTTTTTTTGCGAGAAAAGTTCAGCATTTTCTTCCCTCGTCGACTAGCGTCGAACTGTAAGTGTCATACCTGGTATTTATGGAAAGGATAACGCATCTTCAAAATCGAGCGGCCGGTGTATCACGCAGCTTGCCAATTGTGAGTATCGACCCTGAGACTTACTGAACTTACAGCTGATGTATTTTACAGTAGTTTCGTACATTGGTCAAACCTTAAGTTTCACTCTTATGGGAAAACGACATCCACTTTTTCGGGACATGATGCTCTCAAATATCGGGGGGAGAAGAGGCTAAGCTTACCGCCCTTTACGTAATGCGTCGTGTGTGTGTCGATTTTTCTGCGGCTTCAGTGCGCCACATCGCTTAACGCCTTTACAATTGGGAACCCGTTTTGGCGAGAAATTTACTTGGAAGTTGTAAAGGTAGTTTTTTTTTGGGGGGGGGGTCTAAAGGGCTTAAACCGCTTTGTTTCGAACTAATTGCTCCCACTTTTTTTTTTCCAATCTACGATTTTAGGCCTTGGTAGGAAGGAGGCTTTTTTTTTTGCTTGGGTGTTCTTCCACTCCAGAGGTGACGGGGCCTGACCTGGGCCTGACCTGTCACCGCGGACTTGATTGCTTGTACGAGTTATTGTGAAAAAACAATAGAAGGAATGTCCCCGTTCCTAGCGCTGTGAGTCGACACGGTAAGACTGAAGTCACCAGCTAGTTAGTCGGACTACTAGTTTGTTAGTCGTTTCCCGGAAGTGCCGAAGGGAGGCAAGGAATAGGGAAGAGGCCCAAATCAACTTGACTGCGTACCCGTGTTTCTGTTTTGAGGGGGAGGGGGGGGATCGTAGAAGGCACGGTTTACGTTATGGCGATGGTTGGCGTTTAACAATGGTATTAGTAGTTACACAGTAAACGAAAACTGAGTAGAAGAGCTCGCGGCAGCAATAATAATAGGTGCGACAGTAGCACAGCACCACAAACGTACCGCCTCTTACCACTGGAAACTCTTGTTTGGGGACAAATTTACTTGGATTTAGTATAGGGGGGGATTTTGAGGCTCTAAAGGGGTGAACACCTTCACCACTGGAACCCCGTTTTGGGGGATAAACTACTTGGAATTAGTATGGACAGGGGGTTTGGGGCTCTGAGGAGGTTAAGGTGGTGTTGCAGACGGACCGCAGCATTGCTGGGGGCAGCACCAGTAGAAAAGCAGCATTGCCGGAAAACAATAAAAAACTAAGAATGCTCGCAACAATTTCAATATTGTATCGTAAAGCGCTACTGCTGTTTGAGAACATTGTTTCACTTCTTACTTTTTCCGATGCATCTTTTTTTTCTCCGACTCTATCAGGTACGAGGATGGGGAGGTCCGCAGGAAAGTTTCCCGGAAACTTCTGACAACTTTCCTCCCCCCAGCGGTTGTGAAAGCGGAGCAACTGGTCACCTTCGCCACCGCTGCTGATTCCAAGAAGGGAGGAGTTGGTGTTGGCGGTGGCGTTCTTTGGACTCCGGGGTCTGGGGTTGGTGGTGGTGGTGGTGGTGGTGGGACTAAGCGCGAGACGAGAAAAGGGAAGCATGAAGTGTGTAACAATGAAGGGGCGGGGGAGGGAGAGGAAGGGAGGATGAAGGGGAAGGGGAAGGGGGAGGGGGAGAAGGAGACGGAGGAGGGGGGAGTAGGGAAAGTAAGTAAGTCGGAGGTTGGGGATGGCGGTGAAGAGAAGGTTGGGGTTAAGAAAGAAGAGGGGGAGGCGATGGAGGCGGGAGGGGAACGGGGGGCGGGGGACAAGCCTCTTCCGGCTATGCAGGCGCTTCTCGGGGACGAGAAAACGGCGGGTTCGTCGTCCTCTGCCGGCAAATCTAAGGCGTTGGCGGAGGGTACAGGTGCCGCAACGGGGTCTGCCGTGGCGGTGGGAGGAGAGCAGGAGGCAGGGGGAGAGGGTGGGGGACGGGAAGGAGGGGGAGGAGGTAGAAGAGAGGGAGCCGGAAGAGGGAAAGGAGGAAGAGAAGGAGGAGTGGGAGAGAGAGGACGAGAAGGAGCAGGAGCTGGAGGAGGGGGTGGGAGTGCGGAGAGGGGGGGCAGCGGTGCCGGAGCAGCTGTCGACACGCTGAGCCAGAGGTTTGCGCAACTGGCCGCGCTTGAGGGTCGCGCGGAGGTGCGGAGAGCGGCTGCTGCGGCTGCGGCGGCGGCGGAGGCGGCTGCAGCGGGCGCTTCGGGCAGGTCCGTGGCTTCTTTTTTTTGTTTTTTCTGGATACTTTTAGGGTTTAGGCTCTGGATGTGGACTTTTTTGTTTGAAGTTTGCGGTTGGGTAGTGTGCGGTCATCGAGCTGTAGTCGGGGGTGGAGTCTCTGGGCTGTTTTTTAGTGGGGCGGTGCCCTTAGCATGTTCTCTTTTTTTTTTTCTTTTTATCCTCCGGCGAATGGGGAAAAATAAAGCTTTAGCTCACCACACTTCCACGTATTTTCATACGCGTCGTGTGTCGATTTAACTCAGTTGCTTTCGTAGCCCAACGCCAGCTGGCGCACCCTTCGGATCCCATTGTAGCTATAGCGCGAGCTGTCCCTATCAGTGGTCTTCGTTACAACCCCGGCAGCGCAAGCTGCCGTTGCATACATGTTCTCTCTTTTGTGGTTGTGGTGCGGAGGACACACCGAGGTGGGTCGGCGTCTCGAGTCTTCACGGAATGGTGTCACGGAACGGTGTGACGGGTCTTCACGGAACGGTGTGAGGTACTTCTCGTGACCTTGAACTTGTGATAACGAGGCGGTGCAATCTAGGGGAAGGCGACCTGGTATCCACACTTTGGCGTTTTGATAATGTATTGATGTTCCGGTGATCCTGGGTGTTAGGTTTTTGGTCTTGCAGAGTTGATTTTTGTTTTTTGGTCTAAAGAATCTTGGTTTTGTGGTACGGGTCTCGTGTTTTCGGTCGTGAATATAGTTATTGGCTTGTCACGGGTCAGGACTGGACCCGCGGGTCGGACGAGGGGAGGTTTTCATGATCTTACGAGTCGAGTCCGGTCGAGCCAGGTGGTGTTCGAAACAATATCTCACGGGTCCTCGGGTCGGGAGGTTTACGAATCCTACGGGTCGGATCGGACCAGACACGGGTCAGGACTGGGCCCGCGGGTCGGACGAGGGAGGGTTTTCATTTTCTCACGGGTCGAGTCCGGTCGAGCCAGGTGGTGTTCAAAACAAAATCTTACGGGCCCTCGGGTCAGGAGGTTTGCATACCCCACTGGTCGGATTCGGATCCCCGTGACGGTTGCGTCCGGTCGAGTCAGGTGGTGTTCCAAACAATGTCTTACGGGTCCTCGGGTCGGGAGGTTTGCGAATCCTACGGGTCGGATCGGATCACCCAGGGGGTCGCGTCCGGTCGAGTCAGGTGGTGTTCAAAACAGTATCTCACGGGACCACGGGTCAGGAGGTTTACGAGTCGTACGGGTCGGATATTATATCACTTGATCCCACCCGACTAGCGACAAGTGACCACAGACCCGTGCAACGCAAGGAAAAAAAAATGCCTTTTTATGTTGGAACACCCCTGGGCTTTGACTTTTTTTTTTTTTTTTGTCTACATAGGGGAGCAACAAATAACGAGAAGTACGGGTCCATAGTCTTAGAAAGGTAAAAAAAAAAGCAAAAGTTGATCGGAGTCCTAAGTTGTGATGTCTGGTCGCATCGAGAAAATGACGAGGCGGGGTTCAACTTTTTTACTTGGTTTTATTGCGTAACGCCCCCCCCCCCCCCCCCCGCCGCCCCCTGGAGAGTGACAGCGAACGTGTAAAAATGCGCAGTAGTTGTATGTAATGAGGATAAGGTGAATGTGGTGAATTTCAAGTGGAAGTGGGAAGAAGATGGAGTACCGATCGTGGACCAATATACGTACCTTGGCGTAGAGATCTCGACGCGCTGCTCTTGGGATGCGCACATAGCGGAAGTGATACGGAAGGGTAAATCACAAGTAGGCAAGATGGGTGCGATCCTAACAGACCCGCACCTTGACACTAGGATTTTGGAATATGTATTATGATTAATGTGATTTTACCAAAGCTAGAGTTTGCAGAAGTATGG
Organism: Undaria pinnatifida; assembly: GCA_012845835.1. Taxonomy (NCBI): domain Eukaryota; class Phaeophyceae; order Laminariales; family Alariaceae; genus Undaria; species Undaria pinnatifida. Next base: position 6,799,536 of record JABAKD010000023.1, on the reverse strand, counting down.
GAAGGGAACGCGAAATTCGTAGAACAACTGGAAACAGTGCGGATGACAGCAGCTAAAAGTATATTAGGATGCCCAAGTACGACGAGTAATACAGTATTAAGAGCAGAACTAGGAATGTACCCACTTGAAACAAATAGAGATGTGAGAAAATTGAAAAGACAATATAATGTAAAGAATATTCCAGAAAAGAGGTTGCCAGCCATAGCGCATAGTTGATAAGGCTGTATGGGAGAAAATGACAAAAGTGCGCGAGCTGGAATAAGATGGGGATAACGTAGTCAAGAACATATGGAAGGATTTAGGGGGAGACCAAGAAGAGATACGGTCCATAGAGAAGTTTGGCGGGTACAAGACAGAAGTAAAAGAGAATAGGAGAAAGGGGAAGGCAAGCACTAAGAAAGAAAGTGAAAGAGGAAGGACTTTGAGATATGCGGCGGGTTGAGGGAAGATATTGGAATGAAAACGTATCTGCACGGCCCAATGGACTACCCGAAAAATCTGAAACCGCGATGTCGTGTAGGGGACCTGGACCTACCAGAAAGGAGAAAGAGAGATACCAGTAGTCGGGAGAAGGACATGGCTACAAATATATGCTCGGGTGGCACAACAACAGAGAATAGGACTCACATTGTTAGAGAATATGAAATATACACGGAGGAACGGGATGCAGGAGGAGATGAGGAAATTAGACGTATGTGACATGGAAGAGCTTTGTCGACTAGAGAGTGGCGAGAAAACGATCGCTATCCTAGGAGATAGAGGGTGGCCACAGACGGCGAAGCAGAACGGGGATAGGGTAGCGAACAATTTCTATGTAGTATACGGAAGAAGCGTAATTAGCGCCCAAATAGAGGTGTCTCTACTAAGAGTATGAACGGTGTTCCGCTTCGAAAGGGATGCGAGGTCAATGGTCAAATGACTAAGGCATGCAACAGATGAGTACGCCTCCCCCCCCCCCCCCTGTATGGCTCATGAAAAAATGTGGGTAGGATTTTTTGTTTGTTTTTGTGCTGCCGTGGTTGGTCGGAGAATTTGGTCTTTCGATGTTACGTCCTTTGTTTTCGATTATTTTTTTTACTTGTATTGAGGAAGGTACTGGCTTTTTGTCCAAAGGGCTGCTGAAAATACGTACCATAGACCCTTCCCCTTACCCTAACCACGACCCCCCCCCTTCCTCCGCGTCCCTGTCTTTGCTTCCCTAGATCGGCGGGACACGCGCGAGGAGGACGCCTGAACGCTCCTCCTCCTCCTAGCTCCTCCCCCGGGCCCTCCTCCTACTCTACCGCCGCTAGTTCGGCTACCGGCGTTGGAGGTGGGGGTGGTGGTGGTGGTGACGGTGGTGGTCGCAACCCTGCTCCCCACCGCTCCCCACACCAAGCCCATTCCAACCACCACCACCACCAACAGCAACAGCAACGCCACCGACATCGCTCCGAGACAGAAGCCGCTCTCGAGAGAGAGGTGGCCATGCTGAGGCAGGCCCGCGCTGCTCACGCTGCGGCGTCTGCCGCCTCGGCTGCGGCTGCCGCGCAAGCTGCGGCTGCCGCGCATGCTGCCTCCGGAAGTTGCGGAACCATTGGGGGCGGTGGTGATGGTGGTGGCGGTGGTACTGGTGCTGGCAATGGCGGTGCCGGTTTGGGGCTTGGGGCGTGGCCTCCAGAATTACTGGAGGCGGCAGCGGCGGCGGGGTTAGCACTCCCCCCTGTCCCCGGCGGGAGAGCCAGTGGTGGCAGTGGAGGCGGTGCCGGGGGTGGAGGAGCGGGGGCGGGCGCTAGCGCAGCTTCTGGAGGGTTTGCGGGGCACAGGCTTCCTGATGGTGGTGGTGTCGGTGGCGGCGGCGGTGGTGGTGGCGGAGGCGGGAGAGCGTCGGGGACTATTTTGAGGATGGTGAGGGCGCGCGTTTTGTGTTCGTTTTTTGGGGGGGGGCTTTTTTTTGTTTTGAGGAAGGGCGGTGGGGGCGGGGGCGGCGGGCGTGCAGTGGTTGTTTCAGATGCGTGCTACGATAGAGGTATTCCGTTTTTTGGCTATTTTGTTTTCTGAATGACGGTGCTCCTTAACCCAAAATCGTCGGAAAATACGCCCCATTTATTTTGCATGTTGGTTGTCGTTGTGTACCTAGGCCATACCTAGCAGATATTTTTTCATCCGGTATCATACCGTAGCAGTGTTTATGTTCCTCCCAATATATATATATACAAGGGCTTCGCTTGCGGGCGGCTGGGCGCCGCCCGCGACGCTTGCGGAAGGAGGAATGGACATTCAGTAGAAAGGCGGAAAAGAAGCACAAATGGCGCAACTGGCGACTTGAAAATGCCAAGAGGTCCATATATAGTACAACGGTACAGGATGGAGACGATTATGATTATGAGTTTGTTATTATCATCCATTCGCCCAGTCCATGATGGGCACGTCGGAGGACTTGCTTGGCATATCCTTCCACCTCTCAGGTAGTACCTAGGTCCTGTACACTTATTAATAGCTCTCTCTAAGTCGATCATCAATAATAAATTATCGCAGTGCATAAACACCAGGCACGCGCTTGTCAAGGATAGAGACAGGAAAACTACAACTTAAGATGTAAAGGAGCGCAGTGCCAAAAAAAACATGCTGGAAGCAGGAACTTGAACGCACACACCGCAAACATGTGAAGTACATTTGTATTCCTGAAAGACGAAGAGCACGCATTTAGGCATAGTTCTCAAAAAACGATGCTGGTATAATAAACCACAACTTAACGTTCTATAAAGAACGTGCTGTCAACATTGCTTCCGAAGAAGCATGCAGGCTTGCTTGGACTCTTCCTCCTCAGCGGAGGTACCCAGCACCTTGCACTCTTGTTTTTTGTCGATGATCTTGTGGATCTGTCCACAAACGTTGAAGCATGGCGGGAGAACGTCGATAAGTATGTGTAAAAAAGTATTCGTACTTCTCTCCAGCAGACGTCGTAACCATCCAAACTATTGGAGCTCCTTCTTTCGTTGTTAGTAATTGTTGTGGTATTGTTGTACTTGCTCTTGGTACTTGGAAAAAGAGCCGCACTTCATAGACTATATCCGCACGCCATCCCCTAGTCTTGAGCAAGAGACATGGATGTCTCGACTCGTGACACACAGGACGCAAGATAAGAGTAAAACGTATCTCGATGTCGAACGCCCTCGTGGCACCGTGGGAATGGAATGCGGGATGTATATCGAGCAAGTGGTCGCCTGCCTTCTTCAGGAGGTCACCGACCTTGATGTCGCCGGTGCACTTTGTGTTTATGTCCTCGCCGACTTGGCCCTCGGCGGCTGCTTCGCAGGGCTTCTGCAAACGACAACAACGGATGGGAATACCTTGCGTTCAGTGTTCAAAATAGTAAGGCCACGTAGCTGTCGTCGAAAGGAAGTCGTACAATTTAACACTGTTGTAATGAAAGCGGTCGTTTATGGGCAAAGCCCTGCCTGGTACCACAACGTTGCTACACCTATGAAACCACCACTGGGACAGGAACGAACGGGATTCACAGTCGCAACTGGTAAGCGTAAGCCCCGGTATACTGCTACATAAGGCCTACCGGCGGAATACCGACAACGAAGGGTAAGAGACAGTACCTGCTGTATATATTGTTCGGTACTACTCTATTACTGCTGCTATCAACACTATTACGACCGACGTGTACTGCGATTCCTGAAGAGGTTGCGCACCCTACTTGTACTCGTTAATACAAAGAGTTCATGTGGTTGTATGAAAAATGAGTAACAGTAGTAGTACACCTCGTCACTACATGAACAACTCGCTAACCCCAATCACGGGACTGCTCTCCAGCATCACCCAGGTTAACTTCAGCTTCTGTTTACTGCTATATATCAACCTCCAGTGTGTACTGCGACTGGTGCTGAGGTATCATGCTGCTGTGTTATTTATCACTGCATGGACCACTTTTACAACCCTGGCTGACCCCCGTGATGAGACTTGCCCGTTTTCATTGCGTCTTACATGTATAGATACCACGTAGTCGTAGTCGTACATCCAAAACGTGTGTTTATATCACAGCACAAAGCGTCACTGCATGGACCACTTGTTCAACCCCCGCTTACCCCGATGACGGGACTGCCCCGTACTCGTAGTCGTACATACATGAAGTGTGTTCGGCTGTACGTATGAAAAAGAAATCGCATCACACAGCGTCACTGCATAGGTCTACTCGTAGACCTGAGTACTTGTACAATTCCTGCTTATACCCCGATGACGGGACTGCCCCGTACACGTACTCGTACATGCAAAAGTGTGTTTGTACGCATGAAAAAGAAATCACAGCACACAACTGCGTAGACAACTAATACAACATGCTTACCCCGACGACGGGACTGCCCTCCGTGACCACCAAGGCGAACTTGAGTTTGTTCAGGCTACGCGTCCCCAAGCACAGCTTCCACACCGTGTGGTAGTTCGACCACGCTGGTGTAGCACACACATGCTACAGCAGACGTTGCAGACAGGCACACAAGGTCAAACAATGTAAATTTCAATGTGCATCATTATTGGAAACAGGATTCGCTTGAGTTCACCAACACCCAAAACCACATACTGGTAGTCTATTGCGCACAACTTGCAGCACACTCAGCCAACACTCAACGCAGCACTACCGAAAATGCAGGGTGTTGACATCTGGTGTCTTACCTATGTCGCACGGCGCTGAACACGCTGACAACGGGAACAAACAAACTCTCAACATCATCAGTAGTATAGTAGCTGACAGCAAACATCAAATTCCAACAACACGAAGAAATGAAACTCACGTTTCGTCAAGCTCTCAGCTCCTTCGTTAGGGACGCCGATCGAAGGTGAATCACAGGTGTCCGCGTCACACCAGTCACACACACGAGGGTTGTCGCCGCTTCCCCAGTGCTTCTTGTTAAGGTTATGAAAAGCTTGGCACGTGGAAGGCTCGTCACTCTTGCAGGTGTCGCAGACAGCGTACTGGGAACTCCTGTTTTTCCTATTTCGTGCGATGAGGAAGCCGTCACAACCCTTGCTCGGGCACGGCCAATCAGGATTGCCAGAAGAAGCTGAGTCCCGTTCTTGCCCGACCAGCTCCCACACGCCTGATCCTGAACCTCCACCACCCCCACTGTTGGCGGAGCCTCCTCCCGCACTAGCCTTCGTCCGCTTCGCAAATTTCAACTTCAAATTGTTATTGCCGATCCGGCAAATGTCAAATTCAAATTGTTTGCAGCCGTCAACGGCAATTCCCTCTCAACAGCCAGCAATTGGCCAACTTCAAATAAAAGTACAAAAAAGAAGTTGCTGAAAAAGCAAAATAAAAATGTCAGAGAGCAAGCAGTAAAGATCAGAGAATGAGAGCTAAGTAAGAATGAGACTAGGGAAAGCAAGGAAGGCAAGGAACTTCGGGACAGTTCTTTTCCCCAGCAACTAATTTTCTTTTCGGCAATTACGGGCTGAGAAGGGCTGAGAGGGGGGAGGATATGCCGAGCGAGACGTCCGAGGGGGGCGAGGTCTAGGTATATAGTTTTATTTAGAGTTGTCAAGCTCCCAAAAAATTGAGGAAACCCTCAGAAAAAAAAACTGATGCGCCTCTATCGTATGATGGCACGCGTCTAATTTTTCTGATTATCGGAATTCCTTGACCCATTAGGGGCTTGATTATATATATATTGATTATAGCATAGGAAAATTTGACCCCGGAAAGTGAGTGATGAATGCGGTCGGCGATGAAGAAAATGGTGTCCGAACCGCAACAATCTATGCAAAAGGCGCGCGCGGGACTGGTGCAGGCAGCACGATCCTACTCGTACTGCTGCGCGCTCATGCTAGATAGTGCCCGATTTAAGCCCCTTTTTTAAAGGCCTCCAAATCCCTCCTATATTAACTTCAAGTAAATTTGTGCCCCAACAGGGGTTTCCAATAATGAAGGCGTTAGGAGCAGCCGAGTTAAGAGCATGCGGGAGTTGACCCCTTTAGAGCCCCAAAACTACCTTGCTACGCTCATTTCAAGTAACGCGTCCCCCAATAGGGTTTCTAGTTGGAAAGGCGTTACGGGCGGCGAACTCGGCATGTCCCGCTACACTAAAGGCTATATGTTTCCCACTACAGATAAGAGCGCTTTGTGTTACAATAGCGCATGTTTCGGCTTTTTTACGGGAGCTCTTGACCCTTGTAGTTCCCCAAAATTCCTCCCTATACTAAGTTCAAGTAATTTTTCCCCAACAAGGGTTTCCAGCAGTGAAGGCGTTAACCTCTAGATCCCCAAAATCCCTCCCTATACTAACTTCTAGTAAATTTGTCCCCAAAAAGGGTTTCCAGCAGTGAAGGCGTTAACCCCCTTTAGAGCCCCAAAATCCCTCCCTATACTAACTTCAAGTAATTTTGTGCCCGAAAAGGGTTTCCAGCAGTGAAGGCGTTAAACCGGGGTACCCACTACCTGCATCGCGTTTTATTTTTGGGTCGCTATACAGTCAGTACAAGGGTCCCATCAGGGTTGACGCCTTTGAAAAATGGTATACGGTAGAGGTGTGTGTGCATATTTTTTTTTCTGAGGTTGACAATCTCAGGATATTTAATAAATATATTATATAATTGAAAATACACTTCAGCTGTGAGATCGAGGATTTTGCCGAAACTCATCTTTGCAAGCTGTGTGTGATACTCCGATCGCGCGTATTACGGGTTGTGTGCCCTCATTAAGGATACGTATAGGACATATATTGTAACGACGTCAGTTGTGATTTCGACGAGTTTGGGGTCGATACTCATCTGTGCAAGCTGCGCACTAAATCGATCGCCCGTCTTTATTAATTTTCATAAATCAATACCTAGTATAAGATGACATTGTATTGTGTTCGTATCATGTGTAACCAATTAACGTACACCGACGAATATTTATCTGAACACTCTGATGTACTACTTGTAATAACCTCTCATTAATTGATGTTTATGAGGTAGTAGTAGGGTACCAGGCACAAACACGCTTCGTACAGCCAATACGGTTTGGTATTTTTTTTTCCCGCGCCCAAGAACTGATTCGGATTCTGTCACAGCAGCAGTGATACACATGGTTGTGTTTTTTCAACTATCTCACCCCAGTGACGTCATCACCACGTCATTCTGTCAAATCGGCATCTCCCGTTTGTACTAACAGCTATATGCAGTGATACACATTGTTGCTTTTTTTTCGACCATCTCACCCCAGTGACGTCATCATGACGTCATACTGTCAAGTCGGCATCTCCCGTTTGTACCAAAAGCTTAGCAGTGATACACATTATTGTTGTTTTTTTCAACCCTCTCACCCCGGTGACGTCATCATGACGCCATTAAGGGGCGCTCCAACCGGCATTTTGGTGTGGGTTAGGGTTCGGGTTAGGGTTAGCTCCTTGGTTGTGAAAAATACAGTCATGTAAGACACCTCCCTTTTAGGGCCGCAGTTCCGACATGGGGACAAAACACTTGGAATTGGACAATAGGATACTTTTCGGAGTTGAAAATGGGTTAACGCCTTTACAACTGGAAACCCGGTTTGGGGAGAAAATTACTTGAAATTGGTACAGGGAGGGGTTTAGGGGCTCTAAAGAGGTTGAAGAAAACGAAGAGGGCAACCCGACGGACAATCCCATGATGGCCTAGGTATCCCCCCCCCCCCCCCCAACAACAACAACAACAACAACAACAACAACAACAACAACAACAACAACAACAACAACAACAACAACAACAACAACAACAACAACAACAACAACAACAACAACAACAACAACAACAACAACAACAACAACAACAACGAAATTTCGACGATTTTGGGTGAAGGAGCACTGCCTTCGTTCAGAACCCTTGAAAGAAAAAAGTGCTACCTCTATCGTAGCACGCGTCCTTCAAATTGCTTGGAATTAGCATAGGGAGGGGTTTTGGAGCTCTAAAGGGCTTGATAACCCTCTGGTTAGCGCCGCACTCTCGACATGGGGACAAAAACACTTGGAATTAGATTCAGTAGCCCGAAACACCGTCGGATTTGTCGTTCTCATTTTTAAGCGGTGGAAATGGGTTAACCCAAAAAACCGTCGGATTTGTCGTTCTTGTTTTGCGTTATATATTGACACACCTCGGACAGGTCATGATCTATTAACAGATCGTCTAGATCCTTTTGGCCAAAGTTGTGCATGAGACGACACCGCTATGGTCGCTGCCGAGACGCCAAGTGTGGGACGGTGGTCCCTTCGCAGGTTTTTCTTCCTGAATAAGATGTATGTCGCGGAGACACACCGAGGTGGGTTGTGTGCGCAAGCAACCGCACGCTCGCGGGTCAACGAAGACCACTGATACGGACAGCTTACGCTATACCTACAATGGGACCCGAAGGGTGCGCCAGCTAGCGTTGGGCTGCGAAAGCAACTGAGTTAAATCGACACACGACGCGTATGAAAATACGTGGAAGTGTGGTGAGCTAAAGCTTTATTTTTCCCCATCCGCCGAAGGATAAAAAAAAAAAAAAAAAAAGATGAGGGAACACCTCAGAGTGCCCTCGAGGAGCCAGGATGATCTTGAAGGATTATAGTGATAACGAGGCGGTACGATCTAGGGAATAGGGCCTGGGATCCACATGCATAAGATCTAGATCATACAGATCCCGTAAGTGAAATATGATCTACAGTAGATCCCGCAGATCCCACAGATGAAGGACCTATCAGTCCGAAAGGATTTAGATCCCAAAAGTGGGATCTGGTCTGTCCGAGGTATCTGTATCCTTTTTGGCCGATATGGAAAAGTTGTGCATAATATCTAGCTCATACAGATCCATATGATAAATGAATTATGGTCTAGATCCCGTAGATCCTGCGGATGAAGGATCTGTCTGTCCAGAAAGAACTAGATCCCAAAAATGGGATCTGATCTGTCCGAGGTATCTAGATCCTTTTTGGCCGATATGGAAAGTTGTGCATAAGACCTACAGTAGATCCCGCAGATTCTATAGATGAAGGATATATCTGTCCAGGAAGAGCTAGACCCCCAAAAATGGGATCTGATATGTCCGAGGTACTTAGATCCTTTTTGGTCGATATGGAAAAGTTGTGCATAAAATCTAGCTCATACAGATCCCATATGATGAGTAAATTATAATATTGATCCCGCAGATGCTACGGATGAAGGATCTGTCGAGAAAAAGCTAGATCCCAAAAATGGGATCTGATTTGTCCGAGGTATCTAGATCCTTTTTGGTCGATATGGAAAAGTTGTGCATATGATCTACAGTAGATTATACATATCCCAAAAGTGAAATTTGATCGACAGTAGATCCCGCAGATCCTACAGGTGAAGGATATATCTGTCCAGAAAGAGCTATATCCCCAAAGTGGGATCTAATCTGTGGGAGGTATCTAGATCCTTTTTGGCCGATATGGAAAAGTTGTACGTAAGATCTACAGTAGATATACAGATCCCATGAGTGAAATGTGATGTTTATCCCGCAGATCCTACGGATGAAGGATCTGTCTGTCCAGAAAAAGCTACAGTAGATCCCAAAAATGGGATCTGATCTGTCCAAGGTGTGTGGTGTATAATTTTGTTGTGCACCTAGGGCATGGGTTTCGTTTTTTTTTTAATCGAAATCTGTTTTTTTTTTTTTTGGGGGCCTTTCACGGGTCATGACCCGACCCGCCGATCATGTCAGGAGATTCTAAAAAAATCTCTCGGGTTGAGTGGGATCGGGTCAGGAAGTGTTTGAAATCTCTCGGGACTTGTCGGGTCTGGTCGGGTTGGGTCGGGTTGGGTCGGGTTGAGTCGGGAGGTTTTTAGTTTAGCGGGTCTTGACGGGTTACCCTGGCTCCACCTGACCCGTGAAAATCACTGTTTTTTGGGGGGGGGGTGGTGTGAGGGGCCTCAGAAAAATAACGGTACGCCTCTACCGTATCGCGTGTCTGAACAAGATGGTTATTTTTTTATAGAATTATTCTAACAAAGTCAGCTGTGTGAGTTCGACAAAATGTAGAGTCGATACTCATCTTTGCAAGCCGCGTAATGCATCGTTCGTACGTTTACGGTATATTTTCGTGAGTTAACACCTAATTATTGGTGCTTGATTTGTGTTTTTGTGCTTTGAGGATCGAGGGGGGTCGGTGGCGTTTTTTTTTTTTTCCTGGATGGCTTCGGAGGCCGTTGACGCGGGAAGGCGTTTTGTTGAAGAGGGGGGGCGGGGAGGGGCGTGTTTTGTGTTATTTGCTTGCTTGCTTGCTTGCTTGCTTGCTTGCTTGCTTGCTTGCTTGCTTGCTTGCTTGCTTGCTTGCTTGCTTGCTTGCTTGCTTGCTTGCTTGCTTGCTTGCTTGCTTGCTTGCTTGCTTGCTTGCTTGCTTGCTTGCTTGCTTGCTTGCTTGCTTGCTTGCTTGCTTGCTTGCTTGCTTGCTTGCTTGCTTATTTTGTTTTATTGGTGGTTACGCGCATTTTTTTTTGCGTGAGGGATCACGGTTTTTTCGCATGCCCTCCCTTCCCTCGTTTTCTCCCTCCCTCCCGCTCAAATGTCTTGCATGCCTTTCCCTCCTCCCTCTCCCCCGCTCTCCCCTCCAAACATTTTGCATACTCTTCCCTCCCTCCCGCCCTCCCTCCCTGGGTCGACAAATAGACCATACCAGGAATGGTCGACGAAGACTCTCCCGTGGGTCCAGGGGTTCGAATCCAGCTCATGTCTACTCGAAGAACTCCGCCGGTTCCGGTACCTCCTCCTCAACCTCCGCAACAGCAGCAACAGAGGCAGCAGCAACAGCAGCAGCAGCAACAGCAACAGCAACAGTCGCAGCGCCAACCGCATCAGCAGCAGCAGCAGCAGCAGCAGCAGCGGCAGCTGGCCCAGCAGCAACAGCGGCGGCGGCGGCAACAGCAGCAGCAACAGCGCCTTCTTTCGTCGTCTCTGAAGCCGTCGACGGCGCCGTGCTCATCGTCACCATCTCTGGTGTCGTCATCGTCTACGGCCGCTACCCCGACGTCTTCCAGACCCGGTATTACCAGCGGCAGCAGTACCACTCGTGGTGGTATTGGTGGCGGTGGCCGTGGTAGCGCCAGCGCTAGGGGAAGCGGTACCCCCTCGTCAGCTGAGTCGAGGTCGGTAAGCCGAGGAAAGGGAAGAGCAAAGAGCGACAAATCCGGCGGTAGTCGCGGCAGTTCCGACACTGGCGGGAGCTCTAGGGCTAGCAGTAGCTCTCGGCCCAGCGGCGCCTCTGCTAGAACTAGCGGGAGTTCCAGAGGTGACGGTGATACTAGGAGCAGTAGCGGTACTAAAGGCAGCGGCAACGCCTCCGGTAGCGGAACTCCTAGGGGAAGCGGCAGTGCTAGGGGGAGCGGGAGCGGTATGAGGTCTACATCTGCCTCCACTCCTCCTCCTGCTCCTCTTTCTCCCCCTTTTGTCTCTCAGCCGGGGCCTAACTCTGCTGCACGGTCTCCTTTTGCCTGCCCGGGTACTTCTGCGCCTGAGTCTCTAGGACAAGGTGGGTCGCAGTCTGCGTCTGCGTCGCAATCCATGTTGCAGTCTGCAGCGCGATCTGTCTCCGAGTCGGCTTCAAGAGGTCAGGCCCAGTCTAAGGCTCGCTCTAGGTCTAGTTCTCGATCAAGGTCTCGAGATGTGGGTCCGGGTGAGGTCGGCCGCGACGGTCCGGGTAAGAGGTCTACTTCGGCGGCAACGGCAGGAGGAGAAGGAGGAGGAGAGGCGGGGGGGACAGGAGGAGCAGGGGCAGGAGCGGCAGGAAAGAGAGAAGGCGCAGCATCAGCAGCAGCAGCAGCTGTGGCGGCGGCGCCCACTTTATGCCCACCGATGACAAGAGGTCGCAGGGCTGCCACTGCCGCCGAGGGGGCGAGGAAGGACGGCGGCGGAGCTGGGCCACCCGCGGCGAGAGTCAGCCTTCGATCGTCAAAACGCAAACGAGATGGTAGTGCGCCCGTCAGCGGAGGTGGTGCCGGTGGCGGTGGTAGCGGGATGACGTCGCGCTCGCGGGTGGTATCGGCAGCAGGGGCGGCGGCGGCAGGGACAGGGAGGGTGTCGAGATCGGCGTTGACGTTGGGCGTATCTACGCGGCGACGGCGGGGAGCGGTGGCGGTGGCAGGAGGAGGAGGAGGGGACGGATCATCGACAGCATCGGTGCGCGCGACAGCGGCGGCATCGTCATCATCAGCAGCAGCAGCAGCGCCAGCGTCGGCGTCAGGAGGACGAAGAGGGAGGCCAACGTCCTCGCGAGCGAGCAGTGCCTCCGGTGACGCTGCAGAAGGCAACGCCAGCACCGCCCGCGGAATCTCGTGCGTTGCTCGCTCTACCCGCTCGGCTCGTTCTGGTTCTTCCCCCCTCTCCTCTTCTTCCTCCTCCTCGGCGTTTTCTCCTACTGCCGCCTCTCCGCCCTCGTCGGTGTCCGCTGTGTCACGGAAGAGACAAAGGACGGAGGTAGGGCGTCGTTCGTCACCTTCGTCGTCGGCATCATCACTATCGCGTTCTGCTTCTCCCCTTCTTCTTCCTCCTCCACCTCCAGGGTCGGGGCTTAGAACGAGGTCTGGCAAGGGGTCTAGTTCCGCTGCCTCTGCTGGGAGAAGTAGCAGTGGTGGTGGAGGTGGTGGTGGTGGTACAAGGTCTGGCGCAGCCGGTAGACGGTCTTCGTCCTCATCGCGTGGCTCTCGCTCTTCAGCAGAGGCACAGGTAAACGCACCGTCGGCTGCAGCAGAAGCAACCACCTCTTCAGCAAGACCAACAAGGGGGAGGACGGGAGCAGCCGCAGCGGGAGCAGAAGCAGGAGCAGCAGCAGCAGCAGCAGCAGCAGCAGCGGCAGGTGAAACAGAAGCGGCAGATGAAGCGGCGGCGGCGGCGGCGCAGGCACAGGCGGTGCGCTTAGGCGCACCCTACCGTAGCCGCTCGTACTACAGGAGGGCTCTCGCCGCCGGCTCCCGCCCGCCGATTTCCGCTGCTTGCGCTGGGTCTCCTGCTGGTGGTGCAGCTGTTGGTAGGCCTACTGGCGCGGCTACTGGTGCGCCTACTGGTGCGGCTACTGGTGCGGCTACTGGTGCAGTCCCTGCGGCCCGTTCGCGTTCTCCCACATCCGTCAGGGATCCTCCTTACAGCAGCCGGTCGTATTACAGGGGCGCCGCTTATGGCGGTAGAGATAGTGGTGGTGGTGGTGATGGAGGTGGTGGCGGTGGTGGTCGTGGCGGTGGTGGTGGCGGTGGTGGCGGTGGCGGTGGTGGCGGTGGCGGTGGTGGTGGTAGTGGTGGTGGTGGAGGCAGCAGGCCTAACCGCGAGGGTAGAAACGGATCTTCTTCGGGTACGGCGGCTGGTTCCAGGAGCAAACCTAGGGAGAGCCGGTTCCCGCTGCTGCAGTGGACGCTCCGGTTTTACTGGGACGCTGTTCCGTCGCCGGGGTCATCCGGTGCGGCCGGGCAAAAGGGGGCGGCTGGGCGGGGAGGAAGGGTGACGAGAGTGACGGAAGCGGATGTGACCAATGGGGAGATTCCGAGCGGTGAGCGAGGATCTATTTGTGTTTTTTTGTGGGCGGGGAGGAAGGATGACTTGGGAAGGACGACTTGTTTTATGGATGGGCGGTGAGAGTGTGTAGATGGGTTTAGACTTGTTTTCTGGATGTTTTTTGGAGGGGTGGGGGGAAGGGGAGGCTTTTTTTTGGGGGGGAGGGAGGACAGGAAGAACGAAAGGGCGACTGTGATAGAGCGAATATAGAAGTAGATCGGCCGACACCGTAGATAATAATGCTGTTGTCGTTCAATGCAAGAACGCGGGGGAGATTCCGAGCGGTGGGAGAAGGTTTAGAGTTATTGTCTGGATATTTTTTTGTGGGGCAGGGAGAAGGGAACGGGGGACGAGAACGACTGTGGAAGCCAAAGAGTAGACGCCCTTGGTCCAACGCCACCAACACTCCCACCCCGCACCGCTCACTGACCCCGTCCCACCCCGTCCCCATCTTCCCTACGACCCTCCCCACTATATTTTTGCCGGCCCAGGATCAACGATGTTTGAAGCGGTGCAACTTTTGATGTACAAGCACGCCTGCGAGACCGGAGGGGAACTCCCGGTTACCAGCAGCGGGTACGTTTCCTTTTTTTGTGTGTGTTTCTCTCACATATTTTGTTGGTTTGATTTCTTGGGTTTTCGATTTGATCTGATTATTTTTTCACTTATTTGTTCTCATCCGTTTTCATTATTTAGTCGCGTAGTGCAACTTCAAGATATCGGAACTCACCCCCCCCCCCCTCCCCTCGACGCTTACCACCCACCTACCATCCCCTCCCCCCCTCCTAACGCCTCCTCCGTACCCGGAATGCGTAATGCCGCCGAAAGAATGCTGAACGTGTTTGCATCATCGTGTTGACCCTGGTACTAGCTAGCGCTTAAGGGGAGTCGCCGACCTATATCTTTCTTGAGGACGTGCAGACCCCCGTAGCACTCGCGAACGGAGTATCACACACAGCTTGCAAAGATACTTTTGGACGATATCTTCGATCTCACAGCTGTACGAATGTTTTTTTTCATATTTTTTATCAAACGAAGAGCGAACGTATCGGTAGCACCACATTTTTTTTTTGTGTTTTTTAGTTTAATCCGGCGGATGGGCAAAACTAAAGCTTAACCCCTTTACAACTGGAAACCCGTTTTTGGGGACAAAATTACTCGGATTTAGTGTAGGGAGGGGTTCGGGGGCTCTAAAGGGGTTAAGCTAACCACACTGCCACGTAGTTTTATACACGCCTTTTGTCAATTTAACCTAATTTTTGTCAAACGTGGAAGTTTCTTGCAAACACCGCAGCCGAGAAAAAAAACACTTTAAAGGGCACAATGTAACGAGATGGAGGGAGAGGGGGAGGGGGGGCGGGGCGGCAGGGTTTTCCAGTGTATACGGAGGGGGATGGTGTTCATCAGGGACCAGCACAAATATCTCGAACAGCAATTTTTTCAGTTTTTCTGTAAAACCGCATGTGATTATAACAACCGCTGAGAACCTGGTACCGATATCATATTTCACATGCCTGCTTCTGCTCTTTATCCTCCCTCTCCCCGGCTCTTTCCTTTTTTTTTTCCTTTGTTTTGGGCTGGACTCAATTGGGCAGAGACAAGTTTAAGCATCGGTCCATGCCTGTGCCGCGCGAGCAATGGGAGAAAGCCGTGACCCTTGACTTTTCACCGCGCTACGTCAAGCCTTCTTCGTCCCCGTCCTCATACAGTGGTGGTGGTGGAGGCGGCGGCGGCGGAACTTCAAACGGTGCTGTTGTTGCCGGTTTGTCTGCTGCGGGGCGTGGCGTTGGTGGTAGCGGCGGGACTTCAAGCGGTGCAGTGGGCGCCGGTTCGTCCGCTGCGGGGCGTGGCGTTGGTGGTAGCGGCGGGACTTCAAGCAGTGCCGTTGGTGCCGGTTGGCCTGCTGCGGGGCGTGGTGGTGGTGATGGTGGTGGTGGTGGTGATGTTGAGTCTTCCCGAGATATTTTGCCAGCAGCAACAGCAGCAGCAGCAGCCGCGTCGGCAAGAACAGCAGCCACGGCAGGAGCACCAGCTGCAGCGGCGGCAGGGCCATCAGCAGGGTCGGCAGGATCGACGGCAACACAAGCCCCAGCAGCAGCAGCAGCAGCAGCAGCAGTGCCCACCACGGTAGGGAAGGGTGCGGAGGCGGGGGACAGTAGCAGCCGATGCACAGCGAACGGAGAGGGGGGAGGAGGAGCTGCGGAATTGGGAGGGGCAAAAGCAAGCGGAGGAGATGGAGGGGCAGGAGCAGGAGGACGGGCAAGAGGGGTGGGAGGGGGGAGCTCTTGGGCGCAAGCTGCGGCGGCGGCGGAGGCAGCGGCGGCAGCAAAAGCCGCTGCTCATCCTGACGGAATGAAAGGCAGCGGCGGCTCAGGCCGCGGGGGGGGGGCGAGTAAGCGACCGCACGCCAACCACGGAGCCGCAGTTGGCGGCGGCGGCAGCCGTGGTGGTGGCGGTGGCGGGGGTGGTGACCGCATAGCTACTGGTAGTAGGAGTAGCAGCAGCAGCGGCGGCGATGGGGGTGGCAGTCTTGGTGGTGGTGGTGGTGGTGGTGGTGGTTGGAGGGGTGGTGTTGGTGGTGGTGTGGCACCCCCCTCCTCCTCCTTGTCATCATTGAAGACCCCGGACGTGGAAGTGTTCGACCTACCCCCTGTCCTATCCCCCGGGGCGACCTCGCTCGATGCTCGGCTGGAGGCGGTCGGGGCGGTGTTGGACGGGGGGGGGATTGGGGCCGGGTTTCGCTTCGGCGAGCACATGTGCCTCCTCAGCGCGCTGCAGGCGTTCTGCGAGGAGTGGGGTTCGCTGAGGAAAAGGTGAGGCGGACACGGTTCTTGTATTCGACTTGAGTGTAGGTTTGCATTTGAAAAAGTTGCCGGTGGGGGGGGGGGGGGGGGGGGCGGGGGGGTAGAGGACACGTGGTGCGATGGAGGTAACACTTTTTTGGTTTAATTGTTTTCTGAAATGACGGGGACTCCTTTATGAACCCAAAATCATCGGAATGTCATACCACTCTCTCCATAATTGTAATGTACGTTTGTACATTAATATTGAAATAACAAGTTGCTTGTATTTCTGGACAGAGTGGTATTCATTTTTGGCAAACTGACCCTTTTTTTTTTATGCCCAGGCAGGCCATGGTTTTTTTCATCGGGTTCATCGGGTTGGGGGTTCACTTTCACTCGTTTTTAGAACTCCTTAACGCTTTTACTAATGGAAACCCTTGTTTGGGGACAAATTTACATGAAGTTAGTAGAGGGAGGGGTTTGGGAGCTCTGAAGGGGTTAAGGGAGGAGCCTCTGGAAAATAATTTGCCGCCTCTATCTTACCTATCAAGATGGGTTACGAGGGCAGGGGGGGGGGGGGGGGGGGGGGGGTGAAAAGGGTCGCAGAGGAGGTTTGCTGGGATTATGTTGTAGTGGGGTCTAGGGGCGAATAAGAGTAAGGATAAAGAGGGGAAGGGCACTGCTGTAGTGCTTTATTTTGTAGCTCTCCTCGCTGTTGCCTAACCACAGTCCCGCTGTTCGTCAATATCCCCCCTTCCTCCCTCCCTCCCTCCCTCTTTTTAACGTGTACCTTGTGTAGCCTGCTGCGAGAGGGAGCATCGTCTGACGATGTACCGGACCCGCACCCTACGGTTTTGCTAGACCTTGGGAGGCGGTGTATTGTGTCGGGGCTGCAGCGGAAAATATCCAGACAGGTAGGTTAATATTATACCTGGCATGAATATATATACGGTGGTGGAAATTTTGCACGTCTTGACCAGATGATGGTTTACTCATAGATAGGGCTGTGAGTCGGCAATATTTGACGACTAATGACTAATCAGTACCCGGTAAGTGCCGTACGCCAACTAACCGGCTTTACTCGGCAAGTCGGCGTGTGAAACCAGCTGATGGCCAGCCGACTTACCGACTTGAGCCGGGCGAGCGAAGCGATCCAAGTTCCCCCCCCACCCCGCAGGGGAGTGCCTGCCCAAAAAACGGAAAAATGCAGCCTGCATTAACCCCTTTTGAGCCCCCAAATCCCTCCCTACGAGTATACTAACTTCAAATTTGTCCCCAAAAAGAGTTTCCAGTCGTAAAGGCGTTAAGCACTCCTTCCTACAAGTATGGAAATTCAGCAAGTTGGATAGTCGGCACCTCCAGGGAGCGACTAATATCCGACTAATAGCTAGTTGGTGGGACAGATCATGATATATTACTATATCATACAGATCAGGACTGTTCTCGCGAGGACTGATTCTACGATAGCCCCCCCCCTCCCCCTAAACCCCAGCGACTTTCTTTGACGAACGTTTCTTGGCTGCTCGACGCGAGGAAGGGTGCGCCGAAAAAATATAATCTTCACATGTTTTATTGTTTGCGAAGTCCTATCGAACGATGACGTCGCGGCGGCAAGGGGCGCCGTGTTGCAGGAGATACGGCCGGGAGGGAGCTGGTTTCAAAACCGGCGATTTCGTCAATGAGAGTTGGGGGCGCTACCGTAGGACGACCCCAAGTCGGATCAGAACAGGGTGACCTGAGCCGACCCGTTAGAGTTTGATAACCTCGTGATCCGACCCGACCCGACCCAACCCGACCCAACCCGACCCGACCCGACCCGACCCGACCCGACCCGACCCGACCCGACCCGACCCGACCCGACCCGACCCGACCCGACCCGACCCGACCCGACCCGACCCGACCCGACCCGACCCGACCCGACCCGACCCGACCCGACCCGACCCGACCCGATCCGACCCATTATACTTGTATTTGATTATCTCTTGACCGACCCGGCTCAAACCCCCGAGTTTTTTACATAGTCTCCTGATCCGACCCGCGGGCCGGATAGTGATAGATGATGATTTTTGATCCTGCTGCATTTGACAAGTGCTACGGTATGCAGGTATTGAGGTATACCGTGTTTTGGCTGAAATGGTTTCTGAATGACGGGGCTTCCTTAACCCAACACCGTCGGAAATGCCGCGTGCTACGGTATTGGGGTAGTAAGGTATACCGTTTTTTGGCTGAAATGGTTTCTGATTGACGGGACTCCTTAACCCAAAACCGTCGGAAATGCCGTGTGCCACGGTGTAGAGGTAGTAAGGTATACCGTTTTTTGGCTGAAATGGTTTCTGAATGACGGGACTTCCGTAGCCCAAAATCGTCGGAAATGCCGCGTGCTACGGTGTAGAGGTAGTAAGGTATACCGTTTTTTGGCTGAAATGGTTTCTGAATGACGGGACTTCCGTAGCCCAAAATCGTCGGAAATGCCGCGTGCTACGGTGTAGAGGTAGTAAGGTATACCGTTTTTTGACGGAAATGGTTTCCGAATGACGGGGCTCCTTGACCCAAAATCGTCGGAAATTGGTGATTTTAATTGCATGATTTTTGTCGTTTACTTGGGGCCATGGGATTTTTCATCCAGTAGTGCTTGTAGCAGTTTTTATTTTCTCCAAGATCATTTTTTGGGGGGGAGAGGTCTTGGCCCTTTTGGAGCCCTAAAACCCCTCCCTGTACTAATTCCAAGTAATTTTGTCCCCGAAACGGGTTTCCAGCTGTAAAGGCGTTAAACTCCTTTATTACGTGAGGACACCCTTTTTAGAGCCCTAAAACCTCTCCCTATTCCAATTCCAAGTAATTTTGTCCCCAAAACGGGTTTCCAGCTGTGAAGGCGTTAAGCTCCTAGAGTGAGGACACCCCTTTTAGAGCCCTAAAAACCCCTCCCTACTCTAATTCCAAGTAATTTTGTTCCCAGAATGGGTTTCCAGCTGTAAAGGCGTTAACCTCTTAAGGTGAGGACAACCCCTTTTTGAACCCTGAACCCCTCCCTATACTAATTCAGTGTAATTTTGTACGTAAAACGGGTTTCCAGCTGTAAAGGCGTTAAGCTCCTATATTAAGTGAAAACACCCCTTTTAGAGCCCTAAAACCCCTCCCTAAAAACCCCTCCCTATTCTACATCCAAGTAATCTTGTCCCCAAAATGGATTTCTAGCTGTATAGGCGTTAAACTCCTAAGGTGAAGACAACCCCTTTTAGAGCCCCGAAACCCCTCCCTAAACCAGTTCAATGTAATTTTGTACGTAAAACGGGTTTCCAGCTGTAAACGCGTTAATCTCGTAAAGTGGTGCACCTCCATCGTAGCACGCGTCATTCTGTTGCTATGAGATGATATGCCCAGGACCTGCACAAGAGTCATCCCACGCTATTGACGGAGATCCACTGCTCTGTTAGCAGGATGACCTTGATCGAACGAAAAAGCGGGCTGAAAAGCACACCCCCGACTTTTTTTTTTTTTTTTTTCTTTGCAATAGCGTTAACTTGACTCAAGTTTTTTGTGTCGTGTTGTATGGTCTTTTGCCAGGTTTACAGAGCCTCAATCGAATGCACAGCAGTCGTAGCGTAGGAGAAGCTCGCCTGAAAGGTCATGTGTGTGTGTGTTTTTTTTCCTTCTTTTTTCTTTTTTCGTGGGCATTTTTTTGTCACATCCTGTTAACAACGGGTCTACGGGAATGGGGGGGGGGGTGCAGCAGATTCTAAGAATTTTCTTCGCTCCCAACATGGGGAGCTAGCTCAATTTCTCCCCGAAGATAGAGGTGCACCACGTTTTTTCTCGAGGTTTGCCACACTCCAGGAGCGTAAGACCTCTCCCAAGAACTATTTTTCTAAGGAAAGTCGACTGCTACCGGATAAAAAATCCCATGGCCTAGGTAAATACGCTCGACGAGAATCGTGCAAAAAGAATGGCCTATTTTTTCGGACGATTTTGGGTTGTGGAGCCCCGTCGTTCAGAAATCGTTTCAGACGAAAAAAAGTGCTACTACCGCTGTTGTGGCTCGTGTCGACGTTCGTTCGCGCAATCCGACCAGCTTTTCTATGCGCTAGTCCTACGACAAGACATGTTCTCGTAGAGTTACCGTACTCTAGCAGAAAGTTCCACGCTTCAGGAGCTCAGCCGGTCAGAAAACGCCTGGTCCACAATGTGAAACCCTATCTTGGGTAGATTTTTTCTTTTTTCCCCGTGGGGTATTCTTCCTCTCCAGAGTGACTTGAAGCCTGTCCTGTGACCACGGAGTAGTTTTTATTCGAGTTGATGTGAGAACAACGTGTAGAGTACGCGTCCAACCTTGGGAAGAAGGCGGTGGATGATGCAGGTCGTATATCGCCCCTACGCGGTAACATGAGCTGTATAGTTCATACAGATCTTCCCTTGAAAGATCTAGATCATCGCGTGTGAAAAGTTTGGCTTGTTTATATATTTTTTTACTCATCTTTGTTTAACCCTTGACACCCTTTTTTGTTGTTTCCTGTGGATGTTTTCGTTGTTTTCCTGCACATTTACTGTGATCGCTGCTGCTGGTGAACTGCTGTTGATGATTGCGGCTGGTGGTGGCGGTGGCGGGGGGGGTTGGGGGGTGGCGATGGCGATGATGTGCGGCGATGGCGATGATGGGTGGCGATGGCGATGATGGATGGCGATGGCGATGATGCTCTGCAGGCGTGCAACCCTCTTGGACTGTGCTCAGGCTCTCTGCCTTCTTGGTGTGCGGGCCTGCCGCAGGAGTTCCCATCCTTGTTTTCGCTGGATGTTCGGCTTTCGCTGTTGAAGAAGACCGCCTTCGGGATGGCAAGGGGAGTCGCTCACGTTCAGGTATTCTGTGTTTGCAGACTTGTAATGCTGCTGACTATGCGAAAAGAGATCCGAAGTCGCTGTTTCGAGTCCTGCCATGGATTCATCCCACGCTATTAACCCCTTTACAACTGGAAACCCGTTTTTGGGGACAAAATTACTTGGATTTAGTATGGGGAGGGGTTCGGGGGCTCTAAAGGGGTTAATAGGGGTGTGCACACGGCATAAGTTTCCCTATCATAACGTGAGGAGCTCAATATCTCATCCGAAGTACGGCTTTGAAGGCATTCGGTTCGCGCACTCCAACCAGTTTTTTTTTTTTTTTTTCTTCTTTTTCTCATCCTCCGGCGGATGATAGGGAAAAATAAAGCGTAAGCTCACCACACTTGCACGTATTTTCATACACCAATCCGTCGTGTGTCGATTGAACTCGATTGCCTTCGTTTTTCTGTGCGTTATGTATTAATAGTCCTAAAAAAAACAACAAATAGTCTCGTAACGCTCCCATGCTATTGGATGCTTGTTGTCACGCTTGGGGCGCTGATCCGGTGAGAAGCGTTTGCCCCCGAAAGGGCAACTCCTATCGTGGGATGAACCGTGAATTTCTTTTTTTTGAGCCAGCTTGACTGCGGATTTCTTTTTTTTGAACCAGCTTGACTGCGGATAGTGTTATGATATTTCCCCTGGGAGCCTAACAAGGCGTAATATATGGGATACGGCTAGATACACAAGGGTTTCACATGCCTTTGAAGGCATGTGCATATAGGGAAAAAAGGGATGATGCTTTTGCCTCGCGCGAATTGAACGCTATTCGGCTCGTACGTGGCGTGTGTGGAAATAATACCAGAGCCCATCTAGTTCAAGTGAGTGACCAACGTGGAACCCGCCTAGCAGAGAGACCTGCAAAGGGTGGCCTGTGTCTGTAACAGCCCCTTAACCTTATTTAAAAAGTGAAAAAAGTTAAGGACGTCCGCCGTGAGTTCGACGAATTGCAGGTCAACACTCATCTTTGCAAGCTACGTTGTTGGTACTTGTAATATACTATGTGGGTGAATTTTTTCTCAATGGGAGGTGTCCTGTTCTTTGGTTGAAAAAAAATAATATATATACATATACATATATCCATGTCTTGTTTTTCTCCACTGCAATGGTTGATATTATACATGGCGTCGTCAGCAGGACTTAATCTTGTTATAGTAGCGCCTGGCGTGTGCACGCTTGAGTTCGACGCGAGTCAACCAGGGAGGATTGTGCTGCACACCCCTTCTCGCGATGAAAAAGGAAGGCGCGTGCCGTAGTGGGGATGGGGGGGGAGAATAGCCTGCTTAATGGCCCCGCATCTGGGTTACGAATAGGGAAGGAGAAGGGACGCGTGCAGCGATAGAGGTGGCCTCACCACCTTTTTTCCAATACTACCCCTGAATTGTTGGGAGCTTAAGACATGTCTTAACCCAACAACTAAACTGATTTGGAGAAAAAAACAAAACGTGCTGTACGTACCCGACGAGAAAGAAACAATAAATCCCATGGCCTATAAGAGATACACAAACAAGAATTGTGCTGAAAAAAACAACATGGCTTATTGTTTCCGACGAATTATTTGGGGGGGTTAAGGAGCGCCCCCATCATCCAGAAATCATTTCAGACGAAAAGTGCTACCTTGTACCCCTATAGTATCAATAGCACGCGTCCACCCTTAGAAGGAAAAAATGCGGAGATAATGCGATGGGCTGCTCAAGGAGTCGTTCTACGGTAGCCTCCCCCCCCCCCCCCCCCCCCCCCCCCCCCCCCCCCCCCCCCTTTTCTTTAACGAAACCACCGGTTTTAAAACCAGCTCCCTCCCGGCCGTGCCTCCCGGAATACGATGCCTCTTGCCACCCCGACGTCTCATGGTTCGATAGTCCTTTGCAAACAACAAAATATATGGAGACTGTTTTTTGGTAGCGGCCTTTCTCGCGTCGAGCAGCCATGTAATGTTCGTCAAAGAAAAGCGCTGGGTTTTTTTTGGGGGGGGTTATCGTAGAGTCAGTCTGAGCCAGAATAACGAACAGGGTACGCAGACAAACTACACCTGTGTGGTTTTTTACCTGGTGTGTGCTCTGTGCTCCTACGTCCTTTGGTCGATGCTATTGACGCTGATGGTCTACGTGTATTTTTTGGTAGTTGTGTGTTGAATTGGTGTAATATACGCGCGATATCCTGGTACTGGTATAAATCGAAGTATGTGCTAAGCAAAAACAACGGGAACTTTGTATGCGCTGTATGCGCTGAACCACAAACAATGAAATTCAGGAAAAAGCGAAAAAGGTGGAGGAAGACAGTCCGATCGTCTCCCTTCTGGGGTCTGGGCTCGAGTCTCCGGGAGTTCCAGGGCGGGGGGGAGGGGGAGGGGGAGGGGGAGCGCTTGCGGCTGGAAATGGGCAAGGTGGAGCTGATTCACTGCCACTACATGAGGTGTTGAGGCAGCTGGGCAGGCTTGGACGTCTCACGGTGCGTTTGGTTCGATACGTTGTGTGTCTTGTGGGTGTGTTTTCATTGTTTTGGTTCACTGTGTGTTCATCCATACTGAGGCTGTGGTGGGATAGGGGTTTTGCAGTACGCGACAGCACGTATTCAAGAATTATAACTTGGAAGTCAGTAATTTTCAGGCTCGAGGTTTAGGCGAAAGCAAGAGCATGGGTCTCGTTTGTAATGAAAATAGTGTACCGTGGGACACACCCCTGCCTTACGTAAGACTTCCAACCTGGCCCCAGGTATAGGAGGTTTTGAACTCTGGTGTCGCACACTTTATTTACTGCCGATTTTTTTCTGTTGCCGGGAACAGACTCTATAGCTCACCTGAAGAACAAATCGAACATGTTGGCGAAGCGTAGAAAACAAATTCGTGGCGGTGCACACACAGCGCGAAACCTTAAAAGCACACTAAAATAGATAAGAGGTTCTGTATACTGCGGCACTTTTTGGCGAAACGATTTCTGGATCTGACGGGGCTCTTTCGTCGGAAGTAGGTCATTGGTGTTTTGCAAAATGACCGTTTTGTACACCTGGCCACAGGTTTTGTTCATCGGATTGCAGTTTCAGTTTGCTTAAAATGATACAGCAGTGTTTGGGTGAGGCGTCTTAGAGCTCCGTAACACCTTTAGAGCCCCCCAAATCCCTCCCTGACCCTACTAACTTCAAGTAAAATTTGTCCCCCGAAAAGGGTTTCCAGTAGTGAAAGCGTTAAGCCAAGAACCTTGCAGAGGGGGGGGGGACGGCGAACCTCTATCGTCGTGTGTGTAGATAGAGGCATATCACCTTTTTGAAGAAAAGAAGAGAAAAAAATTGCTTGTTATCCCAAA
The DNA here is from genome assembly GCA_012845835.1 of Undaria pinnatifida. Classification (NCBI taxonomy): domain Eukaryota; class Phaeophyceae; order Laminariales; family Alariaceae; genus Undaria; species Undaria pinnatifida. Next base: position 6,775,105 of record JABAKD010000023.1, on the reverse strand, counting down.
AAACGTCTGAAATCTCGTTATTAACATGAGCTAGACCATACAGATCTTCTCCTGATCTAGATCATCAAGCAGGGATCGGTAATCTGTCTTGAGTTGTGAACGTTTTTATTAAGTTACAGTTCTTGTATACCCCGTCCGGCAGAGGACCGTTTTTTTTTCTTCTTCTGCTTACCCTATTCTAGCCCCACCCCGCAACCCACCATTTGCATTGTCGCCACCCCAGGTCCTCTTATCCCGGGATTCCATTCTCGAGATGGCCACCTTCCTGTTTGGGCTGCTGATCAACGGCCAGCAGCCCCCCCCGGCAAGAGGCCCTTCTTCTTCCCACCCACCCCAACCATCGTCATCATCCAGCGCTTCGGCTGCTGCTGCGGCTGCTGCTGCGGCTGCTGCTGCGGCTGCTGCTGCCGCGGGTGGTGGTGGAGGCGTCGGAGCTTCACGCGGTGCAATTGGTGCCGGTTCGTCAGCTGCGGCGCGCAGTGGTAGTGGTGGTGGGAGCGGGGGTAGGCGGAGTCAGGCGCTACCGAGCAGGGGTTCTCAATATGACGGGAGGCGTGCGGGGTCTTCTTCGAGTGCCTTTGGGGATGGTAGTGGACGGGGGGGGGGTGGGGGGTGGTTTGGGCTTCGGTGCAAGAACTACTCGTGAGGAGGAGGAGGAGGAGGAAGAGGAAGAGGGAGAGGAGGAGGGATGGAGGGTGGGAGAGGAGGAGGAGGAGGAGGAGGAAGAGGATGGAGGCATGTGGGGTATGGGGGGGGAAGGGGAGGAGGAGGACGAGGAGGATGACGGAGAGGGCGAGCTTGACGAGGTGGAGGTGAGACTTGGACGAGGCAGAGATGGGGGGAAGGGCGGTGGGGGTACTCTTTTGTTGCTTGCCTTTGTCGTTCGACCATTGCCCACACACGCATCCCTTTGGAGACGGAGCACTGTTCCTACTCCTAATAGAGACACCTGCACCGTTAGGAGCGCTCGGTACGTTTCTTCCCTACCAGGTATACATAATTTTTTTCACTTTTTGCTTCTCTTGGAGGGGGGGGAGGGGGGTAATAAATATATCTTGATTTTGCTTGTTGTCATTGTTGCTGTGTTGCGTTGTGGTGTGTTTTTGTGTTAGGTTGAGTTGTTGTGTTGTGTTTTGTTGGACTCTACTCTTTCGGATGTTTTCGGCTTTTGTTTTGAGTTGTTTGGTTGTTTGGTTGGTTGGTTGGTTGGTGTCTGTTTCTTTGTTTTTTTTGTTCAATCTTCGCGCGGATGGGAAAAAATAAAGCTTATGCTCGTCGCACTTCCACGCATTTTCATACACGTGGTGTGTCGATTATACTCAATTGCCTTCGCAATCCAGTTGGTTTGCTGGCGTGTCCCTACCGGCAGCCCTCGTTACTCTGCCAGGTACATTATTATTTTTTGTGTCTGTTCCAAGTCTGTTCTGATCTTTTTTATTATTTTGTGGCTGTTTTATTTTTTAATTTTTTCCTTAACTGACCGCCCAGCTGATGGAGGAGGATCTCGCCGCTGACGTAAGACGAGGCCTAGAAGACGATGACGAAGAGGAGGAGGAGGAAGTGGAGGAGGAGGAACTTGACGAGGAGGAACTGGAGGAGGAAATAGAGGGGGAAGAGGAGGAGGAGGGAATGGACGAGGAGGGGGAGGGGATGGAAGAAGAGGAAGTGGAGGAGGGGGAAGAGGAGGAGGAGATGGAGGAAGCGGTGTCGGAAGACGAGATGGAAAAACAATCTGGCAGAATTGTCTCGGGAAGGCAATCAGCAGCTGCAGCAGCAGCACAAGCAGCAGCTGTGGCGGCGGCGGCGGCTGTGGCGGCGGCAGGGGCAGAATCTGCAGCCCGCGGCGGTGATGGTGGGGGTGGTAGTGGAGGTGGTGGTGGTAGTGGCGTTGGGGCGGTTGTTGGCCGGGAGGTGGTGGGAGACTCCATGGATGTCGCCGACAGCGGTATGGATGGCGATGTCAACGTTGGTGGCAGCGACAATGGCAACACCGACAATAGCGCCAACGACGTCAGGGACAGCAACAAGGACAGCACCAACAACAGCGCCAACAACGCCAACGACGACACCAACACCGACCACAGCAACAACACCACCACCAACAACAGCACCAGCATCGTCAACGACAACAGTACCAACCACAACAACGTTGGGGAAAAGCGTGGCGACAGCACCGCCGTTGGTGCCAACTCCTTCCCTAGCTCGGACGGTGCGGGCAAGAGTAAGGTCGAAAAAGAGGGGGGACATAGCTCTTCTATCCCCCCCCGGGGACGGGATTCTCGCGTCCCCTTCCGGGAAAACGACGGGGGGAGTTCCTCGGCGCACCCCAACCAAAACCAAGCTCAAAGTCAGAACCAAAAACAGAACCAGAACCAGCCCAAACCTTCTCCTCACTCTTCTTCTACTAACCCAGCCGAAGGGGGGAGTTCAGGCGGTAGAGGGGGCGTTGCGGATGTGGGTCAGGGGGCGGGGGAGGGTGAGGGTTTGGGGGGTTGGTGGGGAAGGAGGAGGAGGAGGATAGGGACCTCGGTTGAGGCTAGCGTGGCTCCGAGACATGCCGGCCGGCAGGCAGAGGTGAGTTTTTTTTTGTGTTTTGTGTTTTGGTGCGTGGCTTTTTTTTTTTTTTTTCATGTCGTTTTTGCAAAACAAAACAAAAACATAAATACGCTGTGATCTGTTAGATCGAATACTAATATTCCGTCGTTTGTATAATAACTCAGCTTGCTTTTAATAAAAAACTTAGCTTTTGCAAGCTGTGTGGTGCTTGGATCTCGCACGTATTGCGGGTGAAGGTTGTAGGGTTTTGGGAGTCTTGTTTTGTCCTTTGTGCTTTTGTGTTTTGTTATGTGTTGTTGTGTGTTTGCGTTTTTTGTGTTTTTTGTTTTGTTTTTTGTGTGCGTTTTTCGCCGTATGTTTTTTTGTGGTGTGTTTTTTTCAGGGATGGGCATGACGGCACAGTAATCCGAGTGCTACGTTTAAATACGGGAACTAAAAAAAACTTCGTAGCACTTGTGCGTAACTACGTCAACTGTGAGGAGATTTTCGCGATTTTTTCTCCGGGGATGAAATATTCATATCCCCTGTGCATACATACATACTTCGAAGAGTATATTGCACTGGAACTCCGTTCGGCCTGTTGAACACTGTTGTCATGTTCTCGCCCAGTACTGTTACCGGTCGTGGTGCATTTGCAAGGTGGTGCACAGAAGCAACTATGCGGCGTGTCGCCATTGTGTTTAGTGCGCTTTACTTTCGCCCTTTCCGGCTTCATATTGCGTGCTGTACAGCTAGGTCGGCGCGTACAGCTGTGCGTTCCCCCTCCCGTGTGTATCATAGAAGACATGGTGGAAGATACATTGTGCGAGAAAAAAAGGCTTTAATATAATACCGGGTATGGTCGTAAGGGCATGTATGAATTTGTTGGGTTTCCACCTGTCCAAGGTGGCGTTTCTACATGTTGGGGGCACGGGGTTGGGCACAAGAACTTTACGGGAAAAATGTTATTTCACGGCCATCAAAATTGGTTACGCGTAAAAAAAAATCGCGCCGTTATGCCCATCCCTATTTTGTTTTTGCGTTTCGTGAAATACGTTGTGTGTGGTTTGCTTCCCCTATTGTGTGTGGTTTGCTTCCCCTATTGTGTGTGGTTTGCTTCCCCTATTGTGTGACGTGCTAAACGCATCATGTCTTTTTGTTCTGAAACTTGCGAAAGGAATCGTTTCTGTACTACTGTCGTTGGCTGGCCTTCCTTTGTATGTTGTGATTGGCTTGTTTTCCTGTGTTGTGATTGGCTTATTTTCCTGTGTTGTGATTGACTGCCTTTCGCCGTTTTGCGATTGGCTGCCTTTTCCTGTGTTGTGATTGGCTAACTTTCCTACGCTCTTTTTGATTGGCTGAGTCTTTTGTGTTGTGATTGGCTGACTTTCCGGTGTTGTGATCGACTGACGTTCCAGGTGTTGTGATTGGCTGACGTTACGGTGTTGCGATTGGCTTACTTTCCTGTGCTGCGATTGACTGGCTGAATTTACTGTGTTGTGATTGGCCGACTTTCCTATGTTGTGATTGGCTGACTTTCCTGTGCTGTGCTTGAATGGTTGACTCTTCTTTGTTGTGATTGGCTTGACTTTCCTGTGCTATGATTGATTGGTTGACACTTCTGTGTTGTGATTGGCTGACTTTCTGTGTTGTGATTGGCTGATTTTCCTGTGTTGTGGTTGGCTGACTTTCCTGTGCTGTGATTGGCTGACTTTCCTGGTTTGTGATTGGCTGGCTGTCCTGTGTTGTGGTTGGCTGACCGCATTTGCCCGCCCGGACGCTGGTTGACTCATTTTTCTAGAACCTTGCGGACACGGATTCTATGCTGCTCGTGGAGTTCGCGGGGGAAACTGGGCATGGTACTGGTCCCACTCTGGAGGTGAGTACAGTAGGGGTCCCCCGATAAGGCGGTCCGAGGAAGGTGGTATCCCGATACAAGGCGGTCAAAATTGCTTATGAGTACAGTAGGGGTCCCCCAATGAGGCGGTCCGAGTAAGGCGGTATCCCGATACAAGGCGGTCGATCGCTTGTGAGTACAGTAGGGGTCCCCCAGTTGTTGTTGTTGTTGTTGTTGTTGTTCTCACATTAACTCGCATAATCAAGTCCGTGGTCACAGGACAGGCTCCAATCACTCTGGAGCTGAGGAATACCCCAGGGAAAAACACACAACCCAAGGTGGTGCACGCATATATCACAGCCGACGCAATTCATGCCTCCACCAGAAACATATAAAAGTGAAATCGGGAGTCAGTCTACGATGTGCCAGGTCCAGGCCGGTGCATACGTCTCACTACTCACGCCTGGAGAAACCAAATATTCCGATTGCCACCCAAGGAAGACTACCACGTAGGCGGTCTGAGTAAAGCGGTATCCCGATACAAGGCGGTCAAAATTGCTTGTGAGTACAGGAGAGGTCCCGCAATAGGGCGGTCTGAGTAAGGCGGTATACCTATGTAAGGCGGTCAATATGGCTTGTGAGTACAGCAGGGGTCCCCCAATAAGGCGATCTGAGTAAGGCGGTATCCCTGTACCAGGCGGTCGAAATGGTTTGGGAGCACAGTGGGGGTTCCCCAACAAGGCGGTCTGAGTAAGGCGATATCCCGATACAAGGCGGTCGAAATCGCTTGTGAGTACAGTAGAGGTTCCGCAATAAGGCGATCTGAGTGAGGCGGTATCCCGATATAAGGCTGCCCAAATCGCTTGGCGCGACTGGGAAACTGCACTCACAGCCTGGAACGAATAAGGCGGCTTCCCCAATAAGGCGGTCATGTTGCTCTCACACATCGCAGCCTTGCTGAGGGACCCCTACTGTAAATGCAGTAGCCTACTGCAGAGGCAGTAGCCTCCTGTAAATGCATTAGACTACTTTAAATGCAGTAGCCTCCACGATGTTATCGACACACGAATCAAACTAGAGTAGATCAAGCACCGAACACATCCGTTTTTGGGTGGTCCGCACACTTTTTCCCAGAGTTTCCTAAACGCCCGGCGTTTGTCCCGCTCGGGTCAGAGCCTTAGCCTAGGGTAAGTTTAGGGTTTGGGTTGGGTTGGGTTGTTGCCCCCCTCGTGATTTGTTAACTGGAAACACAGCATGCGTACAAATACACAAAAACAAACGGCATAAACACCCGTACGGTAAGGCGAGACATGTTTGGTGCTTCGTTTGCCTGGTAGTAGTAGTAGTGGTAGCAGTAGTAGTAGTACTAGTAGTAGTAGTAGTAGTAGTAGCAGCAGCAGCAGCAGTAGTAGTAGTAGTAGTAGCAGTAGTAGTAGTAGCAGTAGTAGTGGTGGTAGTAGTAGTACTAGTGGTAATAGTAGTAGTGGTAGCAGTAGTAGTATAATAGCAGTAGTAGTAATAGTAGTCGGAGTAGTAGCAGTAGTACTAGTACTAGTACTAGTAGTAGTGGTAGCAGTATTAGTAGTAGTAGCAGAAACAGTAGTAGTAGTAATGGTAGCAGTAGTAGTAGTAGCGGCAGCAGTAGTAGTGGTAGTAGTAGTTGCAGTAGTAGTAATAGTAGAAGTAACAGTAGTAGTAGTGGTAGCAGTAGCAGTAGTAGTAGCAGTAGTAGCAGTAGTAGTAGTAGCAGCAGCAGCAGCAGCAGTAGTAGTAGTAGTAGTAGTAGTAGTAGTAGTAGTAGCAGCAGCAGCACTAGTAGTAGTTGCAGTAGTAATAGTAGTAGTAGTAGTAGTAGTAGTAGTAGTAGTAGCAGCAGCAGCAGCAGTAGTAGCAGCAGTAGTAGTAGTAGTAGTGGTAGTAGTAGTAGTAGTAGTAGTAGTAGTAGTAGTTGCAGTAGTAGTAATAGCAGCAGGAGGTTTGCCGCGTAAATGCATTTCACTTTCCCGTGCCGTATTCCCCCCCCGCCTCCCTCTTTCTCCCTCAGTCCTAACACCCCTTACCCCTTCTTCTCCCTCCCCGCCCCACCACCACCGCCAACGCAAGCAGTTCTACAGCTTGGTCTGCAGGGAGCTCATTAAGAAGGGCATGGGTCTGTGGAGAGGGGACACATTCATCCCACCCCCTACCCCGACATCTTCCACCCCCGCCACACCAAGCAGCGCTCCTGGAAGAGGGGATGGTTCCAATCCATCCCTTCCCCCGGGGGGGGACGCTTCCAATCCATCCCCTACCACCAAAGGGGGGGACGCTTCCAGTTCATGCCCTACTCCAAGAGGGGGCACTACCGATCAGGCACCTACCACGGGAGGGCCTTCCAGAGGAGGGGACGGTTCCAAACCAGCCCCTCCCATGGGAGGGGATGCCTCCAAACCGTCCCCGTCCTCTTCTGGAGTCGCCGCCATGGAAACGGAAGAAACAGAATCGGGGACGGGAGCTGCAGATGTTGGCGTTTCCAGCGACAAGGGCTCGAAATCTGGTGTCCTCGGGGTTGGAAGGGGGGGTTCAGGATCCGGCGTCCCCGCCGTCGAAGGGGGGGGGTCGGGACCAGGCGTCCCCGGGGTCAGTAACGGTGATGGCAATGATAACGTTGGCGGTGGGAGTGGGAGTGGGGTTGGTCATGGAGGTGGGGGTGGGGGGGGGGATGAGGTTGGGCCGGAAGCGGAGGATGACGAGCCGTATCTGGAGGTGGGGCCGGAAGGGCTGTTCCCGGCGCCGCTCGACGAGAACAACAAGACGGAGACCACGGCTATCCTCGCCAAGTTTAGGTGAGGAAGGGCTGGAGGGGGTTAGTGGATAGGTTGGTGGGTTGTTCAGGCGGGGGGGGGAAGGGGGGTTGGTGGGTGGGTGGGAGGTGGGCGAGGGCACGGGCGGGCAGGGGTCCACTAGCGACATGCCGTTATGTTTGTTTCGTTGGGTTGAGTTGGTTGGTGGATGGGTAGCTGGGTTGGTGAGTGCAAAGAAGTTCGCTTTTTTTCGTAATTTCAGCCTGGCAGCCGCGGGCGTGCCATGTACTCGATGGTGCAAGTCTGGTGTCCGAACTCGCTCACCGCGGGATGTTTGCCCGCAAGCAGCCAGCCAGCCCGCCGGCCCCCAGAGGACAACGGCACTGGCGCTAGCTGCTCGCGTTACGGGTGCGGGAGTGCGGTACGCTAGTGGGTGCGGTTTGGTGTCTGTTTTGACGTGCGTAAAACAAAACACGCTTCCCGTGCTAGATTGTGTTGGCAATCAACTGACATGGTCAAAATCGACCCCCTTTGTTTGGTTGACATCCAACATTACCCTTTTATCCCCCCCCCCCCCCCCCACCGGGAATGATCGCATCACGTAGTGTGAATATGGTAGGGCACCCACGAGGCAGTTGATTAGTAATACCCATTGCTGTCTCTGGAGTGGTCACACCAGAAAATATAGTACTCGTTGGCGCTGTCATCCATAAACAAGAAGGTAGGCACAAGGTGCCGAAGTCCGTCTTACGAGCGTTTCTTGGAAGGATGCAGTTCACCCTTCATGCGACTCGCCGAACTCCTCACGGCGCTTCGCGCTTGGTGCAAGCACTGTCTGCCTGGTTGGTGACAACCCGGCTTGCTCCGTCCCGGCATAGTAGGGATGCGAGAGGGTTTATGGTCACACGACTCCTGCCGTGCATGGATATAGAGTACCCTCCCCCCCGCCGCAAGCGCCCAAGTATTGGAGGCATCTCTATTTGGAGAAGGAACGGTGCCCCGTCTCGAAAGGGATGAGTGATGAATGGTCAAATGACTGAGGCAAGCAACAAATGAGTACGACCCCCCCCCCCCCCTTCCCCCTTCCTCCCACCCCCCCACACACACCGCCCGGCAACCTCGCTAGCGCCAAGAAGTAAGGTGAAAGGGGAGAAACACTTCAGAGATGTACGGGGGTTCGAGGGAAGATATTGGAATTAAACGTATTTGCACGGCCCGATGGACTACGCGAAAAAGCTGAAACTGCGATTTCATGTGGGGGACCTGGACCTACCAAAAAGAAAATATATATATATATAACAGTTGTCGGGAGGAAGACGTGGATGTATATATGTGCGCGTTTGGCCCAGCAACAGAGAATAGGACTCGCATAGTGGGAGAATGCGAAATATACAAGGAGGAACGGGATGCGTTAGAGTAAGAGATGAGGAAATTAGACGTGTGTGACATGGAAGAGTTTTGTAGACTGGAGAGTAGCGAGAAAACGATCGCTATCCTAGGAGATTGATGGTGGCCGCAGACGGCGAAACAGGACGGGGATAGGGTAAGCAAACAATTCCTATGTAGAATACGGAAGAAGCGTAATGAGCGCCCCGATGTTGGAGGTGTGTCTATTAGGAGTAGGAACGGTGCTCCTTCTCGAAAGAGATGCGTGGTCAATGGTGAAATTACTAAGGCAAGCAGCAAATGAGTACGCCCCCCCCCTCCCGCAACCCCCACCCCCGCACCGCGTTGTACCGCCTGCTAAGGTTGATCGGGAGGCTAATCGGCAAGGCGCTTAAGGACAACCGCATGGTAGACCTCCCCTTGGCCCTCCCCCTTTGCTCGTTGTTGGTTGGGCTGAGGAGGCGACGCGAGATAGCAGCACCAGTAGGGGCACGAGCAGCGGCGGCAGCAGGAGCAGGAGCAGGAGCACCAGCGGCGGGAGGAGTAGGAGCCGCAGCAGCAGCTGCAACATCAACAGCTGACGTAGCCACATCAACAATATCGGCCGAAAGAAGAGCTGGGAGTGTGGATGGCGGGGGCGTTGGGGGGGGGGGCTGGAGAGGTGGGGATGGAGGGGGCGCTCGACCGCTAACTCTGAGCGACGTGGGTCAAATCGACGCGGCGTTGGGGAGGAGCTTGGAGAGCCTTGCCACGCTGGCGGGGGAGGTGGAGAGAGCTAAGGTGCGGGAGGGAGGGTCGCCTGCTACAACAGAATCGTTTTACGGTAGCCCCCCCCCTCCCCCCCCCTCCCCCAACTTTCTTTGAGGAAATCGCTGGTTGGCAAACCAGCTCTCAGCCGTGTCTCGCATGAACTACGGTGCCCTTTGCCTCCCCGACGTCATCGCTCGGTAGTCCTTCGCAAACAGGAAACCATATGATATGAAGATGTTTTGTTCGTAGCGTTCTTCCTCGTGTCGAGCAACCACGAAACCTTCGTTGAAGAAATATCGCTGTGATAGCGGGGGCGGGGCGGGGGCGGGGGGGTTGGTATAATCAATCAATACAGGTAGCACTTTTTCCCCTTTTTTTTGTTCTGAATTTCGAGACTCAGTAACGCCGTTGAAACTAGAAACCCGTTTTTGGGTAAAAATTACTCGGAATTAGTATAGGAATTGGTTTCGGGGCACTAAAACGAGTAGTTTACCCAAAATCGCCGGATTTTTTTTTTTTTTTTTTTTTTTTTTTTTTGACGCGTGCTCCGGTATAGATAACTTCTATTGGCTAAACATTTTTCTGGAAGGATGGTCCTCCTTATAGAACCCAAACCCAAAATCGTCGTGTTACAAACTTCGTCCATTTTTTTTTCTTTATGCGGTATATTTTTTTCTTTTTCTGTTACCTAGACCATGTGTGTGTTGTTTCTTCATCGGGTTGGTTGCACTTTTTTTTTTGAGTGTACTCAAGATCATTTTTTCGGGGGGGTGAACCATGCTGCAGTTGGAGAGCTCCTCATGTGACGAGCCTTTTTAAGAGAGGGGGGATGGGGGGGGGGGGGGGGGATGGGTGGGGCACCTCTACGGTAGCATTTTTTTTTTTTCGTTTTTTTTTGTGTTGTACTTGACCCCTTAAGAGCCCCCAAAGCTCTCCCTATTCTAAATCCAAGTAACTCTGTTTCCAAAAAAGGGGTTTCCAGTTGTAAAGGCGTTAATACATGAGGTTGTTCATCGGGTGAGGCATGGAGCCCCTCAACTGAGGAGCCCCAGGAAAAGAAATGGTGTACCTTTTTTTTGGCGTAGCATGTGTCGAGGGAGGGAAGGAGTGGGTGTGCTTGGGGTAGGTATGGGGTAGAATTGTGGCCTGTGATTTATGTTTCTACTGTTAGTACTACTAGGGTATCACAATTAAATGCTAGTCCATTGCCCACATTTTGTTTTTCAAGGAGCCAGGCAGGGGGGAGGAGGGGAGGGGGGGGGGGCTAAAAAGGTTGGAAATTGTCTTGATTCGTAGAGAAATCACTACGCTCCGGCTTGTTTTTTTTCTTTCTTGAATTTTGGCTCCGTTTTTTGTTTTGTGTGCTCCCCGGGTACTGCTCATGCTGATATATGTACTCGTTCTACTACTACTACTACTACTACTACTACTATACTACTACTACTACTACTACTACTACTACTACTACTACTACTACTACTACTACTACTACTACTACTACTACTACTACTACTACTACAACTACTACTACTACTACTGCAACTACTGCTACTACTACTACTACTACTACTACTACTACTACTACTACTAGCACTACTTTTACGATTGCTGCTATTATTTAGTAGTGCTATTACTATTGTTGCTACTGCTACTATAGTACTACTACGGCCAGTACTACCGCTTCTGCCACCTACCTGGCAGTTTGTAATAGCTTGACGAATTTCTCCTAACCCCTCTTCCTCCCCCCCTTATAGCCACCGCCATCGCCACCACTTACAAAACCGCATTGCATGATTGTTTCCATACATTTCCGTTATTATTACGACTACGATAGGCACTAGCGGCGAACCCCCGAGCTGGAAAAGAACAAGGGAACACTGGGTATTCATCCCCTCCCCGCCGTTCACTGCGGGAGCTATCGGAGTTCCCCCCCCCCCCCCGCATAGCCACCGCCATCGCCACCACTTACAAAACCGCAATGCACGGCTCTTCACTGCCTTTTCGTTGTTGTTACGACTACTATAGGAAGTAGAGGCGAACGCCGGAGCTGGGAGAGGACAAGGGGACGCTGGGCGTTCATCTCCTCCCCCCCGATCCTTGTCGGAGCTATCGGAGTTCCCCCCCCCCCGCATAGCCACCGCCATCGCCACCACTTACAAAACCGCATCGCACGGCTCTTCACTACCTTTCCGTTGTTGTTACGACTACTATAGGAATTAGAGGCGAACGCCGGAGCTGGGAGAGGACAAGGGGACGCTGGGCGTTCATCCCCTCCCCCCCGATCCTTGTCGGAGCTATCGGAGGAAGTGGAAAACCTGTGCTTGTCGTGGACATTGCCTGGTTACCCTTGGTGAGTCTGAGGTACAGAGGGCTAGGGGTAGGGGAAAACATACGTTTTCGCTGTGGTTGAAGTGCTTTTCTTGTACGTATTACCGAAGACCTCGATGTGACCGCAGCCGACGAGGTACCAGGTATATATATATATACATATATATATATATATTTTTTTTTCTTCTTACGCTATGCTAGTTTTCAGGATAACTTCGCTAATTGTTTATTTTTGTTCTTGCTTCGAAGCAGTCTGTAGCATGACCTTTTTTTTTGCGTTTGTCACGGTAGGAGGTAAATTTAGCATGTTTTTGACAAATGTTTTCGGAGCGACGGGGCTCCTTAACGCCTAAACATCAGGACAAACCACTACCTGGTAGGAATTAGTATAGGAAGGGGTTTCGGGGCTGTTAAGCCTTGTTTTGGGCCCATGTTTAGCGGCAAAAAACGTGTTGGGGACGAAGTACTTCGAATTAGTGTAGGAAGGGGTTTTGGGGCTCTCTAGGCTTGTTTGGGGCCCATGTATAGCGGCAAAAAAACGTGTTTGGGGACAAAGTACTTGGAATTTGTACAGGAAAGGGGTGTTGGGGCTCTAAAGGGGTCAAGGCTTGTTTGAGGCCAGTGTATAGCGACAAAAAAAAAAGAACCCGACGATTTTGCGACATTTTTGAAGCTTCTTCCAGCTACGGGTAGGGTGAGCACGCAGCAGTCAGTAGGAGTAGATGCTTGCTGCGCCCGTCCCCCGTCCGAGTCTTTTGCGTCGTTGTTGTCGTTCGAACATAAATTAAGCTAGCGTCACAACCCAAGGCCGTTCTCGAGTTTCGTAGTTCAGGGTCCTCGACCCCCTTCCTTCTTGAGATGTCAAAATGCTCCTCAAGAATGTTGAATTTCCCTGTCTTGAGCTTCGTTCCGCGGCAGAGCTGCGAGATAGCGTTTGTACACGTTCGAGGCTGTTCAACCTGTCAGGCGTGTAGCTTGTCGCACTGTCGTACAGGCAAGCAAGCGTGCAGCTTGCTTAGGCGTGGACTGACCGCTGTATGTAGCTGGAAAATCCGGCGGCCAGCCCAACCCTACCCAAGAAGAAAAACACGTAGTTTGCTGATCAGTCATGGCCGATTCCATAGCCGTCAATTTTGTCAAGGTCAATTTTTCCCCGCTGAAGTCCAATAGGGGTTATTTCGCGTGGACCGACTGCTGTGTTTAGCTGGAAAATTTGGCGGCCAGCCCAACCATATCCTAGAACAATCATATCGTCGCTAACCAGTAGTGGCCGATGCCATAATCGTCATGTTTTTCTTGGTCAGCTTTTCCCCGCTTGAGTCTTGTTGTTGTTGTTGTTGTTGTTGTTGTTGTTGTTGTTGTTGTTGTTGTTGTTGTTGTTGTTGTTGTTGTTGTTGTTGTTGTCGTTGTCGTTGTCGTTGTCGTTGACGTTGCCGTTGTCGTTGTTGTTGTTGTTGTTGTTGTTGTTGTTGTCGTTGTTGTGGTTGTTGTGGTTGTTGTGGTTGTTGTTGTTGTTGTGGTTGTTGTGGTTGTTGTGGTTGTTGTTGTTGTTGTTGTTGTTGTTGTTGTCGTTGTTGTTGTTGTTGTTGTTTGCCTCACATTACTCTTGTCAAAAATCTGGAGCCGTAGGAAGGCCCGACAAACCAAATGAAATCAAAATGCGTCCCGGAAATACTACGCTTTCCCGCCTAAACTCACGATATGAAGAAGGCGCACAAGTGAAAAGGTCCAGTGTGCAAACTGAACTCACATGGCCGCGGGTATCCACTCAACAAGTCTAAAGGGGGTTAACGCCGTCACAACTGGAACCCCTTTTTGGGGACAATTTTACTTGAAGTTAGTATCGGGAGGGATTTGGGGGCTCTAAAGGGGTTAAGACACATGCTACGATAGAGGCCGCATAGTCTATTTTATGGGGCTCTCTCACTTTAGAGGCTCTTGTCAGGAGGCGGTAAACCCAGCCCTCGCTCGGCAGACGGCAATCTTCCCAACCAACAATCATCCTGACCGACGCCTAACTAGACCTGGGTTTAGTGTGGAAGGCTTGGTTTGACGTCCTTGGCCGCTGGACGTTCTGCGTTGACTGACCGTCTCCTGACGTCTTTGGCTTTGGTCACAAGTAGTTTTCTAGTTGGACCAATGGGAAGTCGTTTTTCGGAGGTACCAACTATCCGACCTATTGGGTTTTCCAGCTTGTAGGAACGATTTGTTAAATGCCGGACGCGTTTTCCCTGTTTTTTGGCGGGGCCTCTCCTCGGCCAACTAGTTGCTAGCTGGACTTACAGTTGGTCGCTTCCCAGAAATTACTCTGACCTGACGCCGAACTACTAGGTTTTATTGTGGAAGGCTTGGTTTGACGTCCTTGACCGCTGGACGTGTTGCTTTGACTGACCTGACCGTCTCCCAACATATTTGCTCCCAACGATGTATTTGGGGAAAAGCGGAAGTGATACAGTATGATACCTAAGTATTCAGCGGAAAAAAGCTACCGAAGATTACGAAATTCCGACGATTTTGAGTTATAACCCCTGTAGAACCAAAACCCCTCCCTATACTATATTCAAGTAAATCTGTCCCCGAAAAGGATTTCCAGCTGTAAAGGCGTTAATGAGCTCCGTATAACCTCTTTAGAGCCCCAAAATCCCTCCTTCTACTAAGTTCAAGTGAATATGTCCCCAAACAGGGTTTCCAGTAGCGAAGGCGTTAACCCCTTTAGAGCCCCAAAACCCCTCCCTATGCTAAATTCAAGTAAATCTGTAAAAACGAAAGGGTTTCCAGTAGTAGTGAAGGCGTTAATGGACTCCGTATAACCCCTTTAGAGCCCCAAACCCCTCCCTATACTAAATTCAATTAAATCTGTCCTCGAAAAGGGTTCCCAGTAGTCGTGAAGGCGTTAATGGACTCCGTATAACCCGTTTAGAGCCCCAAAACCCCTCGCTATACTAAATTTAACTAAATCTGTCCCCGAAAAGGGTTTCCAGTAGTAGAGAAGGCGTTAATGGGCTCCGTCATTCTGGAACCATATTGGCCAATGAAAAATACCTTTATCGTAGCAAGCGTCTTATTAACCCATATTAGCCAGAAATCGCTACCAGGTACCTGTACTCTAAAGTCATCTTATTAACCCATATTAGCCAGAAATTCCTACCAGGTACCTCTACTCTATCGTCGTCTTATTAACACAAAATCGCCAGAAAATGCTACCTCTACTCTATCGTCGTTTTATTAACACAAAATCGCCAGAAATTACTACATCTTACCGTAGCAAGCGTCTTATTAACCCATATTAGCCAGAAATTCCTACCTCTACTCTATCGTCGTCTTATTAACACAAAATCGCCAGAAATTGCTACCTCTACTCTATCGTCGTTTTATTAACACAAAATCGCCAGAAATTACTATCTCTACCTCTACTCTGTCGTCATCTTATCAACACAAAATCGCCAGAAAATGCTACCTCTGCCTCTACCGTAGCAAACGTCTTATTAGCCCGTATTAGCAAGAAGATCCTACCGGGTGCCTCTAGTCTATCGTCGTCTTATTAACCCAAAAATGCCAGAAATTAGTACTCCGTACATCTTACGGTAGCAAGCGTCTTATTAGCCCATATTAGCCAGAAATTGCTACATCTACCTTTACCGTAGCAAGCGTCTTATCAACACAAAATCGCCAGAAAATCCTACCAGGTACCTCTACTCTATCGTCGTCTTATTAACCCCAAATCGCCAGAAATTGCTACCTCCACATCTACCGTAGCAAGCGTCTTATCAACACAAAATCGCCGGAAAATGCTACCTCTACCTCTACCTCTACCGCAGCGAGCGTCTTACCAATCCAAAATCGCGAGAAATTGCTACTTCTACCTCTACCTCTACCGTAGCAAGCGTCTTATTGACACAAAATCGCCAGAAAATGCTACCTCTACCTCTACCTCTATCTCTACCTCTACCGTAGCAAGCGTCTTATTTTAACACAAAGTCGCCACAAATTGGTCGGGATTTTTTGGTCTTGCGGTATATGTTTTTTCTTGACACCTAGGCCATCGGGTTGCATTTTTTTTTTCAGATTACCTCGAAAACTGTTTTTTGGTAAGGTCTGTTGGTAGAGCTCGTCGAGTGGGGCAAGGGCTTCAGAAAGAGAATGACGTCCTTTTACGGTACCGTGGGCCTGGAAAAGAGCTAGACGTGACCGCAGCCGACGTTCGCAGCGTCTCGTTGCTGCTGTTGTTGTTGGTGGTGGTGGTGGTTTGTTACTGTCAGTGTTTGTGGTGGTGTTGGTGTTGGTGTTGGTGTTGGTGTTGGTGTTGGTGTTGGTGTTGGTGGTGTTGGTGTTGTTGTTGGCGTTGATGTTGTTTTTTGTTGTTTTTTCCCCACACACAATGCGAGGCTACTACTTTTGTTTCGTTTTTTGTTTTGTTTCTTGTTTTTTGTTTTTCTTGCCTTCTTGTTTGTTTGTTTTTCCCTAACGAACACGCAAGGCTTATTTTGCTTTCTTTTTTTGGTGCGCTTTGTTCAGGTACGAGCTGAGGGCCAACGGAGAAGAGCTAGACGTGACGGCGGACAACCTGAAGGAGTGGGTGGATGAGGTCGTTTGGGTCCTGCTGATCGACAGCGTTGCCCTGCAAGTGGGCTCGATCGTCAAAGGTGAAACGTTTTTTTTTCATCCGAGATCATCCCGGTTTTTCTTACTTTCCTTACTTTTTTTTGGTTCTATGTTAATGCTGTATTGCTTTTCCACGTTTCGGGGTGTGGTTTGTGGCTTGAAGGGATTCCCGGGGGTGTCGTGAGTGTAGAAGGGAGGGGACGACACTTTTGTGAAAAATAAGGAAAAATATATTACCCACCGCCCAAGTACGGCGGCAGGGTAACACCGAGCAGCCCAAGTGAGAATATAGCTCAATCTACAAGTTGAAGAGGCGACAAAACTCTTGTAAAAACTAAGGAAAAAAATCAGCCACCGCCCAAGTACCCGGACAAGTTACACACCGACCAGCCCAAATGAGGGCAGAACTGAGTTTACAAGTTCCCCCTTCGGGATGTGGGAGGCTTGAACCCCCCCCCCCCCCCCCCCCCCCCCCCCCCCTTCCCCCGGGGATATCGCGAGTAGAAAAGGGAGGCGACAAAGCGATTGTAAAGACTATAGGTAGAAAACGATTAGCCACCGCCCTTGTAACTGGGCAGGTAACACGGACCAGCTCGAACGATTTTTATAGTTTTTAGTTTTTACCGGTATTGTTTGGTTTGGTGGTTTGGTTTTTGCTTAGGTGTTACTTTTTTTTTTGTATCTATGGTATCATGTTCTTGTTTGTTTCTCGTGCGCGTTTAATGATATACCTCAAATGGAAGAGCTTGGTGTGACAGCACCCCACCATTCAGGAATGAGAAATAAACTGAATTCTTTTTGGGTGCTTGTCATCAACGGCGTTGTTCTTCGATTAGGGGCGATAGTCAAAGGTGTTTTTTGTTTTCTTCACTTTATCTGTTTTTGTTCACGTCACATTTACTCTCCACCATACCCCCCCCCCCCCCCCCCCCCCCCTCCTCTCCCCTCTCTCCTCCCCCACCATGAAACTACCAACAACATGAGCAACACCACACTCACCTTGAAATACATACTAACGCCAACAGCACCCCCCCCCCCCCCCCCCCCCCCTCAACGCCATCTTCAACACCAACACCATAACCCCCCTTCCATCCCCTCCCCTCTCGACCACCGTTGCAGGCATGTCCGAGGTAATTGACCCGTCCATGCTCTCCGTTTTGACGCCGAGGGAGTTGCAGCGGCTTGTAGGCGGGGAGGGGGCGGGCACAGGGGCTGATGGCGAGTGGACGTACGCGAAAATCATGGGAAGTGTGGATTGCAGACACGGGTACAGCTCGGACAGCATTCAGGTGACATTTTGCGCTTTGGTTTTGTTCTCCTTGTTTTTTTCAAACGGGTAGACTGTATGCAGCCCAATTATGACGCGACGTATGTACAATTTATTGTTGTATCACGCAGCGTGCAAAGATGGTTATCGGCCCTAAATTTATCGATCTAACAGCTCACGTGTTTGGATTTTTTTTTCAAAATATATACTCCGGAGTATTTGTTCATTCTGGTTGCGTGCTTAGTTGCTCGGTTGCTTGCTTGCTTGCTTGTTTGTCTTTTGTTGATTGGTTGGTTGGTTGGTTGGTTGGTTGGTTGGTTGGTTGGTTGGTTGGTTGGTTGCGCGCTTGCTTATTTGATTGCTCGCTTGCTTGTTCGCTAGCTTGCTTGCTTGTTTGCTTGCTTGCTAGCTTGCTTGCTAGCTAGCTTGCTAGCTTGCTCGCTTGCTTGCTTGCTTGCTAAGAATTAGAGGCTTATTGTACAACCGAAATTTGTAAGGTAAACGAAATCAGGCGAAGTTGCCGGCGAACGTGATGGCTAACGGCCAGCCGCGACCCTGCGCGGACCGGCGGCTGTTCTTCCGCATTCCGTCTCAGGAACGCGTCGGCCCAACACCAAAAACCGCGACCCAACAAGTAAAACTGTTGAAACCGACAACAGGAGTTAGAAAATCTGACACCGAACTAGAAACCAGAAACGGGTAACAAAACGACACAGGATGACGCAAAGCAAAACACAACACAAGAGCACCATACAAAATCACGTTAATATATTATATGAAACCAAAACATTTCAAAATTGGGGTGGAATCGTGCGTGTGTTTTTTTTCTTGCTATAGGTGAAGTGGCTGGCGAGCGTGATGGCGAGCCTCGACCCTGCGGGCCGGCGGCGGTTCCTCCGCTTTGTCACAGGAACGCCTCGCCTTCCCATCGGGGGATTCAGTTCGCTTCGTCCCCGCCTTACGGTGGTGAAGAAGGAGGTCGAAATGCCTCCGGGGGGAACTCCGGACAAGCACTTGCCCAGCTGCTCGACGTGTCAGGTGCGCCATTTGTTTTGTGGTGTGTTTTTTTATCGAGAAGGGTGTTGTTTGCTGCCCTTTCCCCACAGTTGTAGCTGAACCTTCCCGCATATACTGTTTAAAGACACTTTCCCCTTCCCCCCTCCCCCTTATCCTATTAATCCTATTCGTGTGGAAACCCTTTCCAAACTGCTACAGGTGTGCGTGTGGTTTTCCGCCTGCACTGTTAAGGCCACCCCCGTCTCGGATGCACAAATGTGCCCGTGTGGCACAACAATAGAGTAGGACGCACATAGTAGGAGAGTGTGAAATATACAAGGAGGAACGGGATGCGTTTGAGGAGGAGATAGATGAGGAAATTAGACGTATGTGACATGGAAGACTTTGGTAGACTAGAGAGCAGCGAGAAAACGCTCGCTATCGTAGGAGGTAGATGGTGGCCACAGACGGCGAAGCAGGACACGGATAGGATAAGCAAACAGTTTCTATGCAATATATGGAAGAAGCGTAATGTGATCGTCGAAATGTTGGAGGTTTCCTTATTAGGAGTAGGAACGGTGCTCCGTCTCGAAAGGGATGAGTGATCAATGGTCAAATGACTAAGGCAAGCAACAAATGAGTACCCCCCCCCCCCCCCCCCCCCCCCCTCCTCGCCCCCTATCACTATCCCTATTTGTGTGGAAACCCTTTTCGCTGCTACGGTTTATTTCCCACGGGCGTGCCGGAACCTTCCCGCCTACTGGTACACGTTCAATGATACCTCCCCCCCTCCCCCCTTCCCCCCTCCGCCTATTCATATGGAAACCCTTTTCACCGCTTGAGGGTGTACCTGTAGCTTCCCGCCGACACATGCTACGTTAAATATTAGGCACCTTTTGTTTTTTTGCCTTCTGAGGATGTTTGCTTGATGACCTACTCTATACCTCTGACCCAAAAAATCTGCTTTGAGTAAAACGGAAAGTGCAATCCGACGACCAAAACAAACCCATGGCCCAGGTGTAAAAAAAAAAAGGTTCAAGTTGCAATTAATAAGAATGACGTTTCGACGAGTTCGGGTTTAGTTCAACCCCTTTGAGAGCCCTAAAATCTCTCCCTATACTAGTTCCAAGTAATTTTGTCCCCAAAACGGGTTTCCAGCTGTAAAGGCGTTAAGCTCCTAAAGTGAGGACACCCCTTTTAGAGCTCTAAAATCCCTCCCTATTCTACTTCCAAGTAATTTTGTCCCTGAACAGGTTTCCAGCTGTAAAGGCGTTGAGCTCCTAAAGCTAGGACACCCCTTTTAGAGCCCTAAAACCCCTCCCTATATTAATTCCAAGTAATTTGTCCCCAAAAACGGGTTTCCAATTGTAAAGGC
The DNA here is from genome assembly GCA_012845835.1 of Undaria pinnatifida. Classification (NCBI taxonomy): domain Eukaryota; class Phaeophyceae; order Laminariales; family Alariaceae; genus Undaria; species Undaria pinnatifida. The sequence goes on along the minus strand of JABAKD010000023.1, from coordinate 6,755,246 downwards.
GTCAAGGAGCCCCTTGTCATGCGGAAAATATTTCTTGCCCAAAAGTTTATCGTTTCGCGCGTTGGCTTAGGCATCTAAAGGCCCCCCTACCCCCACCCCTCCCCATTCTCCCCCTCCTTTTTGGTGTGGAAACCCCCTTTTTTTTCCGAATGTTTTTTTGTGTTTCTTGTTTTTTGTTTTGCAGGTGTACCTGAAGCTTCCCGCGTACACTTCTAAGGCAGCGCTGCAGGACAAGCTGTTTCACGCCATCATCGAAGGGCAGGACCACTTCGCCCTCGACTAAATATTAGGAGTAATAATAGCAAAACAAATAAGAACAAGGGCAGGTCTTAACAAGAATGAAAGAAGGATGTCTTTTTGTTGGCGTTGTTGTCTACTCTGCTTTTTTTTTTATGGAACGGAAAAGCAAAAATGTCAGAGGACGGGTCCGTCGAGGGAAAACGCACGGGTGTTTAGTATTCAAGAGGAAAACTACATCCCCCAAAGGGGAGGCTTGTGTATGCAGCTTTGTCCCGCTCTCTTTTTTTTTTATTCGGGGTGGAAAAAAGAACACGCTACGTGCCATCGAATGTCCGGATTTGGTCAACCTTTTGACGAAGAACAGTAAACAATTAACAAGGACGAGGATAGTAAACACCGGGGAGTCGTTCGACGATAGCCCCCCTCAATATTTCTTCCGCGAAATCGCCGGTTTCAAAACCAGCTCCCGGTCGTATCTCCTGAACTACGGTGCCCCTTGACACCCCGACGTCATCGATCGATAGACCTTTGCACACAAGATGATGTATGGATACTTTGTTTTCGATTGCATCTTTCCTTGTGTCGAGCAGCCATTATGAAACGTTCGTTGAACAAAATCGCTGGCTTTTTTGGGGGGGGCTATCGTAGAATCAGTCCGGGGCGGGAAAACACGCTAGCAATGGCAGGGCAGGATTAGTTCGCCTCTGACTAAGAGCAAGGGCAAGGATAAATAGCACCAGGAACCGTTTTTCTTTTGTCCGTCTTTGGCTGTGGTCGGGTCAAAAGCTGTGCTGGTATACATACGCGCAAGCGGCGTTTCGCCTGACGGTGGGGGAGGGCGCGCAGTGGAAAGCTTGTCGCTGTTCCCAACGGAAGTCGTCCTCGGCGGCCCTGTGTTTTCCGCGGGTGTTGTACTGTTTTGTTTGAAGGGGGGGGCTAACGGCGGGGGGGAAGGGGGACCGACTGGCCACGGCCTTGCGTTCTTAATGGGAGTTGCAGTAGGCGGAGGTGGGAGAGGGGACTTGTTGGCTGGCTGTGGCCCTCCGTGGCGGGAGTTGTACTGTTTCGGGGCGGGGGGGGGGGCTGGGGGAGGGAGGGGGGAGGGGAGACTGACTGGCCATGGCCTTGCGTTCTTAAAGGGAGTTGCAGTAGGCGGAGGTGGGAGAGGGGACTGGTTGGCAGGCTGTGTTCCTTTCGTGGCGGAAGCTGTACTATTTTGGAGAGGGAGGAAGCCAGAGGGGGGGAGACATAACTGCGTCTTTTCCCTCAAGAGTGAGGTTCCAGTTCTTGAGGTACTGTTTAGGGCCGGGGGATGGGGAGATGGGGTGGCTACGACCTTGCTTCTTGATGGGCGTTGTACTGTTTTTGGGATGTGCGGGAGGGGGGAGGCGGGCACTGACTAACCTTCTTCGCCGCTGCGAGTTGTGCTATGTCGGGGGGGGCGGGTATGGGAAGAGGGGGGTGGCTTCGCCCTTTTGCTTCTTGATGAGAGTTGTACCCTTTCGGCGAGAGGGGCGAGGAGAAGGGTGGGGTGGCTTCTGTCTTGCTTCTATGCCGGAGGTTTTCTGTTTTGGGGAGGGATATGGGGAGAGGGGTGTGGGGGGGGGTCGGCGCTGGATGGCTTCAGCATTGAGTTATGGAAGTCGTACTGTGTGGGGATGGGGAGGTGGGAGGCTGAAAGGGGGGAGGGGGAGAGCGTTACTGACTGTGGTCTTGTGTTTTCGTGGGGAATATGCTACTTCGGGGATGCGTATTGGGAGGGGGAAGGGTGGCTGCGATCTTGGTTTTTGGAGGGAGTTGTACTATTTGGGGAGGGGGGGGGCGTTCACTACTGCCTCGTTTTCGTGGGTCGGCTTGGGGGAGGGGTTACTGACTGTGGAGCTGTGTTTTTCATGGGGAGTGTTTTATTTCGGGGCTGCGTATGAGGAGGGGGGGTCCGTTCCATGAGGGAGTTGTACAATTTGGGGAGGGGGGGGCAGGGGGGGCGCTCACTACTGCCTCGTGTTGGTGAGTCGGCCGTTTGCTTCTTTCTGCCGGCTATCACGGCACGCAGAGGTGTAGATGTCGAAAGCAAACTGCGATGGGTGATTTGTGTTTTTTGTGTTTTGTTTTCGCTCGTAATTGTTCTCGCTGTTGCGTTTTGTTTTTGTTTTTGTAACGGGGACTGCGTTATTCATGGGTGGGGAATGGGATGGGGGGCGGGAGGGGCTCTCAATGCGAAAATCGTGATTTTGTTTTTTTCTTGTTCTCGATTGCGTTGGGTTTGATGGAAGATGGGGGGGGGGGGGAATATTGAGTAGAGCTGCCGACGCCACGCTTAAGGACCTCTCATGTTTGGCCAGCTCGGCCCAAATTCCTATCTATGTGAGGCAGGATGTGTCCTACGATAAAATTCAGTATGTTACTCGTACCAGTAAATTATCTTCTTGCGGGTCGTGCAAACCAAACGACCATCCACGGCACATTCGGAGCTCTTATTATACCTCGCCCAGAGAACAAGATAATGTGTGGGGTGTGTGTGTGGGTCGTGAACCTCGACCAGCAGGCAGAGTGGTGCGCGCCAATTTGTGCCGAAATTGTCTAGGCGGGCAAAATTTGGAGTTTGGATCGGAATTTGCAACAAGCAACAAGCAACATGGGGAATTGCACCGCATAATTTTCGACAAGATATGAAGGAGAAAAACACGCTAAGCTTTTGCCCAAAACACGACCCCTGCGAGTGTACATGACGTATGCTGCAATAGAGGTATCACTTTTCGTCTGAAATGGTTTCTGAACGACGGGGCTCCTTAACCCAAAATCGTCGGAAAATACGCCCCCCTTAGATTTTGCTTGTTCTCGTGTTGTGTACCTAGGCCATGGAACATTTCTTTCCGGCAGTCAGTTTTGTTTTTCTCCAACATATCAGTTTTGGGAGAGGTTTTAAGCTCCCAAAATTGAGGAACACACCTCAGGAAAGAATTGGTGCACCTCTAGACATCGTAGCACGCGTCACGTGGTGATGTGGAGATACGTGTCGGGAAGATGTTCTGTCTTCATATCAAGCCGTTCGTTCTACCCACCAAGACGCGTGCACGCTACGATGATGGAGGTTTACAGCCACTATTTTTCTTAATGCTACCCCTCACTTTCGGAGCTCAAGACACGTCCTTCTTAAACCAAAAACTTGAGTTTGGAGTAAGATAAAACTGCTGCCCCCGCGGATGAAACGTCCCAGATGGCCTAGGTGTGTACAACGAGAATCACGCAAAAAAAAAACCCACCTGTTTCAGACGGTTTTTTGGGTTAAGGATCGCCCGTGATTCAGAAAACATGTCAGACGAAAAATGATCTACCTCTATCGTACATAGCACGCGTCCCAATGGCATCAGTACACCCAGTGTCCCGTGGTGATTATTTGCTCTCTATTGTTAATAGACCAAAGCTTCGATAGGGAGGGAGTCGTTCTGCGGTAGCCCCCCCCGCTTTAACCTTTCTTTGAACGAAATCTGCCGGTTTTGAAACCGGCTTCCAGCCGTGTGCATCCTCCTGAAAGGCGGGTGCCCCTTACTTGCCGCCACCCCAACGTCATTGCTCGATATCGTCCTTTCCAAACAAGGAACAAGCTATGACCTCAAGAAGCAAAATACCCCAATACGAGATCCCACAGCTTTTTTTTTTTTTTTTCTTCTTTTTATCCTCCGGCGGATTTGATGGGGAAAAATAAAGCTTTTGCTCACCACACTTCCACGTATTTTCATACGCGTCGTGTGTCGATTTAAGTCAGTTGCTTTCGCAGCCCAACGCTAGCTGGCGCACCCTTCGGGTCCCATCGTAGGTATAGCGTAAGCTGTCCCTATCAGTTGTCTTCGTTACATTGTTGTTTAATAACTCGTATCTCAGGGTATGTATATGTGATTGATCATATGACCCTACGTAGCCTATCTTCTTACTTACAGCAACGACTCGTATCTTATGAATATCTTGCTACCGGTTTCAAGAGGGATACCGAAGACTGTTTCTCTCAACGTGTACCAGGGTACGTACTACATGTATGCACAAGGTATCTGGATATGATTTTGCCTGTAAACTGCTGTGCATCATGTATCCAAGATATTGCTGCTGTGAGACTTGTGCTTGCTACGTGCTGCATCGATAAGCGACCAACTACCAGACTGAAAAACTCCCTGTCGTACTATTATAGCAACGTGCAATCAATGTATACCAGATGACTTGAAGTGATGACTATTAGTATCAAGTAAGTGACGACATATATGATGGTTCCTGACAAGTAGCTTTTTGTGACAACGTTTCAGCTGCGAGGTAGATGGAGGTGCATGCACCCTTTTTTTTCCCTGCAACGATGATGGGACAAGCAGGACGCCCCACATCTCACTATCTGCTCTTCCCTGCCCTACTCTGTCTTGTCTTGTTTTGTCTGTCTTTCACAGTTCAATGTAGAGGAAATAATGTAAAAACTTTCGAGTATATCCAGCGAGAAAATGAGGAGAGACCAAACAATGGCACCGGAACCCATGAGGAGCACGCTTCCCAACACCGACCAACCACGCATCCCCCAATTGGAGTACCACTACACGCAGCGCCCGACAAACGAGATCCCATGCCTTAAACAGAGTAAACGACGGACGAAGCAGATTGCAAAAAAAACAACTGAAAAAATCGGCGTGTTTTTCGACGATTTTGGGTTAAGACGCGTGCTACGAGATAGAAGAGGTGTGCACCGCTTTTTTTGCTGAGTGAGGCGTTCCTCAATTTGGGAGCCTAAGAATAAGACCCCCCCAAAAAACTATTTTTTTTCGAGAAAAATAAAACTAACTGGGCTGTTGTCATCGTACCGGATGACGTATCCCATGGCCTGGGTACAAAACGAAAACCATGCAAAAAAAAAAATGGTCCAAATTTCCGACGATTTTTGGGTTAAGGAGGCCCCGTCATGCAGAAAAAAAATGTAGCCAAAAAAAGGTATACCTCTTCTAGACCATATCGTACTGAGTAGCACGCGTCTTTAGGAGGCCCCGTCATTTATTTCAGAAAAACAAAACAACAAAAAATAAACGGCCCCCAAAAGTGGCACACCCCCTCTCTCGTAGCATATATATCCCCATCACCCGCACCATCGCCTAGAAGACCTAGCTCCACGCACGTATAACAAACCCCTCACCTAAAGCCCTTCCTTCCCCCCGCCCCCCCCCCGCCCCCCTCCCCCCCCCCCCCCCCCCCTGCCCCCCCCGCCCCCACCCCCCACTTCCCCCCCCCCCCCCCCCCCCCAACCCATCCCAACCCCACCCCCTCGAACACTCCACCCTCTCTTTATTTACTGATGTACGACTTACCCCAGGATATACATGATAAACTGATGCATTATTTCCAAAACCGTCATATTTATCCCCTCAAAATAATGTATAGTTTCCACGCACATATTGAGCTGCCCCCCCCGCCCCGCCCCCCGCCCCAACCCCCCCCCCCCCCCCCCCCCTCCAAACCCGCTCGCTTTTGATCAAAACCAGGCCCCCACGTCCTTCAAAACTCCGCCCCCCCCCTCACCGGTTCTTCGACTTATAAGAATAACTTGATAAAAGGATACATTTCCCTCCACAGCTGTCAGATTTTGTCCCCCTCAGAAACGGGTTTTATAGTTTCCGCGCACAGACTGACTAAAATCACCCTGTTGACCCTGATAGCTACACTGTAGTTGTAAGGGGAGTCGCCGACCTATATCCTTAATAATGAGGACACACAACTCGTAATGCGCGCGATCGGAGTATCACACACAGCTTGCAAAGATGAGTTTCGACGAAATCTTCGATCTCACAGCTGGAGTGTATTTTCATTTTTTATAATATATATATGGGTTTTCCCGGTGACGTACTGAGCTCCCCATCCATGCGAGGAACCCGAAACACAGTTGTCCCCCTCACACTAGATTTTGACTCATGAAAACTTACTAATAACGAGCTTTTATTAGTCTATGTAATAGGGAAATAAAGCATGAGCTTTGAGCCTAGCTCCAGCGAGCCATGATGAGGAGAGACCGAAACCGAAGAACACCGGAAGAAGCCGTGAGGGACACGCTTCCCACAATCACATCGACCGACCACGCATTCCTGTTAATAAGGTATTGGTGGGGGCGTATTAGTCCGTTTGTTTGACCACTTGCAAAAGGTTAACCAATAATAGCTTACCCAAACTAAGCCTTCTTATAACACTCTTAACCCCCCCCCCCCCCTGAAACGGCGGGATAGCAGGTCGGCCGGACATACCGGCGGACCTGTCAATACCTCCAAGCCGTTTCATTTCCTGGGTATACCGGGGAGAGTATTTTTCCAAGTTCGACATGGGGAAAGTCTGAAAAAGTTTATCATATATGGTGGATGTGGGATTTGAGCCCACGACCCAAAAAACCCATGGTCTTGCCGACGACGCCATTTATAAGGTTATAGATGGGGACAGAGTGCCCCCTGCAGGTCTGCCACTTGGGCAGGTCCTCGGAGAGTACTCACTTTCTTTTCCTTCGTGGAGACGTTGCTTTATTCGATTCCACCAGAGCCCCGGATAGCTTCTGAGATCGGAGGCACGTGCCTCCGATCTATTTCTTAACTTTCCCGAATATAAAACGCCAACCTTATCATACGAAACCCATCCAAATGATCTCAATTTCGGATAATTACGGGCCTTTCGAGGCCGTATCTTAACATGCCCCACTCGAAGTACGGTTACAGATCGGTGTGCAGTAGTACGCGTGCTGCGCGTGCAGCTTGAAAATATGAGTATCGGCCCTTAATTCGTCGGACTCACAGCTGACGAACGTAAGAATAATTATATTAGATGTGATACCATATTCCGACAAGAAATACAAAAGCCCGCGATACGAAGGAATAATGCTCTTGAAACATTTGCGAGGTGCCGAGACCTCAGGGGAGGGGACGATGAACGAGCATCCCCGGGTACACCAATGGATGCTTCAGTCCTTTGTATCTATCTGCATGGTGGGGGTACGATAAGCACCGCAGCTAGCTGGATTGGAACAAAGCTCTTGAAACGTTCGCGAGGCGCCGAGATCTCAAGGGAGGGGACGATAAACGAGCAATCCCCGGGTAAGAACAAACCAGATGTTCCAATGCCCGGATCTATCTGCATCGTGGGGAGATACGATCGTCAACGAAGTCTCGGAAATTTATTACGGCAAGCAACGCATCGCATGGCCTCAATCCATGTCTACTATCAATAGCTGTCCAGATATGGGACGGTAGTGCCGCCGCAGCAGGTAAATCGCTTTATCTGAAGGGAGGCGCGGAGACACACCGAGGTGTACCCAGGTTATACCCGTAACAGCAACGCTCGAGGGTCAGCAACGAGGATAACCTCCCGAGGAGCCAAGATGGTGTTGAAGGATCATACAACAGTGGTGGGCGCCCCCGATTTAAGAGCGCCCCGTGACAAACCGAAACAAGCGCTCTTGAGCTGCACATTGCTCTTATAAGCAGTGGGAAATCTATAGCTCTTGGTATATGCGGGACATATACACCGATTCGACCGCTCTTGTGTCCGGAGTTCAACAGCGGGCTCTTATCCTGGGCGCTCTTAAATCGGGATACCCTCTGTAGTGACAACCACGCGGCACGAACTAGGGGATATATCCTGGTATTCCCATCACATTCAGGGTTTTTCGCGGGTCAGATTACCTCTCGCGGGTCGGACCGGGAAAGCATGAACCATGAGATTCGACATCCTCCTGACCCGACGAGACCCGACCCGACTCGAACCGCGATATTTTAGGAAACCCCTTGAGCCGACCCGCGGGACGGGCCATGGCCCGAGAAAAACCTGGCGATTCATGCTAATCCCTTCAGAGAGAGAGCCTAAACCCCCTCCCTATACTAATTCCAAGTAAAGTGTCCACCAAAAAGGGTTTCCAGTATTGCGAAGGCGTTAAACTTACACTTAATATTTATTGTCGGACTGGTCGGTGGTACAATAGCACGGTCCAACAGCGCAAACACGCCACCGAATGGCGCCGCAAAAAGACAACAACAGGCTTATGAATATCATACAGAATGCACACGTTCCTCGGTAACGACTCGCTATCGATGCGCCGCCTCATCACCGCTACTCGCGTCCCGCCCCTCAACTCCTCCCTCTCGGCCCCCGCCCAGTCCCCCCAAACGTTCACGGCCTACTGATGACGCGCTCTGGTATCTTCTTGTCCCCCTCCCCGTCCACATGATCTCGGCCCCCCCGTCCGCCCCCCCCTTTCTCCCCCCTCTCCTCTCCCTCCTCCCCCCTTCCCCGCTCCCTCTGCCCCCTTCCTCCTCCCCCCTCGCCTGCGTCACCCACCGTCCTTCTCCACCCCCCCCTCCCCGCCTCTCTTCCCCCCCCCCCCCCCCCCCTCCAACCCCGAAAAAACGTACCCCACACCACCTCAGCAGCAGTCACGCTCCCGTTTTCAAAACGAACGCAACAGAGCAAACACAGAGGGCAACTCCCACCGACACCCAGCAAAACATCCCCCCTCCCCCCCCCCCTCCTTTCCCTCCTCCCCCCCGTCCTCCTCTTCCCGCGGCTCTTCCTCCTCCTCCTGCCGTCCCTCGAGGACCCGCTGCGGTACCTACAGAATTACGCGGGTCGCTTCCGGGCGAAGCACCGGATGAGCACAGGGATGATCCGTTGCTCTGCTGTGGTGTTGCTGCTGCTGCAAGCTGGCGATAAAAGGAGGCCGGGGGTGGGGTGGGGTGAGGTGGGGTGGGGTGGGGTGGGGTGGGGTGGGGTGGGGTGGGTTGGGGTGGGGTGGGGTGAGGTGGGGTGGGGTGGGGTGGGGTGGCGTGGGGTGGGGTGGGGTGGGGTGGGGTGGGGTGGGGGGGGAGAGGGGGGGGGGGGCGTTACCGTGGTAGTGAGGGTGGTGTTGTTCTTCATGTGTTGCTACTGCAAGCTGGTAATTTTCATTATTATCATTTTAATCCTCCGGAGGCAGTACAAAAAACAGGAGGGGGCAGGAAGGTGGTGTTGGTAGTAGCAGAGGTGGCGTTAATAGTAGTGGTGATAGTGGTGATGGCGGCGGCGGCGGCGGCGGTGGTGGTGGTGGTGGTGGTGGTGGTGGTGGTGGTGGTGGTGGTGCTCTACGGTTATGTTAGGTCGCCCAAGCTAGCTAGATGGGTCGCTTCCGACGGAAACACCGGATACGAATGGGGGACGATCCATTGCGTCGCGTTGGCGTTGCTGCTGCTGCAATCTGGCGGCGAACATACGGGTGTGTGTGGGGGGTACTCGATATTCATTCATGGCCGTAGTCGTATGACCATAGACCCTACCTGAAATTAATGGACGGAGCATGTCGGGTTTTCACCGACCAGGCAGCCATTGCTTGCAGTAAGCGCGATATACGGGGGGGCGGGGGCGGGGGGGGGCTGTGATGGTCGTGGCGGTTGTCACCCTCCCTACTCTTCGTATCTCGAACTCGACCTCCTACACTACTACGTCTCCAGCACTCATTTATCTTCCGCATCTGTCTACTGTCTCTCCATCGCCTTATCTCCCGCAATCTCTCTCGCCTTAGCTGGTTGTTTCGTTCGAAAAATCGGTAAGGTTCACCAGCCCTAGCAGGACATCCCTCCCCGTCTCTGGGCCTCTCTCCTTAGGAAAAATCGATAACCCTACCACGAAAAAATAGATATATACAAAATCGGGAAACCCAGGGATGGAACCGCAACATCCCCTATTTTATTATATTTCCTTTCCCCCCCCCTCTCTACTGTTCCTCCTTTTCGTCTCTCTCCCTCGCTGTTGGATGGGAAGCTTGATGTTGTAAAACACCGGCCATAAGTAATAATTAATCAAGAGATACCCACCTGGGAAACCCGGGGATGAAACCACAACATCCCCTATACACGTGTCTCTCACCTTCGCCGCTTCTTTCTTTCTGCGATCGTTGAGGTCCACGAGCTCCGGGAAAACCTTGCGGAAAGCCGGGTTTTTGCAGTTTACCTCAAGCGACTCCAACGCAAACTTCTTTTTCTGCAGAGGAAAACAAACACCAGGGGAAAGAAAAGCAAGAAAAAAAAAACACAGCAGGGAAAAAGGAGCAATACGCGAAAACAATCGGGTGGTTAGATCATATTGTGCGGAGTTGTTGTTGTTGTTGTTCTCATACTTACGCGCATATAATCAAGTCCGTGGTCACAGGACAGGCTCCAGTCACTCTGGAGTGGAAGAATACCCCAGGGAAAAATCACATACAAACCACAAATTGTACACGCATATATATATATATCATAGCTGAAGCAGTTCATGCCACCTCCAGGAAAGACAAAAAAAAAGTGAAATCGGAAGTTAGCCTGACGACGTGCCAGGCCCACGCTGATACATACGTCTCCATACTCGCGTCTGAAAACCGACTACACCGCGCGCCAAGAATGGACAACCTTAACTCCACGCAAGGGGGATCGTATCACGTAGTGTGCCTGTGGCAAGGCATCTGCGAGGCAGTTACATACCGCAGTGTCCCCATTGCTATCGCTTAAAGTCGCCACACCAGAAAACAAACCAAATTTCATTCGAAGCTGTGACCCTTAGTCAAGAACGCACGCACAAGGTGCGGAAGTCCGCCTCACAAGCGGTTCTTGGAAGGATGCACTTCACCCTCCATTCGACTCGCCGAATACCTTACAGCGCTTCGCGCTTGGTGCCCGCAATGTCTGCCTGGTCGGCGAAAATCCGACGTGATTCGTCCCGGCATTATAGCGTTGCGAGGGCCTATGGTCATACGACTACGGCCACGCATGATTATTGAGTACACCCTCCCCCCCTCCCCCCTCCCCCTTCCATCCCCTTCCTCCTTCGCACTCACCCTCTCTGGTCTCAAGACGACGGCTGTGCGTGAAATGAGTACCCCCCGCTCGCCCTCCCTCTCCCCCCTCCCCCTCCCCTTCCCTCCCCCCCTCCCCCTTCCCTCCCTCCCTCCCTCCCTCCCTCCCTCCCTCCCTCCCTCCACCTGAGCAGAAGATCTAGAAACGCTACCCGAGGCGGTCGTATCATCCAACACGAAACATGAAAAAAAGGTGGTCGCGCATTATCCAAACAACCCCCCCCCTCCTCCCCCCCCCCGCCCCCGCCCCCCGCTTTCCCCCTCCGCCACCCTCCCTCCCTCCGTCCCCTCCCCCTCCCACCTGAGCAGTAGAGCTAGTAATGCTACCCAAGGTGGTCGCATTATCCAACATGAAGCTGTAGAGCCCCATCAAAATGGTGCTCACGCTCCACATAGGATTCCACGACTCCGGATGGAAATCTGACATGCTCAGGCAGAGCCGCCTCGAGCACGCGAACCGCCCGTTTGGGGTGAGCATCATCACCGATGGGGGTTTCATCGGATACTGGAAGGCATAGCGCGCGCGCGCGCGGGGAGGGGGGGGGGGGAGGGGGATGTTATTGCGTTGTTGTCAAGAATATGGTGATGATGTGTTGAAAACAACGGATGCCTGCTGTATATTTTAATGTGTTGCATATGCATGTTGATACTCGATACTATACACCGCCGAGATAATGTAAAACCGCCCGTTCGGGAATAGCATCATCACCGACGGGGTTTCATAGGTTACTGGATGTCATTAAAAGGGGGGGGGGGCAGAAGGGGGTGCTAAGTGCGTTAATATTAACATTCACAGCGAATTTTCCACACTGGAAGTCCGACATACTCAGGCAGAGCCGCCTCGAGTAGGCGAACCGCTCTTTCGGGGGCGAGGCCTAGAGACAGCTTCATCGTATTATTCGCGGGAGCTTTGGCGGCGGCGCATAAAGTGAACCATCCGACCAGAACAGTAAGCCTAACCCGACCCTGACCCCGACCGGGAACAAACATCACATGACAACCCAACCCGACCCGACCCGACCCGACCCAACCCAGCCCAACCAAAGCACTATGCGGTCGTATCGCTAGTGGACCCAACGCACCCACCCACCGGCCTACCCACCCTCCAATCCACCTACCCACCCTCCAATCCAGCCCAACCCAGCCCCACCCAACCCAACCAAACCCAACCCAACCAAACCCGATCCAACCCAACCCAACCCAGCCCAACCCAACCCAACCCAGCCCAGTCCGATCCAACCAAACCCAACCCAACCCGATCCAACCCAACCCAACCCAACCCGATCCAACCCAACCCAACCCAATCCAACCCAACCCAACCCAATCCAACCCAACCCAATCCAACCCAACCCAACCCAACCTAACCTAACCCAACCCAACCCAACCCAACCCGACCCAACCCAACCCAACCCAACCCAACCCAACCCAACCCAACCCAACCCAACCCAACCCAACCCAACCCACCCCAACCCAACCCAAAGAACCCAACCCAACTCAACCCAACCCAACCCAACCCAACCCAACCCAACCCAACCCAACCCAACCCAACCCAACCCAACCCAACCCGACCCAACCCAACCCAACCGGTATGAGACTCTTGTGTCTGCGAGCACTGCACCTCCGGGGGGAACTTGAGCTTTCCATGGTAGTGGCCTCCTTGGTATGGAGACCCCTTCGTTCCGGTAATGACGTAATGCCACTCCAGGATGTTAGACTCCAGAGGGGCCGCCTGATATGCGCGCCATATATACGATATCGTGTACATGTGGTGGGACGGAAGAAAATGATGATACTCAGAATTATTTGATAAGCCGACGAACATTCCAACAAAATTCGAAAAAAATGCAGACATTTGAAGAAAACACGAACTGCGACTGCCACTGAGACTGCGACTGCCATTGCTACTACCGCTGCTGCTGCTGCTGCCGCTGCCGCTGCTGCTGCTGCTGCCGCTGCCGCTGCCGCTGCCGCTACCGTATCGCTACTACCCCCCCCTTCGTCTCGAATTGGATGCTCGTCTCGAATTGGATGCGTGGTCAACGGTTAAATGGCTAAGTCAAGCAACAAATGAGTACGCCCCCCCTCCCCCCCCCCACCCCCCTCTGTCCCTCTACAACTCCCTCTTCCTTGACTCACGACGATGTTGTCGATCGGAGTCCTCTTGATGGCCATGAGCTCCTTGCGCAACCGTCTCGTTGCCATATCTGAAGCCATGTCTGCTCCTCCTTTCCCCCCTTCCCCCCGGCTCGCTTAGACCCTTAGCGCGCGCAGTGCGTCGTATGTAGCGTCGCAGCTTAACCCCTTTGGACCTATGATGTGAAAACAGTGTCGAAAAAAGCGACAAGAAGAACAGGGGGTGACACAAAAATCACGAAAAAAACAAGCGGCGAAAGACAAGCGAAGAAAAACATGCGACGAAAAACAAGTGGCGAAAAACACAATCGACCGAAAACGAGGGACCAAAAAAAAACGAGGCACGTCAAAAGAAATGGTGAAACACAAAAAAAAAGTGGCAGATAGAAAAAGTGATGAAAAAACATATCGTCACGAGAGAACAAAAGGGACGGAAGAAAAATTGACGAGAAACGAAAAAACAAGCAACGATTTCGTACAGCGTCGGGGAGAAGCGCGACAGACACCTATTTCACGATCTAGATATTTCTGCACATAGAGATTCCTGATTTATATGACATTGCAAGATCTACAGACGGCAGTTCATCGTCCATGACATGGCTCCTATAATAGCGCTTGGGATATACATGAATACGACACGCCGTAGAATCGCGGCGTCTTGTCAGCACGATTCATGGCCAGTATGTATCGCGGGAAAAAAACACACCCGTTTCATGCATTGCCGTAGTCGTGTACAATTTGTGGCTAGTTTCTGCTGTAGCTGGGTCAAACACAGACCAGAAACTTACACTTCGAAGCATTACAAAAATAAAAATACACTCCAGCTGTGAGATCGAAGGTTTTGTCGAAGCTCATATTTGCAAGCTGTGTGTGATACTCCGATCGCGCGTATTAGTGGGTGTGATATAGGTCGGCGACTCCCCTACTTATGTTATACCAGGTAAATAATAGGAGGCAGTAGCAGACCGGTGACGAGTTATTTTTAGTTTTTTTCCGTCCGCTTCGGACAGATAGATAATATAGATCCCTACATCATGATCTACCCCAGGCTGGGTAGATCTCGGTAGATCTGTCTTTCGGGGCAGATACAACCCTGGCTTTTACATAAATAACCGTAAAATTTTGTGCAACTATTAATAATACTGTGTATTAACCAAATATAGATGTACCACACAGCTTGTTAAGGCCATTTCTTATACAGTCGGATTCCGCCAGTCGAAAACGGCCCTTTTCGACTGGACTCTTTTTCGACTGGATTCTTCTGGTCCTTCTTCTTATCGTCAGCCGAGTCGATTTTATAGTTATTGTACTCTTCCTAGAGGCGGTTGGTGTGAGAGAATACTGCTGTATGGCACTCGAAAATCGGTTGGCAGCTCTGTGCTTCGCGCGTTCTTCGCGAGCAACGCGTGCTTCACGCGCGACGAACCTTCGTCCAAGCGAGTTGGTGGCGTTGGGCTTAGCCGAAAGCCGCCAAAGCTACGTTCGTGGCGTTGCACTCAGCCGAGAGTCACCAACTCTACAGCAGACGTGGCCGTTGTTAGCAAAATGACATCGACAACGCGCGCTGCTGCCGTCGTGTGATACACGCTGCTGGCGAGCGGAGCTACGAGTGCGCCACGCTGACTTGCGGCGAGAAGCAACAGCAGTGATAGCCAAGGCAGCGTCGGCGCTGTTGTATGATATTGCTGCGTGGTACCTGGTATGGGTGTGTGGGTTTGTGTTTTGTGGTGGGATGAGCGATGCGATGGGTTCAAAAAACAGGTGTAAAACTTTTTCGACTTGAGTTTTTCGACTGACAGATCAACAGATCCAGTCGAAAAAGTCAAGTTTTTCGACTGGATCCCCCAGTCGGAAAACTCAGTCGAAAAAGTTGAGTCGAAATCGCCCTTTTTCGACTTTGTAAGAAAGCTCGATTTGGGCTTCAGTCGAAAACGGCCGTTTTCGATATATTCGACTGTATAGAAACTGACATAAGTTGAGTTTTCAACCATTCAATCGGTCGTACTCACAGATGACGATTTTCAATTCTTGTAAATATTGTGGACAACTCGTAGGCTCGTAAAACAACCCGAATTATCTAGAACAGCAGTAGATACGATAGTAGATCAGATCATGCTATTAATATTAATAGGAATCAAAGGTCCCTGGCATGCCTACATAGCAGTATTCGCACATCCCACTCAGCCTATGATACCGCTCTCTGCGAGTACCGGTAGCAACACATCAACGCAGATCGTGTACCTGGTATACTCGTACGAGTGCTCGTGCAAGATTGCTTTGGATTGCGGATGTTGCTGCTGCTGTATGTATTCGTGCGTCTACAAGCGAGCTCGTGCGTTTACAAGCGAGCAAGATAACAAGCGTATTTAAAGGTGTGGCAAGGGCTTTTATTTGCCCGCTTTCTCTCTCCCTTTTTCTCTCTACCCCCCCGCCGATTATCAGGGCTGGTCATCCATCCGCGTGCGTTCAGCAAGCACGCACGCTCACTCCTTCTCCATCAACGGGATGCTTACCGCAGAAGCACAAGCAGCACTGCTGTGGTTGTCCGCGCTGTGCGGCAGCCTATCAACTACACACAAGAAACGGGTACACGTTGCGACACGATTACAGCAGTTCTTTCGGACTGAGCGCTCAGAACACCACGTAACACATGGTTGAGGGGGGGCGGTTGCGCTTGAAAACAGCACTGAGCGTGCATGGTGGGGTCATCTCACCTCAAAGCTACCCTCTCCCGGTGCAATCCAACTGTGCTGTAAGCTAGCGTGCAAACCTCCCTGTGACACGGGGTTCTGTGACAAGCACTTCCTTTATGGAAAAGCCTTGCAAACGACGTGGAAACCCCAGGATTGTTGACTTTTGCTCTACGCTAACCACTAACTCTGTCGTGAAGCTGTCAGGAAGGTGAGCCTGCTGATGGGCGGTTGAGACATAGCCGAGTGTCATTGCCTGCGGGTCATCCTGTGTGATGTGTCAAGGATGAGAAGGGTTGCTTGCGCTGGTTGTGCCCTTGCTAGAGCACGAAGTACGTCGATGGTATTCTTGCATTTTGGTCGGTCTGTTGTTCAACTTTCAAGTTCGCAATTTCGCTGATTGAACTGCCACTTGCTGGCTTTGTGCTCTCTGTCTACTGCTTCCTGTCTGTTGTGCGTTCTCGGCACAAGCACGACGGGCACGTAGGGAGTGGAGAGTAGAGGCAGCGTCCTGGAGGGTAGGAGCATGGGCGAAGATGTCGTTGCCCTGCAGTAGCAGCAACAGCAAGCGCACCTCTGATGAATTGCTTTCGTATGCATTGATTGCTCTGCGTTTTTTGTAATGCTTGATTGTTGGTATCTTTCACGTGGTGTGTATCTTGGCGACGCACCTGCATACGAGTGATTGACATGCATGCGATCTCAGATCTACAGCAGTGCAGTGCTTGTTCGTGTTAATGTTGCGCAGAGCTTGCTCGTTGAAGTGCGACGTACCTGCATGGTGATTGATATTCGTGCGATCTACGTGTTGCGCAGAGCTTGCTCGTTCAACTGCTGCTGCTGCTGCTGCTGCTGCTGCTGCTGCTGCTGCTGCTGCTGCTGTTGCCGCTGTTGCACTGCCCGAGAAAGCAGCAGCACACTCGCAGGTCGAAGCACGCGAGTGCACATGCTATTGCTCCACATCATGCAGCAACACCTCTGGCGTCTGCTGTCGTATGCATGCATTGCTCTGTGCTTTTTTGCTTTTTTGCATGCTGCCTTGCTGTCTAAGCCATTCGGTCTAAGCGGATTATGGGTTCTATTATTAATAATACGTACTCTGGTATGCATACAATTCATAGTACACGCAATAGTAACGGCCGCGCTCTTTCTTAACGTGTGTGACCATATATACCACACCCCCGGTGATAACATTTGGGGCCCCCAAAAATTATCACCTGGTGTTTTGCACTCCAAGGGTGTGATTTACATCGCACCCCGGTGATAAATTGGATGCCCCCCCCCTTTGTTTTTTTTTTCCCCCGCTCCCTCTTGCTCAAACGCCCCACCTAACATCGAAATCTGCCAGAGTAATAAACACTTCCGCGCACTTGATGTCACTCATTATCTTTCTAGAGCCATATATGCCTCTGCTGCAATGCCCCCCCCCCCCCCCCGCCCCCCCCCCCCCGCAACGCCCCCTCCTTCTCCACCACCCGCACCATCGCCTAGATCTAGCACGACGGGTATAGCAAACCCCTACATCTATGCGACCTAAAGATGTTGTTTAAAAAAACCCTTGCCCCCCCCCCCCCCTCCCCCCCCCTCCCCCCCCCTCGAACGCTCCGTCCTCTCCTCACTGGCTGTACGACTTACAGGATAGGATTTATAGTTTCCACGCACACATTGAGCTGCCCCGCCCGTCCCGCCCCCCGCTCCCTCTTGATCAGACCCAGGCCCCCACGTCCTTCAAAACTCCGCCCTCCCCTCACCGGTTATTCGACTTACAGGATTCACTTGATAACCTGATGCATTTCCTTCCACAGCTGTCAGGTTTTGTCCCCCTCAAAAATGGGTTTTATAGTTTACGCGCACAGACTGACTAACATCACCCTGTCGACCCTGATAGCTACACTGTAGTTGCAAGGGGAGTCGCCGACCTATATCCTTAATGAGGACACACAACCCGTAACACGCGCGGTCGGAGTATCACACAGCTTGCAAAGATGAGTTTCGACGAAATCTTCGATCTCACAGCTGGAGTGCATTTTTATTTTTATAGTAAGTCGGGTGGCCGTTTCGAACGTGACAAAAGCTCAGTCCGAGCGAGATGGCATATCTAGTCAGGTTGTGCGTGCTTAAAAGCGTGTGCGGTAACCATGGCCACACACATTTGCCTTTTTTTTTTTTCTTTTTTCATCCTCCGGCGGATGATGGGGAAAAGTAAAGCTTTAGCTCACCACACTTCCACGTAGTTTCATACGCGTCGTGTGTCGATTTAACTCAGTTGCTTTCGCAGCCCAACGCTAGCTGGCGCACCCTTCGGGTCCCATTGTAGGTATAGCGTTTTCACTCTCCAAGCACGCTGCGGAGCCGCGCGATGGTCCCTGAGTCATCCTGCGGTAAGTTTTTCGTTCTTGTTTTTTGTTACTCCCCAAGTGGTGAAACTACCGGCTACAATAGTACCCCGGTTTTAGACCACCCCGCGACAAGCCAAATCAGGTGGTCAGCCTTATCTCTACAGCTGTGGCCTCATCTTTTTATTACTGCAAACATCATCCCAACTAAGTCCAAGTAGTTTCTTCTTTTTCTTCGTGACAAGCTGATTTACCTGGGGTCTTTTTTTTTTTTTCATCTCTACCGTGGTTTTTTTAACTCGGATGGTCTTGAATCGGACTGTCTTAAATCGGATGGTCTTAAATCGGATGGTCTTAAATCGGATGGTCTTAAATCGGATGGTCTTAAATCGGATGGTCTTGAATCGGATGGTCTTAAATCGGATGGTCTTGAATCGGATTGTCTTAAATCGGATGGTCTCAAAAATGGGTACACCACTGCTTGTACCACGATAATTTTACGACTATTATACCCGGTATTCGTTTCAGGCCTGCGACTTCGTAGCGCGTAGAAAAGTGGGCCGGGTTGCGCGAACGAACGCCTTCGAAGGCATGTTTCCGGTGGGTGAGATACTGAGCTCCATCCTCATGTTTGGAGCTCAGAAAATTCTTAGAATCTGCGGCACCCCTACGCATATAGCGGGGACTGACTCCTCTGCAGGCCTCGAGCCCCCCAGACGGGTTGAGGCTAGCAGGGCTAGCAGGGTTGGGTTAGGCTCGCATAGGGCCTTGCTTGTCTGGGCCGACCTTCACAAGATTGAGATTGAGCCCAAACGACCGGCAGGAAGGTTGTTTCCGTGCCCGTCCTGTTATGTCGGGGGAGCATATATCCTAGGCGGTGTCATACCGAGTATGAGGCATGGACATCGCGCGGGGGGGGGGGGGGGGGGGGATAACAACGTACCCGGGTGATAAATCGGGTAGTTGTTTTGGGATTTAGACTGTTTCATCACCCGGGTGGTATACTCTAGGGGTGTGATATGTATGGTCGCCCCGGTGGCGCATCAGGTTATCCTCGAGCCTGGTATAGGTCAGTTTCGTGAGTTCGAATCCCCCCGAGTGCATGCTCGTATAAATTCGTGGGGACTTTTTCTTGTGCTCAAATTGACTTGCAGAAAGCGCGAGAGCGTGAGTTAGCAACACTCGATGAAAAATCGACGAGCAGTGGGATTGCTGAACCCTATGCGCGATATATATTGAAGGCAAGAACCGGGGGGAAGAATGGACGACACTTGTGACCACGGCTTGTCCAGATGCTGGAAAGTAGATGTGTGTGAAAATAAATAAATAATACAACGCCCCGGCTGGTATATATTGTCATGCACGGCACCTGGTACCAGGTGTGTATTATTGCCGGTATGTGTCAGCCCGGAAATACCCGCACTATACCAGTAACCGGCACTACTCCGTATATTGCCACTACTGGTTATATATGTGCGAAGCGATTTCACAGGCACTATAGTGGGCAACCGGCACTGTAGAGGGAGCTCTAGTGCATCGCCACAGCTGAACTGCCTCTGCTGCTGGTGCACCGCTGAGAGAGCACCGTTACTAGATACTTAGCATGACGCTAGAGGCGGGACCATCGATCAAGTGCTTACAGCAGTACTGGTACCTCGACTGCAAGCTGCCGTATATTTCGTGCCTGGTAGGCGTTCGCTTACTGCACTTTCGTGTTTGTTTGCACACGTCCGACATATCAGATCCTCGTTGACGATCGGTGGAAAGACGGGTCCATGGTCTGCATGATCTGCACGATCTGCATGGCATATAGGTCGTGTTGACGGGTGAAAGTCGGACTAAATATCTAGCTCAGGTGTTCCTGGGTTGGATTTGTACTACTGCACACACAGGACCTGTACAATACACCATGCCCACAGGTGCAGGATCCACGTGACCTCCTTGCTATCCGAGAACTGCAGCTCTAAGTTGCAAGCCACACGGTGCTATTTTCTATTGTCATGGTCGTAGCGTAGGACAGTGAAAGGCGTTGTCGGACCAACCCCAATAGACCCCACCTTCGTTCTGATTGACCTACCCTAATCTTCCCCCCTTTATATCTTTTGGGCTAGATTAGGGCTTAGGGTTCTGGCTGGATTGGGACCCGATCCGACTCGAAGTCCGCGAGGGCGTAGGCGCAAACCTAAATCGTGTGGCTTCGAACTGCTGTGGGGGGGGGGGGGGGGCAGTAAGACGGTGATGTTCCAGAGCAATCTGGCCGCATTATTGGGGGAAGTCGCCTTGTTCATTCCAGGCTGTGAGTGCAGTTCCCCAGTCGCGCCAAGCGATTTTGACCGCCTTATATCGGGATACCGCCTTGCTCAGACCGCCTTATTGCGGGACCCCTACTGTACTTACAAGCGATTTTGACCACCTTGTATCGGGATACCGCCTTACTCAGACCGCCTTATTGGGGGACCCCCACTGTACTTACAAGCGATTTTGACCGCCTTGTATCGGGATACCGCCTTACTCAGACCGCCTTGTCGGGGGACCCCTCCTGTAGTGCCGGGATTGCAAGGAGGCGCTTCTAGATGATCTGTATCGTGATTGTCCGATGTGCGCATGCTTGCTATTGCACATAGCCTGTTGTTGCTACCGCGCTGCATATGAGAGGAAAGTTGCGCTGACTCAAGACGCTGCGTGTTTGTACGGGCTTCGACGCTTACGGCAGCACCCACCCCTGCTGTCTGTCTACTGCTGTCGCATTGCTCAAGTGATTTCGTGCGGGCTTGCTCTCTGGCTGTGCCGTCCATGTTCGTAGCACCCGCAGCGTGAGCGTAGAGCTGCTGCTAGTAGCGCACTGCTGAAGGGGGCATGCTCGTAGCAGCACGAGTTCAGATGCTATTGCTCTCCAACAGGCAACACCTCTGACCCTTGCTGTCGTTTACATGTTGGGTCTCTGTTCTTTCGTGCGTGCTTTCTGTTTTGCGATCTTTGCTTCGCACATACCTGGTACCTGGTACCGAGCACCAGTAGGGCATTAGCAAGGTCTGTGTTTCGCGCATAGCCCGCTTGTCTGCTCGCTTAACTGCTTCCATTTTGGTGCATTGCTGGAGAGGGACAAAAAAAAGGTTGGACGATTGTTGGACGCTATATTTGAAGTTTTTGGAAATGTTCTTGGAAATTTCTTGGACGATCCTTGGACTATTGTTAGCGTTTTTTTTTTTTAACGATTCTTGGAATTGTTTTGCACGATTTCTGGACCATTATTTTAGTATTTTTTATAACGATTCTTGGAAATTCCTTGGACGATTCTTGGACGATTCTTGAACGATTCTTGGAACTTTCTGGGAAGTTTCTTACTATGTTTCCTCCGTCGCTTCCGTGCATGGTGGGGGTACGTAGGATTCGAAAAGGCGAAGGAGGATGGTCGGCTGGACCAAGACCGAATGCCCCCTGCGCGCGATATTCTACGCGGATTTCGACAACGAGGCCGGCCGAAAAATCGTCCACCAATACCCCTTAAAGTGAGTTTCGTCTTCCGATTACACGTTTTAGAGCCCGCCCCCCCTCTCTCCCCACCTCTCCGCCCTCTCCCGTCCCCCCGGTCCTTACTGTGTACCCCCTCTTGCCCCCCCACATCTTCTCCTGCCCCTACTCTTGGCCCGCATATATTCTGTACCCTACCCCGTCTCCACCCTCCACTCGCACACCCGTAGTATCATCGTGTATGCTGTACCTATGTATGCTGCACATCTTCGGCTTGCCGTTTGTCGTTGTCTGCCCTCGCTGCTGCTTGTTGTTGTATTTTTACGTACGAGCAGCGCGGCTGCTGTTGTATATACTTGTGCCTCTGCTTCTGCTGTACGAACAGCTACGGAACGCCTACCCCCCCCCCCCCCCCCCCCCCCGTTCTACTCTACCGACATCTCCACGTTTTCGCTCTCTCACATGCGCCCTCGTTAGATCAAAACAGCACCTTCCCATTCGATGCTGTCCCTCTACACATCACCGTTCCCCTATCTACCGCCCACACACCCCTGTACGCCGCTAAACTCCATCCCACCCCACATCCGATGTACAGCACCATCCACCCCCACCCTACCCTTCCTGGCATTACCACGCCCCCTCACTCCACCCCCTCACCCCATTCCCCGAATACAGCACTATCCCTGTTTCCGCCGCCCCACTCCATTCCCACTCGTCGCAACCCCCTATACCCCCCAACCTCCGCCACACGTCTCTCGCGACCCAACCCAACCCAGCGCAACGCAACGTCCTAACCCAACCCAACCCAACCCAACCCAATCCCAACCCAACCCAACCCAACCCAACCCAACCCAACCCAACCCAACCCAACCCAACCCAACCCAACCCAACCCAACCCAACCCAACCCAACCCAACCCAACCCAACCCAACCCAACCCAACCCAACCCAACCCAACTCAATCCAGCCCAAACAACACTGCAATCTGTCATGTACAACGTCTGTTTTCGTGTTGTGTCTTTTTTTCATTGCTTTTTTGTTTCCGTCTGTTTTTTTTTTAACTCTTCTTATTTTTTATTTTCGCAACTCCTCTTTTCTTCCCCCCCCCCCCCCGTTTTTTTCGTTTAAAACTGTCCATGTGCTCGCGAAAGAGCGCTTCCAGGCTTCCTCACTCGCGAATTATTGCGCACGCGCAACAAGGCCACAGGGTGGCCTCTATCGACTCCATGTTACGTTTTTCACCCCCTTGCCTACCCTCATTTTTTTTCACCTCACGGCCTTCGTGTTCGTCGTCTTTTTTTTTTCCGTCCGTTTTTTCAATGCCTGTTTTTTTTTCTTTGTTCTTTTCGCAATGCCTTTTTTTTTCCCTTTGCTCTTTTCGTTTCGTTTTTTTTTCTCGTTTTTTTCATTTTTTGTTTTTGTTGCTAATAGTGTGTTCACCAAGGACCACTATCAGGCTTTCTCCTCGAGGATCATAGCGAACGCAGAGTATTGCGACCGAGTGGCCACCATTGACTCCATGGCCTTTCCCCTCATCCTGTCAACGTTTCCAGCGGAGATAGAAGACACCAAGGTATGCGCAGGTGGTGGTGGTGATGTTGTTGTTGTTGTTGTTGTTTTTGTTGTTTTTGTTGTTGTTGTTTTTGTTGTTGTTGTTGTTGTTGTTGTTGTTGTTGTTGTTGTTGTTGTTGTTGTTAGTGTTGTTGTTAGTGTTCATGGTGGTGGTTAGGGCGGTGGTGGAACGCCTTCTGCGATAGAGGTATATAGCGCTGTTTTTTTTCGTTCTTTTGAGTCTCAGAACTCCGTAGCCCAGTGCCACTGATATATATATAGACTATATATTACTTCGAAGTATGTTTTTCGTTCTTGCTGAGGCTATTTTGTAATGTTTCGGGCTAAATATTGGCAGGGATTGTTGTCGCGACTATGGGTAGTTGCGGCGGTAGTGTTGACCTTTAGAGTGGTGTTGGTGTTGTTGTTGGTGTTGGTGTTGGTGTTGGTGTTGGTGTTGGTGCTGGTGTTGGTGTTGGTGTTGGTGTTGGTGTTGGTGTAGGTGTTGGTGTTGGTGCTGTTGTTGGTGTTGGTGCTGGTGTTGGTGCTGGCGTTGGTGTTGATGCTGATGTCGGTGGTGGGGATGACAGGGGTGACGGTGGTGTTGGTGGCAGTGTTGATGTCGTAGTATGCTAGCGGTTGTGGTTGTTTGTGATGGCGGATGTGTACTTGTTCCCATAGTTGCTGCTGCTCTTGTTGTAGCTGTTGAGCGTGTTGCCGCTGTTTCCCATTTTGTTCAGTGGTGGGTCAGTGCACAACTTGACCGACTCGGTCGACTATTTTTTCCCTTCTTTTTCGCTGTGACGATTTCGGGCCCGCCCCCCGTTATTTTCCTTCATATTTCGGTTACACCAGTACGACCGGGGCATCTTCAGGTACAACGTCAGCTTCGTCTTCGCTAAGGGGGAGTTCCAAACGGTGAGAGGCGTGTATGTACGTGCGTTTTTGTTGTTGCAAATTTTAGTGTTCACGAAGTGGGAAAATTCGTCATGTAAAAAAGGGCGGTTGTACGTACAGTTTTTTTGTTTTTTTTGTGCTATGCTTATCCCTTCTATTTTCTTCGCACTTTCCCTTTCTCCTTCTCCCTCCCTGGACGTAACTCAGGCCCGGCGTCACTAATAGCGGGCTCTTCTCCTCTTCCCCCCCTACGCGATGTGCTTTTGTTTTTATCGCGAGAAAATTTCAGCCATTTCTTTCCTCGTCGACTCGCGTCGAATCGTGACAGCAACGACATCCGACGCCTGCTGCGGTACAGCACCTTTTGGCAAGACTGTTTTCCGAAATTCGGGACTCCTTAACCCCTTTAGAATTGAAAACCCGATTTTGGGGACAGATTACGTCGAATTGCTTTAGGGACGGGGTCTGGGGGTCTTGAGGGATTATCACCCAATATCGCTTGAATAACATTTTGTTTTGCTTTGTTTGTTTATTTATTAATTTTTTCTGTTTTTGTATCTTCTGTGGGCCGTGCATGACGTTGCCGATCGGGTTACACTTTTTTTTTTTTTTTGGCGGGGGGGTGAGATATAAAGGTCCTCAAGCAATCAAGCAACCACCCTCCCAGGAAAAATCAACCCACCACTCTCAGAAGGAAAATCAATCAGCCACCCTCAGAAGGAAAATCAAAGCAACCACCCTCAGAAGGAAAATCAAGTAACCACCCTCACAAGGAAAACCAAAGCAACCACCCTCAGAAGGAAATCAAGCCACCACGCTCAGAAGGGAAATCAAAGCAACCACCCTCAGAAGGGAAATCAAATCAACCACCCTCAGAAGGAAAATCAAGCGGAAAATCAAGCAGCCACCCTCAGAAGGAAAACCAACCCAACACCCTCGGAAGGAAAATCAAGAAAACCACCTTCAGAAGGAAAATCCAGCGGAAAATCAAGCAGCCACCCTCAGAAGGAAAATTGGTTCATCATCCTACCGTAGACTGTGTCGTATCACGAAATGAAAACTGCAGAGTGCGAAAAAAAAACCGAGTCTCGAAACAGCAAATTGAAATACCGGTAGCAGCTAACAAGATATTATTTTCCACAAACTTGCCGACGAAGGACTGGGGAAATACCCAAGGAAAACTTTGGCAGAACACGTGCTACTTTTGGGAAATGTAAATTTCCGTAAACTTGCCGATTTCGGGATTTTGTTTGCCAAATATGATATACTTCGAAGTATATCTTAAGGCCAAGTTTTGTGCAGTCGTGTATGCGTCAGTCGAAAAATACTATTTTCTACTGGAGGCCCAACCGGGCTTTCTTACACAGTCGAACAATAGCTGTAGTGACTGTTTTTCGACTGGATGATCCGACTAGCACATCCAGTCGAAAAGTAAACCACTCGTTTGGACGGGATGTGCGAGTCGGATTGCTCATTCGAAAACATTTTTGAACCCATCGCACCGCTCATTCCATCGCTAAAACACGCACACGTCCACACGCCCATACCAGGTACCAGGCACCAGGTACCAGGTACCAGGTACCACACAGTAGTATCCTACCTCAGCGCCGACACTGGCTTGGCTGCTATTACTGCTGCTTCTCTCCGCAAGTCAGTGTGGCACATTCGTAGCTCCACCTGCCAGCAGGGTGTCCACCTGCCAGCAGGGTGTTATCATTCGATGGCAGCAGCGCGCGGTATCGGCGACGTTTTGCCAACAACGGCTACGCTTTCTGTAGCTTTGGCGGCCCTCGGCTAAGTGCAACGCCATGGAACGCGGGTTTGACGGCCTAAGTCCAACGCCGCCAACCCGCTTGGACGAGGGTTCGTCGCGCGTGAAGCACGCGTTTTCGCGGTGAGCGAGCGAGCGAAGCACACATATTTCTTGTTTTGTCTTGTTTTTTGCTCATTCCATCGATCATATTTGCACCCCTTCTTTCTCTTTCTCCCCCCCCTCGATGTAATCCAGCTCCAGGGTCACTGGGCAGGCTCTTCTCTTCCCCCCTCCTCACTAGCACGTGCCTTTTTTTTTTGCCCGAGAATATTTCAGCACTTTATTTTCTTCCCACGTCGACTCGCGTCGAGCTGTGCTAACTAACCCACGCTATAACACGCGCTCTCGGCAGCTGGTGTCTTCAGCGAAAAACAAAAATCTCCATGCCGACATGTTGAACCCCTGACTCCAACCTTGGTGGTGTTCGAGGTTAACCACTGCTATAGACCCCCCGGGGCGACCGGCTCGGTGTCGCCTGACGAGATTTCGATCAATGTTGTCATCATGGATCATTGCATCTTTTTGTCCATTACGGCTACCGGTATTGATTAGGTTTTGGCTCATGACAAGTTTCTGAAAATGGGCGACCGGTGTATTACGTAACTTGCAAGGATGAGTAGCGACTCTAAATTTGTCGAATTGTCGAGCCTAAATTTGTCGAACTCACAGCTGACATTGTTAGAATATTTTTAGTAAAGTTATCTTGACAATAGTGGCTCGATTGCGAGCAAGTGTAGGAAACCGCCAAAATGTCCTTCGGGTCGTTCCCAGCGATTGGAACCATCCCGTGCCACTAGTGTAGGACAAAGTCGTATTTCACCGCAGCCAATCAAATGAGCGGCGTTCCCGATCCGACCAATGAACGGCCTCCGACAGGAACCTTATGAGCGAGTCCTCCGAAAGCTGGGCCGGTGGCTTCGCGTAATGGAGTTGAGGTTCGGCTTCCTCTATGAGTCGGGAAGAAAGGTGCGTGACTTTTGTTCTATTTCCTTTCTTCAGATTTTCTTCTTTCTTTTTGTCGGAAGTTTCTGGGATTTTTCTTGGGGGACTGTGTCGGAATCTTCTTCGTGGTATTATTATTTCAATTTCATAGGTGCCTGGCATGAGTTAATTCGTCGGTCAAGATGCCGTTTTCGTCTCCCCCACCCCGCGCTCCCATTCCATGTAACTCCCGCCCAAAATGTCCTCCCTCCTTCTATCTCTCTCTTCTCCTACCCCCCCCCCCCCCCCCCCTTCTCCTACCCCCTCTCGCCCCCTCCTCCCTTCGTGATCATATCCGCTTACACCCCCTCCCCCGTATACCATGTTTTTTGTTTTTGTTAGACTCGACTGCAGGTCCTCCTGGAGCGTGTGTATAGAGACATTACTACAACGGGAGAGGTGGCGTTAGACATAAGAGCCGACAATTCACGCCAACTGCTCTCTCTTCGACCCTACGCCCCAAGAACGCCTCTCCAGAATGTAAGATGCTCGTGCTGGAGGAGGCAGTTAGATGGGGGGGAAGGGGCGATTGGGGAGGGAGGGAGGGAGGGAGCGTGAAGAGGTGGTTCAGAGGAGGGGGTGGTGGTGTTGGTGGTGGTAGTGGTAATGACGGAAGTGGGGATGGTGGTGGTGGTCGGAATGGTCTGGGGGATAAAGGGAGGAGTGGTAAGGGTGGTGGTGACTGGGGGGGAGGGGGTAGTGGTGGCGGTGATGATGGTGGTGGTGGTGGGGGAGGTGTGGGCGATTGGTGGGGGTGGTGGTGGTTGGGCGGGAGGGGGTAGTGGTGGCGGTAATGGTGGTGGTGGTGGTGGTGGTGGTGGTGGTGGTTGTGGGAATGGTCTGGGGTGAAAAGGGGGGCGTGGTTGGTCGTGTTGGCTGGAGGGGAGGGGGCGGTTGTAGTGGTGGTGGTGGTGGGCGTGGTGGTGGTGGGCGCGGTGGTGGTGGGCGCGGTGGTGGTGGGCGTGGTGGTGGTGGGCGTGGTGGTGGTGAGGGTGGCAGTTGTGATGATGGTGGCGGTAATGGTAGTAGGAGGGACGGGAGGGGCGGGTGGTGTTGGTGACTGGGGCGGGACTGGGGGATGGGTGATGGCGGCGGTGTTGGTGTTCGTGGTTATAATTAGGGGAGGGGGGCTTGTTGTTGGTGGTGGAGGTTATTGGGGGACGGGGTGGTGGTGGTGGTGGTGGTGGTGGTGGTATTTGTGATGCTTTGGGGGTTGGGTGGGAGGATGGAGGTAGTGGTGGTGGGTGGTGATGATTGGACAGGAGGTTATGGTGGTGGAGGTGGTGAGCATAGGGCGTTTACGGTGGTATGCGTGGTGGCGTTGGTTGTGGTCGTGGCGGTTGGGTTGGCTGGTTGTGGTGATGATGGTGTTAGTGGTTGGGGCTGGTCGGGGGGTAGGGGGGTGGGATTGATGGTGGTCATGGTTATGGTTGGGAATTATGGTGGTGGTAGCGATGGTGGCGTGGGTGGCGATGGTGGTGGTTGTGGCTTCTGTGAGGCGTTATCGGTGCCGGGTATGATACCTTATCTATAACTGTAAGCCTTCCCGTGGCCCAAAGCCCAACCATCAAACCTAAATGCCAAGCGACCGACACCGAAACTTAGTGCACGTAACTTTTGGTACCTGGTTTATAACATCTTGGGAAGCATGCGCGATTGGGGTATGCAGAGGCATCGCGTCGGACGTATGCGGTGTGCTTTTGGATCCGTGTTGAAAAAAAATGGGTTTGATCGCGCGTTCATGGTGTGCGTCGTCGCAAATTGCGCTGTCAACGTCGAGCCTTCGATGGTTTTGGACCAAAAAAATCGGCGGCGTTTCGGCAAGAACACAAGACATGGGTAAGCTCGGTTTTTCGGCGATGTTGCCGAAACCAAGGACGGCATGCTACGGTAGAGGCGCACCCTTTTGTTTATGAGATTCCTCAATTTCGGAGCTTAAGACCTCCCCCTCAAAACCGATTTGGAGAAAAAATCAAAACATTATTCCGGATAAACAATCCCGTGGCCAAGGTACACGACAAGAACCATGCAAAAATTAAGGGGGCGTATTTTCCGACGATTTTGGGTTAAGGAGCCCCGTCGTTCAGAAACCATTTCAGACGAAAACAGTGCTACGTCTATCGTAGCGCGCGTCCGAGGGAGACGCTGGGTTGTCGGTGGTGTTGCACCACTTTTTTTCGGAGGTTCTTTATTTTTTGGAGCTTAAGACCTCTCCCGAAAGCTGATTTGGAGAAAAATAAAAGCTGCTATTGGATGAAAAATCCCATGCCTTAGGTGCACGATGAGGAATTCGTGCAGAAAAAGATGGCCTATTTCTGACAATTTTGTGTTAAGGATACCGGTCATTTAGAAACCAAAAAGTGCTACCTCTATCGTAGCAAGCGTCCAAAATTTGTTTGAAAAAAATAAAAAAACGACTTTGCGATGGCGCTCGTTGGTTGGACAAAAGGTGGAGGCAGACCCAGGAAAGACACCACGCGAGGTCCTTGTCAGACGCCGCTTTTGGATTGGCGCAGAGGGCGGACGAGCTGGGGAGCTAACTGTATACCTGGTAGCGAGTATTGATCTAAAGCGCAAGTGTTATGTATCCCAACGATGTTGGGTGGTTCCTCAGATCACGCCTTCACAGGAAAACCCTGTTTTGGGGACATTTTACTTGGAATTAATATGGGGAGGGGTGTTGGGGCGCTGAAGTGCTTAAGCCTTAATATTTTTCCCCAAAAATAGTGTGGTGAGCACAATTAACGCCTGTACAACTGGAACCCGTTTTTGAGGACAAATTACTTGGAATTAGTATAGGCAGATATTTTGGGGCTCTAAAGGGGTTAAACGTAATTCTTGCCCAAAAAAATCGCGTGGTGAGCTTAGTTAACGCCTTCATAACTGGAAACCCGTTTTTGGGGACAAAATTACTTGGGTTTAGTATAGGGAGGGATTTGGAGGCTCCAAAAAGGTTATGATTCACGCGTTGGATGGATAACCGATCCTTACGTGGTGACCTAGATCCTTCAGGGAAGATCTGTGTGATCTGTACATCATGTTATCGGGTAGCGGCCGGGTACAATCTGCGTGATCCCTGACGCACGTCTCCTAGGGTTTGATCTGTGATCTCATGTGTGTACAGATCCTGCGCGGCGTCGCGTAACGGCAGATGAGGGTCTACTGCCGACGCGTGCTACGATAGAGGTATACCTTTTTTTGGCGATTTTTTTTTGACGGGGCTCTTTGACCCAAAATCGTCGGAAAACGGATAAATAATAGGCCATTTTTTTTCATGTTGGTTCTCGTTGTTGTGCCTACAGTACGTAGGCGATGAGATGTTTCGTCCGGCATGATACGAAGCAGTTTTGGATTTTTCCATCCGGGATCAAGTTTGTTTTTGGGGTCAAGAAGGGCAAGTCTTAAAGCTCCTAAAGTGAGGGGTAGTGTTGGAAAAAAAATGGCGCAAGCTATCGTAGCGTGCGTCTGCTGTGGACGACCTGTATGATGTAGATGATCTAGACGATCTAGATAGGATCTACCAGAAGTGTGAAATACTTTGGTCACACGCAGCAAAGCGCTACATCAGCTGACCAGGTAAAGGGATGAAACCTTTTTTTTTTTTTGTTCCCTGCGAACTATGTTTGCAAAGAAAGCGGCCATCGGCTTTTGCGAATTCACCTCAAAACTCGCATAGGTACACTAAAACCTTTGTGAGGCATATGCGAGAAAACACGCAACAACGAAAAGGGTCGTTTTACACTAAAATACACGCGAGCATATTGGGTCAAAGCCTAGTGCTACACCTAAATTGGTTTTGATCGATTTTTTGATGGCGTTCGTTCGTGGGACAGTGGAGGGAAATCCAAGACCATGAGGTCCCTGTCAGGCGCTGTGCGGGATTAGCGGAGGGGGTGGACGAGCTGGCCAGCCCCGGGCCGGCATCGCAGTCGGAGGCTACCTTCGACTTGGCCCTCATGCAGGTGACCGCCGTGTATTCGGTTTTGTGATCGTGTTTGTGCTTGCGTTTGTGCTTGTGTTTGTGCTTGTGTTTTTTGGTTTTGTTTGTGCTAGCGTTTGTGCTTGTGTTTGTGTTTTTAATTTATAAAAATATTGTAAGGACGTCAGCCGTGAGTTCGATGAACTTCGGGTCAATACTCATATTTGCAAGATGCGTTGTTGGTACTCGTAAAATATACTATGTGGGTGAGTTTTTTCTTAACGGGAGGGGTCCTGTTCTTTTGTTTAATATATATATGAACTGTTTTTCTCCACTACAATGGTTGGTGTTGGTATTTTTGTTTTGAGCTCAGATCTAACATCATATTTATTTTATAATTTTATTGCTGTAGTTTCCACTATACTGCTCTATCATGTGTATGGTGGATGGTTTACGGAGGGATGGCTTGGTCAGGGTTGTCGGTACTCGTGTTTAATGCGTAGGTAAGTTTTCTCTCCCTGAGGGTTGTCTTCTGATTTTGTTTTTTGTTTTTCTTCAGTGTAGTGGCGGGTGTTGGTATAAATCGGGAGTGTGAAGACAGTAGTAGTGGTCTAATATGTTAGCATTAATCAGTATGGCATTCGACAATTAAAGTTGACTACCATTCTAAATAAAAATACGGAACGAGTCTGTATGACTGCAACCCACTTTTTTCGTCTAAATTATGTATGGTGGATGGTCTGTGGGTGGATGGCTTTGTCAGGGTTGTTGTTGCTTGTGGTTCAACATATAGGAAAGTTTTCTCTTCCCGTTTTTTGTTCGTGTCTATTTCGGTATGAGTGTGTCCATGTTTTGGCCTTTGTTGTAGTCTTTCCGGGCTAATGCTTTCGACTTTTCTCGTGCTGTCTTTGTGGATTAACGTTATGGCCTTGTTTCGCGTTGTGTTGGCGTTTTGTTGTCGTGGATCAATGGTTTGGGCCCGTGTTGACCTTGCGTTTGTTTCATCTTTTTGTTTTTGCTCTTGGCTTTGCCTTTGTGTCCTCTCTCGTATCTCTGTCTGCCTCCCTCCTTCACCTCACTCTGGTAGTTTCTGCTTCTCTGTCCTTCCTGCTCTTACGCTTCTTCTCTCCCCTCCCGTCCCTCCTTCCCTCCGCGCCTCCCTCCCGCCCTTGCCCCCCCCCCTCTCTCTCTCAACCTGACCCCGACGCCTCTCTCCCCCCCCGCCCTCTCTCTACCCCCTTACCCCCCTCCCCCCAATCCCTCCCCTTCTCTATAACCCTCCCCTCTTCCCCCCCCCCTTGACGCTCTTCTCCCCCTCTTCCCTCTCTCTCCCCTCCCGCTTTCTCTCCGCCGCCCTCTGCCCCCCCCCCCCTTTCCCTCTGCCACTCCGCTCTCCTCCCCTCTCTCTTTCTCTTCACCTCCTTATTTTTCACCCCCCTCCCTTCTTTCTCCCTTCCCCTCGCTCTTCCCCTCCGTATTCCTTTTTGCGATGTCATCGGGATACCGTTAGGTCATGCCTCACATCAACGGAGTAAAACACATCAGAAAAATATCCATCGATTCTCAGGTGAGACTAAAAAGCCCTCTGCCTTCCCCCCTCCCGCCCCCGACCCTCCCGCCCGCTGCATGTTTCGTTGAGGCCTCAGATCTAAGTGGTATTGAGACAAAGCGAAGCGAGGCATACGTCAGCGGCAGTAAAATTTGCAGTAGAAACCAAAAGTATGAGCAGCTGTTAACGGCGCTTACCGTGCCGCTTTTGGCGCAAGATGCCGCCCTCCTCTTCGTTCGAAGGAAACGAATCATAAAAAGCTGAAGCGTAGCATATCCGAAACCATACAACGAACCGTAGCAACAGCAAAAAAAAATAGAATCTGTACTTGCCTCATGCGACCACCCGCTTGTTCCCCCTCCTCCAGGTGCCGTGTTGATGTGGTGAAAGGCGCGGTCGGTTCGCTGGGCGCTTTGCACCAGTCTCATCAAAATGTAACCAAACGCCGCAACATAGCGGAGTGTTCGAAAAGAACGTGGAGCGAATCGTAACGAATAAAACGAAACTGTGCCGTTCCGCGTAACACGGTCGGTTTTCACCTCCAGGTGGACATCGACGTTGTCAAGGGAGCTGTCCGCTGGGCGCTCTACACAAATCAGATCACCATCACCGATGTCTTCCGCTATAGCAACATTTATGTCCAGACCAGCCGCACGCGAGGTGTGGTGGTTGTTGCTGTTGCTGTTGCTGTTGCTGTTGAGTTTGCTGTTGTTGGTGTTGGTGTTGGTGTTGGTTGTTGCTGTTGCTGTTGCTGTTGCTGTTGCTGTTGCTGTTGCTGCTGCTGTTGCTGTTGGTGGTGTTGGTGTTGGTGTTGGTGTTGGTGTTCGTGTTGCTGCTGGAGTTGCTGTTGCTGCTGCAGTTGCTGTTGCTGTTGCTGTTGCTGTTGTTGGTGTTGGTGTTGGTGTTGGTGTTGGTGTTGGTGTTGGTGTTGCTGCTGCAGTTGCTGGTGCTGTTGCTGTTGTTGTTCATGGTTTTGTGTCGATGTTGTTGATGGTGATAGTTGTCGGTGGTGTTGCTGCGGATGTTGGTGCCGGTGTGGTTGGTGCCGGTGTGGTTGGTGCCGGTGTGGTTGGTGCCGGTGTGGTAGGTGCCGGTGTGGTTGGTGCCGGTGTGGTTGGTGCCGGTGTGGTTGGTGCCGGTGTGGTGATATTTGCGGGGGAAGTTGGGTTAGGGGCGGTAGTTGTGTTGTGCAGGGTACGTGTTACGGTTTGTGGTTGGCAGTATTTCTGTTTTGGTTTTTGGTGTCATTGGCAGTTCCTTGGATCGTGTCCGCTGGAGTGCTGGTTGTGGTAATTTTGATATTGCTGCTGTCACAATAGCTCAGCCACAC
The DNA here is from genome assembly GCA_012845835.1 of Undaria pinnatifida. Classification (NCBI taxonomy): domain Eukaryota; class Phaeophyceae; order Laminariales; family Alariaceae; genus Undaria; species Undaria pinnatifida. Next base: position 6,721,480 of record JABAKD010000023.1, on the reverse strand, counting down.
TTTTTGATGCTTAATATTATAGCCCCCCTTCTTGCCCCCCCCCCCCCCCCCCCCCCCCCCCCCGCACACATATCCATATATCATAGTTGGCCTCGATTAGCACCGACGCTGTAAAACGTTATATGTATATTGGGGTTGGCGTTAGTTGGCAATGGCTCTGTAAAACATGTCCATCAATGTGTGAGCTAGACAACCAGCGTAGCGTTGATGCTTTTTTTCTTTTGCGGTCACCATGATGGTTGTCGGGTTAGATCATTTTGCGCGGTGTGCGCACAGGGGGGAATGGTTGCATCGCGTAGTGTGAATTTGGTAAGGCACACGCGAGGCAGTTACATAGTAATACCCGTTTCTGTGTCTGGGGTGACCACACTAGAAAACAAAGTATTACTCATTGGTCGCTGTCATCGATATGCAAGCAAGTAGGCACGAGGTGCCGAAATCCGTCTCACGAGCGGTTCTTGGAAGGATGCGGTTCACCCTTCATGCGACTCGCCGAACACCTCAACTCACGGCGCTTCGCGCTTTTGGTGTAAGCACTGCCTGCCTGGTTGGTGAAAACCCGACGTGCTCCTGTCCCGTCATAGTAGGGACGCGAGGGTCTATGGTGGTAAGACTACGGCGATGCACAAACTGAGTTACCCCCTCCCACCCTCTCCGGTATTTTTACCATTTACCCCTGTCTCCGTCAGAGTACACGCAGCGACCTGATTTCCGAATGGCGTGCTGGGAGCGAATCGCGAAATTGATACCCTCGCCCGGAGTTGGAGGAGGAGCAGACAGCGAAGAACCGGGGCAAGGGCTTCCGCCATTGAGGGGGGGTGTTGGTGGTGTTGGCGGTGCTGGTGTTAGTGTTGGTGGTGGGGTTAGCGGTGGGGGTAGGATAGACACGGGAGTAGGAGTTCCACGCCGCGGCGGCGGCAGCGGTCAGGGGACGGACTGGCTGGAGAGGGCAGGGAGGGAGAGGGGCCAGATCCCCGGAGCACCCCACCCCATGTGCCTGAGGAGGCTGTACGCGTCATTCCAGTGCGACCGTACCGTGAAAGATGTTCTGCGGGAGGCGGAGGGGGTGGAGGGGTTCGTCGAAGAGATCGACCACAGAAGGTGGGTTGGGGTGGGACCGTGCGGGACCTGGGAGGGAGGGCGTTGGGGTGAAGAAGGGGAATTCAGGGGTGAGGTTTGTGGAAGAGGTGGAAGGGGTTGCGGGGCGGGCAGGGGGGAGAGGGCAGTGGAGGATGAGAGAGTGGCGGGGGGGGCGGGGGGGCGGGGGGAGGGGATCTGTTGCGGGTACGTTCGGGGACGTAAGGGAGCCGGGGATAGCAGCGGCAAGTCTTCGTGCAAGTTTCTGTGTCTAAACGATCTCCCTGTTAACACTTCTTTTTTCTCGTGTTCCTTCAGGGTATTTTGATTCTGTTTGTTTGTTTAGCCGTCTTTTTTTAGTTTATGTATAGTCGTTTGTTGCTCACCTCTTTTGTGGTGCAAGGTTTCATTTTTGGCTATCTTCGTTTAAGGCCATTTTCGGGGGAGTGCATACGCCGCGCGATGCGCGATGCGTACATGCAGCAGTCTTCGTTGGCATCTATCCATGGCCGCCCGTTTTTCGCTTCCGGCACCCCCGCTTGTTCTGGCCAGTTTTTTTTTCAGGGTTTCCTTTCCTTTTTAGCGTTTGGTTTACGATCACATTTTCGTCTCCTGTTGCTTTTCTGGAGGTCCTGTAATTTTTCCGTTCTTTTTCCGCCGTATTTTTGATCTCCTGGTATGTTGTTTGATTGTTTGTTTGCTTGTTGGCAGCATGTGCTCTTTCGGGGTGGAGGTGGGCATCCTCCGCCGCCTACACTGCTACCCCGTGTGCGTGAGGAAGGATGGCCAGAAGGACCTAGTGCAGCACGGGGGACACGCGACCAAGACCCCGAGGGCTAACGAGTGCCTGCCGCCGCATACACGCCCGACGGTCGGCACTAGGGGGTCGATGGTGAGCACCGTTGTTGCTGTCGGTGTTGCTGTCGTTGTCGGTGTTGGTGTTGATGGTGGTGTTGGTGTTGGTGTTGTTGGTGCTGGTGTTGTTGGTGTTGGTGGCGTTGGCGTTGGTGTTGGTGGCGTTGGTGTTGGTGTTGGTGTTGGTGTTGGTGTTGGTGTTGGTGTTGGTGTTGGTGATGGTGTTGATGTTGGCTTTGGTGTTGGTGTAAGTGTTGGTGTTGGTGTTGGTGTCGGTGTCGGTGTCGGTGTTGGTATTGGTGTTGGTGTTGGTGTTGTTGGCGTCGGCGTTGGTGTTGGCGTTCGTGGTGTTGTTGTTGGTGTTGTTGTTGTTGGCGTTGGTGGGGATACTCAGGCTGTTCATGTTGCTGCTGTGTTGACTGCTGCTGATCCTGCGTCTACTATTGATGCTCCGAACGCGGCTGCTGCTGCTGCTGCTGTGTGTGTGGCGGTTCTGTATTGACTTCTCCTTCTGCTACTTATTTCGCCGCGACTGCTGTTGCTGTGTTCTTGGTGCTACCAAAGCACGACAGGTACGACGTGGAGACCGTGCAAAAGCTGGTCAACGGGCAGAGAACCGAGGATGCGCTGTGCTGCTACCTTGGATGCTCCCCGAGGGAACTGCTAGAGTTCGTCACGAGTGATGGAAGCAAGATGTACCGCCCCCACCTCTACTGAATCAACGACGGCCGTGCGGGGGAGGGGGGAGGAGGCATACTCATTTGTTGCTTGCCTTAGTCGTTTGACTGTTGGCTGCGCATACCTTTCGAGACGGAGTGCCATTTATACCCCTAGTGGGGCTACCTCCGACATTTGGGCCCTCGGCACGTACGTTCCATGCATTGCATGGGGGGAAGCGGGGGTTTAGATAGTGTAACGCATGGTCGCAGTCTGTAGGACTATGGACATCTCGCACCCGTACAATGCCGGCACCGGAGCACGCCGGGTTTTTCACCGATCAAGCAAGCATTGCGTGCACCAAGCGCGGAGCGCGCCTTGCGGCGTTTGGCGAGTCGCAATGAAGGGTGAGTTGCGTCCTACCTGGAGCCGCTTGTGAGGCGGACGTCGGCACACTTGCGGGTACATTCTCACCCATGGATGCCAGCGTCGAAGTGGCGGCCGTGGGGGGGGGGGGGGGGAGACGGGGAGGAGAAAAATATGCCTGTACTACGGCCCTACGGCCAAGGAGCAGGCCAGGGAGAACCGCGGCTAACGCGTTTGGGGGCGCTTTAAGAACACGATTTGATTCATGCTCTCGCCGCTGCAGTATTTTTTCCTCATTATTTCCAAGTGGTTTGTTCCCAAGAAATGCGGGTGCGGTTGAAAGGAAGGGCGCAACTACTTGCAATCCGAGACCTGCAGCCCAAGTTGCAAGCCACGCGGTTATGGGTGGCGCTTGTCAGCTCGCGGCCGCCGGGTGGGACCAAGTACCGACCCAACTGGAAGCAATCAAAAAGGCTGCTGCATGGGGGGTCACTTTTGGAACTTTTTTTTTTTGTCCGGCCGCTCGGATGTAGCTCGCGTGCGAGTGGCTTCCGTGTTTCTTTCGCGGTCTAAGTAAAGCTTTTGAGCTGTTTTTGTTGATGTTTGCGATGTGAACCCCCGCCCACCTCGCAATGTCATTGCTTTTACAAAGCTGCGCCAAGAAAGAAAGGAACACATCGCCTTTTTTTTTTTTTTTTGTCGATGAGGTTTTCAGAGTCATTCTCGCGAGCGCGCGAGTGGTGAAAACCCGCTAGCGAAAAAAACAAAAAGGGGCGGGATACCACCCCCCTCCCCCCCCCCCGCCTTAGCGTAGCCTTGGCCAAGCAGTCAAGCCTAATCTTGCCCTAACGTAGCCCCAAAATACGGGGTGTGGGGTCAGGGGGCGATGCTTGCTACGATAGAGGTATACCTTTTTTTGGCTATTTTGTTTTCTGAATGACGGGGCTTCTTGACCCAAAATTGCCGAATTTTTTTTCTGGTCATTTTAAATAAAAGATAATGGTTCTCGTTGTGTGTCTAGACTTAGGTCAGGGAAATTTTTCATCCGGTATTCATTATATATAGCATTTTTTTTCCGTGTTTCTCCCTAAACATTTTTTTTTTTTTTTTTTTTTTTTTTTTTTTTTTTTTTTTGTCGAAAAGGGACATGTCCTAACCTCCTACATTGAGGAGCCGCAGAAAAAAAAGTGGTGTGCACCTCTATCGCGTCGGGCCGGGTGGGATTAGGGTTTTGGCTAACCAAAACGGAGGCGTGGTCTATTGGGGGTTGATCCGCAAACGCCTTTCACCCTCCAAACGCTAAAAGCCTGATCCTTGCTATTTAGTGCTGCAGTTCTAAGATTGCGAGGAGGTCTCGTCCAGTTTTAAGGGGGGTTGGTAAATCATCCTTGGCATTTTGTGTCGGGGGGAGAGTGGGAAGGGGTGAGGGGGGGGGGGGGGGGGGGAGCGGGGGGGGTGGGGTGGCGGTGAGGCGGTGAGGGGTTAGTATCTCGCTCTTAGCAGCGAATGTTTTATTTTTATTTCCTAGCAGGTACGTACTAGCCGAAGCTGTGCCTCAAGGTTGATGCCACAATAAACACTCGGCCTTGCGTTTGTAGTCTGCGGGTTCGTTCTTGGTTTTGTTTTGACTTATCCCTTATATTATCTTAGCACTTTTCCTTCCTCTTTCTCCCACGTCTTCATTTTGGGTGTATCTTTTAGTTGCGCGTCATCGTTCGTGTTCTTTCGTGTTTGCCCATTGGGTGTTGTTTTTTCGAGATGAAGCCGTATGTGCCGCTTGGTGTGTACTGAATTAGCGACAAGGGTGGGGAGGGGGGAGGGGAGAGGAGGAGGAGGAAACCGCAGACGAGGACAGGAGGAGAGGAGTATGTTTGGGGAGAAGGGAGAACCACGACGAGGGCCTTGTCGACGAAGGGAAGGCTGAGCGGGACGAGCAGGAGAGCTAAGATATTGAAAACGAGGAGGAGGACGGGTAGTGGGAGGAGGAAGAGGAAGGGGTTGCAGAGGAACGGGGAGGAAGGGGAACGGGGAAGGAGGGGCGAGGGGCAGGAAGAGGGAGGGGAGAGGGAGGAGGAGGGGTTGGAGAGGGAGGAGGAGGGGTTGGAGAGGGAGGAGGAGGGTTTGGAGAGGGAGGAGGAGGGGTTGGAGATGGAGGAGGAGGGGTTGGAGAGGGAAGAGGGCGGCGTTCGTGTCAGGCAGTTTTATGCAGCAGCAGCCGATTGTATCCATGTTCTGCAAGAAGCGGCGGTAAAAGGGCATTTTGTATTTTTGTGGGGTATTTTTGTATAGCCTTTGTAAGTCACGCGGTTCGACGAGTGTATATATGTATTGGTACTGATAAGCTACTGTTCGACTCAACACCCAGTAGCTGTGCGCCGCTAAGGGACTTGAGTGTTGGCGGGACTGACGGAGTCATCCCACGCTCTAGGGGTGCAGCATATTCTAAGAAGTTTCTGAAAGCTCCTGACGCGAGGAGCCCAATATCATCATCCATCATCCATCATCCATCATTACCCGAAACATGTCTTCGAAGATGTCGTTTTATAAAAAGATATTTCAAGGACGTCAGCCGTGAGTTCGACGAATTTCTAGGGTCACTACTCATCTTTGCTCAAGCTGTCGTTTGTTCGGCCAAGCCCCGACCAACATTCTCTATGTGCTAGTCGACGCGTGCTACGATATTTTGAGGTATAGACTACATCTTTTCTCTGGCTTTTTTTTTTTTTTTTTTTTTGAATGACGGAAATGACGAGGCTCCTTAACCCAAGAATTGTTGGAAATTTGTTAGTTCGTTTTCATGATTGTCGTTCTGTACCCTAGGCCATGGGATTTTTCCTCATCCAGTAGATCATACGACCAGTTTTTGCTTTTCTCCCAAATCATTTTTTTGGGAGAGTGTCTTGAGAGCTCGCAAATCGAGGAAAACCTCACAAGAAAAAAAAAAAGAAAAGCGGCGTGCACCTCCTCCTCCTTGTCGTAACACGCGTCAGTCAGTCACCGAAATCAAAAACGTACTCGTAAAAAATATGTTATCCTATTATCCGGTAGTACCACGCTTGAGGTCCCCGCCATTGTTGTGTGCTACCTGGTACGATGTAGAGGAATACCTCCTGGTCCTTTTTTTTTTTTTCTGGCTTTTTTGTTTTCCGAATGACGGGGCTCCTCCTTAACCCGAAATCGTCGGAAAATAGGTCAAAATTGTTTTTTCGCACGATTCTCGTCGTGTACCTAGGCCACATACATACGTGCGATTTTTCATCCGGTATCATGTCGTAGCAGTTTCGCTTTTTTTTTTTTTTTTTTTCCAAATCAGTTTTTTGGGTTAAGAAGTTCATGTCTTGACGTCCTCCTAGAGAGTCGTTCCACACGGTAGCCCCCCCAACTTTTCTTTAACAAAATCGCCGGTTTCAAAAGCAGCTCCAGGTCGGTCGTATCTCCCGAAATGCGGTGTCCCTCGACACCCCGACGTCATCGACCGATAGGCCTATGCAAACAAGAAATTACACGGATGACTTTGTTTTCAATCGTGTATCCCTCTTTAGTGTCGAGCAGCCATGAAACGTTCGTTCAACAAAATCGCTGGTTTTGGGTGGGGGGGGCTATCGTAGTAAGAATCAGTCCAAAGCGAGGAGTAGTAATAGAAAAAAAAGTGGTGCACAACACCCTCTATCGTAGCACGCGCCCAAAAAAAGGTATCAGGAACGTTTGCCCATCTGCAACCCCCAGCTACCGTGGGACAGCTCGACGCCTGAATTCACCAGTCACTGTGTTGTATGGCATCAGGAGGTTGTTACACGTGACACGTTACCCGTCAGATTTTCATGCAAAGGAAAGACTGGAGTGTTCTCACGCTGACAAGTTCTCTCTGATTTTAGCCCCCCCCTTCCGCCCCCCCCCCCCCCCCCCCCCCCCCCTGATTCCTGGGAACGCTCGTTCTTGCTCGCGTCGCGATAAGTCCTCTCTTGGCCCGAGATCGCCACTTACAACAATCGCGTGTCACCACCTTCTTTTCGCGTCTCGTTACCGGCGTTTGCGCAAGCTGGCCAACCACAACAGAGCTCCGCGTTAGTAGCCTCCCGATACAAGGCGCACGTGTCGGACATATACTCGAGCAGCAGATCCGACGCGTGCACTACGATGATAGCACAGCGTAACACATTTTTTCGTCCGAAACACGGTTTTCTGAAATGACGGGGCTCCTTAACCCAAAACCGTCGGAAATTTGCCATTTTTTGTTTTTTGGCATTGATTCTCGTTTAGGTGCCTGGGACTACTACGGGAGGTTTCGTCCGGTGTGTCTACAGACGCGTGCTACGTACAATCTAGAGGTGCACTACTTTTTTTTTTTTGTTTTTCTGAGGAGGTTTTCTCAATTTCGGGAGAGCTTGTAAGACCACCCCCCCCCCCCCCTCAAAAACTGATTTGTTGGACAAAAAAAATAAATGTGAGCACTGCATATTATACTGAATGAACACTCTCAGATGGCCTATAGGTACTCAACGAGAAAATCATGTGAAAAAAACGAAAATGGCCTATTTTACCGACGGTTATGGGTTAAGGAGCGCCCCCCCCCCGTCGTTCAGAAACCGTTTCAGACAAAAAAAAGTGCTACTACTACCGAATCTGCTATCATCGTAGCACGCGTCTGTATTTACGGAGATCCACTGTTAGCAGGATGGAATACTAAACAACAAAGGGGGGGCAAAAGAGCACCACAGGCTTTGTGCAAAAGCGCCCGGCTACAGTTTGTTTCGTTGGCGCTGGTCTTGCCAAGTATACAGGGCCTCGATCGTAAACAACAGCTGTATGTAGCGCAGGAGAGCTCGCCTATAGAGTGGCGATGCTTCCCTTTTTCTTTTTGTGAAATTTCATCCTGTTAGCAATGGATCTCCGTAAATAGCATTCCCCCCCCCCCCAAAAAAAAAAACCGTGTTTGGGATAAGAAAGGTGTTGACAACAAGCTCCCAAATCGAGGAACACCCCAGGAAAAAAAGCGGTTGCACCTCTATCGTGTAGCATCACACAGCGTGGCTCACATGTGTCTTCGCGATCTTCTGACTGATTCCACGATAGCCCCCCCCCCCCCCCCCCCCCCCCCCTAATCCAGCGACTTTCTTTAACGAGACGTTTCATGGCTGCTCGACCAAAAAGGAAGGGTGCGATTGAAAGTAAAGCTACCCACATATTTCCTTTTGCGTGCAAAGGCCTATCGATGTGAATGACGTCGGGGTGTCGAGGGACAACGTATTTCAGGAGATACTCGACCGGGAGGGAGCTGGTTTTGAAACCGGCGACTTCGTTGAAGAAAATTTTGGCGGGGGGGGCTACCGTAGTAAGAGTCTTCTGTCTTTACATGTGTTGGCAGATGTTATCCTTGGGCCCTACGTGCGCGGAGATTACCATAGAAGTAGCTTCTTTAAAAAAGCACCTTTTCCTTTTTTCTGCTAATAATGGGACGGCGCTCGTTATCCCCAAAACCGTCGAATTACCAAATATATTCTTGCTTCGATAATATATATATATATATATATATATATTTTACGTAATTGCGCTGGAAATTCTGACGATTAACTTGTTTTGTCGAAGGTGGCACGTTCCGCGTGCCGGTCTAAACATAATTAGCCACAACCCCCCCCCTCTCGCCTCCACGGGAGGGGCGCTGCTATTTTTTACCCCCCTGCGAAGACATACAAGTATCAGGGCTAGACGCGTGCTACGATGAAGGTAGTATTTTTCGTCTGAAACGGTTTCTGAATGACGGAGCTCCTTAACTTGACCCAAAATCCTCAAAAGAGTCATTCTACGGTAGCCCCCCCAACTTTTCTTTAACGAAATCGCGGGTTTCACAAACAGCTGCTGCTGCTGGCGGTATCTCCTGCAATACGGTGTCCCTCGACACCCCGACGTCGTCGATCGTTAGACCTTTTTGCACACCAGAAAAATACATGCGTATGTTTTTCTCAATAGTGTCCTTCCTTGTCTGTGTCGACCAGCCCCTAAACGTTCGCTAAAGAAAAACGCTGGTTTTGGGGGGGGCTATCGTAGAATCAGTCAAAAAAAGCAGGCCATTTTTTGAGCGTGGTTCTCGTTGTGTACCTAGAGAGCCACGTGGCGTTTTCTCTCCGGGGTGGCAGTAGTATTCGTTTTTCTTCAGATTATCAGGGTTTGTGAGAGAGGTCTCAAGCTCTGGAATTGAGAAACACCTCAGAAAGAAATGAGGTGCACCTCTATCGTACGTAGCATGCGTCGCGAACCCGAAAAAAAAAAGCCCCCCCCGCTCCTTTCCTTGAGGGGCAGAAGTAGCTCTCACAGCAAATAATCGTCTTGACTTGTTGGCAGCCTGACCCCCCCCCTCCCCTCCCTTGAGAGACAGGGTGGGTGGGTGGGAAAGTCGATTGAAGGCAGTTGGCGTGCAGTCACTGGCTACTCCTGAGCTGATGATTTTCCAAACAATCCCCCGCCAGCAGCGCCACTGAGACTACAGCTCCCCAGCTATTTTCCCGCTCACTCTCTTCTCCCCCAGCATTTGCATGGAGGTCGTCTCTCTCTCTCTCACGTGCCGCTGGGACGGTATTCGAGACTGGCCGTCATGACGCTCTAGTCGGCATTTAACAATTAATTCAAACGAGCTTTACCCTTCCCCCATGCCCGAATTCACAGCCCCTCCACAAGACCACGCACTCCTGACGGAGAGCTACATTTTTAGTTGCAGCTCAAGAATTCTGGTCATTAATTCGTCGAAGGCGGCGCGCTCCGTGCCGGTGTAATAATGTCCTTAGCTAAAACACTCAATTCGGCCCACTTAATGCACCGGTCCCCTCGGCACAAATCCCGGGTTCGGTCCCCGAATCCACCGGCCCCTTAACGCATTACAGTACCACCGATGCTCTTCTACTGATGAGATTGGATATCAATATCGCGCGAGCCTCGAGGCGGTCAACACCACCGATGCTACTACTGATGAGATTGGATACCTATATCCCGCAAGCCGCGAGGAGGTCCCACAAGGTTTTAGGGAGTTCCGCAAGATATACACGGAGGTCCCGCAAGGGGTGTGGGGAGGCTCCTCAAAGGATGGGGAGGACCTAGGTCCCGGAAGCCTCGAGGAGGTTCCCCGCAAGCCTCGAGGAGGTTCCCCTCGAACCTCGAGTGAGGTCGAGCAAGCCAAAAAGGTCCCCTGACTCGGGAGGTCCTCTATCTCGGGAGGTCCTCAAACTCGCAACACAGGCCTCTCAGCAGGCGGACGTGGCGAGGCGATTCGTCACAGGCAGTGTTATCATACACCCCTTTTCTATCACACCCCTTATTACCACACCCCCTCTTACACGCCCTCCTGTGGGCTGTGAGGAAGTGCTATCGCACCCCGTGGTTTATCACACCCCCTTCGTGATGGCCCCTTGCGAGCTGCGCTCTATCACCCGGGGGTTACATAAGATACCACAACTCCCACAGGATACCACACCCGGTGATACTTTTTTTACAGACCGAAAATGTTATCACCGGGGTGTTGTTTCTTGTGTAGGATACAGGGAGTTTCGCCGGCCGCCGGTCGCAGGCTTGCGTGTACTTGAGCACAAAATGTTAGCGATGGTGTAGTATAAAGGACAAGGATGGAGATAAAGTACACGATGCCAAGAGTTTGACAGCATGTCGGCACGGTAAAACTCATGGTGGGCGTATAATCGTACATTTGCAAATAATAATGTGAAAAGGAAGTACACGCAGATATGTTAAAAATGCGGTGGACCACAATACCAACCCATTACGTAGGGTATTTCGCACCTACTGTCTACATGATCGCCTCCTAACCTCTGCCAACCGAAGTATGCCTAACGAAGTATCGCGATTGAGCGAGGGTGCATCAAGCGTTCCTTTCAAAACACCGACGATTTGCACTTCTCCCCCTCGTGCTCAATGTAATGGTGGTGACGTTGCATGACCATTTCACCTCACTTTTTGTATTTTGCAATATGTATCTCTGTCTTACAATTAGCGACGTCAGGGCCCCACATCGGCACGGTATGATCATGGTAACTACACGGTTACACCTATCGATTGAAATGTTCTATCTTGCGATCCATGTACAACAACGCACCACGAAGCTATAACGCATTGTATACCACACCTAAAAATTGTGCAGTATACCACACCTAACATCAAATCTGATACAATAATAAGCAATAACAGGGAGCTGATATAAAGTGATGCATTCCTTCTACAACCGACAGATTTGTCCCCTTGAAGGATTTGTAGTTTCCGCGCACATGTTGAGTTGTCCCCCCCCCCCCCCCCCCCCCATCCCTCTTCTTGAAACGCCTCACCTAAAATCAAATCTGCCAGAGTATATATATATAGTCTATATTTATATTTTCCCCCACACATCTACTTTTCAGCTTCTCGACAAGCCGTGGTCACAGGTGTCGTCTCTTCTCCCCCCCGGTTCTTGCCTTAATTTTTCGTCGCGCAAAGGGTTCAGCGATCCCGCTGCTCGTCGATTTGACATCGAGTGTTGCGAACTTACACGCTCTCGCGCTTTCCGCAAGTCAATTTGTGCACAAGAAAAAGTCCCAACGAATTTATACGAGTATGCGCTCGGCGGGGCTCGAACTCACGAAACTGACCTATACCAGGCTCGAGGATAACCTGATACGCCACCGGGGCGACCGGATAATAATAAACACTACCAGGCAGCTGATATCACCTCAGTATCTTTCTAGCCATCCATGCCGTAGTTCCAATTCTTTTCCGCCTCCCCCACCCTCCTCTTTTTTCCTCACACTCCCCTCTTGTTCAAACGCCCCACCTAAAATTGAAATCTGCCTGAGTAATAAACACTACCAGGCAACTGCTATCACCTCATTATCTTTGTAGCCATCCATGCTGTAGCTCCAATTCACCCCCCGCCCCTCCCCGCACAACGCACCCTCCTTCCCCATTACCCGCACCATCTCCTAGACCAAGCACCACGCGTATAGCAAGCTCTTACATCTATGTGACTTAAAGCTGTTGGAAATTCCCTCCCCCCCCCCCCCCACCCCTTCGAACACTGCGCCCTCTCCTCACTGGTTGTACGACTTACAGGATAGTCTATACATGATAAACTGATGCATTCCTTCCACAACCGTCAGACCTGTTCCCTTAAATGATTTATAGTTTCCGCGCACAGATTGAGTTGCCCCCCCGCTCACTTTTGTTCAAACCCAGGCCCCCACGCCCTTCAAAACTCCGCCCTCCCCTCCCGGGTTATACGACTTACAGGATTCACTTGATGAACAGATGCATTTCCTTCCACAGCTGTCAGATCGTGTCCCCCTCTAAAACGGGTTTTATAGTTTCCGCGCACAGACTGACTAACATCACCCTGTTGACCTTGATAGCTACACTGTAGTTGCAAGGGGAGTCGCCGACCTATATCCTTAATGAGGACACACACCCAGTGATGCGCGCGATCGGAGTATCACACACAGCTTGCAAAGAAGAGTTTCGACAAAATCTTCGATCTCACAGCTGGAGTGCATTTTTGGTTTGATAATATGTATTTTTATGCACACAGTCAGCCGAGCAACATACCAAAATATGGTATTATTCCTGGCGTAGGGAAGGAGTACAACTTAAAAACCATAACGGCTGTAGATACTAAATAATAATAAGAAATAATAAGAAATAAGACGGGCACGGGGACAAAAGAACTCTACATAAAGTCGGAAACACCAAAGAAAGACGTACAAGAACAGGTGGTTGTAGGCGTCGTGTTGATGTAAACGTTGTTAGATGGGCTTGGTTTCGGTGTCCGGGATGCTTGCGCTCCTTAGGACTTCATTCAGGCTTCCTCTTCATCCTGAACAAATAGCCGATAAACAGCATAGATAGCGGTATCAGCACGTACTTTCGTGTTTTTACTTGCAATGTTTTACCCTCCAAAAAATCGAACGCGCTGTTTTTTTTTCAGTGCACTGCGCGTAGACAAGCGGAGCTTGAGGAAGCTCGCGTCAGACATTCGCAAAGTCCTACGGAAAGCCTTTCACCGACGGAGATCTTCTCTGACCTGTGTCCATGAGCCACGGTACGGCTCATGGAGTTTATCCCGTGCGTTGGCAGCATGTATGCATGTGGTGTAGCTCCTCTCCTCTAACCAACAACAACATGCCTAGCACGACGAGTTCATATTAACCCGCCGCCTCGCGTCACAGGGAAGTTTGGCTGGCTGGATCATTGTCTGGTGCAACCCGGAGAATCGCCCCCCCCCCGCGGAGACGCAGACCGCTTGCTTCTGTCGTCCATTATTACGTTGGCCCTCTGTCCTGATGCCCTAGCGTGTAGAGACGGGGCCCGTGTCGCAGACCTCTTGTCCTCCAGCTAGCAAGGAATTCGTGAAACGTGACCAGTTTGTAGAATAAATTGGAAATCGTGGCGGAATGATTTTCTCGGCTTCTTCTGTTGAATTTTCCAAGAGACAGAAAACGCCTGCCCGTATTTCGTGACCAATTCCCAAAATAGGTGACATTAATATTGGAAAATTCGGTTCATCGATAAGAATGACCCTACTAATAATTGAAGATCCCAAATTCCATTAGACTATAGGTTTAATAAGAGGATAGATGAGGTCCGCCCGATCAAACAAGCTCTGGTACCGCCCGGACACAGAGCTACGAGTAGCTGCTGTCTGCCTGTGTCATCACCGGCAGCGTGTGGGCCGGTACCGGGGAGGAGATCGGCCGGAAACGAAAAATGGATGGGGGGCGTAGGCTAGAGAAATAGTTAGCCCCCCGGATCGCGGTTAGACTTCTAGACTGACTGGCCTTCTAGAGAGAGAGACTAAAAAACAACAAAAATGACACGCACGACACGTCCACACACTAAAGAAATTAAAAGTCGCGGCGATCTCCGCTTATTTTTACGTTTGTGTGTGAGTAGCCCCGGATGTGAACGTCGTCCAATGATGTCACCGCTGTGCCCCAGCTACAACAATCCTTGCAGTCTATGGGGGAACGGCGACATACACACTACTACACGCGCGCTGACTTTTTCAACGCGTGCCTCCATCGCCGTCCACTAGCAGACACAGCTATCTGCGGCTGGCTGCTGCTGCAGAAACGTCGATTGCGGGAGTGTGGGGGCTGTGGCTTCGAGGCCGCGGCTTTTTCGTACACCTGGCATCATTTCGCATCATCTCTCTCTCTCACATCCCAGCGAAGTTTCTGAGAGTTAGCGGAGATAGACAGAACGAGAGGGGGCGTTGAGGGAGCGCGGAGTAAGGCGGAGGTACGTCGGCAGAGAGGGTGGTGGTAGAGAGAGAGAAGGAAGGAGGGACGGAAGGAAGATAAATAACGTTTGACCCCTTTGCCAACTCCACCAGCGGGATATAGCTGCACAGGGCTTGGAGCAATATGGCGAGGCAACTCTGGTCCTGGCAGGTGAGGCGTCAGCGTTATAGTTTCCAGAACGGGTTGCTCGCTTTCCCCCCTCGAATGAATGACGACACGACACGATACATCAAATCTAGATACCGGCTTGACATTTATAAAAAAAAGCATTCCGATGTAGTCTAGACTATCGAGATATGTTGTGATGTCGATACTAATAGATGCATTGAAAAGCTTTCGTGCAACAGCACACAGCAGTTAGTGACTATTATGCGATGCAAGACAAGACGAAGAGTACGGGATGAATAAGGCGCGTCGCTCCGCGGGCGGCATTCGGCCGCCCACTGCGCTCGCTCAGGAATGAAAGTTACACTAAACTTACTTGTACGTGAAGCGAACAGAGGTTCATGATTTACGGCAGGTGCAAATTGGCGATTTTGATAACGCCAAGAGTCCCGCCGCCATGCTCCAGAAAATAGCCCGGACGCCACATGCACGAGCATACAGGCAACTAACTATAACGCGAGGCCGAAGGAGGCGTGGAGTTAAATGGGGTACGACGATGGTCTACAGCATTAGGGTCAGGCCATGACCTAGGTTACGATAGGAGGCCTCGCGCTACGACAGCGGTACACACCACTGTTTTTCTGAGGTTTCCTCGATTTTGGGAGCTTGAGACACCTCTCTCTCCCCAAAACTGATTTGATGAGAAAACAATACAACAACTGCCGCTATCGGATGAAAAAACCCCGTGCCTGAGTCGTTCTACACGGTAGCCCCCCCCCATCTTTTCTTTAACGAAATCGGCGGTCTCAAAACCAGCTCACCGGTCGTATCCCCTGACATACGGTGTCCCCTCGACACCCCGACATCATCGATCGATAGACCTTTGCACGCACAAGAAAGTGTACGGATACTTCTTTTCCAATAGTACCCTTCCTTGTGCCGAGCAGCCATGAAACGTTCGTTACAGAAACTCGCTGTTTTTTTTTGGGAGGCGGGGCTGTCGTAGAATCGGTCGTCCTTAGGTACACGACGATCCAATCGTCGTGCGTAACAAAAGAACCTGAATATTTCCGACGAATTTCGGTGAAGGAGCGCCCCGTTTTTCAGAAAGGTTTCAGATTAGAGTCTTACTACCGTAGCCCCCCCAGCTTTTATTTAACGAAATCGGCGGTTTTGAAACCAGCTCCCGGCCGTATCTCCTGAAACACGGTGCCCCTTGCCACTCAGACGTCATCGTTCGAGAGTGCCTTGCAAGACAAGAAAACAAGCGAAGATATTTTGTTCATGGTACCATCCTTCCTCACGAGTGAGTGTCGAGCAGCAATTTAACGTTCGTTATAGAAATCGCTGTTTTTTGGGGGGGAGGCTATCTATCGAGGAATCAGTCATTGAAAGCGATAACTCTATCGTAGCACGCGTTGCGAGAAACCCCTCTGTTCCTTGCGATTTTCAAGTTTTTCTTGGTGTTTACATTTATTTGACGACATATCAACCCGCAATATGGAGTGGTAAACCTACACGCTGCGCTTGAACAATCGTCCATGTAGAGCATTTTCTGTTCGCGAGGTACTGGGAGTCACTCGCGCGAGTGACTTTTTCCCAACCTCGCGGACAGAAAATGGCGGTACCCCCATTGTTGCCATGCATTAGCTCATCTCATGGAGGGCTGGAGGACGGCGAGCAAAACACGAATGCGATTCGAAAGTTTTTTTCGGATTCGATATAGGATATATCGACAAACATGTATCATATTTCGATATTCGTACCGTATTCATTTCTAATCAGGATACATACGCATTATATATTTCGATTATCGAAACAACTGGTCTCGGAACGGTGTTCTAACTGATTATTTCTGGAACGGCCGCATCCGAGGCGCCCCCTTCTACGTCCGTCCGTGTTTATGCTGGGTCGAACGTTGATAATTCATCCATCCCTCGGTGGTAGGAGCGCAACAGATCCCGAGAAATTTCTGAGCTTTTGTCATGATGAGGAGCTAGCTTACAACATCTCGCCCGAAACACGACCTCGAAGGCATTCGTTCGCGCAACCCGGCCAAGCGTTTTCTTCGTATGCCCTACTAGTCCTAAAAACACAGGAGCAAAATCGTTAAAATTATCATCATACATGCTGAAACCGATACTTTCAGGCATGGGAGGAGCTCACCATGTATGTGAACCGCGGTCAAAAAAGGTTTGTCCCAAAACGTACACCCCTTAGACTAAGCTTATTGCTTTGTGTACACTGCTGCTGTGGCACAATTCTGATATCACATATATTAACCTAAATATATTCCTG
Source organism: Undaria pinnatifida (assembly GCA_012845835.1). Taxonomy (NCBI): domain Eukaryota; class Phaeophyceae; order Laminariales; family Alariaceae; genus Undaria; species Undaria pinnatifida. Next base: position 6,704,858 of record JABAKD010000023.1, on the reverse strand, counting down.
ACGAGGACACACACCCAGTAACACGCGCGCGATCGGAGTATCACACAAAGCTTACAAAGACTAGTTTCGACAAAATCTGAATCTTCGACCTCACAACTGGAGTGTACGTCGCATTATTATTTTTATAATTATACAAATTAAAGTGCACTCCAGCTGTGAGATCGAGTATTTTGTCGAAACTCATCTTTACAAGCTGTGTGTGATACTCCGATCGCGCGTATTACGAGTTGTGTGTCCTCATTTAAAGATATAGGTCGGCGACTCCCCTTGCAACTACAGTGTAGCTATCAGGGTCAACAGGGTGATGTTAGGCAGTCTGTGCGCGGAAACTATAAAACCCGTTTCTGAGGGGGACAAAATCTGACAGCTAGCTGTGGAAGGAAATGCATCAGTTTATCAAGTGAATCCTGTAAGTCGAATATCCGGTGAGGGGAGGGCGGAGTTTTGAAGGACGTGGAGGCTGATTTTGATCATATATTATTGTTGTTTGTTGTTGGTGTTCCCACATTAAGGTACTCGCATAATCATACGTCCGTGGTCACAGGACAGGCCCCACACAGTCATTCTGGAGCGGAGGAATACTCAGGGAAAACACACACAAACAACTAACACATCAATATTATAAACATAAAATTACACTCTAGCTGTGAGATCGAAGATTTTTTCGAAACTCATCTTTGCAAGAAGAGCTGTGTGTGAGATCGTCGCCATGGCCGCGTTCGTGGTCACAACGTAGTAGGCTCTTAACGCCCAAAACGCTCATTAAAATTAATGCTTTATCCAGACGGTAGTTCAACGGGTAGTAGGCGATTGATTTTCGGGTGTCCTGTGCTTTATGCTGAAAATAAATATGGCAGGAAACAGCTTCATACAACACTGTTCATTCTCAAACAACAAAATCCAGGCTAAAGCGACTAAGTAAGCCTGCGCAGTACGCGGTAGTAGGGAAAACATACACAAACATGTTAGTTACTGTTGTTGTTGTTGTTGTTGTTGTTGTTGTTGTTGTTGTTGTTGTTGTTGTTGTTGTTGTTGTTGTTGTTGTTGTCGTCGTTTTTTTTTTTTCATCTTGTTTGCGACAAAAGTTTTTGTCGATCCGCTACGTAATACTCCGTAGTTTTTATTTTTTTTTCTGTGCTGATAAACAAAAAGAACGTCCGCTGACCCAGGTAGTAATAATAGTACCCGATGTAATAATTTTCATATATTTAATGCATCATTCATTGCCTATCTGTGATAATTGGGATGAGTTGATTCGACCAGCGGGGTCTTTTTTTGCCACCCGCAAAAATTTTGCAACTTTTCCCGTTGTTGTTGTTCTCACATTTATTAACTCGCGTGGTGCCATGATCAAGCCCGCGCGAACAGACTATTAACGGGCTCCATCCAGTCATACCGGATTGGAAGAACCAGCTCGGAAGGTACACAACATACCTTGAGGAAACATACACACAACCGTGCGGAATAGGTGGCATGCGCACGGTGTTGAAGTCGGTTTCAGATGCGAGAATTGAAAAACGTGGCCCGGCACGTACACGTAGGCCGACTTTCGATTCCACTTATTTTTTACATTTTTAGGCGGATGTGCATGATGAATCTCTTCAGCTGCATAAACGACAACTTTTCGCCTGGTTTGTCGTATTTTTTTCCCTGGGATATTCTTCCACTCCAGAGTGACTGGAGCTTATTATCCTGTGACCACGGACTTTCTATTTTGCGAGTTAATGTGATATAACAACATACATACATGACTTTTTCGCCATGCTGCGTTCTCTCCCCAGTGCCATTGGTGATGCACTTGATACTCTCTTAATGAGGACTTGCTATTTTGCGAGTGAATGTGGTATAACTGTAGTTGCAACGGGGAGTCGCCGGCCTCTTATCCTTAATGAGGACACACAACCCGTAATACGCTCGATCGGAGTATCACACGCAGCTTGCAAAGATGAGTTTCGATAAAAATATTCGATCTCACAGCTTGAGGAGTGTATTATAATTTTTATAATAACATGACTTACTTCTTGACCATGTTGCGTTCTCTTCCCAGTGCCATTGATAATGCACTTGATAGCCTCAATACAATGAGCCAAATGCCGTCTTTAGTCAGTTCCTACGGTCTGCTAGTATGACATTTTTTTTCTTTCCCTTTCCTTGCTGCCTCTTCTTGTCTGGTCTTTTCTTGCTTTTATTGTCTTTTCTTTTCTTTCCTTTTCTTCTTTTTTCGCTTTCTTGTCTTTTCTTTCCTTATCTTCTTTTACTTTTTTCTTTGTTTCTTTTTTCCAATTGACTTGGGTCTGTCGTGCGTATGCGCAGTGACAGGTACTATGTGCAATATATACGTGGTAGTCTTTCTTGGGTGGCAAGCGGTATAATAGTCGGTTTTTCTAGGCGCGAGTAGTGAGACGTATGCACCAGTATGGACCTGGCACATTGCAGGCCGACTCCCGATTTAACTTCTATATGTTTTTGGTGGAGGCATACATTGCGTCAGCTGTGATATATGCGTGTACCATCTTTGGTTTGTTTGTGTTTTTTCCCTGGGGTATTCCTCAGCTCCAGAGTGACTGGAGATTGTCCTGTGACCACGGACTTGATTATGCGAGTCGATGTGAGAACAACAACAACAACAATGAAAAAGGCCAACTATCTATCAAATCAGACAATTTCTTTCAGGGTCGTACGTTAACACCAGCCCACCCTGATGGGCCGCATATATATATATGCAGACATATAGGAGATTCGGGGAAACTCCGGTTCTACGAACTAGACCACGAGTCGAAGATGCTCCTCCTCAAAACCCACTCCCACACCTCTGACGGCCTGGCTACGGAGCCAGCGAAACTCGCAGAAAATAAGTTGAAGGAAACGCAGACCCTACAAGGCAAACCCATCCATCAAAAGCCTGTCGCGTACCGCCGGTGTGGCGGGGGTGGGGGGAGGGAAGAAGGCTCTACAGCAAACAAACCACAGAAAAGGCACTACGAAAATTTGTTCAGGAACTAGTGAGGTATTAGTCCGTTTGATCGCTTGCAAAACGTTGACCAATAGCTTATCCAAACTAAGCCTTATAACACCCCCCCCCCCCTGAAACGGCGGGATAGCATGCCGGCCGGATATACGGGCGGGCGTGTCAATATCCAAGCAGTTCCATTTCCTGGGTATACCGGGGGGGAAGAGTATTTTTTAAGTTCGGCATGAGGAAAGTCTGGAAAAGTTAATTGTTGTGGGTGGTGGGATTCGAATCCATGAACCCAAAAACCTTTTTCAGTCTTGCCGACGACGCCATTTTTGAAGGGTATTAGTGGGGTATTAGTCCGCTTGACCACTTGCAAAAAGTTAAGCAATATCTTATCCAAACATACCCTTAGAACATAGGGCTAAAGACCTACGAATAAGGCGACATGAGTACGGCAGTATCCCGATATAGGGCGGACAAAAACCGCTTGGCGCGACCCGGGAATTGCACTTATAACGCAAAAATGAAAAGAAAGCGGCTTCTGCCTATATAAGGCCATACCGCTCTGGCACACCACCGTGTTTTTACTGCTGCACCCCTGCTGTACTTTCATGCTGCTCGGGTATCGGAAATGCCCCTCATCTCCTCTGTCTCGCCAAAACGGCGAACCAGCTATGACTGATGAGCAACCTAGTATCAGGAGCGCCTATGGGTTAATCTGTACCTCGCACCATGCATCCTGACACTAACCGACACCGTCCCTCCTATGACACGTGCTCCGGCCGAGGAGCTCCATAAGCCCCCCGCAAACCTGATTTGGAGACTACAAACAAAAAATCGTCCCCCCCCCCGGTCGATACAATGCCATGGCCCCGGGTGAACAGCGGAAAAAGTGCGGAAAACAAGACTGAAATTCGGAACGATCATGGGTTGAGCAACGCCGCTTTATTCAGAAAACCTTGTGGGCTAAAACGCGCCCCACCTCTATCGCCGCGAGCGCCCTATATTATAATGTAAGTGTGTCATATACCTGGCAACAAGGATCTCGAAACAACCGCCAAGGCTACGGTAGGGTACAAGTAGGGAGGATGTTACTATAGTCTGTACATGTTAACGCACCATTTTTCACCAAAGACGGGTTTGAGATTTTAATCACTCGCACGAACGAGTATTTTTTTTTGCAGACCTCACGGACGAAAAAGGTTACACTAATAGCGCTGGACGATTGTTTCGACGCTGCGTATTGTTCGTATTAATAGCTTACCATTCCACTGCGGGGATCAATATGGCGTGCAACGATTAAAGCAGGGCACGAAAGCTTGAAACAGCGAAGGGAACAGAGAATTTTCAATCGCGCGAGTGACCCTGACCCACTGCGAAAAAACCAAACAAAGGTGTACCTCCCCCCACCGTAGAGTCTTGTTTTTTGTTGTTGCCTGTACGTAAGCGCATTGTGTATGATAGGAAAAAAAATACACTCCAGCGTTGATAGAACATTTTGTCGAAACTCATCTTTGCAAGCTGTGTGTGATACTCCGATCGCGCGTATCACGGGTTGTGTGGCCTCATTGCGGATATAGGTCGGCGACTCCCCTTACAACTACAGAGTATTGTGTATCTGGTCACAAGGACTTAGACAACCAGACCTAACCGAATCTTTGTCGATCTTTTATACCAGGTATACAGGAATGATCGTTCAGCGCTTTTTGGTGTTTTTCCGTACAGCAGGTGTTGGGGCGCGTCGAGGAAAAGCACATCATCATCATCGCCATCAGCGCAGGCCATACTCGCGTCGTTCTACGGTAGCCCCCCCCAACCTTTTCTATTACGAAATCGCCGGTTTTGAAACCATCTCACGGCCGTATCTCCTCAAATACGGTGTCCCTTGTGCCTCCCCGACGTCGTCGGTTGATATATATATATACGCATATATTTGCATAAAGAACAATAATGAAGGCATTTTTTTTCATAGCACATCCTTCCTTGTGTCGAGCAGGGCTGTCCACTATACGTTCGTTGGAGAAAATCGCTGTTTTCTATTTTTTTGGGGGGAGGCTATTGCATTACCAATCACTCTAGTATATACTTCGTATCTGTCTATGGCGCAAAACGTGCTTGTGTCGTCGTTTGTTCGACTCAAAGACCGCAGGCTACGGTTGGGGGGGTCACGTTTCCGGACAGGTTTTGAAGCTGATCGGGGTCACTCGATCGAGCAACCCCCGGGCTCCTTCGCGCTCTTAAGCTTTCTCTCGTGCGTACCCTTTGTATTTTGCGACATAAATTTCGCAATGGAATTGCGAGCTACTGCACTGTGACAAGATAATCCCCCCTGGAGTTGTTTTGTCAGTGAGACACAGAGAGAGACACTCGCGCGAGTGGCTCACACCCAGTAGCGAAAAAGGGGGCACCCCGATGCGCCGTGTAGACACGTGCCACATACGGTGGAGGTGCGCCACTTTTTTTTTCAAATACTACTACTCACTTTAGAAGCCGAAGACCTCTCCCAAGAAACCTATTTTTTGGAGAAAGAAAAAGGCCCTGCTATCATACCGGGTAAAACTTCCCGTGGCCTAGGTGTTGAACGAGAATCATCATGCAAAAATTAAGGGGGCGTATTTTCCAGCGATTTTGGGTTGAGGAGCCCCAACATTCAGAAACCTTTTCAGACGAAAAGTGATACCTCTATCGTAGCACGTGTCTGTATCCTTGGTCGAAGCTATGTTCTGTAGCAGTTCGAACTACTGGTACCGTAATACCTGGTGTAATTATCTGATGTTTAACTGCCGCAAGAAGTTGCGCCGCAAGATATTCGTAGAAATCGACGAATAATATAATGTGCCTCCCAGCTCCGTGACCGGCAGAGCGATGACAATAGAACGTGAATCCTCCCGGCATAGTTTGGCCTGTCCTCACAACGCAGTAGAGCGTGATCAGCGAGCTTACGAGCGATGGGCTTTGTTGCTTGTTCACACATTGTGTTAAGCTTGTAAGAAATGTTGCGTGCGTGGTTGTCTGCCTTCGTTGCGGTCCTGTCGCGCCCACTGAACTGACGCCTTCTGCCCCCAATACTCTGCCCCTTCCTTCTCAATTTTCTGTGCTTCTGTGTTCCTTTTTCCTGTCCACACCGCCACTTCGACCATTGGCACAATATGATGAGTTGTTAAAGTGCCGATTTTTCTTCCGATTTTCCTTTTGTCCTTTTTTGTCCTTTTTCTATTTCTTCACGTCAAATTCGAGTCTACTCGGGGTAGAATGTTTACTACTGTCGTTACTCTCTCCTCTCTGTCCCGGTGTGTTCCTCTTTCGTTTTTCCCTTTCAGAACCTCATTCCTCCGCTCCTAGGCCAAATGTGACCTAGCATCCAGTGTCATCACTGTTTTCTTAAGGTGCGCCTTTATGTCCCTAGTATTTTGGAATTACAGTGGGATACCAACAACACATAGAATCTAGGATACGGAAATTGTATAAAAGGGTTTCATATGCCTTTGAAGGCGTGTCCGTATAGAAAGAAGGGGATGACACAATTGCTTCATGGATTTGCAGCGCGTTGAGCGCTCAGTTCTCGTGGGATTCACACAAGAGCTTTTCCAATGCCCGTGAGTGACCCGCACGTTGAACCTGCCCAGTAGAGAGACCTACAAGAGGCCTCATATCTTGCACAATACACCCCCCCATCTGGAAGCTGTAGTTCAAGCCTCTTCGTCCCCAAAGCTAAATACTTGGGAACGTTTGGAAGGTGAACTGTCATCGCCTCCCCCCCGTCTCTCCCTCCGCTCTCCTTTCATTTTTTATTCCTTGTGGCCTGTGTCTCTAAACAGCCCAATTTCTTTAACACAATCCTCCTCTGGAAACTGCAGTTCGAGCGTCTTCGCCCCCAAAGCTGCATATATTCGGGAGATTTTGGAAGAATGTGAACTGTCACCCCTCCCCCGTCTCTTCCCCAATTCGTTGATACTTTCTTCCTTTTTCGCTTTCCAATAAACTCGACTTGGGGCCTTTTGGTAGAATGCGAATGGTCAACAAATGATACGGTAGAGGTGAACCATTATTTCTAATACTACTCCTCATTTCGGAAGCCCTTTACCTCACAACAAAGAAACTGATTTCCAGAAAAACAAATCTGAAAAAGTTCAGCCCGAGATTAACAAAAAGATGGCCTAGGTATATACAACATATATTGCCCCCCCCCAACCCCCCCCCCCCCCCTCGCCCCCAATAATATACTGGTGCCAAAACCGTCAGATTTATCCCCTGGAAAGGATTTATAGCTTACATGCACAAATTGCCCCTTCCCCCCCCCCCTCCAAACCCGCTCGCTTTTGATCAAAACCAGGCCCCCTTTCCCTTCACAGCTGTCAGATTTTGTCCCCCTCAGAAACGGGTTTTATAGTTTCCGCGCACAGACTGACTAAAACCATCCTGTTGACCCTGATAGCTACACTGTAGTTGTAAGGGGAGTCGCCGACCTATATCCTTAATGAGGACACACAACTCGTAATGCGCGCGATCGGAGTATCACACACAGCTTGCAAAGATGAGTTTCGACGAAATCTTCGATCTCACAGCTGGAGTGTATTTTCATTTTTTATATTGCGATATATACGCCACCCCAAAAAAAACGATTTCGAGGGGAAAAAATAAGAAAGCGTTCCACCCCAGATGAACAGCACGGGATGGCATAAGCAAATCTACAACGATACTATTATTCTTGTATTGCGATTAACTTTTACAAAAGACACAATCCGGCGTTTTTTGGGTTGAGGAGCCCCGTCCAGCCTCCAGGAAAAAAAAAGGTTTCACTCCAAGAAGTGCCATAATACCTCCGTCTTCGCACCCAGCCTTTGGCTCGTTCTACGATATAGCGGTAGCACTCTTCAGTCAATTTCGTTTCATGAATGATGGCTCCTCAAGAAAGTAAAGTACCCACTCAACATCTTTCCGTTCCACGCTTTTTCTGGGATTATGTTTGGTTGGTCACGGAGTCGTGTATGGGAACATTTAACGGGATAGAGCGGACATTTTCTTTTCTCAAAGTCGCGGTTTGGGTTGGGGTGTGGAGCTCCTCGAAGGAGGAGTCTCCGACAAGCTTGAGGCGTACCTCTACGGTCGCACGCGTCAAATGCGTTTGTGCGTTTCTCCCGTTCCCCCCACCCCAAGGCTCGTCATACGTCGAGATTTCCACTGTCGTCGTCGACCGTCTCTGCGTTTCGCTGCCCCCATTTGCTGCTTATCTTTTTGCTGTAACATACATATATGTGGTGTATAATGCGCATGCATTGCTCAGGATGGAACTCCCACTGACGATGGCTTGAATGCGGTGGCTATGGGGCGGGATGGGTCGTCTGTTTGGGCAGGTAAGGTTCGGGTCTTACTGGCAGTATCTACTGGCAGTATATTTGCAGTATACGGTGATGTCTGTACTGGCAGAGTACCTGCAGTATATCGTAAGGTGTGTACTAGCAGTATTCACTGGCCGGATACTGGGAGTATATACTGGTCGGGCAGGTAAGGCTAATGTCTATACTGGCATTATCTACCGGCAGGATACTTGCAGGACACCGGCAGTATACTGACATATGCCCATAATGGAAATAATGCTATGCTTTTTGTGCTTGAAGTCACGGCTCTTCTTGTTATTGCGTTTGAATGTCCAAGCAGGCTACGCTAATGGAACGACGACCGCTGTCGATGCCCCCGGTGCGTATCTGGCGGCAGCGAAATTGGATTTGCATGGTAGGGTCTTGTGGACGTGGGAGGTACGTCACGTACGGCGCGCTCTTCGCTGTGAGCATTCATGTATTATAGACCTGTACAATGAATGATAGTCTATAGGGGTAGCACGTTTTGGCAAACATACACCATTGTATCCCCAACCGACCATGTTTGTATATTGCATGTTTCATTCTGTTTTTCCTTCATGAAAGCATTTCAGGCACTCTGCGTTTTTTTTTTTTGCCAAATGTTTACAGCATTGTATCTCCCACCGACTATGTCTGTATGATGCATGTTCCATTCCGTTCGCCTTTTCAGAAAACGTTTCATGCCCTCTGAGCGGGCCCCACGCATTGTACTTGTACCTACCCTCACATCAGGCGTATGGCACGGTAGGTGTTACACCACTTTGTTTTCTGAGAGTCCTCGCTTGAGGAGCTCTATACTCAACCAAAAAACTGACACACGATAGAGAACTTGAGAGCGCATTTGCTAAGGTACGTCCTTCGAAGGTACGTGCTTCCGATAAGGAATTGGGCGTTTTCGTATGGTATGACGGCGTTCCGTATTCGAGGTCTAGTCAGGAGACGGGGAGACTCGTCCCTCCGTCTCAGTTTTCATCATATATCCTGCGGTAACAATACAAGCTGATTCTCTTCCGCTTTTGAGCTACCAATGTGGGTAACATCGCGGACATGCCCTCTTGGTCGACCTGCAGGGATACTCTTGTGTCTCTCACCCCTAGTAACTTTATAAATGGCGTCGCCGGCAGGACACGAACCTGCGCGTGAAATCGCTTTGGGTTTCCAACCCCTATTGATAGCAACTCAACACAACCCGATTGACAACCCCATGGCCTACGTACGTGTACAGAACCACCATATTACAAAACGAGAACGAAAATTTCTGACGGTTTTGGGCTAAGGAGCGCCGCCTTTCAGAAAATGTGCGAAAACGTGCTAGAACCTCTATCGTAGCACGCGCAACGGACTAAATCATGCATACATACCTATACTTTTGGCCGTTTTGGAGTTGTCGTGTTGCTGTACGATCACTTCCTTGCGTACCCTACGTCAACATCCACCAGGACGGAACCACGGGCTACGGCGACAACCGAGTTAACGCGGTGGACATGGGCCGGGACGGGTCCGTCGTCTTGGCAGGCTCCGCCGATCGTGATTTTGTCGTCATCAAGCTGGATGCCTCGGGCCGTCTGCTTTGGCATTTTCAGGTGAACCGTGCTACTTACTGCACACCTGTATGCTATATTATAAATGTATAAAATACTCTCCAGCTATGAGATCGAAGATTGAGGTTTCGTCGAAACCATATTTTTCTCCGTAGAGGTACCGTAGCAACCAGTAGAGGCAGCACATCTGAGCCCGGACCAAACATTCGTCGGAGATGGAGCTCCTCAACTCAGGCGAGCTCTGCCGCCCGCAATCACTCTGCCACGGAAGATGCCTGCAACGGTAGGGGTAGCAGATTTTGGCAAAAAACACAACCTGAACCACGGGGCTCCTCAACCTAACACCATCGAAAATGTCATATTCCTGTAAAGCACTACCATTCGTTTTGATACCTACCAGTTCAACAATAAATATACGCTCGATACGAATAACGCTTGAAAAATGTGCTAAACCTCCAGAGGTCTTGGGGAGGGGGATGGTAAATGAACTTCCCGGAGTCAACGAATGGATGTTTCAATCGTTCTATCTACCTGCGTGGGGATACACGATTATCAACGATCCATGAGTTAGTGATTGGCGCATGACCTCAATTCTACATAGAGCTTTACATTTACTTGATTGTTTTCGATTTATTGTCGCGACGGACTGACACTACAGTGGGGAAGGGGATGGTTCATCGGATTGCATTTTCATGTTTTGCTCAATTGTTGTGTTTGGGTAAAACATGGAACTCCTGAAGGGGGGAGCCTCAGAGACGTTAGATGCGCCTCTACCGCAGCGTGCGTCAGAGAGCGGTGCAAAAGAGTGCAAAGCATGTACCAACTCCATCAGAAAGATGTTGATCGGCGGTCTGTTTCTGACCCGTCCCAGGGGTCTTTGGGCTTTATCGTGCTTGTTTTAGCGCGAGGAGTTCATTGACGTCTGTCCGCCAAGTCCGTCAATGGCCAACAGTGCCGTTAACTGACGTCTATGCTCTATCATCATGAGCGCTGACGATCGGCAGCGTGGGTTACTGTGTGCACATTATTGATGGTCAACACGAGTCATCCAACGGTAACGGTGCAGCAGAGTATTATGACCTCCTAATTACAAGGATCCCAATATCTTATCCGAGACATGAGCTTGAAGACATTCGCTGGCGCAAACCGGCCAACGCATAATACGATATGCATATGCTTTTCATCCCTGCGTTTTCCGAGCCCCAAAACCCATTGGCCGAGGGATCTCCCCCGCCCCTCCTCGGCTAATAAGGGGATATATGCTTTTCATCCCTGCGTTTTCCGAGCCCCAAAACCCATTGGCCGAGGGATCTCCCCCGCCCCTCCTCGGCTAATAAGGGGACGAGGCGCGCTCGGCGGGAGTTGCCACTCGGGACAGTCCCACCAGTCCCGCCGCATCCGGGGAGAATTGGACCCCATCCCCGGTTCATAAATCCTTCAGTGTCTCTACATCTCCGGCACCCCAGGGACGAAAGTTGAGTTCTCCCGGGTAAACATCGCTCCTCACGGTGTCGAATCCCCAATGACACGGGGCGGTCGATGATTGTCCGGGGCGCGTAGAGCGAGCGCAACCCCAGGAGGATAGGGCCCTATCCCCGGTTCAGAAATCTTTCTCCGTATCACTATAACTCCGATATCCCGGGGAAACAAATCGGGAGTCCCCCGGGTCGGCACCACCACGCACGATGTGGAAACCCCAATACCATGGGCCGGTCGCTGATTGGCTGGAGAGCGTGGATCCAGCGCCACCCGGAGAGGATAGTACCCCGTGCCCGGATCATAAATCCCTCCGTGTGTTTACAACTCCAACACCCCGTGAGCGAAAACGTTGTTCTCCTGGATCAACACCGCCCCGCACGTCGTGGAAACTCAACCGCCGCTGACAGATCGCTGATTGGTTAGGGCTCGTACATATAGCCAGTGCAACCCGGGGAGGGTGGGGGGGAAGCAACACACAACACTACACCAACACGAAGCCCGCACTTCCAGTTGATCGGGAAGCGACCCTAACAGCAGCAGGGCAGGCATGCACCACAGCGGCAGCACGTCTTTCACACCTCTTTTACCGCTTCAGCGAGTCTGGGACGAACGCGGCGACCCACTGATACTCTACCGTGACCAATGCAATTGTTTCCGTGGATACCATGTACGACCTTTGCTTGGCGCAGCCCAAGCAGAACAAATAAGGCGCGCGGAGGGCGTCGCTTGTATATATATACATGCTAGTCCTAAAAACAGCTAAATGTACTCGTAAAATTGCCATACTACGCGATTGTTCCACATTTGAGGGAGCGCTACTGATCAGAAACGCCTTGGCCCAAGAAGTGCAACGCCTTCTCTGGGATGACCCATACATTGCACCTGATGTGTACACCACCATTATAGTATTCGTTGTACACTTAGGCTAGTCCCTGCGATAGCGTGTCAGATTTTACATAGATTACGATATAGAAGTCGAGAACGTGTTTTGCTTTGTGGTGGTGTTCTTTGTCCAGACCGTTGCCGGGGATTTTCCCCCAAAGCCTGTGAATAGGCTGTGAACACAATGGTCGCATAGAAGACAGAATAACTATACCAACTGGAGGTGCGAATGGAAAAGCTGCTTGGGATGGTATGGTTAGAAAATATCAAAATTCCACCCGCCAACGTAGAAAATTTGGTGAGGATATCAGCAAGCTGATTTTTCGATGAGCACGAGGTCGCCGATTTAATTCCATCCACCAAGGTTCCTCTGGGCTGTTCCATCATTGGAACGCGGTGGGTATTTCGAGATAAAACAGACGGACGTTTTAAAGCAAGGCTGCTGCAAATCTTATTGCAATATGTTTGCTCCGGTTGGAATAATTGCCGTTCGCTGATGCTGTAGCTGATGCTGATGCTGATGCTGACACTGATGCTGATCGCTGATGCTGATGTGAATGCTGATGCTGTAGCCGGCTTAATGGAGGTTTCTCTCAAACTTTTCGGTAAGATGCGACAAACTTCAATAAGACGTCGCTTGGTGCCGATCGATGTTTATATCGAAGGTCGAGGCTCATAACCTGTGAATAGCCTGTGAACACAATGGTTGTGTGAAGGCTCTGTCTTCTATGCGAAGAGATGCAGAGGTGGCACCGAAGTGTCTGTTAAGATCACTTGTGATAAGAAAGAAAAATGATAGTTTGGAAAGGGCGCTTGAGGCCAAAGAGAGAGGAAAAAGAAAGCAGAGAAAGAAGGAAGGAAGAGAAGGAGAGTTGGGAGAGTTGGGAGAGTGATCATGGTGGGTTGCATCACCACCTGATCATCACGGAACAATGCCCGTAGTACGGTAGAATACCGGGACAACGGGACAACCTTAACATACTCAAATCTACGTTTACATCTAGGTTCCACCAAAGATTCAACGTAAGATTCAACGTAAGATTCAACGTAAGATTCAACTGCATACCTTATTCGTGCGAATAGACTGCGCATTAACTTAGATTTGAATTCAAGGTTCATACTTTTAACAAAGCTTGGTGCGTACGAACGGTTCGTCCCTGTCGAATTTCCATGTAGACGGTATCACGCTGATCGCATACGCCTGCCACCCATGTGAACGATCACCCACGATTTCGCTACCAGGGGGGCTGGTGCGATAAGAATTACGCTAGCGGAGTAGCAATGGGTCGTGACGGCTCCGTGGTCGTGGCGGGGACCGTGTCCGGAAACTGGGAAACAGCAAACCGTGCAAGCAGCGACATGGCCGCCTTCAAATTGGACTCAAACGGAACTCTACTATGGAACTGGCAGGTACTGCAATGTGAATGAATACATATCTGATGCCGTAGGAACTTGCGACGGTGGGTATTGACTTTTGTGAAAGTGTGCGTCAGTAGAAAGTTAAGGCAACAAAAATTCCAACAAAGCCCAACCCAGCCCAATCCAATCCAACCTAACCTAACCAAACCCAACGCAACCCAACGCGGGGTATTGATTGCAGACCTTGCCATTGCAGGGAGAGTTGTAGACAATAGAGGTGCAGCGGAGCAGGTCAAGAGACTTGCATTGACTGTAAATAGTGGTATCAAGCAACAGCACCTTGCACATTATTGTTTATTACAGTAGGTAGTTATGCCGATAGTTACATGTATCGTGCTTGATCTTTCCCCCTCCATCGAGGGGTCGTATTAAGAATGACGTACTTGCTACACAACTGTTGCAGTCAACCGCTCACCAACAGTAGAGGCTAACATTCACCGTCGCAGGCGCCATGAAGACACAATGCCTGGAGCGGTCAGCAAGCAGGCGTCCGTCCTCTCTTTCGCGTTTCGCCTTCTAATGCAACAAACTGTAAATAATCGAATCCGACTGCCGTGCGGTCAGGCCAGACCCGGATATGGGACTTAGCATTACAGCATTGCCCCGATCCCTCCTTCTGCATTTGGACTCCATTTTTTCTTCTCAGGACGGAACTGTCGACCATGACTGGGCTAACGCTGTCGCCGTGGCAGAAGACGGGTCGGCCGTACTAGCAGGGGCCTCGCGTGGAGATTTCATGGGCCGTCGTACCGGTAGTTCAGATTCATCAACTTCTTCCTCCCAGTGGTTGGGAGGTGACTTCGCCGCGATCAAGCTCGACTCCGAGGGAGCCGAGGTGTGGAGGTGGCAGGTGAGAGGGTAGTTTGCCAGTTACTCGAGAGATTGGTTAGCATGCACAATGAGATATACTTAAACCCAACCATAACCCCAACCCCAGCTTTACAGCTACCGCTATGAAATCGTGTTAAGCGATGTAAGGATAATCTTCTCTTCGTCTCGCATACAAGGAGTCTCACCCTTTTGCTCGGTTACGCACAGCAGAAGTGTAAAGCTCGTATGACCGTAGAGTATGAACATTTTCTTCGTCATATCGAAAGTTGTTGGTTGTTCGACGTACCAAAACCAAATCGGCCTTTTGAATTCTGTACACAACCAACATGTCGAGCCACAAGCGCGTTGTTCAGACAGCTAGAAAGTCGAACAACTCCCCGAATTTGCGGTACCGCACGCAAACAACTTTAAGAATGCACTATCCTGGCCAACTACTGCTTATGCAGTCCCCGTATCCAGTACGAACGTAACAGATGGCACCTGTTAGACAGCCGACCCGCACAACCTTACCAATTATCTTTCAACGTCTTTCTTGGTTGGTGCTTTTGGTAGGTAACTGTTCGTCAAAACACATGCTACAGCCAAACAAAGGTACACCACGACACGCGCTACGATATAGGGGTATTAAGGTATACCTCTATTTGGCGGAAATGGTTTTTGAATGACGGGGCTCCTTAACCCGAAATCGTCGGAAAACAGGCCATTTTTTTCATGATTCTCGTTGTGTACCTAGGACATGGGATTTCCCACGTCCGGTATCGTAGCAGTTTTATTTTTTTCTTCTCTCTAAAATCAGTTTTTGGGAGGGAGGTCTTAAGCTCCCGAATTAAGGAACCTCAGAAAAAAAGTGGTGCGCCTCTATCTTAGCCCAAAAAGACGTGCACGACTTGTTTAATGTGGCTCCTCAATTGAGGACCACCCAAAAGACTGTTTTTGTTGAGACCGACGAACGTGAACGCTGGTGAACAAACGCCCATGGTCTACTGATGGTAAAACAACCCCCAAACATATTGCAATTAAACACGACGGAATGCCGACTCCACATTGGGATAAGGAGCACTCAGAAAGTTTTCCTGTTTTTTGACTCATCCCACGGTAGGGGTTGCAGTTGTATGATTGCGCCCAAAAGTCCCCGGGCGATTGAGTTCCTCATGTGAGGAACTGCCGGCCAATGGATTGATTTCACGAGTACATAGTATTTTTGGACTAAGGTGTAGAAGCTTGGTCGGGTTGTGCGACCGAATGCCTTCGGAGTCATTTTTCGGGTGAGATATTGAGTTCCCCATGTGAGGAGCTCAGGAACTTTCTGATGCTGCAACCCCTACCGTCGGATGGCTCTAAAATCGTTTCTCTGCCCCTATCGTACTAGGCGTCCATCGTCACCCCAAAACGCGCTACGAGGTTCACTCGCAGCGCTTCCATTAACCCCTGTGTGTCTTTCTGTTATTTGTTTGTCCTGGTTGTTTGACATTGAGATAGGACGGAGCTAGCGGGTTCGACAAGCTGAACGCGGTGTCTACGGCGAATAATGGCTCTGTAATCATGGTGGGATACACCTCAGGAGACTGGGACGGGGAAGTGAACGCCGGTGGGAATGACTTTGCGGCGGTAAAACTGGATGCAGACGGCAACGAGGTCTGGAGATGGCAGGTATGGGAAGCCTGAATAGTGCATGAAGGTTTGAGCCACAGTGACAGGTGGGGAGGTCTTTTATTTTTGGGTCGTTTTCTTAACCTTTTTGCGACAGCTGGCTATAATCAAAGGGCATGGGCTAGTGTGAGACCATCATTATGTGGCCAAGGCTACCGTAGAAGGCTCATTTGGGTGCCTTCTTTTGCGGTGACTCGGGATCACTCGCGTGAGTGACCCCCCCGTTCCGTTGGAGCTTTCGTGCTGTTTCGCGTTTCGGTATGTATCCACTATGGAGCGGTTAATTACGCTGCGCCATCAAATCGCCTGAAGAATTTTGGTCCATTAGGTGAAGAATCTCTCCTGCGAGTGGCTAAAGGCCGGTGGTGAAGAAGGGGGTACATCGCCCTACTGTAGCCTTGGTCTCATTATCATCATCATCATCGTCATCATCGTCATTGTCATCGAGATCATCGTTATCGTCAAAATCATCATCATCGTCATCATCATCATGATGATCATGATCATGATGATGATCATCATGATCATCATCATCATCATCATTGTCATCGTCATCGAGATCATCGTAATCGTCATCATCATTATCATCATCATCATCATCATCATCATCATCATCATCATCATCATCGTCATCATCATCATGATCGTCATCATCATCATCATCGTCATCATCATGATCATGATCATGATCATGATCATCATGATCATCATGATCATCATCATTATCATCATCATTGTCATCATCATCATGATCATGAGCAGGATCATCATCATGATCATCGTCATCATCATCATCATCATCATCATCATCATGATCATCATCACATTCATCATCACCTACGTATACACGGTCGAAGGGGTTCCCGGAGACTGCGGCAAGGCAGCATGCGTATGTTGTGAGCCCCCTTTGTTTTGAAGAGGTTCCCTTAAGCTTAACCTTCATCCAACCTCGACCGACAATCCCATGGGAAACGAGCTCACCGCGGCAAACCTTGATGCAGAGGATAACTAAATCTGGAGATGGCAGGTAAGGGAACACTGCCTAGAATGTTTCACGAGCAATCGGAGGAGTTGATGCTGCACACAGGAAGAACGGTACTCTAAGGGGGGCCACCCAAACGTATTTTGGGGCTCCGTTTTTGAATACCCGTTCCGTTTCTACCCCAACTAAATGCGCGATGGACCAGTTTCTTGAGAAGACTTTGCCGCGGTAAAAGCGGATGCAGACGCTAACGAAAGTCTGCAGGTGAAAGCCAAGGGAAGAAGGGAAGACCGCCTAACAAGTTGCATGAACAGCCGAAGGAATCGCCGTGAAAATAAAAGCACCATGAGTGTCGAAAGCATTCGACGATGACGGAATCATGGGTCACACAAAGCAGCCCGGGCTTCTGGGATGTAGCGGCTGAAAATTCTGAAGTGGCCCGCGGCATGGTGATACTTGCGCTGATGCAAGCTCTTTCCGAAGAGGGTGGCAACTGTAGGGGGGGGGCACTTTTGGCACATCGTGTGGCAACGACTGAGGGTCAATCGCCCGAATGACACCCCTGCTCGTGTGCGCCGTCCAATTATAGTGTTCCTTTCCTTTTTATCGGTATGAAAGCGTCATGGAATGGTTGGCGATGCTTGCGCCAAACGAACGGCCCAAACTGATTTTTTCAGAGAGGTATGTGGTCACCCGGGCGAGTGGACCCCAAACACCCGGTAGCGACACATGGGGTGCCCCCCCCGGCCGTGGTTTTGGTTCGAAGCTCAACCTTAGGACCCTACACGACACGATACGCAGCACTATTATGCCATGATGTTGCTGGTATTGCCGCTGCTGCAAGCTTTTCTTCGATGGTCGATGAGGCTGCACTTCTTCTCGTTTCGTTATATGACACGTTATACGATAGAGGTAACTTGTTTCGGGTGAAACACTTCATCTGAATGACCGAGCTCCCTAACCCACAATCGTCCGGATGCCAGTGTTTCTTTTCGTTTGACGCAATGTGTTTCGTTGTATATGGCCAATAACTTGTTCATCGATTCTCGCTAGTAATGATGATGGGGTGCCCTGGGTGGGGTATAGAGCTTCTGGTGCGAGGATTCTCAGACTACAGATACGTGCTACGCGGTAAAGGTTCACCATGTTTTCTCTAAGGGTCCTCATACGATAGACCCGCCCTCAAAGCAGCGGTTTTCATTCGCGAACGTTTCATGGCTGCTCGACAAGAGGAAGAACGCTACGAGACACAACTCTTCGAACATTTTCTTGTTCGCAAAGGGCTATAGAACGATGACGTCGGGCAGGCACAAGGAGCACCGTGTTTGAGGAGATACGACCGGGAGCTGGTTTCAAAACCGGCGATTTCGTTGAAGAAAAGTTGGGGGGGCTACCGTAGTAAGACTCTATACCTCGCCCCAACACAATGTTTTCAAAGTAAGCTCAAAAGCGCAACCCCATGGACAAATGTACGGCCTGAATTTAAATAGATCATGAATCTTGCTAAAAAAACAATGGAATTCCAGCGATCTTGGATTGAGGCGTCCCGTCATTAGTTGTGTGTGTTTGTGTGAAATTGCTACATCTATCGTAGCACTCGTTTGAAAAAAAATAGTTTACCTCCACCCGTAGAATGCGTCTTATCGCTGTACATGTGTCCCACCATTGTTCGAAGGATCCCCCAGGTATAGTTATTAGCAGCGTACAACGTGCGACAATATCATACTTCAAATGAGATCGCGAAGCGAAGCGCGTCAGAGGTGTTATGCGGCGTGCGCGTCGGGTATGTCCTTGTTGGTTTGCTGTGACGCGGATTACCCCTTAACCCATCGCCCTGGGCCCCTGCTTGCGACCGATGAGCTGTCAGCGCCACCCCACGTTTTCCACTAGAAGCCCCACAGCATGGCTGACACAAAATTCGATCGACATATCAAGCACACCTTGCAAAATATGACATTTGATAACATCCTCCGAGACCTCACAGCCCTGAAGTGCATTCATTCTGTAGTGATTAAAATTCGACGCCAGTGCTTCCTGCGCGTTTCGTGTTTCCTCTGCCTCTAACTTCCGCAGGGTGGCACATCGGAGGACGATTCGCTACAAGGCATAGAGATACAGGCTGATGGGACCATCGTTCTTGGTGGGCACACGGAGGGAGATTGGGGCTCCATGAGTGCTGGTGGACTTGATTTCGCTATGGTCAAGCTTGATCAGGAAGGCCAAGAGATGTGGCGCTGGCAGGTGAGCATGCTCACTCTTTGAGGGGCCTGTGTGTACAAACATAAAGTACCTGGTATAGTACTAGAAATTAGTGATAATGAGGCACGGCCTCTATACCTGAAGTAGTGCAATCTGCGATGCTGGGTGAACACAGAAAACACAGGGGGGGGGGGCAGCAAACGAAATAACACCAAGTAGCATATGTGGTCACGTGGTAGATGCGAACTGTGGTATAGTATAATACATATTCAATATATGTACCGGTATATAATGTACACATATACATATATGCATGTATTCTGATATACATCGGACACGCGAAACGGAACTAGAAATCATTCGTAAAAGTGTGCGTGATTTCGCTGTCGTGAGGCTTGACCCTGAGGACAAAGACACCCAGCGGTGGCAGGTGACGGTGGTGTATAAGCCGCGAAGTCATGCGGTGGACCCCGACCCTAATCCTGTCTCTAACTCCGAAGATATCATGCCGAAGACAAAGGTCACACGCGGAAGCCCGGGGACCAATATAACACGGACGGTGCACGCGTGACACGCGACGCAAAATACATGCAGCGTACCCGTGATACACGGTGTACAGGGCACTCAAACACGTCTCTGTGCAAGGGAAACCCCTCTATTCCGGCGAGCCATGCTGTGCGCGTTGAGGTTTGCTATCACAAAAAGGCGCACGAAAATACGTTTACCCGTTAACGAAATGTTACGTCTTAGCACAGGAGATAGGTAATATGTACGTCTAATACGCTCCCGTCGGAACCGAGATCTAAGCGCACACGACACACCACACACTGCACGGATCGACGCAAACCTCAACGACGGTAGACCGACCCCATTTCCGCGTCGAATGTCTTAGAACTTTGGCGAAAAGTGCGCGTACGAAGAGACATGATCGAAAGCAGACGAGGTTTGCACAATGGTACATATTCATACAAACTGGCATATCCGCAGTGCAGGCAAAGTGCAGTATATTCTGGGATGCTCCTGGGCAGTGCAGTAGAAAAACAGTTAAACACGCTACATCCTGTGTGCTGTGCTACTCCTGGCGTGTGAACGTCGCAGGGTGGCTCGGCGGACACGAGTGACTCGCATTGGAATGATGAGCTACACGCGATGGCGTCAGGCGCCGACGGAAGAGTGATCTTGGCCGGAAGAACCCATGGCTCGTGGGGGAAAGATAACCTCGGAGAAGGCGACTTCTTGGCTGTGGTGCTCGACACCACCGGAAGATTTTCCCAATCGCCGACAGCGGCTCCTTCCCCCGCTTTTGGCAATCCTATCCCTCCACCATCCGGTTCGACGCCGGCTGCAACGGCAACTCCTTCGTCTTCCTCCATCGCGAAACCCTTATCTACTGCTCCCGTTCGAAGTCCTTCCCCGACACCTGCAGCAGCGTCGGATTCGACCGGAGTCGTGGCTGGGACTGTGTCTGCCGTTGCTGGCCTTGCTCTAGTCATGCTGGGGTGCTGGCTGCGGAAGCGACAACTCGCCAAAAAGGACAAAGCCGACGGGCAAGCCCTTCCCGCCGTGGTCACGGCTGAAAGAGGGAACATAAGGCCTCCATTCCAGCTAAATCCCCCGCAACTGCCATCTCGGAAGCAAACCACGCCAGCGATAGCCCCGCGATCGGCGACGGCGCCTCTCCCGGAGGCTGTGGCGACCCCAACGACAGAGCCTCCCCCGTACGACCAGGCGCTGGCGCTGGTGGCCGGTAATAGTTTCGGCGTTGGAAAGGACGGTGTCCTCTCGAAATCGTTGGCAGCGAGCGCTGGGGGTGTTGATGGTTTGGGTGCTGTAGCCGTTGGTGGTGGTGTCAGCGGTGGCTGTGGTGGCAATGGTACTGGTGGTAGCAGGGGTGGTGGTGGTACGCTTGAAAAGCGAGGTAACGAGCCGGCCACACATGTTGGGGAGGGTAGTGATGGTGGTGGTGGTGTTATTGGTGATATTTCAAGCACACAGGGAGATGCCGGAGATGGTTCCGTAGAGCCGGCCTTGGTTCTGACGACTTCCACAGCCAACATCTCGACTGGAGAGCTGGACCCATTCTCCCCTGCTTATCGCGGACGAGGGGTCGCGGCTCCAGCATACGTCGCCGAAGAACCAAAGCCAACTCCGGACGAGTTAGGAGCCCGGCCACCGACAAACAGTAGGAGCGCATCCGGCAAGCCAACCGTAGACGAAATTGAAACCTCGTCGGCAATGGGTCGTCGGCGGTCATCTGGAAGTCTCGGGCTTGGTCAAGCAGTGGGGGATGCGGCAGGGGAATTGGCGAGAAGTTGCCAATTTCCTGGGGTTACCGAAGCGGCGACAGCGGTGTCCATTCTCGTGAACCTGTTGAATAATAACCGGGACAATAAGATGGGCTCCGACGCGAGTCTCAGGCGGTGCCGGTCGATCATCATGATGCTTCAAAGGGCTTCGACGGTGCTTGGCAAGGTGACATTGTGATGTGTGATGGGCGGACATCCTGATATCTATCCCGGTGGGATATTTGGTGGTGTGCTGTTGGAATATGATAAGCATGCTCCACGGCCGACATGGTTTCATCCTTGGTAGGGTTGATACAGTTTTACAAAAGGCTGATTCCACATCACGGTCTGTCTCAACCGTACAGGCTTGGAGTCAGAATCCATGGAAGCGTGTCTGTTCAGATCGTATATGTAACGAACCGTGCTTCAATAGAGGATGCGCCCAAGGTGGCTTAGATTCACCACACGAGGAGCTCCATGCCTCAACCTAACCGGTTTTAACAGCACTTGTACGTGTACCCGTTGCGTGCACCCGGCGCGTATACGTCTCCTTCTTAAACCCCTGCGACGGACGTAAACGTTGTTCGCTTGAACGGTGCCCAGGGCGGCGAGACCCTTGCAAAGGCAGAGCGTGTCATGATCGAAGAGGTGCACGACGCCATCGACGATCTGGTCGAGCTCGTCAAGACCTACCAGAGCAAGAACAAGATTTCCCAGCTGCTGATGTCGACGCTGTTCAAGCGGCGCCAGGACGAGATGGGGGCGGTTGTCGACAGAGCAATCTCGAGCTTGCAGGTGAGTCGAATATATAAATATGTTTGGCATGTTTTTTTCAATAGTAAGAATAACAAACGTAGGAGCTCTGGGTGGTATCTGTATGATATGCGTGCCCCGCGATAATGTCCCGGGAATGGGTCTGGGCGATGTAGTTCTTATGCACAATGTGCCGGGTACGATTCAGGTTATCTTGTCGCACGGTATTTTCGATTTGTGCACTATTGATCTAGTTCTTACGTACAACACACCCACGGTTTCCCGGTGAGATTTATATTGTCTCTATCGTGGTGCTTCCGATTAGTGCACAGTTTAATAGCCCTGTTACATAGGTGGTAGACAGGCAAGCCTTTATGGGCTTATACTAAGGCACTGAATATGGCAGAACACGAAGAATCAGGTGTATTTTATCCCTGCAAAGTATTAAAAGGCATGAGCAGTTACGCGAATATACAGCCGGATACCTCCCGCTTCGCACGGTCGCCCTCCTGCCGCTGCTTGGCCTCCCGGGCGGCTTGGTATCCCAGCCTCACCCAATGTTCCGCCTCGGCACTCGCCACCTTATTTCCTCGTCTTTTCCCGCCGAGACGACGTCATCTTGGTAGACCAGCTGTGATTTCGAGGCGGATAAGTACGTACAGGCCACCGAGGCGGCCTAAGGCGAGTCTGCAAACAGGATGAGGCCGGCACGCTTAGCTAGCTGGGGCGCCCAGTAGGCGTCAGAGGACAACCGCGTGCGAAGCGGGAGGTGTCGCGCTCTGCATACTGCAGCCGGACGTCGAATTAGTTACTTCCGCTTGTTCCCGAGAGTCGACTGCCTACTGCACCCCCACTCTTACCAGTAATAGGGAGCTTGCCTCCTGCCTCTTGAGCTGGACGCATTTTGTGCACCGTGGTTCCCGTCGAACTCGTCGGTGCATCCTGTGACGGTGCGAGGCCCACCCCTCTTTTCTACGGTCTGCTATGTTCCAATTTTACCCGAATCCTAACCCCAGTGACAGAGTAAAGTGGACCGTGGTGCTGCCGGCAAGTTGGCCCCACCTTTCGCGGCCGCCTCAGATACCTACCCGAGGTCTGCTGGTTTCGTGCCACTGGCACATTCGCTGCTGCCACTTGCGCCATCGTGACATTACCGTAGCTGATGTACCCTCTCCCATCGCAGGGTTGAGAATGTTTGATGCCACTAGTGTTTGCAGACGGACAGTTTCGTGAAAACAGGGGGTCTTCTCCACTGTGTAAGCAGCGTGGGCCAAAGAAAATGCCGCCGGGAGGAAAAAGCCTTCTCTATACACCCTCTTGCCAATCATCGCGACATTAACATCTCCAGCACCGAGTACACATCCCACAGTCCCCCTACTTGGTGAATGGTATCCTAAAGCACCTCTCATAATACCATGGTTTTTTCAAAACCAAACAATACCACAATCCCCAACACGGGTAATGGTGCTCTTTGCTTCTGTGCTGACATGTCGTTGCGTCTGGTGTCCGCTTTCGCTGTTCAGTTTAGCAATTTCAACGGCCACCAATCGAAGGGTATGCAGTGAAATGTCGTTGCAACCGTTGTTTTGATTCACTGCTCTCTTTCAACTCGTTTCCAACATTCATGTCGTGGACCTTCTACTGCGCGTGAGCGATAATATTAGCTTAAGTTGCTCCAACCGCAGGCGAAGCCGGGTACCGCGCGTCTGCGTGGCTCACATCAATCAAGGCCTGGTTGCCAGCGGCTGACATCGTGGTATCCGCCTGTATTACAACCTACCCTTAACCGTATCGGCGGCGCCCTCGGCGTTCGTAGTTGCTGGCGGGTCCAACAGTTGTTCCTCTGAATGCCAGGGTTTACAAGACGCAGAACCAGTCGCGATATCAAAAACCCCGTATTACATAGCACCCACTCTACCGGCACCCCCTCGCGATCTATTGGCCTAAGGGCTTTGGGTCGATCAATGCAAGATGCTAGCGTGTCACGTACTCGAGGTCTGTGGAAAGGCAGGCCGGCATGGGCTTATACCTAAACGCTCATGATGGAAGAACAAGAGGAAGTAGATGCGCAAATTTTATGGAACAGAGAGTACAGGCGCGGACATCTCCTGCGGCATGAATGCGCCCTTGAGAATCATGCCCGTTCTCTCTACTCGTCCACCCAAATCGCAGCAGGAAAACGTCGAACGCCAGGTACACAACAACGCCAACACCCCGAGGAATACACGTTTTCTTAGTGACGCTGTTCTCGTCGGAGCATTTGTCTGTGTGGGTATCTCCTTGTAGGCCCACGTGAGTTGTAGTCGCATCTCCCCGCCTTCTAGCGTTTTGCCGTGTTCGTATGTAGGTACGCCGACGTGCTTCGATCGCCTATGTCGATCCTTCCTACTCCAATCTGGTCATATGTTTACTTGATTGTGATCGCATGTCTTCATCAATTGTACCCGATTGTCGTATCCGCACGCACGTAGCCCAAGCAGATTGGATCGCGTATGTCCCTCCTTTCTTTCCACCCCCTTGCCTCAATCTTACGTAAACCTACGTGATTTGCGCGCGTAGGTTCTTCCTTTCTACCCTATCCTTCGCATTCATGCGATGAACCACGTCATTTAATCACATGCTTACTAGTTTCTACCCTACCTTCCCATTCTTACGTATATTCATGTGCTTTGGCCCCGTATCTCCCTCTTATCCAATTTATTATTGTGCTCGTCCGCACACTAACTTGCTTCGATCGCCTACCTTCCTCCCTTCGACCGAATTTTCGTGTTCGCACGTAGATCCAAGCGTTCTGATCGCGCTTTCTCCTCCGTTCGATCGTATGTCTGAATTCGTAGCTAGACCCACTTGGAATGATTGCTTGCCTGTCCACCTTCTACGCTATCTGTCGTATTCGTACGTAGACCAACCGGCTTCCATTGAGCACTCCCTAATAATTTTTTTCAACTGCCTATACTAACATTTTTCTTCATTTGTGCATGACGTTTGTGCGTGATGCGGCGCAGTTTGGTCTGCATGTGCAGGTCGGGGCTGACGTCGGTGCAGTCAGACGGGATGTTCGCGCCTTCAAGGAGGGGGTGCATCTGTACCAGGTACGCGAGGCCTATTCATGTGGTGTGATGACAGCGCAACAGCACCAGGTTCATCAATTTGTCGCTTACCAAGCGCATGTCTAGCGACCAAATCCCGACAAATGCGATCTATTAGCAAGCGCGTAGGAAAGTCACACGGATCGGTACAAGCACCGCTACGATGTGCGCGTATCGTTTAACTCCTCACACTGCAGCCCGGACAAGCCCCCCTGCCTCATCGGCCTGGCTGCTTCGTGTGGCTGATGCTGCAATCGTCGTCATATGTTTTCGATATGTTTCCTTCGACATATTTTGACTCTTAACCCCCAAAGGGATTTATTTAAGGCCCCTGGGACGTGTTCACCCTGTCGAGGCGGCGAATTCGTCACGCCAACATATACACTAGTTCATTATTTTTACTACACGGTATAACAACATCTTGCTCAGCTGCACGGGTTGTGCGTGGTTCGTCCTATCCAGTTCGCCGTGAGCCAAATAGGATAGAAACCGTTTGAAGGTATCCTGTGGAATTGCCTCCTGCACAGCTAACCAGCTTGTATAGTTGTGTATTTCTTAAACTAAGCTCGCCGTTAACGTCCTTTTGTGCCTTACTCGAGTATAATCACCACCTACCGGCTGGGAATACCGGCGCTGATTTCGCTTCAGCAGGAACCCATGGAGGAAGCGGCATGTGCGCATGTGTGCGTTAGGTCACATTCTGTTGACCGTTGGTATCGTTGGGAACCCTTGTGAAATGCTCACGTTAAACAGCCACCTGTCGGTATGATTTCCGTCGGCTGCATTTCCGTCGATCGGACGTTGACACCGCTTCCGCTTCGACAGGAGTCTATTGACGAAGCTAAGGCGGAGTCATTAGCGGAAGCTCGGAGGGCAAGGCGCCAGCGCAAGCTGGACCAGATCGAAATCCCCGAGGAGGATGTGGCCATCACGGATGAACTACTGGGAAAGGGTGGCTTTGGCGAGGTGTACCTTGCCGACTACAATGGTCGCAATGCCGCTGCTAAGGTGCTTCTTTGCTCGACCGGTTGTTGAGGGTAGTTAGGTAGTTGGTTGGTTGGGGCTGGGTGGCTGGATAGGTGGGTGGTTAGGTGATTAGGTGGTTAGGTGCTTAGGTGGTTGGGTGGTTGGGTGATTGGGTGGTAGGTTGGGTGGGTGGGTGGGTGCGTGCTGACCAAGCCCTGCTAAGGCGGTGATGGTGAGCATCTCCTTTTCTTTGCTTACGCACACGAGCAGCTATGCATTGCGAATTCCACAAGCCGGTTTTCAGAACACATACGTAATACAGTCCCCTCTTGAACAGGAAAATAACAAACATGCATGCATAGACGATCAGGAGAATGTGACTTCAATTGCATTGGGCCGTTCCACAGTAGAAGGAGCCTCGTCATCTAAAAGTACCCTATTCCTATTAGTACCCCTTGTGCCGAAGCATGGCTGCAGCAGCAAGCAGCATAGATTTCACAGCAATCAGCACCACCCAACCGACGGTGAGAATAAGCTAGGGAGCCTGACATCCCGCATAAAACGGAAAGCACAACCGTGAAACATGTTGGCGCCGGGACAGGGCTAGCAAGGCTTTGGTGCTCAAACCGGTCTGGAACTGGGGTCCTCATTCTGGCAGCGTTAACTCATAGAGGAAATTAAAGTAATTGTTGTGATGCTGGCCATTGAGGTAGGTAGCTGCAGTATTATCCCCTCCCTTTCCTGTCCTGGGCGACCTCCACCCACGATAAACACGTGGCACCATTTCGGGTTGCCGTTGGTCAGTCGATCTCGAACGGAGTCATACAACGCAGTAGAGAGGACACCTGATGGTTTTCACTTCCTGGCAGTCACCGTCGTGTTTCCAACCTGGAGGGACATGTACAGAGCGAAGAGTTATGCGTGTCCCACCATTCCCTACGTATTGCAGTTGCTTTCACTTTTCCACGATACCCGATTACACGCTGTTCATTTTTCACCTGTTTACATGGTAGCCGGGTTTCCGGTGCTTGACCTCCGCCTTCGCCAATTGGACTCCATCCATCGCTAATCATACGCAGGTGATGCATCTCACTCACGAACTGGGCAGGCATGGTGAGGGCGGCGTTCTCGAGGGGTCAGTATCGGGCAAGGTCGCGAGACAGCGGGAGGAGCATCAGAGAAAAGGTTTTCTGCGCGAGCTTGAAGCGATGATCCGCCTACGAAGCCCTTACACGGTGGACGTATACGGGGCCGTAACGTCTCTCCCGGACCGCCTGATCCTCGTTATGGAGCTCCTTGCCGGCGGGGACCTCCGAACGCTTTTGAAGAACTCCGAGGAGCCCCTGTCCGTAGAGAAATGCCGGCAGATAGTGGGAGACATCTGCGCGGGAATGAACTTCTTGCATGGCAAGAAGACCGTCCACGGCGACCTCAAGTCGGCCAACGTGCTTCTCGACGGTGCTGGCCGGGCCAAGGTGAGAATAAGGTCCAAGAGGTATCAAGTCTGGTGCATCTGGTGAAACGCTCACCCTCACTCTGAGCCACGTAGCGTCGCATATAAATAAGCTTATCCCGCGTGGTGTTCGATCGGTATGTCACGGGGGGGATCACATATGAATAGCACGAGGGTTTCCTTGAAGGTACATCGCTATCCTAAGGCACCCGGCGTGTCGATGAGGCTCGATACGTCCAATCTCCCGACACCGAGAACAGCTGCGAATAATTTTTCCCCAGACTATACGTCATCCCTTGACAACATTTTGTCCGACTGTGTCCTATGTGCAGTGTGCTCGACTTTATGCGATCAGCGATGAAGACCGCGTGGTGTGTTTAGAATTTTAGTCGTCGTCTGCAACCAACCGCGTGTCGTCTTGTGCCGCTTGTTCCGATTGAGATTTGCAGATCGGTGACTTCGGCACCTCGCGATGGACACAGCACACCATGTCCACGGGTCTTGCGACGTTCACCACCAAGTCTAGCCAAACCACCCAAATGAGCCTCGCCTGGAGCGCTCCTGAGGTAAGTGCGTCGTCTAGGTCGCAAACCCACCTCGACATGTCCAGGCAATATTCGAGGCACTAGTTGACACCTCGCAAAAACTCAAGCATCCCTTTCGAGCAGGCTGAAGCCTGGTTCCACGACCGACTGCCGAGGCTCATCTTTGACATGCAACTCTCCAAAGCATCAACCAACGCACATAAATTGACGACAGTTAAAATCTTGTGCCGGGCGAGGTTTTAGCTGTCGTTCATGCTGCTAATGCATACCAGGTACGGGGTATTGTCGATGTTCCAAGGCGGAGAAGGGGGCATGGAAACATGGGACATGGCCCGAAGGGGGTATTCCGCCGAATGTTCCAGCGAATGGGTCGGGAAGACACGTTCGGGGTAGAGACCTGCGCGAGCCCCAAGCTGCTTCATTTCTGTTTTGGCTGGGGCCGTTCGCCCACAGCCCTTGCCGAGCACGTTCACTGTATTTCAGCGAACATTTTGTTGGGACGGACGGCCCCGTGGCGCTTGAAGGTGTGGCAGGACCCCCTTCGTTTGACCACAACTCAGGGGGGAATAGTCCGCCTCGCATCTTCCGTCATTTGTATGTCTACCCCTTCATATTATCATTTACTCCATTTGGCTGAACGTGTTTCCCTTCATGGCCACCTTTGAATACGTTCGACCACACCTTTACATAGGTCGCCACGCGCTCACTGTTCTAACAGCCCGTCTACAAAACGTTCACAGCAGGACATCGATCCTTTTCGATCGATATTCTTTTGTTTGGCCCAACAACGCGTACACCCCCCCTCCTACCCTGGCATGGTCGACGGAACCTTTTCTTGTCAATGGAAGGTGCTTGACGCGGCCGGGAGCACGTACGCCAGCGACGTCTACAGTTTCGGGATCGTGGCATGGGAGGTTATTTCCCAGGAGGTCCCGTGGGCCGCCGTAACGCACCCTCGGGACGTTTTCGTACGTGTGGTCTGGAAGGAACAGCGGCCTGTCATTCCCGATGACGCCCCGACCGAAATCGCGGACGTGGCAAGAGAGTGCTGGGTCGGGGATCCGGAGAAACGCCCGACGTTCAGGGCCGTTCTGGAAGGCATGAGGTCGAAGGGCTGGCATGAATAGGCTCAGGACGTCACAGCGGTGGTCAGAGGACGTCCTGGGCCGATGCCCGAGTTGCCTAGGAATGTATGTGTCGACGTACGCCACATACATGGCTGGTGACGAACACGCTGAAGAGTGCATCACACGGAGTTTTCTCACTCCCATGGCAACAACATGTAATGCTCTGAACAGCTTCGCACTGTAGAAACGTTTTGTGTGTATTTAGGTGATTTTGGTTTTCACCGGTTTGGTTTTCACCTTGCATCGTGGAATTCGTCATGCTGTGAAGGGTAAGCTATACCGTGTATTTCCGTTTGCGCTTCGTCCGTGTAGAAGCCGAGTGAAAAAAAGGGTAGTCCAAGCTTCTTAGGAGCTCACGCTGACGGGTATCTATGATTGCCGCAATTTGTATGCGCTGATGGTATGCATTACGGCAAAAGTGGTGTGAAAATATTTTATGCGGTGCTGCGTTTTGTGCAATATTGATGGTTCAATTTACAGCAGCAGGCCTTGAGCTTGGAGGCTTGTGCATGAAGGATCAGTCCCTTCAGAAACCAGCAGCAGTAGCTAAAAGAGCAAGATTCTCGAAGCCATGATCGCGATTACGCGATCAAGGCCTTAAGCTCAACATATTTTTGGCGTGTACCTTTATCAGCTCAATGCTCATGTAGGCGATTTTGAGCCCATTTTTGGCGTCTGATAAGGTTAAGTCACGACTCAGATTACAATCGAGAAAAACGTCTTAGTCGCTGCTTGGCGACCTCTGTGTGTCCTTCAGAAGGAACAAATGACGATGCTGGCGGAGACCCCAAGCCAGTTGGTTGATGTATCGTGCTCAGAAGCAAGGCTGGTGACGAACGGCAAAATAGCGATCATGGTGGAGACAGGAGCGAGTGCGGTTGCTGCTCGACCAATTATTTGCACAAAATGGCAGGACCCCCGTTTTCTATCTTAAGCCTGGACCCCCAGTGTGACCGCACTTTTCAGTTCGTAAAAATGAATCTCTATGAAAAATAATGAAAATACACTCCACTTTTGTGGTCAAAGCGGACTTGTCCGTCTGCCCGCGTCTGTATGTTTTGTCTGTCTTTCTCTCTGGGAGCATCCCATATGGTTGCGGATTTACCTTGGGTTAGCTACAGATGACCCTTATACTATACGTCGGAGTTTTGTGCGCCGATGATCGATACATGATGTTTTTACAGACGATATTCGTTTCCAGAAGTGTGCTCGTACGACTAGTACGAACTTACAGGCATCATTTCACCATTGTGCCGAAGACATACCATGATTCGACGGCACATGAGCTACGCTCTAGATGCACCATTTGTTTCTGAAGTTCCTCACTTGGAAGAACTTTAGACCTCCGCCCGAAACAAATTCGGAGAAAACTTGAAGTGCTACCGGATGAGCAATCCCATGGCCTATTACGTATGCAACACAAGTTGAGCAGAACAATAAGCGATATTCAGACGACAATGGGTTAAGGACTCTTGTCGTTCAGAAACCGTTCTAGACAAAAAGTGCTACCTCTCTCGTAGCACGCGTGACGACAACCATACCATCATCCGACACACATCACATACCGTACCACACCATACTGTACGGTTTAAGGTACCGTACCGGACCATGCCATACTACATGCCGCATCATGTTACTCCATATCATCTCACCGCTGTGCCTTTCCGGTTAAAACGTTTCTATCGGGAAGCGCAAACACACACAAAGGCTCTCTGCATGCCGGTACCCATGCTTCGGGTAGAGCAGCAATTCAACGTGCGCGATTCCACCCACCCACCCAGCCACATACCAGACCATTACACGTTAACCCGTCACCGATTAACCCACTCAACCCACCACAAATAGTATCTTCTCCCACGCCCAAACTACAGTGATTGCGTTCATTTTTATAGTGTCAGAATAGAACAGCAGTCTAAATTGAACGAGATAGCCGCTACGACACTAACCTCAACGTGAACAAAACGTACCACCGGATCATACCATACTGTACCACACCGTCCCATTTCCCCGCACGGTGTCACATTCACTGTCGATCACACTCACCCACCCACCCAACCACCCACTTACCGAAGCCCCCATACACAAGCCCGTCATCGATAAACCTATCAAAACAATCACAAGTAGGCCCTTCTCCCACCTCCCCATTGGAGCGTGCTACGACAGAGGTAGCACTTTCGGCAAAACCACTTCAAGCATGAAAGGGCTCCTTTACCAAACACATCGTCGGAATGCCATGCTTGTCTTGCAATAAGCTACTTGCATTAAGGATTTTAAAACGTAATTTCGGCTGTGGGGGGAGAAAAATCGAGAAAATAATAACTCGGTTAATGTAGGGTCATGGCCCAGTTTGAGAGGAAAAAAAAGCGTAGTAGAATCCCATATAAAAATTTGAACAATCGACCAGCCAGCCAGGACACCAACACATCGAGGCACACATCATCTTCCACAGGGCATCCCGGACACACCAGACGGCATCCTCAACACCCAGGCACCTTCCCGAGGAGGCTGCCAGGTTCCTGGTGGACGATCTGCGGGATTGCCCACGGCAGACAGGCTGACGCGTCATCAAGAGTGCCCGAAGCGGCGCAAATTTAGCTCTTTTTGCTACGAACACGTAGCAGCCGGCGAGCAATTTTCGAAATCAAAAGGCTCTTCTCACGTTCTTGGAGACCGACGAGCTGTTGTCCACATACAAACGCAACGCGCCACAAGTGCTCCACCCACGCCAACGCCACCGGTGCGGAAGACTCAACCGGCCCATGGCCCGCAGCAAAGCCTGTTTGCAGCCCACCAACAACAGCAGTAGTAGTGCGGCCTTTCATTGTTTTTGAATATTTTGAGCAGTCTGCTCAATAATCAAAAAGCCACACCCGGAACATGAAAACCCGCGAACAGTTTGAAATTCAAAAGCTCGAAGATCGGAAGACAGGAGGACGACACCATGCAAGGCATACCATAGACACGGTGGTGGGCCTTTCTTCACCGTGGAGCAGCTCGTCTCTACTCCTGAGGCAGCCGGTCTCCACTCTTGAAAAAGCCGGTGGTCTCCACCGTTTTAAAGCCTCGAGTTTCCTCCTTTGGAACCCTCCTTGTGTCCCTCTTGCGCGGCCGTTTCCCATGTTACACCATCGGTGTATCGGCCACTTCCGGTCGTGCGAGGAGGACAGCACAGATGCAACCCTTGGGCTTCGACTAGACGATCCAGCCAGATGTGGTTGGCTCGCGAGACGTCTCCGAGATGACCAGGAGTGGTCAGGGAAACACTCGAGAGTTTCATCATTTATTCATGTTACACACAAGATCGACAATATCGGCAACACAGATCTTGCCTTTAAATATCTACTGCTGCTGTACATCATAACCTGGTAATCGATGACCCGTCCGAGGTGTGCACTTCAAAATCGTTTCATATTGTTCGTAGTCTCTGTCCCGTCTCCCCTTCCTCTGGCATGAAACCCAATCCAACCACATCCTCCACATACATAAAACATCATTGTCATCAGAGCCTTCAAACCGTTTTGTTTTGTTCCCAGCAGTTGAGCACATCATCAGCAGCAGCAGTTGAACACATTATCAACAGCAGTTGAGCACGTCATCAACGCACGAGAAAGAGTGACAGAAAATCGCGCCGCAGTAACCCACATAGCAGCAGCAGCAGCAGCACAGCAGCCTGTACGCGGTCGGTAGTCAGCGTCGAGGGTAGGAACCGGTCGCTGGGTTGCCTGCCATGTGTACTGATACCCTGCCGTGATGTTTGCTGCGGTGCAATTTTTCGTTCTGCAACAATACCTCTCGTTCATACTCCCAGCCTAAACTTCCCAGAATCATGAAAAATATACCACCAGGTACAGCACAGCCGGTAGCATGACCAGAAGATTGTTTGTTATGTGTGTCGAGTACACCCGGCGTCCGTGCTCATTATTCATCCTAGAGACATGTGAGACAAGGTAAACAACAATCTCAATAAATAAGGAATCAACATAGTCTAATGAAGCAAGTCAAATGCCGGCGTACCGGGCACAACAGCAAAACAAAACGAGCGAGACCATAATATAAGGCAAAATTTGAAACTAAAAATGAAAACGCCAGGGGCTCCGAAGAACGAGAGATGCAAAAAAGCCGAAACGGCTGCAAGAGAAACAACCTACGTGCTGGTGAAGGGAAACAGCTGACTATTGCACGGACGAAACAACAGGAGACAGAGGAAGATACCGGCCTAAGGCCGGCGGGGAGGGAAAACAAGGAAACAAAGAGAGAGAAAAGGCAACAGCTGAAAACCAACAGAGAAAGCAATACAACAAGTAAATGGCATTACTGCCGCGTTCGCGCTTCCCCCTTTGATCTCGATGAATACACACAAAAGAAAACATTACCGCTCACTGTATTGTTTAGGGCTATACCATAGTACTTGAACACGCTCCACAAAATAGTCAAACCGGTAGCTTGCCACACCAGGTACCATTTCGATTCGGCGTTCGTCCACAGCTGTATCGATACCCCCCCCCCCTCCCTCCAGTTTGCCCTTGTTGCTGTTCTTGGTGTCCACTGTTGTGTGGATTAGCCAGCTCTTATCCGCCTCGGTCCTATGCCATATCGCCATTAAGCGGCCCGCCGCGTCGACGGCCCCCCGGTTCCAGTTTCCACTCCTCTTAGCCGCCCCGGACCTTAGCACACTCTTTACTCCAAACAGCAAAACGGGGTTGTTCGTTGAATGCTTTGATATCGTCTGCTACAGCTTGGGCCCAGTTCTTTTCTGGTCGGCTTGGTCCCGGGTTTTCCCCACACCAACCATCGTCCCGAACATCAACCGATGAGTCAGCCGCTCAGTTGTCCTCCTTTGTACGGCTCCCGCAAAGAGGAGGTGGCTTTTGCGTGGTCGTCTCAACGCTTTCACATGGTGTTGAGGGTCTTGGCGGTCGATTTATGGTGGTCGGTGCGTTGTCGGCGCTGGGAGGCAAAATCGGTTAGCAGGAGGTTTGAGGGTACCGTTCATAGGTCAGCGAAGTGCCCCTGGCAGAGATCCCGAGCCACACGCCCCTACTGCAGGGTGTCAATCACCTCGGTCTTAGCAGGCGCACCTTCAGTATGAACGAAGCATCTTCCATATCGTACAGCGCACGCTTGGAACGATCGTAGAATGTCCAGCTTGAAACGATCGTAGCATGCCCACGCGAGTGGGATCCGTCGATAATTTATGGCGTAATGTCGGCGCTTTCGTTGATAAGACGGCGCGCAGGCACAGCAAATGCATCGTCTGCATACATACCTCTGGCCCGCCGTTTCGATAACAAGCGGTGGGGGAGAACCTTGTTGAGAGTGCGGGGCGGCGTTGTCTCTTTTTTCGTTTCGCACACGGTGAGGCCTGCTGCTTCGAAAACGGTCACAATGACAGTAATCCTTGCAAGGTTTTCCGTTGATTTACACACAACGCCTGCATCGTCAGCGTACAGCATACCACGGACTGGCCTCCGTACATGTGCCAGTGGTTCAACCTCCAACCCGCCCTCTCCGAAGTCCTCCTCGAGGTGCACGAAGTCCTCAAAAAATCTGGGTCCTCACTGCAACTTAGCGGAACGGAATGTATCGCTGTGCGGCGAAAAATACATTGCGAAGAAGCGGCGACAGTACACATCCTTGCCACAATCCCTGAGTGGCGTCATGCCATTCATAGTGTTCACCGTCATCCATACGTACGAGAGCTCGCATGCTTTTTCGTGGAACAGGCCAACAACCGAAAATATTTTCTCGGATACGTCATCCGCGTGCTCGATACTTGTGCATGAGAACGTGGCCGTCGACAGGAACGACGCCATGGCGATATCGTCACAGCAGCCTCTTGAGTTCCACCTCCCGCGCGGCTTTCTTGAGTAGACGCGAAAGCCAACGCATGCCCGTATTTTCCTAAAAAATTCAAATATTTTTAATTATCACGAACGCAATCAAAAGCCAAATTTAATCTGTACCCAGTCGTTGAATAGACCACAAATGGGCTAATCGCTGTCATTGGTCGTTATCCATTCAAAGCAGGAAGCGATCGGTCGATGATGTCACGTATTTGAAAAAAAGAAAAACTCTGTGGAATCCATCGTGCAGGCCATGCCAGAGGCCTGCAGAAATGGCGTGCTCGGCGTGGGCGTGGGCCCCCACTGTCTGTGCTTTGTCTGTGTGGAGTGTGCCTATCTCACAGTCATCTTGCTTTCTTAGAGTCCGCGCTTTACCTCCACAGTGCTGTGACGAAACATATTCAATGCGGCCCTTGCTCGCTTCTCCCGAAAAAGCAAAAACTCTCATTCATGTACAACAAAAACAACACAGCACCCCCTTGATGCGGGCTGGGTAGTGTAGGACCGCGCTTTACTGTGGAGGGGCTCGCACGGGTTGCGCGGAACTGCTTGTGCCGTTGACTGAACCCAACGCTGTTGCCCCTCTCATCTAGGCCGAGCCTGCTGATTGATCAAGATATTTATGACAAAAAAATATGCCGTAGTGTTGAGTGTGTTGTTGGAATGCGTATCC
This sequence comes from Undaria pinnatifida, assembly GCA_012845835.1. Lineage (NCBI taxonomy): Eukaryota > Phaeophyceae > Laminariales > Alariaceae > Undaria > Undaria pinnatifida. The sequence continues at coordinate 6,668,825 of JABAKD010000023.1, read as the reverse complement.
GAGAAAATATTTTCCGTTGTTGGCCTGTTCCACGAAAAAGCATGCGAGCTCTCGTGCGTATGGATGACGGTGAACACTATGAATGGCATGACGCCACTCAGGGATTGTGGCAAGGATGTGTACTGTCGCCGCTTCTTCGCAATGTATTTTTCGCCGCACAGCGATACATTCCGTTCCGCTAAGTTGCAGTGAGGACCCAGATTTTTGGAGGACTTGGTGCACCTCGAGGAGGACTTCGGGGAGGGCGGGTTGGAGGTTGAACCACTGGCACATGTACGGAGGCCAGTCCGTGGTATGCTGTACGCTGACGATGCAGGCGTTGTGTGTAAATCAACGGAAAACCTTGCAAGGATTACTGTCATTGTGACCGTTTTCGAAGCAGCAGGCCTCACCGTGTGCGAAACGAAAAAAGAGACAACGCCGCCCCGCACTCTCAACAAGGTTCTCCCCCACCGCTTGTTATCGAAACGGCGGGCCAGAGGTATGTATGCAGACGATGCATTTGCTGTGCCTGCGCGCCGTCTTATCAACGAAAGCGCCGACATTACGCCATAAATTATCGACGGATCCCACTCGCGTGGGCATGCTACGATCGTTTCAAGCTGGACATTCTACGATCGTTCCAAGCGTGCGCTGTACGATATGGAAGATGCTTCGTTCATACTGAAGGTGCGCCTGCTAAGACCGAGGTGATTGACACCCTGCAGTAGGGGCGTGTGGCTCGGGATCTCTGCCAGGGGCACTTCGCTGACCTATGAACGGTACCCTCAAACCTCCTGCTAACCGATTTTGCCTCCCAGCGCCGACAACGCACCGACCACCATAAATCGACCGCCAAGACCCTCAACACCATGTGAAAGCGTTGAGACGACCACGCAAAAGCCACCTCCTCTTTGCGGGAGCCGTACAAAGGAGGACAACTGAGCGGCTGACTCATCGGTTGATGTTCGGGACGATGGTTGGTGTGGGGAAAACCCGGGACCAAGCCGACCAGATAAGAACTGGGCCCAAGCTGTAGCAGACGATATCAAAGCATTCAACGAACAACCCCGTTTTGCTGTTTGGAGTAAAGAGTGTGCTAAGGTCCGGGGCGGCTAAGAGGAGTGGAAACTGGTACCGGGGGGTCATCGACGCGGCGGGCCGCTTAATGGCGAAATGGCATAGGACCGAGGCGGATAAGAGCTGGCTAATCCACACAACAGTGGACACCAAGAACAGCAACAAGGGTGAACTGGAGGTAGGGGGGGGGGGGACGTATCGATACAGCTGTGGACGAACGCCGAATCGAAATGGTACATGGTGTGGCAAGCTACCGGTTTGACTATTTTGTGGAGCGTGTTCAAGTACTATGGTATAGCCCTAAACCATACAGTGAGCGGAAATGTTTTCCTTTGTGTGTATTCATCGAGATCAAAGGGGGGAGCGCGAACGCGGCAGTAATGCCATTTACTTGTTGTATTGCTTTCTCTGTTGGTTTTCAGCTGTTGCCTTTTTTCTCTCTTTGTTTCCTTGTTTTCCCTCCCCGCCGGCCTTAGGCCGGTATCTTCCTCTGTCTCCTGTTGTTTCGTCCGTGCAATAATAGTTAGCTGTTTCCCTTCACCAGCACGTAGGTTGTTTCTCTTGCAGCCGTTCCGGCTTTTTTGCATCTCTCCTTCTTCAGGGCCCCTGGCGTTTTCATTTTTAGTTTCAAATTTTGCCTTATATTATGGTCTCGCTCGTTTTGTTTTGCTGTTGTGCCCGGTACGCCGGCATTTGACTTGCTTCATTAGACTATGTTGTTTACCCTGTCTCACATATACTTTGTATGTCTCTAGGTTGAATAATGAGCACGGACGCCGGGTGTACTCAACACACATAACAAACAATCTTCTGGTCATGCTACCGGCTGTGCTGTACCTGGTAGTATATTTTTCATGATTCTGGGAAGTTTAGGCTGGGAGTATGAACGAGAGGTATTGTTGCAGAACGAAAAATTGCACCGCAGCAAACATCACGGCAGGGTATCAGTACACACGGCAGGGAGCCCAGCGACCGGTTCCTACCCTCCACGCTGACTACCGACCGCGTACAGGCTGCTGTGCTGCTGCTGCTGTGTGGGTTACTGCGGCGCAATTTTCTGTCACTCTTTCTCGTGCGTTGATGACGTGCTCAACTGCTGTTATTAATGTGCTCAACTGCTGTTGATATGTGCTCAACTGCTGAGAACGAAGCACAACGGTTTGAAGGCTCTGATGACAATGATGTTTGATGTATGTTGATAATGTGGTTGGATTGGGTTTCATGCCAGAGGAGGGGGAGACGGGACAGAGACTAAAAACAATATGAAACGATTTGGAAATGCACACCTAGGACGGGTCATCGATTACCACGTCATGATGTACAGCAGCAGTAGATATTTAAAGGCAAGATCTGTGTTGCCGATTTTGTCGATCTTGTTTGTAACATCAATAAATGATGAAACTCTCGAATGTTTCCCTGACCACTCCTGGCCATCCGGGCGACGTCTCGCGAGCCACAAACATCTGGCTGGATCGTGTAGCCGAAGACCAAAGGTTGCATCTGTGCCGTCCTCTTTGCAAGACCGGAAGTGGCAGATACACCGATGGTGTAACATGGGGAACGGCCGCGCAAAACAAGGAGGGTTCCAAAGGAGGAAACTCGAGGCTTCGAAACGGTGGAAACGGTGGAGACCACCGGCTTCTTCAAGAGTGGAGACCGGCTGCCTCAGGGGTAGAGACGAGCTGCTTCAGGGTGAAGAAAGGCGCACCACCGTGTCTATGGTACATGTATGCCTTGAATGGTGTCGTCCTCCTGTCTTCCGATCTCCGAGCTTTTGAATTTCAAACTGTTCGCGGGTTTTCATGTACCGGTGTGGCTTTTTGATTATTGAGCAGACTGCTCAAAATATTCAAAAACGCCGAAAGGCCGCACTACTACTGCTGTTGTTGTTGGTGGGCTTTGCTGCGGGCCAGGGATGGGGCCGGTTGAGCCTTCCGCACCTGTGGCGTTGGCGTGTGTGGAGCACTTGTGGCGCGTTGCGTTTGTGTGTGGGCCACAGCTCGTCGGTGTCCAAAGAACGTGAGAAGAGCCTTCTGATTTCGAAAAATGCTTGCTGGCTGCTACGTGTTCGTAGCTAAGAGCTAAATTTGCGCCGCTTCGGGCACTCTTGATGACGCGTCAGCCTGTCTGCCGTGGGCAACCCCGCAGATCGTCCACCAGGAACCTGGTAGCCTCTTTGAGAGGGTGCTTAGGTGTTGTGGATGCCGTTTGGTGTGTCCGGGATGCCCTGTGGAAGATGATGTGTGCCTCGATGTGTTGGTGTCCTGGCTGGCTGGTCGATTGTTCAATTTTTTTATATGGGATTCTACTATGCTTTTTTTCCCTCTCAAACTGGGCCATGACCCTACATTAACCAAGTTATTATTTTCTCGATTTTTCTCCCCCCACAGCAAAAATTACGATTTAAAATCCTTAATGCAAGTAGCTTATATAAAGGCTTCTAGACCTGGTCCATGAAGTTCGCCCCCGTATTCCACACAATAACGAAGTTAAAACAATAAAACAAGCAAGCACACAGCAATGCTGCAGATGAACCTGCTCAGCCGGCGTCGGGGCAGTACACCAACCGGGTTCCGAATGCAGCTGCTAGAAGGTTAGGAGCATTGGTGCCTGATCTGTCCTCTACTTGCTGTATGTTCGACAGCGGTGTCCATGCCGACATCGTCGCCTCAATAACCCCGAAGGGTATCGAAAAGAAAACAGGAGCGGCGAAGCAAAAGCGAAAAGGAAAAAGAAAAGGACAAAGGGACGACGAAAGGGAAAAAAAAGTTGAAAGGGAAAGGAGAAAACCGGAGCCCGTCATCGCGAGTGGCGTGAGGGTCACCCAACCAATAGGGTCTCAATCACCCCAGCATTCAGCACGCGGGCCTCGGGGCTGAGCCGGGTGGTCGAATCGCTGTAGCACGCCCTCATGAGTAGGGTTGGTAATCAACAAAAAAAATCATGATATATATATATCATGATTCTTTTTGTGGGTTATTTGTAATCATAATTAAATAAACTTGCCCTTGATTATTCGATTATTTCGAAAATAGTCATGTTTAATCAATCGACCTGAATTTGTTGATTATTGTTGATTATTGTGTATTATTTTTCGTGAAAATAACTATTTTTCTTCGTGCTACAGCGCCGCCGTACTGCTGCAAGCCTCGTTCAGCATGGCAAGATGAATGGAGGCCGCCCTGCTTGTTGTCATGGATATAATTGATGGTAAAAGCAGTGGTACACATCCACAAAGCAGCTACAGGAAACGTCGCTGCAGGTGTGTGCAACTGTGAGAAGGTTGCCGGGGGAGAAACTGGTCCTGCTTAACTTGCTATATGCGCGCTTTTGCATGATAATTCATCCCCCCCACCCCCCCCAATGCCCCCTCCTTCTCCACCACGCGCACCATCGCCTAGACCTAGTACCACGCGTATAGCAAACCCCTACATCTATGCGACCTGAAGATGTTGGTCTAAAAAACCCTTTCTGCGCCCCCCCCCTCCCCCCTTTCCCCACCCCCACCCCCACCCCCTCGAACGCTCCGCCCTCTCCTCACGGGTTGTACGACTTACAGGATAGGATTCAGAATTTCCACGCCAGATTGAGCTGCCCCCCCCCCTCTTGATCAAACCAAGGCCCCCACGTCCTAAAGAACTCCGCCCTGCCCTCACCGGTTTTTCGACGTGGGGGATTCACTTGATTAACTAGACTAATGCATTTCCTTCCACAGCTGTCAGATTGTGTCTCCCTCAAAAACGGGTTTTATAGTTTACGCGCACAGACTGACTAACATCAACCTGTTGACCCTGGTACAAGCTAAACTGTAGTTGCAAGGGGAGTCGTCGACTTGTATCCTTAATGAGAACACACACACCCAGTAATACGTGCGATCGGAGTATCACACACAGAGCTTGCAAAGATGAGTTTCGACAAAATATTCGATCTCACAGCTGGATTGTATTTATTTTTTTATAATTTATTTCTTGGAGAAAACGAAAACTGCAACCGTGCAGTTATAAGACACACAACGAAAACCGTGGAGAATAAAAAGAGCGAATTATTGCTGATTCGGGTTAAGGAAACCCGCCGTTCTGAAACCGTCTGGTGCAAAAAGTGCTTACCTCTGCCGTAGCACGCGTCAAAGTATTTTAAAAATAAAAATAGACTCCAGCTGTAAGATCGAGGATTTCGTCGAAACTCATCTTTGCAAGCTCTGTGTGATACTCCGATCGCGCGTATTATGGGTTGTGTTTCCTCATTAAGGATATAGGTCGGCGACTCCCCTTGCAACTACAGTGTAGCTTGTACCAGAGTCAACAGGGTGAAGTTAGTCAGTCTGTGCGCGGAAACTATAAAACCCGTTTTTGAGCGGGACAAAATCTGACAGCTTTGGAGGGAAATGTATCGGTTTATCAAGTGAATCCTGTAAGTCGAATAACCGGTGAGGGGAGGACGGAGTTTTGAAGGGCGTGGGGGCCTGGGTTTGATGAAGAGGGGGGGGGGAGGGGGGATCGGGCGGGGCAGCTCAATCTGTGCGTGGAAACTAATAATCCTATTTTGTAAATCGTGCAACCCGTGAGGAGACGGCAGAGCGTTCGAGGGGGCGGGGGTGGGGTGGGGGTGGGGGAAGGGGGGAGGGGGGCGGCGCAGAAAGGGTTTTTTAAACCAACATCTTTAGGTCGCATAGATATAGGGGTTCGCTATACGCGTGGTGCTAGGTCTATGCGATGATGCGCGTGGTGGGGAAGGAGGGGGCATTGGGGGGGGGGGGGGGGGGGAGTGAATGAGAATTGTGGTGCTAGGTCTAGGCGATATTGCGGGTGGTGTCTGCCGAGGTAAACAAACTAAACTGCCTGTTTGTGCCTCTGTCCTGCTGCTTCGACGTCGAACGGTGGAACCCGGGTTGCAAGATCCCGTATTCGCGGTGGCATCGTCTATCTATGCCGAGGCTACGAAAATCGAGCACCTGGCGGTGCGTTGTGACTTGTTGCATATCAAGCTAAGTGCTCTATGTCTGGAGGCTACCCGTATAGACTATACGTGTGTCCAGTAAAAAACCGCTTTTTTTCACGGCTGTCGCATACACCACGCTACTCTGCTGCTGTGTGTACAAGCCAAACACATCAGGTTACTTCACATTTATCGAGCAGTGACTAGATGTGATTATTGCTGAAAAAAAATACCATTTCTAATGCAACCATGCAACCCCTCGATGCGTTAACACATCAAATTGAGTTGAACTTTAAAATCCTGCCATACTGTACTCGTTTCTCCTCGAGTTTATGCTGTAACTTAACAGCACACGATGCACATTATTTGTTCCGAATATTGTTTTTCGCGTACATCATGTAGAGCCTACGCATTCTTCCACGATACCGAGGGGTAAACAAAAAACAGACGGACGTAAAAGGTTTTCTTTGCTACAATAACTGAACTTACTTCTACCCATCACAAGTATGCAAGTTAAGCTGCTATTCTTCCGTTGGATTTCGGCTGCTTGGCACAATTGGACGGTGGTCGAGGCGTGCTTCCTCTGTGGGCCACATGCTGAGATTAGTGGCCCCATGTGGTTGGGTGCTTATCATCAAACAGCAGTGTACGGTCGGAAAGGTATTCCGGGACAATAAACAAAGCAGTATACTTCGTTCGCATTTCTATCGACACAGCACAGGACGAACAAGGGAACACAAAAACGGATTACCGTGCAAAGCGAAAGCTGTTGTCACTACTGCAAGCGAAAGAGCGGCGTTAACGATTGGACGTCGGGAAGGTCTCGTTTCCTGTGATCGCGGATATCGCGCGTGGTGGCACGCTTTGCATGTTCGGCGGCGCTTTAATCCAATGTGCCTCCAATAGTGTATGTTATATATTGTGGTTATTAAAACACGCAACCACGTCTTTATGTCGAGCGTGAGGCGAAGACTGGCGAAACTACTGCACCCATCGCGGCAGCGGATGGATGCGGTATACAGTCATCACCCAAGCGTAGTATCCAAGATTGCAGGTTCCGGGTGCGGTACTTGTAGCGTGTTTAGTATTTTCTTCTTTCACGGAGTCACTTTAGCGTAATGAGTCCCGAAGCATTCCTCTGGGATGGCATGGTTATCGAGAATACCATCACGTCTACATCTCGATCGTGAAGTGATAACTGACAAAATAACTGCACCTGCCTCGGCAGTAGATGCCGTAGACCACCCCCAGGCACGTCTAGTATTCGTACGGTCACCGACACCGCGCGTGGCGGTGCGCTCACATTTTCGGGAGCACTATTGCCTAATATGCCCTCATTCTGAGGGTGCGTTCATGTGACAACGAGGCACCGGGTGCGTCGTTAACTAAGGTGGCTCCAAGGAAAATGCTATTAGAGCAGTCGAATCTGTGCAACTATAACGTTTTCGGACAAACCAACGCTGTGGGCAACCGACTTTGTGTAGAAAATAGACTTTACAAGTGCGAAAGAAAACGTGACAACGTTTGAGCCCTCTCAAGCTTGCCATGAGGAAGTCGAGAGGAACATGATATGACACAAGGTAAATGCCGTTCATACCGGCCGTTGTGCTACTGACGTGTCAGTTTTAATCCTGGTGAAGGTATTGTTTTGCGGAACTGTAAATGGGATGCGCTAGCCGGAAGTATCCGCGCCGTATGCTGATTTCAAATTGGAAGGGGTAACCACATGTGTGTCGTAGATGAAGTGCTGGGTTAAGCTCAGTGGTTTACCCACAGGGGGTAGCACTTAAGTCGACATCACCTGGCCGATGTCATACAGCATGCTAAGCTGCGCTCCACGGAGTAGACGAAAAAAAGGGCACGCACCAAGAGGAGTCATATGCTTATTATTGGCGACCTCGCAAAGGAGATGGCTAGGAAGAGACAGACAAACAAGTGAAAGAGAGCGCATGGTGCACGGTAGATCGGCCGCAGCTACTCGAGACCCTCAGCATGCGACAAGAGGCCCCAGGCTACGAACACAGTTAAACTGGAAAAGAAACGCCCGTGAAAACCCAACCGACTATTTGGGGTTGGGGTTACCCCGTACTTTAAAGCCATCAAATAAGAAACCCTAAAAACCGATCCCATATTTGAAACTAACTGCTGCTCCTATATACAGCTCGTTACGCTGCTGCGCTGTACGAAATCTATCTCCCAGATGACCATGTCTGGACAGCGAACCGACGACCTATTGACTTACTGTCATCGTGTGGCAACTACAACTGCATTGCTGGAGCTCCGTAGCAACGTATCAATTTTTATTACCGTTATTCATATCGCGTGAGGTTTTTGACGAGGTCCTCGATTGCGTACGCGAGTCCACCTCGTCCTGCCGACACCACCATATTCAGTTTTACGCCATAGGGCGAAAAACTTCCCGGGACCCAGGCTACGGTGAGGGGGACATTACGAAGGCTTCCAGGTTCAGCGACTCATGATTGCTCGCGCAAATGTCTGCCCTATGTATTTGCGAATCGAAAGCTCTGACGCTTCTTTTTGTGTGTTTCGCGATATGCACGCCCGATCTTTCTAGGTCACGCTCGCGGATTTGGGTGTGGTGCAGTGCTGTTAGCACTAGTGGTCTAAACCTCTGACATTGCAAGCAGGTTTACCTCCCCAACCGTAGCCTGGGTCTTGGTTCACCAAGTGTGAACGCTAAGCTTTGTGTGCGTATTCACTTTGCTACGCTGATGAATTCGCATAAGCGTTCTTACACAAGTCGCACACGGCTACGTGGGCGCAATGAACACTTGACGAGTAGACACGACACTAGCTGGGAATACAACGCCTTCGATCTACGATATTGAAGCAGAGAGGAGATACTTTTCAGAAGTCACGGACTCAACTTCGGCTGAGGCACCGGTGCTGCTCCCTAACCGAACGGTGCCTGGTTCGATTTCTCATTGCCCTGGGCTGCCTGCACGGTATAAAAGCTGAGGACAGCGTACACAGCAAAAAAAACACCACCCACAATGGTTGCGGCCCACCATAGAGTGTCATACCTGTTCAGGTAGGTCGAAGTGTAGGACCGCACAAGCAGCGAATTGCTGGCTAAACGCGTGGTCACACACCATACATTCAGCAACGTTCCCTCCCACACGGCATCAAAACAGGTTGACGTCTCCGACAGGTAATTGAACACGTCGTTACGGGCCATGTTGGCAGCATCGGACTCGGACTCACGCGCAAGGTACACTGGAGTAAAGCCCAAGCCCAACAAAATCGCAACCGAGGCCACCTTCCCGGCGATCACCATTGCCTCCTTCATTGTTTTTTTGCACCGTTTGTTGTTCCACCCCGACCACAAAACAAAAGAAGAGGAGATTACCAGCGCCACCACCATGAAGAGTGCCTCGAGGGCCACCACCAGAACTAAAGCCCACTCGGTGGCATCATTTGCACTTTCGAGCTCGAAGCCCACCTGCGTGGTCCCCTGTGCCAAACTGATCGTAGCCGTATCCCGTGCGGAAAAATAATCCAGCACGCCGGCAACAATTGCGACCTGCTGAGGTAAAAACTGCGCATTCCACAGATCAAGCCGTTCGAAGGCGGTTTGGTTAAAAAAATCCCCAATCACTATCCACCTTGCGGGAGAGACCAACACTTCGCACCCGCGAACCGCTACCGATGTGTTGACATAAGCGGTGCCATTGGAACACGCCGCCCATGCCGCTGGACCGTACGAAGGAGGTTCTGAAACGTCACAGAATGCTTGATTAAGTGCTAACCCTATCAGGCTGGCGGAGGTGTCAAAGACTATCGCCTGAGATCCTTTCATCTGGTCTAGAGGCCCGGTTTCATTCACGTCGGGAAGATAGCCGATACGCCCGCCAATGGCATCGCCAAAGCCTAAGGCTGCCGCGCTGTAGAAATCTAAGGAGACATCTGGCCCTTGGCATCCGGACGGAGTGTGGAACAACAGGGGAAGCGAAAACGCGTTGTCGTCCTCAAGGTTGCCGAAGTTAACGTGCGCCGAGAAGAACTCTCCCCCGTAGGACATAGAGTCCGGAGGAACTTCGTTGAGGTTGCCACTGAAGCTCCTGACTACCAGGTTGGATACCATGCTTGATTGGATGGAGGTGTCTACTTCGCCACGCCTACCCGCCGCTTGGTAAGATACCGTGTTGTACATCAACGTCCCGAAACCCGTTCCATCCAGTCGGGCTATAGCGGAGTCGAAGGCGTCGATCGAGGTTGCCCGATCAGACACATCGCCACACGCACCCCCCTCGTCAAACGTTTCAGAATTGGCAATCGACCATAGTCTGGAGGTCCAGTCATACCCGTCAGCCGCCACCTTCAAGGGGACGTCGCGAACATGGGAGACGGCCATAACATCCAACTCGCACTCGCCAGGCTCATGCATGGCATCAGGCTCTCCGGCAGTGCGGAGCACATCAGCCCCCGCTAGCACTCGCTGTTGTACTAGCAGCCCATCTCTGGAGGGCTCGGGTGTCACCTGATAAGAGACGAAACAAGAGCCAGATTGTACTGTCTGCAGTGTCTGATTACCCGAGAATATTGATTGCTGTAGTTTTTTTTTACGCTGATTGAGGCACACGGAGTGAGTGTAAGGCTGAAGAGAATCGCGCTGACAGCCATACCGTGTACAGCAGTAGTGGTTCCTCTAGAGCGCTGGCATGAGCAACCCGGAGATACCGGCCCTGTTGCGGCGACCAGCACTACTCCGCATACTGCCACCATTAATGCTGGTCGTTCCCATCTGTGCCACGCATCTTTACAGGCGCTATAAGCCGGTAACCGGCACTCCTCAAACGGCACCATAGAGAGACCACGAGAAAAATCATTACAATGAAAGTCCCCAGCGCCAGGGATTTCGAATTTATTTCGCTTTTTCGGTCGGAGTTCCGCACAGGTTTAACCTTGGTCGACTTCGGAACAAATCCAAGTCTATCTTCTACGAGAAGGATGATTCGCGTAGGGATCGCTGCAGAGTCATCTGTTGGAAGGGATTTCGTGTTTGAGGCCGGCCGAACGGTTCCGACTGGTTAAGGTCCTTAGACAAGAACTACCGGCCGGCCGAGGATACCTTACCGCTTTTCCGACAACATGGTTGAAATGCTCTTAGAATTATGTATACTTCTAACCCTAACCCTAACCCTAACCCAATGAAACGCAACCAACCAACCATTGTGCGGTGAAACCCCCTTCGTCTCGTACGCAGTGTGCGTCAACCATGTTGTCGGAAAAGTGTCAAGCTCTAATGGGCTGGCCTGACACTTGTATGATCGATTGCATTTGTTTTAGGACTAGCGCGTATGAAGGTTGGTGGGGATACGCCATCAAAATGCCTTGGACAGGCGTGTTTCGGGTGAGATATTGAGCTAGCTCCTCATGTAGGAGCCCAGAAAATTACACTACGCGCCTACTCTTCTCGCGTTGACCATCCGATAAGAGAGTATCGTACAGGTGTATGACGCCGACCGCGCTCTTGGACTCGTTGGCGGGCCCTGCCCTGTACTAGCTACCCTGTAAACGTATCTTGTCGAACATGCCCTTGTTGTGCATTTTTTTACTGCAGAAAGAAAAAAAAACTTGGTTTCACGCGCCAACGCCCCGCGTTTTACGAATGAGCTCGAAGTCGGAAACAGTTTTCGTGTCGGGGTCGTTACGGAACACAAGAGACCGATTCTACGGTAGACCCCTCCCCAAAGCAGCGATGTTCTTTAACGAACGTTTCATGGCTGCTCGACACGAGGAATGATGCTAGGAGGAAAATAGCTTCATGTATTTTTCCTTGGTTGCAAAGGACTATCGAGCGATGACATCGAGGCGGCAGGGGGAACCGCATTTCAGGAGATGCGGCCGGAAGCTGGTTTCAAAACCGGCGATTTCGTTAAAGGAAAATTGGGGCTACCGTGGAACGACACAAGAGACGACCGTGTATGCGCGGATGCTGCCAAAAGCGATCTGGAACTCGTTAGCGCACCCTTCACATACGACGACGACGCAATTTTACGATACGAAAGGGGTGTTACGTTTTGGCCAATTTCGTTTATTGACTGGTGGGGCTCCGTACAACAATTGAGGGAACTCCATGTATGTACCTGATCTCAAAGATTTTCGGTACATCAACCGTGTTGTATACCTAACGTTCTAGAAGTCATGCGCTTCGTTCATCGGGTTACACTTTTTTGCTTTGTGTCGCATTCAATGCTCGGGTTCGGCGTGGGCAGGCAAACTGAGGAGCCCTAAAACGGTAGGGTGCGTTGCCACAGCCATACCAGTACACCGACGCCAAAGGTTCATTAGAGTATGCCGAAGACGAAACCGACATGACCTCGAACAACACCAAGGCACAAAACTTTCCCCAAGTCGACTCGACCTCAGATAAAGATGAAAACGGACGCACCTCATCAACTCCACCAGTGGCGAAGGAAGACGAGGCCGTGAGAATCGCGGAGGCTGCGGAGGAGGTTTTCTGGCCGTCGTCCTTGGCGGTCGCGGGCACAGCAGTCCCACGCACATAGGACGCAGCACGATGTGCGGTCGCGATTGATGCGCCGATGGCCGTGAGACAGACAGCGACGAGGCCGAATATCTTCACGGCTGCGGATATGGTGGGCTTCATGTTCGTGGAGATCGTGAGGGTGCTGCACGCGAGAGAAGGAGGGAGGAGAAGGAAATGGCATGGACGTCGAACGGGCAATGTTTGTATCGTGTTTGAACTTTGTTGTTGATAGTAGCCAAGAAGATTTGATGTGCAGCTCAGGCATACCGATGTTTAGTGTGGAACTACGCTGAGAGATGTGCAAATAAGTTTTTGAGCGAAGACGAGGTGCTAGTCGTCACGTAGCCAAACCAGGGGCGTCTCTTTCGAGACGGATGAAGTCATTCGTTTAACGACTTACAGCATTCATATTCGGCTAACGCACGCGGCGTAACCTCCAAAGATGGTGTTGTCTTCATAGGTCGGACTCGACAATTGCAACACTTCCTCGCGGGTGGTACAGATGCAGAACTCGGTTCACTACAACACCATCATGATCAACACCACCCTCGCCACGGCATGGTTTCACCAAGTATTACACATTTATCTACACTTGTCGAATACGACTCCTTCTTGTCCGAAACTAAAAATTATAGTTTTTAGCCCCATATGTCACCTACGCAAAGCCATAAACTATATACGGGTTAATGCAAGCGAGCAGTAATTTTCTGGGGGCGGATATATAACGTTTTCACCAACTGTTATGAGTCGTTCTTAGGAACACACATAAACTACCAATTCTCTGCTGCTGATCGGTAAGTCTTCCGTTCCTGCTGTCGGGCCTTTCATAGTTGTGTTGCCTTCTGGCGGGCCTGCTGTTGTGCGTTTTGTTCCTTTGGGGCTATGTTGTAATGCGTTAGGGAGCCGGTGCAGTAGGGGGCCGAACCTGGGATCTGTGCCTGGGGGGCGGGTGCAATCGGGGGCCGAATCGAGTTTTTTCGCCAGGAGACCGGTTGGTTACGCTGTTGTTTTTGTCTGTTTCTTGTACGATTTCGTAGCAAGGTCTCGCTGTTTTGCTTGTTTCCGGTACGACTTCGAATACCAAAGGTCGCTGTTGTTGACTGTTTCTGGTACGCTTTCGTTCTAAGATGTCGCTTTCCTGTACGATTTCGTACCAACGGTCGCTGTTCTTATCTGTTACCGGTACTACTTCGTACCTATTACTCAGGTCGTACGATTTCGTACTCTGGGTGATGCCGCTCTTTTGCCTGTTTCCGGTACGATTAAGGCACCGCCCCCCTAGCTAAAATGTTTCGATCCGGCCCCTGAATGCACCGGTCCCATATGCACAAATCCCAGGTTCGGTCCCTTTATGCACCGGTTCCCTAAGCATTACAGTGTGACGAGATAATATGCGATGGGTTGAAAACACACGTACGTGTAAAAACTCTTTCGAAGGAGTTTTCTCACTGACGGAGACAGTCGGAAAACTCCAATCCGAAAAAACTTGTGTCGAAAATGTTGAGTCGAAAAGGCTCTTTTTCGACTGCGTAAGAACGCCTGAATTGGGTTTTTTCAGTCGAAAAAGGCCGGTTTCGGCTGACACATTCGACTGTGTAAGAATTGGCCTAACCAATATCTTCACGATTCGTAAAAATATGTCACTTTGTTTTGTTTTCTTTTTTACAAGTCATGATGCGTGACATTTGCAAACAATACGTGAATCCTAACAAAATGCCACCATTCCTCACATCTTCAAAATCTGAAAAAATGTCACCTTTTTCAAAAAAGAAAAGCCTTTCGTCAGGATTACCGATATATTTTTTTTATGCAAACGTCAAAACGATTCAAAGTCCACGGATTGCTGACAATTGTCACGATGCACGTGAAAATATCCGTTTTGTTTTGTCAGGGATTGATGACATGAATGCTGTGTTTTCGTTAGGATTGGCTCTAATCTGCTTCACCGGGCCACGATAGACTCATGCTTTCACACGAGAGCGACAGACGGTGATAGGAGATGAGCGCGCCAAAAATCACAGGGATCAGTGATGGCGTGTGGGCATGCAACATGAAATCGATGCGGAGCAACACAAAACCTCTTTCGACCAGCAGCAGACGCAGCAGCAGCGGGCGGTGAGGAGGGCTCGCTGAACGATCTGGTCGCGCGGACCTTTGAGGCGGCAGGCTGTTCAATTTTGTGAGCTACCACTGTAGAAAGCACTTACTTCCCGGTGACATCAAGGTACGGGCGTTGACCCAACCCAATTCCAAATCCTGACCCTAACCTTGGCCCTAACCCCGACCCTAACCTTGACCCCAACCCAGACCCAAACGGGCCAGAAATGGCCGAAAAACGCGGCTGGGACCACTTTTTGATATAATAGTCTACTGACATAATGATTTTTGTATTTTTTCGTTCTGCAGAACATAGCTCTCGCGATCAATGAGAGAGCGCGAAAATTGCTGCCCATCAAGATCTGCGGGACCACAATGCCAGCTCCGCAGGGAAGAAAGCCGTTTTGTTGACTCCAACCACAATGATCTACTACTACTGTTAACACAGCTGTAGACTTGGGGTATGCGACAAAACCACACAAATGTCACGACCTCATCATGCCTGCGACTGTGATTGATGAGCCCAGGAGTTAAGAGCAGAGGGTGGCTCGCGGAGACAGTGGTCACGATATCCGGAGCGCCATCATATCGGGCTGAGAAGAGAGAAGAGGTAGAAAACATATAGTCTATATCAAAGTACTGAAAAGAAGGAAGCCAATAAGGAAGTAAAGAAGTGCCACTCAGGGGATTTTCGCACTCCTACACGTGGTGACCCTAATCATGGGATTAAGAACCCCTTTTTATGAAAACATATTTCAAGGACGTCAGCCGTGAGTTCGACGAATTTCAGGTCAATACTCATCTTTGCAAGCTGCGTTGTTGGTACTCTATGGTTTTATTACATCCGTTCGAGAAACCATAGGTTCCCCCGCACCACAATACCACACAGTGAATCAGATTTGTGCACAGGCATGAGCCAACTTGCTGCGCGGCGAAAGCTCCCCGCCCCGCTAAAGACGCCGGCCTTTGTGAGAGCTACAGACGGTAATCCTAGGTACGACAGATGCACGTGTTCAAAACGCAAAAACAAGGTAGTGCCGAGTTCGCCGAGCAAAACACATAGAAACACATCATACACCTGGTGTATCTATACGAGGTAACCGCTGTTCCGTACGTGGTTGTATCTGTTTAAAATAAAATATGGTACTTGGTATACATCATCTGTGAGTACGAACGATTGAATGGTTTATACTCATCTTTTTGCCAGCTGTAAAAGAGGCCGCAGTCAGCGAGAAAAAGACGTTTCGTCGACGCTTCGACCACGAGACACACAGTGAAATCGGCGACAAAGCCACTCTGTATATATCGACATCTAACACCCTCATATCTGCCGCGCGTTTAACGCGCCCAGCAAGAGACGCAGATGCTTTTTCTCGAGAGCTGCAGTATGAGTGTGCGCGTGTGAAAAAAATAACGACGGCGCGTCGAGAGCAACGAACGGGCGCGTGTATCCTACAAATCTTCCAATATAGGGAGGGGTACGTAGCAGCAGGCGGCAAAATGACACGTTTCGTCGACCCTTCAAAACACGAGACACGCGTCAATCTAGCCGACGACAAGGACCACCAAAACTATCGTTATCCACTCTTCTACCTCCTATCTGATTCGGGTCCGGGCGGTCACGATAGATAGACACAGTAGTAGGCTTCCCCGGGAGCGACGGACGGCAATGCGAGATGAGCGTTTGGGGACCGGTGCAACAGGGGACCGAACCTGGGATTTGTGCCTAGGGGTCCGGTGCATTTGGGAGCCGAATCGTAGTATTTTCGCTGGGGGACCGATGCATTTTTAGGGGCTGCATCGTACCACGGGTCGCCGTTGTTGACGGGTGCCGGGTGTCGGGTGTCATTCCGGTATGATTTCGTACAACAATGTCGCTTTTTGCTTGGTAGGATTTCGTACCAGTGGTTGCTGTTTTTGACTGTTTCCGGTACAATTTGGTACGTACGGTCGCTGGTATTGACTCTTTCAAGGACGATGTTGCACTGACGTCACTGTGTTGCTTGTTTCCGGTACGATTTCGTACCAAAGGTCGCTGTTCTTACTGTTTTGGTACGATTTCGTACCAATGTCACTCTTTGACTTGTTGCCGAAACGACTTCGTACCAAAGGTTGCTGTTCTTTTTCCATTTCTTGAACGATTTCGCAACAATGTCGTTCGATATGCCGCTTCTCGCTGGATTTCGTGCGAAAAGTCCC
Organism: Undaria pinnatifida; assembly: GCA_012845835.1. NCBI lineage: Eukaryota > Phaeophyceae > Laminariales > Alariaceae > Undaria > Undaria pinnatifida. The sequence continues at coordinate 6,652,021 of JABAKD010000023.1, read as the reverse complement.
TGTTTCGGTCTACGTCTGGTACGAGTACCATGTTCTATCCGCCCGATTCTCGCTTGATTTCGTACTGTTCGCAATCTTATGGTACGAGATCGTACCACAAATTGGTAAGCCAGCGACAATTGGTACATAATCGTACCGGAAGTGGATAAAACAGACGACATTGGTACGAAATCGAACTTGCAATTGGTCGCAGTGTACCCTATATTCATATATATGTGAATAACTGCCAGAACGTCTTCGTACTGAGTAAACTCGTCCAAAGTAGAAGCTATGCTTGCTGCCAGTTCGTTTTCGTACTGAGTGAAAAATCTAAAACCAATTTATCGTGTATCTTTCCAATCGCGATACTATTATCGTTTCCTAAGTCGTGGGAGAGAGAGGTTCCTCCCCTCCGCCAGATTCCTGTATTGCAGCTTCCTGCAATACCCTGAGTATCTCGACCATCCATTTTACGTCTCTCTCTCTCCCTACCGGCCGGGTTCTTAACTAGTACGGCCTACAGTTGTCTCGGATGAACAAGCCTCCGAATGGTACGGTACCATTCGACTCCTCCGATCTAACTCAATTTTAAAAAAAGAAACCACAACCGAGGAAGCCCAAAGTTTCCTCCGTAAACCCAGCTACTCGTGCCTCCCCCCCCCCTCCCCCCTTTCGAAAGAAAAAATAGGGGGGGTGGGACGGCAGAAAAGAAGGCACAAATTCCTGGCTTGGATGGACAAACCAGCAACTACCTCGCGTCTACCCGTGCTCGTTGCAGGACGTCGTGCTTGCTCGCGCCCGGCGTGGGGAGCACCTACGCTCCATGCCTTGCTTGCAAGAATGCGTGCGAGGCTTCCCCCTCCAGACCGAACTTATTCTATCCAAGTTCCCGATACCGACATGCCACATTATCTCTAACAATAAATCCTGCTTTGTCCGTTACTGCGTCCGCGGGGGGGCGTTACTTCGTCTACGGACAAAACTTCCCTTTACAGCAAGCTAGACTAGAGACTGCTAACAACTAACGGTCTGGTATTTTTGTCCCGAGTATAAAAACATGTCCCCTCCCCTCGCTAAACTTCTCGGTGCGGCCGGCTGCCTGGTCCGCCGGTCCCTTAGAAAAAGTACTCGATTCGGCGCAGCATCGCCGGTCTCCGAGGCAGAAATCCCAGGTTCGGTCCCCCAACGCACCAATCCCCTAACGCATTACAGGACGAGATACAGCGACCGGCCGAAAACATGCCGTTTCGTCTATGTTTTAACCACGACACACACGGTTATTCCAGGCAACAAACCGGCGAGTTATTAGACTAGTCTAGTCTAGTCTTTAGTCTAGTCTATTGTCTAGTCTATATAGACGACAAACCCACATACGGTCGCCATCTACTACCCCATATCTGCGATGGGCTCAACGTGTCCGAGAGACGCAGGTTTTCCCGAAAGTGACAGGACTGTGGTGCGAGATGCGCGTGCTAAAAGATCAGGGTGGCGGCTTCTTGAAGCGAGTGCGTACAAACGACGCGGGTCGATTTGATACGGAATTTCTTCCGACCTGTACGTAGACTACAGCAGTAGGAAACACAGAAACCGGCGGAAAAAATGCCGTTTCGTCGACGTTTCAACCACGGCACAGGAGACAAACCCGCGAGCTAGACGACAAACCCACTTGCTGTTGCTATCTACTACCTCATATCTGCTTCGGGCTCAACGGGCCCGAACAACCCAGGTTTCCCCGGGATCGATCGACGGTGATGCGAGATGCGCGTGCTAAAAAGTCAGTGGTGGCTACTTGAAGCAACAAAAAATTAGACCAATAAAGCACAAACGACGCGGAGTAATCTGATACGAAACTTCTTTGGAGCCACCAACCGGCGGAAAAAATGCCGGTTCGTCGACGCGTTTCAACCACGACACGCACAGGGTTATCTAAGCGACAAACCCGCGAGCGATGTTCGGGGTCTACCTCACACTTGATTTGCGGTACAAAATCGTCGCCTGAGGCACCGGCATTCACGAGCCAACAGTGATCGCGAGCCGGCGAAAAGATGATGGGTGGGGGTGATGAGCAAACGAAAAAACCCACACCACCCTGCAACTGCAACATGGTACGATGCCCTTGATATAATAGGTGCCACAGGAGGGAATTATTTGCCGCAAGTAATTGGTAGTAGTGAGGTGCACCTCAGCACCAGAGGTAGTCATCCAATACGCGATGCCGAGGGCGGCGGGAACACGGAGAACACAAGGGAGAGACAAAACTTTGCGAAGGAGCATACCTTGTCGCATCCAGGCGAGAAGGGTCCCCCATCTTGGGAGGTTCCGCAACTCGCGACATACCCGGTCATCATGAATGTGGTAGATATGCGAGCTACAAACAAACCAACACGAACGAACATCTACGCTTATTGGGTTTTGCCTTCTGTTCATACGAGAAATGAAAGCTCGGGTACTCGTCTGCTCTGTGCTCGTAGCAGCAGCAGCAGTAGCAGCACAGCAGCAGCAGAAGCATTATTAGCAAAAGCAGTAGCATCAGCAGCAGCAGCAGCAGAACACACGTGGCCAAGGCCGGGGCAGCGTCACCGTGCGTGCGTCTCATAGATCAACCCCGTCAAAATGTACCTGAAGTAGCTGCTCGTACAGGAGTAGTCTCTAGTAGTTCCTGTCCTCTTAAATAATTCCTGAAGTCGGACAATCTGCATCTCCGATCACCCAACACGTCCAACGTTAACATAGGACGTACGTATTCACTCCGCATTCCACGCCCCAACAACGATATCTGGAACAGAGTTCTTCTCTGACCCCCGTCCGTACGGTGGTCCTTTTGATATCACTGGCAGCACGCGGGGGTCTCTCGCGGATACGGGCCCAAAAGGTACTACGGGCAAATAGACACATTGGATTCGCTCGGTAAACTGCATGGTAGACTATACTTGCCAAAAGGGAATGCCCGCAACTTGGTCCTGGTGTACCTGGTAGCAGCGCGTTTGATTTTTATGATGCGTCGCCCAGCAATGCTTGTGAAAGCACAGCCTCGCCGCACCCGCCTCGACGGACTCTCAACGACCAACACCAAAACCGGCAAAAGAAGGGTCGGATAAATGAGCCCAGGACCCGTCGGAGCAGTAGTAGTTCCTGTCCTCTAAATAATTCTTGAAGTCGGACAATCTGCATCTCCGATCACCCAACACGTCCAACGTTGACATAGCACGTACGTATTCACTCCGCATTCCACGCCCCAACAACGATATCTGGAACAGAGCTCTTCTCTGACCCCCGTCCGTACGGTGGTCCTTATGATATCACTGGCAGCATGCAGGGGTCTCTCACAAATACGGGCCCAAAAGGTACTACGGGCAGATAGACACATTGGGCTCGCTCGGTAAACTGCATAGTCTAGATATATTTTCCAAAAGCGAATGTCCGCAACTTGGTCCTGGTGTACCTGGTAGCAGCTCGTTTGATTTTTATGATGCGTCGCCCAGCAATGCTCGTGAAAGCACAGCCTCGCCGCACCCGCCTCGACGGACACTCAACGACCAACACCAAGACCGGCAAAAGAAGGGTTGCTGGATAAATGAGCCCAGGACCCGTCGGGACGATCGTTGGTGACTTGTGCGTTTTAGAGCCGTCGTGGAAAAGCGAACGAAGGTTGGATGTTGGTTTGTTGGAGTTGCTTGCCGTGTCGCCCACAGAGCAAAAAAAAACGTCCCTCTCGCAGTACCTGTGAGTCCGATCCTCTATGTCGAGTCGTTTTCCCTTTCGAAATCAACCGAAAGAAAAAAAAGCTCGCGCTTCGCGCTCCCTTGCCTCACTATCGACTATATAGTCTAGTCTATGATATGCACAAAAAAACGCAAAGAACAGAAAAAAATGGTCCAACACCGTGCCAACAAAGACAAACAAAACAAACGGTGCATTTTTGGCGACCACCACGCACAGCAAAACCCCCGCTCACCGGCTAGCTGTCGGTGCTCGTCGAAGCGGTTGTGCGTTGTGTGGACTCGATCGTTGCTTTCAGGAGGGCTTGTGCGCGAGGAGAGAAATGTTGCTGGAGGTGTGAATTGACTGTGTGACGAGTGTGGTTGTCAGGGCCGGGCAGGTGGTACGGAAGGAAGCGTCACCGTTTCGATGTCTCTTTATGACTAACGGGGGTTATTCGGTATTTAATGATGCTGGTATATACCGACGCCGAGCGGTTTATAGCTCGTACAGGCCGTACGGCCGCGGATCCGCCTGTTGCGCTAGATTCGCGCTGCCGATACTCGTAGCCCTTTCGTGAAAAAAAAACTTACTTACTGTAAACGTCAGCTGTGAGTTCGGTGAACTAAGGGTCGACACTCATCTTTCAGAAAAACAGCTCTGACGTTTTTCAATTTTACATACACAAAAAAGTGACTTCAATACAATCCGGCTGGGAGATCGAGAAGATTTTTTCGAGATTTATACTTGCAAGCTGTGCGGGATAATAATCAGATCGCGCGTAATACTGGGTGTGTCTCGTCAAGAAGGGTGTAGGTCGATTACAGGTTAGGGCATGCGATACTGCAGAGTAGTATAGGCGTCGCACTATAGTCTCGACTAAACTATTAAGCGTGTGTTGTGATGAGCCCCGGTACCCCTCACAACGAAATTGTTCGGACTATTGGAGGTGTAAGTACAAACTCCACATGGTCCTTACGGTCCCGTCCGCAGTCAGCGATTGAGAGTAGTTATGTATACGACCGACATCACGTGAAAGTGTTCGGCAGGAGAAGATTATAATGCACCGCCACATGGGGAATCGCTCGTACTGTTTCTACAACTACTGCTACTTCCGGCGACTTGGTAGTAGGCACGAGCCTGGAATATCCCAAAGTTCCCAGACCACAGGTACGAACGACGCCCAATCAACAACCAGTGGCCGGCAGTGGGGTTTCCACAAGGTGAGGGGCGATATCGGCTTGGAGGATCACCATTTTTTTCCGGGGGTTGTTGAAGTTGTAGAGATCTGACGAATTTATGATTCGGGGATGAGACATTATCGTCTCCGGGAGCAGCGGGATTTTGACCTTGACCCGAGGGGAAACTCCCCCCCCCCGCGTTAGCTATATAACCCCCAGCCAATCGGCGAATCAGCAATCAGTGGGTGGGGGTTGTGTGTCGACAACCTGCGGGGGGCGGTTTCGACACGGAACGGGGGGACACAATTTTCGTCCCCGCTTTGCTGGATATTTGTAAATGTTTGGAAGGGTATATTATCCGGGAATAAGACCTCATCCTCCCCGAGCACGACGGAACCTTGACATTGACCCCAGCGGCAATACTCGCAGCGCGCTCTTGCTCTATTATTAGCCCTATCCAACCAGCGATAAGTTGATGGGGGTGGGGCTTCCACACCGTGCGGGGTGGTATCGACCTGGAGATCACTTATTTTGCCCCCGGGACGTTGGTGATATATAAATGTTGGGAAGGCTTTTTGATCCGGGTATAGGCCCGTATCCTCCTCGGGTGCGGCGGGACCTCGACGCTAGCCTGAGGGGACTATTATCGAAGAGCGCTGGTCATATATTTCCCGGCCAGTCAGAAATCAGCCGATGGGGGTGGCGTTTCCACACCGTGGGGGGGCCGTTTTCGTCCCGTTTTGTTGGAGTTATAGGCGTTTAAAACGATCTCTGCAGACTGTGCTGCTGCCTTTGCTGCTGCCTTCACTGCGTTCTCTTTTATTATCGCTGTTTGGGCTTGTTGAGCTGCGATCCTGTTTGATGTTGAATGGACCCTATCGTGTGTCCCAGGGGCAAATGGACCACGGCAACGACAACTGCCACTGAATACCTCGCGTACGAGGCGGGTATCCACCACGTGTCAGTGCCACCATGTGTCAGCGCAGACAACTTGACGGCAGTTATTTCTTTGGCCAGAATCCTCTCGACAGCTACCCCCCCCCCCCCAACTCCGGCTTTCGTTTACCAAGGCGATTTACTGATATCGTTGTTGATTTTGGACTCCGTGCTTCGAAAGTGAGGTTCTTCCCGGCAGCTAGTGAGTTGGGGTTGTAGCTAGATACAAAAGTGCTTCGCCCATCGCAAACCTGTTCTATTAAGGCACGAAGTCGATGTGTCGCCCACAATCCACGTTATCGAAAAAGACAAGGCGAACTCATTACATAGGTCGTGTGTTAGAGGAGTAGCGTAGACTAGAACGGGCCGTTACCGCAGGGACGAAACGATGGATATATCGCTTTTTTTGTGTGAGGCGGGTGGGATGTTGTCTCGTCAGGAAACCGGCATCAACTCCGAGACATTTTAGAGGTGCCAATGCACCGACCAGAAAACTTACATCACGCAGAGATTTTCTTGCAGGGGAACTGGCCGCTGGTCTATTGGGGTTACAAATCAACGAAAATATCCCGGATAACACCTCTGAACGCAGAGCGTTGACACTTGAACTCACTGCTGAATTGACGTAAAGGCTGCCCCCCTTGGAAAACAGTCGCGTAGTACATGCCTTAGGTATGTCCGACGAAACGAGTTCCAAAAACGCGTCATTTTTGGACATCCGTGACTCGATTATCAACTCGAAGCTGGAGGGTGATATTAAATGTATACGTTTACTAATCCCAACGCCACATAACGTGTGCTGAAGAATAACCTTTTCGAGTTGAGGAAGCCGATCACGGTGGTAGGTGCACTCAATACCATGCCATCGCTCGAACCCCATCTGGCATGTGCTGCAACTGGCAGGTTGTTGTATTATGTATGGTGTGACAGAGAGCATAATATGAAATTTCACCGCGATGCATTAACAACGCACTTTTTCAAACCCCACGAACAATACCGACAAACCGTATTTCCAAATCGGCGTGTGTACGAAGGAAGATTGTACGATTAAGCTTGAAGGAATAATATTTTTCCCCGTCAGTAATTCTGAGCTGAGGATAGGCTGAAAGGTCAGTAAGATGCAAGGGGTGGTTTCCGAAGACATCGAGATCAGAGTAGGAACGCTTACACCAGGTTTCATGTGAAACATAGGCTAACCGATCGAACGGACGGACGACTTGGACACGAGACCATTGTGCGCCCGAAGCTGTTGCTGTGCGTTGACGTGTGAGTTGTGCACGACGTCTTTTGGACCACACACTTCTCTTTAGGTCACATGATATTTGGTGTTCTACTACTACTATTATCAATGAATACATGAGATATCATGCTATGTGGTGGCTGTTGTTAATCTTGTTTTGGGTACTTTTGGTAGGGTTAGGGGCTACCATAGCATATCATCACGGCCGCAACCGCCCGCTTTCCTTGTAGCCAAAATGCTATCAAGACAAGGTATAGCGTGTTCAACACATAAAATGGGTCAGAGGCACCCCAGCTTTAGTTGTGAGGATCGTCAACAACAGAACAGCTCTAGTCTATACCCCACCCAACGAGTGACCTTGAGATTAACGGGAGTGTGTTTAGATACGGCCACGAAAGGCCTGTAAGTATCCAAATTTGAGATCATTTGGATGGGTTTCGCATGATAAGGTTGGCGTTACATATTCGGGAAAGTTAGGAAGTAGATCGGAGGCACGTGCCTCCGATCTCAGAAGCTATCCCGGGCTCTGGTGGAAACGAATACAGCTACATCTCTACGAAGGAACGAAAATGAGTACTCTCCGAGGACCTGCTCAATCGGCAGACCTGCAGGGGGCTCTCTGTGTCCCCCACCATTAATTTAACAAATGCAACCGGATGTGAACAGCATTATTATGTCTTGGGCAAAGAAAACGAAAAAAAAAATGGCAAACCAAACGGTGTTCCGGCGGTATTGGGGTAAGGACTCCCGGTGCTCAGAAAATACAGTAGCCAAACGTGATACCGCACCTCTACCGCCGCACGCGTTATTCGCAGAACCATTCGCCGCCTTTCACGGCACACCGCACACGACACAACAAGGAAACGCATCGATCGCCAGAGACGATCTTGGTCTCGTAATTTTCTCCAGGACAATAAGAGGGACACGCTTGGGCACGCCACCACCGAGATGATGTGGCTTTCTTTGGCAAGATCTTGGACACGTACGTGCTGCGATAGCGGTACGAGCTCTTTTCGTCTGAAATATTTTGTGAACGACGGGGCTCCTTAACCCAAAATCGGCGGAAAAAAAAACGAAAGTTTTTCGTAACGATTCTCGTTGTATACCCAAGGCCATGGGATTTTTTTTTGTGCGGGGTATCATGGCAGTTAAATTTTTCGTTAAAAGAAAATGAGTTCCTGGGAGAGGTCTCAAGCTCCTGAAGCTGTGGAAAACCTCAGGCAATACGTGGTGCACCCTCTCTCGTAGCACTCATCCTTGCGGAGATCTTCCCACACAGCCATCGCTTGTCGTTTGCATGCACCCTCCCTGTAGCGAAATGAGTGGGCTTCGAACATGTTTGTAAAGGAAGGGCGTGTGCCTTTTGGTGTTTGGAGAGCAGCCCTCCAACAGCTGGCGTAGCTTTTGTGCAGATTCGTGCAGGCAGCACTTCTTGGCTCGAAAGATAATCGAGAACGACGGGGCTTTCCTTCACACCCATAGATGTCGGAATATATATGCCATTCTTGTTTTGTGCAACATTCGTCACCATTTATGTACTCCAACGCCATGCGGCTTGGTCATCGGGTTGAACGTTCAGCGTACCTCAAAAGAGGGTATGATGGGGTACCTGAGGTATCCAGACATTTTCCAGCGGGGAGCCTGTCTGAAACAGCTGTGCACCACCTTTGCTGGTGCATGTGGCTACACAGCCGTGGTCCCTCAGTGGCGCGGGGCTCCTCGCCCTAGATGGCACCACCCTCTCGACTAGTCGAAGTCGTCCCGCGCTCTACCTAGGAAATAGTGCGGCAAGGAATGTTTCGGAGCTCCCAACACGAGGGAGGAGCGCAACATCTCACTCACCCGTAGCATGTCGTCGAAGGCGACCAATCGCCCGCCCAACCCGACCAACCCTTGAGGATGTGCTTTATTGAAGAATTGATAGGCCTAAACCGTATACACCCGTAAAAGTATCACACCAACAGGAAGTTTGCCTCTTGAGGAGTTCAACCGGCACGAAGGCGTTGGGCCCAGAACGTGCAACGCCTACGTCGGGATGGCCTCGATGTGGGACCCCCGTGACTATCTCGAAGACGAGGCCGGTACTAACAATTAGCGGCGAACAATCCTGTGCAGCGCTGCACTGAAAGGTACCGTGGTGCGCCGTGGGGCGACGGCGGCGGCGGCTTCAGCACCATCTGTTAAAGGAGTGCAAGAAAACAACGGCATATTTTCCGCAATACTGCAGTGTCGACGCGAGTCGACGAGAGGGAAGAAAAATGCTGAGTTATCCTCGCGATAAAAAAGTGCAGGCACGTACCGTACTTGGGAACGGGGGGGGGAGGGATCGCTATGTGACCCCGGGTCTGAGTTTACTTATGGGAGGAAGCGCGAGAGTAGTGCGAGGATAATTAGTGGCATGGAGAAATTAAAAAAATGGGTCACTGGTCGACGGACATGAGCATGCCATATATGTCGCAGAGATTTGTGGTGGAGTTCTTCAGTTGTACTGTGATGTAAGAAGCAATACGTTTCACGCAAGGCGCTTCGCCGTGGGGGGCTACTAGCCACCTTGGCTTCACGCATGCCCGCGATCTTCGAGGATGCATTATATATTACGGACCCGTATAGGAATAAAAGTAAATCGAGGGTGTGGATTTGACCGTACTGCACCAACGGATACATTAAAAAGAAATCCTGTTGATCAGGTGCGTTAGACCGCGGCAAAAATTGCGACACTCCGCACACGATGACGAATAGCGGCAGCAAGAGAGCTTCAGCGACAGCAGGATAGAAGCACACAAGAGAAGCAGTAGTCAGAAACATATATATGACACGTACATAAAAAAAAAAAAGTCGTACGCCGTACCGCGGTGTGCAGCTGTATAATATTACAAAGTCAGGTCCAGGTAGACCCTGTGTTTAGAAACAAATTGTACACGGTGCCCAGCAAAAAAATACGAAAAAAACGCCGTGCGCAAACGACAGAAAACTGGAACATTCCAGGAATCGAACCTACGACATCATACTCTTAATAAGTGCAAGCTATCTTCTAACCACCAGTGGTTGTTGTCCGCACACACTGTGCCTAAGAAACAAAAGATAACTATTTCTCGATAGCTCCGACGACACCTCAACATCATCGTACGTAGTTGACGCTGGAACAATGAAGAGAAAAACGTAAATGCCACAAAGCTAGAAAACACCATCCGGGGTTCAAACCACGGACGGCCTGTTCAATGGGAATGCGGCCAGGCTCTTCAATCTGATGTTTAATCATGATCATATATGAGATTGAGATGAATCTACAAGCACGACAGTTTACGCTAGGGAAAACACGAGGAAAAAACGAAAACGGCACCCGCAACAGGAACACGACGCGAGAATGGCCAAGGCCGCCCTCGGCACACTAGGGAGGGGCGAGCAAGGGGAAGCACGTTCAGGGAAATGCGCGCCAAGGGGTGGACCTCAGCTCGAGTCATCTCGAAGCCACAACTAAAACCCGGGTCTAAATTGGAGCCTTTGGCTGCTCTCGTGCAAGCACCCAACATATTTGTACATATATCTATTTTAGCATGGCCGTTGGTACCCAGCGGGAGCGGTACGGCCTCGGCTGGTATGTACCACGGCCAGCCACCCATTGCTGTACCACGGCCAGCCACCCATTGCACACATGCACTCGACTGGGGACCACTAACCAACACACACATTATAACGCACGCAAACACTCACCCGCCTACCAACGCACCCGCTCACATACCCATCTCCAAACTAACCACCTGCGGATAACCGCGTCAACTAAGACCCCACATCCAACCATCCACCCACGCACTCACCCACACGAAAGCACATCAACCAACCAGAGGATACTACGTGAGCACTGAAAAAAAGAAGATGATCCTTCTTGCCAGAGCTGAACAGGGGATGCGCTACAAGTAGTGGATACCATCTGCGCGGAATACTCACTTCAACTGTCATGGGCGTAGGTATGTTGCCCGAGGGAACGTCGGACCAGGAAGCATTGCATGTGCCGTAGAGCTACAGTCACCACACACGAGTCGCCGAGGTTTTGGAGGAATACACCCTGCACGTTTAATGTAGAGGGGTTTCGTCCACGGAACTGTACCGCCCAACCCAGGGGTCTACAGTGCAAGTTGCATCCCCCTTAGCACTTACTATTAATGTGTTCATTGAAGAATTCTCCTGTAAAAGTGAACATTCCAAACAAGAATAAACAGAGGAAATGAACACACCTTTTGTTCACGCGTGCATAAACAACTGCTCGCTCGTACACAATCGTCTTCCGCCGCGCTCACGAGGCTGAAATGGCTTAGCTACCTGGCAACCATGGGGTAAAATATGGCCCCGCGCTGGGTGGACATCTCGTAGGAAATGTATGTTTTGCCCGGTCTTGCCAGGTTCTGCACACGAACTCTGGAGGTAGTCAGGTGAGTCACAACTAGATCCGCGAAAGTACAACACGGCAGTAGAGGTTCGACTCGAGGCCGTGACAGCTCTCCGCATATGTGTCGTAGTTGGACTGCTTTTGTGTTGCGCCAAGCAGTTTACCCGTCCAAAGTAGCACTTTATTCAAAATCGCCCAACCGATATCATACCGCGTAATAAGCTGTCCTCCAAAGAGTTGATGAAAGACAGGCGCCCACCAAGAGCAGTTTTATGCTAAATCATTAGCGATCATGCAGAAGAGATGGCTACGAGGAGACGGGAGACGAGTGTGTGAGAGAGAGTGAAAGATGCACGGTTGATCAGCCACAGGTGCCCAAGACCCTCAATTTAACGGCAGGAGGCCCCACGCCACGAGTACAGCAGTTGAAACCTGGAAAAAGCGCCCAGGAAAACTCAACCGACTTATTGGGGCTACCCCGCACTGTAAAAAACATTTGACAAAACCGTGAGACCCTGATCCCATTTTTCGAACCCACTCCTACTCTAATTTGATTGCAGAAGTTGTTACTCTGCTGTGCTGCACGAAGAAGCCGTATATATCAGATGACCAAGTCTCGACAGCGAACAGACACGGTTCTGACTACTGTTGTCATGTAGCGGTTACAACTGTATCGCTGTTGCTGCCTAGCAACGCATCTATATTTAATTCAAGTACTCCTTGCGGATGAGGTTTCTGGGGTCAACCTCGATTGCGTACCCGAGTCCATCCCTTCCTGTCGAAACCACGTCTTCTATTCTTACGCTACATGGTGAGATACCTCTGTAGGGGGGGGGCATTTTCGAGCCCGGAAACTTCATCGGCTGAGGTCCACTCGCAGGAACGTCTCCTCTACGCGTTTAAGAGTGGTAAGCTTTTGCGATTTTTTTCGGTTTGTGTTGCGATGCGCACGGCCGCGCCTCTGATACCACTCTTCCAGACTGAAACAAGGTGCAGTACCGTCGGCTGGGAATGCTAAGCTTCGTGTGCGTGTTCATCTGGACACGCCAGTGATTGCAGCACGTCTATTCTTAACGACATCGCCCTGCACTTTACATGACTAGCGCAAAGAAAACTTGACGATTAGCCGTTTTTTTTCACATACTTCTATTTTCCAGCTTCTAGACATGCCTTGGTTACAGCAGTCGTCTCTTCACCCCCCCCCCCCCCCCGGTTCTTGCCTTCAATTTGTATCGCGCATAGGATTCAGTAATCTCACTGCTCGTCGATTTTTTCATCGAGTGTTGCTAACTCACGCTGTCGCGCTTTCCGCAAGTCAATTTGTGCACAAGAAAATATCCCTACGAATACATACGAATATGAACTCGGCGGGACTCGAACTCACCAAGCAGACCCATACCAGGCTCGAGGATAACCTGATACGCCACCGGGGCGGCCGGGAAATCAGACACGAAACGTCGTGGGAATGCATCGCTCTTGATCTACGAGATTGCAGCAGAAACGTGATATTATTGATATGTCACGGATCTGAATTCGGCTGAAACACCGGTGCTGGTCCCTGAGCGACAGCTGCTCAGTTGGCATTCACATTGGCCGGTACTGGCTCTACGGTCTGAGTGCTAAGGAGAGCGTACGCAAGAAAACCTACCCCACCCACAATCGTGGCGGTCAGCCATAGAGTGTCATACCTGGTTAGGTAGGTCGAAGAGTAGGACCGCACAAGCAGCGAATTGCTGGCTAAACGCGTCGTCACACACCATACATTCAGCAACGTTCCCTCCCACACGGCATCGAAACAAGTTGACGTGTCCGACAAGTAGCTGTACACGTCGTTACGGGCCATGTTTGCAGCAGCGGACTCGGACTCACGCGCAAGGTACACAGGAGTAAAGCCCAAGCCCAGCACAATCGCAACCGAGGCCACCTTCCCGGCGGGCACCACTGCCTCATTCCATGTGGTTATCCACCGTCGGTTGTTCCACCCCGACCACAAAGCGAAAGAAGAGGAGATTACCAGCGCCACCATCATGAAGAGTGCCTCGAGGGCCACCACCAGAACTAACGCCCACTCGGTGGCATCATTTGCACTTTCGAGCTCGAAGCCCACCTGTGTGGTCGCCTGTACCACACTGATCGTAGCCGTTCCCCGTGCGGAAACATAATCCAGCACGCCGGCAATTATCGCGACCTGCTGAGGCAAAAACTGCGCATTCCACAGATCAAATCGTTCCAATACGGTTTGGCTAAAAAAATCCCCGACCACTATCCACCTTGCGGGAGAGACCAACACTTCGCACCCGTCAACCGCTACCGATGTGTTGACATGATCGGTGCCATTGGAACACGCCGCCCACGCCGCTGGACCGTACGAAGGAGGCTCCAAAATGTCACAAATTGCTTGATTAATTATTAATTCTTCAAGGCTGGCGGAGGTGTCTAAGACTATCGCCTGAGATCCTGTCATCTGGTCCAGAGGCCCGGTTTCGTTCACGTCGGGAAGATAGCCGATACGCCCGCCAATGGCATCGCCAAAGCCTAAGGCTGCCGCGCTGTAGAAATCTAAGGAGACATCTGCCCCTTGGCATCCGGACGGAGTGTGGAATAACAGGGGCAACGAAAGCGCGCTGTCGTCCTCAAGGTTGCCGAAGTTAACGTGCGCCGAGAAGAACTCTCGCCCGTAAGACATAGAGTCCGGAGGAACTTCGTTGAGGATGCCACTGAAGCTTCTGACTACCAGGTTGGACACCATGCTTGATTGGATGGAGGTGTCTACTTCGCCACGCCTACCCGCCGCTTGGTAGGACACCGTGTTGTACATCAACGTCCCGAAACCTGTTCCATCCTGTCGGGCTATAGCGGAGTTGAAGGCGTCGATCGAGGTTGTCCGATCGGACACGTCGCCACACGCACCCCCCTCGTCAAAAGTTTCAGAATTGGCAATCGACCATTGGCTGGAAGTCCAGTCATATCCGTCAGCCGCGACGTTCCAGGGAACGTCGCGAACATGGGAGACGGCCATAACATCCAACTCGCACTCGCCAGGCTCATGCATGGCATCAGGCTCTCCGGCAGTGCGGAGAACATCAGCCTCCGCTAGCACTCGCTGTTGTACTAGCAGCCCATCTCTGGAGGGCTCGGGTGTCACCTGATGAGAGGAGACGAAACAAGAGCCAGATGTTACTGCCGGCGGTGTCTGATTGCCCGAGAATATTGATTGCTGTAGGATTTTTCTACGCTGATTATGGCACACGGAGTGTAAGGCTGAAAAGAATCGCGTTGACAGCCATACCGTGTACAGCAGTAGTGGTCCCTCTAGAGCGCTGGCATGTGCAACCCGGAAGTACCGGCCCTATTGCGGCGACCGGCACTACTCCGCATACTGCCACATACTGCCACTACTGGTAGTTCCCATCTGCGCCAAGCGACTCGCAGGCGTTAGAGCAGGAAACCGGCACTACTCCACCCCCACCATCAAGAGACTACCACTCAATCGCGGAACGCCGAGTCGGTCTACGGTAGCCCCCGCAACAGTTACTTAACGAAATCGCTGGTTTTGAAACCAGCTGCCGGCTGTATTTCCTGAAATACGGTGCCCCTGGACACTTCGACGTCGTCGTTTGATAGGCCTTTGCAACGAAGAAAAAAAGAGCACATTTTTCAACACCTTCTCTTGTGTCACGCATCCATGAAACGGTAGTTACAAGAAAACGTTGCTTTTGGGGGGGGGGCTATCGCACAATCAGTCCGCTCCAGTGCCAAACAAAATTAAACCACGTTTCATTTTTCGATCGGAAACTCGAACATGTTAAGCTGTGGTCCACCTCAAAAGCGATGAAAGTCGCTCCTGTACAGTAAGGCATCTTCACGTCGGGATCGCTTCATGCGTTGACAATCCAGCAGTACAAATGTGAGTACATGCTGTCGACGGCGATCTTAAGCTCATTGGCGTCACCTGTGTATATGTCGTATCAAACACGCCCATGTTGTGTGATTTACACTGCAGGCAGCAACTTCGCTACACCTATGCATGCACTACACGTTTGACAAATGGCTTGGAAAATGGTGCACCTCGCGGTAATGCAAGAAATCCTCGTGGGATCGTTACACATGTTGGTCCAAAAAGAAGGAAAAAGAGCAGAGACGAGGGTCTAGGCGGATGTTGTCGACAGCGATCTAATGCTCGTTAGCGGGCTCTCTTCAACTGCGACGTCACCGTGCTACGTTACGGTAGGGTCGACATTTTGAACAAACCATTTCCCACTGACGGGGCGCGGTAAAACATGGAGGAAGTACAAGATCTCGTAAATGATACGGCAGTATATCGTTCGTTGTGCACCTGCCGTAGGTCATGCACGATGATAGTTCGTCGGGGGTTAATATATACCGCTTTCGTCACGTTCGAATTACTGGGTTCGATATGGACCTCCAAGAAGAGGAGCCCAAGAAAGATAGGGCGCATCTCTATGCGATCCTAGCACGCGTCGTATGGGACAAACCCTTGGTGGAGACCCAGGCTACGCTAAGGAGGGTCCCCCCGTTATCACTATCGGACTTGAGCTAGTCGCAGGAGTGACTCCGAACCTCAGGGACAGTAATCATTGGTCGATATTTTAGGCAAGGCGTAGCTTACCCGTCCATTATCTCCAAGACGCAAGAAACACAACCTCATCGCATAGTACCACGAAGCAATGGGCCGGAAAACAAAACTTTTCTCAAGTCGACCCGACCACAGACAAAGTCTAAAACCGACACACCTCTTCAGCTCCTGCTGTGGATAAGGCACGCACGGCCGTGCGAAGAACGGGGGCGGTGGAGGGGCCTTCTTGGCCGTCATCCTTGATGGCCGAGGACACAACCCCCTCGCGCACATCGGACGAATCGCGAGATGCTGTCGATATAAACGCGCCGATGACCGTGAGGCACACCGTGAAGGACCCGAGGAAACGCAAACCTATGGGTATGCTGGACTCCATATATATGGAGGCGGTGAATGTGCTGCTCGTGAGAAAAGAAGGGAGAAGGAAAATGCAACGAGCGTACAACGCGTTAGGTTTGGTGGAACGTAGCTTATCAGTCGAATGGCAGACGTGAAGAAAGACGTACATACGAATGAAACGGTGGAAACTCGGCAAAGGTGCCCGGAGTAACAGAGTCAGTCACCGGTGCTAGGCCAAAGGCTCGCGCGTACCAGCCCTTCTGGAGGACTCAGTCCCAAGGGCACGAGTGACTGAAAGGGCGCAACACCTGCAAGAAAAATTGGTACGAGTGCGAGTCCCAACGTAGTCGCAACGGCACGAGGGCTTGGCGTGTCGGAGTACTTGCGAGTTCCAAGGATGAACGACGGACAACACGCGAGTCTCGTTCAGAGACTCTTTGCTCCTTGATATCCTGAACGAAAGGTTTTGTTTTGTGGTGGTACGCTTTCAGCTAATTAAAAGATAGTTCGGTTTCCTATTGTGTCGAGAAACTTCGTTGATACGCCTCGATTCTCCTCGAGGCGGGGAGACTGTCTACCAAAGCCAGTCGATGATTTGAATACGATACGAAGCGGGTACGTGATACAATGATGCCACCCGTGTAAATACCCGAGGAGAGTCTGTGACGAATATCCGACTCACTCGTTTGTGCCTATGGAGGAGTGTGACAAACTGGGGTACAGCTTCTCTTCATTCTGTGTGTTGGTGGGACTTGCGTCTGCAAGTGGTGCTATATTGTACACCTCTCTTAGGCGATCATGGCTTGACGGCGCGTTTATCAATGGCATGTGTTCAACGGTGACAAACAATACAGACACGTGAAACGTCTCGCCTCGTCCGGGAGTCGAGGAACATTGCGATTTGTCAGAAGAAGGAAGCACTGTGAGAGTGGTGGTTGTGAGGTGGTTGTGGTGGTATCTTCAGGTCACATAAACTACAAGGATTAGGGGAGCTTGAAAGAGAATTGGGTGGGACTGGGGCTCGATAGAGTATTCCAGGAGTTTATCGGCATCGACCTTGGAGAAAAGTTCACTGGGCCGTGTAGTGCCAGAGTTGAGATGAACACAATATCATTAGAGAAAACCTACCGGTCAACCACGGGCGGCGGTTAAACGATCTTCTGGGAAGATTTAATCGCAGCATAAGCAAGCTGACCAGAAGAAAAGATGATACTCTCCCACACCATTTTTGTACGATCGTCGAGTAGTCTAACGGTTTCGACAAGGAAAGTAGAGTGACGATTCAGGTTCAACACGTTTGGTCTATGTTGTAATTTTCATCTACAAAAGGAAGAATGGAAAAACGTACGATCTTAAAGCGATTAACCAGGTAAAGGCAGATGGCCACTACTTATTCCACTACTACACGTGTATGCGCAGCACTGGGTGGTGAGCTGTCGAACCATGAGTTAGGCGTTGTTTGGTTTGGGTGCACATATTCTTTTATTTTTGCGCGACAGTCCACCAAGTAATAACGTGTTGACTGAGGTGCGTAAGATCGAAGTGTAGATCAGGTGATTTGCGTGCGTAAGATTGACCTGCGTGTCGCATATGGTGGATGATACGATACGAGATAGTTAGACACCATCAGGAGGAAGAGACACGAGTGCTTCCACATCAGGTCCCCTCTTCACGCCCACCAGCATCAGAATGGTGACACGTGTATCTTTTTCTTGGTCGAACGAGTGCCCATTTCAAGTGATACCCACCATCGTTTAAACCATCATCAGTCAGGCTCGAGCTCATCTCACCACGACTACTACTGTGTTTGGCGCTGAAGACCGTCATCGGTCAGTCATCACATTATCACAGACAACGTCCCGCACGCTATATATGTACTTTCATGGGAGATCAGCGCTGCGATCATCGTTGTGTCATCTACTACTGTCAGCATCATTCGGTTTACAAACTCAGTTCTCAGTTTAAATAATTGGGCGTTCTTGATGGCGTGCTCTGCGTTTGTCGAGGGCAAATGCTTTTATTGGACCCAGGGGAGCATTACCACATTTGTTAAAAAGGCCAATTCGTGTGCCGTCCGATTCCATCGGTCAAAAACGGGACTTTTCGACTGGACTTTTTTTAGATTGTTCCGGTCCTTCTTCTTATCGCCAGTCAAGACGATTTTATATTGTTTCGTGCCGTTTCTGGAGGCGGTTGGCGTGAAGGAGTACTGCTGTAGATGGCAGTCGAAGTTCAGCATGAAAACTCTGCGCGACGTGCGTTCTCCGCCTTCTCCCTTAGTAACGAGTGCTTCGCGCGCGACGAATCCTTGTGCAAGCGGGTTGGAGGCGTTGAAGATAGCCGAAACCAACCAAAGCTACGTTCGTGGCGTTGCACTCAGTCGAAGATCGCCAAAGCCACAACAGGCGTAGCCGTTGCTGGCAAAATGACACCGAAACCGCGCGCTGCTACCATCGTACGACACACGCTGCTGGCGGGCGGAGCTAGGAATTCGCCGCGCTGACTTGCGGAACATTATTAGCAGAAGTGATAGCAGCCAAACCACCGTCGGCGCTCTTGTCCGTGATACTGCCGGGGGGTACTTGGTATGGATGGATGTGTGAGCGCGTTTGTGTTTTTATTGTAGGACAAGCGACGCGATGGGTTGAAAACCGTGCTTGCGAATGATTTTTTCGACCGGAAGATCCAGTCGAGAAGTAAACATTCTCTACTGGATTTGAAAAGTCGGATCGTTCTTCAGTCGAAAAAAAGTATAAACGTATAGACTTGTCTAGTAGTCAGGAAAAGGCTCTGTCTCGAAATGGGTAAGAAAACACGATTGTTGGGGCTTCAGTCGAAGAAGGTCGTTTCCGACTCACAAGTAAGTGCGACTATATAAGATTGGGCCTCGCCAAAGTTTTTTATTTCAAGGTACCGGGCAAGGGGCCCCGGGTTGCTGTTATTAACAAGTGAAACAACTGCTGTTCAAGAAAACGACATGTTTTCGATTCGCACGGAAGTCTCACTACGTTCCGATTTTGTTTTGGTTTCGACCTTTCGATGGGAGTGACTCCGCCTTTCTATTTTGTGCCCTGGCGGACGCTAATCGTATGGTCTATTATAAAAATATAAATACACCACAGCTAATAATCCTATATTGAAGTATATGTTATTAACGCTGCCGAAGCTTGTTCTTGTTATCACATAAGACTTACCCCAGGATATATATACATGATAAACTGGTGCATTATTTCCAAAACCGTCACAGTTATCCCCTCAAAATAATGTATAGTTTCCACGCGCATGTTGAGCTGCCCCCCCCCCCCCCCCCCGCCCCCCCCACCCAATAATAAACTGGTGCCAAAACCGTCAGATTTATCCCCTTGAAAGGATTGTAACTTACATGCACAAATTGCCCCCCTTCCCCCCCCCCCACCCCCACCCCCCCCCCCCTCCAAATCCGATCGCTTTTGATCAAAACCAGGCCCCCACGTCATTTAAAACTCCGCCCCCCCCCCTCACCGGTTATTCGACTTACAAGATTCACTTGATAAAAGGATACATTTCCCTCCACAGCTGTCAGATTTTGTCCCCCTCAGAAACGGGTTTTATAGTTTCAGCGCACAGACTGACTAAAATCACCCTGTTGACCCTGATAGCTACACTGTAGTTGTAAGGGGAGTCGCCGACCTATATCCTTAATGAGGACACACAACTCGTAATGCGCGCGATCGGAGTATCACACACAGCTTGCAAAGATGAGTTTCGACGAAATCTTCGATCTCACAGGTGGAGTGTATTTTCATTTTTTATAATAAACCCGCACAATCAAGTCCGTGGGCACAGGACAGGGCCCCAGTCACTCTAGAGCTGAGGAATATACCCCAGGTAGGACTAAAATCAAGCAAACCAAAAGCGGTACACGTATATTATAAAAAAATATTACTCGGAGTATAAAAAATGAAAACACACTCCTCCAGCTGTGAGATCGAATATTTTGTCGACACTCATCTTTGCAAGCTGTGTGTGATATATCGTAGCCGAAGAACTTCATGCCTTCGCCAGACAAACATGAAAAAGCGAAGTTGGCAGTCAGCCTACGTGCGTGCCAGGCCCATACTGGTACGAATGTCTCAATACCTACTATACACAGCAGTATGACTGAGACACGGTACCACCATAAGGCGCGGCATCCGGTGAAAAAACGAGGCTTTCTCGAAACTAGAACCACGAGACACATCATCAGTGATTTAATCAACCTCTTTTCTGCTGCGCGGCGAAACGAGTCGCCATAGACGCCAGCCTCCATGAGAGCTACAACAGACGGTCGTACGAGATACGAGATGCAGGCGTTACAAGCTGTCGGTTGGTGCCGAGAGACATATATGGAGCACATAATGTGTTCACTTTCATGTTGTTGGAACATACTAGGAGACGCATCAGCTGGTTGTTGTTGTTGTTGTTGTTGTTGTTGTTGTTGTTGTTGTTGTTTTTGTTTTTGTTTTTGTTGTTGTTGTTGTAGTTGTTGTTGTTGTTGCTGTTGCTGTTGTTGTTGCTCTCAAATTCACTCGCATAATCAAGCCCGTGGTCACAAAACAAACTCCGGTCACTGTGGAGTAAAGGAAATCTCCAGGGAACAACACAACAAGCTACGAGCTGGGCCGGGCAAGAGACTCTGATCGGGACAATATGGCAATATCACACCCAATGTTTGGAGTCTGGATCAGAAATTTCGACACGTGATTTTAAACAAGCTGAGCAACACATTCACACTCGGATGCAAAAACAAAAATGTCCTCCTACGGCCGGCCCAAAACTTCTGCTGAAGCTTGAGGCGGAGAAAAGTACATCGATTATGTTTTTTTCGCATCTATCTCACTTTCACTTTTTTTTTTCGCTTGATTCAAATCACGTGTCAAAATTTCAGGTCCTAACTTCAAAAATTGAGAGGTGCATGGCCAAGTTTCCACCGAAGTGTGCACCTCTGCATATAAATTTACATACATTTTAGGGATTCATCGATAACTTTCGAACGAAAGTGACCCTTGAAATGAAACGTAGTCTATGACCCTACTCCTCGTCCCAAGATGTACATGTTCAGAAAAATTGAGCCAATTCCATCCTCGTTGTATTGCGAGAAATTTCAGAAAAAGCAACACAAACAAATCACGAAAAGAAACGCATAAAACTAGGAGACGTGAGTGGCAAACACTTTTTTCGGCACCAACTTGCGTGCCAGATTCTCAATCTGGATGGCTTAAAAAGGCCACCGTATCTAGCTGATTACGAGGATATGCTCAGTTCGCAGTGGGTCGCTGTCGTTCAAAAGATATTCCCGACCGACAGATTAGGGGTTTCTCGGCCGGCCCAGCTTGTAGTCGTTTCTGGGTGGCAAGCGGGGTCTCGTCCGGCTTTTCATACATAGTGAGACGTATGTGCCACCAGTAGTAGTATGAGCCTGGCACGTCGTAGGCTGACTCCCGATTTAATTTTTATATTCTGGCGGAGAGATTAATAGTTGCGTCAGCTATAATTGTTGTTGTTGTTGTTGTGGTTGTTGTTGTTGTTGTTGTTGTTGTTGTTGTTGTTGTTGTTGTTGTTTTCACATTAACTCGCATAATTAAGTCCGTGGTCACAGGACAGGCTCCAGTCACTCTGGAGCTGAGAGAATACCCCCAGGGAAAAACACACACACAACCCAAGGTGGTACACGCATATACCACAGCTGACGCAATTCATGCCTCCACCAGAAACATATAAATAAATGTGAAATCGGGAGTCAGTCTACGATGTGCCAGGCCATAATGTAGGCGTTCCAGGACGCTTTTTTATGGCTTGGGTGGTTTTTTCCCGTGGGGTGTTCCTCAACTCAAGGGTGACTGGAGCCCGTCCAGTGACACCACGGGATTGATTATGCGAGTTAATCTGAGAACAAGTACTAGACTATAGCCTAATATAACAACAACAAACCCATTCGCGTTAGTGAAAGTCAGGATGTTCCCAGATATTGTGGTCCTGGTCTCCATACAAGAAAAAAAAAGTCCACCCTTCAATCAGCCACGACACACATCGCTTTGAAAAAGAGCCCACCCTCTTCAACCACGACAAACGTCGCTTTTAGACGTCAAAGCCATACAGACGCCATCGTCGTCTCTACTTGATAATAAGAACACCTCATGCATGCTCTGCGTTGAGCGTTCGCCGCGAGAGCACCAGGCCTTCCCGAGATCTAGAAATGGTGAATTGATGATGCTGTCCGCCTGTGTTTTAGAATAATGGATGGTGCGGCCATGGCAAAATAAAGAAAGCTATATTTGCAGTCTCTTGTAAACACTAGTAGGAGACGTTGCAGCCCGCGACAAAAATGCATTTGTCGCTCCTCCAACCACGATGCACACGTCGATGTAGACGACAAGCAATCCACATGCAATCAATCGTCATCTACAAACTACATCATATATCCTTCGCGCATTATTTTTTTGTAGGTTCGCGCTCAACGCGCACCGCGAGAAAAGGTGTCCCCCCCCGAGAACTTTGCGAGCAGTGATTTGAGATTCCATGCGCGTGTTAAAATCAACACTTACTTCAACAACGCAATTCAGCGAGACCAAAGACAAACACACAGCGTTTTTCTCCGCCATCATTGCCAAAAATCATGGCTCACTCACCAGCAGAGCTGCTGTAGCTCGTTGTGGCGAGTAGTTGTTGTGGACGCGAGAGCTGCCTCCAGGAGGTATTAGCGTGCGAAGGAGGGTATCTTCCTGAGCTGTGTGTGCACGTGAGCTACAAGCTTGCTGGGCCGGACAGATAATTTAATGTGGGTGGATGCAACAAAAACAAGATTAATTTATTCCGTGCGGTAAAGAACTTTTTTTTGGAGACGGATATCAAGATTGGTTGGTCACCGTTACACATGAGACGGAAAGCAGACAGACAGAGACGCGATTATTTTTTGTGTTTTTATCACGCTTCTACTTTCCAGCTTCTGGACAAGCCGTGGTCACAGGTGTCGTCCCTTCTACCCCTGGTACTTGCCTTCAACGTTTATCGCGCATAGGGTCCAGCAATCCCACTGCTCGTCGATTTTTTGTCGAGTGATGCTAACTCACGCTCTCGCGTTTTCCGCAAGTCAACTTGTGCACAAGAACAGGCGTCCCCACGAACTACTACAAGAATGCACTCAAGGGGACTCGAACTCACGAAACTGACCTGTACCAGACTCGAGGATAATAACCCGATACGCCACCGGGGAGACCGGGTTTTATAGCACCACCACGAGCGGTGGCGATATTTTGGCTGAATCTATTAATAGGAGAGGTATGGAGACCAGGGGCCAGGGCCACCATATCAGGGAATATGCTGACTTTCACTATCGCGAACGGGTTTGTTGTTATATTATTACATAAAATGAAAATACACTCCAGCTGTGAGATCGAAAATTTTGTCGAAACTCATCTTTGCAAGCCGTGTGTGATACTGTACTCCGATCGCGCGTATTACGGGTTGGTTGTGTGTCCTCATTAACGATATAGGTCGGCGAATCTCAAGGAGCTACAGTGCAGCTATCAGGGCCAACAGGGTGATGTTAGTCAGTCTGTGCGCGGAAACTTTAAAACCCGTTTCTGAGGGGGACAAAAACTGACAGCTGTGGAAGGAAATGCATCCGTTTATCAAGTGAATCCTGTAGGTCAAATAACCGGTGAGGGGAGGGCGGAGTTTTGAAGGACGTGGGGGCCTGGTTTAGATCAAAAGGGAGCGGGGTTGGAGGGGGGGGAGAGGGGGGAGGGGGGAGACGGGCGGGGCAGCTCAATTTGCGCGTGGAAACTATAAATCCTTCAAGGGGATAAATCGGACGGTTTTGGGGAAAAAAATGAAAAATATATTAACCAAAGTTTATCATGGGGGGGGGGTGGTTGGGGCGGGGGTAGAGCGGGTGGGGCAGCTCAATCTGTGCGTGGAAACTATACATTTTTTTAGGGGGATAAATGTGACGGTTTTGGAAAGAATGCACCAGTTTATCATGTATATTCTGTAAGTCGTACAATCAGTGTATTTTATAGCAGACGCAACTATTAATGTCTCCGCCAGAAAATATTAAAATGAAATCGGCGGTCAGCCTACGACGTGCCAGGTTCATACTACAACTGGTGGTGCATACGTCTCACTACTCGCGCCTGGAAACGTCCGACTACCCCGCTTGCCACCCAGATACGATTCAAACGTACCTGTTATACGTTTGAAAGCATGTATAATCGAAAAAAAAATGTCTAAACTCTTTGTCAGCTGTGAGCTAGATAAATTTAGCCTAGGGTCGATACTCATGCAAGCTGCGTCATACACCGGTTATTCGACTTACATGATTCACTTGATAAACTGATGCATTTCCTTCCACAGCTGTCAGATTTTGTCCCCCTCAGAAACGGGTTATATAGTTTCCGCGCACAGACTGCCTAACATCACCCTGTTGACCCCGATAGCTACACTGTAGTTGCAAGGAGTCGCCGACCTATATCCTTAATGAGGACACACAACTCGTAATACGCGCGATCGTAGTATCACACACAGCTTGCAAAGATAAGTTTCGACAAATTATTCGATCTCACAGCTGGAGTGTATATTAACTTTTATAATATATCTAGACTAATGTTGTGATTACATACAGCAGTGGAGCAGTTATAGTTACACACGAAATGTATGAAAATACATATTATGCGGATTTATACGTGGTACCTTTCACTACGCATACGCACGTCAGGACTCAAGTCAAATGGAAAAAAGGAAAACAATAGAAGAGACAAAAATAAAACGTAAGAAAAGAAAGCGAAACGGGAGAACAAACGAAAGTATTAGAAAATACATGAAGAGGAAGCAAAGAAAAGAAAGAAAGAAAAAAAACAAGACTCGTACTATTAATAACAGACCTTAGGAATTGACTAAATAGCGTTGGGCTCATAGAGGGTATCAAGTGCATCGATGGCACTGGGGGGAAAACATAACAAAGTGAAGAGGTCAGATCGGGGTTACGAAAGCTTGTGACGGCCAATGAATGGAAGGCCAACAAGATTCAGGACGATGATGGCCAGAACGGGTTCATGAGCCACTCGCACCAGTGACTTACTCTGTACCTTACAGGAAAAAAAAATCTATATCTTATTTTTTTATTCGGTCAGGGAGGTTTTTCGTCTCGGCCTCAGCATTGGATTCTCGGACTGGAATTTCTAGGTCAAATTGCTTTCTTCGAGCGCCGTCTCCGGGGGGAGGTTCTATCCAACGCCCCTCGCCCTGCCTTATCCGTTCCGCACCTCGACGTGGACGCGGATAGACGCTTGAAGAGACAAGCGAGACGTGCGTTTCGTTTTGTATTTTGGGCGGTATACGCCGAGCTATTCTTGGTCCTTGGCATCTGTAGAGCTTGAACGAATAAATCAACGGACAATGTTTCCAAATTGGCATTATTTCCAAATTGGCATCATTCCCAAATTGGCATCTAAATTTCTCCCCGACGATGTTTTTTTCATGGCCGCCCCCAAGCGCTTGTCCTATTGCAGCTACTACTGCTGTGTGTCGTTGCCTTTCGGCTCAGTCGGCATAGAGCTATCTCACCAACGAAGGATGTGTCGTCAGTACGATTCGGATGCGAAAACGCATGCTCAGGGTCGGCTTGCTCGCGTGGCCCACCTCATGCGGGAGTCTTGGTTGCGCGGTGGCAGCGAATAAAAGAGAAGTCCCAGATGTTCATCATTATATATAAATTTATCCATTATATTGTTGTCGCGTAGATCCGAGTATATTATCACAATCAAGAGACATGGGATGAGTCAAGATCGGCCAGAAGCCGCCCACAAATTTGGGGCAAGAACTGGACTAAACGAAGACCAAAACAAGACTGATATAAGGGCGTACCCCATCAGAATCAACCCAGAACTAAACACACCGTAGAAGGAATGTTTCCAGCGGCGTGGCTGACATTCTGACAACACACCACCATCCAATAGAAAACACTCATTTCTCAATACCAAATATCCTATATCGCTCTTACATACGTGAATCATGAATTTCGTCTCCGTAGATTACAAAACTATACGGCTCATCAGGCAGGCTGCAAGTACTAGATATTTTGGATTCTCACCCAGATCATATTTGGTATTGAGGAGCATGTGCGCTGGAGACGTTGTGAATGGTTTGGTAGTTATCAGTGTTCTTCTGAGGCTACTAACTGTAGTACGTGGGGAGGGGATAGCTCCGGAGATCCCTCTTACGAAGTCGGTGATAATTCATCTACGAACTGGAAAACGTATTTGGTTGTTTTTTGCATAACCCACTGTGAGTTTAAATGAGTCAGGTGACAGTGGGTAGTGCTGTGTATGGTGAGTTCGATTCTCACCGACTTACTTGTCCTTTTCAAGCGTGCGCGCTGACGACATTCTGAATGGTTATGTTGGTAGTTAAACATATATATGTAGCACTACCCACTGAGCTACTGAGTCAAGTGATTAAGCAGCTCAGTTGGCAGTGCTGAGGAACTTCTCGGTCGAATCACTTTGTTCGAAGGCCGCCGTTCAACGCCCCATGCCCCTCCTCATCTGTCCCCTACCTAGTCGTGAACGCGTACTACAATAAACACATTCGAGAATCGGCGACGATTTTGAATTTTGGATTCCTGGGCAGATTTTTGTCCGACAGCGGGTGAACGCGTGACGTACTAAACGATGACAGAGCAGCAATCTATCGAAATAATAGTAGTAATAGGTATGTTCTTGACAACATGTCGTGTGCACGAGCAATGGATGACACAGCAGTACATACCCTGAAAACATATGTTATGGTCGACGATATATACCTGGTACGCTGTTTTTATATTCGGAGCTTTAAGAGCGGCAGTTTTGTTGTTGTTGCTGTTCTGACATTAACTCGCATGATCAAGTCCGTGGTGACAGGATATGCTCCATAAGTAAGTAATGTTGACTGACACCACAGGCAACACCACTCTGGGTAACGCGGCTTCAACCATCGTCATATCATACAATTTCGGGGAAAAAATTAAATGTAATCTCCATGAAAGCATCCTGTTTTGTTTTATTCAATGGTCAGCGGGTCGCCCGGGTCGTCTAGCGGTTACCCTCGAAAACTACTGACGTTTGTTTGTCCTTGAGTTCGATTCCCACCATGATGAGATTTACCTTTATTTGCAGAAATGGAATAAAAAAATGGGATCAACTGCTGAGAGCGCCTGGCAGCGTGGGTAGGTACAATTCGACGCGAGTCGACGAGGGAAGAGAATGCTGATTTCTTCTCGCGATGAAAATGAAGGCACGTGCCGAACTTGGAATGGGGGAGGAGGGCCCGCCATATGACCCCGGATCTGAGTTACTCCTGGGAAGGAGCGTGAGAGTAGTGCGAGGATACTATATGGGATGAAGAAAAAAAATGTTGCAAAGGAATGTTACTACTAACACACATCCTTTTCCGGGAATTGTTTTGTTTGTATGTGTCCATTCTTCTACTGACAGATTACTTATTTTTATTGCAGTAGTACTACATCCTAAAAAAATATACTAGAGTGCCTACACCTTTGTTTTTGTGAAGTTGGACTTTCAATCGGAAACGAAAAATACTAAACATCGACTTTTTTCGCTATGCACATAGTCCGAAATGAAAAAATACTACTACCAGTAAATAATACTAGTATCCTAAGTAGAAAATGCACACGGCACTGTCAGAAGTCAGTCGTCATGGTAGAGACACTCCCGATATTTTTTATTGAGGGGACGTGTCCGAGTTCGAAAAAGTGAAAGCTCGCGAGGCAAAGACAGCAGCAGATACACATGGCTATATATATATACATGCCGCTTTCTCGAGTAAAAACAGAGAAGAAGCGCTACACCAACCTCCCGTACGAGCAAAGCCACCCCCGCATCTCTCTTAGACAACGCCGCTGCAACGACAGATCGCTCTCCTCTTCTTCGTTTTACTCCTCGCCCGTGACCTCGCAGAGCAATGCGACAGCCTTCAGGTAATAAACAAAACCCTTATTTTCGCCGGCTGACATTGCCCCATGTCGACGCTTGCTGCAAGCCGACTTTGCATCCTGTCGACTTCGAACCTCCATTGCCCCTGGGACAGCAGTGCAGTTTTTTCGATGATGCCAAATCCTCTTTCGTTTCGCCTAGAGGTGAAGCAGGTTCTCAATACCCGCTTCTGTATTTTTGTTCGATATACGCCAACTTTTACTTGACGGTGCATTTAACAACAACAGTTTCCTTTCCTTCTTCGTTGTATATGAAGTTTTTCTTCTGTCAAATTATGACCTTCAGAATATCATGTTCGTTGTAAACTGTTGGCACTACTTTAAAGTTCAATTAATGTCAAATCGGACAGCTACAACTTGACTTGACGAAGTATTGCCTTGCCCTACTCGAAGCAACCGGCGCCCATGCGGAGCCCTTGTAAATATATATATATATATATATATATATGATCATTCTTTTTTGTGGGGTTCGGTGAGGAGTTTTTTCTCGTCTCGGCCTCAGTAGGCGATTCTCGGAACAAACTGGAATTCTCGGTCAAATAGCTTCGTTCGAGCGCCTCTATCGGGGCGGCGGCTCAAACGCCCTTCGCCCTGCCGTATCAGTTCCGCACCTGGCCGGGATCGGGTACGTCGGCTGAGCGAGACGAGCGAGAAGTGCGCAATGTTTTGGAATTTTGGGCGGTATACGCCCGAACTATTGTTGGATCTTGGCACACGCAGAGCTTGAACGAAACAAAACATATGGGAAAATATTTATTTCCAAGTTGGCATCATTTCCAATTGATTGGCTTCATATTTCGTCCCCACCACACTTTTTTTCATGGTCACACCTCGAAGCGTTTGGCCTATTGTGCACATCGTACGGCAGACTGCCGTGTCGTTGTTTTTCGATATCGGATTTTAAGTTAAATTCCTTTGTTCGAGCGTTCGTTGTCTTCGAGGGGGGCCGTTCCCTACCCAACAACATCATTACACCCAATGTCCGTGCTGATTCTTCATCCTAGAGAGATACAACTTATTATTATGTGGTCACAGACTGTGAGACAGAGTAAACCAAACAACCGTAATTAACCGAGGTACCGGGTACAAGAGCAAAAACAAAACAGGCCAGACTCTCGCGCTTTCCGCAAGTCAATTAGTGCACAAGACAAAATATTGTATGAGTACGCACTCGGGCGGGTTCAAACTCACGAAGCTGACCTATACCAGGCTCTCGAGGATAAAACCTGATACACCACCGGGGCAGTGAGTGATATCGAGCCGGTTTCCCCGGTGGTCTAGTGGGGTTACACTCGAATACTACTACTGCTTATACTAGCGTTGGGCCTTGAGTTAAATAACCGCCGTTGTGAGCTTTGTTGGCTTTATTGGTTTGCAACCAAAAATGGAAAGAAATGGATAATAATCTAACTGCTGAAATCGCCTAGCAGCGTGGGTAGTAGGTACAAATCGACGCGAACCGACGAGGGAAGAAATTACTTCATTCTTCTCGCTATATAAATTAGGGCAGGCGCCGTAGTGGGGAGGGTGGGAGGGGAGCCCGCTATATGACCCCGGATCTAAGTTATACTACTACATTGAGACGGCGAAAGTAATGTGAGCATCACAATAACATGGATTATAAAACAATAGAAGTGAATTGTATTACTGCTGCTGTACTATTACGATACCCAAGTAAGTTGCACTAATCGACTCGATCTGGACTGGCTGCCGTTGTATTATGCAATAGATCCATGCACAAGTTCTCTAATCACCCGCAGCGGACATGGTCAGTCACCTTACTGGTCCCGGATGCTTGATCGAGTAAAACTACCACGAGAAACGCACTCGACACGTTTCGTCGCGAGACTAAGGGGTCAGTCGGCGTGCGCTCGGATTTATCCGGTCGAAATCTGATTGACGAAGCTCGGAATCGGATTCACATGAAAAACGGTAGCTATTACTATTAGTACACATTGTTATGATTGTTAGTCTATGTCGACCTCTTGGCATTGCCTTACAAACTGTACGTGCAGACTATGATTGGGTGTGGGGACTTGTTATAGTCTACTCTACCAAGTATTGAATCGAACAATTCGAAGTGCTGCCCTGCCCTACCCGAAGCATGGGTGCCGGCACATGCCGGCACTCATGCGGAGCTCTTGTACATATATATTCGTAGTGCATTTTAATTTTCATTTCATTGGAGTTTTCTTTCGCCTATTATTTTGAACAGAGCACGAAAGCGTAAGACCGCAAAGCAATGGGGGGGGCGCTCGCGCGCGTGTGACCCCGAACCACAAAAAGTGACCGGAAAAAAGACCCCCCCTTACCGTATCGTTCGTGTATAATGCCTCCATATTAAGTCAAAGGCCCCACCGGAAACGTAGTGCACCTCCTATATTGTATCGCGCGTGGGAGGTGTTACTAGCTATATGTCGAGTGATATTTCTAAATAACGAGGCGTTTGCGGCATGTAATGATGGTGATGGGGTGCATGCAGACGCCGAGAGCGAAGTCTCTGGCGACGTGATACACAACACAGTAGTAGTGTTTTGAACATTTTGACAACATTTCAGAACATATATTTTTGGGAGTTTTCGAAGCGGAACTATTTCGCGTATCTCCAAGAGTTTTTCTCCGCCGCGCGGGCTGTTGGGAGTTTTTTGCGATGCGTGGTCCGCAACACAAATCGAACGATCCCGCTGCTGGGGGTTCCACCATTCCATGCGATATTACATTTGGGGAACGGTCTCCGCAACACCTTCTGTACTCACGCTGCTGCTGGCTTGACGGCTTCAAAGCCCGTTGCTTGATGTCTGCTCGTCAGCGCAACCCACAATTAATTGGGGTTTGGTATGCTTCGTAACCTGCGACGTCCTGGTTACAGGCCACACGGCCTGTACGTGCGTATGGCCGACTGTACGACCTAGATCGACATGGTTCATATTCTGCCCTCCGCACCGAACTCATCGTATCCCGCGGCCGAACTAACCGCGCTTCCCGATGGGATGTTGTGCATTGTAGAGAACGTGTGTACTTTGGGTTGTTAGAGCCTAACATTGGTGAGGGTCGGAACACTGAAATGTCAGCCGCCGCGCTGATGCGGCGAGGCACGGTTGGAATGGACCGTGGCGGTTATAACGATCATTTCCGTTCCAGCCCTTTTTGTGCTCGACGGGGAATGGTGATGCAAACCGCTGACGTCTCAGCCACCGACCCGAACAGAAAATACTTCAACTTTATTTTCGGCGGACTGTGCAGCTCGATTCTGGGGCAGGGGTACCGTCACGCAGGTAGAGAATGGTCGTGGCACAGAGAACAGCCTTTTACTCGATTATACCGCAAGGCACGCGTCGCAGCAAGACAGTGCTAAGCCGGTGCTAGCCATGCAAGCGGCATTCACGGGAGAAATCTAGAACTTGTGATATAGCTGCCGCGACTCCATGAGAACTACTGAAACGTCTCCACATATCCCGGTGCCACACTGTTGCCAGAAGATTCACCGCCAGAGCCTCGCTTGCAGCCCGACGTTTTGACTCGTGTAACCTCCTGGTCTGGCCATGGCGGTGAGGGTCAGAGCCCTACGGCGTCAACACATGTCACGCCCCACCCTGTGAACCCTACTGCCGTCCCATGTGCAAACGCGTGCTACGATATATGTAAACCGTTTATATGGCTGAAACGATTTCTGAATGACGAGGTTTCTTAACCCAAAATCGTCAGAAATTTCCTTACCTTTTCCTTTTCCACGATTCTCGGCGTGTACCCTTTGCCCATGGGATATTTCATCCGGTATTTTACAATAATATCAGTTATACTTTTTTGACAAAAACAGTTTTTGGGGGGAAGGCTTTAGCTTCAAAATCGAGGAAAACCTCACACAAAAAGTTGTGAACCTCTACCGTAGGTCACGCGTCTGCATCCGGGCCTCGTCTGGGGCTCCAGCGTGGGAAGCAACACACTCCCAGATATTGCAGCACTCCCAGCACCAATCAGTCGGAGTAAATCTAGAAGCATGCTAGCGCGGCGTGAAAAAGCATTTAGCGTGATATTTGTATTCGTGTTGAACATCATTCCAAGGCTACTTTACACGTGCCGTGTAATGCTGTGGGTCGACGCTTGATACCTGTTTAATGCCGAATGTGAAGCAGTACCTGGTATATGTTTTTTAAGCTTCTTCCTCCGACAAGGCTTGCGAAGGTGGCGAATCCAACGACCCTGCAGGGCCGCAGAAGGAGTCCCTGGCGCGGAGGACGCATGGCCTTCCGGGGCCGCAGCAGGAGTCCCAGATAGGGAGGGCGCACCGCGCACCCGACACATGTTGCGGGGTCACACGGTCGCTGGCTGCCACGCTAAAATACATGTTCCTGCCATGCATTGAACCTGACCTTTACCACGTGGACCACTCATCCTTTATATTGGTGTTTGTCGGGTATGCCGCAAGTGTGGCATTGCCCGACAGCAACCATTATTAGTATATATTTTTTTCTATATTTTGACCCAGGCTACGGTAGGGGAGTCCCTTTTTGGGCCTTTAATTTCAGTGGCTAGTGGTCACTCGCGGGTGTAACCCCTTTGTTCTTTTGCGATCTTACGTTTTCTTCATGTTAAAATATGCTGACGAAATCAATCCGCAATGCAAAGGTAATCTGAGCTGCTCAAAAACAAGTGCCTAAACCTTTTTCATCCGTGAGGTTTCAGAGTCACTCGTGCGACTTGCTCAAACACACCCCTGAAATGGAGGTACTCCCCCGACCGTATCCTTGGTCTTTTCACACATCTAATTTGCAGCTTCGTCGGGACAAAAGCCGTGGTCACAGAGGTGTCGCCCCCTTTTCGCCTCCGGTTCTCTTGCCTTCAAGCACTATCGCGAAAAAGTTTCAGCAATCGCACTGCTCGTCGGTTTCCCACCGAGTGTTTTCATGGAGTGTTGGTAACTTACGCTCTTCTCGCGCTTTCCGCAAGTCAGCTTGCGGTCAAGATAAAGTCTCTACGAATTTTTACGAGTATGCACTCAAGGGTACTCGAACTAACGAAACTGACCTATACCACACTTGAGAATAGCCTGACACGCCACCGGGGCAACCCTCGACCATATATACACGTCGTACTGCAAGACCGAGGTGTAGCCATCTGGACCCAAGACCGGAAGGAAGAGCCTCTTCTGGTCTGCTGGTGCCGCCACGCGTTGAGTCGGATATCTCTTTTCGACGACGAAGGCAGCAATGCATTGATGCACTAAGCAGAAGGCCAAGGTGAAGTGCCGGCAGCGTTGTGTGATACGTAGCCGCTGAATACTGGGAATCGTTAGAGGCTGGTTCACGTTCAAAGCCCTTAAGTATTTCATCCATGAATGCCGCTCGCAATATCTATTCAAAGCGTGTATATTTGGCATCGTACTGCCTTCCACGACCAGTGGAAGTGGGTGGCATGGCCAGTTGTTTTTTATCGCCCCCGCGCTGTCTCTTGATGCGAACCTCCTGTTCACCGATGACAGGTCTTCAATTTTACCACTATTACACAGGCTTTTTACAAGCGGGGGGGAGAAAACAAAGTTGCACCGAATATTGCACAAAACCGGTTGGAGATACTCCAAGGTACGTCTGTAGAAGTCTTCGCGAGATAATGAAATGAAGATCTGACCTGCCAATGGTCCAAACATATAAGCAGACTCTAGCGAAAAAGCTAAATACTTCATTCAAGCCAACTCGTTTGAAGGAGATCACGTACCCTACTCACTTGTACAAACAACACAGTCGAAATGTCCACGATGGTTTTGAGAGATAGACTATGATGTTTTGCACACACACGCGTTCTACATGCCCATTTCGAGGCCTGACGTCCGGGTAGTTTTCCCGGGTGTTTTTCGCTGAAAATATTTGGTCTACACGGTGGTTCCAAAGCATCTTAACTGACAAACATATCAGACAACCCCCCCCCCCCCTCCCCCCCCCCCCCCCAGGTCGTCACAGCGGCACATAAAAGTCGTGTGCACAATTCACGGTCTTGAATAAAAAGACGGCGTCGACATTCGCCAGGGAATGTGTTTTGAGCTTTTGACTTGAACCAGCCTGTATGAAGCATCATATTGTTCTTGATTTCCGATGAACGTGGCGTGCCTGTTCTTGGCGTGCACGGTGGTTGTGACTAACAAACGATTGTGGTATGCTCTCGTAAAAATTTACTCCTGCTGTCATGGTTGTAGCGAGCCAGGTGCTGCCTACGGCATCAGGCGCTACGATTCTGCTGACTTGGAACCAAACCTGGCACTCTAGTTTAAAGGCTGTCCTGGTCACTGGTTTGCGTGGAATATCATGACGATGGACGTGGTTTGTTCGAATCGAAAACCTATGTCTGATCGTGGTTGGCAGGTGTATGCTGTGAAGCGTTGAAGGCGTTACGTACAGCTACGCGCGGGTCAACGCATTGTTGACTTCTGGTTAAGGCATTCCAGGTACACTCCATCCCATGTTTCTCGAAAATAGTCTAAGCACGATTGTGTGGTATAGGCTTACACAAAAAAACGTCTCGGTCCATTATAATGACCTTACCTTGTATGGTGACGAGAGGTCCACTGCGATACCAATGCGACAGCGCCGCGGTAATATAGTCGATAATATTGCCTGTTCGAGAAAATTGTCCTTGATGGAAACCATTGCTCAAACCGACCAGTCCCGCATGGAATCATCTTTGTTTTCCACCGGGTTTGCAGAAACGTGTGGCGCTTTCGTATTTAGTTCAGACTGTCTGACTCCTCACACCTAACACCTTCATTGATTCTCGCCTTTTATTTCTGCCAAACTCTCCATTGATGAAACAACTAACGCACTACCCGTTTTCTGCAATGACTATATCGGCATTGGACATGCACACTGGACAACACACTCGTGCCAAACCCACAACCGTTACATGAGCGACTCGCGCCGATACTGCCACGGTGCTCGACAGGTGACAGGCCCAGCACGCTGTATGCCCATGCATGGCGAGTGTGGCGGATGGATGCTGGATGCACGTTTATGTCATCCGTCTTCGACGGAGCCGGCGAACCGCCCCATTTTGCACACGCTTGAGTTGCCCAGTATGTGGCGGTCTCTGCGAACATTTACCCCAACACTCCTGTTTACGCGCTCACTCGCGATTTCTGTACAAAGCTCTGCGGTTTACTGCGCACGGCCATTGCCAACTTTGGCTCCGGGTATGGTAAAGATGCCTTGGTACCCCCTGCTGAAGGCGCTGTCATAGTGGGGTAATAATGGTGCTCTTATTTTCCCTTGAAATAGGTATGTTACTTGCCAGTTTAAGGAATCATTCGCCTACTGACCCAGGAGAAGCGAGCACCAGGTCGTCAAGCAGAACACTGAACGCGCCAAGAGGTCGGCTGACACGTGGAGCACTAGAGGCAGTCAGCCTGTTCAAAAAAGTAACATTTACGAGTAGAGGCGCCCTGAACTTATGCCCCCACTTGTCATGTGCCACCAATGTCCACGGCAGGAACATCACCGGTTTCGGCTTTGGCCTTTTGCGTAGTGGTACGGCATTCTTCCCTTTTGTCTGTAAACGACATCGTGCGTGTGTTCACCGACTGTTATTTAGCGCTCGGAGATTTCCTAGTCGTATCAACCATCCTCAAAAAAGGTCAAACAACGGCAGTTCATCGTTTTCTCGATGCTGATGGCGTGTACGGATTTGCCACGATTTCATTGTTTTACTCCGTTTTTCTCCCAGGTGGATGATGAGCACCCTACACATGGCCTACTCCCCTTTGGTTTTCAGGCAAATATTGCTCCCTCCAACATCCAGCCTACTCTCGAGAAGGAGATACTGCCTACCCTCCTTATTGCTGTTTCTCCTTTTGTCTACAAACTTGTTCAGAGCAGATATTTCCGAGCCACACAGTCGGCATGCCCGATAAGATATCGCCCCGCAATGTACATATATTCCGGAGAGGTGCGTGTGGGTAACAGTTGTTTTTGAATTTCTTTAGTTACTTGGATGCTATCGACAGACCCCTGGGCGGGTTTGCACGCTCCGTCGTTCGGGTGTTTTTAACACGGAGAGCGCGAGGCCACCCTCGCCCGGCGCCATCGTACATTCTCCTGAACGACACCGTAAGTGTAGTTGTCCGGCAGGTTCTGCCCCACCTTTGCAGACAGACCCTTCGCTTTGCATTGTTCCTGAGCGTCGCCACGCAATCCACACAAGAACCTGGCACGACGGCGCTGTAACATCCCCATCCGAGCAACCGAGAAGCCAACCTTGCAGTGGCGGAAGAGCGAATGGCCCGGTCACAACCCGGAAACGAGGTGTCCATATTTATACAGCTGCCTACCCATCCTCCTCGCGCCCCCAGGCTTGTAGCAACACCTACTCCTATGCCATGCCCAATCACACTGGCCAGCTCGAGTCTCCAGCTGGCATAAGAATAGAAATGCTTGCAACATTCAAATGGTTCTGGTCCGAGAATGACCCAGCTGAACAGGCAGGCCACACTGGTAAGACTGATTCTACTATAGCCCCCCTCCCGAAACCGGCGATGTTTTTTCACGAAAGTTTCATGGCTGTTCCACATGACAAATAATTCACTACCTTCACATGTCTTCTTGTTCGCGAAGGATTATCGAACGACGACTTCGGGGTGGCAGGGGGCAACCCTTTTCAAGAGATATAGCCGGGAGCTGGTTTCAAAACCGGCGACTTCGTTGAAGAATATTTGGGGGGGGGGCTACAGTAGAACGATTCGAAGGAAAATTGAGGAACACCTCAGAAAACAAACGTGGCACGCCTCTACCGTGTAGCAGGCGTCCGCTATTGGTCGAAGGAGTCACGAACAACAAGGAATGTTTTCGCCTAAAAAGTGCCACCTGGCTGTCGTAGCAGGCGTCTGTGGAAAGCGCGGGCCTCGACGACAACCGCACCCGGCACGCCGAACCAGTGATGATCCACCAAATCTACAATAATATATATATAAGGGAAGTCGTTCTAAGTAAGCCTCCCCAACTTTTCTTTAAAGAAATCGCCGGTTTCAAAACCAACTCCCGGTCGTATCTCCTGCAATACGGTGTACCTCGACACCCTCCCCGACGTCATCGATCGATAGGCCTTTGGACACAAGATAATGCATGGATACACATTGTTTTCGATCGTATCCTTCCTAGTGTCGAGCAGCCATGAAATGTTCGTGAAAGAAAAATCGCTGGTTGTGGGGGTGGCTATCGTAGAATCAATCGGGGGGGGGGGGGGTGTCATATTTGGGGGGGGCTATTGTTTAACCAGGGGCTCGGGGGTACTTGCGCTAGAGTGACTCTCGTTCTGTTAAAAACGTTTTGCGATACGAACCCACGATGGAATGGTTAGCTACGTCTGCGCGCGAGAACAACTCGCTTAAAAAAGTTTGGTTTTCAATAGAGTTATTCGTGTTTTGTAGCCCCAGACCCGGTAGTCAAAAAGGCGGTTTCCCCGCCACGGTAGACTTGGTCGACCCACACGCCGAAGGTGGCGGTGTTTCTGCGGGGGCCGTCCACTAAGGGCCTTGGGTCAAGAGCCACATCGTTAATTGACAAACCGATACCCCTTCGAACAGGCCCACGTCGTATTCAACCACATCATTCCAAACCTCCACCGCTAGAAACTCTAGATCGGACGAGGGTCTCATACCCCGAGGCCCGCATGATACTTTGAAACGCGTAGGACATAGCGGTTCGATCAAATTGCAAGGGCTAGCACTAAGCGCGCTTCCCCCTATATGGCCGGCGATGATGACAACCAAACAGACAAAGACGAGTCTCAAGGCAAGGGTAGGGAGGTACGCCCAAGTTTGACTACCGTGTCTAAGCCAGCCGCGCGAGTGATCCCGTAACTTACTGACGAAGACGCGTTAGGCGATTTATTTGGCCCAGAGTAGCTCCCCCCGTCCCACTGAAGATTCACATTGAGAAATAAAACAGCACGAAAGCCTATGACGCGTGCTACGATAGAGGTGCACCGCTTGTTCTCTGAGGTTCCTTTATTTTTGGGAGCTCAAGACATCTCCTTACCAAAAACTGATTTTGGAAGAAAAAAAACAAAGCTGCTACATACCGAGGATGAAAAAAGCGTATGGCCTAGGGTTCACGACGAGAATCAGGCCAAAACCAAATTGCTGATTACCGACGATTTTGGTTTAAGGAGCTGCCGTCATAGAGATAACTTTTTTTAGACGAAAAGTACTACCTCTATCGTAGCACGGTCCCATGACCGCATGGAACAGGGGAGTCACTCGCGCAAGTGACCCCGAGCCCCTGTAAAATGAGGCTCCGAAAATGAACATAACCCCCCTACCCTACACCATTGGACCAAAAAAAAAA
This sequence comes from Undaria pinnatifida, assembly GCA_012845835.1. Classification (NCBI taxonomy): domain Eukaryota; class Phaeophyceae; order Laminariales; family Alariaceae; genus Undaria; species Undaria pinnatifida. The sequence continues at coordinate 6,613,334 of JABAKD010000023.1, read as the reverse complement.
AAAGGTGGGGCCTGCAACGATAGCCACCGGCACGCGACCTGGTGCGAGCGAGGAGGAACTCGCACGCCATCACGACACGCAACCAAACTCTGGGGTCAAAAGCATGTCGATCGTGGAAAAAAACGCGTCGAAAGGCGCGTGCTACGATGGAGATGAACCATTTCTTTTTTCTTCTGCAGGTGCCTCGATTGGGGAGCTTAATTAAGACGTTTCTTCTTCCCCCTCAGAAACCGATTTGATCCCGGATGAAGCTAAACCTGCCACCGGATGAGAAATCCCGTGGCCTAGGTGCACAACAATAGTCAGCGCAAAAAACTATTTCCGGCGATTTTGGGTTAAGATGCTCCGTCGCTCAAACACCATTTCAGCCCAAACGTGTTACCTTACTCGTAGCATATGCCCGAAGTTCTTTCTGCGATTTATTTTTTGACGTAGTTACATCGCTTAGGATCTGGTCGTTACATTTCACGGAACGATTCCGCTTCAGAAAGCGTGTCCTCCAGGGGGTACTCTTTGCTGATAGTGTTAGCTCCCCCGAGTCGTGAAATATTAGCCAACTGGCGCGGCAGACGACGGCGCTTGCTAAACGCCCCGTGTCCCTTCATGCTTGCGGGTGCAGGGGGAGGTTTCAAGGGTTCCATTTCCTGCAACGCTAACCCCCGCTTAGCATTGCGACCGTGAAGTATCTCGCGTCCAACGCGTTCAGCGGGAGGAAAAAAATCAGAGAGGTTTCCCCTTCTCCAATTACGCTGAATATACAGAAGGTCTTGCTGCTACCGTAACGGCTCAACGTTGTTAATCTAAGACCACCATACCAAAACTCAGCGTTGAAGTGTTACTCCGATGCTCCTCTTTCTCCAAAGAGGTCGGGGTCTGCCGAAAATCTCGGCGGGCCCTTCTTGGAGGCGCAAGGCCGCCGCTGCTATCGCGGTTCTTCTTTGCTACAAGGATCGTGACCCAGTACCGCCTGCGGCCGAAGGTACTTTCCATGCAGTCTGTGGCATGAATCTCGCAGAACAAGGCTTCCGTGCTTCCCTTGACGCCAAAGCGTGCTCGCGTTGTGCAACCGTTGTGTGAGCACAGCTGCACGTAGAAGTCTACCTTACCGCTCTCAGCATGCTCTCGGCAGAGCACCGCCCGACTGCTACCCAAGAAGTTGAATCTCGGCCACGACACGCAGTGGTGATGAGAGAAACGATTTTTGATAACTTTGACCACGCCGTCTTCGGCATGCAGCTTGCAGGCCACCGCCACCTTACCGCCCACCGGGCAAAATGTCGTCTTCGTCTTGCAGCCCTCGTTTAAGCAGCGTTTTTTTCTTGAAAACGTGCACCATGCCCTCCTCAGCAAGTTCAGGGCAGAACAATGCCTTTCTTATGCCCTTTACTTTGTGGCTCGCTGGTTGTGTGCAGGCTTCGTGTGAGCAACGCCTGCAAAGGGCGTTGACCATGCCGCCCTCGACATAATCCTTGCAGAAAACCGCCCGCTTGATGCCCTCAAAATTACAGTCCGCCGGCGTCACACAGGACTCTCGTGAACACCTTTCGCGGAGGTTGATCATGCCGTCCTCGGCATATTTCCTGCAATATTCCGCCCTCTTGTTGCCGGTGAAATTGAAATCACAGCGCCTGGAGTAAACGTTGACCATGCCTTCGAGGGCATGCTGCCTACAGAATGCTGCCATCTTGCTACATTGGATACTGAAGTTCGGTCTTATCGTGCAGGTGCAATGCCGAAAAGGCTTCGGTCGGACATTCACCATGCCGTCCTCCGCATGTCGCGAGCAGAACACCTGGGTCTTGAGGCCCTCGAAATTGAAGGTCGGGGTGGTCGTGCACGCGTCATGTGAGCAACGCTTGTGCATGACGTCGACCATGCCGTCCTCCGCATGTTCTTTACACAAAGCCGCACTTTTGCTGCCGGCGAAATAAAAAATCGGATGCTTCTTGCAGCCTCCATGCAAACAGCGCTTGCTGATGACGTTGACCATGCCCTCCTCCGCGTGTTTTTAGCAGAACATCGGCGCCTTGCTCCCATGCCGTCCTTGGCATGTTTCTTGTAAAATCCCGCCGTCTTGTTTCCCTTCGCATTAAAGGTTTCAATCAATTCACAATGTTGGTGCTTGCAGCAAGGCATTGCCTCGACGAGAAAAACGCACCCTTCCTCCGGCAGCCGAGGCCTGGCGGCGAATACAGCTGAAATGCGTCCAGCGGACCCTTGAACACCTTTGACTCGCGAAACCGGAAGCAAGCGCGAAATTGAGTTACCGGGGTTCACAAACTTTGTTAAGCCGTAGAATACTAGTGCCCAGCACCAACACGCATTCGTTCGCCTTTCCTCAGCCTGCTTGTCAAATTTGAATAGCACGGGGTATTCATTTATACGCCTGAACACTTGGAGTCATTCCTACGCCAGAACGCTTGGAGCATGAGTTTTTCCACCAGCTTCTTGCAGCCCGTGCGGGGGCGTGACCTGCCGCAAGATAGACGAAGTAGGCAAAGAACCACCGAAAAATCGAAACGCACAGGTATTACCAAACAGTGTGGCGGATTATCGCGGCTATACTCTCGACTCTGGACTGCTGTGTCGTGCTCAATGCACACGACACGTGGTAGCTACTACCTTTGACGCGCCACTGCACATAAAAGCGACGACATCATGCTACTGTGGCACGTGTGTACAGCGGGAAGTGAAACACCCCTTCTGTCCGCTGCTTTAGTTTTTATTTTGCTATACGTTTTCCCTCAACCGGCTCTCTCCTGACACCTTTGTGTCCAAGGGGCAGCATTGCAAAAAACAAAGGTACGAAACTCCGAAGAGTCGGGCATTAAGAAGCCCCGTAATTTCTGGAAGCGTTTCAGCAAAAAAACAAAAGTGCTACCTCTAGATCTATTTAAGCCTCAAACGTACACACTCGCAGAAGCTGTCCATGCATTTTTCCAAGATATAAGAATTTACTTTGTTTGCTTGGAGTCATCCCACGGTACATGTTGCCCCTTTTGAGCAAATATAAAAAGGCATCCCTGGCCGGTTGAGCTCCTCAGGTGAGGAACTGCTACACCCGCAAGTCTGATCATTTTTACGAATATAGTTTGTTTTGGGACTACGGCATAGAAGCCTCGGTCGTCGGGTTGCGCGAACGAACGCTTTCAAAGTTATATTCCCGGTGATGTTGATATTGAGCTCTCCTCGTGTTAGGGGCTCTCAGGAACTTTCATAGAATATACTGCGCACCGCTACCGTGGGATGAAACTTTCATTTCTCAGGAGGAGATCGCAACCGGCGAACTGCCTGACATCATTTGCAACGCCGTGCGCGTGTTGCCGAACGTTGCTCGGCGTATAGCTAGGCCATGTGTTTGCGACGAAGAACTTTGCTCGGTATATTGCTAGGCCATGGGACCCTTCAGCGGGCTGCAGTTCCATTTTGTGCTCGCCGCACAGTGTAAGGTGACGCACTATCGGACCGCCACGGAGGAGGAGTCTCGAAATACATATATGCAATTCTTGTTTCTTTGAGGGGACAGGGATTTGTTCACTAGTGCTTTTCGGCTCGGCCTCAGTAAGGGATTGTCGGAACTGAAATTTCTCGGTCAAACTACTTCGTTCGAGCGCCATCTTCCGGGGGCGGCTCCAACGCTCCTCGCCCTGCCCTATCCGTTCCGCACCTCGACGTGAGCGCGGGTGAATGTTGAGCAAGACAAGGTAGACGCACGTGAAAAAAAATATTTTGAACGGTACTCTCCACGTATTCTGGTCTTGCTGTATGAAGAGGTTGATAAAAAAACACTTGGCAAGGCATTATTTCCAAACTGGTGCATATTTTCCCCCAAAACAAAAAATATGTACCAAAAAGGAATCCCCTTGGTACCGGGTTAGGTATCATAGCAGTGCATTTATTTATGGCATTTCGGTAGGTACGTACATACATGGATACAAATGTGGCAAGAGCACGCACGGTTGAAACGAGCAGGTAGTGAGTACGATTACAACGCCACAAAAAGCCACACAGCAGCATTACGAGTGGCTGCGTCCCCGGCCTCGAGGGTGGTAGTTCGGGCACATCGACATAGTTTGCACTCGTGAATGTAATAAAGGTGCAAAAAAGAGCACACAACTCTGACTGATGCTCTATTTTTTTTCTTCACACACGCGTTTTGTCTGACTTATAACATGTATGGGGAGGGTGTACAAACCATTGGGAATTACCTCTCGACGTCAAAAACAAAGGTAAAAATCGCTCCTGTTGTTAAGCTGTGCCACGCGAAGGTCGCAGTAAGTAGTAGACGGTATCCACGTAAGAAACCAGTGACATGCATTCGTCCCGGTATCGCTTCGACGGGTGGTTCTTTTCCCCTGGAAGACTCTATGGAGAAGTATAGGCGGTGTGGAAGGCGTGCTTTGTTCTTGTGGTGCAAGTCTCCGTTGGTATCTTGGTCGTTGGCCGTGGACAACTGGAAAAGCGGTCGTCTTGGTACGTAACTGACAAATTGTTTTGTGCTGCTTCCTACTTGACGTGCTCCTTGCTGCTGGTTTATACAGAGCCTGTGGCCCCGGTGGTCTATCTAGCGGTTACTTTCGAATACTGCTAGCGTTGGTATTTAAACTCAATTAATTACCAACGTCCGTTGTGAGCTTTTTCACTTTATTTGCATAAATGCATAAAGAGGACCCGCTAACTGCTGAGAACGCATAGCAGCGTGGGTAGGTACAATTCGACGGCAATCGACGAAGGAAGAAAATGCTCAATTCTTCTCGTGATCAAAGTAAGGCATGTACAGCCGTGGGGAGGGAGCAGGAGGGCTTGCAATGCGACCCCTGATCTGAGTTATACCGCTACTGGGAGGGAGGGCGAGAGTAGTGCAAGGATAATAAATGGGATGGAAAAAAAAATATACAAAATCGAGAACAAATATTGGTGAGCTTATGTTAGGATTTTACCCAATAGTCGAATGAAAACGGGACTTTCAGCAATTCGTTTCGGTGTCGCATAAGCGACAAAAAGGTGATTATAGTAATCCATGACTATTCGACATTGCACGAGTCAAACACGCACTCGTTTGTCTTCATTTCAGGCATTTTCCCACGGTTCTTATGCTCGTGTTGTGCCAGTCTTAGTTCCATTTATTATGTCGTTTTGCTTTGAACACCTCATTTTTGTTTGAAATTGTGCATATAACCGGGGATCCCTGACTCTTGGATATAATAGCTCTAATTCGTCCATTTTATTCGCGTTTGGTGCAGATGTTGATGTCCATCAAGTGTCTCTCTCATCCTCATTTTGAGTGTGCTTGCTCGGCACGCCAACCGCACATAGGTTTAAACTCGCTTTTTTGTGTGACATGTAATGCAAATAGCTGGTTGAATTGCGTTCGCATTGCAAATGTTTGCCGTATACGGAGATATGCGAGAAAACCAGAGTCGGTCGAGATAACTGTGAGCTTATATTGGGTCAAAGACTACGTGCCAATCACGAATATGCCAATGGGGTCGGGGTGGACACGCCGTGCGGGGAGGTATCGGCCCGGGAGACGATCGTTATAGTCCCCGCATTGTTGGAGCTGTGGAGATTCGGAAGATTTGTGAACCGAGGATGGGGCGGTATCTCCCCCGTGTGTGACGGAACCACCCCCCATGGGTTGGTTTCGATTCTGTCATCCTCTTAGGGTGGGGCGGCGCCGTGGAGCTCGAACGAATCAGCGATTTTAGCAAACGGAGTTGGGGTTTCCACATCGTGGGGGATGGTGACGACCAGAGAGAACTCGGTTTTGTCCGCCGATTTGATAATTGTTAGAAATTAAATGACTTCCGGACTGGGGATGGGGCGCTATCGTCCCCGGGTGGAGCTGGCTCTATGCTATACGACACCAAACCATTCAGAGATGGGCCGGTCGGTGCGGTTGGAGATTTTTTCCAAACTGTGACGGGAGGTATCAATCCTGGTGATATTCGTGTTTGGTCCCGGGTTGTCGGAGTTGTGTATATGTGTGTGGATGGATTACGATCGTGGCATGGAACCCTATCGTCCCCAGACGACGGTTAATTTATGTACCACCCCTGGCCAATGAGCGACCCGCGTTCAGACGAAAAGGCTATACTACGTGATTAGTGTTTTCTTTTATTTTCGTCTAAAACTCGAGCCTGAATTTTTTACCTGCTAAATTGTTTGTGCAGTGCTATCGCGTACTACTAATAGTCTATCTACCAGATAGCGCCAAGTAGCAGCGTTATAGTACCATTTGAGGGATTGAATGATGAGGGCAGCGACACCGTGTTTCACGCATAGAATACCGTCAGCAAGTCTCTCCACGATCAGACTATACACACACAGACAGCCGGTCAGCGAGTCTCGGATCTAGATACTATCATGCATCGCGTAGCAGAAACTGGCTCAGTGGGCGCCGCTCAGTGACTGCGTAGATAATATGCAGCATACATGGCTAACCCCTTCATGGCCCTGGATGCGTTGTGGAGTCAAATCATCAACAAGAGCACTCGAAACATCTTTTCGTGGCCAAACTAGAGTGTCAGTCTGCATGGGCTCTCATTTATCCCATCGAAATATGACGAAGGCCGGAATCGGATTCACGCAAGCAACGGCAGAAATGAGTAGTCCACTGTCAGGTCTATATCGATCTCTGATCATTATTTTACATTCTACACGCGTAGACTATGTGTTGTGTGGTAACGGCTTTTATACTCTATCGAATATTGAATAGAACAAGTCGAAGTGCTGCCGTGCCCTACCCGGAGCATTGGATGAGTGCCGGCGAATGCTCGCCGGCACACATGCGGAGCTCCTGAAACATTATCAAGGTAGTCGTATAACAACGTCAGGTGTGAGTTCGACAAATTTAGGGTCGATACTAATATTTGCAAGCTGTGTCATACACCGGGTCGTCCGTTTTTCTCCGCACGTTGTCATGAATCAAAGCCTAATATACAATGAAATTGTATCATACTATACTTAGTCGTGCCTCCAATCAATGCGGAATGAGTCTGAGTGCAAAAGCTACGGCAATTTGTCTGTGTCCCATCGCCGTCTGGGAGCGCAGGTGCGTTACACTTGTCGCATAGCATGTAAGTTACCACAGGAGCAGCAACATGATAAAGTGAACGTAACTATTCTTGTCTGCTGCAGTAGTGCTGTTGTAGTAGTGCATACGAGATGACACCAGGCATAACCTACACTTTGTTTATTCTGTACCGACCCTGGCCATTGGGTTTACGTGCTGTTGCGCAACTGTCCTGCTGTACGAGGGCCGGGTTCGGATTGACTGTCCGAATGTGGACGTCCCATCTGCTCTCAATTGAGGCTGTTGACCGGCCTTTCGAGGGGCCAATCATCAATAGGGCGGTCACAGCCAAATTGAGACTTCAAAAAGTCGAGACAAGAGATTGGCCCACCGTATTCAGGGACATGGCCTTATCATTGCCGCGTTCTTCGGGGAATACCACTGAATACGTCGTTGGAGAGTGTCCTCGGTTGGTTGGAGCATAGACTATATCACGAGCGCCACGCGGGATTAAAGGTTAAGTCACCATAATAGACACAGGGGCAGATTTACCGTGCATTTATGTAAATCGCTGTATCTTGAGACGATAACTCCGTGGACACATTGTACGCTCGTTCGCGCACGGCACAACAAGTACACTCAGTGCTGCCACTACCATGTGCCATGTATGCTTGACTTGAATAAAAGTGCGTACCTGGCACTACAATATAGGTATGATGTGGTACAGCAAGCCAGTGTCGAATTATCGCAGCCCAGCAACTGAGACGTCGGGTTATGTACTACGATTCAGTTTACGAGAATTGTAAGGTTACAGGGGGGATACAGTATGCCCCCTGCAGGTCTTTTATGGCATGGCTGGGGGGAGGACCGCTCTACCTTTGTACCAGAGACACAGTACAGCAGCAGGTACGATACCATTTCTTCGATTAGTTGTATCGATTTGTGACAAGCGCAGGTCGCGAAGTCACAGGAAACCATGATCAACCGTCCCCGCCGTGGCCTTGAGTTCATCCCCACAACAGACAACGGCGATGGGACGACGACGCCCAATCCAAGCATGTGCGGTTGAATCTGTTGCTCGCCGTACCGTAGACCGTTGTCCCGCCAGGTTTGCAATGCCATACTAAGTGGAAGGAAAATATTTCGGAGATATTACAGGCCTCAGGTTTTACCAGCGCCAGCTAGTACCAGGATGGAAAGATGATACACGCAAGATTGACACGTACATTGTCGGTCGGTCTTTCTTGCAAATTCATGCAATTAACCGCCTGGAACTTTTTCTATGAAGTTTTCCGAGGGAAAATATGTGCCTTCCCTTGGGCGGTAGACATGGAAGAATATAATTCAACTTCAATTGTCTGCAGTCTATGATCATAGGGGTGCGCGCCCATCGGCGGTGTGGTCAAAGTCGAAGCGAAGTGGCGTTGGGGTGGCGTCAATGCGACGTGTGGTTTGTGTGCTCGGAATTCTTCCACGAAGTGAAAAACACGAAGATGTCGCCGATAGACTGCCCTCCCGATCGTACAGCGTTAGAACAACAGCATTGTTGTGCAACGACTCAAATAGCAGCAGTCCTTCGTGCTTCTGCCGTGGTTTTGCTGACGGTGTAGCCCGTGGCCGCAGTTAATGGTTATACTTCAAACTTGTCTACAGGGGGGGAGTGTGAACTTCCTTCAGTTGAACCGGGCCGCCGAGGGAACGGGTGCGCGCAATTTATTCATGGATGATGGATTTCATTTTTCTTCGGGGGGCCGGAACAGAACCCAGCCGTCGACAGTAAAAAACTGACGGACGGTTATACACCAGATCGCATGTCATAGAATATTATCTCTATCCTTAAACACGAGAGGCCGGCCAGATTGCAAAGATGACGGATCGACCCAACACTTATCGAACTTACAGCCGACGTATGTCGAAAAAAAATACGAAGCACGTTGAACAGATCTCTACTGCTGTCGATTTCTGCACATAATAGACGGTCCTCGAACGAAAGTCGCACCAGGGCAGTAACAACTGTAGATTGGACGGCTTCAGTGGGCAAGCGGCGCATCCTTTAAAAAGGGCCTGAATATGTTAAAACATCGTTCACGACGTCGAGAACATCACGACGTTTGGCGCAGGTTCCTCACCAATCCAAAGAGCCACGCAACCACGCGAACAGGGGTTTAATGGAACGTTACGCACAGTGATGGTACGCGCTACCATTACAACACGTGCAACCTACCCGGGGGGGAATATTTACACACAGCTGTAGTTTTCGCACCTGCACCAGGTGGGTCGGAGCTGCTTTCTCTAGCGTCGTTGATGTGTGACATTAATCTACGTTGTCCCGGGCCGAGTCTCGTGGCCATCGGTTCTACAAGGGAGGGGCTCGGACCCGCGAGCAGCCAGCTACGCCCGCTACGTTAGTTAAGAAATAATGAAGTTAAAAGTGATGCGGGCAGAAAGAAGATGCCCACGATTTGGCACAACTAGCGATTAGAAAAAGCCAAGAGCTGCGTGTGCAGGGCCGACTGCCTTGTACAGTGTTGTGTACTCACTGGCGACGACACGTTCCGATTAGCAGACTGTGATTAGCAAAAAAAAAATGACGAAGGAGAGAGGACAAATAAGTAAAGAAATGGAAAAGACGAGTACACACGTACATACCGATGCTTGGTACCTGGTACCTCGCATGATTCCTGGTACTGGATCTAGGATAGAAAGCACAGCACAGAACGATATAGCACCGCACCGTACCGCACTGAAGGGCAAGGCACGGCACCGCACGGCACCGCGCGGTGCTGCGCTGCTGAGCTGAGCTGAGGTTTAGCTGGGCTGAGCTGGCGAGCCAAGCTGGGATGGGACCTGGTATAATGATACTTTGCGCAACTCAACGCCTTCACACAACTAGAACCCGTTTTTTTGGGGAAATTACTTCGACATTGTATAGAGGGGGGTTCGAGGGTTCTTAAGGGATTAAGGCCCCGGCGGGACCCACGCGTCCCCTGGTCCCTGGTTTTCCGGTAACTCTAATACCTAGATGTTTTATCGGAACAGAAAAAAAACATGGCCAGATTAACACGCTGCGCTTAGAGCTTCGGCTGGTTCGTGGCTTGGGGTTAGCAAACACCACGGTCAAGAGTGTTCCATCCACAGATGCTGTGAGTCTCTTCAGATCGGGTTCCTTCTGGTTCCCAGCAGAGGCCCACGTTGAAGATATAACCCGACGAGTACCCGCCTTAAACGGGTACCCGCTAACTTCAAGGAATAAATACGCGAGTAATCGCGAGTATTTATGGCAACTTCGAACAGGTACCCTGCTACCCGTATAACATCCGGCTACCTGGCTAGCAGACGAGTGCCCGTCTTCCAGCCGGGTACCCGTGTAACCAGGACATTTTTTCTCATCAAGTTCGGTCTTTGTTGTTTGCGACAAATTCACTATTACGATTAAACTCTTAATAATTAAGAGAGTTGTTGTAACGCAAAGGGTCCATGATTCAATACAACAACCCTCTCACAAGCAATGGTTTCCATACGCCAGTAAAACAGACTACACGGTGCAAAAGCATTGTAGATACGTACTGGTATCTGTTAACAAGGGCTCCGCTCCGCGGGTGGCTGACGCCGTCCGCTACGCTAGCGCAAGGAAGATTTCAACCAATAAATGTAAAGGGGGCAGCGAAGAAGAGGCCCATGATTTAGTGCAACTAGCGATTTGATAATAGCAAGAGCTCCTTGTGCGGAGCTGATTACCCTGTCGGTGATGTGCTGTATGTTGGCGATATCACGTTTTGATCGGCAGTAGTACGGGTGTAATTTGTGAAGAAAAAGTCGCGAAGAGGAAGACCGACATGGAGAACAAAAGCAACGACGAAAAAGCAAAAAGACGAGTACACACACGTACCTACTGTACCTGGTGGTACTCTGTGTGGTTTTAAAGAAATCGCAGGGCTCCGCTCCACGAGCTGCTGACGCCGCCCGCTACGCTCGCGCAGGAAAGAATTCAACTAACAGAAACATGTAAATGAATGGGGCAGGAAGAAGAGGCCCGTGGATATTTGGTGCGACAAGCGAATTGATAATTATGCCAAGAGGAGCTTGTGCAGAGCTAATTGCCCTGCGCTGTGTTGTGTGCTTGTTTATGTCACGTTCTGAACGAAAGTACGTGCGATATGTGCGGGGGGGGGGGGGGAGGGGGGCATGGGGTCTGAGAAAGAACAACCAACTGAAGAAAGAAAAAATACGACTACACAAAACACGTACATAAACCTGGCATCTGTATCATACCTGGTACTACAACTACTACTAGCAACTGCTGATGTATGTTCAAAAGAACGCACAGCGCGGCACGACCCAGCACCGCAAAACGAAGGACAAGGCACGGCACCGCACTGCGCTGCGCTGCGCTGCTGAGCTATATATAGCCGTTGCTGAACTGAGCTGGGGGTGCATTGTTTTCAATAACAACGTCATATGTGCAAACCTGGTGAAGTATTAATAGTACCGGTACGTGATATGATACTTGGAATATTATTGGCGTGTATGAACTAATGAAAAAGTGCAGCAAAGCACGCCGCATGGCAAAGCACGGCAAAGCACAGCGCCATGCTCTGCTGAGCTAGCGCTGCGCTGCGGTGCGCTGCTGAGATGAGCTGCAGGGCATCGTAGGGCACCACACGGCGCTGCGTTGCTATGAGCTATGGCGCTGCGGTGGGATGCTGGGCGGTGCGGAGCTGATGAGCCAAGTCCAGATCTTAGCTGATGAAACTTCGTCAAGTACAAACCAAATGGTGGGAATCGAAGGAAAGATAAAGCTGGACCGTTCCGCAAATAGACTAATGCACAAGCGGCAATTTAGCGGCAAATGGTAGGAAGTTCAACTTACTAGACAAGAAGAAAGAAAAAAACACGAAAAAGTTTAAAATCGTGTTGGCAGAAAAACAAAATAGCTGAAAAGTCAAGATACGACTGGCAAAACGAGCAGAAACCAAAACAATAAAGGCCGAGCAAGACACCAAAGAAAAGCTGGACCGTTCCGCAAGTAATGCAAGGAGGCGACCGGTGTCGAAGTGGGGCCCCCGGAGATGCCAGGGAGGTCCCAACCGAGCACTTTCACAAAAATATCTAAGTAAGTAAGTCTATGGGTTCGAAGCACAGCCGGCTAAGGCGAGAGGCGAGAGAGAGGCTGTTGATTGTCCTTATTAACACGGCAGTTAGGATCGATTTTATATGATGAGGGAGTTCCACGTATTGGTAAGTGATCTATGTATATGATATAACTTGGGTGGGAAAGCGTAAATATTTCCCGGACGAATCTTGATTTCATTGGTTTCGATTCTCGGATCATCCTAGGGCTTCCGAGCACCTTTGTGTGACCACGGACTCTAAATTTCTAACGATAGTTTTTAATTTGAGACACCACCACCGACAACAAACAGTAGACCTTTCTGTAATAAACCAGGATCCTAACATTTCCCTTCGATAAAATCGCTTCGTATTGAGTCAGGCTCACGAGACAAGGTGACGCGTGACGCGGCGGAGAGCAGCTTTACACTGAAGGCGCCAAACGCTCGAACACGCAGCAGTGAAGAGCAACAGTCTGCTTGTTCCTTTTATCAAGAAGAGAACTCGAAGCACATAGGTGCGGCGCGGCTTCTGCTGGGAGCTTGATACTGCTGGGGCGCTGGGGCTTCGTGGTTGGCTCGAGTATACCAGAAACCGGGGAATGTCGTTAGTGTTACCGGGTGTGGTTCCAGTAGTACAATGAGGGCTTGATGCGGGTGTTCATAGCGAACAGCGCAAATATAGACTTAATTACTTAGTTCTCGACCCCCTCGGAGGTCTCGCTCGGCATATCCTCCCCCCTCTCAGCCCTTCTCAGCCCGTAATTGCCGAAAAGAAAATTAGTTGCTGGGGATAAGAACCGTCCCGAGGTTCCTTAAGAAAATTAGTTGCTGGGGAAAAATATCTTTGTGCTGAAAGCTCTCGGTTGGTGCATCCCTGCCATCTCCGATGGCTCATCAGCTCCGCACCGCCCAGCACCCCACCGCAGCGCTATAGCTCGCAGCAACGCAGCGCCGTGCAGTGCCCTGCGATGCCATGCAGCTCTTGCTTAGCAGAGCGCAGCGCTGTGCTTTAACGTGTTTTGCTGCTTTTTTGCGTGCTGCGTGCTTTGCGGTACTTTTATTGGTTCGTACATGCCAGTAACATTTATTCGCGGTATCATCCCACGTACCGGTACTATGAATAAGTTTGTACATACTACGTGTTGGTGGGTCACAACGCACCCCCAGCTCCGGTCAGCCCGGCTATATATAGCTCAACAGTGCAGCGCAGCATAGTGCGGTGCCGTGTCTTGCCCTTCGTTTTGCGGTGTTGTGTCGTGCGGCGCTGTGCGTTCTTTTGAACATACAGCAGTAGCACCAGGTATGATACAGGTACCAGGTACCATTTATTACTCCGAGTGTGTATGTACGTATCGTGTTCTCATCGCACGTACTGCCGTTTAGAACGTGACATCGACAAGCATCTAGCGCAGGGCAATTAGCTCTGCACAACTCTTGGCAACATGTTTTCACCGTTCCAGCTTTTCTTCGCCTTTTTCCACACTTCATTGGTTCTTCCCTTTCGTCAATTATTATTGCATTTTTTTCACTTTTCAGTTGTTTCTTCGTTCATTTTCTACTATCTCCTTTAATAAATTCGATTCGTTTGAACTCGTTTTTCAAGTTCTAAACATTCTTTTAACCTTTTTTTATATTTGTTTACTCTTTTTTTCCAAGATTTGTTTTGGGAGTTGAACTTGCAACTTTGCTTTTTTGGGAGTTGAACTTGCATTTTAATGGACGTCCATGCGAGGGAGTTGAACTTGCATTTTAATAGACGTCCATGCGAGCTTTTTTGTAATGCGCCCAAGGGCACACAACACGAGGCAACAGGATCCTGGAGCAAGCTGAAGAATGTGGGCCAGTTATGACAATTATTATTGTATTTGTTTCGTTTTTCAGTTGTTACCACAATGTGTCACAACAGCAGTGGTGTACTACCAGTACTATTCTTTTACCAATAGACTATATGTCATTTTTTTTACGAGGATCATTATTTTTTCATATGATGACCCTGGATTTAACCAACGAAAACCAGGCTTATAAGCATACAGTCTATCTACTAGAAAAACACAAAGTCAAATTGATATCATCTTTTATTTTTTTATGAGGATAATGTTTTTCCCCCGATGACACCGGGATTCGAACCAACGAGAAGACCTTGAGGCTTTTAGAACATACCGGTACTACTACACCAGGTTTGTACATACCATCAGGTACTACTACGCTGTTGGATCACAATGCACGCCCAGCTCAGATCAGTCCCGCTAACAATATAGCCCAGCAGCGCAGCGTAGCGCCGTGCGGAGCCGTGCGGAGCCGTACGGTGCGCTGCCGTGTCCTTCGCTGCGGTGCTGTGTCGTGCTGCGCTGTGTGCCTTCTTTCGAACATAGAGCAGTACCGGGTATAATACGTGTTGTTATGTGCTACTTTTCTTCTTTTTTTTCTTTTTCTACATGTATTTGATCTTTCACGGGCCCCTGTTATTTCCCCCATGCAAATTACCCCCGTACTGCCGATCATAACTTAACACCGGTAACAAAAGCACACAGCATAGCTGAGCACACCAGGGCAACTTGCTCTGCACAAGCAGCTCTTGGCATTATCAAATCGCTGTTTGCACCAAATCATGGGCCTCCTTCTTTCTGTCCCCTTTACATGTTTTTTGTTGCTTCCTTGCCTTGCGCGAACGTAGCGGGCGGCGTCAGCCGCCCGCGGAGCGGAGCCCTTGTATCTTCTTATGTATCCCGGGGATTGGTGCTGACAGCCTTTGCAGCGAGATTGCGCTGGAGGTTAGTGCATTGCTGCTGTGCGCTACCACACTCCGTGCGTTGGCTGTTGCCGGCCTGGGCACTCTTTGTCGCGGTAACTACGCGGGTACGTCGAGCGCGCTCATAAGGTAGCAAACAAAACCAGTGCTCTATTGTGTCTTTTCTGTAAAACAATTTTTTCGTTTGAGGTCGATCTGTGACAGCGGTGATCTACCTAGTTTTATACACGCTCACCGCCACCCCGACTCGTAATTTCCAGGTGTGTTACACTACCGCTGCTGCTGCTGCTGCTGCTCCTGCTGCTGCTACTACTACTGTAACTACAACCGGAATGACTGCTGTTGCAACCGTAAATATCCTACAAACGACTTACGACAACACATGTGCGCCTGATGAGTGAACAGAAATGCCCCTGTCCCCTACACAAAAAAACTCTAAAATCTTACCGAAACCCGGTTGAGGGCTCTGGTTGACGAGTGCCGTCGGAGGAGCGCAGGAGCACATTCCTTATCGCCCGCCTCACACCATTCTGATTTCCTTCGGAAGAAACAGGGTTGAACTGGATACCTGTTATTTCCCTCGAGGGCAGACCCTTCAATTGCTGTGGTGTGCCATCGGCTCAGGACTGGTCTTCGATTCGTCATACTTTCTCGTGAGTCTCCTTGGGTCAGTGATTTGTCTCGAGTGCACCCACACTGAAAGATGAAGATGAATGAACCACAGCAGTTGATTGAAACTTGGTATTATACTGGAGCAGTGGATTTACGGTGGTTCTAGTCGTGCTGTCAAACGCCCACCACCCGACCCCACCCTGAACTCGAGCGCTATGGGATGACCCGTGCTTGCATTCTGTGGCTTAGGGACGCTCAAGGTTGACTCGACCTTCTTGGATGCTGTGCTTGCAAGACCTTTGGTTGCTGGATCTGGGTGTCGTGGGTTGGAAAGATTTTCGTGTATTCAGTCGCTTTTGAGATGTCCCTGTTAGCAAGACAAGAGTGAACTAATAGCTGCCCGCCTAATCAACCGACACATCTAAAACTCGGATTAACGCGATATTGGTCGTTTGGATCAGAATCATGTGCGTCTAGAGTTTTAGACAACCCGCCTTTCGCCATACGTGGTCCGCACATACCAAAAAATCGTGTAAGTGGGAATTCCCACATTTGCGATATTTTTTTTGTTTTATTTTTGAGGAAAGATGCGGTTTACTTGTTCGTGCCTGGGAGAGACCCGCCAGCAGCCACATGGCCAGCACGCACACAGCACATGACTGCCCAACAGCACACACACATCCAACCGCTGCACGTGTGAAGCCTCCAGCGCGGCACCATGAATAACGAACGACCGCGACGGCTGGATTAGCTCTTTGACAGACCGGCGCCCCTGCTCTCGAGCCCGGGCAAGATGTGTGTCTGTTGCTTGGTTTCAGTTGATGAAGGTACACCACTGCAGTATTAATAGTAGCTTACTGGAGCGCAGCAGTCAGTTATTCCTCTGTTGTGTCAACCCCCTTTCCTGCGTTTGTTCCTCGGCATCGATCGCTTTTAGATTGTTAGTCTATCCCCAAAATATCCCAACCGAAACCACGTAAAGCAACACAAAGCACCGCCCATCGCGGCTTCCGCGCGTTTATACTGTGGCGGGCAGTTGTTGCAGGCAATGTTCTCTGGCACATGCTGCGTATGCCTCTTCTCACACTCCTGGCAGCTACTTCTCCATGTCTCGGACGGGACGGGGCAAATAACCTTTCTGCGTCTGGTCTGGAGTACTGGACGTTTGATGCGTGTGGAAAAAACGCCATATCTAGACAGCACGAAGTGCCCCCACAAATATCGCGATATTGAATAAAGCGCCAAATACGTACGAAAATATCAGCATACGCGGAGTTCAAGATGCGTCTGAACCTCCTCTATCCGTGTTCAACTACTACTGCTAAAGGTACACAACGAGGTAGTTCATGGTCCAACTTGGAATCCCCACTTGGATTTACTACCTGTAGACTGCTGTCCAGGACTCCTTCTTCCCCCCCCCCCGCTTTTTTTTTTTCTGTGGTTTGGCTTGATTTGTTGTGTTCTCGCACCCGGCGCACTTGCATTTACTTCACTTACTTTTACCTGGATGGTTTTCGCCTGTTTGATTTACTCTGTTTCACAGTCTGTGACCACAGACTTCGTTTGTCCCTAATAATAGGACGAATCAGCTCGGACTCTGGTTGTACTGATGCCGTTGGGTAGAAAGACCGGTTTGAGGTCAGGACAACACGCACAGTTGTAGACTCTAATATTCTTGTATTTGGCTGGCCGGGATTGACGGCAGCGAACAGAGACCGATTAGGAACGATTAGAGCTTTCTTCATAAATTCGACGAAATCTTCGGTCTCACAGATGGAGTGTATTTTCATTTTTTATGTGTGTGTGTGTTCTTCACATTAAACCGTTCTTCTACTCGTCGACATCCAGCACACCCAGTGTCCGTACTGATTCTTCACCCTAGAAAGATCAGCTCTGTGGTCACAAGCTACGACACAGAGATAATGCATCGTAATGCATTCGACAACGCAATGTCATGCCCTAGTACTGGGTACGACAGGCACAACATACATACGTCAGCAACAGAAATACATTGGAAGAGAGAAATACGAAATAAACAAAAACAAAATAATAATAAGAAAACAAATAAAAACAAAGATAAAAATAAAACAAAAAATGAAACAAACAAAATGAAGGGGAAATCGAAGAAACAACTCAACCGGAAAGGAGAGCCAAAGCTCGGAAAAGAAACATAATAAAATAAAATAAAATAAAGTAAAGTAAATCAAAATAAGATAATCCGAACACGAGCCAAAAACCTGGACACGCAAGGAGGGAACAAAGGGGAAAAAAATACCCCAGAAAGAGACGAAAAGTGCTATGTACCTACTAGTCGGCCTGGTACCTTGCTACCCTGTCTGCCATCTCCTTCCTGCCTTCGTCCACCGCGGTCTCCCTTCTATTCCTCCTGTTGCCCCCCCTGCCCCCATTCCCTTGGACGGCTTTCCTTCTACTCCTCCTGTTTCCCCCCCTCCCCCCTTTGTGTTCTTCTCATTAAACCAAAATACCTTGTAAAAGAGAGAAACAACGAAAGAAACCAAGACAAAATAAATAAATAAATAAATAAATAAATAAATAAAAAAGGGAGCCAAAGCTCGGGAGATAGAAACATACCCCGAGCATGAGCCAAAATGGACATGCAAGGGGGAAAGAAAGGGAAAAAATACCCCGGAAAAAAGAAACAAGTAAAAGAAGGAAGACTGGGAGGGCCAAATAAAACAGGCTCGTCACCTACCCACCATGCAAGACTCCCTTCATAAGGATAAGAAGGGGAAAGAAAAAAAGAAAGAAAAAATAAATAAATTCACGGAAATATCAAAGTACCAAGACATCACATTCCGAGCAGCCGCAGCAGTTGGCGGTACGAGTGGCATAGATAGAAAGGTTCCACCTACTAGTCGGCCTGGTACCTTGCGACCCTGTCTGCGGTCTCCTTCCTACTTTCATCTACCGCGGTTTCCCTTCTACTCCTCCTGTCCCCCCCCCTGCCCCCATACCCTTGTGCGGTGTTCCTTCTACCCCTCCTGCTGCCCCCCCTCCCCCCGTTCCCTTCGACACCACCCACGGCGGATGCCCGGCGCTGTCTTTTATAATAAATAGTGGTGACGTGGTTCCATTCTGCCATGCCCCGTCGAGAAGGCCTCTCTCATTGTCACGTGCGGTGTGTACTTGATATCGTCCCACTACTTTTCCCAGTCACACCCTATTATCTCATCC
The DNA here is from genome assembly GCA_012845835.1 of Undaria pinnatifida. NCBI lineage: Eukaryota > Phaeophyceae > Laminariales > Alariaceae > Undaria > Undaria pinnatifida. The sequence goes on along the minus strand of JABAKD010000023.1, from coordinate 6,594,652 downwards.
TGTCGACCAAATGAAACTTCCATGTTTTTGCCTACTGTTCGTGCGTATGCGTACTGATAGGTACCAGGTGTAATATGTACGTGGTGTCTTTCTTGGGTGGCAAGCGGTATAGCCGGTTTTTTCAGGCGCGAGTCGTGGGACGCATGCACCAGTATGGACCTGGCACATCGTAGGCTGACTCCCGATTTCACTTTTTATATGTTTCTGGCGGTGGCATGAATGGCGTCAGCTGTAATATATGACGCTAATAGCCACACTGTAGATGTAAGGGGAGTCGCCGACCTATATCCGTAATGAGGACACACAACCCGTAATACGCGCGATCGGAGTATCGCACGCAGCTTGCAAAGACGAGTTCCGACAAAATCTTCGATCTCACAGCTGGAGTGTGTTTTTTTTTTATATTTAGACTTCCTATTGTTGTGGAAGCATTTTGAGCGATTATTTTTGGCGATTATTTTTGCAGTTCTTAGGCTCCAGAAATAACTACATCAGAAATAAGGGGCGTCCATTATGGCGTCTGATTTTTGGAAAGTGTTTTTTTTTTACTGGTAGGTCTTGTTTTGCCGTTTGTCTTGATTTTTGAAATTTGGCACGTACACTGGCGCCGGCGACGTTAGGTCGCCACCGCCTCTGCTGCTGTCTCTGCTGCTGTGGTGCTGCTGTGCTGCTGCTGTGCTGCTCTGTGGGGGTTTCGATGGTGGTGGTGGTTCTGCTGTCGCGTTTGTGTGACGATGAAGCTCTGTCTCGCACACAACAAGCGCGATATGCTGTCGTTGGTGTGTTTGTGATTCTTTGTTGTGGGTGATGGGTGGCGTGTACAGCAGATCGGTGTCATACCAGGTACACTATAGGCAGTGGTGACATGTGATACTTAGTACGAGGTATCGAAAACTCGAATAATCCTAGTTCTGAGAGGTTGGAAGATCTGTTATTTCTGGGCTCAGAAATCACCAAATCCGCTGATATTCGGCCTCGAATATTTCTAAACCCAGAAATAACAATAATTTCTGGTCCTATGGTGGATGGGTTTTTTTTTTGGCGTCGGAGATGCCTGTTAAAGAGAGAAATAATCGCTGAAAATATTCCCCATAATTGTTGCTCTTGAGGAATGTACTCAGCTGCGAGATAGAAAATTTTGTCGAAACCTATCTTTGCAAGCTGTGTGTGATACTCCGATCGCGCGTATTAGGCCATTTCTTGTACAGTCGGATTTGTCAGTCGAAAACGGCCTTTTTCGACTGAAGCCCAAATCGGGCTTTCTTATACAGTCCAAAAAGGGCTTTTTCGACTCGACTTCTTTCGACTGAGTTTTACACGCGTTTTTTTCAACCGATCGCATCGCTCATCCCACCACCAAACACGCACCCACACGGCTACACGGTCACGCACCCATATCAGTTACCACACCGCAGTATCATACCAGGCGCTGACGCTGGCTTGGGAATCCCTGCTGTTGCTTCAGGCAGAAAGTCAGCATGGCGCATTCCTAGTTCCGCTCCCCAGCAGCGTGTATCACACGACGGCAGCAGCGCGCGGTCTCGATCCTATGCTGCCAACAACGACTGCGCCTGCTGTAGCTTTGCCGGCTCTCGGCTGAGCGCAACTCCACGAACGTAGCTTTGGCGGCTTTCGGCTAAGCCCAAAGCCACCAACTCGCTGGAACGAATGTTCGTCGAGCCGTTTCTCGCGGAGAAAGCGCGAAGCACAGAGCTGCCAACCGATTTCGCCTGCGGTACAGCAGTACTCCCTTACACCAACCGCCTCTAGGAAGAGCACAAACACTATAAAATCGCCTCGACTGACGATAAGATGAAGGACTAGAAGAATCCAGTCGAAAAAAACAAGGACTATCATGAGAGTCAACGGGACGGGAATTCCCATAGAGAACGGGACGGGACGGGTATTCTCGTCCCGTCCCATCGTGAAATGTCTCCCGTCCACGACCTCCCGTCCCATCCCATAATGTTTTTCCTACCCATTTCCGTCCCATATGGCCGAAATAGTATCCTCCCGTCCTCCCGTCCCCACCGTGCTTCCCATCCCATCGTCGGATACTTTCTCCCGTCCCATCACTTCCCATCCTGTTGGCAGGATAATTTATCTCGTCCCGCTATCCCCGTACTGCCGTTCCCATGACCATTGTGGACATGCTGCTCCCATTGTCAGTTCCCATCTTCTCGCCATTTGCGCTTCCCACTCAACCTCCCAACTCTCCCATTTGCACTTCCCACTTACGTGTAGTTTCTCAGTTTCAGTAGAAAAAGTTGTATTTCATATTTGTTAATATTTTGTGAATCTTGGATTTCATTATTTAATAATGTTGTGGTACGCTGTCAGCTCTCCCATTTTTTTCGTTTCATTTTCATATCATATTATAAAAATAAAAATACACTCCAGCTGTGAGATCGAATATTTTGTCGAAACTCATCATATCTGATATCTCGTCTTTTTTTCCAGAATCATGTTTGCACGCAATGTATCCTCTTCACGAGCAACATATTATACGAATGCAGTTATATTTTAGCAGATTTTTATTTCTATTGCCAGCGCTTCGGCATCTGACACTTACTGCATGTGCCGATTTACACGGCGGTAGACACTACTAGTTCGTAACGAGGCTTGGGGGAGGGGGGGTGTACGTCCTGTTGAGCATCTATGTCCCGTTGACAACGTCCCACATATCCCCAGTGGAGGGCTTCCCGTTGTCTGTCCCATCGACACTGGCAATTTTCCCATTGCCTTTCTCGTTCTCTTTCCCATCGACAATGACAATTTTCCCATTGTGTCCCGTCCCACTATAAAACGTCATAGTCCCATCCCGTTCCGTCTGAAAGATCGGAGCCATATTCGATTCCCGTCCGGTCCTCATCAATAAAAAAAACTCCCATCTTCCCGTCCCGTTCCCGTCCCGTCTAGAAAGCATGTGGACATTTCCCGTCCCGTTCCCGTCCCGTCCAGAAAGCATAGGACATTTCCCGTCCCGTTCCCGTCCCGTTCCCGCCCCGTCTAGACGCAAATTCTCCCGTCACGACGGGAGCAGAAAAACTGACGATGGGATCCCGTCCCGTTGACAACAAGCTCAAACTTTTTCAGCCTGCGGCGGGCTAAACACTTCCGTCCCGTCCCACACGGTGCCTGCGGCACCATGATAGGCCTTGGAAAAAAGTCCAGTCGGAAAGGACCGTCTTCGACTGGCGGAATCCGACTGTATAAGAAATGGCCTTACAGCTGTGATATATGCGTGTACTACCTTTGGTTTGTGTTTTTTCCCTGGGGTATTGCTCAGCTCCAGAGTGACCGAAGCCTGTTCTGTGAACACAGACTTGATTATGCGAGTTGATGTGAGAACAACAACTGTTTTCTTTTCCTTTGCTTGCTTCCTCTTGTCTTGTGTCGTCTTGCCTTGTCTTTTCTTTCTTCCACCTGTATGGACCTGGCACATTGTAGGCTGACTGCCGACTTCACTTTTATATGTTTCTGGTGGAGGCATGAATTGCGTCAGATGTGATATATGCGTGCGTGTACCACCTTTGGTTTGTTTAAGGTTTTTCTCTGTGGTATTCGTCAGCTCCAGAGTGGCTGGAACTTGACCTATGACCACGAACTTGATTATGCGAGTTGATGTGAGAACAACAACTGTACGGTGGTATATGTTGTTGTTCTCATATTAACTCGCATTATAATAGTGTGTTTGCGAAAGTACGTTTTTAGAAATTTACTTGTTCAAAAATTGTCCCGAAGGTAAGATTTCCGGTAAATTTCTGAAAAAAGGCAAAAATGTACTTCATCGAAGGTAGGTTTTGATCAAAAGCTGCGGTAAATCTTGTCCCTCTGTTTTGTTGGCCTACAACGCACCGAGCATTTGTCCGAGGCAGAACGCCTCTGCAAGGGCCTAATAGTGCCCCAACCACGGGACAAACAGGACAAGCACCGCTGTTTGCACAGCAGCAGCACAAGCAACGAACGCACGGAGGATGGAGAGGGTAGTACCCTGAGCACGACGCTCAGGCGTAACATCAGAGATATGCAGCAGGCCGGTGATGAACCGTCTGTTGCTACCCTCTGCGTCCGTGACCAAGGGTTCAGCGCTTGCCGCAAGCTGTGGTGAACTTCTCGCAGCTGGCGGAGTCGAACGCACGCAGAGAGGAGCCTCAACGCAGAGAGCGACACCACGCGCCTTGATTGTGGCTATCGTGTGCCGCATCTGGCAAGATGGGACTCGTATCGGTCCATCTGTGCGACAGCAGCCACCGCGCTTCTCCAACATCACCGCGACTGAAGCGTGGCATGACTTTTGGTTTAGGGCAGAGGAGCGGAAACTCCTCTGCCCTAAACCGCTGCGTGCACTGCGGATTCTTCGCAGGGTTGTGCTTCGCAATAACAGGATGGGGAAACTGCGCTTCGCCTTCCCTTCCGTCGCATGAGGAAGGCGTTGCTCTGCTTGTAGCACGTGTAATGAGGTAGTCCCTGCTCATAAGGAGTTTTTACGCGCGAGACAGACCGCCATACCTCTGATTTGTAGTCTGTTGGGTGCTTGCATGTACCGTGTTCCAGGTACTGCTGCACCTGAAACGAGAGGCTCGAGACTGGAGTACGTACAACGAGTACTCGTATCGTATAGTACCATACAGCAGTAACTCGTACTGCTGCTGCTGTACGTATAGACAGACCCCCATACCTCTGATTTGTAGTCTGTTGGGTGCTTGCATGTATTATACCGTGTACCAGGTATGCTGCACCTGGAACGAGAGGCTCGAGACTGGAGTACGTACAGCGAGTACTCGTATATCGTATAATACTACGAGTACTCGTACTGCTGCTGCTGTATATACTCGTACGTATATTACAATCGCGCACATCCCCGTTTCCCTTCAAAATTTCGGAGGCGTCGCCTGCAGGATTTTGTTTACCGCTAGCGCAAACACACCAAAAACTCGGTGGGAAGGCAATTTACTTTTTTTAGCGGAAGGCAAGTAAATTTTTAGAAACGTATTTTCGCAAACACTCTAATATGAAATTAAAGATACACTCCAGCTGTAAGATCGAAGATTTCGTCTAAACTCATATCTGCAAGCTGTGGGTGATACTCCGATTAACTCGCATTATGTTATACAAATTAAAATACACTCCAGCTGTGAGATCGAAGATTTTATCGCAACTCATCTTCGCAAGCTGTGTGTGATACTCCGATCGCGCGTATTACGGGTTGCGTGTCCTCATTAAGGATATAGGTTGGCGACTTCCCATGGAACTACAGTGTAGCTTGTACCAGGGTCAACAGGGTGATGTTAATCAGTCTATGCGCGGAAACTATAAAACCCGTTCTTGAGGGGGACAAAGTCTGAGACCTGTGGAAAGAAATGCGTCAGTTTATCAAGTATATCCCGTAAGTCGAATATCCGGTGAGGGGAGGACGGAGTTTTTAAGGGAGTGGGGGCCTGGGTTTGAACAAGATGGAGCGGGGAGGCGGGGGGGAGGGGGAAACGGGCGGGGCTGCTCAATCTGTGCGCGAAAACTGTAAATCCTTCGAGGGAACATGTCTGACGGTTGTGGAAGAATGCATCAGTTTGTCATGTATATCCTGTAAGTCGTACAACCAGTTAGGAGAAGGCCGGGTGTTCGAAGGGGTGGGGGTGGGGTGGGGGCGGAGGGATTTCCAACAGCTCTATGTCGCAAAGATGTATTGGTTTGCTTTACGGGTGGTGCTAGGTCTAGGCGTTGGTGCGGGTGGTGGGGAAGGAGGGGGCGTCCAAGGGGAGGGGGGGGGGGGGGAACGAATTGGAGCTACAGCGTGGATGGCTAGAAAGATAATGAGGTGATATCAACAGCGTGGTAGTGTTTATTACTGCGGCAGATTTTGTTTTTTGGTAGGGCGCTTGAACAAGAGGGAGCGGAGGAAAATATATACCACACCCCCGCTTAAAGACTACCAGGTTCAACGACTTTCTGGCGGATAAAACTATTTTTCTGCTGTTAAGACCATCTCTTTTAATATCGCACGAGTATCCGAATCCGAAACTGAGATGGGCTTTCGTGTCGCAGAATCAGACTAGCAGAATAGAATCGACGGCTCATAAAATGAAACCCAAAGTTAGAGTGGTTTTCTTCAACATAGTGGAAGCGAAAAAAAAACAACAACGGCGATCGCTCGACTACGTGCACTCGCACGAGTTCGCTGCGCCAGAGCATTTCAGCACACACGTAGATTGAGCGTTGTAGGTGTGGATCGGAGGGGAACAAGCCGTGTGCGTATAACGCGAGGGCGGCTGTATTCCCTCTCGCTCCCGTCGATCCCGTGCATGAACATGTCGCAGACGGCGACTGGTCCTGCCCTCGGCAAGTACGAGTAGTCATAGTGCGTCTTGTGTAGGGTTGGCGAATGCTCCAAACGCCACCGACTGCTCGCCGAGCGGCAAGGCTGTCGTAATCGTCACCATCGCTATCCGATTCCGTGGGCTCGTGGTGAGGCCTGAGGTGTGCCAGCGGATAGCGGGACACGGCGGCGTCAGCACGAGTACACCTATGATACGTGTTGCGTGATCACAGCAGACAGATAGCTGTGTCTGATGTGTGTGTGTTGTGTCTCGTATTAAAACATACAGTAAGTAGTACTAGTATTTTTTTTACTCGTTACCAAGCTTGTTTCCTCCCACATGACTTGTGTAAAACCAAGTCCGGATGATATTTTCGGGTAGGGATTTTGTCCGAAAATGGACACCCTTTCTGTGGTGAAGGCCGGCCAAAAACGGTATATGAAAATGGACTAGTATTTTTTTTCACTCGTTACCAAGCTTGTTTCCTCCCACATGACTTGTATAAAACCAAGTCCGGATGATATTTTCGGGTAGGGATTTTTTCCGAAAATGGACACCCTTTCTGCGGTGAAGGCCGACCCAAAAACGGAATGAAAATGGAAGCCTGGACATTCATCTGCATCGGGTTTGTAATTTAGGCAAACCGGTTTCGCGACCCGAAAACGTTGACTTTCGGATCCAGAAACGGTGTTACAAGAGATGGCCTTAATAAGTTAAAAGTCGTATGCCTTTGAAGACTACTACCGGTATCCGATACTACTCGAAATTAGTTTTTGGAGTATACATAATTTTAGCAGTGTAAAAACAAATCCACATGTAGAGACCAAAACAACTAAATAGCCTATCCCGGGGTGAACTAAATAGTCTATCCCGGGGTGGTACACCACTGCTGTACGCTGTAAATAATAGGCACATGCATACATGCGTTCTTTTGGTTGAGGGGACAGGCGTTTGGTCAGGAGTTTTCTCGTCTCGGCCTCATCATGGGATTCTCGGAGCTGGAATTTCTCGGGTCAAATCGCTTTGTTCGAGCGCCGTCTTCGGGGGGCGGCTCCAACGCCCCTCGCCATGCGTTATCCGTTCTTCACCTCCACGTAAACGCGGATAGACGCCGAACGAGACAAGCGAGAAATGCGCCAATTTTTGTATTTTGAACGGTACTCCAGTTATTCTTCGGATCTTGATGTATGGAGAGGTTGGTAAAATAAAAGTTGGCACGACATTATTTCCAAGTTGGCGTAATATTTTGTCCCAAAAACATATAAAACTTACTGGACAAAAAAAAACGTGGTACCGCGGTAGGTGTCACAGTAGTAGTGCATTTGTTTATTTTTGAATTTCGGTGACACGTACGTACGTACATGGATAGATGAGGCCATCGCACGCATAACTAAAACGGCGAGGTAGTGACTACGATTGCTACGCCAGAAAAAGCCACACATGAGCACGAGTGGCTGCGTCCCCGGCCTCGAGGAGGGTAGTGTTTGTCCGAGTTCGGGCACATCGACATAGTTTGTACTCGTGCAAGTACTATAGGTACGAGTACGAGCACACACACTGATGATGCTATATTACACACACGATTTTTGTCTAACTTATGGTATAGGGAGGGCGTGTAAAAACAGGGAATATATTTTCGACATGAAAAACTACGGGAAGAATCGTTCATGTTATTAAGCTGCGTCACGCGAAGGTCGTACGTAGAGGTAAACGGTATCCACAGAAGAAACCCGTGGTATGCATTTGTCCCAGTATCGCATCGGCGGGCGGTTCTTTTCCCCTAGAAGACTCGTTGGAGAAGTATGGGAGGTGTGGAAGGCGTGCTTTGTTGTTGCTATGGCGCCTGTCTCCGTTGCTGAAGCGGTCGTGTTGGTACGTAACTGGACAAAGATGGCGCGATAAGATAGTACGGTACGCAGCTTGCAAAATACTCGGAGTATGACTTTCGACCCTAGCTTCGTCGAACTCACAGCTAACGTCGTCCGAATAATTTTATAAAATGATTTTGTGTTGCTTCCTACTTCACGCGCTCCTTGCTGCCGATTGCTGATTGACCATCTCTAGTGAGTTATATAGAGCCCGCCCCCCCGGTGGTCTAGTGGTTACCCTTGAATACTACTAGCGTTGATGCTTGAGTTCGATTCCCACGGTTGTGAGATATTTCACTTTTTTTTTCTATTTGCAGAAGTGCAGAAAAATAATCAACTAGCAACTGCTGAGAACGGCTGGCAGCGTGGGTAGGTACAATTCGACGCCAATCGACGAGGGAAGAAAATGCTGGATTCTCGCGAGAAAAATGTAGGCATGTACCGTAGTGGGGAGGGGCCAGGAGGGGCCCGCCATGTGACCCCGGATCTGATGGGAGGGTGGGGGAGAGTAGTGCAAGGATAATAAATGCGATGGGAAAAAAAAACGATACAACTATGAGAACAGCTTTTCAGACAAGCTACACCAACAAGTAATTACAGCAGTGCGGTAAGGGTATCCGATTCAATATCACCCTGTGACACGCCGAAGCCGGCGCTCATTGCTCTTTTTTGTTGTGAGCAATATATGGCCGTTAGTATGCCGGGACATGGCGATTCGACCGCTCTTACGTCTGGAATGGCTTTATCTTTGACGCTCTAGGTACCAACTGTATAGGTTCATCCTGAGGTCGAGCGTTTTGTACGAATTGCGGTCGCATGACGAATCTTTGCCCTACGCGCGAGTAGTGTGCAATAAACCCGCGTAAGTATTAGCGAGCTTATTTAGTTTTTTTTCCATCATGAGCGAATGAAATGGAGAGTTTTACGGCGGAAATGTTTTCGGTGTCGCATAAGCGATAGAGAGGTGATTATGTGAGGACAAGTATTCCATGATTAGTCGACCATTATGCGAGTCAAATACGCACTCTTCTGGCCTCATTTCAGGCTCTTTTTCCACTGTTATTTCGTCCGAGTTGTGCCAGTATTAATTCCATTTATTATCATGTTATTATTTCGAAGCTTTCCATGAAATCCCGAGGTTTGCTTGGAACTGTGCTTATGACCGGAGGGCCCTAAATCCCGGATACAAATCGCTCTAATTGGTCCAGTTCTATTGCGTTTGGTGCTGTTGTTGTTGACAAGTGTTTTTCGTCCTCATTTTGAGCGTGCTTGCTCGTCACGACAACCTGATATAACCTCGAAATCGCCAAATTTTGCTACC